>CM070555.1:10569848-11946502 GCA_036346405.1 Phyllostachys edulis
TATACCTTGCTAGTAGGTTAACAGCAAATGAAATGTCTGTTCTAGCACAGTTTGCTAAATACATGAGTGCTTCTACTGCACTTAAGTATGGGAATTCCGGTCCCAGGACTTCCTCCCCCCTCTTCTTTAGGTCTGTATGGATCCTTGTCTTGTTGCAAAGATCTCCCGACCATTGGCACTTTCGAAGGGTATGCCTTTTCAAAACCAAACATTTCTAGCTGTCACATCCTCAAATTAATATAGAGAATTATTATGCATCTCATGAGCATGCATCATTGTTTTCAAACTTTTGCATAATTTATTGCACTAGAAAAATCTTAAACAAGTGTTAAACCTACACCTTGTATTTCAACTCCAAAAGAAAACAGGAACAAAACCTTATGAACATCTTCTGGAAATAATTTATTCAAATACTATAGTAATTATAATGAATTAATATAATTTTTCCCAAATTTTTGGGACTGGTTTAAACACTAAGAAAATTCAAACACAAGTTAACAACCTACAATAAGTTTGAATTTAACTTATACACATTATATCATGAACAGTAGTGTTCAATAATTTTTATGGGCACCAGACCTTCCCAGGAACCCCCTTGATTTATTTCATGATTTTAGAAATTTTATTTCTATTTTTAACACCTTGGTCAAAGTGGAGAACACTTTTATTTCTCAATCAAACCTAATTTCAAATTCGGGCACTGTTGGACTGACTCGAGTCCGACGCGGCGGACTGGCTCGACCCAACCCACTCGCTGCACCACACGTGAGCCATCGGATGGAACCTCATCGGTCTAGATCGCATACCCCTTCGGGACGACCTGAGTACCCTTCTTCTAATCCTAGCCATCCACTTGAGATCCAATGGCCCGCACTGATCCACTTACTCGGGCGGACGCACACGCGCTGAGTCGCTGCCACGTCGGGCCCGCCTGTCGGATTCATCCCTGACCTCGCGTAGGAGAGCTTCGCCATGTGGCTGGGCTTCTCCGACGCGCACAGAACGGCCACTTCGACGACGTCAATCCGCCGCTGCCGTTGGCCACTCCGGGATGTTCCCCACTTGACGCCGCCTCCACTCCGTCATCTCCCTGGGGATAATACCCCGTCGGCTGCCCGTTCTTCCTCACTTCTCCTCTTTTCGATTGAGGAGGAGGAAGCTCTCCCGTGCGTGTCTCTCGGGTAAGCTCCCTCCGCGTGCTTCCTCTCCACTCTATGATCCACCCCCTTTCCATTTTTGCTAATCTGGGACCTTGGTTCCTCTTGTAGCTCCCAGACCACAGTGGTGCCATTGGAAGCCCTAGAGCGCGCTCCTGAGCGGCATCTTCGTGCCATCCTAGTTCCTGGTGAGTATTGTGCTCTCTCTTGCGCATCACATTGCACCTTTTTGCTTAGTAATCAAAACCCCTCAACTGATTTTGACATTGCACGGCAGGCTTTCGTTGAATTGAAGAAATCACACTTTCGGCCCTTGAACCAACCCTTCGACTCCTACTTGGTTCTGGTAAGCCGTAGCTCAATTCCTTGCTCTCTTAGCATCCTTGCTAGGTCTTTATCATGATCCCACCATCCACTTCCTCTCGTTCACTGTGTTGTCTCTTCAGCGGAGCCGTGCTGCCGCCACCTTCTTCTCCCGGTGCCGACGCGACCTCGCCTACCTAAGCTTCCCGAGCACCTCCCCGCCAGTAGCTTTTTAGCCCCTAGGACTCAGGCACCCGCTTGAATATTGCTGCGGAGCTCTCTTTTGTTGTATGCACGGTTTCGTCTTGAACGCCGCCGCTTAGCTCCGGCTAGCCGCCAGTACGGGCCGCCATTGGTGTCGCCACCACCACTCAGAGGTGCGCGGCACTATTGCGCAGCGAACGCGTGCCTTGGCCGGCTTTGCCGTGGCACGTAGCGCCGGTGAGCCACCGGGCAAACGCGCGGTCGCGTTGTCGGACGCGCGACGCAAGATCAGAAGCAAAGCGTGATTACGCTTTAACTGCGATGATTAGCATTAAATGACGAAGATTACTGTCGGAAAACCGGTTTAAAATGAGTAATGATTGGCCTTAAGAGAATGACATGTGGGCCCGTGGCTGGTTTAGTAGCAGGGTAGGTTTGAGGAATGTGTTTTCCTTTTAGGAAAATGTATTTCTTATATGCTTGAATCGGAAGTACGTTTTGAGTAATAGGAAATCACATTTTAGAGAATACGCTTTCATGCGCAATTGGTTTGGGTCATTGTTGACCGAGTCAACAGCTGACCCGAGGGCCCGCTGGTCAGTGACCGCGGCTAGAGGCGCGCCCGGTGAGAAAAGTAATGGATGAATTAGAAAATCTGAAAATGAATTATTTGCACATTGTAAAATGTGTATAACTTCAAAAATACATAACTAATTCATCTTAACTCCAAAATGGATGAAACCACTTCTGGTAATTTTCATTTTTAATGAAATTTATATTAAAATTGGTTTCAAACATGTCTCTGTAGCAGAGAGTATTATTTTGGAGAATGATCCATTAACACTATTATTTTTACAAAAGGAAATGCTGATAACTTTAGAAATTCATAACTAAATCATGAAAATTCCAAATGAGGCAAACTCAACTGTTCTGGTCTTGTAATAATATTATCTTTTTATTCATATAATCCTTATACCCTCCACTTCTCTACAAATTGTGACCAAATAATTAAATTGCTCAATGAGGATATGTATGAAATCTGAAATTCAAATCTTAATAACTTTTGCATACTAAATCCAAATGGAATAATTCTTTCACCTAAATTCATCTAAAATCATTATTTACCTACTGTAGAAAAATCATGCATTTTTGAGCATTTTGAATGTTTGGGTATTTCTTGATGTTTATTCGGTATTGTATTTATATAGATCCCGAGCCTATCGATATTGACTTATACGCTACTGAGGGAGACCAGCTAAGCTACCAGCAAGGCAAACATCATTTAAACTTTCTTTTGCATCATATTTGATCCCATTTTTGTTAAGTTAGTGCAATGATAATTGCTTGCATGCTATTTTGATAATGTCGCTATTTTTGTGATGTGTAGATTAGTTATCTCCTAATTCATTGAGGTTATACTTGAATTATTCCAGTACCACATGCTTGAGTTAGGATGTTTGAGATATATTGTTCGGTTTGCTTAGCCATGCAAGTCTAGAACCGGTGGTTGATTGTCGAGAATAACCCGACAATTATGGGATAAACACCACTTTCATTATATATTTTTGTTTCAGATCTTCGTATCTGTTTTATGAGTAAAATTTTATCATTTTAAATGAGCTTTTGGTCTGGACAAGTGATGGTGACTTTGTGCACGAGACTTGGGAAAGTGGTAGACTTGTCTGGACAGTTAAGGACCGAACTTTGGGTACCTACGGTTCAAGCAAAACTCGTGCTATCATACGCGGTGTATGGGCACTGCTTAGTTAAGTAAGGGGTTGGTATTGTTGAGTTGATGACTGGTGGTGTGAGGACGTGTATGTGTTCCATCGCATATATGTTCCATAAGGGTGCCGATTGCAATTCTTTATTGTGAGGGTGAGCCCTCTTAAGCTTTATTAATTGGGTCGGTATTTTCAAGATAACTTATGCATTCGCTTAGTTGTAGGTGGGTAGCCTACACTTAAACGGGATTACGTCACGTATGGGCGAGTCAACTCAATGATATCAACTTGCTGAAAAATACTAAGTCTTGGTTTACCTGGCCGGCATACCATAGGAAGTATGCTATATTCGGAGGCATCTAGAGGCTTACGGGCTAATCAAGTCGTGTGGGTAAAGTAGTACACCCTACAGGGTATAAATCTATTCGAATAGTCGTGTCATGTTATGGACAACCGCTTGAGTTTGTGGTCGCTATCGTTAGACTTGGAATTAAAATTGTGGTATAACTTGGTATGGTCATAAATGGGATGTTCATGTTTGTTGTTGTATCAAAGTGGACAGCCACTTTTTTATTTGGATGATTCATTTGTTATTCAATTTACTACTTATTCACATGCTTTACTTCTACTTCAAATCTGATTCTGAAATGGCACTTGAAAAACTAGTATGTGTAGGTTGTAAATTGTTGCGGCTCTTTTGCAAAACTAAGCCAATATGAGCCATCCTTTGGAACAACCTCTAGCATAACTAATTTTTATTTGTGTAAGACTTGCGAGTACATTTGTACTCAACCCAGTTGCTACAATTTCAGGTGAGGAAGTGTATGAGCCCGTTGAGCTTGTTAGCGCCGATTTTGGCGACGCTAATGAGTAATGCTATCATTTAACTCCCAGTCAGTTGCCGATGGGTTATGGGGCATACCATGCTGGATATTTTGGTTTATTTACTTGCTTCCGCTGCTACTTAATACTCTCATTTGAATTTGGCCGGTCGGCCATTTGTAATAGATGTAAACTTTAACTATTACGTTGTATGTCTTTTGAACTATCTATGTATGTTGTTGTATGGATGTGATCAACATTGTATGAGAGTATGAGCATATTGGTCGCTGATCTTGGGAGCCAATATGATTGCATACTCGCTGTTCGTGGCTTCCTATTTAACTCACTAAGTGTAGTGCTTGACTTATTGGAGAACTGACAATCATGTAGTGTTCACAGAGGAGCAGCGCGCATGATCGTCGGGGCTCTAGTTTGTAGTTAAGCCTTTCACTGAGATTGAGTTAAGTTGGAATCCATTTACTTGAGACCCTAGAGTTATGTCCTTAAGACCATGCTTAGTCTCGGTCTCTCGGAGATAACCCGGGGGTCCTCACACTAACACCTTCTAAGTATAGGTTGACTGATGCACTAATATCCCTTCAGGGGCATGCTCAAGCTGCAAGCCTAGGCAATATTTGGTTTTACCCAAATCTTTTATTTCGAACTCCGACTCTAGGTAAGAGCTTGCTTTCTTAATCCCTTCCAGTGTTCCCTTCCAGGGTTCTAATGATGTTAAGATCATCTTCATACACTGAGATTATACAAAATCCATCCTGGGATCATCGTATAAATACACAGGGATAATTCTCATTGTTCGTGTAGCATTTCTTGCATAGAAAGTCACTTCAAGCGATTATACCACATCCTGCTTGATTCCTTAAGTTCGTACAATGACTTTCTGAGTTTCACACTGTACATATTTCTATTTACTCTGTCTTGGTTTGGGACAGGGATACATTCAGGTACCTTCGTATAAACGTCCGAATCCAAATTTCGATAAAGTATGCAGTTACCACATCCATCAATTTCATTTCTAAATTCAAGTTTAGCTACCATTGAGATTAAATATCTAAAGGGGGTTCCGCCCATGACCGGGGAATAGGTTTCTTCATAATCATCTCCTGGACGTTGAGTGAAACCTTGTGCAACGAGCCTTGCTTCTTTTCATTTCTCTTTCGAACAAATACAGATTTATACCCTACGGGGTGCACATAGAGAGGTGTGCGGCTTACATGCCCAAACACTTCTTTTTTTGTTCAGAGATAATAATTCTGCTTTTATTTCCTTCTTCCAATCTCCCCAATCTGATCTTTTCTTACATTCAGTGAGCGATGCAAACTCTGGATCAAGATCGATGATTGTGGCAATTTTCTTTACAAAGTAAATGTCGACATTGGCTGTTGTCTTATTTATAGATTCTCCCGTGGTAACAAAGTTTATAGCTATTTCTTCAAGGGGTGATTCTTCTAATGCTTCTACTTGCTTACCGCTGCTTCTAATTACGGGAGCAAGTCCCTTTAGTTTCCAGCTCCGATGTGTGCGCATACATATATCCTAGTATCTCCCTTTATAGGGATGTTCAATTTCGGTATGCCTTTTCTGAAGGTTCCATACTGATGCCAGGTCTCAACTGGCTCCCCTTCTAGTTCTAGGGAACTTTGGTGGTCGCTTGTGTCAAGTCCTTCTTATGCTTTTTTACCAGGCGTTCCCAGTTGCTTCGAATTCGAGGGGCCGGAGTTCTCGTCCTTTCAGAGGCCTTAGGACGGGATTAGGGATACCTTCATCAGTATTTCAACCCTCTCCGGTGCATTGCGTG
This sequence comes from Phyllostachys edulis, assembly GCA_036346405.1. NCBI lineage: Eukaryota > Viridiplantae > Streptophyta > Magnoliopsida > Poales > Poaceae > Phyllostachys > Phyllostachys edulis. The sequence goes on from CM070555.1 coordinate 10,575,875, forward strand.
CAGGCACATGCGATTTGGTCATGCTCTTCAAATCACTAAAGTGGTCAGGCAGATGATTTGCTAATGCTTGTAAATTAATTATCTTCTGGACTGCAATTGTCTTCTAAACTTCAATTTGTCTTGTAAACCTCAATTATCTTCTGGACTTCTCTACTTGCTTCACTAGTGCGTGGGTCATGTGTATGGATTTTAATTATCTTCTGGATTTCTCTATTTCCCGACATTTTTCATGAAAGGGTTGATTTCCTTCCCCTAATGACAGGAAACTATCCTCGTCTATTATATTATTAGCGAAGCGGGCTACATGCAAATCTCCAGTCATGGGCTCCAAATATCTGATTATGGATGCTGTCTCATAACCAACGCATATCCCAGACTTTCGGAGAGGGCCCATTGCAGTTCGCTGTTTTGGTGGTATAGGTACATAAACCTTGCAACAAAACCTGTGAAGATGAGAAATTTTCGGTGCTGACCCTTGCGCTAGTTGCATAGGTGAATGGATGTTATATGCTGGCGGTCTAAAATTGATGAGAGTTACTGCGTGCAGGACGGCGTGTCCCTAACATGTAGTTGGTAAATTACAATTCTTCAAAGGTGGTTGGGCAATAAATTTAATCATTTGAATTAATGCCTCTGCTAGTCTATTCTCGGTGTGGACATGCGGTATAGAATGCTCAACTTTAATTCCTATTGCCATATAATAATCATCAAATGCCTTTAAAGTAAATTCTCCGGCGTTGTCCATTCTGGTGGACTTCACATGATGATCAGGGAAAATATTTCTAATTTTAATTATCTGTAAGATTTAGTTTTGTAAAAGCGTAGTTTCTCGTAGACAATTAACATATATACGACTATTTTGAGGAAGCATCGGTGAGCATAATAAAATATCTAAATGGTCCTAAAACGGGGATTCTTTGGTCAGAAACTGAAATCATCGTCGATCAAATTAAATCCCTCGTGGTACATCTCTAGAATATTGATGTTGTTTGATTGGACTTAGTGGCCAGTCATTGATGTCTCGTGGTACATCTCTAGAATATTGATGTTCTTTGATGTTTGGTTGGAAGGTAAATGTGGGTCGGGTTCAACCCTACCAAACGCCTTTTAGTAGCACACGATCGAAGGACTCTGAGACCCAATTTGAAACGGGGAATGTTTTTTCTGATTTCTACGGGAATTGAACTATGTAGTGATTATGACTATGTATCACTTTAAATTGTTTGGTAGACAATGCCAATTTGTCATGGTGGTAAATAAGCACCAATTAGTTATTGGTCCACAAGTACATGACAGCAATCTTAAGGCACTAGGTTGTACAGACAGAGAGCAATCTGAGTTAGATAGTGAACGGTGACATCATGATCCACTGACATCGCTCCTGAATAAAACAATCAAGTCTTCCAAAGGTGGCAAACACCCAAAACATAAAACACAGCAAATCTTGTTAGCGAGACCATCCAGACACGGCAATAGACTGAATCACTGAAGCAGAATAAACAAGTCATCAGGGCAAGCGACGTCTCTCAGAATTCAGAGCAGATCTCTGTCATGGATATATCTACCAGCTTGGTTAATTCAGTACAATAATGCATCCCAAACTACAAGGGGCAACTTACCGTGATAACAAGATGCAAGATTACAAATTACCGGCCTTTCCAGCATAACAAAGCAGAGGCCACTATGTACTGCAAGTCAGCAACGAAGCCTTTTCGGGATCGATAAAAATCTTCATCAGGCACCGTACTTCTAGGCCTGCCTTGGTATCATGCACAGCTTCGTTGACTAAGGGGAAAATTTTGTGAATCTTGATCACCTGATATTAGGATTCAAATTAACATGTTCGATGAGGTTCTTGAAAGTTGCTCTAGAAGAGTTGCTGTGGTATTCACAAATTCGACGCTAGTTTCAGCTTCCAAATCACTAGTTTACCTTGTCTTTCGTCGTGTGTTGTTGCAACTGTTAGATGTATATGTATTTTTCCCATCGTATAAAGGGCTCCTTACATATATACCATACCTGTACTTGTATATATACTGGTACATTGGCCGCATAATGAATACAAGCGTTATTCATAACATGGTATCAAAGCGAGGTTAGGGTTAGGCTTTTCTCACGTGTTTTTCCTGACATGAACGACGCCGCCCTCGTTGCCTCTCGCTCCATCACAAGAGCCGCCTGAGCTACTGCTACCGAGCTCGCCCTTGCTTGAGAGCCGCCACGGGTCACCCTACTTGCCGCCACGGGTCTACCTCGCTTGGGCGCCGCTGGTTCTCCGCCGGGCCCACCGCCTGGTCTACCACGCTGGGCTGCCGCCGCCCGGGGCTCCTCCACCGGCGATCACCAGGCCTCTCGCCTCCGCCACGATCGGGCCGACACAGCACCCACCGCAGCTCGCTTCCGCCGGTGTGGCTCGCCGCTATGCAAGCCGCTGGTCTTCCGCCGGTGCGAGGGACGACCGCCGTCGCGCCGCTGGCCGGCCACGCGCCTCTTCCGGTGTTTCGGGACGTCGCGCCGCCACCGGTGCTTGGGACGCTCAGTCGCAGGTTGCTGCCGCCGCTTATAGCCGCCCACACTGCCGCCGCTGCCGGGTTGCACCGCCGCCCGCGCCATAGTCGTTTCATCGCCATCACGCCGAGGGAACCTAGTTCCCTGCTGTGTGGTTTCAAAGAGTCGAGTGGGCCGGTTCGGCTCATGCAAGGGCCTTGGTTTCTTAAGTGAGCCGGTTCGGCTCAAGTAAAAAAATGTTGTTCTAACCGCCGCGCCGTCCAGCACCGCCTGTTAGACTTCGTTGCCTTAGTTGCCGCGCCATCTAGCGTCGCCTACCAATGGGCACTGTTTCCGTTCCTCGTTGCCCGATGATCTTCGATGGTCTCAATTATCGGGACTGGTTTCAGCATATGCGCCTCCACATGCGTGGTCAGCGTCTTTGGGAGTTTCATGGCGAAGTTGTCTTGTTCCGCTTCGCCCGCTCTACTCGCCGAAGTCTCAGACTCAAGGATGCTTCTGAAGACGCTTGTACAAAGGCATCTGAGTCTTTTGATGATGCTATGGAGACTTTTCAGACTTACTATGCTGCCTACAAGATATGGATTGATGAGGATGCTCGTGCCTTTGCTATTCTGGTTGCTAGTATGGAGGTGCAATTCACTGGGGATGTGGTTGGTTTGGCTTCAGCACAGTTGATGTGGACACATCTGCGCAACCGCTATGAGCCATCTGGTGATTCGTTGTATCTTTCTGTTGTGCGTCAGGAGTAGTCGCTGCAGCAAGAAGATGAAACTGTGGATGAGTTCTATGCCCAATTGTCTACGGTATGGTGTCAGATTGACTCTTTGGGACTGGATGTTTGTCACACGTGTTAGTGCTGTCAGCATCAGTAGTCTCACCTGGAGCTTCATCGTATCTACGACTTCTTGTCCCGTCTCCGGGTTGAGTTGTAAGATCGAGGAGGCCGACTAGAGGGGAGTGAATAGGCGGTTTTAAAACTTCTTTGGCTAAAACCGAGTTTTATGCGGAATTGTAAATCAATTTGGTTTTACACAATTAAAGCCTAAATCAACTAGTCTTTACTAAGTGCACCAACAATAAGAGACTGTATAAATGATAGCAATCATACACATACAAGTAATGTAAATTGCACAATGTAAAGCACAAGCAATCAAACCACAATGACACAACGATATTTTACCGTGGTGATCGGAGACTTGCCGGTCTCCCCTAATCCACATTGAGGTAAGCCCAAAATCAATTGGACCGGCTCCATGAATTAAGCCAAACCCTCCGAGGTAAGTCCAACCACTTGGACCAGTTCCAAACCGAACCAAAACCTCGCTCCACTAGGATTGCTCTTTCCTCCACTCCGGAGATAGCGAGCACCACACCACTCACAAACCGCCGGGCTTTCTCACAAGCTTCTTTGAGAAGATCACCGGACCAACGACGCCACCACGCCGTCTAGGTGTCGGCAAACACCAAGAGTAATAAGTCTTCAACTTTCACTTGAACCAATCAAGTGTCTAAGCTCAATGGATACAAAATCCACCACCTAAGACAACACATGCACTTAGGGTTTGTTTTCAATCACTCACTAAGTGCAACACATGCACAAAGAATGAGAGGGCTTGCTCTGTGCTCGAAGGAATGTCTAAGGTACTTGCAACACATGCAAAGTCCTTCACACTAACACCAGCAACATCAGCAACCTCCAACACACGGCCAAGGTGGGTATTTATAGCCCACACACACGAACTAGCCATTGGAAGCAAAGTCCCTGAATAAATTAGGACAATCGGTAGTACCGCCAACCAATGGCCGGTACTACCGCACCTCTATGATCAGCACAGCAACGGCTACAAAACTAGTCGTTGGAAAGGGATGCGGTACTACCGCCAACGCATGGCCGGTAGTTCCATTCACCGGTAGTTCCGCACAAGGCATTACGGTACTACCGCTCAACAAGAGAGAGCAACACATGCTCATGAAAACGGCTAAGGACCAAATTGCATCCCTTCTGGAAATTACGTACCGCCAACATATGATCGGTACTTCCAGGATGCGGTACTACCGCGTACACAACGCCGGTATTACCGCTCCACCAAAGAGCAAGCAATGGTTTGAAAACACACGTATTGGAAAAAGCATACCGCTTCACTCTCGGTTCTACCGAAGTGCGGTAGTACCACGCACACAACGCCGGTACTACCGTTCCATACGGGATCAATCTAGTTCAGCACAAACGAAAGCACTGACACGTGGACGGCTGAGATTCAAATGGTTGTTCGGACCGCGTGTCTAAGCCATTAGATCTGGGCTCCGTTCGGACGGTCTGAACGTTCACATATTTTGGATCGTTAGATCAAGATCTAACGTCCCATGCTCGGTGCTCCGAACGTCCACCGGTAGTACCGCCACCAAGGCCGGTACTACCTCTCAACGGTAGTTCCACAATCTCAACGTCGGTACTACCGCACCACCTCAGAGCAACACATGCTCAACAGTTGTGGTAGTTCCGCCAAAGAACCACCGGTTATATCGCAGAGCGGTAGTTCCGCGCAACACATGCCGGTACTACTGATTCTCAATAGAAAGCATAGTTTATATTCGTTTCAACCCAATTTTGTAAAACACATTTGCCAAATTGATACGTGATGTAAACACAAGTCAAAGGCAAGATTCTCAACTAGTTGCAAAACACATTTGCCAACTTTTAGAATCAATACCACAAGGAATAAGGTACATGGACTTAAACCATTTGCAAAACACATTCGCAAACTAAGTCACATGCTACAAGGAATAAACATGAGCCACAACTATTTGCAAAACACATTCACAAATATTGGCAACATGTTAACAAGGATAAGGTATAGGCTTCAACAATTTGCAAAACACATTCGCAAATAGTAACATCCCAAGAGAGCATAGAGCAAGCACAATGAGCTACCAACACATGACTAACTCAAGCTACTAGTTAAAGACCCCTCTTAATAGTACGGCAATCTATACTAGCAATCCGGTCTTCCAACCAACTCCAAGACCGGTAAAAGACTAGGAACACATCCTTAGCCCTAGCTAGTCATACCTTTGCCTTTAGTATCTTCTTGAAGCTTGATAAGGCACATCCTTGCTTCAACTCCGGGTTCTTGACTTGATGCTCATCAACACATGATGACATCCTTTGCTTGCCCTTCATCAACACATGATGAAGCTTCTCTTGACTTGATCAACACATGATCATCTCTTCTTCATGAACATCATTGACACACGATGATTTCCTTCATCCCAAGTCTTGACTTGACGACCATCAACACATGACGTCATCCAAAGTCTTCAACCATATGGAACTCAACCTATTCACCCAACTCATGAAAAATGTTAGTCCCGCAATATGATTATCATTAATTACCACACATACCATTAACCAATAATGGTGGGACAAGATACCACGATCTTTCCCCTTTGGTAATTGATGATAACCACTTCAATATCAAATAAATGAATGTAAGTAGACAATGAGTATATATCAACTACACAAGTCTTATATACTCTTTTTATATATATATATATATATATATATATATATATATATATATATATATAACTACACAAGTTATATATATTCAAGGATATGTTTCAAAGTAAAGATCCCAAATATATGTGAACAAAGGAATATGGATCAATACTAATGAAACCACAAAATATAGAATGAACTCCCCTTAAATGTGTGCATACACAAATGTGTAATGGGAACATATGCACATATCCAAGTTAACCTTTTGGTGGAGTTCAACCTATATTTTGGATCCGAGGGATGTAACAAGATATAAGAATTATGATGTTGAATGCATACCTCTTTGATTTTCACCTTTATATCCAAATGAGACTAATCATGGTATACCAATAAGAGTGTTAGTCTCACAATTAGATTTATCATTAATCACCAAAACTCCATTAACACATAATGGCAGGTCTAGATCCTTCGTGAGTATGAGCAGACTCGTGCTCAGTTGCTGGCATGCCACCCTCGTGTGACCTTGTTGGAGGCCCTTGCCGCTGTTTATGCTGAGGAGATTCGCCTTCGTGTTGCGGGTCTACTGTCGTCACCATCGTTTCCTTTGAGTCTGGCAGCTGCTCCAGTTTCTACGCCCGCTACGTCTCCAGCTCCTCCTTTATCAATGGTGCCTTCACCAGTGATAGACTGATAGCTGCTGTTGGTAGGGTACGCTGCACCTATTGCAACAAGGATGGACATCAGGCACTGTTCTACTACAAGAAGAAGAAGGATTTACGTCGTGGAGGCCATCCTCCAAACGGCATTGGCGTTGCCTTCTTCAAAGGAGCTCGTGCTTCGATTCTCGTGAGTTTTCACCTTCTTTGCGTCGCATGGTCGCTTCTTGCACCGTCCGGTTCTGTTGGTTACATTGTACGCCTTCTAGTGAGAGACCACCTTTACTTCTTCCTCGTATATCACCGTGGATTCTTGACTCTAGTGCTTCCTTTCATATGACATCCGATTCCACCAAATTTCACTTCCATTCGCCCTTAGTCGCTCCTATCTTTGCTCGCACGGCCAGATGGTATCCTCTTTCATTGCGGTGACGAGGCACTCTTTCGAATTCCTCTTTTCATATTCCTGCTGTTTCTCATGTTCCCAAACTAACCATGCAGGTCATATCTACCGGCCAGCTCACTGATCATGGTTGTCGTGTTATTCTCGAGTCTGATTCTTGTTGTGTTCAGGATCGATGCACGGGGACTCTGGTTGGTACTGGCCCTCGCCACCGTGACTCACAGCATCTCTGGGAGCTTGAATGGCTTCGTCTTCCTTCTGCTGCCCCTGCTAGTCTTGTTGCCTCCACTATCGCCGCTGCTTCTGCTGCATCCTCCACCGCGTCTTTTGCTCAGTGGCATCATCGTTTGGGACATATTTGCGGGTCTGTAGGATCAAGGATAACCGACTAGAGGGGGGGTGAATAGGAGGTTTTTAAACTTTTTGACAATTTAACACTTTTAGCCAATTATTAACTTAGTCTAAGCAAGATATAATTCTAGCTAAGCAATTTGCTACAATAGACAAGCTAGAAATATAAATGCTAAAATGTAAAGACTAGAAATAACCACAATGACACAAGGAAGTTTTTCCCGTGGTATCGAAGACTTGCCGGTCTTCACTAATCCACGTTGAGGAAGCTTGATCAACTCAAGCCGGCTCCACAAATTAAGCCTTCCCTCGATCACTAGTGGTAGCTCTTCTCCTCTCCGGATAGGCGAGCTCCAACCTTCACAAATGCCCTGCCTTCTCACAATCTCCTTTGAGAAGATCACGAACCAAAATCCAAGCCGCCTAGGAGACGGCAATCTCCAAGAGTAATAGAGCAAGAGATCTTCACTTGAAAGCGCTCTAATGCCACAATGATCAAACTCAATAAATGCTCTTGAAAACCTCAACTACCTTTGCAAAAGGAAATGAATGCTCTCAAAGAGTAGGAAACAATGCAAAGGGCTCAAGAGATGTTAAATGAGGCTCAACAACACTTCTAGTTGCAGTGGGTGAGGTATTTATAGCCTCCACCCATCGCAGACTAGCCGCTAGAACACGAAATCCCCAAATTTCGTGAAGTGCGGTCGACCGCAGCACCGTGTGGTTAGTCCGCCTCGCCAGAATCGGCCGATCAGAACGCATTAAATGCACTAAAAATAGCCACATGGGGTCGGTCAGATCGCAGTGAACGCGGTTAGTCCGCCTCTGTAAAACGGAAAACGTTTTAGAGACTTATCGAAAATGCCGACAAAGATGGAAGGACGGAAGTGCGGTCATCCAAGACTTATACCTCCGGCCATCCGCTCGACAACTTCAACCGAAAAACCCTCTCTGGAAAAAGTTGACCGCGTCCAAGACCCGGGGGTGCGGTCAGTCCGGCCAATGGCCGTCGGTTAGTCCGGCCTAGAGGAATTTCAAAGAAAAAGAAAACAACCCTCATCGAAAATGCTTGATCATTGCTTTTGGTCCCAAGACTCGGTCGAGCCTAGCCGATTAACGTCGGTCCACCGCCTCCAGAGAAATTCAGCAAATTTAAAATTGAGGCCAAGCCAAAAACAAATCCAAGATTAAACCAAATAAGATTTGAGCAATTGTGGCATCATTTACTTTCAAGGTACTCAATTCTTGGACCCTCTTTATAGTATGGCTGTCTAGCCTATAACCCGGTCTTCCAACCAATTCACCTAAGACCGGTAAAATAAAAAGATCCTAGACTATTGTACCTTGTCTTTGTGCCAAATGATCTTCATGTAATCCTTTCGTGTGCAATTCCCGGTCATCAAAAGCACCAATGGGACTTAACCTTGTAAATACTCAATAAACACGTTAATCCCATATTCACATATTATCATTAATTACTAAAACAATTTTTAGGGGCCTAGATGCTTTCAGGGTCGCATCTATCTTCTTTACTTCGTCATGGTCTTTTAGGGTCTATATCTGGTGATATTTGTCTAAATTGTCAGGGCTGTAAGCTTGGTAAACAGCTTCAACTTCCTTATCCTTCCAGTGAGTCAGTGTCACAGTGTCCTTTTGATCTTGTTCATTCTGATGTATGGGGTCCAGCTTCTTTTGTTTCAAAAGGAGGTCATCGATATTATATCATTTTATTGATGGTTTTTCTCGCCACACATGGATATACTTTATGATATCTCGTAGTGAGGTTTTATCCATCTACAAGACTTTTGCCACTATGATCCGTACTCAGTTTGATTCTCCTATTCGTGTCTTTCGAGTTGACTCTGCTGGGGAATATTTGTTAGGAGTCCTTCGTGGTTTTCTTGCTGAGCAGGGCACTCTCTCTTAGTTTTCTTGCCTTGGTGCTCATGCCCAGAATAGTATGGCTGAACGGAAGCATTGTCATCTTCTTGAGGTTGCCTGTGCTCTTATGCTTGCTTCTACTGTCCCACCAAACTTCTAGGCTAAGGCTGTTTCTACTGTCACTTTCCTGATTAATATTCAACCTTCTTCTGCTCTTCAGGGTGGGATCCCAGTTGACCATCTCTGTGGCAAGACTCCTGACTATTCTAGTCTTCGCCTCTTTGGGTGTGTGTGCTATGTTCTTGTTGCCCCTTGTGAGCACACCAAGCTGACCGCTCAGTCCGTGGAGTGCGTTTTTCTGGGCTATAGCGCTGAGCATAAGGGATATCGTTGTTGGGGTCCTGTTGGCCGATGGATGCGGGTTTCTCGAGACGTCACTTTCGATGAGTCTCATCCTTTCTACCCTCTTCCTTCTCCTTCTATGACTCTAGCATCTTTTGTCGAGCTGCTTTCTTTCCTGACTTTTGCTGCCACCCCCATAGTCACCACACCACCACAGCCTTTGGCCTCTTCGGTTCCTCCTTCACCATCTCCTTCGCCACCAACACCCTCTCTAGAGGCTACTCCTAGCCATCGTCCTTCTTATCCTCTCTACTACACTAGTCGTCCGCGAGTTGAGGATTCTTCTGATGCGCCATCTTCTTATGATGGTCCATCTTCTTCGGCCTCCTCTCGATATGCCCTTCGTGATCGCCAGTCTATTCGGCCTCCTGCGCGCTTTTGTTTAGCAGCTCTTGCTGAACCGACTTCTTATCGTGATGCTGCTGTTCATCAGGAGTGGTAGCATGTGATGGCAGAGGAGATTACTTCCCTTGAGCGTACTGGCACGTGGGATCTTGTTCCTCTTCCCACGCGTGTTACTCCTATCACGTGCAAGTGGGTCTACAAGATTAAGACCTGCTTTGATGGTTCTCTTGAGCGCTACAAGGCTCGTCTTGTGGCATGTGGTTTTCAGTAGGAGCAAGGTCATGATTATGATAAGACATTTGCTTCTATGGCTCACATGACCACTGTTCGTACTCTTCTTGCTGTGGTGGCGTTTGTTCGGGCATGGTCCATCTCTCAACTTGATGTCAAGAATGCCTTTCTCAATGGTGAGCTGCGTAAAGAGGTTTATATGCAGCCACCATCGGGGTATTCTGTTCCTGAGGGTATGGTTTGTCGCCTTCGCTGATCTCTCTACGGCCTCAAGCAAGCTCCTCGTGCCTGATTTGATCGTTTCTCTTTTGTTGTCACTGCAGCTGGTTTCTCTGCTAGTGCTCATGATCTTGCTCTCTTTATTTACACTTCACCTCGTGGTCGAATGCTTCTCCTTTTATATGTTGATGATATGATCATTACTGGAGATGATTCTCAGTACATCACCTTTGTGAAGGAGCATCTTAATGAGCGCTTTCATATCGATCTGGTCCTCTTCGCTACTTTCTTGGGGTTGAGGTTACTTCTACACCTGAGAGTTTCTATCTGTCCCAAGAAAAGTATATTCAGGATCTTCTTGATCGTGCTTCTCTTACTGATCAGCACATCGCTGAGACTCCTATGGAGCTCAATGTTCATCTTCGGCCCACTGATGGTGAGCCTCTTGCTGATTCTACTCGCTATCGTCACCTTGTTGGGAGTCTTGTTTATTTGGGTGTCACTCGTCCAGATATTTCGTACCCTGTGCATATCTTGAGTCAGTTTGTTTCTGCTCCCACTCAACTCCACTATAGTCATCTTCTTCGTGTTCTACGATATCTTCATGGAACCATCACTCGTCGTCTATTTTTCCCTTGCTCTAGCTCTTTATAGCTCTAGGCATATTCTGATGCCACCTAGGCTAGTGATCACTCTGATCACCGGTCTCTCTCTGCTTATTGTGTTTTTCTTGGTGGTTCTCTCATTGCTTGGAAGACTAAGAAGCGTACATCGTTGCTCGAAAGTCTTGAGACCGAGTTGCGAGCTATGGCTTTATTGATCATGAGGTTACTTGGCTACGGTGGTTACTTGAGGATTTTGGTGTTTCGCTTTCAAAGACCCTCCTCTTTCATCCGACAAAGAGGGCTACTAGCATTGCTACAAATCTGGTGAAGCATGAGCTTACAAAGCATATTGGTGTTGATACTTCCTACATGCGGACACAGGTACATGACCAGATTGTTGCTCTTCAGTATGTGCCTTCAGAACTTCAGGTGGCAGACTTCTTTACAAAGGCGCAGACCAGAGCTCAGCACAACTTCTATCTCTCCAAACTTAATGTTGTTGATCCACTATAAGTTTGAGGGGGGGGGTGTTAGATATATATGTATTTTCCCCGTTGTATAAGGGGCTCCTTGCATATATGCCACACATGTACTTATATATATACTGGTCCATTGGCCTCATAATGAATACAAGCGCTATTCATAACAGCAACAATCTGCAATGTAAAACTAATTGGTTTGCCGCAAGTATCCCTTGTGGGATTGCCTTGTATTTATAATGGACAATACACGGTTGGTAACAACCAGATTACAACAGAAAGAATCAGAATTGGAGATAGGATCTAACGGCAATAGCATTATAAGCTACAACGTTGATCCTGTTACAACTGACAACCGATAGATAAAACGACTGAATCTAATATGAAATCTATCTCTATTTTAACACACCTCCTCAATCCAAGCCGGAGTTAATCAGATTGAGATTGTAACTCAGTCGTTCAAATGGGTTCTGTGGCATAGCTTTAGTGAATATATCCGCGATTTGATCTGTAGAAGAAACAAATCGTACTTCTAATGCCTTCAGTGCAACTCTCTCCCGAACAAAATGAAAGTCAACCTCAATGTGCTTTGTACGAGCATGAAACAAAGGATTAATTGACAAGTAGGTTGCACCTAGATTATCACACCACAATACAGGTGGTCTCGGCTGAAATACTCCCAGTTCCTTCAACAATGACTATAACCAAATCAATTCAGTCGTCGCATTAGCTAGCGATTTGTACTCTAGCTTCGTGCTCGATCTCGAAACTGTCAGCTGTTTACGAGAACTCAATGATACCAGATTTGGACCCAAGAACACAGCAAAACCATTTGGAGAACACCTGCCATCTGGGCATCCTGCCCAGTCTGCATCCGAAAATGCACTGAGAATAAAAGAATTGGTTATCGACAGACCTCTTGAACAGAGAGATGTTCTGAAGAAAAAGGAAACTTGGTCTCATCAAAAACGACATCACGGGACAAATAAATTCGCCCGGTTACCTTATCTAGACATTTGTATCCTTTGTAATTGGGATTGTATCAGACAAAAACACATTGTTTGGACTTAAAGTCCAATTTTTTTGTATTGTAAGGTCTCAAGTTTGGGTAGCAAGCACATCCAAATGTGTGCAACATGGAGTAATTAGGAAGTATTTTGCGTAGTCGTTGAAAGTGACTAGAGTTCTGTCGACCACTAAGTCACCGATCTTACGAAATAAAAAGAGAAAAATGGCAAAGAGTTCTTGGGAGAGAATAGAATTGCTCTTTTATTGTTGTGAACTGGTTATTACAGGGGTGCCTTCGATGAGGTAGTGGACTAATCCTAATTACACTGAGCGTAATGCTTGCTATATTGCAGAATCAGACTTGAAACATGAATCTAATGTCGATTACTATGCTTCAATCTGATGCCCACTTCTTCCGCGCTCCATCTTTAAGTAACTGTCGAAGAAGTGGCAGTTGCTCCTTAAAGAGGTGCCTGTTGGAAGTGCCGCGACTCGTCAGAAAGAGGCAGCGGTTGATAAATTACCAACCGTTCGGCGGTTGTGTGTCTATGAGACACACAACCATAGGGTGATTGTTGTTAGTGTCTTAGGACCGTGAAACGTCGCGTGGTATGGAGCAAATATGACATGTGTTCCACTCATCACACAGTAAGGAATATACTTGGAGTTAGATCCAAATGCCAGTTCATGGTTTCTACGAGCAGTTATCTGGTCGGGGATTTGGTACGGGATCTCATTCGACCAGGATACGTTATTATGTAACCTTTGGAATCCTTACGACCATAGGGGTCGTCAACCTTAGGGGTTACGACCATGAAGACATATGGTCTTTTATTATGTATTAGAATAATACATAGAGATTTTAATCCTCGTCATCTAGCCCCCCAAACTTTAAATGAATTAATCGTATGAACACTTTCTTTCGATGAAGTCGTATCGGACAGACCCTCATTTAATCCCATGATATACGAGATGGTCTATATTCACTTTAAAGTAGAGAAACTGCCTTGGGACCCGAATAGTTTTTCTGTCCGTTGGACTTTGGTTCGTGTCCGTTAGACTCTAGGTAACTCCTTAATGCAGTTAAAGAATTGTGGCTATAAAACCCCTTTAACGCAAGGCTTTAGGATTTTACACCTCTTGCTTTCCCTTTTCATCTCTTGAGAGAACAACCGCCTCCAACCTCCCTTTGTCTACAACCTTCTACGACCTCCTTTCTTCCTTCATCCAAAACTCAACTATGTCGGATCTTATCACCAACTGGTCAGTCTCCGATTTGAGTGAGAAGAAGCTCGAGAGTTTGGAGAAGATCGGGTTGCTTCCTAACAAGGATCTGATTTCTTAGAGATCAGCAGCTAGAGAGCATTCTCCGAGCAGTGAAGATGGGGAAATTCCTATTTTCCTTGCATATATCGAATGCAAATTGAGGTTGCCAGTTTACTCATTTCTTCCCAAGGTTTTGGAACATTACGGAGTTGAACTGGTGAATCTTGCCCCCAATGCCATCGCCAACCTCAGCGTCTTCGTCTATCTCTGTGAAGCGTACTTGGGGATTGCCGTAGATCTGGATCTCTTCAAGTACTACTACAGGATGGCGAAGTCAGGGAAGATGACTAGGACACTTGGAGAGTGCACTTTGCGCCTCTACGATGGAAAGGCTGATGAGTACATTTGCATGTACTCGAAGTCTTCGCGGTCATCATGGAAGAAGAGCTGGTTCTACATGACGGTCACTCAAAAAGATAGCCTTTACTATACTGGTAAGAAAGCGACCGAGAATCCAGAATGGCATTCCTCCATGGAGAAGGAAGGAAAAGTGGGGAGATAGGTTGAAGCCATCCAACTCCTTAGTGTCAGGGGTTTAACCTCCTGGCACGTAGTAAGGGATTTTTTTCGTGCGCCGGATCAGCTGCTTGAAGGTCCGAGCACATTCGATGCTCTTGTACACTGGTCGTGATGATGCGACCAAAGATTCTAAGAAGGGTAAGTCCTAATAGATTCTGACCAGTTTGCTTACATTGGTTGATTATTTCTGTGATCCTATAGTCTCTTGTTTATCCTTACAGCTCTGTCTCCTGATGAGATCAGAAGCCGGATCAAAATGATCTGCGCCAGAGAGCCTGGCGAGAAGGCTGATTTCCCTCAGATCTTAGTGGTTGTTTCCACAGAAGAGAGGGCTGAGAGACTTAGGGTAAAAATATCAACCACCTTTCATCACTTAAATGTTTTCCGATCGGTTTTACTATAAATCCTCTTTGATGTGCAGTCGGTTGGATTGAGGATCAATGAGGCCACTGAAAGTTGTGAGCCAGTTGACACTCCGACCACTCCTACGACCATCCAAGTTGGCGGTCTTACAGAGGTAGGTAACCAAATAGAAATGTATATTCTTGACGAAGGATTTTTATCACCTAACTAACTTTTATTATTAATTAGGCGGTTGTCATGGACCCCAATGTGGTCGCTCAAAACCAGCCAGTTACTACTGAAGTAACTATTTTGGAGGTCGACGAATCCACACCCTCCGACCAGATAGTCAGGGATCTTATTCTCGATAAACTGGTCGAGAATATTTCTTCTGACCTCCAGTTGAAGGACGTGAGGGGTCTGACCAGCCCTACTGGCTCAAGACCGGTGAAGTTGGTCGAACAAAAGAAAAGAAAGGCGAGCGCAACTGATTTTGCTTTAGTGCACTTCAAACTAAAGACCAAGAAAACGACCCGGTATGTATACATGAGAAAAGGACTGTAACATCCCAATTTTCCGAGCTTTAAAAATCTTTTGAATAGTTAGTAGGATAAAATTCACCATTTGCTTTTATTTGAATTTAATTCAAAAGCTTAAATATGGACTTTGTACATCAAACAATTTAATATGATTAAAGTCAACATCAACAATGGTCAAAACTATTTTATTTGGATTCTTTGGGCTTGGATATATTTTCCAGATTTTTCTGGAATTTTTCCAAGTTCATTTGCTATTTTCCATTGCTTATTTGGATTTCTGGTATTTTCTTAAAAGAAAACGATAAAATCTCAAGAAATGATCCGGCCGAATCTCCCCGACCCAGCCCCTTTTCATGCAAGCAGTCCAATCGCCCATCCTTCCCCACCGTTGATCAACGTTGGACGCTTGATCAACGTCTTGCGTCGCCTCCGTGTTCCTCTGACTGGTGGGCCCGCTGAGGTCGTCGTCTCCGACGCGGTCATCTTCCTCGCAGAGTCCAGCTCGGAGCCGCCGTTTGAAGCTCTTCAAAGCTCCGTCCGGCAATGGAGTTTCCAACTGTTTTTCTTCTAGAAACCATGTCAAAATCGTATCTTTATCTCTCCCGCAATCGTTTCTGTTGAAATCTTATCTCTAAGAATCCCGGATTTCCCTCTCGTGTTCTTCACGGATTTGATTTGGGTGTTTCCTTATCCGACGCACCCCGACCCTATAAAAGGCACCCCAAGGATCGCCCGTGCTTCCTCATCCCTAATCCCCACCTCGTTCCTCTCCTAAAGCTCTGCTGCCGCCGGAATTTGGAGTTTTAGGGTTTTTGTGCTGCAACTCCGACGATCTATTCCTTCACCACCAAAGCCGCCCGAACCTCGTCGACCGCACCTCCGGCATCGCAAGAGCGGGAGCTTCCTCCTAGTGGCCTTCACTTCGTCGGAGCATCGCCGTAGCCCTATTCCCGTCGAGCCCGAAGCCCCGCCGCCGCTTCTACCTAGCCGCCGGCCGCCACGATCATCCACAAGCACCCGTGAGCCTACCCTTGAGTTCCCCGTCTCACCCTCTACCTCCCTGTAGCACCCGCCGTCGTTCGCCGGAACCGTCGGGATCCGAGCGCCACCAGCCCGCTGCCGTGCCGCGTCACCGCCATGTCACCTCCGCGTCAGCCTCAGCGTCGCCGTGTCGCCCACGTGGAGACACGTCAGCGCTGATTAGGTGGGTCCAGATCTAATCTCAACATCTGGCTTGGTGAACTTGGTTCACCGTGAGCCATCTCACTGACGTGTGGGCCCCACATGTCAGATTTTCTTTTTAATTCTTTAATTCCGAGCACTGACGTTATCGTTGAGCAATAATCCAATTTTTCTTTTAAGAAATAATTCAGAAATTCGGAATAATCAGTTTTAGGGTTTTCTTTTAGATTCAAACTTCCAAGCCCATATCTTTTGCATCCGAACTCCGTTTGAGCCCATTCAAATTTCTAAATTCATCTAAATTCAAGATCTATCTATCTGAGATTTTTATTTAATTTTTGGAGTTTTTTTGCCTTTGTTATTTATTTGTTCTTTTTATTTGTTTTTGTTTGCGAGTAGACGTCGATCCTTCGGGAAGATTTGAAGAAGAATGAGCACCTCAAGAGCAAGATCAGTACTTAGACCTATTCCAAGGCAAGTTATACCTTTGATCATATTGAACCCAGTTTTCAAAAGTATTGCATTTACTTTATTATTTATTTCAATGCTTTTGGGATTAGTCAATATCCAATTTGTTATGACCACCTTGTCTAATTGTATGCCATAATCTCTTGTCACCCTAGTTTGGTTTACTTAGTTGGTGCTATTGTATTACCAACGTGGGTTGGTTAGATGCGATTAGTTTGCTTAGCCATGCTACGAGTCATCATCTCATGTAAGTTGCAAATATAAACATGACTAAGTGACTATGGAACTATGTGATAGAAACTGTGTGCTCTATGTGCTATTACCCGTTGATGGAATATGTTGCACTTAACCAACAGGGTGGGAAAGGATTTAGATGGAGGCAAGTGGATTGTGTGATATTTTGGTCGAGCTATGTGCGTGGGCTTAATAACCTGTGTGCATAGGGATTTGTAGTTTAATTGTAAGTCTTGCCTTGGTCAATTAAGGACATAACTTTGTGCGCCATTGAACTGAGCCTCTCGTACAACCATATGCCTGGTATGGGACGGTGTAAGAACCCTCAAATATTGGAATGTGCCGAATTAAAATTATACTGGTAGTATAATTCTTAATTAAGGAACAGTTCAATTCCTTCATTAAAAATCATACTAGAAGCATAATAATAACAAGTAACAATTCCAACATTCAGGTTCCCGGATATATGATTCACAATAGTTCCCAGGATTTAAGACTATTGCGCATATATCCTCAAACAACATTGTATCATACATACAAGGCATACATTTACATAATTATACAAAAGGTTACAATTTGGTTCGGTGCTACAGTAGCAGATGACTTTGGTCATCGCAAAAGTTCAACAGCGGAAGCAACACTAAACAACAAAAGCCACCAATGGCCCCATCACCCGCAGGCTATTGCGTGGAGACTAGAACTAGCTTCACTCGTTAGCGTCACCCGGATCGGCGCTAACGGGCATCTCATACAGATAACCATCCTCACCTGCAACAAGAGATCATACCCCTGAGTACGGAAGGTACTTAGCAAGACTTACACAAACTAATAAAAGAAATGTTTAATAGAACCTATACAAAGGAATAGAAATTTTACATGCATAAGGTTAACAACAGAAGGGTTATATTGGTTCAATTTTTGTAGAAAGCAATACATCTTAACCTACAACTGCTAAGTTTTGACAAAGCTATTTTATAAATCGATTTGGACTAAAACAGTAAGTAAATGAGAGTATAATCATAAACAACAACAGTAATAAAGTGACTGATTATCATCAAACATTGCATGACACTCATCCTGCCGAAATAATTCCCAAAACCGGATTTAATTCAATGTCTATACAGGTGACATCAACTCAAGCGTTGTCTGTAACCGGGGACACGGCTATTCGAATAGTTTTAACCCTGCAGGGGTGTACATCTTTACCCACACGACTTAGTTAGCCCGTAAGCCTCTGGAATAATAGCACACTGCCTTTGGTATGCCGGCCTGGTAAACTAAGATTTGGTATTTTTCAACAAGTTGATCCTATTGAGTTGAATTACCCATGTGCACCTGATCCCGCTTAAAACAAGCTTCTGATAGAACTTGTTAACCAGGGGCACACATGTTATGCCGAGAACACCGATTCAACAATAACAAAATAAAATTGTACTCACCCGTAGATATAGGATTGAAATCGGGCTCTATGAACTTGCAACCTTTGCAAATGCTCTCGCCCCTAAGAACATATGATACGGATACGAAATCCTACACATATGCACTTATCCACATGTCTTTCAACTCAATAACATCAACCCTTTACTTAACCAAACAGCGCCCATACACCGCGTGTGGAATTATGTTGGGGCTTGAATTGGGCCGTCGAGTTCATCCTTAATCAACCTGCATAAGACATCCGCATTTCCCAATTCTCGTGCACAAAGGCACCATCACTAGCATCCACTTGTCCAGATTTGAAATCAGTTTATCAAACAAGATTTAAATTCATTTCTAATTTTAAATGACCAACAAAGAATCAAAATAAATAAAATTCATTTGTTGTTCCCATGTTTGACAAGATAAGCTTGCCAAACACCGCCGTTCTATGGATTTGCATGGCTAAGCGATTTTTAAACTAAATATCGTAATACAAAACACTACCTTAAGTTGAGTGTATGATCAAATTTAAGGTAAGCCACAAGTTCAGATTGTAACTACCTAAGGACACACCATAAATAATTTTTAGAAAGTTGCATGCAACAGTATCACTGTGTTTTGTAAACCTACAGTTCAAAAGATTGGGATCAACATGGTGCAGAGAGGAAGCTTGCCTTGGTAATAATAAATAACCTCTTGTTCAGGTTCCTATTGCTCAGGGATGGAATCAGATACTTCAGAAGAACCAGAATCTAAAAGTCAAATGAAATCCAATAAATAGCAAGAAAATGGCAGAGAGCAAAAGATAGAAAGAGAATGTATGATCAAGACTTTAGTGCATGGTTAACAACATGCTTAGCTACATCTAACCCAAATAAGGATAATACCCTCTATTTAATATCTGTTAATACTAATTATCAAAATTTAAGGTTTAGTTTAGAACTACAGTTTCAGATTTTTAAAATTGAAACAGGACAGACAACAAAAGAATGATTGACTGATTAAAACATGTATTAAGTAAATGATTTTCCTTAGACTAAGAGTATTCAAAACTGATACTGCAACTTAACTTATCATTTAATGACACCAAGGGACAAAAGTGAAAGATTAGGGGACTCGTTGTGCATGTTGTCGGCTGACCAACAACAAAAACAGCAAAGAACCTTTTTACAGATTTCGGTTGACTAGGAAAAATATACAAAATGAGGACTATAAGTTGGAGTTGGAGCTATCTGGAGAGTGAGTAATATCCCAAACCATCATTGCTAACCCTAATAGCCTAGTTCACCGAAAGAAAGAAGGATTAAGCTTTTGTCGGTTTTGACCGACAATAACCAACAGAGAGAGGGTTAGCATCAATAAATGAATTGGTGACCTTAATAATCAAAAGAAGGTCTACTTATGATACTAGGGTTTATCTAGGACCTAAATAAGCTGATAAGCTAGCAAGACAAACCCTAGTTCTTGAAAACGACATGAAAGACCGAAAAGTTATAAAAACAACTTTTCAGTTTAAAGAAGGTTTGAGTATTATATGAACAAGTGGATGACTCCAGTGAGCTACTGAAGTCCTTAGGGTACTCAAGGTGACAAGAAACAAAGTCTGACTTACCAGCTGGAGAAGAAAGTAGGTGAAATCAAGTCCTGGTCGAGACAGCAAAGAGCCAAAGTTCTTTGTACCGGTCTGACCAAAACGACAACAAAGAATTCTTTAAACTCAAAAGATCATCCCACATGTGCTTTGCGGGAAAGGCATGAAACCTAGCTCACCAGAGCAAGATTTTACCGACAAGATGCTCCAACTGGCTTAAGTCGACAGAGAGTGATCCTTTGCCCAACCCTACAAGAGATGCCCAAAATCCACATTAATATGAGATTTAGGCATACTTAGAGCTGAACAAGGGTAAGAGCAAGGAAGCTTCACTGGAAAGGAAGGCAAAACTAGAGGAGCTCTTCTCGGTCAACAATGGCAGAGGCTCAGAGAGTAGGGTTATATAGAGTTTGATCTCCTAGAGCAAGCGAGAACTCTCCAGAGCTGATGAGGTGGCCAACCGATGCTAAATATCCAAGGAATATTCGCATCAATACTGTGCAATGCCTCTACTCCGGCAGCAAAGCCGGCGGTGGTGCATAGGCGAGAGGATGAAGAGAGAATCGACACTAACGAGCGGGTCCCAAAGGCAGTCACAGCCACGCATAGCACACGGCAAGCTTCAAGGAACAACAACCGTTCGATTAGAAGTGAGCGGCTGCGATGAGGATAAGTGTAGAAGAACTAACTGATATCAGTTTATGTAGACCACACGATCTTGATCTAACGGCTACTCAGATCTAGTAATAAACTCATAAGAAAGAAGGAGCACCGTAGGATTTAAATCCTACGATCAGATGAGGTTTTGACCTTAAATGAACATGGTTGAGGCGGCACCGTAGATTTTAGATCTAACGGCTACAAAGTTATCTACACTTAAATGTACGCGATTTGAAGCGGTACCGTCGGATGGAAATCCGGCGGTCATCACCTTTTTGGCGCTTTACCGATTTAAAATCAAAAGGCAGGTGCGGTTGGATCTGTATTCAATGGCCAGGATTGAAGGGACGATGAAGTGGTCCGAACGGCCCATCAACCTGGTTCGTTTGATCTCAAACCGACGGTGGAGATCTATGTGGGGTTCGGATGGTCCGAACAGCCCACAAGATCTGGCCCGCTCAAGAAGGATCCAATGGCTCCCACGTATCCCAGCCCCTGCCACCTAAAAATGGCATAGCCTGATAATTGTGCGCCGCACGATTTAGATCCTACGGTCAAAATTAGATGGCTGATTGGAATGGTCCGAACGGCCCAATACATCAGGTCCGTTCGTTGAGATCTAACGGCTGAGATTTGGAGACGCGCTAGGGTCTTTGGAGACAAGGCTGGGCGCTGTTGGATGGAAATCCAACGGTGGAAATCGCCCGTGAGATTGGATGACCCGCACGGCGCTGCAGATCTTGTCCGTTAATCAAAGAAATCGACGGCTCGCATTGCTAGGAGCTGGGGTACACACGGGAACGTGTTGGGTGCGGCCTATTTGCACAGTTTGAACCTAAACCAGTTGGCTCGGTCGCTACAGTGCAAAAGGGTTAGGATTAGACCGAAAAGATTGACCCACCCAATTCAGAACTTCAAACGTTTGACCGGGACTTTAAAAATAGCAATTAAATTTGTAAAAATATGGAATTTTGCAGAACTGCTACTGGGAGGATATATTCCCCAAATAAATTTTGAAACCACTGTTTCTCATTTTGAAATACATAAATAATTCACCTAAACCGAATAGGTTTATCTTAAAGACAATTATTTTTCTCAAGATCAAAATAATTTCTAAAAGATGCAACAAAAATTATTTTTGGCCAAAATAATTCATCTCGCTTTTAAATAAAATACTTCTCGGTCTTAATACCAACATTGATTGGTATTTTCTTTTGAAGCTTCGATCAAGTATGAGTTTTTGGCTAGAAATTGGGGAAGTTAGATTGTAACATAATGCCCAATTTGCCAAAATGAACAGTGATGATATGAATAGCATCTTATTACTGTTTATTAAAGCTGAGGCTGTTACAAACCTACCCCCCTTAAGAAAATCTCGTCCCGAGATTTTGGATAGATGAGAAATTGGAAAGGGATGAAGCTAAAATGATTCTCTTAGAAACATAACATCAATTGTCTTTATTTCTTTCAAAGACAGAAAAGAAAGGTTTTGATAAACAACATAGTGTTGTTATTACATCCTTCTTTTACATTGCTTTGTTTAACATTACCTTTCTTGATTTAAAGGCAGTTTTTAAACAGCAAAGAGGTGGGGGTGCTCAATCCTCATCAGATCTTCGCGCTCCCACGTGGCTTCATCTTTAGAATGATTAGCCCATTGAATTTTCAAGAACTTGACAGTGCGGTTTCTTGTCCTATGTTCCATTTCATCGAGGATACGCACCGGTTGTTCTTGATAAGAAAGATCCGGTTGAAGATCAAGACTCTCATAAGCAGTAGCCTCAGTAGGAACACGAAGGCATTTCTTTAATTGAGAAACATGAAAGGTATCATGAACTGCCGAGAGAGAGTCGGGAAGTTCCAATTGATATGCCACAGCTCCTCGTTTTGCAATAATTCGGAAAGGTCTGATATAACGAGGTGCTAGCTTTCCTTTCACCTGAAAGCGATGAGTGCCCTTCATCGGTGATACTTTAAGATAGACATAATTATCTACCTCAAAGCTTAGCTCACGACGCCGATGATCAGCATAGCTCTTCTAACGAAACTGGGCAGCCTTCAAATGGTCCCGAATCAGACGAACTTGCTCTTCAGCTTCCATCACCAAGTCTGGACCAAAGAATGGTCTTTCACCAGACTCTGACCAATTCAATGGAGTCCTACAAGCTCTTCCATACAAGGCTTCAAAAGGTGACATTTGAATACTTGCTTGGTAGCTGTTATTGTAGGAAAATTCCACATACGGCAAAGATTTCTCCCAATTCATGCCAAATGATAGCACACAGGCTCTAAGAAGATCCTCCATCACTTGATTCACCCTTTCAGTTTGACCACTGGTTTGAGGATGATAAGCAGTGCTAAAGGAGAGTTTAGTTCCCAAAGCTTGATGAAGACAATCCCAAAAATGAGAGGTGAATTGAGATCTACGGTCTGAAACAATGACTTTCGGAACACCGTGGAGACAAACAATCTTGGCAATATATAACTCTGCCAATTGCCTGCCATTGAAAGTGGTTCTGACAGGGATAAAATGAGCCACTTTTGTCAGACGATCAATTATCACCCAGATGGCATTGAATCCATTCTGAGTCTTTGGAAGTCCGGTAACAAAATCCATA
The DNA here is from genome assembly GCA_036346405.1 of Phyllostachys edulis. Lineage (NCBI taxonomy): Eukaryota > Viridiplantae > Streptophyta > Magnoliopsida > Poales > Poaceae > Phyllostachys > Phyllostachys edulis. The sequence continues at coordinate 10,599,363 of CM070555.1, forward strand.
CCGACTTCTTCCCATTTCCATTGTGGAATAGGCAAAGGTTGAAGGGTACCAGCAGGTTTCAAGTGCTCGGCTTTAACCCTCTGACAAATGTCGCATTCAGCAACATACTGAGCAATTTGTCTTTTCATCTGGCTCCACCAAAATGTCTTCTTCAAATCTTGGTACATTTTAGAGCTTCCAGGATGCAAGGAAAATTTGGAATTATGAGCCTCTTTAAGGATTAGCTCTCTCAGCCGAGTATCTGAGGGTACCACCATACGATTGCGATATCGAATGGTACCACGGGCATCTTCAGAAAATTCGTTGGCTTTACCCGCCTTCAAATTTTCCTTGATTTCAGCTACCTCAGCATCAGTTTTCTGGGCCTCCAGAATCTGATCTTCGAGTGTTGACTTCACTTCCAAGGTAGCGAGAAATCCATCTTCTACCATTTCAAGACTAAAGCGCTGAAAGTCAGCACATAAGCTCTTAGCCAGACGTACTGTCGACAAGCAATAGCATTGTGACTTTCTGCTTAAAGCATCAGCCACAACATTGGCTTTACCAGGATGGTAATGAATACCCATATCATAGTCCTTGATCAATTCAAGCCATCTTCTTTGTCTCATATTCAGATGAACTTGAGTGAATATATATTTCAGGCTTTTATAATCAGTATAGATTTCACAACGATTACCAAGAAGGTAATATCGCCAAATCTTTAATGCATGGACTACAGCTGACAATTCCAAATCATGAGTAGGGTAATTTACTTCATGAGGTCGCAACTGCCGGGATGCATATGCCACAACTCGGCCTTCTTGCATGAGCACACAGCCAAGTCCATGGCGAGATGCATCGCAATAGATATCAAAATTCTTATGAATATCTGGAAGAGTGAGAACGGGAGCTTCGGTCAGGAGCTTTCTCAAAAGTTGAAAGCTGTCTTCACACTCAGCTGACCAAAAGAATTTGTTCTCCTTCTTTAGAAGCTGAGTCAAAGGCCTAGAAATTTTGGAGAAGTTCTCAATGAACCTACGGTAATATCCCGCAAGTCCAAGGAAACTTCAAACTTCAGGAACATTCTGGGGCTGCTTCCAGTCTAGTACATCTTGTATCTTGCTGGGATCAACAGTAATACCTCATTCGGATAACACATGTCCCAGGAATGCGACTTGTTTGAGCCAGAAGGCACACTTGCTAAATTTAGCATACAGCTGATGCTTGCGAAGTGTATCCGGCACAAGTCTCAGATGCTGTTCATGTTCTTCGGTAGACTTGGAGTAGATAAGAATGTCGTCAATGAACACAACAACAAACTTATCCAAGAAATCCATGAATACTGAATTCATAAGATTCATGAAATAAGCAGGAGCATTTGTTAGACCAAAGAACATAACAGTATACTCGTACAATCCGTAACGAGTAGAAAATGCTGTTTTAGGAATGAACTCAGCTCTAACCTTAATTTGATGATAGCCCGATCGCAAATCAATTTTTGAAAAGACTCGGGCTCCAATGAACTGGTCAAACAGATCATCAATTCGGGGCAAAGGATATTTATTCTTGACAGTGACTTCGTTTAACGAACGGTAATCCACACACATCCGTAAAGTCTTATCTTTCTTTTTGACAAAGATGGCCGGGCATCCCCAAGGTGAGGAACTCGGTCGAATAAATCCCTTGTCAAGTAATTCTCCAAGCTGTTTCTTCAATTCAACCAGCTCATTAGGAGGCATAAGATAAGGTCTTCTAGATATGGGAGTAGTGCCGGGAACTAGTTCAATCACGAACTCCACTTCCCGATCTGGTGGCATACCGGGAAGGTCTTCAGGAAAGACATCAGGGTATTCACATACAACAGGTACTGACTCCAAAGTAGGGGTGGCCTCAGTTTTCAATGCACCAAGATGAGAATGAACTGTACTAGACTGAAAAACGACTGAAATGCCGTTTTTATTAGTTATAGATATGGTTCGTTGGGCACAATTAATTTGTCCGAGATTCTGGGACAACCAATCCATTCCCAAAATAACATCTACCCCTTTAGAGTTTATCACAATCAGGTCTGCCCAAAAATCTACCCCTTCAATATTGATATTAACATTATGGCAGATTTGATCAGTCATGAAGACTGACCCAGGTGAGTGAATAATATGTGGTGGATGAAGATGATGTATAACTAATCGATGTTGAGTAGCAAACCGCCTACTAACAAAAAGTGGGATGCTCGAGTCAAATAAAACAAGAAATGAACTGAAATTAACTAGGAGCATACCAAGAATAACCGGTGCCTCGGCGCTTCTTGACGATTAATTGATTTATCTGACATGGATGGAATTGGATCAGGCTTGACAGCTGACTTGGGAGAGGGTGCAGGATGCACAGCAGCTGGGGAAGGCTGAACTGGTGGCAATCCGCGTGCCTTATCAAAACACTTATTTGCGAAATGCCCCGAACGTCCACAATGGTAGCAAACCACACTAGGCCTGACAGTAACAGCAATAGGTGGCCGGTTTCCACTAGGTCTGGACTGCCCCGTGGGTGGAGGTGGACAAAATGCAAACACTAGCGCCCTAGGTGGAGCTGGAGCTAGCGCTCGGAAAGACTAAGGCTGCCACAGACGCGGTCTTATTGAACGGCTACTAGATGCAAATTGGGTAGCCTTCTGCCGCTTGCGCGACTCCTCCAAAGCCTTGCTCTTAGTTTCAGCAATAATGGCTTTGTCCACAAGATGTTGAAAATTCATGAAATCTTGCACTGCCAAAGCCAACTGCAGCTCTTCCGATAAACCATTCATGAAACGGTTTCGACGACGAAGGTTAGTCGAAACATCGTCAATCTTGCATCGAGCAAGGAAATTGAATTCATGAAGATACTCGATCAGCGATTTTTGCCCTTGCTTGAGAGCGAGAAATTCTGCCGCTTGAGCATCATCACTCCTTCAGAATATGGGCTTGCGAAAGGCCTCCATGAACTCAAGCCAAGTAGGGTATATCCGTAGGGTGGATGGCAAGAAAATCTGTCCCACCAATTGCTAGCCGGCCCATTTAGTTGGTAACTAGCATATAGGACTTTTTCCCTTTCAGAACATTGGGCAATCGACAGCTTCTTTTCAATATCCCGAAGCCAATCCTTCGCTTCCATTGGGTCTTGAGAGTTTGGAGAATATTGTGAGTTGGTCATTGAAAGTCAAGAAGATTTCCTTGCCCATCTTGACCTCTGCCCCGCCGGTGGCGTGGGAATGGAAGAAGTATTACGCGCAATTTGTTCCAGTATGCGCATTTGGTCCATCCTATTGCGCTCTATTTGCATGAGCACATCAGCCATAGTGGGTGGTGGAGGAAGCTCCTCTTCCTGTCGACCACCTTGCGGACCATGAGAACCTGAAGGTTCAGTCTGCTCCCCCTGGGAGTAGGGAACAGGGGTTGAGAACCTCTCCTCTTGTTGTGCTCGCGCACGAGTAGTAGGTCCTGTCATCCTGTTGCCATATAATGGTTAACAACATCACAAGGATATACTCGAGCGAACACATACAAGATTCTAAATAGAAAAGAAGGAAGTACTAAACTTAATCATTCATCATGTTATGATATGTAGCCAATGTAACACCAAAGTCATAAAATGCATGAGTACAGCAAAAAGGTTCGGCCCCACTTTTATTATCAGTCGGCTGACAGCAACATCCCGTTCAAATTCCAAAAGTCGGCACACAGTATTTGTTTACAAAATATAAACTATTGTATTACACAATACTTAAGGAACAGCTACTAACCTATTACACATCTAACGCACAACTCATCATCCAGTCCCTAAGTATAATCATTACGGTTAAAATTCACCAGAAACTCATTTAACATATGAGCCTCAGGTGAACCCGTATCTATGGGGTCCCTTGGACTGATGAGACGTGTAGGAGAACCCAACAGCAAATGATGGCCTCCAGAAGGTGCAGGTCACTGGGTGCGAGGAAAACCGACAGACATCCGGGCTTGGCGACACTGCCCAAGGATAGGAATAAGCCCAGCCACTTCTGGAAGTCGGAATCCCGGTGGTGCAGTAGCAGCTGGAGGGACCTCATTGTTACCATAAAGCACGTTACGGGGAACGCGGTTCATGGCAACGCCAAGCCTCAAATACTCATGTGCCTCATGCAGACGACGGCGGGTCTCCCATAACTCATACACCAGACAGCGATGGACTTGGTCCATAATACGGACCAACCTCGCTAACTCGCGTACGTATGAGTCCTCTCCAAACTGAATCTCATCGAACGTACTCACATCTGCTCTAGGGCCTTGTTTTGGGAAGTGAACATAGGGTGGCTGAGACAACTCCGTCAAATCATGACGAAGGAGGCTCATCATCCTACGAGCGACTTCCTGAACAGCTACAGACTCAGAGGTGGCACGTACATGAATACAGTATGGAACACTACCCACCACTTGTCTGGCAATCACATTAATGATAGCTTGGTACTCTTCCATCCCAGGTCCTCGGTCTCGACGATAAATGGCATACTCCGGCTAATAAGTGAAATTGGCTCGCCACATCATATCCCGAAGCAAGGCCGGAAACCCATCCACATCTTCGGCTCGAGTCTCCTTAACCAAGTACCAGCCACTCATCTACAGACAAAAGACAAGGTAAGTAAGAAACTTATCTTGGAAAATCAACAAGAAGTTGGGTAAGAAGTGATACTAAGGAAGATAAGAAGTAAAAGATAGCATACTTAGATCTTTAGAAATTAATTATGTTAAAATAATTTCACAGAAACTCACTAAGGTTAACGACCATGCTAATTCTAATCTACAGGCAAACGTAAGCTCTGATACCAACGTTGTAAGAACCCTCAAATATTGGAATATGCCGAATTAAAATTATACTGGTAGTATAATTCTTAATTAAGGAACAGTTCAATTCCTTCATTAAAAATCATACTAGAAGCATAATAATAACAAGTAACAATTCCAACATTCAGGTTCCCAGATATATGATTCACAATAGTTCCCAGGATTTAAGACTATTGCGCATATATCCTCAAACAACATTGTATCATACATACAAGGCATACATTTACATAATTATACGTAGGTTACAATTTGGTTGATTACTCTGATGGCAGATGACTTTGGTCATCGCAAAAGTTCAACAGAGGAAGCAAAACTAAACAACAAAAGCCACCAATGGCCCCATCACCCGCAGGCTATTGCATGGAGACTAGAACTAGCTTCACTCGTTAGCGTCACTCGGATCGGCGCTAACGGGCATCTCATACAGATAACCATCCTCACCTGCAACAAGAGATCATACCCCTGAGTACAGAAGGTACTCAGCAAGACTTACACAAACTAATAAAAGAAATGTTTAATAGAACCTATACAAAGGAATAGAAATTTTACATGCATAAGGTTAACAACAGAAGGGTTATATTGGTTCAATTTTTGTAGAAAGCAATACATCTTAACCTACAACTGCTAAGTTTTGACAAAGCTATTTTATAAATCGATTTGGACTAAAAGCGAGAAGTAAATGAGAGTATAATCATAAACAACAACGATAATAAAGTGGTGATTATCATCAAACATTGCATGACACTCATCCTGCCGAAATAATTCCCAAAACCGGATTTAATTCAAAGTCTATACAGGTGACATCAACTCAAGCGTTGTCTATAACCGGGGACACAGCTATTCGAATAGTTTTAACCCTACAGGGGTGTACATCTTTACCCACATGACTTAGTTAGCCCGTAAGCCTCCGGAATAATAGCTGCTTGCCTTTGGTATGCTTGGTACGTAAACTAAGATTTGGTATTTTTCAACAAGTTGATCCTATTGAGTTGAATTACCCATGTGCACCTGATCCCGCTTAAAACAAGCTTCTGATAGAACTTGTTAACCGGGGGCACACATGTTACACCGAGAACACCGATTCAACCATAACAAAATAAAATTGTACTCACCCGTACATATAGGATTGAAATCGGGCTCTATGAACCTGCAACCTTTGCAAATGCTCTCGCCCCTAAGAACATATGATACGGATACGAAATCCTACAGATATGCACTTATCCACGTGTCTTTCAACTCAAAAACATCAACCCTTTACTTAACCAAACAGTGCCCATACACTGCGTGTGGAATTACGTTGGGGCTTGAATTGGGCCGTCAGAGTTCAGTCCTTAATCAACCCAGACAAGACATCCGCATTTCCCAATTCTCGTGCACAAAGGCACCATCACTAGCATCCACTTGTCCAGATTTGAAATCAGTTTATCAAACAAGATTTAAATTCATTTCTAATTTTAAACAGACCGAACAAAGAATCAAAATAAATAAAATTCATTTGCTGTTCCCATGTTTGACAAGATAAGCTTGCCAAACACTACCGTTCTATGGACTACATGGCTAAGCAGATTTTTAAACTAAATACTGTAATACAAAACACTACCTTAAGTTGAGTGTATGATCAAATTTAAGGTAAGCCACAAGTTCAGATTGTAACTACCTAAGGACACACCATAAATAATTTTTAGAAAGTTGCATGCAACAGTATCACTATGTTTTGTAAACCTACAGTTCAAAAGATTGGGATCAACATGGTGCAGAGAGGAAGCTTGCCTTGGTAATAATAAATAACCACTTGTTAGGAGTTCCTGTTGCTCAGGGATGGAATCAGATACTTCGGAAGAACCAGAATCTAAAAGTCAAATGAAATCCAATAAATAGCAAGAAAATGGCAGAGAGCAAAAGATAGAAAGAGAATGTATGATCAAGACTTTAGTGCATGGTTAACAGCATGCTTAGCTACATCTAACCCAAATAAGGATAATACCCTCTATTTAATATCTGTTAATACTAATTATCAAAATTTAAGGTTTAGTTTAGAACTACAGTTTCAGATTTTTAAAATTGAAACAGATGCAACAACAAAAGAATGATTGACTGATTAAAACATGTATTAAGTAAATGATTTTCCTTAGACTAAGAGTATTCAAAACTGATACTGCAACTTAACTTATCATTTAATGACACCAAGGGACAAAAGTGAAAGATTAGGGGACTCGCTGTGCATGTTGTCGGCTGACCAACAACAAAAACAGCAAAGAACCTTTTTACAGATTTCGGTTGACTAGGAAAAATATACAAAATGAGGACTATAAGTTGGAGTTGGAGCTATCTGGAGAGTGAGTAATATCCCAAACCATCATTGCTAACCCTAATAGCCTAGTTCACCAAAAGAAAGAAGGATTAAGCTTTTGTCGGTTTTGACCGACAATAACCAACAGAGAGAGGGTTAGCATCAATAAATGAATTGGTGACCTTAATAATCAAAAGAAGGTCTACTTATGATACTAGGGTTTATCTAGGACCTAAATAAGCTGATAAGCTAGCAAGACAAACCCTACTTCTTGAAAACGACATGAAAGACCGAAAAGTTATAAAAACAACTTTTCAGTTTAAAGAAGGTTTGAGTATTATATGAACAAGTGGATGACTCTAGTGAGCTACTGAAGTCCTTAGGGTACTCAAGGTGACAAGAAACAAAGTCTGACTTACCAGCTAGAGAAGAAAGTAGGTGAAATCAAGTCCTGGCCGAGACAGCAAAGAGCCAAAGTTTTTTGTACCGGTCTGACCAAAACGACAACAAAGAATTCTTTAAACTCAAAAGATCATCCCACACGTGCTTTGCGGGAAAGGCATGAAACCTTGCTCACCAGAGCAAGATTTTACCGACAAGATGCTCCAACTGGCTTAAGTCGACAGAGAGTGATCCTTTGCCCAACCCTACAAGAGATGCCCAAAATCCACATTAATATGAGATTTAGGCATACTTAGAGTTGAACAAGGGTAAGAGCAAGGAAGCTTCACTGGAAAGGAAGGCAAAACTAGAGGAGCTCTTCTCGGTCAACAATGGCAGAGGCTCAGAGAGTAGGGTTATATAGAGTTTGATCTCCTAGAGCAAGCGAGAACTCTCCAGAGCTGATGAGGTGGCCAACCGATGCTAAATATCCAAGGAATATTCGCATCAATACTGTGCGATGCCTCTACTCCGGCAGCAAAGCCGGTGGTGGTGCATAGGCGAGAGGATGAAGAGAGAATCGACACTGACGAGCGGGTCCCAAAAGCGATCCTGACCACGCGACAAAGACACGGCAAGCTGCAAGGAACAACAACAGTTCGATTAGAAGTGAGCGGCTGCGATGAGGATAAGTGTAGAAGAACTAACTGATATCGGTTTATGTAGACCGCACGATCTTAATCTAACGGCTACTCAGATCTAGTAATAAACTCATAAGAAAGAAGGAGCACCGTAGGATTTAAATCCTACGATCAGATGAGGTTTTGACCTTAAACGCACATGGTTGAGGCGGCACCGTAGATTTTAGATCTAACGGCTACAAGGTTATCTACACTTAATTGTACGCGATTTGAAGCGGTACCGTCGGATGGAAATCCGGCGGTCAGCACCTTTTTGGCGCTTTACCGATTTAAAATCAAAAGGCAGGTGCGGTTGGATCTGAATTCAATGGCCAGGATTGAAGGGACGATGAAGTGGTCCGAACGGCCCATCAACCTGGTTCGTTTGATCTCAAACCGACGGTGGAGATCTATGTGGGGTTCGGATGGTCCGAACAGCCCACAAGATCTGGCTCGCTCAAGAAGGATCCAACGGCTCCCACGTATCCCAGCCCCTGCCACCTAAAAATGGCATAGCCTGATAATTGTGCGCCGCACGATTTAGATCCTACGGTCAAAATTGGATGGCTGATTGGAATGGTCCGAACGGCCCAATACATCAGGTCCGTTCGTTGAGATCTAACGGCTGAGATTTGGAGACGCGCTAGGGTCTTTGGAGACAAGGCTGGGCGCTGTTGGATGGAAATCCACCGGTGGAAATCGCCCGTAAGATAGGATGACCCGCACGACGCCGCAAATCTTGTCCGTTAATCAAAGAAATCGACGGCTCGCATTGCTAGGAGCTGGGGTACACACGGGAACGTGTTGGGTGCGGCCTATTTGCACAGTTTGGACCTAAACCAGTTGGCTCGGTCGCTACAGTGCAAAAGGGTTAGGATTAGACCGAAAAGATTGACCCACCCAATTCAGAACTTCAAACGTTTGACCGGGACTTTAAAAATAGCAATTAAATTTGTAAAAATATGGAATTTTGCAGAACTGCTACTGGGAGGATATATTCCCCAAATAAATTTTGAAACCACTGTTTCTCATTTTGAAATACATAAATAATTCACCTAAACCGAATAGGTTTATCTTAAAGACAAATATTTTTCTCAAGATCAAAATAATTTCTAAAAGATGCAACAAAAATTATTTTTGGCCAAAATAATTCATCTGGCTTTTAAATAAAATACTTCCTGGTCTTAATACCAACATTGATTGGTATTTTCTTTTGAAGCTTCGATCAGGTATGAGTTTTTGGCTAGAAATTGGGGAAGTTAGATTGTAACATAATGCCCAATTTGCCAAAATGAACAGTGATGATATGAATAGCATCTTATTACTGTTTATTAAAGCTGAGGCTATTACAGACGGGCCTAACTTAGTAAGTTATGGAGTCTTGACATTGATTACTCAGGTAGTAGGTTAGGCTGTGTGCATGGGTGGAGGTGTGCTACGGTAGTCACATCACGGGCGGTTCGCCGTGTCCCTCGTCTAACGGTGTGTGTCGGACTAACTTCCTATGTGGGGTTGTCGACGGTTTGTGCACACTTGGGAGTGTCAATGTTAAGATGAAGTTTCTGAAACGTTTTGTTACGGCTAGTGCTAGCTACACTAGTTGTATCTTGTGGGTAAAGTGTACAACCTCTGCAGAGTGTTAAACAATCTATTCGAATAGTCGCGTCCGCGGTCATGGACATGCTCGGGGATTTCACACGAGGGGTAGATTTTCATAAAACCATAGGAAGGGAGCTGTGTGGCCTAAGTCATATGGCTATGTGAATAAATTGTTTAGGCTATGTATCTTTGTGAACTAAAACTGTCAAATTATTGTTGTCTATTTGTTTTGAATTATGCTTTCAATCTATTACTTGTATTTAAACTGCAAATGTTGTATTTCTGCAAAAGAACCACAGAAGCCATTCCTTTGGAATAAGCCTGCATCTATAATTGCATTTCTGTGGTATGACTTGCGAGTACGGTGTGTACTCATGCTTGTTGTAAAACATGCAACAGAAGAGGAGGAGTCTTCGCCTATTTTCGAGGAGGAGTTCATCGAAGGTGCTTGATCGTAGGGTCTTGATCCCAGTCAGTTGCCTGTGGTGAATTGATGGGATTCCACTGAAGTTTCTTCGTTCCACTGCTATTTTATTTCTTTGCTAGCTCTGCGTGGCTTAATAATTGTAAACTCGATCATAAGGTCAAAACAACTATTTGTTATCAAATTACTCGTTTATGTTATTAATCGCTTGTGTGGATCGATATTCACCTGTGTTGACACTGTGTACACTAGCGTGATCCTGGACTAGTGCATTATACACAGAGGGTCCAAAATTGCATATTTTGGGTCCGACAAGGACTTACGTAAGTACTTACATCTGGTGTTTTTAGAGTCTTGAGCTTCTTTTCTTCTTGTAATTGTAGATCCTCTGGTATTCCGGTCGATTCTGATCAGAGCACCCCTCTGGGAAAAGCTCCTAAGAAAGAGGTCCAGTCAGCCCCCGAGTAGGTGGCAATGCCAGTGCCTACTCAGGAACTCGTGGTGGCTTCAACCCCACCTGCAGAGGTGGTGGTTCCTAAGGAATCTCAGCAGGTTTCGACCCCTGCTGAGAGTTCTTCTCACCGAGTCGTCTTTCCTCATCGCTTCCGAATCTTCGAAGATGAAGACCTTAATGAAGTTTTGGGAAGAATTTCCAGCCGTCAAGAAAAGACGAGTCCTGACTCGATTTTTGCCGAATATAATAACATGGCAATCCAGGTAATCTTCCACAACTACTTTTTAATAGCCTTTCCCTTAAAAAATACTTAGAGGAGTTTGCTGTTTGTATAGCATATTGTGGAGAATTTCGCTGTGATCGGAGGACTGACCCAACGAATAAAGCACTTGGAAAAAAAGAACTCCAAATTAGAAAGTAATTACCCTTTAATGCCTTCTCCTTTCCTTATTTACCATTTGGTTCTTTTTCTTTTAACTAATTCCTCCCTTTATCGTGTTCGGTAGATTCGGAGAAACTTAAAAAAACAAGTTATGGCTAAGGAAGCCATAATTGCTAAGCTTAAAGAGGAATGTCAAAACAAGGACTGGTCGATTGAATACCTAACGACCAGGCATAAGGAGGTCCTTGAGACTATTGAGAAGAAGTGCGAAGGTAATCGGTCGTAAATTCGACCAGTGTACTTTCTTTTTCTAGTCATATGTACTTATCTTTTGGCTTACTCGTACAGAGCAAACTCAAGCATTAAAGAGAACAGAAAAAGCTCCTGAGTTCGAGCGCGACAAGGAGGCAACCTTTGGGCAAAATCTTGAAGAGAAGGTCAAAGCTTTCAATAAGATGCTCTTCGATATGGGATCGGGAACACAGCTACCCAATTTAGGAGATCCCACAGAGAAGGTCAACTACCTTAGCCAACAACTCGAAGATCTCAGGAGTGTCCTCAAGACAACTCGGGAGAACCATGCGCAGACCATTTTTGAAGCTGTCAAGAATGGAGTTAGTTTTGCAGAATGGAGTTAGTTTTGCTTTGGCAAAACTAAAACTCTCTGATCCTCCATAAATCACCAAGCTGTTGATGAAGACTTCAACTGCTCGGGAGAGGTAGCAACCAAAGTATTCGAGGAAATGGCACCTCTCGGACACAAGGATGCGGAGGAAATGGAGGTCGGGTCTCCAATGCGCAACGACCAGTCTGGTGGCTCCGAGAAGTAAAAAGTTGTAATATTTAGACTGTTGTAAATAAAACTTACGTTTTATCATCAATGAAGTTTTTATTTTGTCTTCCTAAATTCGCTGAGCACTCATATATTCCCTAGCCCCCGACTGGTTGTGTTAGTAGAAGAACTTTACTAAAGAAGCAGTTGACCAAGAAAATGAGTAATAGCTACGACCACGGTACAGAATATATGCTGATCATGTTATAAAAAATGATCTAAGTATCACTAGTAAATCAATGTGGTCGTAACCAACGTATTTCTTCGACTAGTTTTAGATCGTTGTATAATCGAAATACTGTGTAGTACCTTGTGTGGTTGGAAGATGTATAAGACTTGTATTAATGATAAGGAAACATGCAAAAATGTATGCAAAAATGACAAGTGAACTTGTTTATATATCTTATCCAAAACTGGTCGTAAGTGTTGCTAAGAATCAGAGACTGAAAGACACACTTCGCGAGATGTGCTCTTGCTCAATTTCCGATTGGCAGCAAGGATCGTAAGAAATGGACCGTTGCTAGGAAGCTCCTTCCAGTGGGCAGGACCACGTGCGGAGAAGGAGAGACTTCGACTAGGAGGCTTTCCGTGTCCTGACCAGTAGCCAAAACAAGAGTAGAACAGAATGTTGAATGTAGGAAATGTAGTCCTCGAAATCTAAAGCATTTAAAGTACTATATGTAGTTGTCTATGTGATGCTCCTGTTACTCGTATATTTCTTTAAGAAAAGAGTGTTGGTCGCGCGTGAGAACCATTGTCTGAATGGTCACGACTACGACCCTTATGGCGTTTGACTTGTATGTTGTAGCCATAGAGTAATAAAGATCCTTAGAAAAGATATCAGAGAGAATTTGTCTTCTCCGACCAATTAGACAACAATACTATACAAACCAGATGATAAGACAGACATATAGACAACATCATTTGTCAGAAAGCAAAGGAAATGCATTGTTACTAAAAAAATGAAAATACATTTATACAAAGAACTTACGCAATTGGTCAATATTCCAAGAGTTCGACAAAACATGCCCGTCTGACATAGCTAGTCGTACCGAACCAGGTCTGGTTACTTCGACCACTGTTTATGGACGTTCTCATTTGGGAGAAAGTTTATTGCGATTAGCCTGATTCTAAATTCGTCATAGAACCAGATCACCTATAGCTAGGCTACGAGATTGTGCCTTACGACTATGGTACATTCGCATGGCTTGTTGGTATACCACCGATCATATTAGGGCTTGGTTTCGTCGTTCTTTAAGGAAATTAACGTCGTCGAGTCTTCGTTGTATCTGATCGTTCTCATTGAAACAATCAGTTCAAGTAGTGCCTATTTTCAGTTCTGGAGGAAGCATGGCTTCAGCACCATAAACTAGAAAAATGGAGTTTCACCGGTCGCACGACTGGTCATGGTTCGAACGGCCCATAACTGGAAGTTCTTGAACCCAAGCTCCTAACTGTTTGATTAACTAGTCGAACACTCGGTGTTTTACTCCTTGCATTATGATACCATTGGCTCGCTCAACTGCTCCATTGCTCTGCGGATGAGTGACAGAAGCGAAATGTATCTTGATACCGAGATCCTCGCAGAATTTCTGAAAATTTCCTCTAGAGAATTGGGTACCATTGTTTGTGATTATATGACTGGGTATGCCAAATCGTGTGCTCATGTTTTTTGTGAGGAACCTCTTAGCAGCTTTAGTTGTTGTTTTAACAACTGGCTTGGCTTCTATCCATTTTGTAAACATGTAAATTATGATGAAAAGGAATTCGAAGCCCCTAGGTGCTCTTGGGAACAGTCCCAGAATGTCTAGTCCCTAGGTTGTAAAAGGCTAAGAAAGAGGTATGGTTTGCAAAGCTTGTGCTGGCTGATGTACTTGTCGACTATGAAATTGACATTGTACGCACTTCGTCACGAGCTCTTTTGCATCATGAAGGGCAATTGGCTAGTAGTATCCTTGCCTGAAAGCTTTACCGACCAACGTTCTGTAGGAATGATGTGCTCCACAGACTCCTCCATGAATGTCGGATAACAGCTTAATGCCATCCGTTTGAGATATACATCTCATCAACACTCTGTGAGATCATCGTTTATACAAGGTACTTTCGATCAGAGTGTATGATTTAGATTTTTTGAGCTATACGATCAGCCTCTATATCATCTTCAGGAATAATACCATGCTGAAGATAACTGTAGATCGACGTCATCCAATCTCTACCGTAATCGTGCTGTACGACCTATGGAGCATCCATGTTCTTAGGATCGATTTGTACGACCTCTAGTGGAACATTTATGTTCTCGGAAAACTCGACCACCGAGGGTGAATCGAGTTGCTCGGGAAAAACTCCGGACGGGAAAGATGACCAGGTGGAGGCCATCCGTGCCTACTGGTCTGCCAGAAACTTTTCCTTTCTAGGAATGTGTTGGATCTTAAAACCAAAGAATTGTTTTTCGAGTTTCCGTACTTCCACCAGATAAGATGATATCTTGGTACTCGAGCATTGATAATCTTTCCCGACTTGATTCACTACTAGTTGAGAATCGTCTTTCACTAGTAATCCGCAAATCCCGAGCGAATAAGCTGCTCGGAGTCCTGCTAATAAACCTTCATATTCTGCCACATTATTTGTAGCAGAAAAGTTTAGCTGGATGGCGTACTTGATGTGTTCGCAGTAGGGGATATCAAGACAACTCCAGCCCCCGAGCTTTTGAGCATCAAGGAACCATCAAAGTACATTGTCCACTCGTCGTGGTGTTCGTACTAGTGCCCTTGGGTGGGTTCAGGGTTTGTCCATTCGCAATGAATTCTGCTATTGTCTTGGACTTGATTGCTGTTCGTGAGATGAAATGGAGATCGAACGCCCCAAGCTCAACCACCCATTTTGCTATGTGTCCTGATGATTCCCTATTTCGAAGGACTTGACCCAAGAGATATCCGGTTGGTACGACCACTTTGTGGACCTAAAAGTAATACCTTAGTTTCCTTGAAGCCATAAGGAGACCATAGAGCAGCTTTTGTACCTGTGAATATCGTTCCTTTGGTCCATGTAAGACTTCTCTTACGTAAGATACCAGTCGTTGGATGTTTTCACGTTCAACGACCAGCACACCACTAACTGTTTGCGGCGTTACAGCCACGTAAATCAACAATATTTCTCCTGATCTCAGAGAAACTAAGATTGGGGCACTCGTAAGGTACTTCTTAAGTTCTTCAAAGGCATTGTCTGCCTCTTGCCTCTTTAGTCCATTTGAAACTTCTGTGTTTTCGAAGAAGTTTGAAAAAAGGGAGTCCTTTTTCACCTAACCGTGCTATAAAACAACTTAGCGCTGCCATATAGCCGGTTAGCTTTTGGACTTCCTTCTTCGTGGTCGGAGGGCACATCTGGTTGATGGCCGAAATTTTTGCTGGGTTTGCTTCAATTCCTCTAGCCGAAACTAGGAACCCAAGAAACTTTCCAGAAGAAACTCCGAACACACACTTCTCTGGATTTAACTTAAGGTTATGCCTTCTTAAGTTATTAAAAGTCTCGTGTAGGTCGGAAATATGGTCGCCAGCGTTGATGCTTTTTACGACCAAGTCATCAACGTAGGCTTCTAGATTTTGACCTATCTGAAGATTAAAGGTTTTCTGCATTAACCTTTAAAAAGTCGCACTAGCATTTTTTAGACCAAATGACATCTTAACATAGCAGTAAGTGCCAAATAGAGTGATGAAGGAAGTTTTCTCTTCATCATATTTACTCATGTTGATCTGGTGGTACCCTGGGTATGCATCTAAAAAACTTAACAACTCACATCCGGAAGTGGAGTCTACAAGTTGATCAATGTGTAGAAGGGGAAAGTCATCATTCGGACAAGTTTTATTAAGATTTGTGAAGTCAACACACATTCGCCACTTCCTATTGCTTTTTCTAACCATTATAGAGTTGGCGAGCCACTCTGGGTGGTCGACTTCACGAATAAACCCAGCCTTGAGGAGTTTATCGATCTCTGACTGGATTGCCTCCTTCCGATTAGGTGTGAAATGCCTTAGCTTCTGCTTGACCAGTTTTTTGTTAGGCTAGAGAGCTAGCCTATGCTTGATCACCTCCTTGGGGACTCCAGGCATGTCAGACGCCTGCCAGGCGAATACGTCCTGATTTGCTTGGAGGAAGAAGACGAGCAACTCTTCCTATTTGAGATTGAGTCATGCCCCGACCAGTATCTTTCGGGCAAGCACATCAGCGTTTCTTGACCCAGACGGAGTGTTGGTGCTTTTCAGAGGAGCGCCTTTGTCGAGTGATACCTCCTTGGTCTGGTCAAAAGGCTTTGGCGCCATCTTTGGCCTCTAGTACTTGACCTGCATGGAAGGCGGATTAGTTTCTCTGGTTGGAAGCTCATCAACCAATTCTAAGGACTTCCGATCACATGCATAAGCCATTTTTTTGTCTCCTCGAACCATGATGACACCTTTCGGTCCTGGCATCTTTAGACTTTGATAACCATAGTGCGTGGCTATTAGGAATTTCGCTAGAGTCGGACGACCGAGGATTCCATTGTATGCGGTCTCGAAATCCACCACATCAAATGGAATTTTTTCTGTTCGGAAGTTGTCAAGCCTTACGAACGTAACCAGTAGGGATAGCTGTCCTATCGGTTTGGCGGTAGAACTAGGAACTATGCCGTGAAAGGCATATTTCATAGGTTTTACCTTGGACCTAGGGATCTGCATCTCTTCCAATGCTCCCACAAATAAAATATTTAAAGAACTACCTCCATCTATTAAGACTCGATTAACTTTACAATTGTTAATAGTAGGTTCAACTATGATAGGAAACCTACCTGGTTGAGTCGATGGGATGGGGCAGTCTTCTTTGCTGAAGGAGATTACAGTTTTCAACCACCTGGATGGCTTGACAGTGATCGGAGACTCAGCAAGGTTGACCTCCCGCTCCACGGCCTTCAGATGATGTATCGAATCGTACGAGGAGGATCCCCCGAAGATCATATCCACTGTATGCTGCGGCTCTTGGTAATCCATCTCTTCGTTGCCATCTTTGTCCTTTTTGGAGCTTGATTCTCTAAGTTCTGTTATGGATGGGAAGGGTCCTTTACCCGAGGAGTAATCATCCAGTTTACTTTGCCAGGTTCGACAGATGCGCAGATCATGTCCTGCTGCCTTGTGAAGTGGACACCACTTCTTAGTTTTCTTGAGGTCACTGGTCGGAGCCTTAGCTTTATTCCTACCAATGAAATCTTACTTGCCCTTGGTAAACTTTTCTGGAATCACAATGACTTGTTGTTGGGCTTACGATTTCTTCTTGTTCTTGAAAGACTTCTTGCTCTTCTTCTCTTGCTTCTTCAGACCCGACTAGGGATTTTTGTCCTTCCGATCAATAGCTTCATACCATTCAACGGCTTCACTAGCGGCCTCGTACTTGTCTGCCATGTCGAAAAGTTCGACGGTTGTTAGTGGAGGATTTATTGCAATATCCTCCGTAAAATGGCGATTCCTCAGCCTCACTTTGAAGGCCTGGACGACAAAAGATTCTGCAATCTCTGGGATGGAATTCTGAACATAACCGAATCTCTTGATATACTATCGAAGAGTTTCATTTGTCTTATGCTTCATCCGATGAAGATCATCCTCCTTTACGGGGCGGTCGTATGTCCCTTGAAAGTTGGTGATCAGAGTATCGTCAGACTAGATCGGGACTAGGTTAGGAAAACCAAGGTCCAGAACGATCGAGGTTGTGCTAGAAGATGACTAAGGCTAGCGGAGTGCTTACAAGCCAAGAAGACAAGGAACTAGAGCGGAGGCTACCGGTGGTGAGACATGTGGTGCACCAAGTGACTTGGTCCCAGTTGCAAGTAAGGACGATTCGATGGCATCCGGACGCGTGAGAGGCTTGACGGGAAGTCATTGGGATCACATGGATGAAGACGGAGCATGGGAGATGCTTCGAGGTGAAGGAATCGCAAAAGGTCGGTAGATGGGCATTTTGGAAAATTGCTCTATACCGGAAAAGTGGTTAGTGGTGGTGTGCGAAACCACCTTCTTGGCCTTGGCTAAACCATGGTGCGGGACGGCGCTTGGAGAAGCGGTTTAGGTCAATCGAAGATGAAGACGGCACTTTGAGATGCGTGCGTGTGTTAACCCGTTTGTGAGTTGGGCTTAACGAGTGCCCTAATAGAATATTCTCTAGATGCTAGCCTCCACTATAAATAGTATTGGGTGCTGTCCAACAGGAGTGAACCAATCCATTTGAGTGCCCTATTTTGTGTTTTAGGGTTTTGGGGAGAAAGGAGGAGAACTAGGGTTTCTAGGGTTTGGATTGAGTGTATACTCATGTGTTGACCTTTGTCCTCCATGATGGAGTGGCTGTAAAACATCCATCTATCTCAAATCAATCCAAGCATCACTTCTTGAGATGAGCCTTTTTGTGTTCTTGTTCTCTATTTTGTGATTTTAGGACTTTCTTTGATCCGTGAGTTTTCTATTGGTTTCTTCTCTTGATCTAGCTTGTTGTGCCATGTGGAAACCTATCTAGGATCATCTAGATCATCAATCAACCACGAGCAAGCTTTTGGATCTGAGTTTTATTTTTGCCTGGTTTTTGTGAAAGAAATGGTGATTTTAGGGGGTTTTGCTCTTGAGGGCTTTTGGCTTGATTCTTCCTGTGATTGAGGATACTAGAACGTATGAGAGACTATCCTTAGCCATCTTGGATTGTTTCCTCCCACGAAATCATCTCAATCACCGTTTTCGTATTTGGCTCGGTTTTGAAGCAACCTTCACTAAAACTGAAAAAGATAGGAACTTTGGCATGGATCTATGCGATCCTTGATACGAATAGGTTCTCAAGATCTTAGAGAAGGTATGTCTCAAATTTGGTAAGGTTTGGCCTTACGAATTAAAAGTTAGATCGATTTGAGTTTTGGTTTTTTGGCTGATTTCACTATTCATTGGCCTGGAGGTCTTACCGCCATGTATTGAGAGGTCAGACCGATTTCCAAAGGTCAGACCGATTTCTACTTGGAGGTCAGATCGCCCAAGTCATTTAGGTTTTGAGTTTTTATGTTTTTGGTTTATTTGCTTCGGGGTTTTGATTGGATTTAATACAAGTCTTACACTGTGCTTGTATATTGATCTTCATAGCTTTTATAGCTATTGGAGTGAAAATCGTATTGAATTCGATCAAGGTGAAAAAGAGATCGTGCTCCTATTCACCCCTCCCCCTCTAGTCGCCTTTTTGGTCCAACAAGTGGTATCAGAGCCAAGTTTTCTCTTTTGTGATCTTCACCGATCTTTGAGCATGGCGACTGATATGAGGACTTGTGAGCGCTTCTTTGCATCTTGTAGTGGTTCTTTTGCCATTGACTTCCATCATGACAAGATGCTTGAACGCTCGATATTTATGTTGGTGGTTGAGGAGGAATTCTCTTGTGATATTTGTGGCGATCTCTTTTGTTTTGATTGTCCTAGTTTTAGAGATGAGATACGCTTGGAGCCCAAGGAGAAGGAGCCCATTGGCATATGTGCAGTAGCGATTGAGGATGAGAATGATGAAGAGCTTTTCGAGGATGATCATGGTGACTCTTCCGAGGACGATCCCCTACTCAAGCTAAGCAAGGTGAGCAAAGAAAAACTCATTGATGGCTTGTTGTCATATGAGTACAAATTGCATGCTCTTAGGAAGAAAATGAAATTGCTAGAAAGAGAGAAGGGTGATTTGTCTCATGAGCTCTCCGAATTGAAAACCTCCATGTGTGCTTTTGATTCATTGCTTATAGATATGGAGAACTTGAATAATTCTCTTGCATGTCTAAAATCTGAAAATGAATTATTGAAATCAAATGCTTCTATGCCATATGATTCTTGTGTTGCCTTACATCGTGAGCTTGATAATGCTAAGTTAGAAATAGGCAATTTTAGATCTATGGCTAGAAATGATTGTGATTCTTGTGTAGGCATGCTTGCTGATTTTGAGAAGCTTAAATTGACTAATTCCTTTCATCTTGAGCAATTAGAGAATGCTAGGGCTGAAATTATTGAAATTGAAGCTAGGCCTTGTAGCATGTGCTTTGTAACATCCCAAATCTGGGTGTGTGTTTCAAATGTAAGAAAATGAGTAGAAATTAAAACTTTTCTTGCGTCTTGTAGTTTTTGAACTTTTCTGTAATTCTTGTAAAGGAATTGTGGAATTCAAAAATCTAAACCTCCAATTGACTAAAGTCATGAACCCTCTTTTCAACCCTTGTCAAGAATCTTGTGTTCTATCCCCGGAAATATTTTTCCTTGATTCTAGGGCTGCTGTGTGACCCCTTTGAAAAATTTTATAATTTTTAGAAATTATTTGATAATTTTTGGAGGCAAGTCAAATCAGTTTGACTTTTGGTCAAACCCTAGAACAAACCTTGAGGAATTTCTTGAGAAAAATGTAGTGCATAAAAATCTCTAGAAATTTTATGTAAGGTTGATCCTGGAGTGAGGAACCTCCAGTCAAAATTTCAGAATTTTTGGAGTTAGTTTGCTACCTCTAAAAATTCTTCCAAACTCAGCTTCAAATTCTAAATGCAAATCTTTTGCACTGTTCCTTGGGTTCGAGCCCGACCCCGGTGGTGGTCGAACCCAATCAACTAGCTGCACCGGGCCTGTTCAAAAGTGGCGCGTGTTTTAGACCGCTGGATCTCCATCGGGCGGCCATCATTCGCGTGGGGCTGTGCAAACCCCAGTTGGATCTTGATCCAACAGTCGCAGTTGGGTTCGCGTCTTTGGGTTTGGCTCAACCCCTGCGCTCCTGTTCCGACCCGAGCCTCTTTGGCTGTGTCGCTGACTGGTGGGGCCATCGCCTTCGCTGGTCATTTTCTTCATCGTGTGCGCGCGCGCCAGGGCATGGGGGAGAGCTGTGCCGTCATCACCCTCGTGCGCCTTTGCCAACGGGTCTTAGCCCATTTAATGCCCGTCTCTTTTCGCCCTCTAAAGTCTTGGTCGCACCTGTTCCCACCTTCTCCTTCATCCTTGGCAAAGCTCCAGGTCACCTCCGCCGTTAAGGCCCGTCCTTGCTCCTCCGTTGCTCTCGGGCGTTAAGAAGCCCCCGAGCCCTTCCTCTTCCTCTTTTCATCGTCGCCTTAGCTTGCCGTAGCTTCCTCTCTGCTCAAGTGAGCTCAAATCCCCGAAAGCCTCAAACCGCCATTGACGGCCGTGGAAGCTCCTTCGTCGTCCTGACGCTTTAGTGGTTCAATTGCTTTCATTTCGCGCCACCTTGTGCCTCTCACCTCCTAGAGCAAATCCCCTAACCTAATTTGTTTTGACGTTCGTAGAGAAGGTCAAATTTTGGGGTTTGTTCACATTCGGCCGAAATCGCCCCTTTCTTCCTCAGTGCCGGTAAGCACTTCCTCGTTTCAATTCCTTGCTCGTGGGCCTTATATGAGCCCTATTAAAGTTATCTTGATGACCCGGAGTGGTTGATTTTGCTCAGATTGTCTTCTCCTCGTCATCGCCCCCAGCGCCGGTACTGGTCTCCGCCGCCAGAGCTTCTCCGGCCACCTCTGAACTCCTCCAGTGCTCAGGTAGACTCTTGGTAGTCCCTAGATGGCTGGGCACCTACTTCCTTGAACTGTTGTGGAGCTTTCTTTCATTTTCGCTTTGGTAGTGTTTTGCCTCGCCTCGCATCACTCGCCACGATTTGGGCCAGCGTAGGCTTTGTGAGTGCTCTCTGGGTGTGCACGATGTTATTGCGGACCCATTTCTGTGCTTGGTTCACGCCGCCGTGGCCTAGATCGCCGGCGATAAGCCGTGGTTCATGCTCGGCTCCATTGTCGGACGCGAGCTACACTGTAGCTTGTCGGATTAAGGCAAAGATCTCGTCATTAAATGTCTAATGATTGGTTAAACAGTTAATGACTGTCCTAAACTAGCTAATGAGTCACTGACATGCAGGCCCCACGCACTTAAGCCGCACTGTGTGCAGCGTGGAGTCGCTATGAGCCGTCCATCTCCAGATCAGCGGCTGAGATTCGTGGGCGTTCGCGCGCGCACGCGTTCAAATGCGTTAGCGTCCGATGCATGTGAGTCGCTGGATTTGATCTCAACGGTCCACATTCGTTTGATTCCGCGCGCGCGTCATTGCGTCGGCCGTTCGTTTGGGCCGTCGGATCCAGGATCAACAGCCCAGGCTTTTCCGCTTTGAATTCGTTTTAGGAAATTCCCGAGAGAATTAATTGTGAATTGAAAAAGGTATTGAACTTCAAAATTGTGTAACTAATTCGTTTTAGCTCTGTTTTAGTGGATTCAAATTTTGTTAGCTCTGGTTTGAACTAAGCTTTAATATAAAAATGGTGGGAAGCTTGGTTCAGCTCTAGAAAAGGCTTTGGTAAATTTGTTTAGTTATAGGCTTTAATTGTTGCTCTAAAAATTGCATTTAACTTGAAAATTGCATAAGTAATTCTCTGTAGATCCTTTTTGGGTGAAACCAAGTTTGTTGGATTCCACTATTAGTGTTCTTAATTGTAGAATAGGTTTTAGGCATTTTACTATTTTTAAAGCTCTTGTGGTTGCATTTTGTTTCGTGCTCTTTGTCATGTCTTTGAAAAATCATAGAAAATGCTTCCTAGCTCCAAATGAGGTGAATCAAATTGTGTTGTTCATCTCATGAGGTGCTGTATTTACCATAAAAATTTTAGGTGAAACACCTCTTTGGAAAATTGTGCTAAAGAATTAAATTCGGATGAACAGTAACCGATTTGAATTTTTCAGTATTTTCCAGCCGGCTGAAATCGTTTTGGCCATAACTTTAGCATCAAGTATCCAATTCGATTGATTCTTGTTGCTAAATTCCCTAAAAATCATGCTCTACCTGCTGTGTAAATTTCATGGATTTTGGTTGAATTTGGTTTTTGAGTCTTTTCGGTGTTCTTCGTTCTTATCGGTTCTTTTCGCTCTTTTCGTTAGGTGCTGACGAGTCCATTGATAATGGAAGTGATCCTCTGCAGCATATTGAGCAACTTTAGCAAGGCAAGCAGTTTGATCATAATATCCTCATTACTTTCAAAGTCTAATACTTTGTTTACAAATTCTATATACATGCATGCTTTTGTGTCAAAGTAATTTTCTCGATTAGAGGTAGTTATTCCTATTGCATGGTTACCCTTAAATTGTTTATCCCCTGCCACAAAATATAAGTTATTAATCTCGCCGGTGAATTAGAGCCCAGTGGTTGAATTATGCTCTTTTATTGTCTTTACGGTGTCATGCTTAGAAATGCTTAGCTACCGGTAGAATTGGGCGGTTATCGACTTGGTCGATAACTTTGATCACACAAAATTATTATTACTATTATGCTCAGCACTTTGTGCTTTGTTACTTTGTAAAGTCAAAAACTAAACCTAAAAATGAAATATTTGAGACTTGGGCACAATGGTTGATGGTGTGATCTTATGGTGTGACTAGAATGGTGCCTGGGTCAACGAGGACCGAGTTACTTGTGTCACTAAGCCAAGCGATTATTGCGTCCTAACCACACGAGGGGGATATGGGACCTCTCTTGACTTAGTACTTTGGCGTGGGTTAGCTCCGAGTCGCAGGAGGTTTTGTGTGTGTGTTGTGTTGAAAAAGAAACTTGTGGTTATGGGTTGGGTGAGGAGAGTGGAATCCTATTTAGGTTCTCCGCACCAAAGGGCATTGTAGTTGTCCGGGAGCTTTACCCTACAGTGGTAGTTGACTTTCGGCTTTATAATGACTCTGTCTCAACGTATGAGTTTCTATCCATACGGGCGACTCGTAGTTAATACGCAATATTGGAAATGTCTCGTAGGACTTAGCCTTGCCGGCATACCTTCGAAAGTGTGCTTGATCTAGTAGCAACAAAGGCGGTCTGACGTGTGGGTACATTGGTACACCCCTGCAGGGTTCAAACTATTCGAATAGCCTCTTCCTAGGTTATGGACATGCTTGGTAAGGTCGTGCAAGAACTAGACTATAACATTTAATTAAAACTTGATGTGGGTGGTATGAATAGGGAACTCATGCTATTGTTGTGGTGGCTATTGGGTTAGCCACTTCCAAGATGTCTTGTCATTATTGTTACTTGTTGTCTCACTATTTTTGTCAAATAAAAGCAGATTGTAAAACTGCTTTAAATCTATTACATTATTGCAAATGAAAACTTGCTTTATGCTGAAAATGAGTCTAGAGCCTCCTCCACTTAAATAAGCTTGCATGTAGCTATGTATAGGCTGTTATACTACACGTAAGTCTTGCGAGTACATTTTTGTACTCATTTGCTTTGCTTAATTAATTGTTGCAGAGGAGGAAGTTGATCCCTAAGGGATCCACTTTTGTGAGCTGTGCGGTGGGTTTGATGACTAGGTTGGCGGCCCGGTTGGTTGCCTTGTGGGTTAAAGGCACACTAATTGGCTCTTGTTTATCGCCATCTTATGGCTTTTGCTTCTGCTGTTTATTTATCTCTTAGTTGTTATTTGGCCGGTTGGCCCCTTTTGTAATAACTCTTTTATGTATGTCTTTTGATTTGCTTAGTTGTGCTTCGGTTCTATGTGCTGAATGGAATTGATGCATAATTTTGTAAAGAGGTATGTGTACTGCAAGTTCTTGGGAAGTACATATATCTCGAGGCACGGGATATTTGTTTGCGATGCTAGGACCAAGTGGATGCTTAAGCATTACAAGCTGAATTTTCTGGGTCCTCACATGCTTAGAATATGAGAAATTGCTTAAGGATGGTTTAGTCTCTTGCAAGAATTGTGCTAGTTTAGAGACTGAAATTGATGCTGTGAATTACATGCTTAACACAAAAGCATCATTAATTTTTTACACATCTTGCATTGCCTTGAAGAGCGAGATTGAGTCTTTGAAAAAATTACGCGATGATATGAGCGCTAAGTCATGTGACTCTTGTATTTGCCTCTACTGTGAGATTGATGTTTTCAAGATTTCTCTTGCTTCTTTGCATTCGGAGTTTGAGTCTTTTCGTGCTAAACGCGAGTCATTTGATGTTGGTTTTTGTGCCATCGCTTTGGATAGCTCTTCTTTTGCAAGTGCGACTCTTTCTGACTCTTCGTGTGTTGTCCAAGGGATTTCAAAAGACAAGGGTGCTTCTTCCTCAAATGATACTACATCTTCAAAAGAGAAGTATCATTGCACCTTTTGTAAGAAGAATGGACACATAGTTGAGTTTTGCTCATAGTTGAGTTTTGCTTTCGCCGTCTGAAACATGAGCGTCGAATGCGTCGTCGTGCCTCTAGGAACACATATAGTCTTTCTCATGGTATGTGTGAACCTAGTGCCGACACGAGGGTGAGTCATGATGTTGGTTCTTCCAGGACTTCTTCCTTGAGCCAATGATTCTTCGTCCTCTCGGACCGTGTCTCCTAGTAGACCTTTACACCATTGCTCATTTTGTGGGAAGAATGAACATCTTGTGGATTTCTGTTTTCGACGTGCAAAACACATGCGTTGAGCTTATGCTTCTAAGTCTCCTAGTAGGCATATTCTTTCTCATGAAATGCACACTAAAGAGCCTAGCATAAGGACTTGCTCCGTTGATGACGTCTTTGACACTTTTTTCTAGTGGTGTTGGACAGTATCGTGGACTCGGTTTCCGTGGTTTTGGTTTTGGTCCGCGAGCTGTCCCGAGGCAGGATTTCCGTCGTTTCCCAAGAGGTCGATCTCGTTTTATTCATTGAGGTACACACCTAAGGCGAGAATGTGTGAATTCCTTTGGTGCTTTTGTTGGTTTTCATCATGGTGCTTTCAAGCAAGGCCATCGCCGCTTTTCTAGAGATAGACCTCGTTTTCCTCATCGAGTTGTCCACTCGTGGCATGCCTCCAAGAATGATGTTGGATCTTCTTGCATTGACCATCATTTGCATCATGCTAACTCACATAATGGTTCAATTGCTTCTAGTGGTTGTGTGTCCAAAGTTTGGGTTCCCAAGTATTTGCTCTCTAACCCTTCGGGATCTAAGACTTGGACATCTTGCCTTTCTCATGTGTAGATACCGGGAATGCGGGTTGGAGAACATGAACTTAAAAGGTTCTGGTCTTTTGCTTCATCACGTGATCGGGACACTTGATGGTTCTCTACCCCTGTGATGGCCTCCAAGAGGCATGTGCTTTCATGATCAGCGTCTTCACATGTTTTGTGAGCTATCTTACACCTTCATGCATTTACTTTCATGTTTATTCATTCTTGGCATTTTGTGCTTGTTTTGTGCTCACTTGTATCATATTGGCATGTATTACCCTTATGATATCTTTCATCATGCCTTTACCAGTACATTGCTTTTATATCCATGTATTATGTTGTTGTTCTTTATTTTCATGGTTGTATGAGCTTGGTTTTATCATCATGAGCCTATGCTACTTTGTACATGATTTATCTTGCTTGTGTTGATTTTTGCTTTATGTATCCACTTGCTTACTCTATATCCATGTTAGCATACTTTCTCCATGATTTGTTCTATAACTTGCTTTATGCTTACATGGTTATTGTGTCTTATTGTTAATTGTGGATGCATGAGCTTTGCCATAGCCTCACTAGCATGCTTTTATCTTGACTAGATGTTTGTTGTATGCTATGTGCATGCTTGCTTGCTCCTGTGCCTTATTGTTGATTTAAGGATATTTTGAGCTTTATCATATCTTGGATAGCATGTGTTGCATTTGATATGTCTATATTCATGCTCATGTCCTGAATTGTTGATTATATGCTTTTATGAGCTTTGGATCATTTACTGCTATCCTTGCTAGTTGTGTGTCTTGGTACTGTTTCCCTAGATAATGTCTCACTAACCCAGTACCAAGGCATAGACTTCTTCTGTCTCTTTGGTGTAGTCTTTTCAGTTGAGAAGGAGAACACGTGGTTCATGACTTCAAGCTGTTGATTCTTCTTCATTTGTGCATTCAATGATGGCTATCACTTCTTGGAGATGAAGGAATTTGAGATGAGGATGATGGGTGAGCGCAACTACTTTCTGGAGCTTCAAACCAAGCAATAGATCTTCATCCATCATGACTACATCTCACTGCCAAGCAGTACGACTTAGGTTCGAGCTTCTATATCTTACATTTGTGTATGGTATCCCTAGTTTATCTTGCATAGCTTCTGGTTCGTATCAGGTGTTGGGCTTGTTGAGTCAGGGTAGGTAGGAGGCTCTGTTCTAGCACG
Source organism: Phyllostachys edulis (assembly GCA_036346405.1). Classification (NCBI taxonomy): domain Eukaryota; kingdom Viridiplantae; phylum Streptophyta; class Magnoliopsida; order Poales; family Poaceae; genus Phyllostachys; species Phyllostachys edulis. Next base: position 10,626,402 of record CM070555.1, read on the forward strand.
TGTCCTTTCTAGACACTCTTCTTATCCCATGGTTTTCTAGAATGCAGACTTCTCACAGCTTAGGTCGAGCTTGTCTCCCAGTCACTAGTCCCTATCAGGTTTTGAGTAGCCTGTAAGCTTTTTAGTGTTGGTGTTTCGCTTCCTAGCTTTTCGAGTCGTGTTCCCTAGAGATATTGTGGAGTTTGAAGTCTTTGTGTTAGTTTGTGGTATCCAAAGCACAATTGGCAGATATCCTCTCAAATCTTTTAGACCCAACAAGGTTTGCCACCTTGAGAAGTGAGTTAGAGGTTATTTACCCCTATGGGTTGGTTTGAGGGGGAGTTGGTTCATTTCTGAACTTTCCTTGTTTATCTGGACTTTCCTTGTTCATTTGAATTTTTTCTAGATCTTTTCTGATACCTTCTTCAAGTGGTATCTTCTTTATTTTAAATAACTTGAACTGAAAATTGTAATTTATGGATCTTTTAGCTAGTTGCACAATTAGTGATCCTTGTGTGACACTGGCCCTGTCAAAATTGCTTTGTTAGATCTTGAATCTAGAATTGAGCATTTCTAGAGCTTCTTGTTCTCTTAAAGAATCTATAATTGCTCTTGTGAACAATAAAAAATGATCTCTTTTTGTGCGAAAAAACTGATCTCACCAATTCTTTCTCATGAGACGGGTTGCCATTGCACTAGGCATGAACTCAGGGGGAGTTTTGGATGACCTAGACCACTCTTTTAAGCTTTTTGTGCTTGAGATGGTCGCGGTAAGGCTTGAGATCTAGCACCTGGCCAAGAAAACAAATTGTCAAAATTAGTTGAAGCTTAGGAAGAGATTGTGGATGGCTCCTAGTTCAGGATCTTCTTTACTAAGATAGACCTTTAATCAACTTGAAATGAAATTTCTTGTGAAAATTGGGCTTTTGAAATAATTTGAGCAAAATGATTCAATTTAGAACTTTTTGTCTTTAAAATGGTCTTTGCTAGCTTCTTGATCTCACATTGACATTCTGACAAGGCCATTCTCACTTTAGGATACCTGTTGTTGAACTTACTAATTTTGAAACATTACTTAATTTAATCCAACAACAAGAGGTATATTTTGAGCTCTTTAGCCTAGCTTTGCTATATATGTCTTATCATGATCTTGCTAGCTGTGTCAAGCTTGATATGTCTTGAGTGATAATAGAAATGCTAGCGTGTTCTTTTGGGTAATCTCCAAAGCTTCTTTTACTAAAAATTGAAAAATTAAAAAGTGAAGCCACTCCATTGCATTTCATGCATGCTCTTTCTTATGCTTCTTCCTTATTTTTGTTCTTGTCATCTCTGGATGAGAGGAAAACGTGATTCCTTGATGAATCCATTGGCAAAGGGGGAGAAGATTTAGCGAAAATGTTGAAAAAAGAGCTTTCTCGATGTCAGGGGAAGAAGAAATGCTTTTTGGAGAAAATAGGGAATAATGAAAATTTTGAAAATTTCTCTTGAAAAATGATGATCATAGTAAGGGGGAGCATTTAAATTGCATTCTTTTGATCTTATTGTCATTTCTGAAATTGAATTACAATTCTTGAAGACTCACAATGATCTAGGGTCAAATAGAACAATTGTTCTTTCATATGGACCTTAAGTGAGATTTTTGTCTATTCTCTGGAAATTGAAGCTTTTGTGCTTTCTTTTGCAGTATCTCACTTGCCTATGCTATTCTAAAGCCAGCTTGGTCATTTCCATTGCTTTCTCTTGCTAATGGACCAAGTTGTGCCTTTGCGCGAAAACGTCGAGTACTTTCATTTTCAAACCTCAAACTTACATTTTCTGAAAAATTGCCAATGTGTTCACAGGGGGGATTGTGGATATCATGGGGATATGCCCATGATCTTAGGATGATGAGACAATTAGCAATGGCGTTGAGGGTTTGCAAAATCACCCGTTTTCAGCGAGGTTCAGCTGTTGTCAGGCCTCTGGCGGTCTGACCAGCCATGGGAGCGGTCAGACTGGCCATGCCTCGGGCTATTTTTCTGTAATGTGCACTGGCGGTCCGACCAGCCAGAGTGGCGGTCGATCGGCGGAGGAGCGGTCGACCGGCATCACGAGATGGCCGGACCGGCCCCTTTAGGATCTTTGGATTTTTGAGCTGGGCCAAAACTAGAGGGTGTAGGCAAGAGAAGAGGTTCTACTACTCTTGGTCTCATAATTTTTGGAGCCTCTAGGCAAAAGTTCTATTCATTTGAAAATTCCGGAGAGTTTCGGTTTTCCAGGATGGAAATTTGGCTAAGTCCCAAGTGGGCGGTCAAACCGGCCTTTGGTTGGCGGTCGAGGCCAGGCCGATGGTGGTCGACCGCCAAAGTGGCGGTCTGACCAGTTTTGGCTTTGTTCGCCGGCCAGCTTGGCGGCGATATTTGTTGGTTAGGTCAAGATCATGGGTTTCATTGCATAGATATTGCATGATGCATGTTTTGGCTAACAAGGGTCAAGTTGTGAAGAACTTGTGCCTGAAAATAGTTGCTTGGTCTATTGTTGTGCAGGTGGCTTGGAGTCAACTATAGTCAACGACAAGGAGGACCGGGACTTGGTAAGGAGAACCAAGGTCCAGAACAGTCGTGGATGTTGGGTGAGATGGTTGGACTCAAGCAAGACGCAAGATGGACAAGAACCATAGAAGGCAAAGTTTTAGCGAAGGCCTTTGTGAAGGTATGTGCTCATGCCTCATTAATTATGAAAATTGATGATTGTGTGTATCATGCGGTGCTACGTAACAGTTTGCTTGTTTGTGATGGTTGTAGGACACCGGAGCTAGGTCATGGTGAGGCAGACTAGATCGGGACTAGGTTAGGAGAACCGAGGTCCAGAACGATCGAGGTTGTGCTAGAAGATGACTAAGGCTAGTGGAGTGCTTACAAGCCAAGAAGACAAGGAACTGGAGTGGAAGCTACCGGTGGTGAGACATGTGGTGCGCCAAGTGACTTGGTCCCAGTTGCAAGTAAGGACGGTTCGGTGGTATCCGAACGCGTGAGAGGCTTGGCGGGAAGTCATTGGGATCACATGGATGAAGACGGAGCATGGGAGATGCTTCGAGGCGAAGGAATCGCAAAAGGTCGGTAGATGGGCATTTTGGGAAATTGCACTATACCGGAAAAGTGGTAAGTGGTGGTGTGCGAAACCACCTTCTTGGCCTTGGCTAAACCGCGACGCGGGACGGCGCTTGGAGAAGCGGTTTAGGTCAATCAAAGACAAAGACGTCGCTTTGAGATGCATGCGTGTGTTAACCCGTTTGTGAGTTGGGCTTAACGGGTGCCCTAATGGAATATTCCCTAGATGCTAGCCTCCACTATAAATAGTGTTGGGTGTAGTCCAACAGGAGTGAACCCATCCATTTGAGTGCCCTATTTTGTGTTTTAGGGTTTTGGGGAGAAAGGAGGAGAGCTAGGGTTTCTAGGGTTTGGATTGAGTATATGCTCATGTGTTGAGCTTTGTCCTCCATGATGGAGTGGCTGTAAAACATCCATCTATCTCAAATCAATCCAAGCATCACTTCTTGAGATGAGCCTCTTTGTGTTCTTGTTCTCTATTTTGTGATTTTTGGGCTTTCTTTGATCTGTGAGTTTTCTATTGGTTTCTTCTCTTAATCTAGCTTGCTGTGACATGTGGGAACCTATCTAGGATCATCTAGATCATCAATCAACCACGAGCAAGCTTTTGGATCTAAGTTTTGGTTTTGCCCGGTTTTTGTGAAAGAAATGGTGATTTTAGGGGGTTTTGCTCTTGAGGGCTTTTGGCTTGATTCTTCCTATGATTGAGGATGCTAGGACGTATGGGAGACTATCCTTAGCCATCTTGGATTGTTTCCTCCCACGAAATCATCTCAATTACCGTTTTCGTATTTGGCTCGGCTTTGAAGCAACCTTCACTAAAACTGAAAAAGATAGGAACTTTGGCATGGATCTATGCGATCCTTGATTGGAATAGGTTCCCAATATCTTAGAGAAGGTGTGTCTCAAATTTGGTAAGGTTTGGCCTTACGAATCAAAAGTTAGATCGATTTGAGTTTTGGTTTTCAGGCTGATTTCACTGTTCATTGGCCTAGAGGTCTGATCGCCATGTATTGAGAGGTCAGACCGATTTCTAGTTGGAGGTCAGACCGCCCAACTCATTTAGGTTTTGAGTTTTTATGTTTTTAGTCTATTTCCTTCGGGGTTTTGATTGGATTCAATACAAGTCTTCCACTGTGCTTGTATATTGATCTTCATAGCTTTTATAGCTATTGGAGTGAAAATCGTATTGAATTCGGTCAAGGTGAAAAAGAGATCATGCTCCTATTCACACCCCCCCACCTCTAGTTGCCTTTTTGGTCAAACAGTAGAGCTACTCCTAAGTATAGATAGATCCGACCGGTAGGATAAGCAACCACAACCGGGCATACCCTTCAAGGACCGTGGGCAAATAATTTGCCATCACGTTATCGTTACCATCAACGGCCTTGATGGCGTTAGAATATATTTGAAGAAATTGTAATGGGTTCTGAGTCCCATTAAACTTCTCTGTGTTGGCTGGTCGGAACCTATCCAGCCAATGAACAGTTTGGAGACCTATCGAAAGTGCTCGGCAACCTGTAATGGAATCGTGGCACCCTCTCTAAAAAGGAGCCGGATTATAGTCAGTTGGGGTCGGTTCCTTAGATTTGCATATCCAGGATCCGGTGTCCCAACTCGGTCGTGGACGTTATGATAACGCCTTTGACCACCTACCTGATTCAGATGATACCTGAGATCACCTGAATCAAGTGGTCGTTCCTCTTAGCGAGGAGGAGTGGCTGCTGTGAAGAGTCGTCTTCCCTCGTGATTCCCTGGTCGAAACCAATGAGGGGGTCTTGGTGTTGGTCGATCCTCTGCTCGACCATGCTGCCCCCTGCTGAGAGAGGAGCGCTGGGACGAGGTCATCGTGTGACTTTGTGAATTCCTTTGCTCCCGGTACATTTCTGTATGCTGCATGGTTTATTGGAGGATCTCCGACACCTAACCTACAAGCTGAACATAACTTGGAGTTCCTGCTAAAGCAGGGTATGGATTATTCAAGATATCCCGAACTCATTGCAGGTTTTATATAGTAACTGAAGGTCATGGCAGATTTCCGCTCGTAGTGGGCGTCCGATGAGTCGAGTTTTCTCTCAACCTTCCGGTTGGCCCTGCTTGATTCCTTACTCACGATGGGGTAGGAATAGGTGAATTAACTGATGCACGTCCATTAGCTCGGTTGCCTCCAGTAGTTGGTGCTTGAGCGCCCGTACCATTTCCTCCAGCAAGTGGTGGCGAGTTGGCCCGTGGAGGATCGTGCATGGCATCCGGATTGGTATATCTGATTGTGTTAACTTCGTGGCATCAACAGTGATCTTCCGAGGAACTCCCGTTGTAGCTAAGGGAGAGCCTTCTAGGGCTTCCGCAAGGAGCCTCCACGACGGGGAGTGATCAGAGATTACCACCTCTGGTGGGTTTTGTGGTGGACTTAGCCTGATGCGGTGGACTGTTGATCGTATGCTGAGTTTCACCATGCCTACTTGGCCTACGATTGGTGATAACTTCATTAACACCCCTTACCAAATGCTGCTTGGCCCCCGGAATACGTAGGAGCCGTTGGCGAATACTGGTCACCCATGGCATTATCGAGAGTACATGGACTCTCTGATTGCAGTGATGGGCTCCCATTGCCACTTCTGTCGATCGGATCGATCGGGCTTGCAGAGGTGTTCGGATGTTCCGAATTGGTCAGAACGAGCGGTTCATCTGAGAGTGCTATTGTTGGTGGCAGTGTATCCTCATCCATTCGGTCGATTTTGCTAATCTCAGTGAATGGCGAGTCGGCGAAGGAGGAGGAGGATGATGACATCCCATTTTCTTCTATGGCGTGAATGCATGCGTCCATGTCGAGGTTGGAGTAGTCCACTAGGTCGAACCAGTTTTCCTCGTCCCAAGTCTCTGCCATGTCCGTATGAGTGATGATGGAGCAAAGGAAGTGGATAAGGAATGCTTGAACGAAGTAATCATCAAGAACTCAACGCTTTCCCCACAGACGGCGCCAACTGTCGATGATCAAGTCGCCGATCTTACGAAATAAAAAGAGAAAAATGGCAAAGAGTTCTTGGGAGAGAATGAGACTACTCTTTTATTGCTGTGAACTGACTATTATAGGGGGTGCCTTCGACGAGACAGTGGACTAATCGTAATTACACTGAGCGTAATGCTTGCTACATTGCAGAATCAGACTTGAAACATGAATCTAATACCGATGCTTGTGCTTCAATCTGATGCCCACCTCTTCCGCACTCCATCTTTAAGTAACTGTCGAAGAGGTGGCAGTTGCTCCTTAAAGAGGTGCCTGTTGGAAGTGCCACGACTGGCCGGAGTGAGGCAGCGGTTAATAAAGTACCAACCGTTCGGCGATTGTGTGTTTGTGAGACACACAACCATAGAGTGGTTGTTGTCAATCTTAGGACCGCGAAACATCGCGTGGTATGGAGCAAATATAACATGTGTTTCACTCATCACACGGTAAGGAATATACTTGGAGTTAGATTCAAATACCAGTTCATAGCTTCTACGAGCAGTTATCTAGTCAAGGATTTGGTACGGGACTTCATCCAATCAGGATACTTTTTTATGTAACCTCTGGAATCCTTACGATTATAGGGGTCGTCAGCCTTAGGGGTTACGACCATGAAAATATATTGTTTTTTATTATGTATTAGAATAATACGTAGAGATTTTAATCCTCGTCAAGTTCTTAAGAATTCGACTGGGTAGACGGCTTATGAGATAACAGGCCGTCAGAAAAGCCTCGTCCCAGAACCGAAATGGCATGGAAGATTGAGAAAGCAAGGCTAGACTGGTTTTAACAAGGTGGCAATGTTTCCTTTCGGGAACACCATTTTGCTGTTGAGTGTGTGGGCAAGAGATTCTATGCGTAATACTGGCTTGGCTAAAATGCTTGCGAAGTTTCTTGTACTCTCATCCTCCATCAGACTGAACAGCCCGAATTTTTTGAGTTGAGAAGGCGTTCGGCAAAAGGCTGAAACTGAAGGAAAGCATGCTCAACATCGGATTTGAACTTTAGGAGAAAAATCCAAGTGAAACGACTATAATCATCAATGAAACTAGCATAACAACGATGTCCTCCAGCTGAGGTTCGCGTGGGACCCCATACATAATGTGAACAAGCTCAAGGGGACAAGAAGTGACTCGGCTAGAAATCTGATATGGAAATTGATGAATTTTTGCTTGTTGACAAACTTCACAAACATAAAATTCTTTATTCTGACTACCTAGACTATTAGACTCGAAAATAGAATGGATGACTGCTGATGTTGGATGGCCAAGTCTCCTATGCCACTGTTCCTTCATAAGCTTGATCGCAGAGAAGGAAGAATGAGGTCTCTGCGAGTAAGAGGATACAAGCCACCTTCAGACTTGCCGTGTAGTAGCACTTTCATCGTGGCCCGATCCTTAACAAGGAAATAGTTTGGATAACATTCAAAGAAGGCATTATTGTCAGAAGCAAACTTTTGGACAAAAAGCAGATGTTTGCTTATCTTAGGAACATGAAGGACATTATTCAAGCACAGTGAAGAACCAGAATCACCAGCAATAATTGAATTACCAATGTGAGAGATGGACAGACCTGAGCCAGTGGCAACTTGCACTTGATCTCCTCCTTTGTAGCGATCTTTGACAGAAAGACGATCCAGATCACTAGTCAAGTGATCAGTTGCTCCGGTATCAATATACCAGTTCTGATCAACTTTGTATGACGCTGCAGTAGAGGCAGATCGTCAAATCGATGGTAGCAGCGTAAGGCATCATGACCCATTTTACCACACACTTGGCAAGATGGCCGTAAGCCATTGCTATTGAATCATCCTCCAGAATTGAACCCTTGGCCCCATCCTCTCTTCTAATACTGTCGGCCACCACTTCCTCCACGGTTGTCCTGATGAGCTATAGTGTTTGCAGATGAATTGATCTACTATCCGGCCTCGTTATGCTCCACTCGCAACTCATAGTTGATGAGATGGCCATACAACTCATTTAATCCAACTGGATCTATTCGAGTTGAGACAGGTAACAACCGAATCATAATCGGGTCCTAGACCATAGAGAATGTAGGACACAATCTCTTCTTCATGCATCGGGTGCCCAGCAGACGCAAGTTGATCAGCGAGCCCCTTCATTTTCTGAAAGTAGGCCTCCATGGTCATATCCTTCTTCTTCAAATTCGCTAATTGAATTATTATCTGCATCATTCTTCCTCTGATCTAGGACGTGAACATGGCCTCCAAAGCACTCCACACAGCTGATGATGTGGTGAGGAAGAGTACTTGCCCGAGGATTTCCTTAGTTAACGATGACAGTAGTGCACTTAGCACTAATTGGTCCTGCTGAAATCATGCAAGGTAAGCAGGATTCTGGACTTGGCGACCCTCTCCTTCAGTGGTCTCAGCAATGAACGGAGGCTGTGCCTCAATGGATCCATCAGCATAACCAAGCAGCTGTTGACTGCGTAGGTATGGGATGATCTGGGCCTTCCAGAGGAGATGATTCTCACAGGTGAGTTTGATGGTAACGAAGTGGCTAAAGGATAGTGACGCAAAGACGGAGGATGGAGCAGAGTTCATGGTTGTATAATGTGTGGACGCCATGATCGTGCTGGAAGCACTACTCGAGGTATTTGACATGTGAATCGCCTCGCTCTGATACAATGTAAAACTAATTGGTTTGCCGCAAGTATCCCTTGTGGGATTGCCTTGTATTTATAATGAACAATACACAATTGATAACAACCGGACTACATCATCGGATTACAACAGAAAGAATCAGAATTGAAGATAGGATCTAACTGCAATAGCATTACAAGCTACAACGCTGATCCTGTTACAACCGACAACCGACAGATACAACAACTGAATGTAATCTGGATTCTATCTCTATTTTAACATGCAAGAATTTGAGAACCCAAAATGAAAGTGACACCACACAGGCCACTATGGTATTTGATTTCTTCACTTGTATACGTAGGTCTGGTCGTGGGAGAAACATATCTAGTCCATCACAAGTTGTGGTGTATCCTCTTCAAAACACCAAGCAAATAGTTATGGAAAATTTCAAAAACTTTGGTTAAATAAGTCATGATGCAATCAAGCATCCTGAAAAAAAATGTGACGTATATTAGGAGAAACAAAAAAAAAGACAAATTCCAGTGAATATTAGCGTGTTCCTTTTCTTTTATTTTTGGATTTAAATTTCAGCAGAATTTGTCTTTTTTGTTTCTTCATATGTAGATCGAATTTAGATTTGAAATTTTGTGACATGGTAGATTGATTTTGTGTCAATGTTGTCAAATTGTTTCAGAATTTTTCACACCATTTGCTGATCTTAGCCGCCAGTTTTGCCAGGATACCATGGAAGCGGAAGCCGCTGTGCTTGGAGGGTGTGCGGCTGGCAGCATTGATCAACAAGCCAGGTGTGCTTGAAACTGACTGTTCGTCAGTTTTGAAGTAACTTCGCCGTTACCTGATCGTTCTGCGAGTGACGTTATTATTATGGAGGCGAAACAACACAGGTCGGCTTTGCATGGCTTGAAGATCTCCCAAATTAGGAGAGAGCAAAATAGGATAGCTCGTGAGTTAGCCCATTTCGCCTTGAATTATGGGCAGTGTATTGATTCTAGTAACGTGTTACCTGGGTCTATCAAGTTGATGTTTAGAGCATGTACAATGGTGTGATGTTGTTTGTCTGTAACCCTTCATAATATAGGACACGAGATGATATAAGAGTACAATGGTGTGATGCTTTCTGTCTGTAACCCTTTATATTTAGGACATGAGATGATATGAAGGAGAGGGAAAGCGTAGAGAATTGAGCTAGTCGACTGTAACACGAAAAACAACACACGTTACACATCAAAGAACTGTCTTTAGAGACATATAAAAAACAATCCATTATAGAAGCTGTCTTTATTACTGTTTATAGATGATAAACAGAGATACTATAGATAATAGATAATAATTATTTATACCATTGTCCGTGCTCTAATTATCGATAGTAACCTGACGAGTAATCAGTAAAAGTCTCGTGATTTCCTCGAAAAAAAAATGTAGCGAGGGCTTTTAGCACTCCACTGGTTGCTAGTAAATATGATTTCCCTACTTTGTGCTTGATCGACGTGACATCTTAGGCCCGGCTTGGAATTGAGCCCAAAATGTCCTACCCCATTAAATCTTTCCCCTCAACAAGTTGTATCACTGCCATTCTCGGGGCCACCCAGGTATCCACCTCCCTAGCTAGAGTCGAACATAAACTCCAATTGCAACTCACAATCTACAAAATCCAGCAAGGCAGTAACAAATTAACCCAAATTCCATCTGTACCACCTTAACATACATCAATCCAAAAATTGTGCCCAAACTAACATCCAACCACCCAAGTGGTGTGCGACAAACTCACAATGCCATACATCAATCTAGGGGTGGGAATGGGTCAAGTTGACCCAATGGACCACCGATCCGCACCAAATGTTTCAGCCAAACGGGCCAGATGTTCAGTCCAAAACAAAATCGGGGCAAAAGCTTCCAGAGTTCAGACACTCCATTGGATCGAACGGGTCGACCCCAACCTTCGCTCTAAGCCTCCTCCCCCTCGATCCTCCAGTCTCCAAAGTCCAAACGGGCTGGAAGTCTCCTCCCCCTCAATCCTCCAGTCTCCAGAGTGCACCTCCAGCCTGCCGCCGCTCGATCTGACCGCCGCCACCGCCGTCGCCCACCAGAGCGAGGGTGGATCGGGATGGCAACCCTATCGTGCCCCTCACCATCTGCATGATCGGCGCCGGCGGCTTCATCGGCTCCCACCTATGCGAGAAGCTCATGGCTGAGACACACCACATCGTCCTCACTGTCGACGTCTACTATGACAAGATCCGCCACCTCGTCGACCCGTGCCGCCCCACCTTGCCGGCCGCATCTCCCTCCACTGCCTCAACATCAAGAACGACTCCTGGCTTGAGGGGCTCATCAAGATGGCCGATTTGGTCCGACTCTCGCCCTCGCACTCTCTCTCTCTCTCTCTCTTTCTCTCTCCCCGGAGTATTTTGCGGTGGGTGTTCTTCTGGTTGTTGATCATGGTTTGCAAAAATCTGGGGGTATTTTAGCTTCCATTATTAACATCAAATTTTGGGAAATTTCAAAATTTATGGACGGTTTTTTGGTTGATTTCATGGCCAATTGTGCTTTTATCCATCTTCCAGTTCACCTTAATTTTGGCATGTTATTGACGAATTTTGCTTTCTTTCCTCTGTTCGCCTGCTCGGATCTGCGAAGACGATAAACTTGGCAGCAATCTGCACACCGGTGGACTACAACATGCGGCTCCTCGACACGATCTACATCAACTTCATCAACGACCATTTCTCTCCCAGATCCCCGCATATTTTTTGTCCAAACTATAGTTTTTCCGTTATGCCATTATGCATGATCGGGATGTAATGTAAAGAGACTATGTTGAAAGGTTCAAACCTTAAGATCCATAGGAGCATTAGGGTCATTGCAGTTGTTCCAGATGGAACGATCCTTAAGATCCATTCTACGTTCTAGCAGCATAGGTTAGGGACGGGTCGCACCTGCCCCTAACCACGCCCACCCCTACATCAATCCAAAAATTGTGCCTGTCCTCCTGAATTCAGAACATGGATAACAACTCTTCTGAAGTAATCTCCTACTACTTTCATAAGCCTATGCCCCTATTAGTGATACCCTAAGAGGCAATCATGGAGATGATTGTAGTCTATGTTTATGAGTTATAGAATAAATGTTATTATGTTTCTTGGATGGATTATCATTTATAAATATTAGCAAGTATGCGATTGGTTGGTAAAGCTCTTTATTTGTTGCATGATATCATTCTAAAAGGATCCCTTGTCAGATGTCATTAGTCGGGACACTAGTGACCTATAGACCAACACATGTATCGTTTGATGACCATGTCTCACCGGTCGCATATACAGGGATATCGAATCAATATTGTGGGCATATGTTAAAGAACATGATGTTGGATTGACCCATATTGAGATACTATCGAGATTGTTATGTTTCTATGTGTCATCAATTGGTTTCAAGTAATGATGATGTATAATCCTTAGACCTGATATCAATATAGTTTCCTTTATGTGTAACAGTACACTTAGGGGGTTATCAAACGCTACTTCGTAACTGAGTAGTTATAAAGATAGCTTTTGTGTATGCTACGAAACATATGGAGGGATGTGACTAGTTAGATATGAGATTTGCCCCTTCTAGCATAATAGGAGAGATATCTCTGGGTTGCTCGATATTATCGGATAAAGGAAGTGCATGGCAGTGCCACAAGTGGTCACCTGGAGTTCAACCAGATATCGTGAGGCAAAAGAAGAATACGCAAGTGGGTCACTTAGATTGCCCAGATAGGAACTGGTCGTATGAGAATACGAACTAGCTATGAGCTGGTAGTGATGTAAGATTGGTCCCGATCTTCCAATAGATGGTAATTCGATTTGTAGAGAGTGACTTTGACGACGAGGCTACTTGATCGAAACTCGATCAAACCGTCCAACAATCGCTAAACCACACTCTTGTCATTATCAACCTCGCCAAGAACAACAGATGACCTAATCACGAAGATCAATTCATGTAAGCAATCGAAGAACAAGCAAGAATTCAAGTAAAGAACAATATGAAAATTGCTAGATATAAAAGTCGTACAAGGATAGTTGAGGTTCTATAACACGAATATGTTTGTCTAATCGACACAAGAGACAACGTGGAGTTTGCACACACGAGCTAAACTGATCTAAACAAAACCTAAGGACTAAAAGTGGCGATCACAAAGGTTATAAGGAGGAGGTGGACAGGGGGGTGTCGGCCCATGGTTTGTGCACCACCAGGGGAAGCGCACACAACCTGGGCGCGGATCCGAACACTATTACAAGGCCCAAGTTGGCCCAACAGGTGATGCAACACCTCTCTTTGATGATTGTGATGTGTAGACAGTGAATCAGAAGGTGGGGCTAAATCCGTTGGAAAGGTCTCGTTGTAAGCTTTTCATCAAGTACTTGATCACCTTCAACGGACTCCATATGTGAAAGTTATGATCATTTTAAGTTGGTGCTGTCATGCTGACTTCGAGTTGGTCTAGAATTGAAATAGGGTCGGTCTGGATTTGCTGTGGTAGTAGTGCTGCTCCCCTCACCTTGGTTCCCGAGTAGAATAAAATCACATGATTTAGGTAGCAATCCATCCTCAATAGAAAAATTATGAACTCCTAGAAATGAGCTCACCTGATAATTCAACTGACGTGCATGTGCCCTCGTCATAGGTCTTTGCCTAGCATCTTGTGGATGAGTGTTGTGTGTATCCAATGAAGTGATGTCCTCATCAGGTAGTACATGATCACAAACTAGTCGGCGAACTGGTCGTAAGGTGTTAAGAACTGGTCATAAGTGATAAAGATCTGGTCGCAGATCATATTGTATAAGATTAGTATGATTTGATCTTTATGTGTATTCGGGAGTCATTATATCCTACTAAGAACCGATGCTGATTAGTGATCGGAAAGGAGTTTCTGGGTCACGGTCGATTACACGTGAACATACCTCACACACTTAACGAGTTAGAACAAACTAGTTCGGATTGGATCCGTTATAGGCTCTTTATAAAGGGAGGTGTGGAGCTTTTGGGATAGATCAAATTACCCACCAAAATCCTAGCTGCCACCTCCCCTAAGGCCTTGTTATGCGTATTGGTGCTAGCACACTGGCGCATGGCGTTCTACTCTTGGATATGTGGATATCGTAGAGGCGCTGCTGTGTTAATCGATGATGATCCGCAACTTATGTAGGGAACGTGAGAGGTTGCTGGAGATGACGATCGGTGGCCAAGAACATTGAATGATCGACTATGACCACTACATCGACGTGCACGACGTTGGATCAGATTGCTCCATCTCTTCTTCCGCTGTACTGTATGTCTAGTTGTAACGATCTATGATCTCTTACTCGTATAATTTTCTGATCTACGTGATAGAATTTTGTATTGTATGCTAGTGTAGCCTACCGTATCCCAACAGCCCCGCTCACGAGAGTAGTGATCATGTGTGTACAGTTTGTGGAACTTGTCAGAGATATGCTTCCTGGACTAGAGATACAGCTGCAATTCGCTTAAAATGTTGATGCATCATGCATGCCATTGCTCACTCGGATTAGCTCCAGGACAGCATATAATTACAGTAGTGAAGTTCACACTCTACTCTTTCAGCAACTAACATCAAAAGTGCAAAGAACTAACGAACTAGAGACCGTACAACAATGATAAAATCGAATCAGAAGCACTGCGACATGAAGATGGCCAAAGTGCCAAGTAGGACGTGAAGGAGACGATCAACAGCGGCGGACGCAGCGGCGGCGCCGTTGATCTCCGACGAGGCGACGGCGAGCGGCAGGTCGTCGACGGGGAGCGAGCACGAGGCGGGCCGGCCGGTGCCTGCCTCGTCGGCCGCCATCAGGGCCTGGATCACCGCCGTGGCTGCCGCGCGGTGCCGCGTGGCGTTCCGCTGCAGCAGCCACGTCAGCCCCACGAGCTGGCAGTCGCGCTCGCGTGGCCCGCCGCCATGCTTGGCCTTCTCTGACGTGGCGTTCTTGCCGGCGCTGACGTTCAGCTGCAATGCCCCCCCACACAGAGGAAACAGATGATTAGGTATCCAGGGACCAGAACCAACTGTTGAGTGACACTAATTTAGTAGGATTTTCCATTCTGACTCTGTCTGGCCTCACGTGCCAGCCACTGCTGGAATGGTTTTAACCGTACACATAGCAATCAGTCTAGTTCTGTATGCTGATCCAAAATCAAAATTTTTAGGAGGGCAAATGGCAGCACAGCAGCAGCAATGCATTGCACAGCACATGAACCGAGTAAAAATGAACCCAGTACGTTTACCATTGTCCAGACACCGCCGAGGTTAATCAGTGCGATCACGCTGCCATACAAGGAGAGAGAGATTCCGGTTGAGACGAAGGGGACAAAACGGGGGTCCCTCCTGCCCCTCACTCTCACACCAGTTGGAGCATGCTGCCCATGCGACATGTCTTGGAACTCTGAAAGCCTCATGTGACGCATGGTACATCTCTGTCTCAAACAGCTTAACAATAACAGAGCATCCTTTTTCCTTGAGGCGAACTTGACAGTATCTTTCTACAGGGCTCGTGTGCCTTCAAATTACCGCTAGTAAAGAAGAGCCATTCGTTCTCGTTCGAAGGAGTCAGGGTCGGAAAGCAAATGATTCGGTTTGGGTGCGCGCGAGGGGAAGGGGCGACTTGTGAGGCTTTTTAGGTGGAAAGAAAAGATAGAGGAGGAGATGAAACGAGATGGGGGCAGGGCATCCAGCCCTGAACCCAAATGGTGAAGCGAACCAAAGTGAAAGTGGTAAAGGGGTTCAGAGGCGTGGTGTTCCAAAGCAAATCATGCTGCAGGATCTACACATCAGACCAGGATTTCTTATTAGAAGAATCTCATCCTTACAGGGGTATTTCGGTGAAATTAGCCAACACAGTTCAGTGCTTCAGGTCAGTGAAAAAAAATTCGGCGAAATTTCGCCGGTTACCGGTGGTAACCGGGCTTACCGGTGGGGGCCGGTAGAACTACAAACCGGTCCGAAATTTTTGGTTTGGATGAATTTTGTCTAAAAAAATTGAATTTTCTTGAATTTTGTTCGAATTTGATTTTTTTAAAATTTAAAATCCAAAAACTTCAAATTTAAAATCCGAAATTGGCCGAATTTTTTTTTCAGCCGGTAGGAAACCCTGCTACAGGTGCACCTAGTCTATTAGACTAGTATTACTGTGCAGTGTACAGATGCCCTACTTATTATCAGGTCTCACCCTGTACAAGTCTACATAATATAGTAAACCAGCATGTGCCATCAAGCCTTCTCTATAGGTCAAGCATTTGTGTCCAGATGCCAAAATCATTGAAAAGTACTATTCAAGAAGTATTCATCACACTAGCCAACTTCCCAGTATACTTGAACCTACAAGGACTAGCATTATTACTTCAAAGAATCAGACAAGAACAAAGGAAGGTAAGCAATTACTTTGGTAGAGCAGCATAAGCTATGTGCTTTGTATCTGCATGATAAGCTATTTAGTTCAAAAATTTCGTAAGAAAAATCCGGTTATCGGTTCTATCGCTACCTTCGGGTAAAATTTGTAAACCGATAGTGTTTTCCTGGTTTACATGGGGTCCTACTGTCTTTTTGTTTAGAAAGAGATGTGCGCCATATTGTATTTTGTAGCATTGTACTTATTGGAGATTCCCGGACCTTTTGTTGGCTATCAATAAATATTGGGACCGTCCATTTGTCTATTCTGATGGATACATAGGCCTCATTTTGTAAATTAATTGTAAACCCAGCTTGTTTGCTCAAACTACAATAATGATTTTCTGAATTTCACAGAATTGGCTCTACAAATAGACAAGCGTAATTTACTATTGTACATGGACATATAGAACCAACACATTTTTTGCATATTACATTATTTTGCGATTTTCTAAACCTATC
Source organism: Phyllostachys edulis (assembly GCA_036346405.1). Taxonomy (NCBI): domain Eukaryota; kingdom Viridiplantae; phylum Streptophyta; class Magnoliopsida; order Poales; family Poaceae; genus Phyllostachys; species Phyllostachys edulis. Next base: position 10,643,006 of record CM070555.1, read on the forward strand.
AAGATTATATTTGCAGTTTTGTGAACATATATAAGAAAGAAAATGTCATCTGAAATATTCAGTTATCCCTAAAGTTGTACCCTTTTTATTTCTCACATTTCCTTTGAAAAACGAAATACAATGTTATGGACAGATAGGGCTCTCCCATATCGGAATTGTACTAAAAATGGCATCTGAAAATTTTCAGAATACTAAGTAAGTTTTTTGTATGCTATAATAAGTGAGTCCAAGATGGACAAGAGTATTCAATACTTTCTTCTTCTTTTTTGAGAGAGAGAGAGGGTATTCAATACTTATGCTCAAGAACATGAAGAATATACTGAAATGCTTAGTATCATACTCCCTGTCCCTGGCATTTAAAAAGTGAAAAAACAAACAAAGTTTCTTTTACTAAAGATAAAGGAGCACAATGAAATGAATCCATGATCAGCATTTCAGCAATCAGCAATGCCCGAAATCTTCAGCTTCCCGTTAAAAAATGTTGGCAGCTAGTTTGTTAGTTTGCGCCAAAGATGCATCCAAAGAAAGAGAAAGATAGCTCTCGAGTAAGCTATGCCCACCTGGTTGAGCGCCCGGAGGCACCTGGAGCAGCCGGCGAGCCCCGGCCGCGCGCAGTCCCTCTCCAACCTCCTCGCCGCCCTTCCCGCCGGCGCCGCGCACGCCGGCTGCCTCAGCCTCACCCCGCAGTAGCAGAACGCCACGTCGCACGACCCCGTCCCGTTGCTGGCCCCTGCGGCCGCGGCAGCGACGCCCCCGCCGCCTGCAGCGCGCGCTCCGCCGCGCCCGCGCACTCCTCCGCGTCGTCCGGCAGCACCGGCATGTCCACCACCGCGGCCGCCTCCGCCAAAGCAGCCGGACGCTCCGGGCCTCCGCCCCGCCGCCGCCTGCCAGCGCGGTAGGCGCGTACGCGGCGTACAGCCACGCGGCTAGCGCGGGGCAGCACCGCAGCCGCGGCGGAGCCCTCCGCCGCCGCCGGCGTTGCAGGAGGCGAGGACGGCCGGGAGGAGCGGCGGGGACGGGATGAGCTGGCAGACGGAGGAGGCCGCGGCGGCTTCGGACTGCTCCGGGAAGGCCGGGATGGTGGACGCGGCGCTGGGCTGCGCCGGGGAGGCACCGGCCGAGGGGTAGAGCAGCGACGGCTCGAGCGACGCCGGGTCCGGCAATGCCGGCGACGCGGCGGCCAGCAGCAGGAGGCGGCTCACGGCGAGTAGGAGGGTAGCGAAGTGGAGGCTAGGCATTGCTGATGGGTACTCAGGTGTCAGGTGGTAGGGTGGGAGTGAGCGTGAGAAAGAGATGGTAGGAGAAATGGGAGGGAATGGATCGGGCTCTCTTATACTCGTGGGAATTGATAGCCGGTTGTCCGATGCGAAGCTTTCCGTCCGGATGTTGTCCACATCTCTCCGAGCAAATCTAACCATCTATTTCCTTCCTCTCTGTATCTTCCTCCCGTGAGTGCCTTTTCACAGCTACTCCTCAAGCGCTCTCTCTCTGGCGAAGCTTTCCGTGCGAACATTGTCTACATCTCTCCAAGCAGCTCTAACCATCCATTCCTTCCTCCCTGTATCCATTCCTTCCTCCCGTGAGTTCCTTTTCACAGCTGCTCCTCAAGCGCTCTCTCCAACCGCTTCCTCCCCCTCCGCCCCGCTGCTCTCTGCTCCTCAAACGCTCTCTCTCTTGTCTTCCATTTCCTCCGTGGCTGACCACGTCCACACTCATGCCATTGCCACAATCCTCCCCGCCCCTACCGGATCAGGACGCCGTCACCGTGGCCATGGAGACCAGGCCGCTGCTCCCCAGCTTCCACCGTCCCCACCGGACCAGGACGCCGCCACCGTGGTCACGGAAAAACTCGACAAGTTATTCTCTATTGTTTCTAGTTTTGATTTTGCGACCCGTTGAAAAAAATATTGCGATCGTCGGAGAAAAAATGTTGCATAATGTTCTTTGCGATGTGGCGGCCTGTTGAAAAAAATATTGCGACTGTCGAAAAAAAATGTTGCATCCTGTTCACGGTGATGTTGCAAGATTTTTTCTTGTGTTCGGACTATACTTCCTGTTACATATGAATTGTGAGATGTTGCATCTCTTTTTTTTATATGTTGGCACCCGTCAGAGATAAGTTACTTGATGTACGTTTGTTTGTTTTGATTATGAGATTTTTGAGATAATGTTGCATATGATTTTTTGATATGTTGCAATAGAAGCGTACGGCGCTAGCACTCAGACTGTACGTCTGAGCGTTAGTCGCGTCTTATACTCTTATATACGGTTTGGATCAGCTGGCTCAACTAGGCCAAGAGTATATTGGTCCAGCAGGCGCAATTTTGTCCCTTCACTAGTGAGAAAAATGGAATAGATGGAAATGTAAGGAAATGCCAAACATGAGGAGAAATAAGTTTTGGGGTGGCCAACATGGATCGCAAATATCACGAGTTGTACTATGAACAGTAAATGTTTTGGGGGTGGCAATAAGGGTTGTCTATTCCTCAAGTAACAGCTAAATTTCAGTTACTTTTCTTAAACCAATGGATGAAGATCTAATCACTCTCGTCGCTCCCCTTACCTCCTACGTATAACCCACCTGGGACAAATTAAGAACGAAACTAAAAACTATAATTCTAACCTAGACATGAATAAAAAAAGATTGGTGAACCCCTACGAATACAAAAACAAATAATTTGCCAACCTAAACAAAAATAAAGTAAACCTAGATGAACCCTACAATTACAAAAAAAAAAGATTAAAAGTTGCAGTAAAGCACTAGATGTAGTAAAATTGCACATTTCTTAGCACAACAATTTTAGGGTTAGTATTGTGTAATTTTAGGTGACTGAGAGATAAGAAAATTTCACACAACCGACAATGAGCAAAACTGTAACCAAAAAAAAATCCCATTTGGCTGCTCTTCGAACAGAATGGTCCAGAATTGCTCTAATATTTGGTGTGTGGCAAAGTATGATAAGCTACACTTAGGCTTGTTTAGAAAGTCTATTTTCGGTCGGAATCCATATGGATGGGTTGGAAATTTAAACTAAAATCACGGTCTATCCATGGGGATGAGCAGGGTATGGATGAGCAGGGATTTAGTCCAACCAAACAAGCCTGGTGTGGTGATCAAGCTCGGCAAATATTGGGAGGAATTGTGTCTACGATAAGAGCTATGGTGCAAAAAAAAAAAAGAACGGCGGTGAACTAAAACTACGGCTAGTAACCAAACGAAAACAGTTCCCACAAAAATGCCAAACTGGTTAAATTTTGTACGGCAACAGAGCAAACAAACACTTCCACTCTCATCTCCGGCTCTCCTGCAACTATTTTCGAGGTAGGTAGATATGTGGAAATTAAAAGGGGAAGGCAGTTTTCGTTCTTTCTTTTGTGTGATCGATCTCTCTACATCCCCTTTTCTTTTTCTTCGGAGTCCCAGTACAACTCTTGCATCATCACATCAATCCATACCCTCTGTTCCGACTTGTGGAGATAATTCTGATGATCAGCAATTGCAACAGCTCAGTTTTGAATTTCTGAAATTTTGCATGAATTTTATGGGATTTCAAAAACTTTTGTTGCATTTGGTTAATTTCCAAAATCTTGGATTGCATTTCAAAAAGTTAAATAAGTTTTCCTTGCTCCAAATTTAAATATTAAAAATATACAAGTTAAATGGTGTGCTAAAACCATCAGAATTTGAATTCCAATTCAAATTCATTTATGAAAATTTTCAAACCAAAATCAAACTCATTTTCTTCCCCCTCTCTTCCCCTCAGGCCGCATCCAACCCACCGGCCCAATTCTTCTCCTTCTCCCTCAGCCCCCTCGCTTCCCCCTTAGCCCAGCTCGCTCGCCTCCCTCTTTGCGTGGACAACCAGCCAGCTCGCTAGCGTCTCCCTTGCCTCACTTTCATTTCCGTGTGGGCCCGACGCCACCTGTTAGCCCCCGTCCCTATTCATCTTCTTCCTATCTCTCTCTCTCTCTTTGCGTAAGCATGGCAGGAGGCACTCGATGGCCTGTTGCTGTAGCAGACCTCAAGCGCAACGTCGTCTTGAGGTTGTGCCGTCACCACGTCAGCTTCACTGGCCATTAACAGCCGCGCACTCATGAGAAATCGCTGAGGTAGACACTGCATTGCCACTTTCTCCCTCCTCTCCTTTATAAGCCGAGCCGAGTGCGTCACCATACTTGCCTCACACTCCTCTTCATTTTCCCTCTGGATCCCTTCCTTCTCCTCCACTTAATCATGCGGAACACCTCAACGACCGCGCCACAAATCTAGTGTCTTCCTCACTGTCGCCGCTAGTTCCATCTCGCTCTGGTAAGCTTCAATCTTGAAGACCATATCCCTTATGTTCGCCTCGAGCTTCCATTCCTGATGCTCACCTCCTTCTTCCTTGTCGTGCACCAGATTTGCCAGAGCACCTCATCTTCCTCAGCTCTGTTACAATGCCACCACCATGCACCACAGTGTCTGCTTCTCATGGCCTCTTCAAGTCATTTCATGTTCCTAGCTCCCACAAACCCGGTAGGCTAGATAGTGTAGCCTTTTAGTCGCTATAACCCCGCCGCCGCAAATGCCCTTCTTCCTCGCTGTCGGCCGCTGTGTTGTCCTCAAAAATCTTTAAGATGGATTAGCTAAGCATATCATGTTTATGTGTATAAATTATGGATCAATGTAAAACTTTTGTTGTTGTAATAAAGTTTGTCCCAAAATTTCAAACTTTTAATTCAATTCAAGTCGTTATATGAATCCAAAAAATGTGTGTTTAAAAGTTGATGGAAATAATTTATTTAAATACTAGATTATTTATCATGAATTAATATAATTTTTCATAAATTTTTAGAAGTTATTTTTATTTCATCAAAATCCGAACCATTTCTCTAATGCAGCTTTTAAAAATGATTTTTATTCGACAATTTGAGTATGAATAGTACCTACAACCATTTTATTAAGTCCTATTTGATTCTCAGAATACTCACAAAATTTTTTGGGATTTTTAGAATTTATTTGCTATTTTGAACTGCTAAGTCAAAGTTATTGTTTTCGGACAAATTTCAAATAAAAACCTAGCACTGACCAGACCCGTCTAGCACTGTTGTGACTCGAGCCACCTGACTTGGTCCAACCCAACCCCATCGCACACACCCGAGTCCGACTCATGTTGTTTCTCTTTAGCGGCTGACTGCCGGGACCCACCTATCGGTGTCGTCGTCTCGGTACCGCTTCGTCCTCGCCACGCCGCTCGCCCACGTGCGCTGTCGCCTCGCGCACTAGCCACCGAGCTGGTCCTCACCACCACATGCTCCTTCTACCACCTATGAAGCACCTCCTAGACGTCATGAACCTCCTAAGCCAACTCCTTTCCTCCATCTCACTCTCTTTCGCCTTCTCCTATCACCTTTTCTTTTCGGCCGAGGAAGGAGATAAGGAACTAGCATCCATCTCAGTGCTACCCGTGAGCCCGAAAGCCCACCGTCGGACTCTACTCACCTCGCCACGCCCATTTTTGCTGGTCCAAAGCCTTGTCATCCACTAAATCGTCGGGAGTCACTTCATCATTCTCGTCTCTAGCGACCTAGGAACCGTAGCTCGCGGGCGTTGTGTTGAGTTATACTTTACGCCATTTTGTCCTTTGAGACCGCAATATCTTATTGAGTCTTCATGTGAGTTTAATTTGTGTTTGGTGCCATACCGAGGGAGTGTAGCCCTTTTCTTCTCCGACCTCGGTGAAACAACGCTGGAACCGTTCTGGTCAACTCCGACCCCCTTCGTCGAAATCTTTTTGGTGTGCCGTGTGCTTGGAAACGAGGCGATCCTAACACGTCAATTTCTGAGGTTCCTCGATCACCGTAGCAGCTTGTTCGCGTGCGTCACCCCTTCAGCTCCGCCTCCGGCCGCCGTGAGCTCGACACCGGCGACTATTGGGTTCCGCGTCGCTTCCATCGTGTTCGCAAGGACACTTCGCACCTAGTAGAGCCGACCCTGAGCCCGGAGACCAACTACTTTGCTGGATTGCCTTCCTCTCCGTGTCCACCGTGTACAGGAGCTCTGGCGAGTCGCCGGTGGGTTAAGGTATTAACCCTGTTGTTAGTGCATAATTGATGTATTAGTGTATGCTTGACAGGTAGGTCCCACTGGTAACGAACATATTTAGTAATTTAATTGAAACCCGTTTAAACCTTTGAGTGGTTGACTTGTGGGCCCGTATGGCCAGTTAAGTGATTCTGTAAAATTGATAAGTACGTTTTCTCTTAAGGAAAAATGTATTCCTAGTATGCTTAGAACGAATTTACGTTTTCATGATTAGAAGACGTATTCCATGGATACGCCATCGATGTCACGTTCAACCATGACCTGGTCAAACCCTCACCCTGGGCCCCACTTGTCAATCCCTGTGGCTAGCTGAGAGTGAGTGTGAAATGTATTTAATTCATTTAGAAATTCCGAAACGAATTAAATTTGCACGGAAAATTCAAATAACTTAGAAAATTCATAACTAATTCAATTTAATTCCAAATTGAATGAAACCAATTTTGTTGGTTTTTTTAATGTACTTTTAAACGGAATAGGTTTGATGTATGTTATTGTTCTAGAAAATTTCGGAAGCCAAAGTAATATATGAAATGAATTGTTTTTACATTAGAAATTGAATTAACTTCAAAATTTCATAAGTATTTCAATATAACTCCAAATTGAGTGAAATTGATTTTGTTAGTTTTAATTCTTGCTATACTTTAACTTGGTATAAATTTGGGACATGTTTCTGTTACATAAAAAATTGATACTTGTTTTATTTGTACATTAATGACTTTAACTTTGTAGAATGTATAGAAATTTCATATGAACTTCGTTTGAACTAAAAATTTCACCTAAATTCACCTAAATTCTTACACTACCCGCTGTGTGAATTGCATACAATTTTGAATGATTTGATATTTTTGGCTTTATTTGGAGTTTATTACAATATCGTCTTTTCGTTAGGTTTTCGATGATTCCGATGTATTGTGAGTTCCATCTGAGGGTAAATACGAGTGGTACCAACAAAGGCAAGCAATCCCCTCCTTTTGATCATATTGCTCCTATTAATTTTGAAAACTATTTATGTTGATTTTAAATATTCTATGCATTGCTTTAAATTCAAATACACAAGTATATGTTGATTTAGCTATGTCCTACTTGCTGCATTCCCTTTCTCTTGAAAGTTGATTACCCGGTTTCCATTGATACTTACGGGTATATGTTATATGGTGGTGTTTGATGATTTTTAGAACAATGTTTAGCCATGCTAGTAGATGTAGTCAGTAGTAGTTGATGGAGCTATTCCATCGGCCGAGATGAATTGAATCTTGTTAAAACTTGAGGATTATAATCAGATATTCGAATCTGGTTTTGTGGTTATTAAGGGCATGTTGAACAGTGGGTTCTTTATATTTTATCTTGGACGGGTGTAGGGTTATGATGAGAGATTATGGAATTATGTAGCCCCATTTGGGTGATTAAGGACCAGTCTGTGTGGTGTTGAACCAAGTCACACGTGCAACCACATGATGGGTTAATGGCGAAGTCTTGGCTTATTAATTTGTCGTGTGTTAGATATCGAACCACAAATAGATTGACAATTCTGGTTATTATTGTTGTTATTATTGTATCATCAATCTAGTGGGGCATGATAAGTTTTGTCTTACTTGCTCTTAAGGGTCGCTTGTGTTTGTGAGAAGCTTCGCAAGGACTTACTTACATACACTACTACAGGAACCCACATCACAGACGGTTCGGAACCGTCATCACAAATGGTTTTCGAACCGTCTATGTTTGTTGGTCTGTGATAACAGGCCATTATCACAAACGGTAAAAAACCGTCTGTGATACGCAATATCACAGATGGTTTTACTCAAAAACCGTTTGTGAAGGCTAGTATCACAGACAGTTAGGACTAAAAACCGTCTGTGATATGGGAATATCACAGACAGTTCTAAAGAAAAACCGTCTGTGATATGGGAATATCACAGACGGCTTTTGTTGAGAACCGTATGTGATATTCACGGATCACAGACGGTTTGTTTTTATAACGGTCTGTGATATTACGTATCACAGACGGTTTTTAGTAGAAACCGTCTGTGATACTTGCCTTCACAGACGGTTTTAACAAAAAATCGTCTGTGATAGCTCATACCCCTGACCACAATTTTGCTGTTTTTTTGGCTAGCCTCAGGAATTGCTAGCCATGCCCTCTAAAAACAAGTATGCACAAAAACAGATTCAAGCATGCACAAAAACAGATTCATTAGAGATAATCGATTTTTGACAACTCAAAGTGATCATTACTCAAAATAAATTACAAAAGATCGCATTTGTTCAAGTATTGTCGCTATAGTTACAACTAGATTACAATTGTTTACGTTGAGAGGTGTCGACGGGGTGATGCTCTCGGTTGGCGATGGAGTGAAACTCTCCATTGTCGTTAATGATTTCTGTGTTGATAAAGGTGCAGAGCTTCCCTCGAATGTCCTTGATCTCTTCCGCAACGAGTGAATCACATTGTAAATCCAAGACCTGTCGCTACCAAGAGTAAAGTGGTAAGCTATATATATTTAAATTTATAATTAGGAAATAATTATTTCGAGATTGACAAACCTCAGGATCCTTCTTCCTAGCTCTAAGGATTAGTTGCATATGATAGCAGACGTAGATTGCACATAACTCATCATCTTTTTGCTGGCGGCACTGCAAAAATAGAATTACATATATAGGTATAGTCAGTTCGAGACGTGTTATTATGAAGTATGATATAGGATTATCGTGTTGTAGCGCGTACCGGAAAATCCATCCTGTGTGTTAGTTGGGCGCTCTTTCCATTGTATATTCCTTTGTTGGCAACATAATTGATGAACGACCTATATGATTCGAAAAAGTTATCCTCGGCCATTTCAAACGAATGAAGATTACAATAGAGTTATGTAAGGAGGAAATGAGCATACCTCTCGAGTATTCCTCTTAGAATGTCAAGTCGTGCTTGTTGCGGTTTAGGGAATCAAGGTATATCACATGGTTCCTCTTGGGTATAATAACTAAAAGGATCCAAAGGGTACCTACTCATGTATGTCGCTATAGTCATTAAACCTAAGTTCGTACTTACGATAAAGTACAAATAAAATTTGTATAGCAAGTAGTGACACTTACCCCGGTTGTAGGGCACCACTATGTACTTCATGTTCGTGCGACGAAGCAATGACCTCGTTATGTATTTCTCGGCGAAGCACGAGTCTTCTTGGATGGTTTACAACGATACCACATGTGGGTCGAGGAAACCCACCGGTTCTTTCCATTCTCGACATTTTTCAAAGATGTATCTATACATAAGCAATGAGTTGTGATATTTATCGGTATTACATGAATGTAGAACTTGATTGTACGCACTTACAGTGTCCAACATCGTAGAAGCGAGACGTCGAGGCCAACGAGGTTGAATAGTTCAAATAAGTCGTTGAAGCCCACGATGAAGTACCTCGTCCCGTTGAAGAAATGCTTGTCCTCGTATCTGACGGTGATTCCAGTATTGCACCCCTTCTTTTGGGTCTTGTCCAAGTACCAGGCATGCAAAGCCTGACAAGCATATCCAGCGTGCATTAATACTGCGTCGGAGCACAACGGTTTTCCGATGATGTAGTTCCCGGGTATCACGGACTTCCCGAACTTGGGAGGCGCCTTAACGTTCGTTGATTTCGATTTGACCTTAGCGATTGGCAGCGTCTTTTTGTGAGACGACTTGGGAACCGATACGTCGGCACGCTTTTGTTGTTCCTTCCGGCGTCTTCTCCACGGAATCAAGAGGTGGCCTTCGAGGCGTAAACATGAGGTGGAGTCATCGAGGTCCGTTGGAGAGGAATGGTTGTGTCCAGATCGCGGCACTGCTGGGTCCAGGGCGATGTTGTTCTTGGGCCACTGGATAAAAGAGTGGACGGCATCCCTTAGTGTTATGATCTCTTCGTTCGGGCGAATCTTCAGCGGGATGGCTCGGAAATTGACATGCACCATATCCACTGACCTTGGCGTAACCTGCGCTTAGCCGGGCACCGTGTCAGACCGCTCTTCCTCGTATGGATACACCATCCCTCAAGCCCTCAATACAAAGGACCCATCCATCCTCTCTTGGAGCTTGCACGGCATCGGCTCCTATAAAACGATACGCAATTAGCTAAGGCGTCATATAGGTCTATCTTTGGTGCATTCCATAGATGTACGTTACCTTGATGTCGTTTATCGGTAATCGGATGTCGTCTGTCGGTAATCGGACGTCGTCATGTTCAGAATTATGCGCGGACGCGACACTACTCCGACGTCGAGGAGGACTGCCTCCCGAATGAACGGGGGCGGCTTGCGACCACTGGCTCAGGAGTATCTCCATTTGACCCTGCAATGCTGCTATCTTTTCTTCAAATTTGTTAGTAATCATCTGCATCAACCGGCCGTGCGTGTTTCGCCTTGGATCTCTTCCTACTCCTATCGTGCGCAAGAGTCGTCTGCGAATCCATGACTCCAAGGTACGTTAACCCCAAGGCCTCGCGTGCGACCCGGGTGCTCCTTGTTTCCTAAGGCCGTAGATAGTATATCCTTCTCCCTGTCTGCATGGAAGGAGCCTTAGGAAGCTTGGGCAGTCAAGTCACGCTGCAAGAGGTCATCATGTTATTATAGACACTATGAAGTTATGGACTTATTAACTAGGTAGTTCGACATATTTACCACACGTCGAGATACTTCCTGGTTTGCCGGGTTTGTGAAAGAGATGCTGCCCGAAGACGAGACTTTTACCCTCGCTTTTAACCAAATTTTAGGGAACGCGGTCTGTGACATCAGAAGCGGGTTCTCGCCTCCTCCCGCCCATTCTCGATTTACCCGCTGCATCGGTGGTGCCGAGTCATGCGGTGAGTGTTTCGATGTCCGAGAGCTTTGTGCGCCACACTGTGCTCCTTAAATTTAGCCGTCGTTTTCATAGCCACAAAGGTGTCCGTGCTTCGCGCCAAGAATCTATATCGCTTGAAGAGCGCGTCGACCCGTGTTCACGTACTTTGTGACAAGAATGCTCTTGAAGGTCCTCCACGATTTATCCATTGTGAGCATCGCCGTCCGTCGCACGCGTGCCACGTCTTCTTCTGGAATAGTGAACTTCTCTTAAAGTTCTGTCCACAGCGCGCATTTCGCTTCTTTCGTCAGGTCCTTCCACCTTGGTGTGGTGATGGGGACCCGTTCCCTTCCAAGTATCCCGCAGATGGTCCGGAATCTCGCCGCTGATCTCTTGGGACTCAGAGGGACCCCAAAGTCACTGACCTCTGTGATGACCAGTCGGCCCAAAGGCATTTTCGATTGTCCTCTGCCATCTCGCTTCCGTGTCATTATCGTCGACGGTGACGGCGGCCTCATCGGCGCCTCTTCCATCTGCGGCGTCGGTGTTGCGGCCTCGTCGGCGCCTCTTCCATCTGCGGCGTCGGTGTTGGCGCCTCCTCCATCTGCGGCGAAGACGGTGCCTCTGCCATCTCGTTTACTTGCTATCTATATAAGTTACATATGCAATAAAATTTATTGCAAGTGTCCCAAATTAACATATACATTTAAACTTAATAATATGCTCAACATATACAATATTAGCAAATAATCATAATTAATTCCAGCATAAATATGAAACAATTAATCTCAGGAAGAAGTACAGAGGTTGACTATAGAGATCAAGATGGCAAATGAAAAGTTAAATGATGATATTATGTGCTCTCAGAAGGAGAGTAGCTAAAGAACAAGTCTTTGCCATCTCAATCCTATTGTCTATACTCTTCATTAAATGAATATGATAATATAAATTCAAACTATGAGCTCTAAATAATACTTTGCTTAACTGTCAAATGATCTCAACTGTTAACGAAAACAGATTAAACTTCCATCAAACAGAGATTGACTATAGAGATCAAGATGGCAAATGAAAAGTTGAATGAGCTCATACTGAGACTACTAGAAGAATCACAAACTAGTCAATAGAACTCGATCAATTTGCAATAGAACTATGAGCTCAACCGAAAATAACCAATTAACAAAGACATCATATTGACAAGAGTAAGTAATACAATAGAGCTCAAGTATGAACTAACTATCACATTCAATCTCAAGATAAGATGAGTTCATCACAGAGCATGTCAACAAAGCCCACTCGATCAATTTGCAATATCTTCAGATAGATTCGTAAATAAGAACTAATATGAGATCAAGGTATCAACTAGCAATATATATATATATATATATATATATATATATATATATATATATATATATATATATATATATATATATATATATATATATATATATATATATATATATATATATATATATATATATATATATATATATATGCAAAGATCAACCGAATCGCCACAGAGGAGCAATACTCACAGAGAGGATGCCGACAAGAACTCACGGTGCATGCAGACACTATTCCAAATATTGATTGATGATATTATGTGCTCTCGAAGGAGAGTAGCTAAAGAACAAGTCTTTGCCATCTCAATCCTATTGTCTATACTCTTCATTAAATGAATATGATAATATAAATTCAAATTATGAGCTCTAAACAATACTTTGCTTAAGCTCACAAATGATCTCAAGCGCTAACTAAAAACAGATTAAACTTCCGGTCAAACAGAGGTTGACTACGAGAGATCAAGATGGCAAATGAAAAGTGGAATGAGCTCATACAGACTACTAGAAGAATCACAAACTAGTCAATACAACCGATCAATTTGCAATAGAACTATGAGCTCAACCAAAGTAACCAATTAACAAGACATCATATTGACAATAGCAAGTAATACAATAGAGCTCAAGTATGAACTAACTATCACGTTCAATCTCAGTATAAGACAGAGTTCATCACAGAGCATGTCAACAAAGCCCACTGATCAATTTGCAATGTAACTATGAGCTCAACCGAAAGTAACCAATTAACAAGACATCATATTGACAAGAGTAAGTAATACAATAGAGCTCAAGTATGAACTAACTATCACATTCAATCTCAAGATAAGATGAGTTCATCACAGAGCATTTCAACAAAGCCCATCGATCAATTTGTAACATCTTGAGATAGATTCGTAAATCGAACTAATCTGAGATCAAGGTATCAACTAGCACCGCAAATATATATATATATGCAAAGATCAACCGAATCGCCACAGAGGACCAATACTCAGAGAGGATGCCGCACAAGAACTCACGGTGCAAGGAGGAGGCGGGCAGGAGGAGGAGGACGCGGGAGGAGGGAGGTGGGGAGGAGGTCGACACGGGAGGAGGACGGCGTGGGGGAGAAGGGTCAGCAGAGGGAGGAGGCCGACACGGGGAGGAGGACGGCGGCATTGAGGTCGGAGGCGGCGACGTTGGGGCTCACGGCCAGAGAGGTGAACGGGGGCGCCGAGGTCGAGGGCGCCGAGGTCGGGGGCGGTGGCACCGAGGTCGGGGGCGCCGAGGTCAGGGGTGCCAATGTTTGGCGGCGGCGCCAAGGTCGAAGTCGGCGGTGAACCAGGCGAGCCCTAAACCCTAGAGGAGGTGAACGAGCGCACAAGAGCCTAAGGGCGCGGAGAGAAGTGACAAGTGAGAGCAAAACCCTAGCGCTTCGTCTTATAAAAGTATATCACGACGGTTTCGATGAGAACTGCTCAGTGATAATAATATCACTGACGGTTCTATAATCTAACCGCTCAGTGATATTTCCATATCACGCAGCAGTTCGATTATAGAACCGCTGCGATATTATTATCACTGAGCGGTTCTCATCGTAAATCGCATGCGTGATATTCTTATCACAAACGGTTGTATTATAAAACCGCTCGTGATAGCTCGACAAAACGATGACAATGTGTGATATCGACAAAACATAATGAACACGGTGACAAGTATGATGACAATCATGACAAGTCCATATGAATTGAACACGGTGACAAGTATGATGACAAGTTCATAACACATTTGACTTCAAAATTTCATATCTAATTCAACTCAACTCCAAATCAAGTGAAACCAATTTTGATACTCCACATTACAATGTACGTCCACATTACAATGTACGTACACTCCGACCGGTCTGGATTCTGTTGGCGCACCATGTCTTTGTGCTCGTCGATGTACGGGGACACTTGGGTCATGTGTTGCAAGACCGTGAAATGGGCTTGAGCGTACGTATCCAGATCGGGAGTGATTGATTTCCTTCCAATGGTCCCGATACCATCCAGTCTCCCTTCATGGCGAGATAGAGGCACACCTATCGGTTCCACCTAAGCCATGTAGTCGATGCAGAACTCAATGACCTCTTCGGTTGCATAACCTTCGATGATGTCGCCCTCCTACGAGATCGATTCCGTATGTAGGACTTGAGAATTCCATGTACCTCTCGAACGGGTACATATGACGCAAGAACACAGGGCCGCATATCTTTATCTCTTTCACAAGGTGAACAATGAGATGGACCATGATATCGAAAAATGACGGAGGGAAATACATCTCAAGATGACATAGAGTCATCACCACCTCAGCCTGCAGAGCATCTAGTCCTTGGGGATCAATGATCTTCTGAGGAATTGAGTTGAAAAAATAACACAGCCTCAAGATTGCCACTCGGACCTTGTTCGGCAAGATACTTCTAATTGCATCAGGAAGCATTTGTGTCATCAGCACATGACAATCATGAGACTTCATACCAATTAATTTCAAATCTTGTATAGAAACAATGTTCTTAATGTTAGCGGAGTAACCAGATGAGACTTTCACTCCATGCAAGCTTTGGCACAGTTCATTTCTCTCGACCTTGGACAGAGTGTAGCAAGCTGGGGGAAGGTACGTCGTCTCAGATCGGTCTCTTCCTGCTAACTCGGTCCTTATGTTCATATCAACCAAGTCACGCCGCATGCTAACACCATCCTTTATTTTGCCACTAATGTTCAAAGAAGAGACCAATCAAGCTATCACATACATTCTTCTCACGTGCATGACGCCGATGCAATGGCGAACTTCTAAGTGCTCCCAATAAGGCAAGTCCCAAAAATTGACCGCTTCTTCGGATGTTCTTCTCACGGGTTCTTAATTTACGCCCTTCCCAAGCACAATATCGATATCCTTAACCATATCATAGACCTCTTTCCTCTAAAAGCCCTTGAGCTGAATCGTTCTCCTTATTTCGCCGAATTGTTTTTTCATCGTGCGGTATGGGTGACTCTCGAAGGAACCCACGGTGACGATATATACGATTTCTTGCTGAGTTGTTCAGCATACACTCTCCGTAGCATCTAAGCGGTCTTGACAGCTTTGGCTCCTTTTGTCTTTGAAGCCCAACAGTTACCAAGGGTAGGAAAATCATTGATGGTGCGTAACAATATGGCACGTAAAGTGAAGTTCTCTCATTTGTACGTATCCCATACCTGCATTCTTCATTCCACAAAGGTCACAAGATCTTCCAAAGAATGGTGCTAGGTACACATCAATATCATTCCTGTGTTGCTTCGCTCTTGGATAAGTAGTGACATCAAAATGTACTTCCGCTTCATACACAACCAAGGAGGAAGGTTGTACATACATAGATTCACGGGCCGTACTACGTCGGTTGCTCATGTTACCGAAAGGATTCATTCTATCTGTACTCAACCCTAACCTTATGTTCCTTGTTCGCACCAAACTCTTCAAGCTCGATCGAAGTTTCTCCACCGCGTAATCAGCAGGTGTCTTAGCTTTCCATCTCTCTTACGCCTCTCTCGAGTGCCAACGCAGCAATCTTGCCTCCTTTGGGTTCGCAAATAAACGCTTCAAACGTGGAATCACAGCAGATACCACAACATCTTAGCAGGAGGTCCTTGCTTCACCTTAGCAAGATTCTCGACGCTTGTATCGGATGCTTTGCACACGGACATACATGCATGTCTCGCATACTCTTTACTAGGTAGAGGATACAATCGTTAGGACATGCATGTATTGAGTCAAAGCTTCCACGCATTAAAGTACTTGAAAAGGAAACTTTCATTATCCAAATCATCAGTTTAAATAAATGGATCAAGTTTTTTCCAATAAGGAAGACAAACTCCAATACGAAGGTCAAACTTGACAATTAACCAAGTTCACCACCGCAAGAATAACTCATCGCTTGGGAAAACATTGATTGCTTTACAGGCAACTTAAACCAACAGGAGCACAGCAACATCTCTCAAAGAATCCCATCAACTGGAATGGACTACTAATCTAAGAGAAGTTCATCAACCACAACTAGATAAGAGTCGACCAAATTCAAACTTCAAGGAAGATAACAACTCTTCTAAATATACTCGCTATTAACGCCTATACTACGATATCTGGTGTGGACACTTCGCTATTCCTATACCACGAACGGTGGTGTAACCTGGTACAGCCCAGGACCACAACCACAATCTCCACCTCTCAACGTGGGTTATCCCACACACATAATAACCATAGTATTATAATATAGATATATCGATCATCTCATAACAGAATCATCAATACAACTCAGCTAAGCGTAAATGCAATGCAAAACCCATCCCCAACTATCGTGCTTAGTGTGTCAAGTTTAATTTTCTCAATACCACGGACCTACTCACCCACTCGATACTAATCTGTAACACCCCACCAAACAAAGGCCTGGAATGCTACTAAACTAAATAAAATAAACAAAATTAAACTAAAACACCTTACAAAATTTCGGCAGAACCTCCTTTGTATAGTTATCTATACTGGAGGTTCCAACAAACAGTTATAACATAAACAGGTAATTCAACTTGCAATATGATCAAGACATATTCAAAACTGGCTATTCGTTACTATAACATCCATAGCAACTCAACAACTACGATATAGATCATGAGCATCCAAAAGAAAAAACATCTATCCATTTATTACAGTTTACTCTAAGCAAGCAATAATCATAAAGGGTACTTTAAATAGTTCATTCAACTACTAATTAATTTTTCTTTTCATTCCATTGAGGCATATCGTGCGATAGTGCAACAAGACTAATCATTCTTTTCCCCCATGCATGCCGATCTCGTAAAGGTACCTAAAACACAACAAACAACAAGAGGTGAGTCCAAAGACTCAAAGAAATATAATAAATGGCATCAACAACATACCAAAGATGTAATTCATCAACTACACTCCACAAAATCACATATCAATCACCTTACACACACATGCTATGCAATATGCTCAAAATGATCCTTTTCCTTCACTTTCCTTTTGCATTTTACGGTAATGCAAAGTGTGCATCCGTCGATGCACATTCCATGCTCGTGCCATATCCGCACAGGGACCATTGCCCATACTCCGCAAGTATGGGGACCAAAGCCCATGCTTTACAAGCATGAGGACCTTTAGCCCGTCATCAACATGACGGGGACCTCAAGAGTTGCTTGGTCATCACATGACCAAGACTTCAATAAGCCAACATGATGCATATGTATAAATTCTCAAATTAATACAAACATGCATCCGTAACAACATTGCATATGAATATTCTATTCATACTACAAAAGCTCATAAACATCGACTTCACAACTATCAAACATCCATGTTTAACACATAACACAAATCTCTAGCAACCATGAACATTACCAACTATGCCATCATCACAATTCATGAACACACAAATTCTCATAATATATATCAAACATTGCCATTCAACCATATGTATTATAACCATCATTATACTTGCCTTAACCGCGAGAGAGTGAGGGACGCGCAGAAGGTGCCGCCCCCGGGACCGGTCCACCACCTGAGTAGTTATTATAACGCACACTAAGATGGCAGTAGCGGACCAAAACATAGTATACAACAATCACTAACTTGCAAGAACGTCTAACTCGATCCCAATCCCAAATCCTACACGTCAATCTGTCCCCTCGGTGGACAGTCAACTTCTAAAATTCATATCTATTGCTACAGAAGTCCAATTAAGGCTTTCTTAGACTTTCTGGAAAGTTAATTAAATTATCCAACTAAGTCTAGTTGGTGAACCTCTCTGAATCGGCCAAAAAAATACCCCTACCAAGCCAGTTAATAAAACATCGATTTCCCGTCAGGCTCTCTGGACAGAGCACTAAAAATGCCATAACTTTCAGTACGTGTATCCAAATTTCGAGTTCTTGAGCTTTTTGAAAAGCTGAGACAATGATCTACAACTTTGATTATACTGAGATTCTCTGATTTCCCCTTTAACTAATCGTTTCACCCAGATTACTAAAACCTGTCAGAACTCCAACGATTCTGCAAAACAGTCCCACTAATAAAATCATAACTTCTGCTACAGGGGTCCAAATTACGTGTTCTAGCCCTTCACGGAAAGGTGGCGACGTCCTCTACAATATCCTAAGTGACGTCCGGGACTAATTCTGCCATTAAACACATCAAAACCTCGATCTTCTCTAATCTGTTCTGAACAGCCCTAAATACCGACATTGATCAATTAATCAAATACGCAACTAATCGAAGGAGGATTGGGGTTTACCCTTGATGATCCGCCGAAGAACACAAGAACAGCCTGCATCCCTCTCCTTTCCCCCCTTCTCTCTTCTTTTCCTTCATCCTTCTTCCTTCTTCTTGGCCGGCAGCAATGGGAGAGCACCACCAAGAGGGAGGGGAATAGCAACGGAGTGCAAGGGGGCGGCGTACTGTAGCAGGACACTGTAGCGGCGGTGGACACTGTAGCTACAGTGCGTTCTAGGGTTTCCCCTCTCCTTTTAATGGTGGCCGGCCCCTCATGGGCCTCCTGGGCCAAGGCCCGAGAGTCCGAGTTGTCGGATTTTGCGTAAAACTCCTCCATTCTTTTCTGTTAAATCACTTGCTAACAAGTTCTTCTCTCTAAATAATTATTCTCACTCGAATAATCATTCGAATACTTTTGGGATATTACACAATAGAGTGGATAAATGATAATATATAAGTATTACTCCATCTGTTTAATTAGGGGAGGAGCCGTAGGTTGGAGGAAAGCTAGGGTAGAGAAGTGTGGCACCTGGGGAGGAGCAGCAGATCTAAGTGGAGCCAGCGGCAGGGGGCCGGTTTTGCTCTCCAAAGCGGTGGCGTGGTAGAGGCATGGCGGTCTGGCCTTGATGGACACCTGCGGCAGTCTGACAGTGAACCTGGCCAGCGATCTGACAGTGAACAACCTGGCGGCGGCAGAGGGATGTGTCGGGCTCAATTTATATGGAGTGAGGATATCACAGACGGTTCTTAATCAGAACCATCTGTGATAACTCAATATCACAGACGGTTCTTATTCAGCACCGTTTGTATAATATCACAGACGGTTTGTTAATAGTACCGTCTGTGATAGTACACAGACGGTTGTAAAATAAAACCGTCTGTGATTAGCGTGATTATCACAGATGGTTTGTGAATAGAATCGTCTGTGATAATTCATAGACGGTTGTATTAACAAACCGTCTGTGATATATGACTATCACAGGCGGTTTTAAAAAATACCGTCTGTGATAGGTTACTGCGCCACCGCTTGGTTCGACAGATTAATACGAGCGGTTCCAAAGGAACCGTCTGTGATGGGGCGTCTACTATAGCCTATTTTGTAGTAGGGATAACGAGATGTAACCGTGGTTCAGACGACCGACAATCTACCATGGTGTGTATCCTCGGGTGGTTTAATAGTTGGCACATGACATTGTAACGGCCTCGTTATGATATCTCAATCACACTCCTACTGAAGAGTGCATTGGCCGACATTGAGAGATACTCATATCATGTGGGTAAAGCTGCACAAACTTTGCAGAGTTGTAAATCTATTCGAATAGCCGTGTCCCCGGTCATGGACATCACTTGTGGGAAACCATGCATAGTTAGATGTTGGGAATAGGATCAGGGTTTGATCGGGAATGAATTGTCGTCACGAGCGGGAAGTTCGTGTATTGATGTTAGTCTACCTGGGTAGGGTAGCCACCTTGGGTATGATTTTCTTGATGGTAAAATCTTGGAAACAATGATCATGAATTGGAGTACCTACTGTTATATCATATTTCTAAATATTTGTCAAATGACAATTTAAATCTATACTAGTTACCTTGTGAAATAACCTTGCTTTATGCTAAAAATGAACCATTTTAGCCATCCTTTGACACCAAGTCATTTACTTAAATTTGCTATTCGTAAGTCTTGCGAGTACGTTTTAGTACTCAGTTGACTTGTCTATGTTGCAGGTAAGAACGTCTTACAAAACCGCGGTTGTTATCACAACAAGTTTGAGGCGATAACGATTGGTACATCGGCTTTAGTCCTAGTCGATTGCCCCTGGGGTTGTGGTGCGCCATTGGGAAGGTTGTTTTAAATTACTTGACCTTCTCTTCTTATTTATTTAATGTCTTTCGCTGCTGATTTTTAATCACTATATTCAAATAGTGTATGATCGTGATATCATGTTGTTTGGATATGTGCATTTTAGTCGTTGATCCTGAGAGCTAACGTGAGACACATATCTGGGTAATCGAAATCCTTTTCATTTCTTGTTAAGGGTTGCGTCCCTGCCATAATCACTTGACCTGAAATATGTTCGATTTCGGGGTCCCCATAGCCGCCATGGACATAGCTCACCTACACCTCAATTTCCCTCAAGTAGTTTCGTTTCTTAGTTGCCACCGCATACAATACCGCCGACGACGACATTGTCGTAGTGCCGCCGCCTCAGGCCATCTCCCACCGTGCCGCCATAGCCGTTAGCATCGCTAGGAACTCCGCATTCTGTTTTTTTGGTCCCGGATTGTAACATCCCAATTTTCTAGAGTTCTTGAAAGTTTTCAAAATAAAAATAACCATTCGGTTTTGTTGAATTGCCCAAGCTTAACTTGAAGTTTTTGGAAAATTTAGAGATTTAACATGACTTAATCGAACTTCAACTAATGCGAAAGTTTGGTTTATTTGGAGTTGTTCAAGTTCTGATCTTGTTTTCCTCTTTCTCTGTTCGTTCAGACCTCTCTGGACCTCCCTTGACCTCTTCAGACCTCTTCCCCGTTTGGACCTCCTCTTTGGTTCAAACATCCTCTTCGTTTAGACATCCTTCTGGTCTAGACATCCTTCTCTGTTTAGACCATCTCTTTGGTCTAGACCTCCTTTTCCTATTCGTGCTGTGTCCTCCTAGGCTCAGCAAACCTCCATTGCGGTTCGGACCTCCCTCCCAGTCTAGACCATCCTTTGGTTTTGACCTTCCCTTGGGTCTCGACCATCCCCAAGGTGCTCCAAGCTCGGGTTTGTATTTCAAATGTTGTTGATTTCCAAAATTCAAGGTTCAGGTTGAATTTCTCCTTTCTGGACCCTCTTCTCGCTCAACCCTCTTTCCTTCGCAGGCTCGGGACCTCCTTTGCGTTCATTTTGACCGTCAGGACCTCCTTTGGTTCTATCTTGATCGTCAGGACCTCCTTTGCGTTCATCTTGACCGTCAGGACCTCCTTTGGCTCCATCTTGACCATCAGGACCTCTTTTGCTTTCATCTTGATCGTCAAGACCTCCTCGTCCTCAGGACCTCCCCCTCAAGTCCAGACCTCCCTTTCGTTTGGACCTCCCCGCCTGTCAATCCTTTTTCTCTCTCTTCACGTAAGCACGCTTAGTCCGAGCCGTCCGATCATGCTTGGACGATCCGTTGAATTGTGCCGTTCGAGCAGTCCGAACTTCACCTGCAGCTTGGACCATCCGATTGTGGTTGGATGGTTGGATTAGTTGAGTTCGGGTGCGCGCGCGCTTCGGACTGTGTTGGACCTCCTCGTCCTTGTAGTCTTTTTGTAAAGACCACCCTCCTGATTTTTTTTGCAAAGACCACCCTTTTGGGTCACGACCTCCCTTGAGGTCCAGACCTCTCCTTTGGGTCACGACCTCCCTTTGGGTCGTGACATCCCCTTTGGTCTTTTTGCAAAGACCACCTTTTTGGGTCACGACCTCCCTGAGGTCCAGACCTCTCCTTTGGGTCACGACCTCCCTTTGGGTCGCGACCTCCCCTTGGTCTTTTTGCAAAGACCACCCTCGTGGTCAAGACCACCCCTTGTGGTCAGGACCTCCCCCTGGGTCACAACCTCCCTTTGGGTCACGACCTCCCCCTTGGTATTTTTGCGAAGACCACCCTTGCGGTCATGACCTCCCCTTGGTCACGACCACCCTTCCAGTGGGACCACTTTCTCAGGTCCTCTACTCACCTTCTTCCTCCTCTCATCGTGTCTTAGTACCGTGGGAGTCTTCGTGCATTTAATACTGTAGTGTCGCATTAAATACTGTCACCTCCACCATACCTTGTCTTTTCCTCTTTTGTCACCTCTTTTACCCGCTCCTTTCCCTTCATTACATGCTCCCATCATGTGCATTAAATGCGACGTCCTCCTCTCCGGACCTCCCCGTGCTTATATAAAGCACCACACCAGAGAGGCCTCTTGCCTCCTTTTGTTTCCTAGTGCCTTGGACCTCCCTCGGAAGAGCTTTTTCTTCTTCGATTGGAGCTCTGACTCAGTGATTCAAGTTCCTACCATTGCCTTGATCCCGTGTCTTTCTTTTTGGCTTAGTTGGGTTCTTTCGTTGGAGTTTTTGTGGATTCATTTTATTTACTGGGTTCTTGTTTGCACGTGTAGGATCTGGTTGTTCCAAAGACCTCCTGGACCCAACTTTCTCAACCGAAGAAGCTCAATTCTTTAGCAAAGGCAAGTCATAGACCTTTGATCATGTTGAACCCATTTTGCAAAAAGTATATTGTTTTGTTACGAACATGCTTGGCTAGTTTTATAAAAATGGCTTTGGGAGTAGTTAAACGCCACTTGTCAAATATGACTTCTTGGTATGGTTAAAAACAACATACTAACATGTATCTTTTGTCATCCGTAGCATGGGTTATTTTAGTTGGATATGTTTTTGTGTACCAACATGGGTGCGTTTTATTGCTTAGCCATGCTCTAGTAGACGTTGGTCTCTCGATCTCATGACTCAAAGAATGTTGAACCCGACTAATGAACTATGGGCTGTGGCAATGCCACTATTGTTAAAATTGTGTGCGGGACCGGGGTGGTCATTTGGTAGGGTGTACCAAAAATGTTTTATGCTCGGGCGAGAAGTCAGGGGGTGAGTAGTGGGTGCCTTGTGTACACTGGGATGTGGATAGTCTCGCCTAAGCAGCCAACTAAGGACTTAACCTTGTACGCCATTGATCTAGGTCATTACCGTGTAACCACAAATCCATTATGGGGTGGTCCTGGCCAACTAATTAGCGAGGTCCTGATGCAGTTCTATCTTGGTTGTCGAATGGTGCAAGAGGGGGCCCTGAATGACGAATCCTTAGCGGGCAGAACCAAGTCAGGACTGACCTTTGTAAAGGCCTTGACACGAGCTCTAGACTGCTTACCAAAGGAAGTGAACAAGGGCATCGATGGGTGCCGAACCAACTAGAGGACTTCGTGTCTTGTGGGTAAAGCTGTACAACCTTTGCAGAGTGTAAAATCTATTCGAATAGCCGCATCCTCGGTTATGGACATGCCCGGTTCTTTCACGCAAGGGGTAGATCTTTCTAAAAAGTTGTGGTTGGTTCCGAGTGGTTTGGCTCATGACCAGGGTGGTCGTGTGTTGCTTTCAAAGAACTTATTTACTTATGTATTATCTCTTTCAACTTGTGCTTTGCAATCTACTTACAATATTTACAACCAATGCGCTTTATGCAAACTAACCATACAACTTTTCTTTGTCAAGCCTTGCATAAATGTTATTGCATTCATTTCCCTATGAATTGCTGAGTACATTCAAAGTACTCATGGCTTATGCCCTCTGGATAATCAGCAACCAAAGATCTCCCAGGGTGCTCCGAGTACTATGAGGAGGAGTTCATTGAAGACTTCGTGGACTAGGAGACGTCCTCCACTCGATAGCCTGTGGCTCGCCGAGTGGCTCCACGCTGTGTTTTGTTCCGCTGAGAGTGTTCCTTTTGTTGTTTGCCCTGCATGGCACCTCTGTAAACAAGCTTGACCGTAAGGTCTTTTGTTATATATATATTAATTTGTCTGCTTCATCTTAAGTTTGTTGTATGGATGTGATGACACAGATGTTGAGTCTGTGCGAGCTAGCGATCTGATCTTGGGACTAGCTCATTGTGCACGGAGACTAGGACCTCTGGGTGGTCTTGGTGGACCTCCGGGTGGACCTTCGAGTCCTCTTGGGTGGTCTTGGAGGACCTTCCTAGACCTCCGGGTGGTTCGGTTGGACTTCTTGGGTGGTCCTGGGAGACCCCTCTGGGTCCTCTCGGGTTAGGTCCCAACACGGATGGTCTCCGTGCCCTTCCCCGCCAGTGTCGAGCTCAAACCCGAGCCAGCCATGGCTACCTACGCTCCATTCCTTTGTTCCGAGGAGGACGTTAATGATAGAGCCACTGATGTGTCAGCCCAAGACGGTTGGTTAATGATAATTAGTTAACACTAATTGGTAGTTAGTATCTATATGACGTGTGGGCCCGACGTCATTACGAAATCTAATTAAGTTGTAGGGTTAAGCATGAGTGTATGACATGTGGGCCCACATTTACGTTATCAGTTAATAGATCGAGTCTGTAGACCAAAGCCACCAACAAGTGGGCCCCAGGCCCTAGGCACTGCCGGATGTACCAAGTCCATATGGGCCTTGAACCCACCTATCAATCACAGACGATTTCCTTACTAAAAATAAATGAAAAAGGAAAGGAAAATCCCAGCCGGTCCCACCTGTTAGGATTTTCCGAATTTCTGGAATATCCTCTCGGGTCAAAATTTGGAGAGCTCATTCTCCCTCATTTTAAATCCAAATGATTTGATTTTTTTTTCTAAATTGATATAAATTCAAGATCTTTCCATCAGTACCAAACTCCTAATTTTTGAAGTTCATTTAAATTTATTTGAGTAATGAGCATTTATTCGAAGTCATTGTTTTTGTGCTAAATAGATTCCAACGTTGACAAAGACTTCACCACTATTTTAGGCCAAGACCAAGACAAAGCAATATCCACATTTGAGTAAGCCAAGTCCTTACAATTGATCATGTTGAACCTACTTTTCAAATGCAAAGTATTTCATTTCAATGTATTACTTGCATGCCTATTATTATATGAAATGCTATGTTAAAGGTTGATACCTAGCTATGCAAAGGTTTATTATTATTATTTCCCCTACTTGATTGTTGGCAACTCTTATACCTTATCACTCTAGGTTAATTATTACATGAGTAAAACTCCCCTTGGTTAAAGAAAAATGAATATTGGTTGTGCTTAGACATTGCTTAGTGGATGAATTGAATATGACACAAACATTCATTAAAAGAACTTGGGATATGATTCGGTTGGTAGTGTGGTAACGAGGGTTACCACTGTGCAACAGGAAAATGATATTTAAAATGATGGAGACTTGGGCGCGTGGTTGGTATGAGATCAGTGCAATACACACGAGGATTGGGTTTGTGCATTGTCTCGTGTGAGTCATTTAAGGATCGAATCATGTGCTGCAATTCTAAACTAATAACCATATAACCACAAGTCTAGTATGGGATAGACCTAGCTGAATAATTTACCGAGTCATTGTGCTATTTCCATATTGTGGGCAGTCTAGGTTGGGTTGTTGGACCTGGGTTGTAGGAGGGCGTATCTCTGTGTACGCACCCCTTGAGTGTTGTGGTGGTACTATGTCGGTGTACATCTACTCTCCCAACGGTGGTTTCTTCGGAACTAATGTCGTTCAAACGCCCGAAGATCGATCCATTGGATGGTATAGTATTACAACGAGTTATTGTGAAGGCCTTGTTATGATCATCTCCGTCGCTCACCTACGGTAGTGTGTCATGGCCGACATTATGAGTTGATCATATCTTACGGGTAAAGTTATACAACTTCTGCATTAGTGTTTAACCTATTCGAATAGTCGTGCCACCGGTTATCGGCATTGCGCAGAAAAACTCACTTGGCTAGTTTTCAAAAAATGTGAATTGAGACATGTTGGCGTAAACATGGTCATGGTAATGATATAAGTTGATGGAACCTTATGAGTAACTGTAGGTGGAAGTAACCTCCTGAGAACTGTAGGTGGATGGAACCTTGTTAAGGTATTAATTGCTTACCCAAATAAACTTTGGTTTTGAAGTTAAATAGACTAAGTCATAGGTTTGGAAAATAATGATACTATTTAAGCAAACTGATTTTGTGCTAAAATAAACATAAAACCCGCCTTTGGTAAGCCTTGCATTTATATACTTGCATTTGCTATAAGGGTTTGCTGAGTACCTTCGTACTCATGATTACTCAAATATGTGGATTCAGACTACAAAGTAGAAGGCCCGGTGTATTGATACTTCTATGCATCTAGCTATCGGAATGATGAAGATGGCGATAACTAGGTCCTAGCCTTAGTCGATTGCCTGTGGTAAATGCATGGAGTCCCTGTTCTTTTGGTTTGCTATCCGCTGATGCTACTTACTTTCTGCTACTATTTTACTCTGAACTTGTAGGTTGTAGGTCTGTCCTGTAAACACTTGGTCCTAAGGCCTAATTACAATGTTTCTATAATAATTAAGCACTCTTTTATTTATACGCTTGTATAGATGTGATATTTGTTGATAATTATACTGTGTGAGCTAGCTACTGATCTACAACTAGTTCAGAATACATAGAGTGTTCTGGATGCAAATTTGGTCCCCAGAGCAATGGATTAGACAAAGTCGAGAAGTAGAGCTAGCTCAGCAGCTACTCCTCAGCATACGGCCAGATGGAAAACATTGAAAGTTACTCTGGGCTTTAAAGGCACCGAAAAAGATGAAAATTATGTTGTGGCGTTTCGCACATGACTACTCATATGTGTTTTCCAGCTGAAACAGAGGCATATCCCAGTGAATGATACATGTGTCTTCTGTGGGAGGGAGGAGCATATTGAACATTCCTTCCTCTTTTGCCAGTTTGCCCGTGAAGTTTGGTGTGAAGTCAAATTGGAGTATGGCTTCCATATCTACCGCAAGATGTTGAATTGTGCTAAGCAGTGGTTATTCGATTTTTTTGGTATGTTCTTCGATTCGGGGGGCAACGGTTCTTGCTGTTACTATGTGGTATATTTGGGAGGCCCGTAATGGTGCACAAAACAATGAAGGTTTGTTACATCCTCGAAGGGTGGCTGTGAAAATTAAAACTTATGTTGAGTTGATACTGTTGCATATCTTCAATTCGGATCCAGGTCGTAGGCGTGAGTCCTTGCATTCAGTCTCTAAATGGACTCCGCCGTCGGTAGGTACGGTCTTTATTAATATCGATGCAGCTCTATTTGCTTCTTCTCGTCGGATGGGGGTTAGTGGGGCAGTCCGAAACCACATATTGGTGAATGCTTGGCTGCCTGCAGCAAGCGCCTTGATGGGATCACTACGCCGGAGTTAGCAGGAGCATTGGCGTTTCGCCGTGCAACAGCCCTTGCGCATGATGAAGGATATCAAAATGTCATAATTGCTTCCGACTGCTTGTTTGTGGTGCAACGGTTGAATTTGTCAATGTTGGATCGGTTCTCTATTGGTGCAGTTATCTCTGATATCAAGTCTATAGGAGATGGCTTTTTCTCGGTTGTTTTTCATCATGTTAATCGTGTAGTGAATGTGGCGGCACATACTCTAGCGAGATCTTATGAGTACTTTGTTATCTCTTTTATTCGTAATGATGTATCAGAGTATATTCAAGAGACTTTTTGTAACGATCGATGTTTCGTAATCAATAAATTGCCAGCGGTCTCTCTAAAAAAGCAATTAATACCAGTATGATCTTCTCACATTTGGCAACACCTACATTCCTGTACCGGACGCGTGACGAGGAGATCGAGGGCTCCATCTGGTCCTACGTACCCTTTTGCACATCCGTGCATGCGTGAAAGCGTGATGCATCTGGACGTACATGCAATTGGCGTGCATGTGATCACGCTAGCTAGCTCCCCCCTCCCTCGTGCATGTAGGCCTAGGGTTCCCCTTGTCACGACGTTAGTACGTTTTCGTAAACTGCGTCGTACGTGACTAAAGGAATCCTATTACCTGTACGTACGTACCACTGTCCAAATTAATCTGGTGTGCAAACTTGGAAGGTTCTCTGAAGTGTCAGCACTTAGATGGATCGACTGTAGAAGTCATAAGGTTTGGCAGACCGATGCTCCGATGATGCGTAGCTTACTCATTGCTTTGCATGGCTAACATGGCCGATCGCTGCTACAGACATGCATGTTGGTTGTTTGCGAGTAGATCGACATGTTTCGTGGGCGCCCAACCCGAGCCTACTAGTTGCTCCTTCTTGCTAAGAGTATGTATAAGCAGTGGTGAATTTAGAACCAAAATTTAAGGGATGCTTAGCCGTCCATTGGTAGGGGGCGCTAGCCCTAGCTGCCCCTCCCCCGGCCCCATTGGTATGCCCCTGTGTACAATGGTGCAAGATCAACTGCCTGTAAATCTTGACACGTAGGACACGAGATGATGTGGAGGAGTGAGGAGGAGTATAGAGAATGGTGTCGTTTCTCGTGTAGTAGTCGACTATAACACGAGAAACAAGATACATTGTACATGAAGGAGTTGTCTATAGAGACATGTAAAAAAGCAACCTATCGTAGAAAGACATAGAGAGATACTATAGACAACAGTTGTCTATACTATTGTACATACCCTAAGAAGCTACTAGTAGCTCTAAAGCAATATCCTATAATTAATATATTGAGTACATCTAGGTGAATGTTGGTCCTTTTGTTTTAATTAGTTAAAGATCTCAACCTATAAGAGGAATGGCATGCATCACGGTAGATTATCTTATACATTCCTCAGCCCAAGCAAGAGGATAATTTGGAGTTTTATTTTACGCTATTTACGCTATTTATTCGGAGAGGATTGGATGATTCTTAGGACTAACTTATTTCTCAAGCCAAACACAAGTGTGTGTCTATATATATAGAGAGAGAGAGAGGCACACACACACGATTTTGCAAATAAACATCATAGTTTAGACTGCATTTTCAGTCCTCGATTTCGATCGAAAAAATTTGAGTGAAGCCGTAGGAGTGTTTGTGTGTGTGTGTGCGCGCGAGTGAGAGAGAGAGAGAGAGACAGAGAGAGAGAACGTAGGATGTTTTGAGGTCTGCCATAGTTGCTCCATACTGAACTTGCAGCATGGGCCGACCGCGGGACCTAGGTCTAAGCAATTCAATGGAAAAGGCCCCTCTTTCTTTAATTTTAAGCTTGCAGAGGAATTGGGCCGGGGTTAGAGCTCTACCATTTGTGACTGCCCAATCGGCCGTATGCATATCTCGATTCATGACGACTGAAGACACTGGTGTGTGGTCTTTTTAGCATATGTTCAATTCCGGCCGGAAATAAGTGCTTTCGAACCTATTTCAAAGAATCTTGATGTTAGCACAGATACAAGACCAAATAAACACAGAATTAATAAACACAAAAATTCTGAGGAAAGATATACAGAAAAACTTATCTGAAATAGACTGGAAACTGCCCGGTTAATACTTGCTACCGACCTAGTTTCGGTACATTTTTAAATCTTGGTTTTATTATCCATTGTATATGTACTGGAAAACTACACAAAGTAATGGGAAACTCTTTCTACCTACCGGTAGTGCGTTCTATGGAACTTGCTTTCGGTCGTCTTCTCCGTCTCCGTCTGGGCCAGTGAGGGCTTAGGAACTTAGGAATAGTTAGGGTCCTCTGGGACCCTTGGTTGTAGAGGGAAGGTGGGCAGGTGTGGTGGTGGTGGCGTTGTCGGCTATGGGTTGGAAGAGCGGCCTGATGCCGGCAGGTGGATGAGTTAGGTTGGGCGTATGGCGGCGTGGCGGCGGCGGCGGCAAGGTGAAGTGGAGGCCGTTCAGTGAGTGACAAATGCACGCATGGGGGTGTGCATGTGGGTGGGGGCGGAAGCAGAAACCTTGGTGGTAGGTTGTCCCGAGGATGTTTCGAAATCTTCTGTAGGTAATGGAGTTCTATCTGCTATCCCCTCTTACTTTCACAGATCTTTGCAGGTCTATGGCGATGCAATTGCGGTGGGGTACACTCCAACAGAGCTCCGTGCAGAGGGCATTTCATCGGGACGAAACAAGCAGAGTTCTGGAGCTTGTCGGCCTTGGCAAGGGCCATTACCACCTCCTCGTTTGTCACCTCCCATGACGGTGGGAGCTGCCATGGATCGAGCTCGCCAAGCAAAGTTGACCCGGTCGGCTTGCAGCGCTAATAGCGCACCTTTGATCAATGTCTTAGAACACATTCAAATTTCAAAAGACCCGTCAATCGAGCAGTCTTTAGCGTCCGTTTCTAATTTGGTTGGTGCTGAGTATTATGGGCTGGGCCCAGCCATAGTTGGTCCAAACAGTAATTGTTTGCCTCCTAGTCAATCAATTCTATCGCAACAGAGATTGAGAGGGTTGCCCTGCTAAAGCGTGTGTTTAGCGAGAATTGGGGGCGGCTCGGCAAAAACCAATTGTTAGATTCGTGGCGCGGAAGGTTTCCACCGAGATCGCTGTTAGGTGGGGAGCCTTTGACAAACACCGAGCCATGTCGTTTGGAAGGGGAAGTGAAGATGGATTTCCAAAAGTGCAGTTCCCATCGGGTGGCTCTGTGGGCGGTCAGGCATCCATCAGAGGAGCGGGTGGTCCAGTGGTTGGGATTAACAACACTGTAAAGCCGGTGGAGAGAAGATTTTGTAATGGAGGTGATGGGTTCTTCGCAGTCAGAGGTGGAGCTAGAGACAGTTTTGGGCCAGGTGGAGGTGCCGCTTTCGGAGGAGGGCATCTCACAGGCAATGTAGTCGTTGGACAATTTCATGTCAGTAGTGGTGCTGGTGGGCAGGTGTAACATCCTGAACTCTGGGTTGTGTTTCAAATGTATAAAAGTATGTGAGTCTCAAAAACTTTTGTTGGAATTCAGAAGTTTGTGCTTGGTTTCAAAATTTTGTTTCAAAAATTCAAACTTGTGACTTGAAACCAAGATTCTAGTCTATTTCAGAAAAAAATTTGTATCAAAATCTCTGGAAACAATTTTATAAAATACTAGATTAGTTTAAACTAATTATTATAATTTTTCAAAGTTATTTTGACCTCTTCAAAATTCAAACCAAATCAGAAAGGCTGATTTGAGAAAGATTTTATTTTAGCCAAATGGAAAACCAAAAGTGGTTGTTTTGATTTTTCCTAAGCCCTAGTTGAACCTGAGAGCACCCACAAAAAAGTTTCATAATTTTTAGAATTTTATTTCTATTTTAAACAGCCTGGTCAAACTCGTTTGTTTTCGGTCAATGCTCAGGCTCAGGCTGTGTCTGTTGCTTTACTTCATGACCTTCAGAGAGAGGTTCAAGAGCTTCGTCGGCAAGTGCAGGCAGCTCCTCCTCCCGCCAGTAGTTGCACATGTTGTGGGACCGAGTGCTGTTCCGGCTCCACTTGAAGCCAGGATGAGTCTTAGAGAGTGGATGTCTCTTGACTTGACACCTTTGTGAGCAGCACTCGGTCCGAGCCTTGATTAGCTCGATATATGGAGAGACGATTGGTGCATTAGAGATGACTTGGCCAGAAGGCGCGCAGTAACCTTCGGCTAAAGGGCCAGCAGATATTTGGTGGGAGGGTTCTTCGGCTAGGGCCCCAGTTCTTGGACCGATCACTTGGGAGGATTTCTTGGGACAATTCGAGCTAAGTTCTATCTCGATTCCTTCCTTGAGAAAATGGAGAATTCTTTGTTGACCTTTGTTCAGGGAAGCCGCTCAGAGCGGATTATGAGGTGGATTCAACAATTTAGTCGCTTTGTGCCACCGTGGCCGGTAATGATCGTGAGAAGGCGAAGAGGTTAGGAGGGGCTTAACTCGAGTACCGCCATGTCCTAGGGGCGCGGCTTGCTTGACTTCAACTCTATGGTCGTCGGGCCAAGGGTATGGAGTTGGAGAGGGAGCTCACTAGAGAGAGGCAGACCTCTAGTGGCTTTACACCGTCTGGTGGTTCTGGTAGTGGTTAGAAGAGGAGCTTTAGTGGCGAGGGTGGGTCTTCTCAGAGACCTGCTTCCAAGATGTTTCAGGGAGGCCATCATCCTCGTCTTGGGCGGTCCGCCATCGAGGCGATTTGTTTCTTGGCAGCAGCGCAATTCTTAACCATGCAGCATTGCGTCGGTCGAGGCGGGCATGATTTGCTTCAAGTGCAGTGAGGGTCACCGTGCTTCTGAGTGCTCTTTCACCGGAGCTTGTCGTCCTTTGTGGCCTATCCGCCACAAGATGTCGATGTGCAGAGAATCCAAATGAGTATCATTAAGTGGGAGTCAGTCCCTATGGCATCTTCTTCCAGTGCTCCTCGGGGTTCAGTTTAGACTCTGGCTGCGGTTCCTGCACCTCAGTACCCTCCAGGGTGGGTTCCTCCTGCAGCGTCTGCTCCTGCACCCCCTGCAGGGTTCTACTGGACCCCTGTACCGTCTGCACCACCTTTGTTCTCTACACCTGCGGCAGTCCCTGTTCACTCTTCGCAGAGTGCCGGTGCATCTTCTGCCCCGACACCCCTGGGAGTCTACGCAATGCCTACACCTGAGACTGTGGGCCGTCCTGACGTGGTGACAGGTACCTTGCTAGTCGATTCCCACGAGGCCTTTGTTCTTTTCGATTCAGGGGCTACTTATTCTTTTGTGTCTCTTGAGTTTGCTAGAAGGGCAGGTTTAAGTGTGCAGCTTATTTCCAAATCCGTTGTAGTCAGTTCTCCAGGGGGACTTATTTCTAGCTCTTCAGCATGTCCGGGCTGTTCTATCATTATCGATGATGAGAACTTCACTGCTAATCTTATGGTGATTCCATTGTCACCTTTTGATGTTATCCTTGGTATGGACTAGTTATTCAGTTACCGTGCTAAGATTTGTTGATTTTGGAAGACCGTGACTTTGCAAGCCCCGTCCAGTGAAGAATTGGTGTTTCAGGGCAGTGCGCCGTCTGATTCCCTTTTTGTCCTAGCTAGTTTGTTTCCTAGTCGTCGAACATCAACCATTGGGTTGCTTTGGTCTCTCAGTGCGAGGACAGATTCTTCCCTACGCATTGAGGACATTCCCGTGGTGTGCAAGTATCCTGATGTTTTTCCGGTGGAGTTACCTGGAATGCCTCCGGAACAGAATGTGGAATTCCGGATCGATCTTATTCCGGGAACTCGGCCTATTTCAATGTCTCCGCATGCTTGTTTCCGACCCTTCCGGGAGGAGTTGAAGAAGCAATTGGACGATTTGTTGTCCAAAGGTATGATTCGGCGTAGTGTTTCGCCGTGGGGAGCGCCTGTTCTATTCACAAAGAAGAAAGATGGCAGTTGGCGTATGTGTGTGGATTATCGAGCTCTTAATCAGGCAACAGTAAAGAATAAATATCCTTTACCCCGCATTGAGGATCTTTTTGATCAGCTGAAGGGAGCTAAAGTGTTCTCCAAGATTGACCTTCAGTCGGGTTACAATCAAATTCGAGTTCGGGAGCAAGATATTGAGAAGACGGCTTTCTCTACGAGGTATGGCCATTATGAGTACAAAGTCATGTCTTTTGGACTAACAAATGCTCCTGCAGTTTTCATGGAAGCCATGAACAGTATGCTGCATCGGTATCTTGATGATTTCGTTGTGGTATTCATCGATGATATCTTGATATATTCCAAGACGGAAGAGGATCATGATCAGCATTTGAGGTTGGTTCTTGAGACTTTGAGAGAGAACCAATTTTATGCCAAGCTGAAGAAATGTGAGTTCTGGATTTCTGAAGTTGGGTTTCTGGGCCATGTGATAAATCAAGATGGCATTTCAATCGATCCTAGCAAGATCTCGACAGTGGTAGAATGGAAGAGGCCAACCAATGTCAAGGAAGTGAGGAGTTTTCTGGGCTTAGCTAGTTATTACCGGCGATTTGTGGAGGGATTCTCTATCATCGCCAAACCAATATCTCAGTTGACGCAGAAAGGTGTCAAATTTCAGTGGACAGATGCATGTGAGCGTAGCTTTTGTACCTTGAAGGATAAGTTG
This sequence comes from Phyllostachys edulis, assembly GCA_036346405.1. Lineage (NCBI taxonomy): Eukaryota > Viridiplantae > Streptophyta > Magnoliopsida > Poales > Poaceae > Phyllostachys > Phyllostachys edulis. Next base: position 10,677,030 of record CM070555.1, read on the forward strand.
GTGACCGCTCCTATCCTTACTCTTCCTGAGCCTGGGAAGCGTTTCACCATTTATTCAGATGCGTCTCGAGTAGGGCTTGGTTGTGTGCTCATGCAGGATGGCAAGGTGATTGCTTATGCATCGTGACAGTTGAAGAAGCATGAGGAGAATTATCCTACTCATGATTTAGAGCTTGCCGCAGTAGTTCTTGCCCTAAAGATCTGGCGCCATTACTTGTATGGCGAATCTTGTGATATATTCACTGACCACAAGAGCCTGAAGTATATCTTTACCCAGAAAGACTTGAATCTGAGGCAGAGAAGGTGGTTGGAATTAATAAAAGACTATGATCTCACTATTCAGTATCACCCTGGCAAAGCAAATGTTGTAGCGGATGCTCTGAGCCGCAAGGCGACACCTCCTACCCTTAGTTGTCTCATTGCTGATTTTGAGCGCATGGATATATATTTTTGTTTTGCGGGTACCGCCCAGACTGAGACCCGTTTGCTTCTTGAGTTAGCTATTCCAGATCGAGTGCGGGAAGCACAACAGCATGATCAGATGCTCCAGCGGGCAAGGAAGCATCTTGATGAGGGCAAGTAAGGTCATTTCAGCATAGATGATTCTGGTGCATTGCGATTTAAAGGCCGCCTTTGTGTGCCACAGGGGGCTCAAGTAAAGGATGAGATACTAAGGGAAGCTCATCGTACTCCTTATACCGTACATCCTGGTGAGACCAAGATGTACAAGGATTTGAAGAAGAGTTTCTGGTGGAAAAGAATGAAGGTAGATATCGCACAATATGTGGTATCTTGTGGAGTTTGTCAGCGGGTCAAGGCTGAGCATACACTACTACAAAACAGGCTATAGTAGACGCCCCATCACGAGCGGTTCCTTTGGAACCGCTCGTGTTGGGTCATCCAACATGGGGTGGGCGGAACAACTATCACAGAGCGGTATTTTTAGAACCGCTCGTGATAGTCAACTATCCTGACGGTTGAGAAATAGAACCGTGCATGAATTATCCTGAGCGGTTCTATTCACAAACCGTGCGTGATAATCTCTAATCACGCAGCGGTTTTACGTTACAACCGTGCGTGTAGTATCCTGAGCGGTTCTTATTTAGAACCAAATCAGTGATCCTGAATTATCCTGAGCGGTTCTTATTTAGAACCGTCGCGAGATCCTCTCGCCACGCCGCGTCGTGTCCCATCGCGCGATGGGACGCCGCCTCTCGCCATCGCCGCAGATGGAGCAACCCGCCGCCCCCCCACGGCGGCTCGAGATCAACATACCTCCACACTTGAGATCGATGGGATGAGGATCTAGCTCTTACTATGGGCAAATAGATATTGTAACTTCTCCTCCAAACTTTTTTTAAAATTTTGGAATTTTCATATATATATATAGCCAAACAACGTGCGTGGCCAGTAGCTTACAAAAAGATTAAAAAACTAGAAACCTATCTAGTGGTGGAGGTAGGCTGCTATCTCCGTCTTCAACACTTCGTAGGCGGCGGCATCTTGGGCGGACGGTTTAAGATCGAACGAATCCTGAAATACGTCCACCCGCTGACGCGCTCGTTCGAGTGTGTCCCGAAGACCCTCGGACTGTTGAACCAAGTTGAAGAGAGCCCATAGGCTCTCTTCTCTTGCTTGAGGGTCTCGGCCTAGTCGACTCGACGCTTCTTTGCCTCGATTAAGATCAAGTGGCGACAAGCCTCTGGAGGCGTGCAACCGTTTTGGAGGACCACGTCGACGACACGGTAAACTCGCCGAAAGTGGGAGATCACCCGGAAGACACGGCGGAGGAGAATGTCAAGACGGCGGAAGGTGGCCGTCACCCGCTCCGGCAAATTCTCGGACAGAGGAGTGAAGACATTGTTGAAATAGTGTTCTTCCGCAGCACGACTCAACGTATAGCGAGAGAGGTGCGCAGACAAAGGCGTGGTGCGTGTCTGAAGAGGAGGCACCATTTACATTTTTGTGGAGAAAGGGATCAAGGAGGTTGTGTGAAATACATTGTAGAAGGGGATACATCTATATATAGAACAATTTCTAAAGCCGGAACGGGAGACGAAGAGATATTTGGGGAGCTGTAGCGACGTTGGAAAATGAAGAGATGAAGCCGCGCCGTGTGATCGTGAGACGAAGAGACACACGCAGGAAAATGAAGACAAAGAGACACGCGGGAAAATGAAGAGAGTTATCACAGACGGTTCCGTTGTATAACCGTCTGTGAAAAGGAATCACAGACGGTTCTATTTAAAAACCGTCTGTGATACGTTCATATCACAGACGGTTGTAGTTAAAAACCGTCCACAAACGGTTCTCATTATAAACCGTCTGTGATATACTTTTTATAAGGCGGGAAACGCTAGGGTTTTGCTCTCACTTGTCACTTCCTCTCCCGCGCCCCTTAGGCTCTCGGCGCTCGTTCGCCTCCTCTAGGGTTTAGGGCTGCGCAGTAGTTTTCACCGCCGACCACGACCTCGGCGCCGCCCCAACCTCGGCGCCCCGACCTCGGCGCCGACCTCGGTGCCGCCGCCCGACCACAGGCGCCCTGTTCACCTCCTGGTCGTAAGCCCCGCGTGGCTGTCCTCCTCCCCTCTCAGACCGGCCTTCTCCCTCTGACCGGCCTTCTCCCGCGCCGTCCTCCTCCCCTCTGACTGCCTTCTCCCTGCCGTCCTCCTCCCGTGTCGGCCTCCTCCTTGCACCGTGAGTTCTTGTGCGGCATCCTCTCTGTGAGTATTGCTCCTCTGTGGCGATTCGGCTTTGTTGATCATGGGCTTTGTTGACATGCTCTGTGATGAACTATGTCTTATCTTGAGATTGAATGTGATAGTTAGTTCATACTTGAGCTCTATTGTATTACTTACTCTTGTCAATATGATCTCTTCGTTAATTGGTTACTTTCGGTTGAGCTCATCGCTCGTTGTAAATTGATCGATGGGCTTTGTTGACATGCTCTGTGATGAACTCGTCTTATCTCGAGATTGAATGTGATAGTTAGTTCATACTTGAGCTCTATTGTATTACTTGCTACTATCAATATGATGTATCGTTAATTGGTTACTTTCGGCTGAAAGCTAGTTATTTCGATTCTTCATGTTCGATTCATTGAGAGTATTCAGTTTTCGTTGGTAATCTAATGACTAGTTTGTGATTCTTCTAGTAGTCAGTATGAGCTCATTCAACTTTTCATTTGCCATCTTGATCTCTGTAGTCAACCTCTGCTTGATCGAAGTTTAATCTGTTTTTAGATTATGATTGAGATCGTTTGACGCTTAAGCAAAGTATTGTTTAGAGCTCATAGTTTGAATTTATATTATCATATTCATTTAATGAAGAGTATAGACAATAGGATTGAGATGGCAAAGACTTGTTCTTTAGCTACTCTCTTACGAGAGCACATAATATCATCAATCAATATGTTGGAATAGTGTACGTAATCGTTAATCTCTAGACCTTTTATTGGTCGAGAATTTAATCCGCGGTTCTTATTAAGAACAAATCTGTGATTCCTTTGCATTTCCTTAGAGAAGCTGGTGGATTAAGGAGTGTTAAATTCTTTAGAAATTATGCTTTAATGCTAATTAATTTTGTTGGGATTAATTCTGAAATTTTGCTAAATCGCATTTTTACAACAATCCAAAAAGAAAGTTTTACTTGATTCTATTTTGTTTCTATGTTGGGATTAAACCTTTGCTTAGCATTTCCTTAAATCGATCATTTTACTTGATTCTAGTTCTATGTCTTCATTAAAGGCTAGTCTTCTATACATGAAGTATTAAACCTTTGCTTAGCATTTTCTTCGTCGATCTCGACACACTTGAGTGTACCTTTGCTTCGTGCCAATCCTCCACGACGAAGCAAATGGTACACTCCAAAGGTGTCGAGCTCGATGAAGTAGGCTCGAGCAAAGATTTGTATCACTAGTTTCTATCTATACAAAGATCATAAGAGATTTGGTGGATTAAGGAGTGTTAGAATAGAAGTGGTGGATTAAGGAGTGTTAGGAATGTTAGTAGTCCTGTATGAGCTCATTCAACTTTTCATTTGCCATCTTGATCTCTATAGTCAACCTCTGTATTTCTTCCCGAGATTAATTGTTTCATATTTATGCTGGAATTATTTATGATTATTTGCTATGTCTATTTTACTTGATTCTATTTTGTTTCTATGTCTTCATTAAAGGCTAGTCTTACGCACATGATGCATTAAACCTTTGCTTCGTTGATTAAGGAGTGTTAGGAGTGTTAGAATAGGAGCGGGAGGCGGCGAGCCCTACAGATTAAATCTTTGCTTAGCATTTTTCGTCGATCTAACACACTTGAGTGTACCTTTGTTTTATGCCGCCTCCTCCACGGCATAAAACAAATGGCACACTCCAAAGGTGTCGTGGTCGATGAAGAGTATAGACAATAAGATTGAGATGGCAAAGACTTGTTCTTTAGCTACTCTCCTTCCGAGAGCACATAATAGGAGCAGGAGGCGCGAGCCCTACAGATTAAACCTTTGCTTAGCATTTCCTTCGTCGATCTCGACACACTTGAGTGTACCTTTGTTTCATGCCGGTCCTCCACGGATGAAACAAATGGCACACTCGATGTGTCGGCCTCGATGAAGTAGGCTTCCTTAGAGAAGCTAGTGGATTAAGGAATGTTAGTACTCTGTATGAGCTCATTCAACTTTTCATTTGCCATCTTGATCTCTATAGTCAACCTCTGTACTTCTTCCTGAGATTAATTGTTTCATATTTATTTGGAATTATTTATGATTATTTGCTAATATTGCACATGTTGAGCATATTATTAAGTTTCAATGTATATGTTAATTTGGGACACTTGCAATCCATTTTATTGCATATGTAACTTATATAGATAGCAAGTAAGCGAGATGGCAGAGACATCGTCTTCGCCGCCGTCACCGACGCCATGAGATGGAAGAGGCGCCGACGAGGTCGCCGACACCGACGCCAGTAGATGGAAGAGGCGCCGACGAGGCCGCCGTCACCGTCGGCGATAATGACACGAGGCGAGATGGCAGAGGACAATCGAAAATGCCTCTGGTATTGGTCATCACGGAGGTCGGTGACTTTGGGGTCCCTCTCGAGTCCCAAGAGATCGTGGCGAGATTCCGGACCATCTGCGGGATACTTGCAAGGAACGGGTCCTCATCACCACACCAACGTGGAAGGACTCGACGAAGAAGCGAAAGCGGTTGTGGGATGTAACTTTCGAGAAGTTCACTATTCCGTAGCACATGTGGCACGCGCGGCGACGGACGGCGATGCTCACGATGGGTAAATCGTGGAGGACCTTCAAGAGCATTCTTGTCACGGCACGTGAACACGGGTCAAACGCCTTCAGCAAGAAGACAAATTCTTGACGCGGAAGCATGGGACACCTTTGTGGCTATGAAAACGACGACCGAATTTAAGGAGCAAAGTGCGGCGCACAAAGCTCTCCAGACACGAAACACTCACCCGCACAGACTCGGCACCGCTGGGTACGCGGGTAAATACGAGGAATGGGCGGCGGAGAAGGAGAACCCGTTTCCTGATGTCACAGACCAGCGTGCCCTAAGCCGTTAAAAGCGAGGGCACAAGTCTCGTCTTCAGCAAAGATCTCCTTCACAAACCCGATGCACTGTGAAGTGTCCCAACGTGTGGTAAATATGTCGAACTACTAAGTTGTTAATAAGTCCATCACTTCATAGTGCCTATAATAACATGATGACCTCTTGCGGCGTGACTTGATCGCCCAAGCTTCCCAAGGCTCCTTCCATGCGAGCAGGAGAATGATATACTATCTATGGCCTTGGGAAACAAGGAGCACCTTGTCGCACGCGAGGCTTTGGGGTTAACGCACCTTGGAGTCATGGATTCATGACGACTCATCGCACGATAGGACTAGGAAGAGATCCAAGGCGAGCACGACAACCGGTTGGTGCAGATGATTACTAACCAATTTCAAGTAGAGATGGCAAGATTGCGAGTCAAATGGATATACTCATGAGCGGTGATCGCAAGTCGCCTCGCTAATTCGGAGGCGGTCCTCCTCGACGTCGGAGAAGCGTCGCGTCACAAGATAATTGTGAACATGACGACGTCCGATTACCGATAGACGACATCAAGGTAACGTACATCTATGGATCGCACCAAAGATAGACCTATAGGACGCCTTAGCTAATTGCGTATCATTTTGTAGGAGCCGACGCCTGTAAGCTCCAAGTGAGGATGGATGGGTCCTTTGTATTGAGGTCACAGCAGGGATGGTGTATCCATACGAGGAAGGGCGGTCAAAGACGGTGCCCGGTGGCACAGTTACGCCGAGGTCAGTGGATATGGTACATGTCAATTTCCGAGCCGCCCCGTGAAGATTTGCCCGAACGAAGAGATCACAACACTAGGGGATGCCGTCCTCTCTTTTATCCAAATGGCCCAAGAAGGACATACTCGACCCAAGAAGGCTTGCGATCCGACACGACCATTCCTCTCCAACGGACCTCGATGACTCCACCTCATGTTTAGCCTCATAAGGCCACCTCTTCGATTCCCGTGGAGAAGACGCCAAGGAACGACAAAAGCGTGCCAGATCCGCTCCGTTCGAGTCATCTCACAAGAAGACGCCGCCAATCGCTAAGGCCAAATCGAAATCCACAAACGTTAAAGCGCCTCCCAAGTCCGGAAGTCCGCGATACCCGGAACTACATCATCGGAAAACCATTGTGCTCCGATGCAGATAATGCACTGTTGGATATGCTTGTCGCTTTGCATGCCCGGTACTTGGCGACCCAAAAGAAGGGTGCGATCATCGAATCACCGCCGATACGAGGATAAGCATTTCTTCAACGGGACGAGGTACTTCGTCGTGGGCTTCAATGACTTATTTCAACTATTCAACCTCGTTGGCCTCGACGCCTCGCTTCTACGATGTTGGACATCGTAAGTCGCGTATAATCAAGTTCTACATTCATGTAATACCAATAAATATCATAACTCATTGCTTATGTATAGATACATCTTTGAAAAATGTCCGGAATGGAAAGAACCGGTGGGTTTCCTCGACCCACATGTGGTATCGTTGCAAACCATCCAACAAGACTCCTCCTTCGTTGAGAAATACATAACGAGGTCATTGCTTCGTCGCATTTAACATGAAGTACATAGTGGTGCCCTACAACCCGGGGTAAGTGTCACTACTTGCTATACAAATTTCATTTGTACTTTATCGCAAAGACTAACTTAGGTTTAATGACTATAGCGACATACATGAGTAGGTACCATCGATCCTTTTAGTTATTATACCCAAGAGGAACCATGTGATATACCTTGATTCCCTAAACCGCAACAAGCACGACTTCAAAGACTCTAAGAGGAATACTCGAGAGGTATGCTCATTTCCTCCTTACATAACTCTATTGTAGTCTTCATTCGCTTGAAATGGCCGAGGATAACCTTTTGAATCATGTAGGTCGCTCATCAATTATGTTGCCAACAAAGGAATATACAATGGAAAGAGCGCCTAACTAACACATAGGATGGATTTTCGATGACGCGCTACAACACTATAATCCTATATCATACTTCATAATAGCGCGTCTCGAATCGACTATACCTATATATGTAATTCTATTTTTTGCAAAGGTCGCCAAAGAAAAAGATGATGAGTTATGTGCAATCTACATACGCTATCATATGCGACTAATCCTTCTGACTAGGAAGAAAGATCCCGAGGTTTGTCAATCTCGAAATAATTATTTCCTAATTATAAATTTAAATATATATATCTTACCACTTTACTCTTGCTAGTGGCGGGCCTTGAATTTACAATGTGATTCACTCGTTGAAGAGATCAAGGACATTCGAGGAAGCTCTGCGCCTTTATCAACACGAAATCATTAACGACAACGGAGAGTTTCACTCGTCGCCAACCCGAGCATCACCCCACTAAAACCTCTCAACGCAAAACAATTGTAATCTAGTTGTAACTATAGCGACAATACTTGAACAAATGCGGATCTTTTGTAATTTATTTTGAGTAATGATCACTTTGAGTTGTCATGGCTCCTTGAATCTGCTTTTGTGAATGCTTGAATCTGCTTCGTGAATGCTTGTTTTCAGAGGGCATGGCTAGCAATTCCCGAGGCTAGCCAGAAAACACCAAATTGTGGGCGAAGTACGAGCTATCACGAGCGGTTTGAGCGAACAGCAAAACCGTGATAGGATAGAGAATATCCTGACGGTTCTAAATAAAAACCGTCGTGATAGGAGAATATCACGACGGTTCTACAAAAAAGCCGTCGTGATATTCGTAAATCTGAGCGGTTTTTATTTAGAACCGCTCGTGATATTCTCCTATCACGACGGTTTTTATTTAGAACCGCTCGTGATATTCTCCTATCACGCGGTTTTGCTCGCTCAAACCGCTCGCGTGATTTTGACTTCGCTGCACGGTTTTTAATAAAACCGCTCGTGATATTTCGTATCACGAGCGGTTTTGTACCGCTCGTGATAATATCTCGTTATCACAGCATCAACAAACATAGGCGGTTGAAGAAACCGCTCGTGATGACGATTCGAACCGCCTCGTGATGTCGGTTCCTGTAGTAGTGATAAGCGACCCGCGGGTTTGTTGCAGCCTCTGGAGGTCCCAGTTTGACCGTGGGATGATATCTCTATGGATTTTGTGATTGGATTACCTCGCACACAGCGAGGGAAGGATGCTATTTGGGTTATAGTGGATCGGTTCAGCAAGTCTGCTCATTTCATTCCAATTAAACGCGACCAATTCCATGAGTGATTTGGCTCCTCTCTATGTGCGAGAGATAGTGCGGTTGCATGGTGTGCCTAAGACCATTGTTTCCGATCGTGATGCCAAGTTTGTCTCCAAATTTTGGGAGAGTTTGCAGAGTGCCATGGGCACACACTTAAATCTTAGCACCGCGTTTCATCCCCAAACAGATGGTCAATCTGGCGCTGGTCAGACTGGAGGATATGCTCGGATGTTGTGTTATGTCGTGGAAAGGAGGTTGGGAAAACCACCTAGCTTTGGCGAGTTTGCCTATAACAACAGATTACCAAGCCAAGATTCGATTTGCACCATTTGAGGTTCTTTATGGGCGAAAATCTGATCCCGTTGTCTTTGGGATGCGCTTGGAGAGCGGGCGCTTTGGGTCCCGATTGGGTTCAGCAAACGGTGGCCAGAGTAGCAGAGATTAGGAAGAATCTGTTAGCTGCTCAAAGCCGACAGAAGAGCTATGCCGATGTGAGAAGGCGGGATTTGGAGTTTGAAGTGGGGGATCAGGTTCTTTTGAGAGTGTCTCCTACCAGAGGCGTAGTGCATTTCGGTACCAAAGGGAAGCTTAGCCCTATGTATGTTGGACCTTTTCCAATCATGGCACGAATTGGGAAATTAGCTTATCGCTTGGACCTTCCTGAATCCATGCGCGGAGTGCATAATGTGTTTCATGTATCAATGTTAAGGAAATATCTAAGAGACGCAGAGCATGTTATACCATTGGAGCCGTTGAGCATCGAGCAGGATCTGACTTTTGAGTCCCGGCCAGTGCAAATCTTGGAAGAGTCAGAGCGGGTCCTGAGGAACAAGACTTTGAAGTATGTAAAGGTTCTTTGGTCTCATCAGACTGAAAGAGAGGCTACATGGGAGCTAGAGTCTCAGATCGAAAGCAAAGATCAGATCTGTTTGTTTAAGTGCACGTAAATTTGTAGTTTCCAATTCGGTGGAATTTCCGTTCTTGTGTTCCTTTCGACGTTTAGAATTCGGGGTCGAATTCTGTTAAGGGGGGTAGAATGTAACACCTCAAATTCCAATTGGAGAGAATATTATTCAGGAGAGGGACACTTATTCACTTTCGATTTGCTTCAAGTTTAGAGATGGGGATTCGGTTCAAAATCTGTTTTCTTAGCGCGTTTGGGCTCTTTGGGCAGCAGCCTTAGTGGGCCAAAAGGGGGGAAGGAAGCACCTTAAGTTGGGCCAGCCCATTTAGCTCCACCTCCACCCCTCAAACCCTAACCCTAGCTGCCCCTAACCCCTTTCTTTCCCCTCCCCAAGCAGCCACCAACTTGCTGGCCAAGCTCCCTCCTAGTAGCCACCAAAAACGTTTCCCCATTCCAACTTCTTTGTTCTTTGCCTCCCCTTGCTCCCTCTTGCGCCTCCACCATCCCCTCCTCTCCCAAACCGAAATCCTTACTCCCTCTCCATCCAAGGCTGCCATGGGTGGTCCCTTGTCTTCTGACCCGGCCCACCAAGGAGGGAAGGAGCTGATCTGTTCGACCAAGAGAAGGAGAGGAAGAGGGAGAAAGGAGGGAAGGGAGGAAGGCTAGAAGAAGGGTTTGATCTCAAGGGGGAAGTTCAGCAAGCTCTTGAGATTCTTCAAGGGGTAATGAGTGGTTTCCTTGCTGGTTAGATTGTTTTAGTTGCATAGTTTGCTTTGATTAGGGTTCTCCAGCCTGACTGGGTTAAGATTAGATTCTGTTCCTTTTTGGGTGCCTATTTTTTCTAGATCTGTTCCTAATTTGGGGATTTCGTCTCCTAGAGAGTTGTGGGTTATGATTTTATCTTTCCATAGGTTCCAAGTTCACTAATTTCTGATTTACGGTTTGAAAGTTATGGTCTTTTTCGTTGCTACTGTCCAGGGATCTGTCAACGCGTAGCAGAAATTTTAACTGTTAGATTTCAATTTGTTAAGGGTCGTTTCAGGGGTGTCCACCTGAACGAATATTGTAGCCTACCTTCTTAGCTTTCCAGATTGGTAAATAACATTTTGTTTGGATCTGTAGAACAAAAGATATGCAAGTTTCAAGTTGACTGTCCAGTTTGTTCGTCGGTTTCCGACGGTAAATTAGACCCTATTGCCATATTTTGTTAAAAGCAGAATCTGGGCATCATGCCAACTAGGTTTTTGTAGCTTATATGCTTAGCTTTCCATAATGATAAGAAATTTGAATTTTGGCTAATCCAATCAAAACTTACGATTGTTTCTTTACAGCTGTCCGGAATAGATTTATGTTTAGCTTGTGTAGGTCGAGTGTGTAACTTGGGTTATGGGAAAACGTTGTAGAGTGTTGTGAATACTGTCTGTTAAGCATGTTGTTTGATGCTTAGTACCATTCTTGGTTACCAGGTGGTGGTGAACGCCGGTGCTAGCTCGTTCCGCCTTTTTGTCTTCGGTCTCACGGTGGAGGCAAGTGCAAGTAGTGTTAGTGTGTTGCTTTATTTCATAATTAATAAGTGCCATGGTTTATGATGAAACTTTTAGCTGGGTAATGTTGATGAGCATTACTTTTCATGATGAGTTGATATCATGCTTTACATTTTGCATCATGGCATTGGATCCCTGTGCCTAAAGGGCACAGGCCTTGAGCATGTATTGGATCCCCGTCCTGCATTGGATGGGCTTGGGTCCCCACACTCGTGGAGTGTGGGCATTGGATCCCTGTGCCTAGAGGGCACAGACCTTGAGTATGTATTGGATCCCCGCCCCGCATTGGGCGGGTTAGTCCCCACACTCGTGGAGTGTGGGCATTGGATCCCTGTGCCTAGAGGGCACAGGCCTTGAGTATGTATCGACGGATACATTACTCGGCATTACCGGTAATTGCAAAGAAGGTGAAGAAAGAGCATTCATGACATGTTCATTGCATTCCTGCATGAAAGAGGGTTTTGTGATAGATGTATTGTTGTTGTACATGATGGGATGGTTTATCCCCATTAGCTGCTTATGATGTTATGATTTCTATTACTATTGCACTTTACTGAGTCGTGGACTCACTCTTGCTGTGTTATGCTTTCTAGGTACCTCTCGAGACAGCGGCATGCATGGGGAGGGGTAGACTTGTGGCACTTCACACATATCAACCACAATGAATAAACTAGTTTAATTATCTAAAACTCTCGGAATTGACGTTTTCGTTAGGTTGAAATATTTGTGACCATCCCTCGAGTTGGATGATTTTGTGACCATCCCTCGAGGTGGATAATTTTGTGACCAACCTTCCTGGTGGGTGAATTTGACTGTGTTCATGGATGATCCTTTTTTGTCCTTAATTCTTCGTCCTTAGGTTCATTTAATTCCATCTGAAGGGTTAGACAGTTGATTTGGACGATTCTATCATCCTTGCCGCTTGATTGGGACAATGTTGCTATAGATGTGGTTATTGATCATTATCTGATTGAACTTAGTTGTTAAAGTGAAGACTCCTTAGATTGATTTATACTCATTTGTTAAGTGATTTGCTTTCAATGAGACATTATAGCCTGCGATAGTATTTATTCTCTTTTTCAGTTGTTGTCATTCATGGCTGCTTGTTTGGTCGGATATTAATTAAGATGTTGAAATTAGCTGAGACAGTAGAGTAGTTGGTAGCATCCTAGGCTCTTTGTTGGGCAGGGGTGTTACAATGCCCCTGTGTACAATGGTGCGAGATCAACTGCCTGTAAGTCTTGACACGTAGGATACGAGATGATGTGGAGGAGAGAGGAGGAGCATAGAGAATAGGGTCATCTCTCGTGCAGTAGTCGACTATAACATGAGAAACAAGATACATTGTACATGAAGAAGTTGTTTATAGAGACATGTAAAAAGACAACCTATCGTAGAAAGACATAGAGAGATACTATAAACAACAGTTGTCTATACTATTGTACATACCTTAAGAAGCTAGTAGTAGCTCTAAAGCAATATCCCATAATTAATATATTGAGTACATCTAGGTGAATGTTGGTCCTTTTGTTTTAATTAGTTAAAGATCTCAACCTATAAGAGGAAATCGCATGCATCACGGTAGATTATCTTATACATTCCTTGGCATTCCTCAGACCAAGCAAGAGGATAATTTGGAGTTTTTTTTACGCTATTTATTCGGAGAGGATTGTATGATTCTTAGGACTAACTTATTTCTCAAGCCAAACACAAGTGTGTGTGTCTACATATATACACAGGGGTGAAACTAGAACGGAAATTACCGGAGTTCACCACTTCGCTATACATATAACAACATATATAATTTTCAAGAAACAATATATTAAATAGTAATTTATACGGCAAAAGACTGCAAGAGATCGGAGGTTAGGCTGAATTGGGGTGCACAGCTTTTAGGCTAGGGGTGCACACATAGTATATACATGATTATATCTGCTATTTTTTCTGGGGGACCCGGTGTCCTGTGACACCGGGTGAGCACACCTAGTTCCGCCCCAGTATATACACACGATTTTGCAAATAAACATCATAGTTTAGACTGCATTTTCAGTCCTCGATTTCGATCGAAAAAATTTGAGTGAAGCCGTACGAGTGTTTGTGTGTGTGTGTGAGAGAGAGAGAGAGAGAGAGAGAGAGAGAGAGAGAGAGAACGTAGGATGTTTTGAGGTCTGCCATAGTTGCTGCATACTGAACTTGCAGCATGGGTCGACCGCGGGACCTAGGTCTGAGCAATTCAATGGAAAAGGCCTTTTAAGCTTGCAGAGGAATTGGGCCGGGGTTAGAGCTCTACCATTTGTGACCGCCCAATCGGCCGTATGCATATCTCGATTCATGACGACTGAAGACACTGGTGTGTGGTCTTTTTAGCATATGTTCAATTCCGGCCGGAAATAAGTGCTTTCGAACCTATTTCAAAGAATCTTGATGTTAGCACAGATACAAGACCAAATAAACACAGAATTAATAAACACAAAAATTCTGAGGAAAGATATACAGAAAAACTTATCTGAAATAGACTGGAAACTGCCCGGTAAATACTTGCTACCGACCTAGATTCGGTACATTTTTAAATCTTGGTTTTATTATCCATTGTATATGTACTGGAAAACTACACAAAGTAATGGGAAACTCTTCCTACCTACCGGTAGTGCGTTCTATGGAACTTGCTTTCGGTCGTCTTCTCTGTCTCCGTCTGGGAGCCTTCTTCTCCAGTGAGGGCTTAGGAACTTAGGAATAGTTAGGGTCCTCTGGGACTCTTGGTTGTAGAGGGAAGGTGGGCAGGTGTGGTGGTGGTGGCGTTGTCGGCCGTGGGTTCGGAAGAGAGCAGCACAGTGCCGACAGGGTGGATGAGTTAGGTTGGGTAGGGCTGTGGCGGCGGCGGCGACGGCGGGCAGGAAGTGGAGGCCGTTCAGTGAGTGACAAATGCACGCATGGGGGTGTGCATGGGGGTGGGGGCGGAAGCAGAAACCTTGGTGGTAGGTGGGGCAAAGAGTTTCACAACAAATAGGAGGTGTCTAGACGAGTTGCATGACACTATTAAACCTGCACTCTAACCTTGCCAAGACGCGGAAGGCATCTGTGACCGGCCGCCAGTACCCCGGCATAAATTCATTTTGCCGGACATGAATATGATCCATGCACTGGCAAGATGAGGCCGGAGCTGGAGGAGTCTGTTGCCGGCGTCGGAGGTGGTAAGGACGACGGTGATGTCTTAGTTCCGTTTTCGCAGGTGCATCGTGTTGTCAATGCTGCGATTGGATCTAAGTTTTGGCAGCTCAAGAGGGTGGTTCATCTGACGATGAAGACGTCATTTTAGAGGAAGCAGCAGCTAAATCAAAGGCAGCGAACCGGCTGGCCGGTTGTCCTAAGGATGTTTCGAGATCTTCTGTAGGTAATGGAGTTCTATCTGCTATCCCCTCTTCCTTTCACAGATCTTTGCAGGTCTATGGCGATGCAATTGCGGCGGGGTACACTCCGACAGAGCTCCGTGCAGAGGGCATTTCATCGGGACGAAACAAGCAGAGTTCTGGAGCTTGTCGGCCTTGGCAAGGGCCATTACCACCTCCTCGTTTGTCACCTCCCATGACGGTGGGAGCTGCCATGGATCGAGCTCGCCAAGCAAAGTTGACCCGGTCGGCTTGCAGCGCTAATAGCGCACCTTTGATCAATGTCTTAGAACACATTCAAATTTCAAAAGACCCGTCAATCGAGCAGTCTTTAGCGTCCGTTTCTAATTTGTTTGGTGCTGAGTATTATGGGCTGGGCCCAGCCATAGTTGGTCCAAACAGTAATTGTTTGCCTCCTAGTCAATCAATTCTATCGCAACAGAGATTGAGAGGGTTGCCATGGCTAAAGCGTGTGTTTGGCAGTAATTGGGGGGCGGCTCGGCAAAAACCAATTGTTCGTTCCGGCGGCGCTTCGGAAGGTTTCCCTGGAGATCGCCGTTCGTGTGGGGAGGCCTTTGACAAACACCGAGCCATGTCGTTTGGAAGGGGAAGTGAAGATGGATTTCCAAAAGTGCAGTTCCCATCGGGTGGCTCTGTGGGCGGTCAGGCATCCATCAGAGGAGCGGGTGGTCCAGTGGTTGGGATTAACAGCACAGCCGGCTTCGGTGGAGAGAAGATTTCAGGTAATGGAGGTGATGGGTTCTTCTCAGTCAGAGGTGGAGCTAGAGGCAGTTTTGGGCCCGGTGGAGGTGCCGCTTTCGGAGGAGGGCATCTCACAGGCAATGTAGTCGTTGGACAATTTCATGTCAGCAGTGGTGCTGGTGGGCAGGTGTAACATCCTGAACTCTGGGTTGTGTTTCAAATGTATAAATGTATGTGAGTCTCAAAAACTTTTGTTGGAATTCAGAAGTTTGTGCTTGGTTTCAAAATTTTGTTTCAAAAATTCAAACTTGTGACTTGAAACCAAGATTCTAGTCCATTTCAGAAAAAAATTTGTATCAAAATCTCTGGAAACAATTTTATAAAATACTAGATTAGTTTAAACTAATTATTATAATTTTTCTAGAATTTTTCAAAGTTATTTTGACCTCTTCAAAATTCAAACCAAATCAGAAAGGCTGATTTGAGAAAGATTTTATTTTAGCCAAATGGAAAACCAAAAGTAGTTGTTTTGATTTTTCCTAAGCCCTAGTTGAACCTGAGAGCACCCACAAAAAGTTTGATAATTTTTAGAATTTTATTTTTATTTTAAACAGCCTGGTCAAACTCGTTTGTTTTCGGTCAAAACTAATTTCAAAACCTAACCCTAGCGCTTAGTTCAACCAACGCTAACTCTTGCGAGCCATCCGATTATTAGATCAACGGACTAGATCGAATGGTCTGTTCGGACCATCCGAACACGCCTATCTTTGTGGATCGTCCGATTGGATCTCAACGGTCCGAGTCGTATAAGCGCATAAGCGTTTGAACCGTCCGATTTAACCCCAACGGACTGGATTGATTGGGCCATTCGGACTGTCCGAACACACCTCTTCATATGAGCCATCCGATTTAAATTGAACGGACTAGATCTATTGGGCCGTTCGGACCATCTGAACGTCCATCTCAATCGGGACCGTCCATTGTTAATCAAAGTCATCTGGACCGTCCAATTGAACTTGACTCACCACACCTTGTTTCTTTTGGGTCGCTGACGGGCGGGCCTCACTGGTCAGCACCGTCTTCGTCTCCATCACCGCTCCAGCTCGTGCGCTGGCGCTGTGCATGGTGGCCACGAAGCCCTTTCGCACCACGTAGTGCATGCATGTCCGCGCGGGAGGCATCGCCGGCCATTACTTAACCTTTAGAGCCTATCATTTTGCTCTCTTTCGCTTTCTTTCGCCGTAATTTCGCTTTCTTCTCCAAACTCGATTCTCCGCCACCACCTCAAATTTCGCCGCCTCCAACCTCCATCGGCGATTGGACTTGGGGGGTTTTGCTCCTAGAGCTGAGGTGCACCCGAGGCACGCCTTCTCGAAGCTTCTAAGCGTTTGTGGCGCCTTATCCACGAAGACCCCGTCGTCGTCTCCGCCTCCGGCCGCCGCCAGCTCGCCGTCCTCCTCCTCGAGCACCTGGGACAGCGTCACCAGCTTCACCAAGTCTTTGCGCACCCGTGCGTGTCTTCCTCAAGCTTGGAGGACCACTCAATCGCTTGATCCTCCACCTCGCCGCCGTTAAGCCGCCGGCGTGTTAGGGTAAAGGTTGAAGTCATCAGGGTTAATCTTTTTCTAATCTCAGATGACATGTGGACCCTCACGAGGTTAAGCGCCATTAGAGTTTTAACTCGAACCATTTTCAATCCTTGTGTCGTTGTCTTGTGGGCCGCCCTACTGTTTAGGATTTTATGATTTCTTGAAATACACTTTCAAAATGGAAAACGATTCTAGAAGCACGCCGATGTCGCGTCGGCCGTGGTCGGGTCAAGCCGACCCACCAAACGCCTCTCTCGCCCCACCGGTCAAGGATTGTGGGTCGGGTCGGCTCACCTGTGTCAAAAGGATTAATTCCTTTTTGAATTTCCGAATTGAATTATTCTTGCACTGATAATTCAATAAACTTCCAAAATTCATATCTATTTCATTTTAATTCCAAATTGAGTGAATCCAATTTTGCTGGTTTTCATTCTTTTAGCACTTTAATATGAAATAGGTTTTGAACCTGTCTCTGCCACCGTAAATGTTGGGATTAGATTTAGTCTCCAAATAGGAGTCATTGTTACGGTAAAAATCCTGCTAGCTTGAAAAATTTCTAGAAATTTCGTCTTAACTCCAAATAAGATTATTTTTGTTTCTAAAATCATAATCTTTCTGTTGATGCAAAAATATTTGTGTTTGGTTGTTTTGGTGTTATTCGTTCTTATTCGCTCTTTTGTTCGATCGATAGGTACCGACAATACTATTGAATACGAGAGTGATCCTCAGTAGCAAGTGGACTTTCTTCAACAAGGCAAGTAGTTTCCATTGATGCACGTTGATCCCATTATTTTTTCATGTTAATATTTCAAATGTTTCAACTGTATGTATGCATGCTATGTTGTCAAGTATTTTATTAGTTGCGATAGTTCACCTGTTTAGTTAATTTGAACTGTAGGCAAATTATCCATCTTTTACTACTGAGCCTAGGTTATACTCGCTGTGATTTAGGGCTCGATGGATGAGCTCTAATCACTTTGTACTGTAGTATTTGAGTTGTTGTCGCTTAGCCATGCTTAGAACAGTAGTTTGGGGATCATCGCTTTGGCGATGGTCATTACAACATCACTTATATATTGAGTTAGGGTACTCATGTTTATATCTTATTTTGGAAAAACTAAAAATAAAAATAAAATATTTTAGACTTGGGTACATTGGTTGGCTGGTGTGCTATTGGGTGTGTGTTTGGGGCCCGAGTCAACAAGGACCGAACATCTCATCCCACTAAACCAAGCATTATTGCATGCATCCACATGAGGGACATATGGGACCCCTCTTGACTTAGTACTTTGGTGGGTATTAGTTTTGAGTCGTAGGTGGTGGGTGTGTGTGTTGTGTTGAAAAAGAAATGTTCTGTGTGCGTTGGGTGTGACGGAGTGGGGTTTCCTGTCCAGGTTCTCCACTCCGAGGGGCATCGGTAGTTGCTACGGCTAGGCCGATGTCCCGACACAATGTGTGGGTCCTCCGTGGGAGCCTCGTCTGCACACACAAGGGCGGTTCACGGAGGGTTTCACCCATGCAGGCGACTCGTAGTTAATGCACAATATTGGAAAGCGTCTCGTAGGACTTATCTCTGCTGGCATACCTTCAGAAGTGTGCTTTATCGCGTGGCAAAAGGAGCGGTCTGATATGTGGGTAAAGTTGTACACCCCTGTAGGGTTTAATATTTTTGAAAAGCCAAGTCCTTGGTTATGGACACGCTTGGGGAGATCTTTCGAGAGTTAGATTTTAACATTTCGATAAAACTTGAATTTGGGTGGTACGAATGGGTAATTCGTACTATTGTTGTGGTGACTGTGGTAAGTCATCTCTAGGTTGTTAATTATGTTATTACTGTTGTCATTCTGTTTTTTGAATCACTAAAAACTAATTTTCTCAAATTGGTTTCAATCTATTTAACTATTGCAACTAAACTATTGCTTTATGCCGAAACGAGCCTTATGACCTTCTCATTTGTTTAAGCCTGCATGTAGCTATGTATAGGTTTGTTAACGTAAGTCTTACGAGTACAAATCTTTTTGTACTCAACTGCATTGTTTATTTGTTGCAGAGGAGGTTGACCCCCAAGGGGTTGACGAGTGTGAGGCCGACTACCCTTTTGACGACTAGCTTGGATGTTTCCTGTCAGTGGACTTGTGGGTAAAGGGCAAACTGACCGGTGTTGTTTCAGCCATCTTATGGCAATGTTCCGCTGCAAAACTCTCTTTTGTATGATGTATATGTTGTAAATTATGCCAACTTCAATAATGTATTATGTTGTGTATGGATGTTGATACGTAAATTTTTATATGGGGTATGTGTACTGCATTCTGGGAAGTACATATACGCCGAGAGAGGGGAAATTTGGTTTGTAATGCTGGAACTGATTAAAAGGTTAAGTATTACAAATGAAATCGCCCGGCGGCTCTCACAGCAGGAGGGCTCAGGTAGTGGACAAATCCCGGCCATGAGAGGAGCTGGTCAATTTTCAGTTAGTGGTGGTGCTGGTGGACAGGCTGCAGGGCCGAGCGGCGCTTTCGCCAGAAAGGGAAACTTCCCAGCTATGGTGGTAGCGGCAATCATCATCTGGCTCGGGCGCCTAACAATGGTCGGGGGAGATTCGGAGGCAGCATCAGAGGCCGGGATGGTGGCTGGTTCGGCAGGAGTAATCATCATGTCAACACCGATTCCGCAGGTGATTTATCCAATGATATTTGCTTTAGGTGCAAAGGGAAGGGGCATGGAATAGCTAATTGCAAAGCAACTTTATTGTGTGATATTTGCGAGGGTGATGATCATTTGGCCAATAAGTGTCTGTTGTCACTAATGTCGCGACCTATAGCTAACCTGTGTGGATTTGGTGCTGATGGTTTGGGGTTTTACCAAATCCCAACATCTGGGTCGAAGAAGTTGAAGAAAGAGATTAATAAGACGGATCTTGTTAGAATCATTGGCGATCATCTGTTAGAAGACCTATTGATTGCAGAGCTGAGAAGACTAATTCCAACGAATTGGCAGCCATAGGTAGAGCTTCATGGTGATAATGCATTTTTAGTACATTTTCAAACCAGGCTTGATATGCTTCGTATGGCGGCTATTGGTGACATACAAGTGAAGGAACACAAGATGGTGATGCGATTCATGGAATGGAATGTGAAGCCAACACATAAGTACCAACTTCAAAAGGTTTGGGTACAGATTCTTGGAGTGCCTTTTGAAGTCCATGACTTTTTGAGCCTTTGTGCTATAGTGTCGATCATTGGCACAACAATGAGAGTGGACATGGAAAAGGTTCGCATGAATGGTTTGGTGCGTATGCTGGTGGGAGTTTTGGACATAGACGCCATACCTTCAAGTGTGTTGAAATAGTGGTTGGCGAATATGTCTATGATATTTTCTTCAAAGTTGAAGCTACAAAGGAAGATGTAGTGGAGGGAACCATTTCACAGCAAGAGGATCATGAGGGGGAGGACAATTCAGGCGGAGACAAAGATGTTGAGATGGCAGATAGAGACCCTAAGAGATTCAAAAACAATTCAGAAGGTAAATCAAATGCGTCTAAGAACCGCGAGAGTTAACTTAACTCCATTATTAAGGGGAATAATTTGGGGCTTGTAGCATCAGATACCATATGGGTTACTCTATCGACGATCAGGAAAGAGATAGAGTCTAACGCACTAGAGGTTGGTACTTGTGTTTCACAGCCTTAGGACCATTGCTTGGTTGAGGCGTTGGATGAGCTGTGCTCGGCTGCTGAAGTGAATGGAGTCTTAGCTCAGGAGGATTCGGGTGGAGTGGATATTGCGGTCAAGGACAAGCTGGGTAAGATTGAAGGCAATCCAGCTGAATTGATTGTCAATGCTCCTGCCGACAGCAAATCGCCTGGGGTAGCATTGGGACGTGCGGCATAGGGGAATGTTGTCAATGTTCCTACCGACAGTAGCTTGCATTCGGTAGCAATGGGACATGCGGCACAGGGGGTTGGAGTCAATGCTCCTGAGATGAATTTTTTTTGATACAGTAGAGGATGTTGAATTGGTGGAATCAGTGGCACAGTGAGCGGCGGTGGGGGACTTTTTTCTGGTCATGGCTGACTTAGCAAACAGCAAGGTGCTGGCATTAAATAGTTCTAGCTAGTCGAGTTGGGGTTGAGTTGGTGGAACCTAGGCAGAGTGCACGCATTAAGAAGCAGCAGATCGAGGATGAAGACTCATTGAAGAAGGCTACACGACGTGCGAAAGTTCAAAATCTTGAACTTGATCCAAGTAAGTCTGTTAATAAAATTTTCTTTTTGTCTTTTTCTGATGAGCAAATTATTGAAAAAGTTGCTAGCATTGGAATTTCATTAGGAGATGATAGTGTAGAGATTTTTAATACTATTAAAAGTATTAACAATCTTGAATTAGGTCGATTAAAAAATAAAAGAATAGTAGATGTTGAGATGCTAGAGGATGAGAATCAGATTGACTATGATATCTCAGACCTTAATCATTTTTGTAGTGATTTAGATGATGTTTTGTTGGAGGACGATTTTACTTTAGTAACAAATAAAAAGAGGTCATCCAGCTCTGGGAAGAAGAAAGGAAAAAAATTCTTTTGCTAGGCCAATCAAATTAACATTGAAATGAAAGGTTTTTTTGGAATAGCAGAGGTCTGGGAGACTTGGCTAAATACCGTTTTATTTGTGAAGTGGTTAAGGAGCAGCATTTAGATTTTGTAGCCATTCTTGAAACTGGTAAAAAGGACTTTTCAGTGTCTAGTCTTAATCATCATTGTGGAGGATGGGAGTTTTTGTGGCATTTTTCACTGCCAATGGGTCGGTCTGGAGGTATCCTTTTACGGGTGGACTCTCGGGTTTATGATATTGACTCTATTGATGCTGGTGATTTCTATGTCAAGTTTCATTCAAAAAATCGTGCTAATGATTTCCAATTGATTCTTGTGGCTGTTTACGGTGCAGCTCAAAACCAATTCAAAGAGAAGTTCCTTAGTGAGCTTGTTAATGCCTGTGGAAAGGAATCACTTCCCATTTTAATTGGAGGTGATTTTAATATTATCGGGCACTCAGGCGAAAAAATATATTGATAACATTGAGTATAGATGTCCTTTTTTGTTCAATGCGGTGATTAATAATTTGGACTTAAGGGAAATTGATTTATCTGGTCGACAATTTACTTGGGCTAATTCGTTAGCTAATCCAACTTTTGAAAAGTTGGATAGAATTGTAATGAGTATAGACTGGGAACATAAAATTTCGTTGGTCACAGTCAATGCTCTTGAGAGATCTTTGTCTGATCATACACCTTTACTTCTAAATACGAGAGAGGCTTTCTATAGAGGGAATCAACCTTTATTTAAATTTGAATTGGGTTGGTTGTCTAGGGAAGGTTTTAAGGAATTGGTGGCGGAGGTTTGGCAAAAGGAAAATAGAGGTCATTCGGCCTTACAAATTTGGCAAAATAAGGTTAGAACTCTTAGACAATATCTTTGTGGTTGGGCTAAAAATTGCAGTGGGACTTACAAAAAAGAAAAAAAGACCTTAACTTGCTTATTGATGAGTTAGATAAAAAAAAAGCAGAGTTAGTGGGTTTGACTGATGAAGAGTGTAATTGTAAAAAGTATGCTAACCAGAGATTGGCACATCTCTTAAGAGAGGAAGAAATTAAATGGTACCAAAGGTCCAAAGTGAAATTTCTTTTGGAGGGAGATAAAAATACAAGATTCTATCACTTGATTGCGAATGGTAAACTTAGAAGACAAAGGATTTTTCAGCTAGAACAAGAGGAGGGGATAATTCGTGGAGATGTACAATTAAAGAAGTATATCACCAATTATTATAAAGGGTTGTTTGGACCTCCCGAAGTCAATCATTTATCTATGATTGAAGCATTTCGAAATGATATACCTCAAGTTTCGGACACTAAAAATAGTACCCTTACAGCACCATCTGCTGAGAAAGAGGTAAAAGAGGCGATCTTTCAAATGGAACATAACAAAGCAACTAGGCCGGATGGCTTTCCAGCTGAGTTCTATCAGGTTTTTTGGGAAGTAATTAAAAATAACATGATGGCCATGTTTCATGAGTTTTATAGCTATTCTCTATCTCTTTTTAGTTTGAATTTTGGGATTATTATTCTGCTTCCCGAAAAAACGGATGCTAAACAAATACAGCAGTATATACCTATTTGTATTCTAAATGTTAGCTTTAAAGTGTTTACTAAAGTGGCTACTAATAGAATTATTGGGGTAGTTAATAAGGTTGTTAGATCATCCCAATCGGCGTTTATGCCGGGGAGATTTATTCTGGATGGTGTAGTCATCCTTCATGAAACTATCCATGAGCTTCATAAGAAAAAATTGGATCGAATAGTTTTCAAGATAGATTTTGAGAAAGCTTATGATAAAGTAAAATGGCCGTTTTTTACTTCAAACCTTGAGGATGAAAGGTTTTTCACCAAAGTGGTGTGCCTGGGTGGAATATTTCGTTAAGGGAGGAAGTGTTGGAATAAAAGTTAATGAGGATCTTGGGGCTTTCTTTCAAATGCAAAAGGGTCTTAGGCAATGTGATTTAATGTCCCCAATTCTTTTCAATATTGTTGCGGACATGCTTGCCATCTTTATTTCAAGAGCTAAAGAAAAAGGTCTGTTATCAGGAGTAATTCCTCATCTAATTGACGATGGGTTGTCGATTTTACAGTATGCTAATGATACTATTCTTTTCTTGAATAATGATATAGAACAAGCAAAAAATCTCAAACTTATGCTTTGTGTTTTTGAACAATTATCAGGTCTAAAGATTAATTTTCATAAGAGTGAGATTTTTTGTTTTGGTAAGGCCAAAGAAGTTGAGCAATATACTCAATTATTTGGTTGTGAAGTGGGTACCTTTCCTTTCAGGTACTTAGGTATCCCAATTCATTACAGGAAATTGCGGAATAGTGAATGGAAAGGGGTTGAGGATAGAGTAGAAAAGAAACTTAGCGGTTGGAAAGGAAAAAAATTATCTATTGGTGGACAAGTAGTTCTTATTAATTCGATGCTAAGTAGCTTGCCAATGTTTATGTTATCTTTTTTTAAGTTCCTAAAGAGATTCTTAAAAGATTATATTATTATCGGTCTAGATTCTACTAGCAGAGTGACAGTCATAATCGAAAATATAAATTGGCTAAATGGAGTGTAGTGTGCACACCTAAAGAGTTGGGAGGTTTAGGCATCCAAAACTTAGACGTTAAAAACAAAGATTTACTAGGGAAATGGTTGTTTAAGCTGCTTAACGAAGAAGGGGTTTGGCAATCTTTGTTAATAAGAAAATATATGGGCAAGAAGAGTCTTTTGCAGGTGGTTAACAAACCTGGGACTTCTAAGTTCTGGTCAGGTCTCATGAAAATTAAAGAACAATTTCTTCATTTTGGTTCATTCCAGGTTAAAAATGGAATGCAAACCAGGTTTTGGGAAGATATTTGGTTAGGCGAGTCCCCTTTGAAGAGCCAATATCCTATTCTTTATAATGTAGTGAGGAGAAAGAATGATACTATGGCAACGATTCTGGGATCAAATACCTTACAGATTTCTTTTCGAAGACCTATTATTGGTCCTAAGTTACATGCTTAGAATGAGTTAGTTTTGTGGATTTCAAATTTGCAATTGAACTTTCAACAAGACGTTTTCAGGTGGAATTTGAATTCAACTGGACTTTTCTCGGTTCAGTCTTTCTATATGGCTATAATTGGAAATACCCGAGTTACCACCAGGGATTTCTTTTGAAGCATTAAAATACCTTTAAAAGTGGAAATTTTTCTTTGGTATCTCAAAAGAGGAGTTCTGTTAACTAAAGATAATCTATTAAAAATAAATTGGAGGGGAAGTAAAAAGTGTTTTTTTGTATTAAAGATGAAACAATTCAACATTTATTTATTGAATGCCCCTTTGCAAGACTTGCGTGGTGGGTTGTTCAATGTGCATTTAATTTAACTCCTCCTGTGATCTAGTATAGCAAACTTGTTTGGGAATTGGCTAGTCGGTATTCCAAAAATTTTAAAGTCACATCTCCTCGTGGGAGCTAGTGCCTTATGCTGGTCTATTTGGCTATGCCGGAATGGGGTTGTTTTTGACAAAAACATTATCACTAATCCCCTGCAGGTGCTCTTCTCGAGTGGACATTGGCTGGGTATCTGGGCAAATTTGCAGAAATCAACCCAGAAGGAGGCTTTGCTAGTTGGGAGCGCCAGGTTGGAGTTTGTGGTGAAGCAAATTTTAAACTCTCATGGGTGGCGGTTTAGCCAAGGGATTAGTGATGGTTTAGTTTAAATTTAAATTTTGAACCGTCCTTTGGTTATAAGGCCTCAGGTCACTGTTAACTATCTATGATACCTTTGGCACATTATTCTTTTAATAAATAAGGCTATGTGCATCCTGAATGCAGAGGCCGGGAGAGTTTTTTTACTCTTCCATTATCTAAAAGGCAGGCCAAAGAGGGGGAGACCGGAGATGGAGAAGATGCTAGAGCATGGAGGTGGTGTGATAGCACTATTGCGCTAACATTAGCACGCTAGGGGTGCCCCTAAGTAAAAGATATATGCTACTCCTTCCGGTCATCACAGAAGAGTGACGTTTTTTACTTTTTAAAGTCAACAAGGTACTACTTTGATCACTAAGTTCGCTTATCACATATTAAAAAAGTTGTAAAAATGCAATATCATGAAAGTATTTTCACAACAAATTCACTCGTATCGATTTTCATATACCCAACCATATATTTTAAATAATATATTTTTGTCAAAGTTAACAGAGTTTGCATCAACGTGCATGTATTCTAATTATATTCCCAGCTAGAAATTGAGTTTCCAACACTATCAAATTAGAATTTTTTTGCTAGGCCTCAGAGCAAAATTTAATTTCAAAAGTAGCCCTCTCAAAGATAATTTGCAAAATGGCCCTTGAACAAAGGCACGTACCACGGTACCAGTCGGCAGTAACCGCCCACGCCACCGGTTATGTGAGCACCGCCTCGCCCTGGTGCAAGAGCACCGCCCGGTGGTGGGCGCAGTGCTCGGCCCGGCCCGGCGCACTCGCCTCACTCGCCACGCGATCCTTTTCCACCGAAAGTTCATTTGGCTGCGTTCGGTTTCGTTTTTTTCTCCCTTTAAATCACGTCCGCCTTTTCGTTGTCTCTTTTCTCTCGTATATAAAAACACGCGGCGTCAATCGCTCATAAGTCGCAGCCAAGATCGGAACGATTAGATTAGTTAAGTACGTATTTAATTTTTTCTTATTGCAATTTTTAGCGTTAATTACGTACTTAGATCTCGCTAACTGTTAGTTGTTCTCTATTTGTAGGAATGACACGTACTCTACCACCCCTACTTGTGGAGGCATGGGACGACAAGCATCGCTGTCACGGTTGGATTGGTGGCGATGGGCCGCCAACTCTGGTGACACGGGGATCGAGGGAGACCTGGCCGCTGGACGAGTGGTATGTTTCGAGGCTTCATCAATCTGGGCTAATTGCGTTTGCCCGCATGCTAAACATGGGGTAGAACCTCTTAATTGATGCCTCCCTTCTTTTGGCCCTAGTTGATCATTGGCAGCCAGAGACCCACACATTCTACTTCCGGTGGGGGGAGATGACCGTAACACTGCAAGACGTCAGCTTCATTACCGGCCTGCCGTTGCGAGGCCATGCAATTGTTACCCCTCCGAGGTCGCCGGACTGGAAGGCGCGTCTCAATCATCGCTTCGGACAGCCTGTCCCCGAGAGGTCTAAGGGTGTTCCACACGCCTGGCTGCGACGATTCATGCATTGCCCAAAGGACGCAACGGAGGAGGTGGCTCGATGCCACCTAATTGCATATTTGTTGTTTATATTCGGGTGGGTCATGTTCCCTAGCACGCAGGGGGACATGGTGTACCCAAGTTATATTCACCTTGCGGAGTCCATCGTGGATGCCGACCATGAGGACGTGCCGCAAGATGCGATTGGGGTTTAGCTATATCTTTGCGGCGCCACGCATCATGCTTTGTGTGACGCTTCGCAAAGATTGCACGGAGCAGAGCTCGTGCTCTCGGGTTGCCACACGCCGTTATGTTTATGGCCGTGGGAGCACTTCGCGTTATATCTGGCGTGCCGCGTGCCCTAGTCCACCCTTACCCGCGCACACAGCATTTCTACGGTGGGGCGGACGACGAGGATCCCGTGGAAGGCCCAACCATGGGATCCCGATGGACTGTGGCAGTACTGGGGTGGCCTAGGGAGAGAGCGCGCCGCATATACCCCGAGTTCCACAACGAATTCGAGGCCCTGCACGAGGACGACATAATATGGGCTCCTTGGACGGATGTCCACGTGCAGGGCACAGCGCCCGACGGCTTGAGCTTGCTATGCCACCAAGATGCGGCGTACTGGAGGACAACTTGTCATCTGGTGTTCTCCCGCATGGTTGAGCCGTACAACCCACAACGGGTGATGAGGCAGTTCGAGCTGCACCAGGAGATCCCCCTGCTCTAGGGCGACCGCTTGCGAGGCGTAGTCACTTGTAATTAGATTGCATTGCTTAATAATATTGTAGGTCCTTTAGTCATATGTTATGTCAGTACCATAATTTATTTATTTTGTTCCACCTTCAGGCAGACGAAGAAGGGCCGTAAGAGCGATGACTGGTTTCAAACGCAGCAGCCGTGGATAGATGCATGGCAAACGGCCACTGATTCCATTTTGCAGGAGGCACGGCCTTACGATGAAGGGACTTATGACACGTACTTGGAGTGGTACGGACAGCACACGCGGACGAGATTGACAGGCGCCCCCCCCAGCCCGACATGCAGATCCTAGCCACGCCGAACGCTTGGACTTGGGGCTAGACCCGCACCGCGTAGCACGCCATGACGATTCGGTACGTTGAGCACATAGTATATTAACCACCCTCCGAAATAGGGTTAACTAACAAAATTTTTTTTGTTCGGTAACCATGCAGGTCGACCGTTTGTAGAGTGTTATCGATCGCGGCTACCGGGAACTCGAGCGGGGTATGAACAACACAGTTGAACGCCTTTTTTCGGTCATGAAGACGCTTGTTGATGATGTTAAGCAGGTCATTCGTAACATAAGCTATGGAAGGCCCAGCGATGTCGACTTGAGGCATCGGACGGAGTGTCGTCGCGTACCCTCGCCCCCTCCATCTTCCCGTCCGAGCGAGTCGACCCAGCGGCGTAACAGCATGGCGGCGGATCGTCCGCGCAGTTGCCACGCAGGGAATCTATGCTGATGTCGTCATCATCACGGAGGGACCCTACGCTGATGCCGTCGTCGTCACGGAGGGACCCTACGCTGATGTCGTCCTCGTCATGGAGGGACCCTATGCTGGTGCCGTCGTCGTCATGGAGGCAGGAAGAGGCCATTCCGGAGAGCACGGACGTGCAACCCAGAACCGCGGTGGAGGTTATCCCAGATTCTCCCTCCCAGCCCCACACTCTTGGACAATTTCCAGTGGGCGATACGGCGCCATGGTATCAGTCCGGGTACACACCGTACCCTACGCAGTTCACCTCGCAAGGTGAACCGTACCCTGAGTAGTTCACCCAGTTCATCCCGCAAGCTGAGCCGAGTTGGTGCCCCTCCACGGATCCTACTACGGATCCTACTGCTTGGATCACAAACTTGTTCTCAATGCCACTCCCACAGGTGATGCCCCCCTGTACGCTGACACGGCGGTTGAGGAGCCCCACTATGACCTGCGGTAGAACCCACGGTCACCTAATAGGCTGACGTTCCCACAGGAACAAATTAAATCGAGACCTATGGCAGAACACGCGCATGAAGGCCAAAGATAGGGTCCTATGCCCAAGAAAGGAGAGCAGCGGCGGCGTGAGCAGTAATAACATTAGAAGTCTATTATATGTTGTAACTTGTACTTCAGTTACTGATTTGTAATCCAAACAGAGCGTGGTAATTGGAATGTAATTGGGCACTTGTACTTCGTTATCTATCTCAATAGAACAATTTTATTCTCATTCATCAAGGACTGCGATGCATAGATAAAGAGTAGACAGTACAATCTCATTAGAACTGACGTTCTACTTGGCAAGAACAACATATAATAGAAGAAAGACCGCAAAACTAACTATCTTAACTAATTTGTGAAGCATCTTCTCAACTCTTTCCATCCTCTCATCCAGTCTTTGAAGTCTGTTCTCTTCATTTTGCATTGGTTGATTGGACGCTCGAGGCACTACACGAATTGCAGTAACACTAGGGAGTCTTGCATTGGTTGATCGGATGCTCGAGCCGCCGCACGAATTGCAGCAACACCACGAGAGTCTTCTTGCAAGGCAGCAATTTGTGTTGCAATATCTTGAACCACTGGGACAGCTTCATCAGCCCACTGCCAAAACCGACATGTTGTGTTCTACAAAAGAATTGCAGCTTCAAATGAAAATAACAAAACCTGGTATCTACAATGCAATTCATTCGTGCTGATTTTGTAGAAGTTACCGAAAGATTTGAACACTTCATGAACACTCGGGACGGATTCGTTGGTGTATGAGAGGTAAACACATTTGCCGGATCCCTGCAACAAGGGCAAACCAGCTGTTGCCGTAGTGATTGTAATTCTCTGCTCACACGAAAGTTCGATGAGGCCAAAGATATATTGTTTTACACAGGAAGAAAGGAGAAGAGGAAGAGAAGAGTGAGGTGAATGGCAGCCAAAGCATCCATATATAGCGTTGGGAGCACGAAAAGGGCCACTATGTGGAAAGGAGGATGTGACCGCATAGTGTGAAAAGTAGGAAGTGACCACTCTCTCCAAAGCACAAAGTGACCACTCTCTCGAAAGCAGGAAGTGACCACTCTCTCGAAAGCAGGACGTGACCACTCTTTGGAAAGCAGGACGTGAATTGCTAGATATGTTCCTCAATGTGATGTATGCCAGAGAGTTAAAGCTGAACACCAAAGACCAGCTGGCTTATTGCAGCCTTTGCCCATACCCGAGTGGAAATGGGAACAAGTGGGCATGGACTTTATCACTAGACTGCCTAGGACCCAATCAGGATATGACTCAATATGGGTGGTGGTTGACCGCTTAACTAAGGTAGCACACTTCATACTAGTCAAGACCACCTATTCAAGCAATGTATTAGCGGATTTATACATGGCCAAAATTGTTTGCTTGCATGGGGTGCCTAAAAGAATAGTGTCCGACAGAGGATCTTAATTCACCTCAAGGTTTTGGAAAAGCTTACATGAAGCTCTAGGGACTAAACTCAACTTTAGCACAGCCTATCACCCTCAAACAGATGGGCAGACAGAGAGAGTGAACCAAATCCTTGAAGACATGCTCAGGGCTTGTGCCCTAGATTTTGGAAAGAGCTGGGATAAGAATTTGCTCTATGCTGAGTTCTCATATAATAATTGTTATCAAGCTAGCTTGCAGATGTCCCCTTTTGAAGCTCTATATGGTAGACCATGTAGAACACCCCTTCTGTGGGATGAAGTTGGAGAACACCAGCTCTATGGCCCTAAATTGATCAAGGATGCTACAGATAAGGTGAAGTTGATAAAGGAACGATTGAGAGTGGCTCAGTCCCGACAAAGGAGCTATGCGGATAATCGTCGAAGGGATTTATCTTTTGAAGTTGGAGACTTCGTCTACCTCAGAGTGACGCCACTTCGGGGAGTTAGAAGAATTCAGACTAAAGTTAGCACCAAGATTTGTCAGGCCATACCAGGTCTTGGCAAGGCAAGGTGAAGTGGCCTATCAACTAGAGCTCCCAGAGTCTCTATCGGCAGTGCACAATGTCTTCCATGTATCACAGCTGAGAAAGTGTCTTCAAGTGCCAGAAGATCAAACCACCCTAGAGAGCATTGATCTCCAAGAATACCTCACTTATGTGGAGCAGCCAATCAAGATCCTCGACATTGCAGAGCGTCTTACCAGGAGCAGGACCATCCGATCATACAAAGTCCAGTGGAGCCATCATCTAGAAAGTGAAGCCACATGGGAGAAAGAAGAAGATCTCAAGATTAACTATCCATACCTCTTTGCTGGCCAAGCGTGAATCTCGGGGTCGAGATTCCCTTTGGCGGGGGGGGGGGGGTAGGTTTGTAACACCTTGATTTTTGGAGTCTTTTTGATTTTTCAAAATAAAAAGAACCATTTTGTTTTGATGAGAATTCAAAGCTTAACTTGAGAATTTCAGTATGAACTTCAATTGACTAAACCAGACTTCAACTAAAGACTCTCTTTTGGTGGTTGGGTTTGCTAGAGCTTTGGTGATCCCTCCCCTTCTATGCTGGTTTTGCCCTTCTCTGATCTAGACCTCCTTAGGTCTAGACCTCCCAAGTGGTTGGATTTTCTCCGGTCCAGACCTACCTTCCCAGGTCTAAATCTCACTCATGTCCATTTGAACTCACTCTCTGTTCTGTTGGAACTCCTCCTTGTCTATTTGGACCTCCACATGTTCTTCAGGACCTCCCTGTGTCCTTTAGGACCTCCTCCTTGTCTATTTGGACCTCCCCGTGGCCGTTAAGACCTCCCCTTTGGAGAACTTGACCATCCAGACCTCCCCCTTGTTAGATCTGGCCGTTAAGACCTCCCCTTTAGGAGATCTTAACCATCCAGACCCCCCCCCTTTGAGGATCTAACCGCCAGGACCTCCCCGTTGCTTTTGATCTTGACCTTCAGACCTCCCGTGAGCAGGTCTTTTGGACCTCCTGTCCATAGGACCTCCTCATTGTTGTGTCTCTTGGACCTCATGTCCATAGGACCTCCTCATTGTTGTCTCTCTTGGACCTCCTGTCCATAGGACCTCCTCATTGTTGTGTCTTTTGGACCTCCTATCCTGTGCTTGGACCTCCCCCGTGGGTGAGGACCTCCCTTGACCTCTGCGGGGCCTCCTCTAGGTCTCCGCAGGACCTCCCCTTGAGCTTTGACTGGCCCCATTTGGCAGTCACACTCCTCTTTCTTTATCCTTTGACCGTGTCCTTTGCGCATGAGAGTCTCCCCACATTTAATGCCTGTTGTATCGCATTAAATGCTTCTACCTTTTTGCAGCACTCGTGCTATCCTTTTGTCACATCTTTTGCCTGCTCCCAATGTTCTTTTCACCAACTCTTGAACATGTGTAACCATGGATATCTGGACGGCTCTGGCTATATAAGTTTGGGCAGCCCTTCCCCTTTACCCCTTTTGCTCATTTCCACTCTCTGGACCTCCTCCAGCAAGCTCCTTGGATCTCCTCCAAACCGATCTAGCCTCTCTATTAGTTTTATTTTGGAGTTTCATTAAAGTTTCCTTGCATCTTATTTGAGCTTTGTGTTGAGTTGCTTTGGTTTCCTCGTGTAGATTGTGAAGGCATTGAGGAGCAAGAGCTCTCCGAAGAAGAAGACATCCAGGCCTTTGAGCAAGGCAAGTTACACTCTTGATCATATTGCACCCATTATTTCACCCTATATATATGTTCCTTTTTAAATGTTAATGCATGCTTACTTTACTAAGTTATTTCAATACCTGTCTTTAAACTCATAGCTATGTCTATCTCCTTTGTATGGCCAACATTGAAATTGAACCAAACCTGTTGTTACCCTAGATAAAATCTGGTTGATACAATAGTGTGAACCAGGAGCAATTGTGAAATCTTATGCTTAGTCTTTCTTAGACCAAAAGTATTTGATTTAGGGAAATTTTACCAACATGACCAAGTGCTGTTTAAAGGTTTTAAGCCATGACATTGGGTTGTCATGGAAGCTTCTAAATGTCTTGGAAAAGCGAATGAAAGGAAAATTCTTTGGACTGGGCGAATTGGTTACTTGGTTGGTGCATGTCCATGCATGAGCTCAACTTGGGTAGAGTTGAGGCTCAGGGGTTCTTTGGTTGTCGCCCTAGTCATTTGAGGACCGGCCTTTGAGCGTCCCTTTGCTAAGCCTATAATGGGCTATGCCACCCTCATACAACCACATGTCTCTAAAATAGGGCGTGGGACCTGACCAATTAATTTGCAAAGTTCCACCGCGATTGTTCCACTTTGATGTGTGGGAGGTCTTTCATGGCCTATGGTCTTTTATAACCTATGTTTCCCACTGGCACAAGAGGGGGCTTTTCCGGCGGGTTTATATCCATTGGAAGCGAAACCTTAGCGAGGAGGGACTGTGGTGGAATGATGCATTGTAAAGGCCTTGTCATGAGCTCTAGACCTCTTACCTTCGGTATTGAGAGGTGGCATTGACGAATGCCAAATTAACAAACTAGAGGAATCATGTCGTGTGGGTAAAGTGTACAACCTCTGCAGAGC
Organism: Phyllostachys edulis; assembly: GCA_036346405.1. Classification (NCBI taxonomy): domain Eukaryota; kingdom Viridiplantae; phylum Streptophyta; class Magnoliopsida; order Poales; family Poaceae; genus Phyllostachys; species Phyllostachys edulis. The sequence continues at coordinate 10,710,177 of CM070555.1, forward strand.
AAAAACTATTCGAATAGCCGTGTCCACGGTCATGGACGTGCTGGCAAAGACCACTCAAAGTTAGATGTTGGTTTTGTTTTCAAAAGGTTTTGGATAAACTGTTCTTTTGGGATCTCTATCCCATGAGCTGGGCAGGGAGCCTTGTGACAGGAGGGTATCCTTCACCTCCTTGATGATGAATGTTATCCAACTGAAAACTGAGATTCACAAAATGAATTTTAGATATTGTATAAATGCCTTGGAGCTTAGTATATGCATTTGAAATAAACTTGGCTTTACGCAAAGCAACCATATTATGCCTTCCTTTGAATATCTATGTATGCATGTCATTTTGTTACATCACGGGTGTAACTTGCGAGCACGGTTGTTGTGCTTACTCTTGCTTGAAACTAATTTTTGAGCAGGAGAGGACTTCCTTGATGATGACGAAGACCAGATCAATTAGGCCATGCCCTCCAGCCAATTACCTGTGGTGTATTGGATGGACTTGCCTTTTGTTCCGCTGTGTATTTTGCTATTGTCGATCTGTAAGCAAACTTTGTAATCAACTCTTTCGCTGTTAGTAAAGTCTCCTGTGGATGTATGTTATCACTTGTAATTGCTGTGAGAACTAGCCATTGATCCTTGGGACTAGTTCGGATCACAGGAGGGTGAGGACTTCTCCAAGTCCCATGACCTCCTCGGGTTGGTCTCTAGACCTCCCCCAGGTTTGGTCGTGGCTCTTGGGGAGGTCCTGAGCCTCAAAGACCTCCTCGGGTTAGTTCCCTGGACTATCAGGAGGTCCGGCTGGACCTCCTGGGAGGCCTGGGAGGACTGTCCGAGAGGTCCTTAGCACCTCCTAGGAGGTCCTGGTGGACTCCCAAGGAGGTCTTGGAGGACCTCTCGGGTGAGGCCCCTGGCCGGGTCGTCACAAGTGGTATTAGAGCATCTTGATTGCAGGACATAGCCTAGTAGAATGGCCATAGAATTTCAAAGTGTATTTTATAAAACAAAGAAGCATAAAATGTTCTTTTCTTATCTGGGTCATCCTTCTATCCTTACCTCCCTTTTGGTAATCTTTCTTACCTTAATCTAATCTTACCTTGTCTCTGTCTTTGCACCAATTTACAATATTAAATGGAGACATGTTTGAAACCAATTTTATAATAAAGTTCATTAAAAATAAAAATTATGAGAACTGGTTTCATCCATTTTGGGGTTGAGATGAATTAGTTATGTATTTTTGAAGTTATTCGTATTTTTTAGTAGACAAATTAATGGATTTTGAATTTCCTAAGCCTTTTAGACTTTTCCTACCAGGGCTGAGCTAGCCTCAGATGATGACGTGTGGGGTCCAAGCACAGCGCACGACACTTAGGGCTTGGACTCACGCGCGCACGAGGCGGACCGTTGGATTTTGATTGAACGGTTGATAGTTAGTGCGAACGTTCGGACCATGTTTTCTGATCGTCCGATCGAGATCTAACGGTTCATAAACGCCGCGTGTTCGGACGGTCCGAACAGCCCTTTTGATCTGGAGCGTTGATTTCACATCGGACGGTCCAAACGCGAGTGAATGTTCGGACCGCCCGAGCGGTCAAGAGATCTGGGCCGTTTATTTTCCATCGGACGACCCAAAAGTGGTTGGTGCGGCGGGTGCACTTAGTTGACTTTGCCGAGTCCATTCGCCTGGGTCGGACTCGAGCCAGGGTTGGGTTCGGGTCGGTTGAACAGTGCAGAGGTTTGATTGAGATTTAATTTATCTTCTCTACTTTGACCAAGAGTTTATAAATAGAAATAAAATTCCTAAAAATGTAAAATAAATCAGAGGGGTTCCTGGGAAGGTCTAGTGTCCATAAAAATTATTAAACCTCATTATTCATGATATATTTTGTATAATATAAATTCAATCTTAGGCTAGGTCTTTTAATGGTGTTTGAATTTTCTTAGGGTTCAAACCAGTCCCAAAAATTTGGAAAAAATTATATTAATTCATGATAAATATTCTAGTATTTGAATAAATTATTTTCAGATGATAATAAAATGTTTTTGTTGCTGTTTTTATTTGGAGTTCAAATTTGAAGTGTGTGTTTAATAATTCTGCCTCATGTTGTTCCACACAATTCACATTTGAAACACAAACCATTGTTTGGGATGTTACATAATAACAACTTGAAGCGGTAATAACAACTTGTTACATCGTAGAAAGCAGTGCAGGTTACAATGCAAATCACTACAACACTCACATCACTACAACACTCACATGACTCAAATACACTGGATAGCTTACAGATACTAAGTGGCGCTGAAGGAAGAAGGTCTATTCGGGCAGTTCCTGAATGAGTGCCTATGAGTCTTGCATAGCCTACACCTCATTAGTCTTGGCCGATCTCCACGTTGGCTCGCATCCATGTCGTTGCGGATGCGCCTTGACTGACGTCTCCCATGGCCTGGATGCCGCAGTGCGTCATTCGGTGACCACTTCACTGCTCCTGGCCATAGGTCCCTGTAGTGGCCTTCCACGCCGTAGGAGTTGAACTCGCCGTTCCAAGTATCATACAGGTGTCGTATGTCGTAGTACTCCAACATGTACATGCTAGAAGATTGGTGAAATACAGCACATGCAGCATATACGTGGGAGCAAGGCTTCTGCAGGAGTTAAAGCTTGTTGCAGGTGCAAACTGCCACATCGCCTATGGTGCAAACATGCTTCTGGTCACCTCTCATGTGGCCGCGAACGTACTTGTCCCGCAGGCGGATCTCGAACTTCCTCCTCACACCATCCATTGTGATAGCTACATGGGATCGGGCCTTGGTAATTTCCTTGTCCATGTAAGCAAGGGTAACCTCCGAGTACTGTTTCCCTTCGTCGAAATGTTGCTTGGCCATCATTGCCCGATTGACGAAGTAACCGACCGTATGGTTCCATGTCTCGTTGACAACAGCGGTGATGGGCAGGGCACGGACCCCTTTCAACACACCATTGTAGACCTCGGACATGTTGGTTGTCATGATGCCGAACCGAGCACCATAGGTGTTGTGAAGAATGGACCATTTCTCATAGTCGGGGGGCATGCACGCTCATCCACTCAGCGAACTCGCTTTGTGGTGCGCCTGGGCCAGAACCTCCACTTGCACGCTCGGTTTCGATCTCAAGCTCCCGCCACACGGCATCGAACTTGCGCTTCTGGTTCTGCAGGCAGAGCTTTTTGAACTTCTTCATGAGGTCTTTGCTCCAGAAGCGCGTGTGGAAGTTGGCAGCTAGATGCCGCATGCACCAACGTGTGCGCATGTCGTTCCATTAGAACGGCGGGCTTGTACTGTGCTGCATGGTGTGCAGCGCGGACAACAACCCGGCATGACGGTCGGTTATGATGCACACATTTGGCCGATCCCTTACAACATGTTGCTTTATGTTGGCTAGAAACCATAGCCAACTGTCAGTGTTCTCATTCTCCACAATTGCAAAGGCAACTGGGAGCAACTGGTCGTTGCCATCAGCGGCAATAGCGGTGAGCATGGTGCCCTTGTACTTCCCGCAAAGAAAAGTACCGTCCATAGTCAGGACGGGATGACAGTGGGAGAAACCCTAGACTGCTGGGCCAAAAGCCCAGAAGACTCGATCAAGGATTAGGGAATGTGGGATGTTCGACGGGTGGGACCTATCCACCCTGTTGACGTATGTCCCCGGATTAGCATCCGCAATTTGCTTCAGCATTCTGGGGACTAGGTCATACGCCTCTTTGTAGCTACCGTACAACCCTTCGAGGACCTTCCACTTCGCTCGTCAGACCTTACTATAGCTAACGGCATACCCTACTGTATTCGCTACGTTAGCCATCAGGACCTTCGGCGAAACGGTCAAATCGGCGACAACTGCATGGCTTATGATGCTTGCGATGTAGGTCGAGATTACATTCTTATGCATTTGCAATGGCTCCTGAAGCTCACATGTGTGATCCGTCACGACTGTGATGCGGAAGGCCATTCCCGCCCCAGGGAATCTCTGCGCACGAACTTAACTATGTAAGTGTCAGGATTAGACCTGCACATAACGGAAGACATATAATAGTTAGTACGACTTACTGTAGATAGTTCAAGATACAGCAAACAACATTCAAACTCACCTGTAAACTCGGTAAGTCCGACTGGTCTTCACCATGAAAATCACGATAGCTTGCCTGGCGGCAGCCTTGTGTGGGAAATGTTACCCCACAAGCAGGGTATCTGCATCGAAGGCCCACAAAGACTCGTGCTCCTGGGCCAGAACAAGGGAAGAGGCTGCTTGGCAATCCAACCGACTTGGAACATAGTCCGTGTCGGTCGAAACAATGCCACCAACGATCCCGCCCTCATAAATAAACCGTCCTCCTTTGGATTGCGAGTCAAAGTCATCCTCATCTTCGGTGGCAGTGCCCTCGGACATGCCATCGATAATCTCGTGACAATCAACATGAGCACCCTGCCATTTATCCACACCTTCATTTGGTTAGAAACTACCAGAATCTCCATCAACTGGAGCATCCTGCCTAATGACGTTTGGCGCTCTCGAGACCTCTCTCGTCATCAACAAACCGAAGAGGGGGACAAGAGCGTCGTTGGCTCCTTTAATGGCACCCCCCAAAGGATTGAGTAGGACAAACAAAATGGACATACACCATGGGTCGTCGATAGATCGCAGCGTGAGGATTGCTAACGATCTCCATGTACTGTGCCCACATGGCACTACTGGTCACCTTCGCCAGGCCCCACAACATCTGCCCGTGTGGTGGGACCGTGGTGGTGGTGACTGCCTCTATTACTATCTTGTTCCTCGCGACATGCCTATCGAACAATTGCCGAATGCACCGTCGTAGCTCCAGCAAATCAACGTATGCCAGGTTGGGAACGTTTAGCAAGGCGCACTGGCAGTTGGACAAATCAACTCCATCTAGACTAGCACGCACGTTACCGTGGAACACGTACAGTGTCTCCATTTCTAACAAAATTAACACAATATTTTAACCAAAACACAACATAAAAACCATACGTGCGTTGCTGAAATGAACTTACAATGTTCTGACTCTTAACCTCGCATACGGAAGCGCAAATTCAAACATGCATCGCATTAGTAACGACTTCGGCAAATGGTGCCAACAAAGGGCAAACAAAAATGTTAAGTACGAGAGAGGGAGACACCTCAGAAAGAGGGAGAGATTCCTGAGAGGAACGATCGAGCGAGTGTGTGGCCGCGCGTTTAAATAGCCGAGCACCGGAGACACAACGGGACAGAGGGGCAGGTCCCTACCACGCTGGCGAGGGGTAGGTCCCTACATGCCCACACCGAGGGCATGCAGACGTGACGGACCGAAAGCGACTTTGTGCGAAAGCGATGCTACGCTGACCTCAAGATTAAATCGTACCTGCATAACGACAACGGTGTCGAGTCGCAGAGATGACGCCGCCTGTGAGGGTGCGGGTCACCTACAGCGTAGTAGGGGGCCTACTATATGTGATACTTAAATTTTGCACTTAATGTGTGATGCCTGTAATACTTTTGCGTTCTTATGTGTACTCGTTCATACAATGCATGTTTGTTCAATGCATATGGACGCCTATAGCTTAATGCACATGGTACATCGATACAACATGTCAACTCGATAAAAGGCAATAGCAATGACGCGTCCACCATTTAGTTACATACTTTAGGAGATTGAACATAAGTGCGTACAGAAAGGGAGACTACCGAGGTACAAGCTTCTCCGCCCGTGCCTAATGGTAGAAGCTGCCTCTTGCTACCCACATAGAGTGTTCTCCAGTTGGGCGCCTCGGACGTGGCTGGCCGTCGTTGTAGTGGCATGCACATATGCAGCTATGGTTGGCGCAACAGCATGTGGGATCATAGGAACTTTCTATGTTCACGACCTCCTCGTTGCCCCTCTCGTACTGCATCTGTTGGCGGAGGTCATCATTTTGCTCCTTGAGATCGTCACTTTGCACCTCCAAATCAAAGATTCGGTTCCACAATATATCCACGTGCTTCGCAACATGTCGTTCATGGGGAGGATCGATCCAGCGGGTAAAGTTGCATTTCGCCATCTGCTGTAAGGGACGGTTAGTATGGATAATGTATTAGCAGTAACATGAGCAAAACTATTTATCCCAGAGTGTGGGCATCGGAAGAAACGTCATTCGCCATCGAAAGGGCCGTCTATGACCTGCATGATAGCGTCCTCCCCGTGTCCGCATTTCGGCCACTTAGGTTGAGCACGCTTATTCGGCACCAGCCGGTAGTTAGGGCCGAAGTCCTCCCTCCTTTCCAGGAGAATGTCTTGCTTCGGCGACCCCGGTTGGACTGGTCCCTGGGCATCTGCTATCGTATGTTACTGTACGACGGGGAAGGTTCTTCTTCCTACGGTTTCAAGGGTCGAGTGGTTCTACTTTCGGAGCGTAGGGCGTGCATTTTATAGCCCGCGGGGGGGGGGGAGGCTAACAAAGCGAGTAATGTATTAGCTTGCAGATGACAAGACCAGACAATTTGGCGCATGGCGAAAGAATCGGACGAGACGAGGCAGTTTTGCGTAGTGACAAGACCACACGGGGCAGCTTTGCGCAATGATAAGACCAAAAGAGACAGCCTTGTGCAGTGAGAATACCAGGCAAGGCAGCTTTGCGCAGTGACAAGACCACACGGGCCAGCTTTGCGCAGTGATAAGGCCAAATGAGACAGCTTTGTGTAGTGACAAAACCACACGGGGCAACTTTGCGCAGTGATAAGACCAAAGGAGACAGCCTTGCGTAGTGACAAAACCAGACGAGACAGCTTTGCGCAGTGACAAGACTACACGGGCCAGCTTTGTGTAGTGATAAGACCAAAGGAGACAGCTTTGCGCAGTTTAGGGTTTAGGTTTAGGGTTACGCTTTTCAGATCGACTTACCAACCCTGACCGCCTCGCCAGCTTTTCGGACTGAAAAGACAAGACTCTTCAAAGAAAGACGTGACAATACTCTGCCTCGCCAGCTTTTTCAGATGGTCATGATAACACTCTACCTCCTCAGCTTTTCAGAACTAAAAGACAGGACTCTGCATGAAATTAACCACACCATGCCAACCATGGGGCTTATAAAAGGGGGTTAAACCAAACCCAACACTACACAACACTACACAATAGATACCCGACTATGGACTCTTGACAAACTTCTACGCGAGGATGTTGCGAAGCAAAAGTGGTAGGTAAGAGAGAAGCAGCTACAATACCCAGATTTTTCAATGAAAGATGCTCTAGTACCACCACGTTTTTCGATCCCGCTGTGTGTGTGTGGTGAACCGGTAGAGATCATTCAGTCCACACACCCAGACACCGCAGCCCGGGCGTACTACACGTGTGGGCACTACCTCGTAAGCATTTCTTTCGCGCGCATCGATTTTCCTCTCCCAACGTTGAATTCCTTAAATTTTTAACTTCATCCCCACGTAATGGCAGCTCGAGATGCACTACCACTCTCTTCCAATGGATCGACGGCCCGGAGATGTACGACAGGGCATTCATCCATCAGAAGTACATGCTGAACTACTCGGTGCGGGCCGAGAACTTCGTGCGGTGGAAACCTTACGTGTCGAGACCTGTTGAGGAGGCAATCAAGGAGCCCAAGACTTCGCCGGCGTAATCCATATCGACGACGTGAGTTATAAAGAATGTACATCCTTATTATGTTTTTCACTATACGATGTACTTACATCATAGAATCGCAGGACATGGACAACTTCGACATACCAGCCCGACGTGAATAGTCCCGCGACAAGGGCAAGGGAAAGGCTCATGCAGCTGAGCCCGGCCGCCACAGCGTATCCGGTCACCCAGGCGTAATCCGTATCCACGACGTGAGTTATGAAGAATTTACATCCTTCTTAGGATTTTCACTATACGGTGCACTTACATCATGGAATCGCGGGACATGGACGACTTTGACATACCAGCCCGACGTGGACAGTCCCGCGACAAGGGGAAGGGGAAGGCCAGCGAGGAGTTCAACGCCGAGCTAGCAAGGAAGGAAAAATGGCCCCGGTCCACGCAGTAGGTCAGGTCATTATGTAGTAGTCCCCCGTCCTACCCCCCATGTTTTTTACTATCCCCTAAAGGCATGTATACTTATATGGTCCGAATGCTTGTGTTGCAGTGTACCGTAGTAGTAGCGAGGATGACTAAAGCAATTAGTCGAACCATCATGCCATATCACTATGTGTAACGTGCTTCTATCTGTAGATTCTAATGTAGTTTTGGTTTCGTGTCTCTGCTAAGCCATCAAAGCAAGCTTATATTGCAAGTATGCCTCTTCTAGTGGAATCCCAGAAAGAACCATTCGTACCAATATCGAATCATCCATGTTTTAGGGCATCTTCATAATCACAACGAGCATTCTCAACCCCTTCAATCATATTCTGTATAAGCTTCATAAAGTACTTCATCGCCTGCCTGCCTATATACGTGTATACGTTCAGACGACTTCATCGAGGAGAGACTCCATGTTTTGTAATTTTCCTATACTCATTTGCTATATTTTCAAATTACTACAAACAGCGTTGAAACTGCGACGAAACCATGATTTCGGAGAAAAGGAAACCCTACTTTACCTCCATGCCCTTATTTTACAAATCTCAGTGCCGATATTTTTTAATAAAATATAATTAAATAATATTTAAATTTAAAAATTTTCAATTTTTTCGTTCTTTCTTTCAAAAATTTGGATTTTAGAGCGGCTAGCCACCACCTACCGCGCTCGACACCAGGGGCAAGTGCCCTGCCGCGCCCAGGGCCGGGGGTAGGCGCCTGCCACGCCGATGGCGAGGCGAGTCGCTTCTTGCCCACGATACTGCGGTACCTACATGCTCACAAAGCCATTTTTCAAATTATGGTGAAAGATGGCTACTTTTGAAATTAAATTTTACTACAGGGCCAAAATAGTAAAAAATTCATCAAAATAAGGTACACTATTTCAAAAAGGTGAGATCGAAATACCAACGCCTCCCACCTCATTTTTCACTTTGATCTTTGAAAAGAAATTCCCTATTGGTTGAAGTTATTTAAATCTTTTTAAATAATACAATTTTAATAAAAAAAATTACAAAAAATTGTCATTTTTTTTTTAAAAAAAATGGGCTACTCTCGCCGAAATGGCGACATGGCCAAATCATCATTTCAAATGACGATAAGGCCAAATCATCATTTGAAAATAGTGTCAAGAGTCTGCCGCCCACCTAATGAGATAGTAAAAGCCCTGTCACGCTTCTAGTTTACGTGACGACGACAGAATCTGCACCCCTATCTAATTAATTCAATTATAGTTAATAATTGAATTAATTATATAGTTTTAGATGTATTGCTATGTGGTGTAGTGTCGTGTAGTACATCATTTTAGTTGTGTGTAGTTTAGTTTTGGATATGTCGTTAGTCGTGTAGATTTTTTTGTGCAATAATTAAATTAATTAGATAGTTTTAGATGTATTGTATAGTTTCGGATATAGTGTTAATATTTTTTGTGGTGCCACTAATTGCAAAGTTAGTTTGCGGTATACTTCTTATTACTTTTTTGCTACGTTTCATATTATTAATAATGTAAGCATTAAATTTTCAGCTATGGCATCCGCATGAGACACTACGAGCAGTGGGCCTACAAGTTGGTTGACCCGGCCATTACCGCGGGTCACTGTAGCCGCCTCAGTACCGTCCACCCCAGCCTAGCGAGGCACCCATTAAGCTTGGCACATTGCGGCTGTGCACGCCTATGAGGGCATAGAGGGTCGACCCACATTGGGTTCCTAGGTATGTGTAGTTGTGACCTTCATGTACTCAATTTTAGTCCGACTTGTGTGGGTGGACTCACGTATGTTGTTAATCCTGTTGACGTAGGTTGAGAGCGGCAGACCTGCTTCTGCTAGCGAGGATGGAGGAGGCGACGTGGGAGGACGACCAGGATGTACGTACGTTGAGGTGGTTCTCATACAACCGGTGCCTCCTAACGACACTGGTTGACTATTGGAGGCCGGAGACGCACACATTCCACCTTCCATACAGGGAGATGGGGCCTACGTTGTAGGATGTAGGCTTCATGACCGGTTTGCCATGCGCGGGCTTCCCTTTGGCGGCGTACGACATCGCATCGATGTGGCACACGAACATCCTCGCGAGGTTCCAAGCGGTACTGCCACCTGATGGCGACACAGGGAGTTCACTAGTACACACGGGCCGATGCTGAAGTGGCTCTGCCAGTTCTATGTTAGTATTTGTAACTCTTGTGTTTTTTCTTCAATTATTTTGTTCAACTTAGTTGTGAGTCCTTTGAAGGGAAATGAGTAGGCTACACTAGTTGGCAATTTCAAAAAATCTACCGCGTAAACCAAGAAGCCATGCAAGCTAGAGATCATAGATCCTTACCACTAGACGCGCAGAGCAGCGAAAGAAGAGTAGGAGTACCTTGATCCAACGTAGAGTGCGTCGATGAAGTGGTCGTAGTCGATCATCTCCTCCAGCAACCAATCGTGTTCCTAGCGAAGTCGTGGATCGCCCTTGAGCACAGCAACGCCTCTACGGTATACATACGTCCAGGGATGGAACACCGCATACCGGTGTGCTAGCACCAACTCGTACGGTATGTCTCTCTCCAGAAGATGGCGGCTAGAGTTTCAGTGGAGCAACTCACATCGTCTCGTACACCTCCCAACAGCCTCATGCATCGCCTTATATAGATCCCATGATGGATCCTATCCAAACACGTTTGTTCCGACCCGTTAAGTGTGTGACCCATTAGGTTCATGCGTAATCGGTTGTGACTCAGAAATCCTTTCCGACCATGAGTCGTTAGCTGTTCCTAGCAGGACATAACGATTCTCGAACACATATAAATTATATCGGATGAACCTTAATGCAATATGATCTACGACCAGGTCCTTATCACTAATGACCAGCTCGTATGTCTATACGACCAGCCCGTATTTAGTCTCGAATAGTTCGTAACTCCTTATGAACAAGTTTCGACCACCTAGTGATTATGTTCGACCAGTCTACGACCAGCTCGTATCTCCATACGACTAGTCCGTACCTGATCGAACTAAACGACCTTCTCGTGTATTCTCCCTTTGCCTCATGATATCTAGTTGAACTCCAGGTGAGATATTGCTATCCATGGACTGTTCAATACTTTCTCGATCAAGTGTCGAATAACTTCATGTGGTCGACTCTTCGACCACTAATGGCATGGCCATGCACTTTCTTTATCTGACCACATCGAGGGGCCCAGAGATATCTCTCCTGTTATGTTAGGAGGGGAAAATCTCATATCTGACTAGTCACATTCCTCCGCATATTTCATAGCATACCCAAAAACTACCTTTATATCTACCCAGTTACGGAGTAACGTTTGGCAGCCCCTAAGTGTACTATTACACATGTAGGAAACCATGTTGATCTCAGGTCTAAGGATTATACATCATCATTGCTTGAGACCAATTGATGACACATAAAATCATAACAATCTCAATAGTGTCCCAAGGTGGGTCAATCCAACACCATATTCTCTAACATGTGTTCACATTATAGATTCGATATCCCTATATCCATGATCGGTGAAACATGGTCATCAATCAATACATGTGATGGTCGATAAGTCACTAGTGTTCCGACCAGTGGCATCCGACCAGGGATACATTTAGAATGACATCATATAAGTTAAAGAGCTTCACCAACAAGTCACATACTTGTTAATCTTTATAACTGATGATTCATTCATGGAACATAATAACATTTATTCAATAACTCATAAACATAGACGTGATACAATCATCTCTATGATTGCCTCTAGGGCATATCACCAACATCCTTGTCTTCATACAGCCGCATCATATGGCACAGGACGCACCTGACTGCACAATGAAGAGGCACTTCAAGGCCTACTTGTTGCGGATGTTCGAGTGGGTCATGTTATGTGGGTCCCATGGTGACAGTATTGACAAGCACATGATCTGCCATGCCTGAGAGTTGGCGGACATGGAGCTGGAGGAGATCCAGCCATACGCTTGGGGGCCTGGTGGTCCTGTGCCCAACATACCTCGCCCTATGCGACGCATGTCGGAGGGTTTGGGATAACTCCATCCCCTCTGGATGCTGGTTCCTTCTTCGGCTGTGGTCATTCGAGCATTTCCAGATCGGACGACCACAGCTCGACCTCGGAGCCTACACCTTCGCCATGTACGCCGTCGCCGACGACGTGGATGACCCAACCATGAGTACGGTGTGGTGTCACCGATGGGTAAGTTTTTCAAACCCTTAGTCCAATTCGTAATGTGCTGGAACTGCATGTGCTCAGGTTTTGTTGTTCTATTCCACAAGTCACGTTCACACCGATTACTACGCACGCGTCCTACCCAGACTATGTTGCGATGTTCGACTAGTTGATGGATGACTGTGTCATCTGAACATCGTACACTCTCGAGAGGGTGTATGCGCGCGCACCTCGAGCCCTATCAAGCTTGTGACAGTGAGACTCCGCATACTAGTTCATGCGGCGTCACTTGGTGCACAATGTCTTCGTAGAGGACTACTTCATGCACAAGGTGATGCGGCAGTTCAAACTATGAAAGTAGGTCCCAGTGCCTGGGGGGAGCTGTTGTCGTCGAACGTCCATGGGTAAGTTAACGTTTAATTTTGTAGTAGCATTTGCCTTGCGTGCTTATAATTTTTTTGTTTTTCTTTCTAGAGGTGACAAGATGGTCCCTTGGCTGACACAGTGGATACACGACTTGGAGGACGTAGTCCAAGAGGATGCTCCCTACGACCACCAGACGTATGAGGATTACATCGAGTGGTACTCCACTCGGACGAGGGTTCATTGCGTCAGGATCATGGATGACGCACCACAACACGAGGCCGCGACGACCGACACAAACCCCACCTAGTCGGACTCTGCATTCCATCACGCGATACGTATTGAACGGTCCATACTTCTGTTAGACCATCCGGCCTTGTCAAGGTTTTTTGCTGATGAATAATTAACTTTTGGGTTGCTTGGAATTTGCGGTTGTTAGAAGGTTCCGTTGTTCCGTTTGGGTAGCTAGTTTAAGGTCTTTTCAGGTTCACCGGAGGTCTTCAAGGTCCTCCTCAAGCGCACCCGCGTAGACTCATCAAGACCACTCAAGGTCCGCCTCAGAAGCACCTGCGTGGACTCATCAGGACCATCCAGGACCTCCCCAGGATAAATTTGGTCGATCCAGGACCTCCCCCAGGAGCACCAACGCGCATCAATCTCGTCCATTCAGGACCTCCCCAGGAGAATCAACGTGGAGCAATCTTATCCACTCAGGACCTCCCCAGGAGAATCAACGTAGATCAATCGCGACCATTCAGGACCTCCCCATGAGCACCAACGTGGATCAATCTCGACCACTTAGGACCTCCCCATGAGCACCAACGTGGATCAATCTGGACCATTCAGGACCTCCCCCAAGAGCTTCAACGTGGATCAATCTAGACCACTCAGGACCTCCCCCTGGAGCTATCTGGACCGTCTAGGACCTCCCCCTGTGAAGAGGTTTTTCGAGCACTGTAGCTCCGAGTACTGCTCATCGAGGTACTATAGCAAGGAGGTCTTCTGAAGTACTATAGCTCCGAGTACTGTTCATCGAGGTACTATAGCAAGAAGGCCTTCCAGGTACAGTAGCAAGGAGGTGGTCTTTGTAAAAAGGCCAAGCGGGTAGTCTTTGCAAAAAGACAAGTCTGTTCAGGACAACACAGGAGGTCCTCCAGGATCTCCTAAGAGGTCTATGTGGAGGTTTCTCAAAGACCACCCTGGAAGTTTTTCAAAGACCACCCCGAAAGTTTTTCAAAGACCACCCCAGAGGTCTTTGAGGAGGTCCTCCAGGACTTCTCAAGAGGTCCTTCAGGAGGTTTTCCAGGACCTCCCATGAGGTCTTTCAGGTCCTCCCACGAGGTCTTTGAGGAGGTCCCCAGGACCTCCCAGGAGGTCCTTGAGGAGGTCCTCCAGAATCTCCTCGAAGGTTTTCCAGGACCTCCCAGGACGTCTTCACAAGACCTCCCAGGACGTCTTCACAAGACCTCCCAGGAGGTTTTTTAGGAGGTCTTCCAAGACCACTCACGAGGTCTTTCATGACTTCCCAGTAGGTCTTTCATGAGATCTTGCAGAACCACCCAGTGGTCTTCTCAGGACCACCCGGAGGTCTTCCACGACCATCCTATTCATCTCGATAAATGTGTTTTTGAGTGCTACAGTAAGTAGTACGGCTTGGAAGTGGTCGTGGACCTCTTGGATAATTTCGTAGACTTGTTGACGTGGTTGTAGACCTCAAGGAAAATCTGGATAGTGTTTATTGATGATTGAGAGTATGTGTTTTATGTGTGTGAACTGATATTGGTCAAGTTGGAGAACTTATGCTAGGAATATGTTCCTTGGTCTTTGCATGTGCAGGTTGAGCGTGAAGACGACCATGGTCGATGACAAGGAGGATCGGGACTAGGATGGGGAAATATGAGGTTCAAGAGGTCTAGGATGTCACAAGGTGGTCAGGCTGTTGGGTCACGAGTAGGCTACGATAGCTACAAACAAAAATTTCTACCACGCAAACCAGGAAGCCATGCAAGTAGATGATCATAGATCGTTACCACCAGACGCGCAAATCAGCGGAAGAAGGGTTGGAGCAGTTGGAGCAGCCTGGTCCAACGAAGAGCGCGTCGATGTAGTGGTCGTAGTCGATCGTCCAACGTCCAGCAAGTCGATGTAGTGGTCGTAGTCGATCGTCTCCTCCAGCAACGTCTGCAGTTCCTTGTCAAGATCGCGGATCGTCCTCAAGTGCAACAATCGTAGTAGCGCCTCTACGGTATCCATGCGTCTAGGGATGGAACAACCGAACGCTGGTGTGCTAGCACCAAGTCGCACGGTGGAGCTCTCAGGAAGATGGCGGCTAGGGTTTCGGTGGTGTTTCACGCATCCCTCCCAACAGCCTCATGCACCTCCTTATATAGTGCTCGTGACGGATCCTATCCGAACACGTTTACGAATCGTATTCGTACTGGTTTGTTCCAACCTGTTAAGTGTGTGACCCTGTAGGTTCATGTGTTGTTCGGTTGTGAGTCGGAAACCGTTTTCGACCACAAGTCGTAGCGGCTCCTAGCAGAGCATATCGATTCCCGAATACACACAAATTACATCGGACGAACCTTAATGCAATATGATCTATGACTAGGTCCTTATCACTTACGACTAGGTCATATCTTTATACGACCAGTTCGTATTTGATCACGACCAACTCGTAACTCCTTACGACTTGGTTTCGACCACTCTGTGATTACGTTCGACCAGTCTACGACTAGCTCGTATTTGCATACGACCAGTCTGTAACTGTTCGACCTGAGCGACCTACTCGTGTATACTCCCTTTGCCTCACGATGTCTGGTTGAACTCCAGGTGAGATGTTGTGTCATCCATGGGTATTCAATACTTTCTCGTCGAGTATTCAGATAACTTTACGTGGTCGAACACTTCGACTACTAGTGGCATGGCCATGCACTTTCTTTATCCGATCACAACGAGGGGCCCAGAGACATCTCTCCTGTTATGTTAGGAGGGGCAAATCCCATATCCGACTAGTCACATTCCTCTGCATGTTTCATAGCATACCCGAAAGCTACCTTTATAACTACCCGATTCACGGTGTAGCATTTGGCAACCCCTAAGAGTGTTCTTACACATGTAGGAAACCATCTTGATCTCGGTCTAAGGATTATACATCATCATTGCTTGAGACCAACTAATGACACATAGATTCATAACAATCTCAATAGTGCCTCAAGGTGGGTCTTATCCAACATCATGTTCTCTAACATGTGTCCATATTATTGGTTTGATATCTCCATATCTATGACTCGTGAAACATAGTCATCAACCAATACATATGCTAGTCTATTCATATGTGTCCTCATATGTTTACGACTAGGGATCGTATAAGAATAATTATTGCAGAAATATAGAGTTTCACAACCAAGTCACATACTTGATAATAAATATTAACAATATTATTCTAGAAACAAGATAACACATTATCCAATGTCATGAACATAATGAAATATAATCATCTCTATGATTGCCTCTAGGGCATATTTCCAACACGGGCTTGCGCTGGAGCACGTGAAGATCAAAGGTGGTTACATGATGCATGGAGTAGCTTCGGGAGGTCCAGTCCTGAAGGCTTGTGATGTGTGAGGAGATATGGAAGGTGTTCCATATCTGGAAGGTTTAGAGATGTTGGAAAACCCGTATTTGGAAGAGTTTCGGGTCCCTTAATTCTCAGAAGAGATAGGATTTCGTGTCCATGTCGTTGAGGATACAAACTAGTCTTTGCCTATAAAAGGAGACAGAGGGGAAGTGTTTTCACGTGGCTTTTGCGGTAGAGCTAGAGAGGTCTTTCGGTAGAAAGATTTGAGGGGTGCTTGAAGAGCACTTTGTAGACACAGAACAAGTTTGAGAATTAAGAGATCGAATCTATTCAAGAAGTTCGTGTTCTCTTTGGAGACGTGGTTCGCTGAGCGTTGTCTCAGGTTTGTTCTTGTTCGAGCAGTGCATGTGCATGGCGAGTACGACTGATTTGTACGCAAGAAATCGGTATAATCATTCACCCCCCTCTGATTGTGCTATACGATCCTACAAGTGGTATCAGAGCAAGGTTGCTATGGCGTCAGAGAGGTATGTGAATCAACCTCCCATGCTAGAAGGTACTGATTTTGTGTTTTGGAAGTGTCATATGCAAGCTTACATTGAGGCTCAAGGTAATGCTGTCTGGAATAAGGTTTCTAGCCCTTATGTGGTTCCTGCTACTGTTACTAACCTAAATAAATCATATATTGATCTGAATGCTCAAGCTCATAACTTGTTGTTTCAAGGGATCTCTCGTAAAGAATTTGATCGCGTAGCTCATATTAACTCTGCTCACTTAATATGGAAGACTCTTTGTGATTATCATGAGGGAACCACTAAAATCAAGAAAGTGCGTAAAAATCTTTATCAAAAAGAATATTCTGATTTTACTATGAAGCCTGTTGAAGCTATTGATGATCTTTTTGCTCGGTTTGAAAAGATACTGAGTAGTTTGCGTGGCGTTGATGTTATTCCTACTGATGAAGATAATGCATCTAAAATTTTGAGATCTTTAGGTTCTGAGTGTTTGATGGTTGTCACAACGATCAATCAAACTATCGATCTAGATACTTTAACCATGGATGATCTTTACTCTAAATTGAAAACCTATGAGATGGAAGCTTTGCCATCTAAGATCAATATATCTTCACCTTTAGCACTTGTGACTAACCCCATGCAGGTTGCTTCTTCGAGCTCTTTTTCTTGTATTTGCCTTGTCTTCTTTTTCAGATGAACAGCTCGAACAACTCCCTGAAGAGGACTTGGTATTGATCTCCTCACGGGCATACAAGGCACTCACCAATATGAGGATGAGGAATCGAGGTGGCGTCTCGAGTTCAATCAAGTGCTATGGGTGTGGCGAGCCAGGTCACATTAAGTTGGAGTGTCCAAAGCTCAAAGGAAAGAAGATCAAGGAAGACAAGAATTATCATCATCGGTCATCCAAGAACAATAACACCAAGGGTGGTCACAAGTTTGTTGAACAGATCATATCGGCTATTGAGCATCTTGATTTGAGCGATGTAGAATATGAGAGTTGTGACGACATCGATGATGATGATTCTAAAGGCAAAAAGAAGAACGACGACTTCACGGGCATGTGCTTCATGGCAAGCAACGACGACAATAGTGATCCCGATGAGGTAAGACCATCATATGATGAACTTGAAGATGGTTTGATTAAACTTGCTATCGAATTGAAAAAGACAAAGAAAAAACTAAAAGAAAATAATTGTCTTGTTAAAAGCTTAACTTCTGAAATTAATAGACTTAGAGCTTCTATTTCTGATGATGAATCATGTGAGTTTTGTCAAGTTTTACATGCTGAGTTGGAGACTACTAGGTCAATAAATGCTAAATTTGATGATTTAAGACTAGCACATGACTCTTGTGATGAAAAGTTAAAACTTGCGAATGATAAAATTGAAAAGTTCAAGTTTAGTGCTTCTACATGTTTAGATTCAAGTCATTCAAATACTCAATTTAAAGCTGGCTCTAATTGTAAATTGCTAGAAGCTAGACTAAATTTATCTCATGAATCAATTCAACAGATGCTTTATCATGAGACATCCTCGTGCTCTAACTGTCCAAAATTTAACACTGAAATAGAAGCTTTGACTAGACAACTAAATGAGTTTACTGAAAAAGAAAGATTGGCCCAGTCTAGTGCTTCTAAGAAAATTGTGAATGAATCTGTCAAATGCACAGCTTGTCCTACTCTAGCTAAAGAAAATGAGTATCTTAAGGACACTTTAGAGAGATTTTCTTTTGGCAAGAAGAACTTGAATATGATCCTAGACAAGTCAAAAGTGAGTGTTAAAAGTCAAGGTCTAGGATTCAATTTTGTTGAACATGCCAAGAATAATCCTTCTAAGATTATTAAGCTTCTTGAACCTGGAAAATTTGAAGTAGAATCTGAATCAAAACAAATTGTTTTTAAATCTGCTGGTATTGCAATGGACTCATCTACCAAAGTGAGTGCTGTAAAGGCAATAGATACAACTTCTCATAAATTCAAGTATCATTGCACTCATTGTGGTAGATAGGGTCATCTGGTTCAATTTTGCTTTCGAAAAGCTAAGAAAGAAAAGAAAGACAGGTTAAGAAGGATTTCTCGTTCTAAAGTGGAGTTTGGTCAAGCTCCTTATCATCGATGTGCTCCCTCTAAACAATATTCTGTTGGTTTGGGCTATAATTCAAATAATTCTTGTTCAGCATTGCCTGCATTTCAAGGGGCAGTTAGACAAGCTTCTTTTTGGCATTTTGATCGCTCATGCACATATGTTTCTGGTTCTAGTTTTATTGCTCCTATTCGTCGTGTATCTTAGTACTGGATTCCTAAATCTTATTTCACTAACCCCAGTACTGTGAGACCAATGTTTCTTGTGATGTAAGATCAGCTGACGTTTTGGAGATCATGAGCTAGATTTCGTTCCAATCTTTTGCGTCATTGCTTGATTGGATCTCCTGATGGTTCTTCATTTTCTTTGATAGCTTTCTAGTTATTTCACTTTCTGAGAAACTGTGTGGAAAGGGTGTCGTTGCTCTACACCTTGTTGAGTTTTAGATTGCTGATTTTCTCTCAAAACTGTTTGTTTCTACACGATCTGCCTTTTTGCAAAGTAAGTTGGGTGTGTTGCATCCTATGGGCTTATTCTGAGGGGGAGCTTGAGTTTTAAGGGCCAGAAGCTTTGTCTTGTCAAACAGATCATCAATTCCAAGCCATTGAAATCAAATGAGATGTAGAGCTTTCTTTATCATATTTATTCATGTGCTATGTAGCTTTGATCTTGACTGGTTATAATTAATTTGCTACATTAGAACTAAAGCATGACATGGCTGAATACTTTGACTAGATTGTTTATTGGTATCACTTTGTGATGTTCATGAAAAAGGATGAGCTTGTTTGTGAGTCTTATTTTAAATCATGGATTTGAAACAAGTATGTCTCTCATTGCAATCCTGTGATGCTCACTCATTTTGGCATGTTATAAAAAAAATGAGAAAGAGATTTTTGAAAAGATGTATGCTTCAAGCATGCTATACATATCTATGTATTCAAAAGAAAAAAAATATGCACACAAAAGTGCTCAAATGAAAAGAAGTATGCTTCAAGCATGCCACCAGTGAAAAGAAATATGCTTCAAGTATGCCACCTTAAAAAGAAGTATGCTACAAGCATGCCACATGCATATGATTTGAATGTGAAGCAATACGGTGTTACATAAGACTAATAGCTCATCTAGATTTAATTTTGCCTCACTGTTAGGCTTTAACTTTTCATGGTGATATCTCTTTGTGGTCTTATAATCGTTTTAGTCATTGTTTGAGATGCCATGTCATTTAATTAAAACTGCTTAATCATTCTACAAACTTGTTTTGACTTTGCTACATGATACATGTTTTTATATGATCCTGTTAAGCTCTACTCAAAAAGATGGCTTGGTTAATCTATTAAACTGATTTAAAGAATCCACACAGCTTCTTGATCTTTTCTCTGATGTTTTCTCTCTCGGAAGTTCTTGCTGAGTACATTGCCAAAGGGGGAGAAAGATGGGAGAAATAAAAAAATTTGTGCTTGTGTTGAGGGGGAGTTTTATTGCTGGAGGTTACTGCTGTGCTGCTGTGGTTTGCCCAAATTCTTTTCGCAAATTCTTTTCATTTTTGAAGTTTGTCAATGTATTCATCAAGGAGGAGATTGTTAGACCATGCGGCCTTGTCAATGTTTTTACTGATGAATAATTGATTTGAATAATTGACTTTTGGGTTGCTTAGAATTTGCGGTTGTTAGAAGGTTCCATTGTTCCTTTTGGGTGGCTGATTTAAGGTCTTTTCAGGTTCACCGAAGGTCTTCAAGGTCCTCCTCGGGCGCACCCACGTAGACTCATCAGGACCACTTAAGGTTCGCCTCAGAAGCACCTGCGTGGACTCATCAGGACCATTTAGGACCTCCCCAAGATAAATCTGGTCCATCCAGGACCTCCCCCAGGAGCACCAACGCGCATCAATCTCGTCCATCCAGGACCTCCCCAGGAGAATCAACGTGGAGCAATCTTATCCACTCAGGACCTCCCCAGGAGAATCAAGTGGATCAATCGCGACCATTCAAGACCTCCCCATGAGCACTAACGTGGATCAATCTCGACCACTCAGGACCTCCCCATGAGCATCAACGTGGATCAATCTAGACCATGCAGGACCTCCCCTAAGAGCTTCAACGTGGATCAATCTGGACCACTCAGGACCTCCCCCTATGAAGAGGTTTTTCGAGTACTGTAGCCCCGAGCACTGTTCATCGAGATACTATAGCAAGGAGGTCTTTCGAAGTACTGTAGCTCCGAGTATTGTTCATCGAGGCACTGTAGCAAGGAGGCCTTCCAGGTACTGTAGCAAGGAGGTGGTCTTTGTAAAAAGGCCAAGAGGGTGGTCTTTGCAAAAATACAAGTCTGTTCAGGACAACCCAAGAGGTCCTCCAGGATCTCCTAAGAGGTCTTTGTGGAGGTTTCACAAAGGCCACCCTGGAAGTTTTTCAAAGATCACCCCGAAAGTTTTTCAAAGACCACCCCAGAGGTCTTTGAGGAGGTCCTCTAGGACTTCTTAAGAGGTCCTTCAGGAGGTTTTCCAAGACCTCCCACGAGGTCTTCCAGGTCCTCCCATGAGGTCTTTGAGGAGGTCCTCTAGGATCTCCTAGGAGGTCTTTCAAGGGGTCTTTCAAGACCTCCTAGGACGTCTTCACATGACCTCCCAGGAGGTCTTCCAAGACCACTCACGAGGTCTTCCATGACTTCCCAGAAGATCTTTCATGAGGTCTTATAGAACCACCCAGTGGTCTTCTCAGGACCACCCGGAGGCCTTCCACAACCATCCTATGCATCTCGATAAATGTGTGTTTCGAGTGCTACATTAAGTAGTACGGCTTGGAAGTGGTCGTGGACCTCTTGGAGAATTTTGTAGACTTGTTGAGGTGGTCGTAGACCTCAAGGAAGATCTGGATAGTGTTTATTGATGATTGAGAGTATGTGTTTTATGTGTGTGAACTGATATTGGTCAAGTTGGAGAACTTGTGCCGGGAATATGTTCCTTGGTCTTTGCATGTGCAAGTTGAGCGTGAAGACGACCATGGTCGATAACAAGGAGGACTGGGACTAGGATGGGGAAATCTAAGGTTCAAGAGGTCTAGAATGTCACGAGGTGGTCGGGCTAGCGCTGGAGCACGTGGAGATCAAAGGTGGTTACATGATGCACGGAGTTGCTTCGGGAGGTCCAGTCCTGAAGGCTTACGACGTGTGAGGAGATATGGAAGGTGTTCCATATCTGGAAGGTTTAGAGATATTGGAAAACCCATGTTTGGAAGGGTTTTGGGTCCCTTGATTCTCGAAAGAGATAGGATTTCATGTCCGTGTCGTTGAGGATACAAACTAGTCTTTGCCTATAAAAGGAGGCAGAGGGGAAGTGTTTTCATGTGGCTTTTCATACGTAGCTTTTGCGGTAGAGCTAGAGAGGTCTTTCGGTAGAAAGATTTGAGGGGTGCTTGAAGAGCACTTTGTAGACACAGAACAAGTTTGAGAATTAAGAGATCAGATCTATTCAAGAAGTTCGTGTTCTCTTTGGCGACGTGGTTCGCTGAGCATTGTCTCAGGTTTGTTCTTGTTCGAGCAGTGCATGTGCACGGCGAGTACAGCTGATTTGTAAGCAAGAAATTGGTACAATCATTCACCCCCCTCTGATTGTGCTATACGATCCTACAACTTCTTATTTACTTCTTATTTACTCCATGTTCCCTGTGCCACTGACGAGCTCATGCTCACCTCCCTTCGCTCCGGGTGTCCTTGATTCACCGAAGTCGCTGCGGCCCCATGAGTTCCTCACCGCCGCCCTCGCCGCGCCGCCACCTCCCTTAGCATCCTCTTCTCCTTGGCGACCCATTTTTGCCCTTCACCAAAGTTTCCCTACCGCTGCTCACCGCCGATGACATGCACTCGAGCCGCTGTCTACCCCCCTGCTTTCCTTCTCTGTAACTTCCTCTCTCTCTCTCTGTGTGTGTGTGTGTGTGTGTTATGTGGGTCTTAGTTGTCATCCTCTCTCTATTCTTTCTCTCTTCAGCCACCTTAGTCCCACATGTCAGCCAACTTGTCTCTTACAGGTGGACCCCACCTGTTAGTTCTTTTTCTTTTTCCTTTTTTCTTTTTTCTTTTTCTTTTAATCCAAAGGAATATTCTATGGAATATTCTTTCCTCTCTCTCTCTCTTTTTCCTTTCCGGCAAATCTTCCGAGAGTACGTTCTCCTCCGTCCGAACTCTGATTTAGTTCGTTCAATTTCCTAAATTCATCTAAAATAGAGATATTTCTTTTAGAGTTGGTTTTACTAATTTTGGATTTTATTTGAATTTATTTATGCTTAAATTCGTTGTTTTCTCTCGTTGGACGATCTGTTTCATGGAGCAGGAGCGGAAGAAAACTTTGAAGGTCCAAGTGTGGTAACTGAGTAAAGCCAAAGCCAAGGCAAGATATAGTCCTTTGATCATATTGAACCAATGATTTTAAAATTATATTGTTTTATATCAAATTGCATACTATCTTTATATCAATTGCTTTTGGGAATAGTTCATTGCCTATTTGTCATTCACTACAGCATGAACATCCCTTTACCAACGCATACGTTGCAACGCTCTATGCATGCGTTGCGAAGTAATACTATGGCTACGCATAATATGTGTTGCAAAACCTATTCGTCGTAAATCATGTTGATGGCTACAGATAACATGCGTTGCAAACATTTGAAATGCCTATCTTTTTATTTTTCTTTTTGCTAAAAATTTATCGGAATGGAATAATCGTTTGGCACCGAAGTTCGCTAAAATAACCTACAAAATGCCATTGTAATGCAAATCTCTTGTTTTTTTCTGTTACATATCGCGCGGCCATTGTAATGCGAATCTCTTGTTTTTTTTGTTCCATATCACGTGTCCTCTTAAATATTAGAGTTGATGGTGGTCGTCCATCCTCTCACATTCTTCTACATCTGTCCAATCGAAGAGCAAACTATGAACAGCACAGATCGCTTCACCTTCGCACAGCACTACCTCTCCTCCTCTCACGCTACAACTGCTCCCACGATCTGGATTTTCTCCTTCGTCCTATTCTCCCCCTCTCTCTCTCTCCCCCTCCCAACTGAACCCATCGCCACCGGCTTCTCCCACCAGCGCCGCCTTGCCCCACGCACTTGCGCCTTCCCTCTCCCCCCTGTTGCCAAGACAACCTCCACTCCCGCCCCCTCGGTCATCACCTGTCGTCTCCCCTCCCTACTCCTTCCTCCCGGTGAGCTGCCCTCGGTAGGCGACAAGGATGGGCAGGAGGAGAATGTCAAGAACTGAAGTATCAGTGCTAGAGGAACCTGTATTGTGGGCAACGGTTGAGATGAAGGGAGTTTATGATCTAACATAGGTGCAGCTTAAAGAACTTCGGCGCCGACTTCACTTAACCCTTCGAGCGTGTGTCATCTCTGATCTACTCCGCAAGATCGTCATCCGACGGCTATCATCGAATTTAGCTTTCATGCGTTGAAGTTACTCCGTACTATTTACTTTCAGAGAACTGTAATTTCAATTTAACCGAACTGTGGGCTATATAAGCTTGTAATGGCTTAAAACCTGGGATCATTTTTTGATCAATATAAACCCTAGCCGCAATAGCATATCCCTAGTCCCCTAGTTTCCATTTTTACTCTAAAAATCCCAAAAATATGCACTTGGAGTCTCGCGATTCTTATCGAACCTTCGGTTCATGTCAATGGTATAAGAGCACTGATCTTGGCCTTGAATTTTGATTTGGATTACATTTTTGGTGAGGGTTTGGGAGCAGATTACGTGTCCTGTGAAATTCATGACCAAGCAGATCTAGAGAAGAATCAAGGAAATCTGGGTGAATTCAAGACATCTGGAGGTTGAGATTGGTACTCTACCATCTTTGTAAAACCCTTCCTAGATCTGAGTGATTCATTGAAGATGGTTAAACCAAACAAGGCTGCGGGGTTGAGGAAGAAGAGAAGGTGTATGCAACCACATCTGAGGTTGAAGACTTGAAGAGAAGTATTGAAGCTCTCAAAAAGGCACAAGAAGATAGCAACTTGCAGATGCAACTACAAATGGACAAGATGATGGGAGCAATGGCTAATTTCATGAATAGTCCGATTGCTAGAGAACTTTCCGACAAGCAGTCAAGTTGTAAAGGTAATTTCAGAAATCCATCAGTTAATGTAGTGCCTACTACCACATTTCTACAGTCAAGTAGTACTCCTGTTGTAATGGTTACTACGGACATGAGTCCAAAAATGGTAACACCAACATCTGTTGCTATCAGCCTAAACCCCAACATACCACTGGAAACTTTTAGCAACAATCCAGTTATTCTGGGAGAGACTACTAGCAGGCAGATGGGAATAGATAGCTCACCGGGGTTATCTCATTATATGATGAATCCAGATTATCCTTACAATGGACCTCAGGCCCACAACTTAGCCCCAGGAGCAGTACCATCCTAGCCAATGCAGTGGGCAATATCAGTTACAACCCAACCCCAAAGTTCACCATCCCTTGAAAATTATTTGGATCCTGGAGGCAACAGACCACATCAATTTCCTGAAAACAATAGAGCACAAGCAGTTCTGAAATCACCAAAACTGCATTTTCCTGAATTCAATGGAACTGATCCAGATGGATGGATAGCCAAGGCAGAGAAGTACTTTGAAGCAGCTAGAATGCCTCTAGAGCAAAGAACAGACTATGCAGTAACCTATTTGAAAGAGAGAGCTAACTATTGGTGGAGGGGTACTGGATGCAATGCAGCAATCTTACCTTGGCACCAGTTTTGCAGAATGATTGGGGATAGGTTTGCTGAAACATCAATTTATGATAATGTGAGAATGTTTCATTGGCTTAAACAAACTAGTTCAGTGAAGGCTTTTGTAGATCAGTTTGAGGAGATCATGAGCTTGGTAAGGAGAGATAACCCTCTACTACCTGATGAATATTATGTATGCAGCTTTATTGCTGGATTACAAGATTATGTGCAGAATCATCTACAATGTCATAGGCCCAGAAATTTGATTGAAGCCATTTGGATGGCTAGGAGAATAGAACAGTCACACCCTCTCAAGCAAAGAGCATATCCTAACTACAACAGAAGTGAAGTGGGAAATTCCCGAGACAAAGCAAAAATTGGAACTTATACTAATCACAAGGCTTACAAAAATGAGAAGGAAGGCAAAGATAAAGGGGTTCATCAGGGCAACAAAACAGGAAGGGATTATGGAAAATGTAGGAAATGTCCTGAATCTTGGTTTCCTGGTCATAAGTGTAAAATGAATGAGAAGCAATTATTCACCATTGCTCAATATGATCAAGATAGTGAGAATGAAGAAGAGGAAAGGGGTGCATCAGGAGGACCAGAGGATATACAATATATAACACCACCATCAAGCCCTGAGCATCCAAAGAAGGAAACAGTGTTACAGATATCAATGCATGCTGTACAAGGTACAAGCTCAGTCAGCAATACATTTACATTGACATTAAAGATAGGAAGAGTAAAGGCTACTGCATTGATAGATAGTGGAAGCAGTGCCACTTTTGTCAGCCCAAAGCTATTGACCAAGATTCCTTGTGAAATTGTAAACCACACGGCTATGATAGCTGATGGAAGGCTAATGGGAAGTGATACCTTATGCCAGGGCTGCAAGTATGAGATTCAAGGAGAGAAATTCTCTTCTGACATGAGAGTGCTACTTTTGAGAGGTTATGATGTCATATTTGGAGCTGACTGGATATATACACACAGTCCTATTGGATTAAATTTGAGGACAAGAGAGTTATCTATAACTAAGTATGGGGTAAAGCAAATTACATTCAAGGATGAGACTTAACCAGATCAGAATTCTATAATAACCAACTACAAAAATTAATGAAGGAGTTGTGGGGGCTGTGATATATGCTCAAACTAATGTCATCCAGTCAGATGAAGCAAGCCAAGCCAAGATACCAGAATTGATGCAAGAGATTATTCAGCAATATGAAGATATCTTTGAGGAGCCTAGTCATCTTCCTCCAAGTAGAGAGTGTGACCATGCCATTCCAATTATTCCTGGGTCTAAACCAGTCAATTTAAGACCATATAGGCTCCCTCATTATCAGAAAGATGTCATGGAGGACTTAGTGGAACAATTGCTGAAATCAAAGAGTATAAGACCAAGTGTAAGTCCATACTCCTCCCCTGCCATATTAGTAAAGAAAAAGAATGGATCATGGAGGATGTGCATTGACTACAGACAATTAAATTCTGTTACCATAAAGAACAAATATCCTATCCCAGTGATTGAGGATCTGCTAGATGAATTACATGGATCCAAGGTATTCTCTAAGATAGACTTGAGATTTGGTTATCATCAGATAAGAATGAAAGCTAGTGATATTGAGAAAACAGCTTTTAGCACTCACAAAGGACATTATGAATTCATGGTCATGCCTTTTGGACTTACAAATGCTCCAGCCACCTTCCAAGCTCTTATGAACACACTACTGAGTAAGTTTTTGAGACAGTTTGTGTTGGTATTTTTGATGATATTCTCATATCTGATCAATCAATAGAAGAGCATGCCCACCATGTGCAGTTAGTATTTCAAGTATTGAGAAAGGAAAACTTGTTTGCTAAGAGAAGTAAATGTGTGTTTGGGCAGCCTCAAGTAGAGTATTTGGGACACATAATTAAGGATAATGGAGTGGCTACAGATCCTGTGAAGGTGGAAGCTATTAGGAATTTGCCAGAACCTCAGAACATCACTCAATTGAGGAGCTTCTTGGGATTGGCTGGGTATTACAGGAGGTTCATTCAAGGATATGGAATTATTTGTAAACCTCTTTTTGTAGCCCTTAAGAAGAATGGATTTGTGTGGGGAAGTAAACAACAAGAAGCTTTTATGCATGTTAAGATAGCAATGTCCTCAGCTCCAGTCCTAACTTTGCTAGATTATTCCCAACCTTTTATTCTAGAAGCTGATGCTAGTGGGTATGGCATTGGGGCAGTATTGATGCAAGGTGGAAGACCTATTTCTTTCATGAGCAAAGCTATTGGCCCAAAGGCAGCTGCTTTATCTACTAATGATAAAGAGGCTTTAGCAATTCTGGAAGCAATCAGGAAGTGGAAACATTATTTTGCTGGATCAACTTTGATTATAAGAACTGACCAACAAAGCCTTAAATTCATACAAGAACAAAGAATTACTGAGGGAGTGCAGCACAAGTTATTAGTGAAAATCTTGGGTTACAACTATAAGGTTGAATACAAGAGAGGGAGGGAAAACAAAGCAACAGATGCTCTCTCTAGAGTCAGATATAATGACCAAGTAGC
The DNA here is from genome assembly GCA_036346405.1 of Phyllostachys edulis. NCBI lineage: Eukaryota > Viridiplantae > Streptophyta > Magnoliopsida > Poales > Poaceae > Phyllostachys > Phyllostachys edulis. Next base: position 10,738,233 of record CM070555.1, read on the forward strand.
TGCCATTTCTGCAGTAACCCCCATGTGGATTTCAGAAGTATTGGCAAGTTATGATGGTGATGAAAAGTGCAGAGATCTCATTACACAAATCAGCATCAGTCCAACAGCACAACCCAATTATTCTTTAAAGAATGGTATACTAAGGTATAAGGGAAGGTTGTACATAGGATCCAATACTGGATTAAAGAGACAGTTATTAGTGACATTTCATGATTCTGCCCTTGGGGGACATTCAGGAGAGAGGGCTACTTATCAAAGGCTCAAATTAATATTTCATTGGCCAAGAATGAAGCAAGAAGTTGAGGAATTTGTTAAACTCTGTGCTGTCTGCCAGAAAAACAAATGTGAGCATGTACCTTATCCTGGGCTATTGCAACCAATCCCGGTTCCAGAAATGGCTTGGACCCACATTTCCATGGACTTTATTGAGGGATTACCAAAATCTGAAGATAAAGAGGTAATTTTGGTAGTAGTGGATAGGTTTACAAAATATTCACATTTTATTGCTTTGAATCATCCTTTTACAGTGCAACATGTAGTTAAGGTATTTGTTAATAATGTCTTCAAGAACCATGGATTGCCATCAGTCATTATCACAGATAGGGACATGATTTTTACTAGCCATCTGTGGCAAGACCTGTTCAAGACTTTGGGAGTCAAGCTAAGATTGAGCACATCTTATCGCCCAGAAACAGATGGTCAAACTGAAAGGGTTAATCAGTGCTTAGAGGGATACTTGAGATGCATGGTCTTTGCAAATCCAAAAAGATGGTGTAGTTGGCTATCAACGGCAGAATGGTGGTATAATACCAGTTTTCATACTTCTTTGAAGATGACACCTTTCCAAGCCTTGTATGGATTTCCTCCTCCTCAGATTACAGAGGTGGTGTTACCAAACTTCCCAAGTGAAGAGGTTAAAGGAATATTACAGAAGAGACAATTGGCTATGCAAGTGATTAAGGATAATCTGTTAAGGGCACAAGATAGAATGAAATCTTATGCTGATAAGAAGAGATGTGAAAAAGAATTTTCTGTAGGTGACATGGTATATTTGAAGGTTCAGCCCTATAGACATACATCCTTGAGTTTACACAGATCACTCAAACTTCATTCTAAGTATTATGGTCCTTTCCGAATACTAGAGAAAATTGGGAAGGTTGCTTATAAATTACTGCTACCTGAAGGATGCCAGTTGCACCCCACTTTTCATGTAAGCCAATTGAAGCAACATAAAGGTGAAAAGGCAGTACCCAGCTCTGAAATTCCTCTGATTGATCAAGAAGGTAACATCAAGGTAGCACCCATAGCAGTCCTAGAGAGACGTATGATTCCTCAAAACAATGAGCCAGTAATTCAATGGTTATCTGATGGATGAATTTACCACGATCGTGACAACTTGGGAAGATGCAGACTTCATTCAAAGGGTGTTTCCCAGTTTTATTCCTTGAGGACAAGAAACTTAAGAATGGGGGAATGTCAAGAACTAAAGTATCAGTGCTAGAAGAACCTGTATTGTAGGCAATGGTTGAGATGAAGGGAGTTTATGATCTAACATAGGTGCAGCTTGAAGAACTTCGGCGCCGACTTCACTTAACCCTTCGTGCGTGTGTCATCTCTGATCTACTCCGCAAGATCGTCATCCGACGGCTATCATCGAATTTAGCTTTCACGCGTTGAAGTTACTCAGTACTATTTACTTTCAGAGAACTGTAATTTCAGTTTAACCAAACTGTGGGCTATATAAGCTTGTAATGGCTTAAAACCTGGGATCGTTTTTTGATCAATATAAACCCTAGCCGCAATAGCATAGCCCTAGTCCCCTAGTTTCCATTTTTACTCTAAAAATCCCAAAAATATGCACTTGGAGTCTCGCGATTCTTGTCTGAACCTTCGGTTCATGTCAGAGAAAGGGTCGACCAAGCCGCCGGCGGCCACGGCACACCAGCGGGCTCCGTCCTTCTCCTCTTGAAGGACCTCATCGCCGGCCTCTACGGATCTCAGCCTCCCTCCACCCCTGACGACGGAATTCTCAGAGATGTCCTCGCCTAGACCGTCGCCATCCACGAAGTCGTAGACATCTGTTCATAGGGCCGAACGCGGGTGCACCACTCCGGGCGTACGCCGCCTTGGTAAGCAACGCCATGCCCTCCTTTGCCCCCGTTCCCTCCAATCCTTACTTACCACCTTTCTCATCTCCTCTGGCTTTGTAGCATCATTTTCTTCCTCCCACCAGAGAGCAAAATACCTGGTGAAAGAACGCAGATCTGGTGACCATGGGGTGGTACGTGCTCTTCCTCTCCAGGTGTGTTGCGAATCCCCTCCCCCCCTATAGCTAGATTTAACATTTTTGTTTTGGGGTGGCCGGACTGAACCTGGGGTGCCCAGTGATGAGAAGTGGAGGCAGCAGCAGATTCTGGAGCTGGAGGTTTATCTGAAGAGGATTGAGCTTGTCCGGAGAATGTCACGACGCGCTAGAAGAGCTCAGTCATCGAAGGCTAATTAGTTGTCTTGTTACCTTGTTTTCTCAACAAGAGAGAGTATTTGTTAACTATCAACGTTCTTTGTTGGATAGTCTTGGCATTGGAGTGGGTATCTGAGTTGATGTGTTATAAGCTTCCAATTATATACTTGGATCTAGCTTAGTTGCTTGTAGCTGTCATAAGATTAGAGATGAGAACTTAGATGTGTAGATGGAATGATGATCAAGGTTTGTCATTACTTGTAGTCCAGTTTATTCTCTGATGTCATTAGTCTTATAATTTGATAAAATGTAGTGAAGAGTTATGATTCAGGCTATTTATGACCCATGTTCTTTCATTTTGACTTGAGGAGTAACTTTGTAGGCTGTTGATTCATCATTTGTAGAGTAGAACAGAAGAAACCAGAAATTGAAGAAAAATAATAAATCATGTATATAGGCGAATAACCTTCAATGGATCCTAGCTTTGGCCCCCTTGATCAAAGCTATGTCTAAGAAGTCCTACAATTAGCAATTGTTATGACAATTCTTGTATTTGGAACAGGTCTTTCTTCTGATCAACTACTTCACGTCATTTTACATCATATTCCGCAGGACATCCCAAAACCTATTAGTCCTATGGGAACAACTAAGTTTCATCGAGGAGGACGGTTACAAAGCTGCAGTTCCTTATTTCATAGTAAGCCCTCACTGAAAATGAATAAATGTAATTTTTTTGCATAGGATATTTATCTTCTGTTATAATATTCAAACAATTCATTCGACCTTATGTAGCAGAATTCTAGAATCAGCTATGTCTATGAAGTCCTACAATTCGCAATTGTGTTCTGACGATTCTTGTATTTGGAACAGGTCTTTCTTCTGATCAACTACTTCGCGTCATTTTACATCATATTTCGCAGGACATCCCAAAACCTATTAGTCCTATGGGAACAGCTAAGTTTCATCGAGGAGGAAGACATTCATTGCATGAGACACTGAACACAAAGTACACAATGTTGAAGTATGTAGTTCTTCTCTACTCTTAATTCCTGATGAACTCTTGAAAATATTTTCTAGAACCAATACTCTTAAATTCAGTTTGGTTCCTATTTTTCAGGTGGAACTTCAGAATCCCTTGAGCATCACCGCATTTGCTAGTCATGCCCCTCATGAAATCAATCTGGGAGATTGTTATGCCTCCTATTTATAGTGTGGTACGTTCAATACAGTGTTCTAAACTTACATTATGTATACATCGTTGCTCCTTAGTATTTTTTATCATCTTTTAGTCTTCAAGACAAAATTGAAAGCGTCTCATGTTGTTCTTGCAACAACACAGAAATGGATGTTCTTTGCCTTCAAAGGTCTCATCTCAGAGCAATGGCGTGTTGGAGTGGTAGGCACATGTCAATCAAAAATTAGTGATTCCTGTTGTTCTAAAATTTTAAAATCCCATTATTACTACATATGAATCTAACACCTTGCAACATTACATAGGAGTTCTCACACCGAGGAATCCATCGAAGAAGATTATGTGAAGCTTCTATTTTGCTAATAATTTATTTAAGTTGCATACTAATGTTCTACATAATATCTTTTGTAGAAACAACAGCGCAGTACATTTAATTGGTTGGCTACCAATTCGATAGCAGTAAGACAATCTTTATGTTTATTTGATATGTGATTCTTTCAAAATATTTAACTGCATCCTTTGTAAAATATTTGATCATGTACTTGTATGTGTGGACTAGGTTGGCACTAAAGTATTCTTAAAGAGCTGGAAAAATGCAGATAAGGATGTGGCTCTTGCTACAATCATAAGTTGTGATCCAAAAGATAAACTTGATGGCGTTCAGCTAGGAAATGAATTTTAGATGGTGCATGTCGATCTTGCAATTGCGAAATGTGAAGCATTGATATGGCCATACAAAGGCTACAAATTGATTGGTCATGTAGTAGGAACTGATGTTGCGTGGCCATCAACTTATGTACGGTGCTCTTTTAGTTTTGTTACTTTAATATTGTGATTTTGTTTCTTTCTAATGGTGCATTAATGGACTCTAATTTTTCATTGTAGGTTGATAAGATAAATGGATGATGCTATGGATGACATGTTCAATGCAAGATGGAGAATGGTGACATAGACAGATGATCTTCATTACATTTAGATTACATTCTGTTAGGAAATGATGTTCAAGATCTTCATTACATTTAGATTTTATTCTGTTAGGAAATGAAGTTAAAGTAAAATATTTATATCATGTCTTATGTGGATGGTTCTCTGTGTAATGCAACAATTTGTTTATAATATATGAATGTTTTTTTTTTAACCATGCTATGACAGATAATGATTTTTTTTTACTTTGACTTCTACACACTTATAATCGTTGCAGCAACTTAATTATATCCGTTGCCAAAATAGCAAAACTCATCTGTATGGCAAGTACTAACGTTTCTTTGCATTGTGACAATATAATTATATCCATTGTTAAAATAGTAAAAGTCATCCATGCATGGTAAGTATCAACGCATACAAGTGTAGTTACAACATAACTATATCCGTTGCTACTTCGCAACGCATTTTTATATCTATTACCAACGCTTATTTATTTGTTGTAATAGACTCTCGCAGCGGCCTCAATGGCAACGCATTGTAAATGCGTTGGTATAGACCGTACCAACACTTATTTCGATTTTTACCAACGCATATATACGTTGGTAAAGGGGTGTTCATCTTGTAGTGATTATGCCTCCATTGAATATTTGAATACCATGAATCACTTGTCGCCATAGAATGATCATTATATTAGTTGGGCATAATTGTATCACCAACATGGGTATCGTAGAGATGCTTAGCCATGCTTAGTTGCGATGGGCTCATGATCACATGTACAATAATATTAAATTTAACTTAATGAGATATGGAATTGTGGTGGGTAGCCACTGTTGTTAAAATTTGTGTACCATGATAGGGTATGTCATTGGTCTTGGTTGAACAAAATAATTTCTGCTCTGGCGAACGATCGTGAAGTAAAGGGGGTGTGGTTGGCACGTTGTGGGGTGTGGTAGATTCGCTTGAGTAACTTGTCAAGGACTTAATCTTGTACGCCATTGAACTGGGCCTTATTGTACAACCACATGTCCAGTATGGGATGGACCTGGCTAATTAATTATCAATGTCTTAATTTCGGTTCTATCGTAGAAGCGTGAGTTACAGGGTACGTATACTCACAATGGCACAAGAAGGCGGCCCTGCTGGTCGATGAGACATTCAGTGTTGAAACCTTAGCGGGTAGAACTGGGTTAAGAAGGAGCTTTATAAAGGCCTTGTGATAATCACTTAGTCACGCACTTTCGAAGTGTGTGTATGGACATTATAAGTTGATATATCTCTTGTGGGTAAAGCTGTAGAATCTCTGTAGAGTTAAAACTGTTTAAACAGCCGTGTCCGCGGTCATGGACGTGCTCAAGGATTTCACATGAGAGGTAGACTTTCTTTATGAAATAAGTCGGAGTGTGAATGGGAAGTTCACTTGATGAATATGATGTTCGTTTGGTGAATGGGGAATTCACTTATCGGTTTGGTTAGGAAGTTAATGGAAAGTTCACTAGTAGTTTTAAAGCAATTGTTTATTTATTTACTATTCTTTTCAATTACACATTTCAATCTATTTACCGTATTTATTGTCAATACTGCTTTCTGCAAAAGAACCATACAACTAATCATTTGTTCAAGCCTGGCATGAATATTAATTGCATATGGTTTCTCTACGACTTGTTGAGTATTTTATGTATTCACGGCTTTAAATTTTGTTGCTCGGTTGAAGAATATTAAGCTGCTCAAGAGTTCTACGGACAAGAGTTTTATGAAGACTTTGTGAATTAGGATGCGTTCTCCACTCGATTACCTGTGGGTATATTGATTGACATTTCCAAGTTTTTATGTTCTGTTGAAAGAGTTTATTTGTTTCTTTAGCCCAGCGTGGCAAGTTAAGTAAACATTGACCATAAGGTCGAGTTATTATTACTTTTTATTGTTTTGAGGTCTTTTTAGTTAAATCGATAAATGGATGGTGTTTCATCGATGTTTCCTGTGTGAGCTAGCTACTAATATGGGACTAGTTTAGAATACACAGAGGGTTTCGGATGTATAAATCCGGGTCCCGACAACACCACTCACTAGCAATCCCACCCCGCCATTCGTCATGACTTCCACCCTCAGCACCACACCCTATCCGCTTATAAAAGGAGGGAGAAGAGAGTTGAAGGAGAACACTACACCACCACTTCTAACACTTCAACTTGTTTCACACAACAAAGAGGAAGGAGATGTTGGACTACTACGTGAAGATGCTGCGAAAGAGCAAGTGGTTTGCTGAGAAGGCTAAAATCTACCTAGATTGTTCTATGAATGATGCAACGATACCACCAGGGTTTCTATGCCTGTAGTGTGTGTGTTAAGAACTGGCTTGGATCATTCAGTCCGTACACCCGGCGACTACCGCCCGGGCTTACTACACATGTAGGAATATCCTCATAAGAGAATCTTACACTCACATAGATTTTTCACATCTTACGTTCTATTCCGCATATCACTAACTTCATCCATTCATAATGGCAGCCGGAGATGCGTGGCAACTTCTTCTAATAGATCGATGGTCCGGATATGTACTATAGGACGTTCATCGAATAGAAGTACATGTTTAACTATGCAAAGCGACCCGAGGTCTTCCAACATTGGAAACCTTATGTACTTGACCCTATTGAAAAAGCACCGATGGAGCCCAGGAAAGCAAGGTGGTGGTGGAGTACCCCTAAACAGGAAGCTGAGTACAACTGGGTCGAGCGTGCGGCGGGCAAGGGGATGGCTCCTGCTAGTGACACCGGCAGCCGCCCTAGCACTCCTCGTCACTCGGGCACACTCCAGATCGAAGAGTTAAGTTATGTTCAATTTCATCCTGATTATTGATTTGATCTTACGTTCTACTAACATCATTCAATCTTTCAGTCCGTCTCGCAGAACATGGTTGACTTCAAGATTAGCCGCCACCGCGGACAGTCAGGAGACAAGGGGAAGGGACTGATATGTTGCCAAGACTAATTAACTTCATTCCAATCCACCTTTTTTTATTCCAAAAAGGCGCATATGTATCCTATGTGTTTTCGGTTTGTTGATTCGTGCATGCTGACGTTTGTAATGCATGTAACCAAACCCTGCATACCATGTCATTTGTAACTACATTATGAAGTCTTTCAAATTTTATTCTCAAATATTTCTTATATTTCAAATTTCATACTGTTTTTCGAAAGGAATCTGTTCTAAAAACAATATAATAGTCACAATAGCGCGCGTGGCAACTCTCAACTCGAATATTTTTGTCATTTCGCTCCGAAGAGGGCTATTTTTTCTATCGTGCCGCCGAACTCGCATTCCAAATCGGGCGCATTAAATCACGCGTTTTCCTTTTGTGCCTAACTTTCAATGTATTATCAGATGTACCAAAAATGTATTGTCACGTTAAATCAGTTGATGATGCGTGCATGCTGTCGTTATGTTTAGTCAGACTAGAACTCCTAGATTGTTCTCTATTTCATATTTCGTTATCTTTTTGAAAATGGTCAGTTGCGCGGATACTTAAAGATATTACCAAAAACTTAGTGAAATCCACTAAAATTCGAAGCTAAATTCTCTACAAATATAAATATAATTTTATTTGAATTTTCAGCTCGCGTCGCCATTTGAATTAGCGACAAGCTCCTGTTGCCAATTGAATTAACGATAGGAGCCTGTCGGCAATTCAAATGGCGAATTAAGCCTCTACCACCATTTGGAATGGCGACAACATTGTTTCCGTGGCGACAGGCAGGGGTGTCAATCGGATACGAATTACCCGTTTTATTCTACTACCGTGTATTCTATAGGATACAAATACGCTTTAGATTTTTCCATTTGATAAACAATTTCTCTCCTATTTGTATTCACATTCACATAGCAAAAATATGGATAGGAATATGGTATGGACTTTTGTCACCCGAAATATTATTTTACCTGCATTATTCGTATTCGTATTTGATAAAGCAATATACATATTTTTATTGTAGTATGGCCAATTAGTTGGATGAGCATTTTTAGTTTAACGCGAATTCATGTATTTACGTGAAATAGATAAACTATAATGGTTAAGTCTGTTATATACGAGGATAAAGTATCATAAATATCTTGTCATTATGTAAGTTATGAGGATATCCGAATCCGACCGAATTCAGTAGGTATTCGATTCGTATTCTTATTCGATAATATTCAAATGCGAATTCGTATTCATTTATAAAATACCAATATGAATACGGGAAGATCACTATTCGATTCATATTCGATCCGTTGACACCCCTAGCGATAGGGGTCATGTCGCCATTATGGCGACAAAAGCCTATTTTTGTAAATTTATTAAACGGCATTTATTTTTTGTAATTCTATTTAAAATGTACTATTAATAAAAAAAATCGAAGTTATTTTATGGCGTTTACCTGTTGCAGGGATCTTTAGAACTTTCTGGGCAAATCAAAAGTACAGGCAAGCATACGCAACTTAATTTCTCCGATCGATCACGTGCGTGGTCCGCAAGTTCATCCGTACGTACATGCTCGCTCGCCCTCCATGTCTATAATTTCCGCAGGCATAGAAGGAAGGGAGAAAAAAACGACCTTTGGCAGAAATAGTACGTTTTTAAAAAAGGACCTGTGCATCATTAATGGCCGTGCGTTAGACGATGATCACGAAGACGAGGAATTGATGATGATATGACGTGGCCAGCGACATGCATTAATTGATTCACGCACTGACCACTAGCACTCCTACAGTCAAGCTCAACCCCAACACGTCTCCGGTCCCGACATCCCGTTCACGGACCGACGCATCGGGTCTTCTTCGCCTTCTAGACGCGACCGTTGGATTAACTTGAACCGACGGATGGTTTTTTCTTCTTCTTCTTTTTTTTTTTGCCACTGATATATCTATTCAATGCTAGCCGTTTTCCCTTTTGTAGGTACCACCGCGATTTTTTTTCCAAGGGTACCAGGTTGGTGGTTTTGGTACTATCTTGACTCTTTGAGTGAAATTCTAGAAGGTTGTCTACCGGCTACTATTCCTGATAATTTCTTGCTAACGGTAGGATTCTTAGAGTGCTGTGAGCCACCAAGTGGCACGTACCAGAGCTTTTTAATTTTGGGGCCTAATGTATATTTTTTATAAAGACACGACTATACGGCGAGTGGTAGCCCAATAGGCTAAATGCAGTGGCGAATCTATAATTAAATTTAAGGTAATTTAAGATATGACGGACAGACGGAGTTGCAAACACGCAACAAAGTGTGGGTGATACTCGTAGCAAGTCCTGTAATCACAGCTGCTTTAGGAACAATGACTGTTTAATTTATATCTTTAGGTAAAAACCTACAACGTGTTGACACAAGTAGGTAATTACTAGTCTTTTCTTGATAGTATCACTACGAGAATTGATGTACCTTCACATTATTTATTGTAAATGGCTATTAATGTGCAAGCAATGATTTGGGGTACCTTCAGATTAAGATGGGGCCTGAGTCCAGCTTCAAAGTCTGAAAATAGGTATTGGTGATACTAGGTCAGCAGGATAGTAGAAACCACAGAAATACTGAATTGATTTACGGAGGGAGACAGGAAGTAGAGCATAAATTACCTTCTGGACATTCTGGGTCTAGCCGGCTGCCGGCTGGGCTAATAGCCACCCACGCATGGCCCCTTGGCCGGTTGGCCCCTTCTACTCCACTCAGTCCTTACGGCCAGACCGAGATGGCCTCACCAGCTCACCTCACGCTCAGTCGCTCACGGCTACTCCTCCCTCACTCCGTCCGCCCCGGCCCGTTCTCTTGGTGCCATGACGCTGTCTGGTGGAGCTCCTCCGGCGCCAGACTCCAGCTCAGTGGAGCTCCTCCGTGTTCCCGGCCACCTTCGGAGCCGGAGCTCTCTCGGCGCCACCTCGGCCGGCAAGACCGCGTGCTCTGGGCTCTGGCTCCTCCCGGCTTGGTTTCTAATCCCCTCCTGGCCTCCTCCCGTGGCCGTCGGCTGTGCCTTCGCTCTGCCTCTCTTAGGCTGCTTGAGTCTTGTAGAAGCGCCGCTTCTTTGCCGCCGCCTAGGCTTGAAGCCTAGGGTTGGAGATTTGCAAATTGGATTGGGGATTTGGGGGAATCGGCCAACCGGGGGAGAAGTGAACGGGGAGATGTACTGAGATGCAGATGGGCTTAGCTGGGTCTGGCATGGGCCGTAGGCCTTCATCTTTGGGCAGTTGGGCTGTGGCGTCCCGCTTCCTCCTCTGGACTCTGGAGTAGAAAGGGGGGCTGATGGCGCTGGCATTGGTGGTGACCTCTGGCGAGAGTGGCCGGCGCCCGTGGCCGGGGCCGAGGAGGAGGGGGGGGGGTGGTCTCTGGCGTCGGCTATCTGGGGCGGTCACCCAGGCTTGCCCGATTGCTAGGGCCACCCTTGGCTAACTGTGCGACCATTTCGACGGCTCATCTCCTCCACCTTTGGCATGCCTCCTCCTTTATCGTCGTCCTTCCCATGTGACTTCCGACACCTTGCTCGGCCTCTCCGCCCACTTGCTTCATTGCCCTCTACTGCGCCGCCTCATGCCAGCAGTGCTCTCGCCGACCACCTCCACTTCCCCGCCATTGTTGTAGCCCTCACCCAACTTAAATCCTCCACTGACATAGTCGTTGTCTTTGCCGCCAAGACCGCCCATCATAATCCTCCGAATCCCGTGACGTGTAGCACCACCGTCACTGGCGCCCACCGCCTGGCCGTCACCTCCCACCCCTCCCTCTTTAACCAGGGGCACAATGAACCCCTCCCTAACCCTAAGCTCTGTTTGCCGGTCGTCGTCATCCGAGAAGAAGCATGCTGCACGGAGTGAGCATGCATGAAGACTAAAACGAGAGCGCACACTATTTTCTTTTTACATATTTATAATTTTTTTTAGGTTTGTACTTTTGAAGAAAAACATATCTGCAGTAAACTTTTCCATAAATTCATGTATCCAAACCTCGTGTTTCGTGAAGAAAGAAAGGTGTGGACCCAACAGGTTGCTATGTGACTTTACTGCTAGTTTGGCCTATTCTAATTCCTTAGTTTAAGACCCCAACATATTTTTCACTTACCTCTATTGTCTTTCCAGCTCATTTTTCAGTTCTAATTAGACCATCTCTAATGTTATGTTTTAGCCGGTTCAAATGATGAGAGAGAAGGTATTGAATCGATTCAATACATTGGAGGAGTCGATTCCAATAAAAAAATGCATGGAATCGAACTCTATTTAGGAGTCGATTCAAAGCATTAAGCAACTCATATGAGTATTAAACAACTATATAGGAGAGAGTGCGTTTGAGAGAGGATATTATTATTTTGTGGTTTTTTAATGTAACGTAGGTCTCAGTTATTAGTAGGAATCGGTTCAATATATTAGAGAAAAACAAGCTCAGTTCTTAGAATACTTATGTGGCATGACTTTGAATCGACATCGGTTCAATACACTAAAGATGCTCTTATATAGCCTTTGTAATAGTGCTCTTTTACGGTACTCTCAATTTAATACGGATCATCAATCTCTTTGATTTAATAGTTCAGATTAGTTAAGATTTAGTTATACTACACATGGTAGTATGAGTAGTGGAATCCCGAGATGAGTAGAATTGTAATTTTCCTTGTGAGGGATTACATGTCAAAAGAGTAATATTTTCCAGCTCTAGTTGAAAAAGTCCATAATACCCTAACGAAAAATCTATAAATACAAAGAAAAATCTATTATACCCTTAACAAATTAATTATTAAATTTGATTTATACTACCACTATATACTAGTAGTAGAATGTACCGTAAAATTTCTCTCCTAATATGGTGCGGAGAGCATCTTGCACCAGGTAACAAAGATGGTTATATTTAACTCTGTAGTTAACCAACCTAGCAGAACGCAAATTTGCTGAAGAAATCTTTACCTGACAAGAGTTTTCTTTCCGTACTCAAATGTAACAAAATCACAAATATACATGTATAGGCGTAATCGAAATTTACTTAAAGAATAATTTAGTAAATCAACAACATGTCGATGTCAAAAAACAAATCTACAACATGTCAAAATTTCTAAGCAATTTCTCGTACGGCACAAAAAGAAAACTCAGCAGCTTTTTCTATGAGTTGTGTTTTAGTTTGAATTACAAGTTTCCTTTGAAAACAAAAGTAATATGCGCTAAATACAAAAATCCACTCCGACGTTTGAAATATCATCCACGTCAGTACTTTTGCATAACAAATTATCTGAAACATACTTGAATTCAAACATGATAGTATAAATTTGATCCAAACTCGTACAGTACATCAGATCTGGATCTGATAGGTTTTCACCCTTATCTGCAGCTCTGCACCTCAGCCGGGCGTCTAAACAATACCTTTCAGGCGGTGAGAACAGTGGGCCAAAGTGCAGCACCGGAAGTCATAAAGTCTTGCTCTTTCAGGTCACAGTTTCTTTTAGAAAGTACCAAAGGTGAATGAATGGTCACATGACATGACAAGGCTGGGAAAAAAAAGGAATCTTCTTCCTCGTTGCCAATTCAGTGTACCTTGTGGACACATTGCAACACCTTCACACTTCGCTTTGTGAAGCTTCTGAAAACCAAAACCTGCATTTCTTGATGCAATCCCAATTCCCATGTAGTTACCGAAACTGCTCTTGCCAACAGAATGAATGAATGAAACAAAGAAGATCTTGTTTACACTTGATGGATCTCATTACCTCCATCTGCAGTGTGCTTGCACAAGGGTGGGTGGTGTGCCTTCGGAGCTACAAAACGCCATCAATGGCAAATTCAGAACATTCGGTCGGTATGTACATAAAACATGGTCTAGCTAGCAAGCTCAACGCGGCTCGATGACGGTGATGGAGACATCGTTGATCGACTGGGGCGACGCCGTCGACTCGGTCTTGGTCGCGAATGCCTGCACCGATAACGGGACGCTCCTCAGCCTTGTGAACAACGGCGGCTTAGAGGGTGCAGGGAGGTTCATTTGGTCGCTGATCAGCATCAGCAGGACGTTGGACATGGTCGGCCGGACGTCGGGGTCGTCCTGCACGCAGAGCAGGCCGACGTGGAAGCACCGCCACGCCTCGTCCCTCGAGTAGGATCGCCCAAGCGCCGGGTCCAGGAACTCGATGGCCCGATCTTCAGTCCACAGCTTCCATGCCTGTCAAAAGTTCAGTTTAAGTTCAGAGCTGCTTCTTGGATTACTATCTTCAAATTGTTAAGGGTGACGACATGGAGTTTGAGAGATTGTACATCTTGGATGAGGGATTGCTGGTGTTCTTCAAGGTACAGTGCGCCGTTTCGCTGCCCACTCAAGATCTCCAGCAGAAGGACTCCGAAGCTGAACACGTCCGACTTCACCGAGAAGACGCCCTCCATGGCGAACTCCGGCGCCATGTATCCGCTGCATTTACATTTCAACATGAGGTGAGCGACACAAAATTCTTGTGGTCAATCCTTGAATCGTAATCTGCAATCGTTATTTCAGCTTGTGCTTGATTACTAGGTTCCGACGACGCGTCCCGTGTTGACCTCGCTGCACTCGTCCTCGAAGATCTTGGCCATGCCGAAGTCGGAGATCTTGGGGCTCATCTTGTTGTCGAGGAGCACGTTGCTCGCCTTGAGGTCCCGGTGGACGACCTTGAGCAGCGAGTCCTCGTGGAGGTAGAGCAGGCCGCGGGCGATGCCGAGGATGATGTTGTGCCGTTTGCTCCAGTCCAGCTGCCCGCTCTTGCTGGCGTCTGACAATCAACGAACACCACACAGAAATCCAGCTGATCAACCGACCCAAAGAGAGACCACTTCTTGCCAACACAATCAAAGATCTCATTGTCCAGCCGCAGAAAATTGGTGCACCATGTGAGGTGTGCGCATCGAATTACTAGCTACCAACAATCAATCAATTAGCTAATTAATTGCATGGTCGATCGATCACTAGCCACCGTTAACCAAAGCGATGGAATTAATGGCGGGCTCAACTACCGTTGAAAGCTCAGCTACCGGCTGTGGGGTGGAGACGGAGGAACGCACCGAAGAGGAAGGCGTCGAGGCTGCGGTTGGGGAGGTACTCGTAGACGAGCAGCTTCTCGTCGCGCTCGGCGCACCAGCCCAGCAGCCGCACCAGGTTGCGGTGCTGCAGCTTGGCGATCAGCTCCACCTCGTTCCGGAACTCCGCGCCGCCCTGCCGCGACCGCGCCGACAGACGCTTCACCGCGATCTCCGCGCCGCCGGTCAGCACGCCCTTCGGTCGATCAATGGCAGTTACAGTTCAGCAGAGAAATCTTGATTTGCACAAATGTTAACTAGACTAACTAGGAGTTAATTTAACGACAGCTACAGGATTGAACAGGATTGGTTCTTGATTAGTATAGTAGTCGATTATTACTCTGTATACTGGGCCGAAGCCGCCCTCGCCGAGCTTGTTGGCCTTGGAGAAGTTGTCGGTGGCCGCGTGGATGGAGGCGAGGTCCATGAGCGGCAGGTCCGAGCTAGACAGCGGCCGCAGGCTCTCTATCTGCGACCTCCTGATGGCTGAAGCAAACCGAGAATTATGTACTCCTCAATCAGCACCTGAACCCAGAAACCAAGAAAGAACAGGAAAGGCAATCCAGGCCTCGAGCAGAGCTCACGTACCGTTGCGCTTTCGCCAGCGCCAGCAGTAGACGCAGTAGAGGAGCGTGCAGAAGATGACCACCACCAGCACGGACACCATTATCCGCATCCCGTCCGGGCTCGAGCTGTGCCCTGCAGCTGCGGCAACACCACCAATAGAAGGCGCAGCAATCAATTTATTCAGTCTTCCTTGGTCAGCTAGCAGACATGACACATGTGTGCAAGAAGAGCATGCAGAGACTGTTCACTCACCTGCCCCGTCGCTCGCCGGAGCCGGGGTTGACGTGCCCATCAGCCGGCGGCGGCCAGGAGGGCGGCGCGGCGGCCACGCCATGTACTGCTCCGGTAGAACCGCCTTCATCTACGGGTTCAGTGGTGTTTGCTGATGATGGCTAGCTTGAATCTTGACGGGGGCAGGAAGAAGGAAGGAAGGAAGGAAGGAGGAGGAGAAAGACGTGAGAATGCGGAGGACGGTAGAGCGAGAGGGAGTGAGCCGATGGTGGCTGTGGCTGCGGCCGCGGAAAAGTAGTAGTTGCCAACTGCTTACCTGCTATGCCGCCACCTACGCCTTTTTGTCTTCCCAATCATCATTAGTGGGTTTACATCATTGTCATTGTCACGTAAAATTTAAGTTAATACACATAAAAAAAATAAAAAGAGAGAAATATATTATCTACAATCCTATAGCTGACTGTAATACCAGAATCAAGAAAATCATTTAAAGATTAGGTGTTGTCTACAATCATATAACCGACTGTATCACCACAACCTATTATATAAACTGTCTTTAGTGCTATCTATATATGACATAAAAATTTACTATAAATAGCAACTATCTGTACTATTGTACATATACCCTCAGCAGCATAGACGGTCGGCGTATACATTTGACCCAGGGACAGCTGCTGAGTTGTTTCTTATCCATCCTCTGCCTGCGTCACTAACCAAAGGTTAAAGGGCACCTTTGCAATGAAGAAAAAACGTGCGAGCTCTTTTTATCTTTGCTTTGCTTTTCTTTATTCTTGGCAAGGTGATTCCTCGGAAGGTTCCATCCATGGCCCCACTAGATTCCATCAAGATTTTTGCGGGCTTACCAATAGGTCGTTGTCTCAATCGAGATCATAAATAAGATAGGAGGTTCTTCACTAGAATCGAATCATAGGATTGTTGTGGAATCTAGGATTCTATATGATTACACCGAAGAAATATATTTAAAATCTACCTTGTATTTTAACGCATCTATATTTCTAAAACTATCTTTTTAGACATTTTGATTACCAAAATGTAGTGCAAAGGAAATATCATTTGTTATTTATACAAATTATAATGGACATAAAGAAATAAAAAGTAAACAATTACAATGATAGGTACATATGTAAATAATTATTTATAATAAATCACTAGAATTGGTAGAATCGGGTAGGATCGTATGAAAATTTTGATTACGATTCTATAAATTTTTTTTGTTAGAATTGTAATAATATCAAGATTCTACAAAATGAAGACTCTGCCATAAAATCAGATTGATCCAGTCAAGCTGGGTTGCAGATACATAAGATCGTAAAACTAGAATCGAGATTCTGACAATTTTACCATATGAGTAGGCTGCACAGATGTTAGTGTGGCAAACTGCGTGTTTATCAGCTCAAAGTGGTTAGGCTTCATAGATGTGGTTTTTTTTTCTTCTTCTTTTTTTTTTACAAAGGAAGCACTGTGATAACACCTGCGTTTTTCTAGCCATGGAAAGATTGGCACGATTCTGTGAAGAGTTTGCTCTCCAAAGAGAACCATTTCGGTGACATAAGTTTAACCCAACATTATAATTTAGACCCAGTAAATGAATGGCGTACGTCTTTTCTCATTACTTTTCCTGAGAAAGTGAGAATTCATCAACTTACTGTGTAAAAGGGCATCAGAGAACATGCCAATCTGAAGAAAATCATCCCACCTAACCAAATGTACTGTGAGATTTTCAAAATAAAATTTGCAGCTTGGGCTTTGCTTGCTGATTGACTTGGTTTGCTAGTTCCAGAAATCAAGTAATTTTGCTGTATTTCCTGGTTTAGGGAGATGGTAAATGATGTGTGGAAAAAGAAAAAAAGAGGTCGTATTGTCTTACAAATTTGGCAATAGAAAGTTAAATCTCTTAGACAATATCTTCACGGTTGGGCTAAAAATTACAGTGAAACTTATAAAAAGGAAAATATAGTACTCAACTTGATAATTGATGAAATAGATAAAAAAAAACTGAGCTTTTGAGTTTGTCTAATGAAGACCTTAATCTTAAAAGATTTGCTAATGAGAGATTATCACAATTTTTAAGAGAAGAAGAAATTAAGTGGTACCAAAGGTCCAAAGCGAAATTCCTTTTGGAGGGAGACAGAAATACACGTTTCTATCACTTGGTTGCGAATGGTAAGCATAGAAGACATATTTTTTTCAGCTCGAACAAGAGGCGGGGATAATTCTGGGTGATGTACAATTAAAAAAGTATATCATCAATTATCATAAAGATCTTTTTGGACCATCCAAAGTTAATCATTTATCCATGATTGATGATTTTAGTAATGATATACCTCAAGCTTTGAATACCGAAAACAATTTACTTACAACGCCGTTCACTGAGAAGGGAGGTGAAAGAAGCAATTTTCCAAATGAAACATAACAAAGCACCTGGGCCAGATGACTTCCCAGCTGAATTTTATCAGGTGTTTTGGGAAGTTATTAAAAATGACATAATGACCATGTTTCATGATTTTCATAGTTGCTCTTTGCCTCTTTTTAGCTTGAATTTTGGGATTATTACACTGCTTTCCCAAAAAAGTGGATGCTAAACAAATACAACAATATAGACCTATTTATCTTCTAAATGTTAGTTTTAAAGTGTTTACTGAAGTGGCCACTAATAGAATTACTAATGTAGCTCAAAAGGTTGTTAGATCATCCCAGTCAGCGTTTATGCAGAGGATATTCATTCTTGATGGAGTTGTTATCCTCCATGAAACCATCCCTAAGCTACATAAATAAAAATTGGATGGGATTGTGTTCAAGGTCAATGTAACATCCCAAATATGGGTGTGTGTTTAAAATGTAAGAAAATAAGTAGAAATTAAAACTTTTCTTGCATCTTGAAGTTTTTGAACTTTTCTGTAATTCTTGTCAAGGAATTATGGGAAAACAAAAACCAAAATCCCCAATTGACTAAAGTCATAACCTCCATGTTAAAAATCTTGTGTCAACCCATGGAAATATTTTCCTTGGTTCTAGGGAAGCTGTGTAACACCTCTGAAAAATTTCATAATTTTTAGAAATTATTTAATGATTTTTGGAGGTCAGTCAAACCAGTTTGACTCTTGGTCAAACCTTAGAGCAAGCCTTCTGAAATTTCTGGAGAAAAATGCTTTGCATAAAAACCTCTGAAAAATCTACACAAGGTTTATCCTGGAGCTAGAAACCTCCAGTCAAAATTTCAGAATTTTTGGAGTTAGTTTGCTATCTCTAATTATTCTCCAAAGTTTTCAGCTTCTATTTCAAACCCAGTCAAACCCTAGTCAAAGCTGGTTGGGTTCGAGCCACCTTCAAGTTGGTTGAACCCAACCACATCCTAGCTCAGCCCGTGCCTTCCTTTCGCGCACGCTCCCTCAGCCGTTGGATCTGGATCCAACGCCGCGTGTGCTTTCCCGCGCGTGGCTCAGCCCTTTCTAACGCGCGCTTGTTCTCTACCGTTGGATTCTAATCCAACGCTACCGGTGCGTACCCTTTCGCGCCCGGTCGCGTTTTCAAACCGGCCGCGCCACTTGGTCCAGCCCAGTCAAGTTAACGTACCGGGCCCGAACCACTTTGGCGTGTGCTTTTCCAGTCGTTAGATCTGCATCTAACGCTCCAGATGGATTGTGCTGTTCGGACCACCCCATCCCCCTCTCTATCTTGGCCATCCATCCTTGATCGGGCCACCCAGATTGTTTCAATCCTGGCCGTCCGCTTTTAATCTAGCTGTGCGTGGTGTGGGTCAGTACCTAGTGGGTGCGGCTCAACCCGTTCCATTCCTTTAGCCCGAGCCGTTTGCTCCGCTCTCTCTGTCTGGTGGGGCCCTTTGAACATGGTCGTCCCTTTCCTCTCGCCACCACGCCATGGCGTGATCAAAGTGGGAGGGCAGCGCATTGTCACCTCTTCGTCGTCCTCCTCAATGGGTCTTTGCTGCAAGCATTAAATGCACGTCGTGCTACCGCCCCCGAAGTCGTCTCTGTCAGCTCCTCCACTTGCCTTGCTTGCCCATGGTAGTGCTGTGAGCCGAGCTCACCTTGCTACCTTGCCCTAGCTTAACCTGTGCCCCTCTGGCTATAAAAGGCTTTCAAGCTCCTCCTGGTGTTCCTTTAAACACCCTCTCGACTTGCTCTTTGCTGGTCGAGCTCGAATCACCCAAACCCACTTGGCCGCCATTGCTGGACCTCAAGCTCTCCAGTGAAGACAGTACTCCAGTGGTTTTCCTTCCTTCTCTTTGCTTCAGCTTGAGCCTCTCACCTCGGTGAGCAAAACCCCTAACTCAATTTAAGTTGCCTTTACAGGAACAAGCTTGAATTGAGTTTTTCCCCTTTTCGGCCGAACCTCATCGCTTTCTTCCTCAAATCCGGTGAGTGCTTCATTCTTCAATTCCTTGCTCTGGAACCTTCCTTGAGCTTTAATGTAGCTAACCCAATGACCCGGTTGTGCTCATTTGGCTCAGGCCGTCACCTCCACTTCTTCTTCTTCGGCGCCGACAAGGACTTTCGTCATGGGAGCTCATCCTTCCTTCTTTGAAGCTCCTCGTGCTCAGTAGCTCTTGGTAGCCCCAAGAAAGCTTGGGCACCCGCCACTGGACTGTTATGAGCTTTCTTTCGCTTTTTGCTTTTGGTCAGTGTGTGCGCCGCTCTTCTCGGCTTCATGGCGTTTTAGACCGTTCGCCGTTTGAAAGGTCACCGGTGGTGCGCATTGCTATTGCGATCCCGTGGTACCATTGGTTCGGCCATTGTGGCGGGCCGCCGTGATGGCCGTGGAATCGTCGGAAGTTTTGTCGGTAGCGTAAGCCTTTGTCTTTGTTGCCGTATTAGGACAGAGATCATCCAGTTATTGCTAAGCGTTGATTAATCAGTGTTAATGAGTGCTTAAGTAATTAATGTGTGGCTTTAAATGTGTCTTTATGCACTCCTGTGTCGCTGTCGAGTGGGCCAGCGCCTTTACTCGCACTGTGCTCCATTTTCCAAACCGAGATCCTATTCATTTAATACTAATCATCGTTTAATCAGCGATTAATCAATGCTTAGAATTAAAGGGTTGTCTTAAGCCTCGCTCGTCTTGCGTGACGGCCCGCACCCTATAACCCCACGCGGCGTTTAAGCGGTAGTGTGTGGCCCACGAGTAGCTGGCATGTGGGGCCGTCTCATTTTCTCTCTCTCGGATGCGTGCGCATTGCTTCAATCAATGTGAGCCGTCCATTTCCTGATCTGCGGCCTAGATCAGTGGGCCGATCGGACCCTCTTTGGCTCAATCAAGGTGGACCGTTGGATTTAGATAAACGGCCTAGATCTGAAGTGTCGTTCAGACCGTCCGAACCACGTGTCGATCTGAGCTGTTAACCTTGAGATCCACTGCCCACATTGATTTGAACGTTCAGACCGTCCGAACTCAAATCAATCTGGACCGTTGGATCTGATCTGAACGGTCTGGTTGTCATTTTGTGCGCGCGCGTTGCTATGCGTGGGCTGCGCGTGGGCCGTTGGATCTGTTATCAACGGCCTACATTGCACCACGTTATTTCCAACGGTTTAATTTTTTTATCTTTCCGGTAAGCTTTATTTATCAACTGAAAATTTCAATAAACTTCAAAATTGCATAACTAATTCATTTTAAATCATTTTCGGTTGTTTCAAATTTTGTTAATTCTGGTTTGAACTAATATTTAATATAAAAATGGTTTTAGCCTTAGTTTGGCTCCAGAAAAATTTGTTAATAGATTTAAGATCAGTTTAGCTTTATTTAGTGCATTAAAAATTCATTTAACTTGAAAAATGCATGAGTATTTCTCTGTAACTCCTTTTTGAGTGAAACCAACTTGGTTGGGTTCCTCTGTTAATAAGCTTATTTGTAAAATAGGTTTTAGGTATACTACTATTTTTAAAAGCTTTGCAAATGCATTTAACTTATGCACTTTTTCATGTCTTTGAAAAATCATAGAAAATGCATCCTAGCTCCAAATGAGGTGAACTCAATTGTGTTGTTCATCTTATGAGGTGCTTTATTTACCATGAAAATTTCAGGTGCAACACCTTTCTAGAAATTTGTGCCAAAAATTTAATTTCGGATGAATAGTAACCGAAGTGAATTTTCCAGCATTTTTCCAGCTGACAGAAATTGTTTTGGCCATAACTTTTGCATTAAGAATCCAAATCAATTGGTTCTTGTTGCTAAATTCATTAAAAATCATGATCTTCCTGCTGTAAAAATTTCAGAGCTTTTGGTGAAAGTTGGTTTTTTGAGTCTTTTCGGTATTCTTCATTCTTATCGGTTCTTTTTTTTTTCTTTTGTTTGGTTCCGACGAGCACGTTGATTTTGAGAGTGATCCTCTGCAGCACAGTGGGCAACTTCAGCAAGGCAAGCAGTTTGATCATGCTAATCCCTTTATTTTTCAAGTCTAATATATTGTTTACAACTTGTATGTATTGCATGCTCTATTTTGTTGTTAAATTATGGTTCGATTAGTTGATTGTGAGCACCCGGATTTATTAAGCTCATAATACTTAGTCATCCAATTGACCCTAGTATTATCAATCAAATAAACCCAGTCTCGAGAGATGTATACTCCCCAGAATGCAGTATACATACCTCACAACAAAAGAATGTATCAATTCCATACAACACATAGAACATAAGCAACAAACCAGAAGTAAATATTAATAAGGAATAGGATATTACAAAAGAGGGGCCTTCTGGCCAAATAACAACAAGAACTACAAGATAACAGAGGAAGCAAAAGTGCCATAAAGATGGCTATAACACAAAGCCAATCGTGTGCCTTAACCCCTAGGCATCCGACCGACCGCCAAGCTAGTCGTCAAGAAGCCGCAACACGTAGCACAAAAGAGAGGCTCAAGGAGCTCCTTCTTCCTCTGCAACAAAAGCCACAAAAATGCCACAACCACGGGCAGATGAGTACATAAAGTACTCCGCAAGACTTACGTGTGAGATAACAGAACTATAAATAGCTACATGCAAGCTTTATTTAAGTGGATGAGGCTTTGGACTCATTTTAGCATAAAGCAAGTTTCATTTGCAATAACATAATAGATTGAAGGCAATTTGGCAAAGCATTTTAATTGTTGAAATAACAACGAGATAAATAACATAGTAACAACAACAAGATCAACCTGGAAGTGACTAACCCAATAGTCACCACAACAATAGCATGAACTCCCCGTTCATACCAACCATGTCAAGTTTTAATTAAAGGTTGTAGTCTAATTCTTACGGGAAATAACCAAGCGTGTCCATAACCTAGGACGAGGCTATTCGAATAGTTTTATCCCTGCAGGGGTGTACCAATGTACCCACACGTCAGACCGCCTTTCCTTTAAGCACACTACCAAAGGTATGCTCAAGCACGGCTAAGTCCTACGAGACATTTCCAATGGGCGGTGCTAATTCGACCAAGACAACCCACGGGATAAGGACCCAATGGACAGCCTAACCGCCCGCCTTTGCTCCATTCCCACACCACACTCACACAGTTTATCTTTAAACACACCAACCGAAAGCGACCCCAATTAGCACCGCCCAAAGTACTTAGTCAAGAGAGGTCCCATATCCCCTCGTGTGGTTAGCACGCATAATTGCTTGGATCAATGGCGCAAGAATTCGGTCCTTGTTGACTCGGGCATACCACCACATCCAAAAACCACACCATCCATCCAATATGCCCAAGTCTAAATCAATCTTTTATTTTCAGTTTTGATTTTACAAATTAATCAAAGCACAAGGGCTGGACATATAGGAGTAATAATCAGTTTTGAGTGATCAAGACCATCGACTAAGTCGATGATCGCCCATTCTACCGATAACTAAGCATGTCTAAGCAATTTAAATCGAAACTACTAAGTGATAAGAGCTCATCCAACGAGCTCAAACCACAGCAAATAACCTAGGCTCATGGTAGTAGAGGATAAACAATTCCCTACAGATTATGCAACTATAGGATTGCTAGCGACATTTAACACAAAGTAGCATGCATACATAGAAGTAAAACAATATATTAAGCTTTAAAGTAATGGGACAATGATGGAAATGATCAAACTGCTTGCCTTGATGTTGCTGGCCAAGTTGTGGCAGAGGGTCACTCTCGGGATCACCACAAATGTCGAAACCTAACGGAAAAGCGAGAAAGAACCGATAAGAACGACGAAAAACCAAAAGACGGAACAGAGAAACTTCTCCGAATGTTATGAAAATTTCACAGCAGCAAGACAATGATTTACCATGAATTTAGCAACAAGAACCAATTGATTTGGATTCTTAATGCAAAAGATATGATGAAATCATATACTTTCGACCTAAAAATACCAAATCGCACTATTCACTAATTTAATTATGAGGCAACATTTTCTAGAACAGTGGTGACGCTGAAATTTTTACTGTGAAACCAGCACCTCATGATATGAATAACACAATTGAGTTCACCTCATTTGGAGCTATTATGCACTCTCTACAAATTTTCAAAAACAAGAACTTGAACAAAATTATAATGCACAAGTCCTCATTTTCCTAACAGCAACATGCTCAAAACCAATTTTCACAGTGAGTTCACTAATAGAGAAACCAACAAAGTTGGTCTCACCCAAAAATAATCTACAGAGCATTAGTTATGTATTTTACAAGTTAAGCATCAATTTGAGTGTATATTTAAAGTGAGTTTTAAAATCAATGGCAAAAGCGTGCTCTGAAGCTGAACTCAACTTACAATCATTTTTGGATTAAAGTCAAGTTCAAGACAGAGCCAACACAATTTGAATGACCTCATTTGGATTTAAAACAACAAAGGTATGAAATTCTAAAGTTATACCTTATTTCAGTTTATACTTAAGAGGTCACTGGAATTTCCTAAAACCCTAAAGACATGGGAGGTCATAAGCGGCTCAGATCACACGGGGGAGGTCCTTAACGGTTGAGATCTTCCAAAGGAAGATCTAAACTACCAAGATCTCCCCAAGGAAGATCTACATCGTCAAGACCTCACGGGGAGGTCTGGGACGGTCCAGATGTTCAAGGAGGTCCTCGATGGTTCAGATCGTCGAGGAGGACCTTGACGGTCAAGATCTACCCGAGGAGGTCATGAGCGGTGAGATGACTTCGGGAGGTCCTAAGGGAGGTCCTAACGTCCACAGACCTCCGTGGAGGTCGGGCGACCACGATAAGCGTAAGGGGAGGTCTTGGGCGCTCCGGATCTCCTCGGAGGAGGTCATGGGCGTCCCAGAGCTCGCGACGCGACGCGATGCTTGGACAAGAGGTTAAATGCACGCGGGACAACGAGGAGGTCCGCGCGCGGGAGGTCTTAAATGCGCGCAAGGTGAGGATTAAATGCAGTTAAGATATGCCAATGATTTCAATGATTTGAGCACATGATGAGCGCATTAGCGCGGTGGATCTTTGTCCTAAAAGCGGCAACGGCGCCGTTTTGTCCGACAACGACCGGGTTCAAAGACGTGGTCATCGCCGCGATCTGAGACTCTCATGGCGACATCCAATGGTACCGTTGGGTCCGCAATAACCATGCGCACGCAATGGACCTCCTCTCAACAGCGGCGACGGCCTTGAACGCCATGAGCCGAGAGGACAACGAAAAACAAGCACACGGCAAAATCCAAAATGCAAAAGGAAGCTCATGCGACATCCATCAAGCGTGTGCCCAATTTAAAAGCTCGCGACCTCATACATCGGGTGCCCAGTAGCTAAAGGACTATCGGAGTACTGGAGGTCCTAAGGTCTTTGAGGAGGTCGAGAAGGAGGACCGGTCTTGGGGAGGAAGGGTGCTCCACGGCCAAAGCTTCAGCTCAATCTCCACTTTGTCCCCCTCTGCAAATGCCCAACAAATCAAGTTAGGACTTGGTCCCAGAGGGTAGGGCACAAATGGAAGCAAGGAGAAAAGGAGGAAAAACTCCAGGACCCTTGTCCACCGAGGAGCTTCAAGCTTCTCAACAATGGCGCCAAGAGAGTGAGGAGAGGAAAGCTCAAATGACACGGTGCAAGCTTAGAGCTTAGAAGTGTGCCAAAGAAGCTAAGGAGGAACCCAATGGGGTTTTATACTTGGGAGAAGCAGCACACGAGTGGGGTTAAGCTCATGGTGAGCTTAGCCCATGGCTCGGTCTAGGGTTTGGACAAGACACGAGGCCGACATGGTGGCAGTCTGTGTGTGACGGGGAAGAGGCGGAAGGTGACCGCATTTAATCTTGGTCGAAGAAAGAGTTGTTATAAGTACACGATGGGGACAGTGGGCATTAATTCACTTGCTCAGGGCCACGCATGCGTGACCAAGGAAGGAGAAGAACAGGGGAGGTCATTTTGACCGTTGGATAAGCCCACGGGGAGGTCCTGGCCCTCCGATGTGGTTTTTGAACCGTTACGCTCAAATGACTGGGAGGAGGTCCCAGCCACACGATCAAGGATGGGGAGGTCGTGGCCCTCCGATTTCCTTAATGTGTAAGCGCACGTGGGAAAATGGGATTAGGAGGTCCAAGGCGTTGGATCTCCATCCAACGGTGCGGACCTCCTGTGAGGTCTTAACCGCACATGAACTTAAGAGCATGAGGGGGAGGTCATGGCCTTTGGATCTGAATCCAAGGGCACACAACCAAAGGGAGGTCTGAGGCTTTGCGTGAAGCGCGAGGGAGGTCAAGACCTTTGGATTTTGATCCAACGGTGGTGATCAAGACAGGGGAGGTCCTGAGCCTCGGCGTGGCGCAAAGAAGGTCTTGAGCTTGCAAACACACAGGGAGGTCATGGCCTTTAGATTTAGATCTAAGGGCAACGACCTCACGTCTTGTGGGAGATCGATGCGCATAAGACAAGGAGGAGGTCGTGACCAGTGGATTTTTAATCAGCGGTGCACAACACGAGATAGGGAGGTCTTGTGCCTTTGGATATTTTGAGGGAGGTCGTGGGTGTTGGATCGATCCAACGGCTACGACCTCGTTTAAATGGGAGGTTTGCTTAGTTTAACGGTGAGGGAGGTCATGGCCATGGATCTTGGATCCAAGGGCTATGACCTCAACAAATGGGATGTCAAGTGGTTTAACGCCCGTGGAGGTTTTGAGATTTAACACATAGGGAGGTCATGGCCGTGGATCTTTGATCCAACGGTTATGACACAGTGAGGCGAGGAGGTCTTTGCGGTGTTGATCGCGGAGGAGGTCGTGGCGGTTGGATGTAAATCCAACCAGTGCGATTTGATCAAGGTGGAGAGGAGGTCTGTCTGGGTGCAGATACGGTTGGTGGACCCGGCTTTGCAAAGTGGCTAGCCCAAGGAACAGTGTAGGCTTTTAAATTTAGTTTTTACAGCTGCAACTTAGCAGAATTATTTGAGATAGCAATTGAACTCCAAATTTGATGAAATTTTAACTAGAGCTTGCTGACAATGAGATTAACCTTGCATAAAATTTCTAGGGGTTATTATGCAATGCATTTTTCTCAGGAAATTCATGAAGGTTGTTCAAGGATTTGTTTTACCTCCAAAATTTACCAAACAAGTTTTACAACTTGTGATACTTTTCAGAGGGGTCCCACATCAGTTTTAGGACCAAGGAAAAATATTTCCAAATGTTTGGCACAAGATTTAGATAATTGGAAAATGAGTTTGACTTTTGGTCAACAAGAGCTTTGTGTTTTTGGATTACACAACTCTTGGACAAGAATTACATGAATGTTTAGGGGTTTTCAAGGTGTGAGAAAAAGTTTTAATTTCTACACCTTAATTATATTTGAACAAACCCTGTTTACACAGTTGGGATGTTACATTGATCCTCTAGTTGCATAATCTGTAGGTAAATGATTATCCTATACTACCTGAGCCTAGGTTATTTGCTGTGATTTAGTGTTCGTTGGATGAGCCCTTGTCACTTAGTAGATTCGAGTTAATATTGCTTAGCCATGCATAGGTACCGGTAGCATTGGGTGGTCGTCGACTTAGTCGATGATCTTGATCACACAAATATAATTATTACTCCATTATGTCCAGCACTTGTGCTTTGTTAATTTGTAAAGTCAAAAACTGAAAATGCAAACTGTTTTGGACTTGGGCACAATGGATGATGGTGTGATCTGTTGGTGTGTGGAATGGTGCCTAAGTCAACAAGGACCGAACATCTTGTTACACTAAACCAAGCAATTTTGCGTGCTAACCACATGAGGGGGATATGGGACCTCTCTTGACTAAGTACTTTGGGGGTGTTAATTATGAGTCGCTGGTGGTTCAAATGTTTTTTTAAGGATGGGAGCACTCACAGTTGCTTAGGCTGGGCAGGTGCATCCTACTCCGTTGGTTGTCATGAATTTTAATTAGTACAATCCATTGGAAATGTCTCATAGGACTTAGCCGTGCTGGCATACCAAAGTAAGTGTGCTAAATAGCTTGGCAAAAAAGCGGTCTGACGTGTGGGTACATTGGTACACCCCTACAGGGTATAAACTATTCGAATAGCCTCGTCCTAGTTTATGGACACGCTTGGGGAGGTCTTTTGAGAGTTAGACTATAACCTTTTAATTAAAACTTGATGTGGGTGGTATGAATGGATATTCATGCTATTGTTGTGGTGACTATTGGGTTAGTCACTTCCAGGATTATTGTTGTCATCTATCTATTGTTATTATGTTGTTGTCTCGCTGTTATTTGCAAATTAAAAATAGATTGCAAAACTTGCTTTAAATGTACTACAGTATTGCAAATGAAAATTGCTTTATCTTTGAAAATACCCTCTGACCTTCTCTCTTGTTAAAGCTTGCATGTAGTTATGTATAGGCCTGTTACACTACACGTAAGTCTTGCGAGTACATTTTGTACTCATTTGCTTTGCTTAATTAATTGTTGTAGAGGAGGTTGATCCCCAAGGGATCCACTTTTGTGAGATGTGCGGCGGGTTTGATGACTAGGTTGGCGGCCCGGCTGGTTGCCTTGTGGGCTATGGGCAAATCGTATGGCTTTTCTTTATCGCCATCTTATGGCATTTTGCTTCCGCTGTCTAATTTGTTTTTTAACTGTCTTTTGGCCGGTCGGCCTGTTTTGTAATAACTCTATTATGTATGTCTTTTGATTTGTTAAGTGTTGCCTCGGTTCTATGTCTTGTATGGAATTGATGCATGATTTTGTAAAGGGGTGTGTATACTGCATTTCTGGGAAGTATACATATCTCGAAGATACGGGTTATTTCGTTTGTGATGCTAGGGTCAATGGAAGACTAAGCATTACAAGCCGAATAAGCCAGGGTCCTCACAAAGTTTGGTATTAGAGCCATACTGACCGTAGTAACCCTAGCTTGGTCGTTTTTAGGATGTTTTGGAAAACTTAGTTTCAAAACATCAAATGGTTTGTGAAAGCTTAAGTAAGTTCTCAGATTTTATTCCTTACCTATCTTAGATTGCTCATCTCACCTTACTCTGTTTGAGTTTAAAAAGTGTTTTCCTCTCTTTCCCTCAAAGGATAGTTGTTATTATTTAATTTCGGTTTTGGGAACCAATGAGATTGGCAAATTAAAGTGTTGGCTGCCCTTTTACAAGGTTTTGAAGCTTCCGGAGTTGAAAATTTCGGTTAGGAGCTTGGATGCAAAATTTGGACAGCAAGCATCAGATTTCTGGACAACAAGCTCATGGTTTCTAAATAGGGTAAATAATGAGAGGATAAATCAACTAAAACTTATGGAAATAAAAGGGTAAGGTGTGATATTAGTTGGCTAAGTATCTAACACCTCTTTTTGCTAGTTTTACCTTGCTCTTTAGTTGTGTTAGATCTTAAGTTGCGTTCTGAAATTTTGTCTTCTCAACCGATTACTCGTTCATTCAATACGGGTTAGTCGTGTCGGGAAGTTGGCTTTTAATCTTGTTTTTCCTTGCTGATTCTTGAGCCTCTTTGGAAGCTTTTAAAGTTTATTTCCTTGCTATTTTCTTGGCTTTCGTTTAGGGTGATGTTCCATTCCCCTAGTCGATGGCTCTTCGCTTTCTTTAGGTTTTATTTTTCGGGTTTCGTTGCTAACCCATCTCCTTGGAATAGGATGGTTGGGCGGACTCGTAGTGGCCAAGGCCAATCAGCTGGTCCGGATGAGGAGCTTCCACCTCCTCCGACCATGGCCGATGTGCTCCTTCAGGTTGAGCGCAACCGAATGGATCAAACAAGAATTCTGGAGGTTATCGCACGCAACACCTCCACTCTTCCCGGTGCCTCCGGATCGGGGAGAAGTGGACACCGGCGAGGGGACTTGCGAGTTCTTCGCACCAAAGTGCCCACTTTCTCCAGGTTTGAGGACGCATTGGATGTAGACGATCGGCCGTCTGGTTGAGCGGCTTCGGCGTCGCCTTGATGCCGTGGAGCGAGAAGGCACTTTTTGCATCCCATCAGTTGGAGAGTGCAGCTCTTTTGTGGTGGGAGAGTTTTCTTGCCATGCAGCCCACAGGCCACACCGTCACTTGGGAGGAGTTCCGCGTTGCCTTCTGTCGGTCTCACATCCCCGCCGGTGTGATGAAGCTGAAGAAGAAGGAGTTTCTCTTGCTCAAGCAAGGGCGCAGTTCGGTCACAGAGTACTTGTACGAGTTCAACCACCTAGCTCGTTATGCTCCAAAGGAAGTGGCCACTGATGAGGCCAAGCAGGAGAAGTTCATGGATGGCTTGTCTGAGGAGCTTCAGGACAAGCTATCTATCGTTGACTTCCCTGACTTCCAGACCTTGGTCGACAAGGCCATTGTCGCCGAGCACAAGGGAAGAGCGCTGGTAGAGTCCCACAAGCACAAGTGGGAGGCCCAGAAGTCTTCCAAGACCAGCTCTTCTCGTCCTTGTTTCGGGCAGTCTCAGGGGTCCCATCCACAGCCTTCAGCACCCCCGAGGTCGTCAGCACCTACCTCTCGTCCTTCGCAGGTCATGCCTCAATCACGTGCACCTGCGAGTCAGCAGGGTGGTCCCCGCAATCCAGCTGCCGGGGTCACTTGTTTCTTCTGCAACCAGAAGGGCCATTATGCAAATAATTGCCCTAAGAAGACTAGAGCAGCCCCTCATCCTAATGGAGGACGCGGGCAAGGAGGTGGTCCTTCCCAGGATCAGAAGGTTGTCCCTGCGACCCAAGGTGTGGGTAGCGGCCGCGTCAATCACATCTCCGCGGAGGAAGCGCAGGAGTCTCCTAACATCGTGTTAGGTACGCTTCTCGTTAACTCTCATCCTGCTGCTGTTTTGTTTGATTCAGGCGCATCTCATTCTTTTGTATCTCAGTCTTTTGCTGCTATTGGTGATCTTCTGTTTGCTCCTTTGTTGGTCCCGTTGCTCATTCACTCTCCCGGGTCGGAGTTGAGAGCTGAATCCGAGTGTAGGGATGTTCCTGTGGAGATTGAGGGAGTAGGATTTTTAGCAAATCTTATCCTCCTCAGTTCAGTGAGCATAGATGTAATTCTTGGCATGGATTGGTTGTCCCAGCATATAGGGCAAATCGATTGCGCCCGGAAGCTCATCTACCTCACAAGTCCCTCTGGTGAGCAAGTTCACTTTTCGCCGAAGCTGCAAGGTTCGCATCTCTTCGCTCTTGAAGCGAAGCCAGCTCTAGATATTAGTGAAGTCCCAGCAGTGTGTGAATTCATTGATGTCTTTCCCGAAGATCTTCCAGGGATGCCACCAGTTCGAGATCTCGAGTTTGTTATCGAGTTGGCTCTCGGTACCTCCTCGATTTCAAAGAGGCCTTACCGGATGCCATCGAATGAGTTGGTGGAGTTGAAGAAGCAACTTGGTGAGCTACAAGAGAAGGGTTTTATCCGCCCTAGCTCATCTCTGTGGGGTTGTTCAGCAATCTTCGTGAAGAAGAAGGAGAATACTTTGCACATGTGCGTCGATTACCATCCGCTTAATGAAGTAACGGTAAAGAACAAGTATCATTTGCCCCGCATCGACGATCTCTTCGATCAATTAACTGGAGCTCGAGTGTTCTCCAAAATTGATTTGAGAGTGGGATATCATCAAGTTCGGATTCGACCTGAAGATATTCCCAAGACGATTTTCTCTACTCGTTACGGTTTGTACGAGTATACCGTCATGTCATTCGGCTTAACCAATGCTCCTGCCTTGTTCATGAATCTCATGAATTCGGTGTTCATGGAGTACTTGGATAAGTTCATCGTGGTCTTCATCGATGATTTTCTTATCTACTCTAAGAGCGATGAAGAACACGCCGAGCATCTGAAGCTTGTTTTGGGCAAGCTGCGTGAGCACCAGCTGTATGCAAAGTTTAGCAAGTGTGCGTTCTAGTTGAAGGAAGTAGCTTTCTTGGGCCATGTTCTTTCAGCGGGAGGCATAGCCGTTGATCTTAGTAAAGTCAGCGATGTGCTTTCCTGGAGTCAGCCCAGTTCGGTAACCAAAGTGCGGAGTTCTCTTGGTTTAGCGGGATGTTATCGTCGCTTTATCGAGAACTTCTCCAAGATCGCGAACCCGATGACTGAGTTGCTCAAGAAGGACAAAAAGTTCTTATGGTCCACTGATTGCGAGGAAAGTTTTCAAGTACTCAAGAAGCGTTTGACCACCGCTCCCGTTCTCGTTCTCCCCGATGTTCATCGGAGCTTCGATATCTTTTGCGATGCTTCTCGTCGAGAACTCGGTTGTGTCCTTATGCAAGAAGGCAAGGTAGTGGCCTATGCATCAAGGCAATTGAGACCTCATAAACTCAACTATCCTACCCATGACTTGGAGCTAGCTGCTGTGATTTATGCACTTAAGATTTGGCGACATTACCTTATCGGTAATCGTTGTGAAGTGTATTCGGATCACAAAAGCTTGAAGTATTTGTTCACCCAGCCAGATCTGAACCTCAAGCAAAGGAGATGGTTGGATTTGATCAAAGACTATGACATAGGTATTCACTACCATCCGAGCAAGGCTAATGTCGTTGCCGATGTGCTTAGTCGTAAAGTGCATTGCAATGCATTGTTGCTCAAGGAGCATCAGCCCACCCTTCTGGAGGAATTTCAGCGTCTCAACTTGGGTTTGGTTGACTATGGTTTCCTCACTACCTTGGTTGTGCAACCAACTTTGGTGGATCGGATCAAGTCCGCTCAGCAATCGGACGCTAGAGTGGACCGCATCAGGCAAAATGTCAAGAACGGAACAGCCAAGTGCTTCTCTGAAGATGAGCTTGGTGTTGTGAGGTTCAGGCAACGCCTTGTGGTTCCAAAGGACATGGAGTTGTGGAATTTGATCCTCCGCGAAGCCCATGATTCGCCTTTGTCCATTCATCCCGGGGCCACGAAGATGTATCAAGATCTTCGCCAGGGATTTTGGTGGACCCGAATGAAGAGGGAGATTGCGAATTTTGTTGCCGAGTGCGACGTGTGTCGTCATGTCAAGGCCGAAACATCGGCGTCCTTGAACTGCTTGACCTTTGCGATGCTCGAGTGGAAGTGGGATTCGATCGGGATGGATTTTATCACCGGTCTACCCAGGTCTCCTAAGAGAAATGATGCCATTTGGGTTGTCATCGATCGATTGACTAAAGTAGCTCATTTCATTCCTGTCAAGACTCAGCTTCGTGTGGGTCTCTTAGCCGAGCTCTATGTTTCCAGAATTGTAAGTTTGCATGGGATACCTAAGACGATTATTTCTGATCGTGGTTCTCTGTTCACTTCTCGATTTTGGCATAGTTTGCAAGAGGCTGTGGGAACTCATCTTTCCTTCAGCACAGCATATCATCCCCAAATTGATGGTCAGACTGAGAGGGTCAACCAAGTTTTGGAAGACATGCTTCGTGCTTGTGTTCTTTCCTATGGGAAGCATTGGGAGAAATGCTTTCCATTCGCCGAGTTTTCTTATAACAACAGCTTTCAAGCCAGTCTCGGCATGGCACCTTTCGAGGCCTTATACGGGAGAAAGTGCAGAACCCCGTTGAATTGGTCTGAGACTGGCGAAAGACCTTTCTTTGGCCCGGACTTGATCAATGAGGCCGAGAGTCAAGTCCAGCTTATTCGTGATCGTCTACGCACAGCTCAATCCAGGAAAAAGAGCTATGCGGATCGCCGTCATCGTGAGTTGAGTTTTGAGCCTAATGACTTTGTTTATCTCAAAGTCTCTCCTTTGAAGGGCCATCAACGTTTTGGCGTCAAGGGCAAGTTAGCTCCTCGATATGTTGGTCCTTACCGCATTATCGAGAAGAAGGGAGCTGTTACCTATAAGTTGGAATTTCCTGCTACACTTGAGGGGGTACATGATGTGTTCCATGTGTCCCAGTTGAAGAAGTGCCTCCGTGTTCCAACCGAGGAAGCTCCGTTGGAAACTCTCGATGTTCAAGAAGATTTGACCTATCACGAGCACCCTGTTCGCATCCTAGAAGAGGCTGAACGTAGAACAAGGAATCGTGCCATCAAATTTCTTAAAGTTCAGTGGTCAAATGATTTCGAGGATGAAGCTACTTGGGAACGGGAAGATCGTCTGCGTGCGGACTACCCATCGTTCCTTTTCGAGTGAGCCAAATCTCGGGATGAGATTTTTGTAAGGAGGGGAGGTTTTGTAACATCCCAAATATGGGTGTGTGTTTCAAATGTAAGAAAATGAGTAGAAATTAAAACTTTTCTTGCATCTTGAAGTTTTTGAACTTTTCTGTAATTCTTGTCAAGGAATTATGGGAAATGAAAAACCAAAATCCCCAATTGACTAAAGTCATAACCTCCATGTTAAAAATCTTGTGTCAACCCATGCAAATATTTTCCTTGGTTCTAGGGAAGCTGTGTGACACCTCTAAAAAATTTCATAATTTTTATAAATTATTTGATAATTTTTGGAGGTTAGTCAAACCAGTTTGACTCTTGGTCAAACCTTAGAGCAAGCCTTCTGAAATTTCTGGAGAAAAATGCTTTGCATAAAAACCTCTGGAAAATCTACACAAGGTTTATCCTGGAGCTAGAAACCTCCAGTCAAAATTTCAGAATTTTTGGAGTTAGTTTGCTATCTCTAATTATTCTCCAAAGTTTTCAGCTTCTATTTCAAACCCCAGTCAAACCCTAGTCAAAGCTGGTTGGGTCCGAGCCACCATCAAGTTGGTTGAACCCAACCACATCCCAGCTCAGCCCGAGCCTTCCTTTCGCGCGCGCTCCCTCAGCCGTTGGATCTGGATCCAACGCCGCATGTGCTTTCCCGCGCATGGCTCAGCCCTTTCTAACGCACGCTCATTCTCTACTGTTGGATTCTAATCCAACGCCGCGATCAAGACACTTTCATGCCCGATCGCGTTTTCAAACCGGCGCGCCATAGTCGGCCACTCAACAACGTCGGGCGAACCACTTTGGCGTGTGCTTTTCGGTAGTTAGATCTGCATCTAACGCTCCAGATGGATTGTGCCATTCGGACCGCCCCATCCCCCTCTCTATCTTGGCCATCCATCCTTGATCGGGCCACCTAGATTGTTTCCATCCTAGCCGTCCGCTTTTAATCTAGCCGTGCGTGGTGTGGGTCAGTACCTAGTGGGTGCGGCTCAACCCGTTCCATTCCTTTAGCCCGAGCTGTTTGCTTTGCTCTCTTTGTCAGGTGGGGCCCTTTGAACATGGTCGTCCCTTTCCTCTCGCCACCACGCCATGGCGTGATCAAAGTGGGAGGGCAGCGCATTGTCACCTCTTTGTCATCCTCCTCAATGGGTCTTTGCTGCAAGCATTAAATGCACGTCGTGCTACCGCCCCCCGAAGTCGTCTCTGTCAGCTCTCCACCTGCCTTGCTTGCCCATGGCAGTGCTGTGAGCCGAGCTCACCTAGCTGCCTTGCCCTAGCTTAACCCGTGCCCCTCTGGCAATAAAAGGCTTTCAAGCTCCTCCTGGTGTTCCTTTAAACACCCTCTCGACTTGCTCTTTGCTAGTCGAGCTCGAATCACCCAAACCCCCTTGGCCGCCATTGCTGGACCTCAAGCTCTCCGGTGAAGACAATACTCCAGTGGTTTTCATTCCTTCTCTTTGCTTCAGCTTGAGCCTCTCTCCTCGGTGAGCAAAACCCCTAACTCAATTTAAGTTGCCTTTACAGGAACAAGCTTGAATTGAGTTTTTCCCCTTTTCGGCTGAACCTCATCGCTTTCTTCCTCAAATCCGGTGAGTGCTTCGTTCTTCAATTCCTTGCTCTGGAACCTTCCTTGAGCTTTAATGTAGCTAACCCAATGACCCGGTTGTGCTCATTTGGCTCAGGCCGTCACCTCCACTTCTTCTTCTTCGGCGTCGACAAGGACTTTCGTCGCGCGGAGCTCATCCTTCCTTCTTTGAAGCTCCTCTGTGCTTAGGTAGCTCTTGGTAGCCCCTAGAAAGCTTGGGCACCTGCTTACTTGGACTGTTGCGGAGCTTTCTTTCGTTTTTGCTTTTGGCCGTGTGTGCACCGCCGCTCTTCTCCGGCTCATCGGGGTTTTAGACCGCCGCCGTCGAGAAGGTCACCGGTGGGTGCACATTGCTATTGCGGTCCCAGTGGTACCATTGGTTCGCGCCGCCGTGGCCGGAGCCGCCGGCGGTGAGCCTTGGAATTCGTCTGAAGTTTTGTCGGGCGCGTAAGCACTGTGCTGTTGCCGTATTAGGACAGAGATCATCCAGTAATTGCTAAGCGTTGATTAATCAGTGTTAATGAGTGCTTAAGTAATTAATGTGTGGCTTTAAATGTGTCTTTATGCACTCCTGTGTCGCTGTCGAGTGGGCCAGTGCCTTTACTCGCACTGTGCGCCATTTTCCAAACGGAGATCCTGTTCATTTAATACTAATCATCGTTTAATCAGCGATTAATCAATTCTTAGAATTAAATGGCTAACTTAAGCCTTGCTCCCGTGCTGCTGACAGTGGGCCCGCACCCTTTAAACCCCCCCGGTGCGTTTAAAGCAGCCGTGTGTGGCCCACGAGTCGCTGGCATGTGGGGCCGTCTCGTTTTCTCTCTCTCCGACGCGTGCACATTGCTTCAATCAATGTGAGCCGTCCATCTCTTGATCTGCGGCCTAGATCAGTGGGCCGATCGGACCCTCTTTGGCTCAATCACGGTGGACCGTTGGATTTAGATCAACGGCCCAGATCTGAAGTGCCGTTCGGACCGTCCGAACCACGCGTCGATCTGAGCCGTTAACCTTGAGATCCACGGCCCACATTGATTTGAACGTTCGGACCGTCCGAACTCAAATCAGTCTGGCCCGTTGGATCTGATCTGAACGGTCTGGTTGTCTTTTTTTGTGCACGCGTTGCTGTGCGTGGGCTACGCATGGGCCGTTGGATCTGTTATCAACGGCCTACATTGCGCCACGTTATTTCCATCGGTTTAATTTGTTTATCTTTCCGGTAAGCTTTATTTATCAACTAAAAATTTTAATAAACTTCAAAATTGCATAACTAATTCATTTTAAATCATTTTCGGTTGTTTCAAATTTTGTTAATTCCGGTTTGAACTAAACTTTAATCTAAAAATGGTTTTAGGCTTAGTTTGGCTCCAGAAAACTTTGTTAATAGATTTACAATCAGTTTAGCTTTATTTAGTGCATTAAAAATTCATTTAACTTGAAAAATGCATAAGTATTTCTCTGTAACTCATTTTTGAGTGAAACCAACTTGTTTGGGTTCCTCTGTTAATAAGCTTATTTGTAAAATAGGTTTTAGGCATACTACTATTTTTAAAAGCTTTTCAAATGCATTTAACTTATGCACTTTTTCATGTCTTTGAAAAATCATAGAAAATGCATCCTAGCTCCAAATGAGGTGAACTCGTGTTGTTCATCTTATGAGGTGCTTTATTTACCATAAAAATTTCAGGTGCAACACCTTTCTGGAAATTTGTGCCAAAAATTTAATTTTGGATGAATAGTAACCGAAGTGAATTTTCTAGCATTTTTCCAGTTGATAGAAATTGTTTTGGACATAAATTTTGCATTAAGAATCCAAATCAATTGGTTCTTATTGCTAAATTCATTAAAAATCATGATATTCCTATTGTAAAAATTTCAGAGCTTTGGGTGAAAGTTGGTTTTTTGAGTCTTTTCGGTGTTCTTCGTTCTTATCGGTTCTTTTTTTGTTCTTTCGTTAGGTTCCGACGAGCACGTTGATCTTGAGAGTGATCCTCTGCAGCATAGTGGGCAACTTCAGCAAGGCAAGCAGTTTGATCATGCTAATCCCATTATTTTTCAAGTCTAATATATTGTTTACAACTTGTATGTATTGCATGCTCTATTTTGTTGTTAAATTATGGTTCGATTAGTTGATCCTCTAGTTGCATAATCTGTAGGTAAATGATTATCCTATACTACCTGAGCCTAGGTTATTTGCTGTGATTTAGTGTTCGTTGGATGAGCCCTTGTCACTTAGTAGATTCGAGTTAATATTGCTTAGCCATGCATAGGTACCGGTAGCATTGGGTGGTCGTTGACTTAGTCGATGATCTTGATCATACAAATCTAATTATTAATCCATTATATCCAGCACTTGTGCTTTGTTAATTTGTAAAGTCAAAAACTGAAAATGCAAACTGTTTTGGACTTGGGCACAATGGATGATGGTGTGATCTGTTGGTGTGTGGAATGGTGCCTAAGTCAACAAGGACCGAACATCTTGTTACACTAAACCAAGCAATTTTGCGTGCTAACCACACGAGGGGGATATGGGACCTCTCGTGACTAAGTACTTTGGGGGGTGTTAATTATGAGTCGCTGGTGGTTCAAATGT
Organism: Phyllostachys edulis; assembly: GCA_036346405.1. Taxonomy (NCBI): domain Eukaryota; kingdom Viridiplantae; phylum Streptophyta; class Magnoliopsida; order Poales; family Poaceae; genus Phyllostachys; species Phyllostachys edulis. The sequence goes on from CM070555.1 coordinate 10,776,314, forward strand.
TTTTTTAAGGATGGGAGCACCATGATTGCTTGGGGTGCATCCTACTCACATTGGTTGTCGCGACTTTTAATTAGCACAATCCATTAGAAATGTCTCGTAGGACTTAGCCGTGCCGGCATACCAAAGGAAGTGTGCTAAATAGCTTGGCAAAAAGGCGGTCTGACATGTGGGTACATTGGTGTAATACCCTGTTCAATCTTTAGAACTATATTTGAATTTGAACCGTTTTATCTGGAATTAAAAAGGGATTTCAGAATTTCTCTTGAAGGGGGTTAAATCTTGGGCCAAAGGCCCATTAGGGGCAGCCAAAACCCTTAGGGTTACTGTAGCATGCCTCCTGCTAAAGTGTCACCGCCGCTACAGTAATCACCCCACTCAAGCTGCTGTCCAAGAAGAAGGAGGGAGGGAGAAGAACCCTTAGGGCGCCGTCGGCCAAGGAGAAAAGAAGAGGAATAGAGGAGAAGAAGAGGATCTTCTTTGAGGATAGATCATCGTCTTCCTGTGGGTCTTCAAGGGTAACGAGGTGCTTTCCCCGCTATTTGATGATGATTAGATGCGAAGTCGATTAGTTGGATTGGATTGAATTGCTGCTGTTAGAATCTCAGATCTGTCCAGATTGTTGCGTGGCCAATTTCGGATCCTTAGATGCCGAATTAGAGGTTTCCATCTCCTAGATATTTATAGATATTGTTTTTAGCTTTCCGTAGCCGCCAAGAATACCAAATTCTGACGTACGGATCGAAAGTTATGGTATAATCTTCCCTGTTGTCCTGAATTCTTGACGAGAATGATCTGTCAAGTTGCCTTTTAAATTATGATTATGATAATGGAAGATTCAGGGTTTTCACCCAACTAGGTTATTGTAGAAATTTTTATAACCTTTCTAGAATTATAAAAAACGCCCTAATCGGAGTTGTAGATCAAAAGTTGTGATCTGTTCTTTACTGCTATCCTTTTCGTCTAGACAGAATCTGTCTTGTACTTTCATCCACCGGTTAGCATTTTATTTTTGCTGAATTGGGAGATCTTGTCAACTATAATTTTGTAGATATATTCGTTAAGTTTTCATAGGATCTGGGCTCACCTCGTTCCGAGTCCCAGATCAACAGATATGAGTTATTTCGTGCTACTGTCCAGATTCATTTCTGTGATTGGGTTGTCTGTTTTCAGAATAGGTCTATTAGTTAATTCTTGGGTTATCAGGAAAGTGTTGTAGAACGTTGCTGGTAGTGTCCTGTACCATGTTGTTCTTATTTCGAGTACTTACTTGTGTAGGCGGCGAGGCTTCGGATTTAGGAGCACCTTCGTTGCCTACTAACGCGTCGCAACGCAGAAGGCAAGTACTTTAATATTCTTAAGATTAGTGAATGCTGAATGCTTGATGTTCGTATTGTGTTTCTCTATGATACATGAGAAGATTCAATATTTATGTTCCTTGCATATGTGTTATTTCCATGAGTAGAGATGATGTCTTTCATTATTCATAGTTCATTCCATGCATCCATTGTCATGTTCCATCCACGGGAGTGGATTATAAAGACCCATCAATTCCAGTATGGGCACGTAAGACCCACCATTCCAATGTGGGATCCACGGGAGTGGATTATAAAGACCCATCAATTCCAGTATGGGCACGTAAGACCCACCATTCCAATATGGGCAGATTTGGACACCCGTATGAAACGTTCTTCATACGGGATTTGGATCCCCGCATTTTGTTAAATGCGGGCTTAAGTGAACACCGAAGGGTGTGTCACTAGCTATACCGGTATAAACAGGTGTGCAGTCCTTTCATTTAATTAAATCCATTCATTCATATAAACATTCGGTGTTATGTTCATATTCTTTAATGTTGTTGTCTTGTTCATATTTGTTGTATGTCCAATTATTCACCGTACTTGCTGAGTCTCGGACTCATTCTTGCTTTGTTTGTTTATTTTAGGTGATCGTTGATGATGACTCTTTTGGGAGGGAGTAGACACACACTATTCATTCATTTCACCGTGCTCGGTTTGAATAATAGGACTTGGTTATGTCTTTCATTCGTTAATTGATGAAGCTGTAATAAATAAAGTTAGATGTGGTTGATATCTCTCTCCATGTTATGGTTGCTTAGGTTCTGCTTGTGGTCTTTGATCACCCTTTTGATATAATTATTTGGATTCAGATTATATTCTTGCCTTTGTTCTATTAAATGTTAATCTCTTTATGTCATTAGATGAGATATTGTTTAGATTCTTCCTCATTATGGATGTATGCTAGATCCTTTAGGTAACATTTTGGCTTCCGAATAGCCAGGGTGTTACAGTTGGTATCAGAGCAGGCTTTAGGTTCGTGGTAATCGAAACATTAAATTGACACACTATGCACGGTAGGTGGGATTTGGGTAATCTATTGCATCTGCGTTTCTGATAGTATGTTTCATTATGTTGATCTACTATTGATTCGATTCTGTACTACTATTATTGTTGTTCTTGAGCTAAATAGTTAGCTATATCTATGATCTGATATGATCTCTATACGTATGAATTTATTCTATGATTGTTATGAGATGATCTTGTATACTCATAACTGGTTATATTGGTTCTGTGTGATGATAGTATGTTGAGATGAGGTCGTGGTTGTAGCCCTAGGCTTTGCCAGGTTGCACCACCGTTCGTGGTATGTGGATAGGGGAGTAGTTACCCCGAGTACCATAGTTACAAGTGCGGAGCGTGAGTTGCTTTATGAAGTTGTTCTCTTCCTTGATTTTTTTGAACTTGGCCAATTCTTGTTCAGTGGTGGTTGATGAATTTCTCTTGGGTTCGTGGTTTATTGCAGTTGATGTGTGTTCATCGGTCTTTGTTGGTTCCTTAAAACAAATATGTGTTCTTCCGAATGATGAGTTGTTTTGCTACTAGTAAGCATAGATCATTTGTAAGGTTGTTCTTTTATTGGATAGTTCTATCCTTCTTGTTGGGAAACATAATTTGTTCAATCATCGGTCACTTTGGTTAATGAAGGTTCTCTGTTGCAAGTTCATTTACATGAGAAAGCTTTGGTTCTATGTATTTCTTTTGGATTATTCCGAGTATTGAAGTTAATGCACCTCTTTTCTGAAGGTAAGTGCTAAAATCCTTTTGTGATGTCTTGTTTTGGTTAAGTCAGTGATTGTAATCAAATAAATTGATATTGTATGGGTATCAAGTTGAGTCATTGGTGTGGTGCATGATCAATATTAATTAGTAACCTTGGATGTGAAATTGATTACGTTGATGTTGTCTTCTACTAGTTCTTGATGAACTGTAATTATGAGTAGTGACTAAGAGTATGTCCATACCTACTTGGAGTCAAAAGAGTTATTAAGAAGTATAGAATATTGATGAACTAGCCTGGTCATTAAAATTATTTAGGTTGCTAAACTTGTTGGGTTCTTTGGTCCCAATGGATTAATCTAAATGTGTGGAAAGGGAAACTGGAGGAAATGCTAGATTTACATATTCCTTACTATGATTAATTATTGGAATTGTGTACGAAAGGTTGAAGGGATTGAATATCGATGGGTCTAGAATTTATGGGAGGAGTTCAGGATAGTTCTTCTTTATAGAATGACGCGATGAATTCGGTTGTAGTGTTGTTGAGACTTTTGATCGATGGAATGTTTCGATTCTTGAAGTTTTAGTGTGATTTTGCCAAAATCTAAAGATTATAAATGTTCATGTGATTCGCAAAGGAAAGTAGATAACAACTTGACTTCATAATGGAGCCAGTGGATAGCAACAATGGTTGGGGTACAACTGTTGAGTGTTGACCTTTGGTGATGAGCATCTATAGGAGTTGAACTGATGTGATTTAATAGGTGGCTTATGCTTACATGATTGTAGAATAGTCGAATGATAGCATGTCCATGATGAAAGGGTTTTTGTATAACCTCTTAAATTGTGTAGCAGATTTCCTCTAAAATAAGTGGTTGTTGTAGTGAGGTTGTATGATTTTGGTATACTCTCAATTTGAGGAGGAGATGATAAACTGGTATGTAACAATTTGGTGAGCCTTTGGGGGCTTTATAATGGAAGAGTAGACGCTGGCGATTCGTGTTAAGAGTGAATTATTATTGATGTTAGTAAGGTTGTCTGTAAGGGACTGAGACTTGTGGGAGTGATGAAGATTCTTTTAGAAATAAAGTAATTTGATCTTCTTTCATAATATCGGTTAGATGAAAGGTTTGTAGTTTTGCATTCATGACCTTTGATAGTTCATGAATTATGTGGTAGTTGAAACTATTTATGAGTAAAGTGACATGTTGAAATATTTTATTGGTTCTTAAGTGGTTCCTGTGTTTTGGTCTTAAGAGCTTATTTTGTTTGAGCTGGCAAAGTGATTTTGTAATCATAGAAAATAACTTTCCTTGTTAAAGGAAGGAGTGAAGTAGAAGTATTTGAGATTGAAGTCACGTTTTGTAACTTGCGGTTTATTTGAGTGTGCCTAAACCTTATGCTTTTGCCCCATAAGAGAGTTTCTTGATTTTCAAAGGCAATGCCTTCTTCTCATCTGGAGTTTGATCTTCTCTTCATGCCGGACTTGTGCCCTCAACTGTGGACTCCCCTTATGTTTTCGGAGTTCATTGCCTAATTGACTATTTCCCTTAGTCCTGTGTTCATTGCGAGTGGTAAATGTTTTTCTGGTTGGTGAAAATTGTTTTCATTTTCCTTTTCTTTTGAGAAAGAATCAACATATTCGTTTCATAGGGGTCTTTCAAAGTGTTTATTAATTGTTGTTGTGAGACCTTGGGTTGTAAGTTATTTGAGGAACATTGGAGGATGAATTGATTTTGTGTTATAATTCTTGGAGAGAATTTTATTTAAGAAGAATGTATGACTTTGGGCTAAATTGATTGTATTGTTGCAACTAGTAGAACCTATAGTGATTTGTGGTCCAAGATCTTTTGTTCATATTGAGTGGAATATTAGAAATTGTTGAGAGTATATGAAATCCTGGTCAGTTTATTCGAGTACCACGATTGGGTACCTTTCACGGTTGTGTAGAAGAATTGTGACGGTGTAGTTTTATGAGCATATAATGGTGAAGAAATCTAATCGTTATGACCACCATTGATATGGAAGAAAAGGTTGAGTTAATATCAGTTATGACTTGGCCTTAGTGAATAACTCTCTGCGAGTTAAATTTTTTTCTAAATATAATTTGGTCAAGGAAATATTTCCATGTTGATGTTAATGAGTGAGTATGATTGGATTGTGGGAATTTAGGGATTTAATCTAAGGGTTTCCCTATTTTTATATGAGAAGTTCGATGTAGGAGTCTTGGAGGTTTTTTTTTTTTGGGGGGGGGGGGGGGGCTTTGCATCTTTTGTGCCAGATCTTTGATCGCTAATGATAATGTGTAGAAGGAGTAGAATAAGGGTGGATTTCGAATAGAGGGATGATCATTGATAGAACTCGTTTGATGAACTACATGCAAATGTGTGATGTGAATTCCATGTAATTCATTCTTGAAGGATTGAGGTGACGGGTTTATGTACGAAGATCCATTTTGGGGTGCATTTGAGTGTCATCTGTCAAATTAATTCCGTCAGTAAAGGAATTGGCTAGAGTATGTTTTGTGAGGTCAATAGAGCCTCTCTTCAAAGGTGTAGATGAGGTATTTCAATTTGAGTTTGGCGTTGAGGTCGCCAATTGAAGAGTAATAAGTTAGTGTGTTGTGCGATGATTGGAATTCCATAATTTGAGAGAATTTTAATTCCTAAAAGAGAAATTGAGAAAAAGGTGTTTCCTCGAGTGATGAAGCGCTCCCTTGATTCTTGATTGAGCTATGTGTTTATGACTGATGTCTTGGCAATTTGAGTTGGCGCTGTGTTGGCATGTGTGATTCTTTCCATTTCAGACAGAATAAAAGAAACATTTGGTTTGGGCATTCGAGTGATTTCTCCTTTGGCATTTATGGTGTTCATTCGCAAACTGCCTAATTATAAAGTGGAATGGTTTTCGTGATGAATTTTCGATTTTGGAGTTGACCCTATTGGTGGGGAGTTGGCATTGCGTGGTTGCGATGAGAATCCTTTATTTTCAATTGGGATCTGTTTGTAAAAGAGTTTGTTTAAAGTAAGTTCTTTTGTGTGTTCCGGGTTAAAGGAGGTGCTCCTTGTGTAGCGGAAGAGTTCGATTGAGAGATGGAATAAGAGTTCCGTGTGTTATGTGCATGTGGTGTGATTTGGTACCAATAGGGGAGTAAGCCCAAGGTACATTGGGTTGTTTTTGACAGTTGCGGGAATTAATAAGTTAGTGTATCGCTAGGACCAACTCGAGTCCATACGCGAGGTACGCAATGTCTGGTATGTTCCAATGCTGAGTGAATAATTGAGAGATCCAGAGCATGTGATCCAGTTAGAGCCGTTGATCATCGAACTAGATCTTACCTTGAATCCCGGCCAAGGCAAATTATGGAAGAGTCGAGCGAGTTCTAGGAACAAAACTTTGAAGTATGTCAAGGTGCTTTGGTCTCATCGGTCAAAAGAGAGGCCAATTGGGAGTCGGAGTCTCGCATGCGATCAATATCGATTTGTTCATGACGATTCTGGCGTATTCTGTTGTTAATTTTGAGTTGTGGTTTTTCTTTCACGTAGATCGTTGCGAGGATTCGGGGTCGAATCCTATTTAAGGGGGGGGGGTAGAATGTAATACCCTGTTCAATCTTTAGAACTATATTTGAATTTGAACCGTTTTATCAGGAATTAAAAAGGGATTTCAGAATTTCTCTTGAAGGGGATTAAATCTTGGGCCAAAGGCCCATTAGGGGCAGCCAAAACCCTTAGGGTACTGTAGCACGCCTCCTGCTACAGTGTTGCCACTGCTACAGTAATCACCCCCTCCCTTGCTGCTGTCCAAGAAGAAGGAGGGAGGGAGAAGAACCCTTAGGGTGCCGCCGACCAAGGAGAAAAGAAGAGGAACAGAGGAGAAGAAGAGGAGCTTCTTCGAGGATAGATCATCATCTTCCTGTGGGTCTTCAAGGGTAACGAGGTGCTTTCCCCGCTGTTTGATGATGATTAGATGCGAATTCGATTAGTTGGATTGGATTGAATTGCTGCTGTTAGAATCTCAGATTTGTCCAGATTGTTGCGTGGCCAATTTTGGATTCTTAGAAGCCGAATTGGAGGTTTCCATCTCCTAGAGATTTATAGATATTGTTCTTAGCTTTCCGTAGCGGCCAAGAATACCAAATTCCGACGTACGGATCAAAAGTTATGGTATAATCTTCCCTGCTGTCCTGAATTCTTGACGAGAATGATCTGTCAAGTTACCTTTTAAATTATGATTATGATAATAGAAGATTCAGGGTTTTCACCCAACTAGGTTATTGTAGAAATTTTTATAACCTTTCTAGAATGATAAAGAACACCCTAATCGGAGTTGTAGATCAAAAGTTGTCATATGTTCTTTACTGCAGTCCTTTTCGTCTAGACAGAATCTGTCTTGTACTTTCATCCACCGGTTAGCATTTTATTTTGGCCGAATTGGGAGATCTTGTCAACTATAATTTTGTAGATATGTTCGTTAAGTTTTCATAGGATCTGGGCTCACCTCGTTCCAAGTCCCAGATCAATAGATATGAGTTATTTCGTGCTGCTGTCCAGATTCATTTCTGTGATTGGGTTGTCTGTTTTCAGAATAGGTCTATTAGTTAATTCTTGGGTTATCGGGAAAGTGTTGTAGAACGTTGCTGGTAGTGTCCTGTACCATGTTGTTCTTATTTCGAGTACTTACTTGTGTAGGCGGCGAGGCTTCGGGTTTAGGAGTACCTTCGTTGCCTACTAACACGTCATAACACGTATGCAAGTACTTTAATATTCTTAAGATTAGTGAATCTTTGAATGCTTGATGTTCAGATTGTGTTTCTCTATGATACATGAGAAGATTCAATGTTTATGTTCCTTGCATATGTGTTATTTCCATGAGTAGAGATGATGTCTTTCATTATTCATAGTTCATTCCATGCATCCATTGTCATGTTCCATCCACGGGAGTGGATTATAAAGACCCATCAATTCCAGTATGGGCACGTAAGACCCACCATTCCAATGTGGGATCCACGGGAGTGGATTATAAAGACCTATCAATTCCAGTATGGGCACGTAAGACCCACCATTCCAATGTGGGCAGATTTGGACACCCGTATGAAACGTTCTTCATACGGGATTTGGATCCCCGCATTTTGTTAAATGCAGGCTTAAATGAACACCGACGGGTGTGTCACTAGCTATACCGGTATAAACAGGAGTGCAGTCCTTTCATTTAATTAAATCCATTCATTCATATAAATATTCGGTGTTATGTTCATATTCTTTAATGTTGTTGTCTTGTTCATATTTGTTGTATGTCCAATTATTGACCATACTTGCTGAGTCTCGGACTCATTCTTGCTTTGTTTGTTTATTTTAGGTGATCGTTGATGATGACTCTTTTGGGAGGGAGTAGACACACACTATTCATTCATTTCACCGTGCTCCAGTTTGAATAATAGGACTTGGTTATGTCTTTCATTCGTTAATTGATGAACTGTAATAAATAAAGTTAGATGTGGTTGATATCTCTCTCCATGTTATGGTTGCTTAGGTTCTGCTTGTGGTCTTTGATCACGCTTTTGATATAATTATTTGGATTCAGATTATATTCTTGCCTTTGTTCTATTAAATGTTAATCTTTTTATGTCATTAGATGAGATATTGTTTAAATTCTTCCTCATTATGGATGTATGCTAGATCCTTTAGGTAACATTTTGGCTTCCAAATAGCTAGGGTGTTACAATTGGTACACCCTTGCAGGGTATAAACTATTCGAATAGTCTCGTCCTAGGTTATGGACACGCTTGGGGAGGTCTTTCGAGAGTTAGACTATAACCTTTTAATTAAAACTTGATGTGGGTGGTATGAATGGATATTCGTGCTATTGTTGTGGTGACTATTGGGTTAGCCACTTCTAGGATTATTGTTGTCATCTATCTATTGTTATTATGTTGTTGTCTCGCTGTTATTTGCAAATTAAAAACAGATTGCAAAACTTGCTTTAAATGTACTACAATATTGCAAATGAAAATTGCTTTATGCTGAAAATACCCTACAGCCTTCTCTCTTGTTAAAGCTTGCATGTATTTATGTATAGGCCTGTTACACTACACGTAAGTCTTGCGAGTACATTTTGTACTCATTTGCTTTGCTTAATTAATTGTTGCAAAGGAGGTTGATCCCTAAGGGATCCACTTTTGTGAGATGTGCGGCGGGTTTGACTCAGTTATTTGGTTGTGAAGTGGGTGTCTTCCCTTTCAGGTACTTAGGTATTCCAATTCACATTAGAAAATTAAGGAATAGTGATTGGAAAGGGAGTTGAATATAGAGTTGAAAAGAAACTAAGCAGTTGGAAAGGAAAAAATATTTCTTTCGGTGGACGATTAGTACTTATTAACTCGGTGCTGAGCAGCCTACCTATGTTTATGTTATCTTTTTTTGAGGTTCCTAGAGAGGTAATAATATTAGATTTTTATAGATCTAGATTTTACTAGTAGAGTGACAATCATTAAAGGAAATATAGGTTTGCTAAATGGAGTTTAGTGTGAACACCCAAAGAGCAGGGCAGTCTAAGCATTCAGAACTTAGACACAAAAATCAAAAGTTTACTAGAAAAATGACTTTTTAAGTTGCTTAATGAAGAAGGGGTATGAAAACTTTGCTAACAAGGAAATATTTGGGTGAGAAGAGTCTTTCGCAGGTGGTTAACAAGCTTAGGACTTCCCATTTTTTTCGGGTCTAATGAAATTTAAACATCATTTTTTTTTCTTTGGTTCATTCCACTAGGTTATATTTGGTTAGGAGACTCTCCACTGAAAAGACAATATCCAATCCTTTATAATGTGGTGAGGAAAAATGATGATATAGTAGCAAATATTATGAGATCAGCTCATTTAAATATTTCTTTTTGAAGACCTATTATTGGGCCTAAGTTACATTCTTGGAATGAGTTAATTTGAGAATTGCCAATTTACAATTGAGTTCTCAAAAAGATGTTTTTTGGTGGAATTTGAATAAGTCTAGACTTTTTTCAGTACAGTCTTTATATGCAACGCTAATTGGAAATTATCAGGCTCCCATTAGGATTTTTTTTGGTTAATTAAAATTCCATTAAAAGTAAAAATATTCCTATGGTATTTCAAAAGAGGGGTAGTATTAAATAAAGATAATATGCTCAAAAGAAATTGGAGGAGAAGCAAAAAGTGTTGTTTCTGTATTATAGAGGAAACAATTCAGCATCTTTTTATCGACTGCCCCTTTGCACTTCTTGTATGGTGGGATGTTCAATGTGCATTTAATTTATGTCCTTGTGCGAATATAGCTAACATGTTTGGGAATTGGTTAGCTGGTATTCCAAAAAATTTAAAAACACAACTCCTTGTGGGAGCCAGTGCCTTATGTTGGTCTATTTGGTTATGTCAGAATGATGTTGTTTTTATTAAAAAAAGATTATCACTAATCCCTTACAGGTTATCTTATTGAGTGGGCACTAGTTGAGGGCTTGGGCAAATATACAGAAACTGACCTAGAAGGAGTCCATGTAGATTAGAAGCGCCAGGTTGGAGTATGTGGCGAAGCAAATCTTTAACAATCATGGGTGACTGTTTAGTCACAGGATTTGTAATGATTGAGTTTAAAGTTCAGGCTTCGAGCCACCTTCAACTTTTTGGTTATTTTGGAACTTTGAACTTTGTAATAAACTGGGTTGTGTGCATCCTTGATTGAGAGGCTGGGAGCGTTTTCTCTTCCATTATCTAAAAAATCTGAGTGTTTTCCAATAGGGAGAGAATCCTTTGTGAAAATTTGCAAATTCAGTAGAGTGGGTTTCACTATGAGGATATGAGTCTAAAAACCTGATGATGTTACGGAGCGGTAGTGTGACCGGTGATGGGGAGGCTGGGCCGGGCCCACCTGTCATCGATTGCATCACGGGGCCGTGATAGATAGTGCAGGTTAACATGCCAGGATCTCGGCTTCTTATGCTTCACGGGGGGAGAGGGAGAGGAGCCTGCGAGGAATTCTGAAAATTATTTGATTTTTCATTTTACAATTGCTTTGGAAGTCCAAATAAAATAGGGAAACAAAATACCAAATTAACTCCAAAAATACAAGAAAATATTCATAAAAGTATATAGGGATATTTAGAACTCAAATAAACTATTTTAAATTCAAAATTAATGGTTGAATATTAAATTTAGCTATTCTTAAACTTTGTAAAATTTAACTAAGCCTAAAAAAATCCCAAAAAATTAAGAAAAGTGCCAAAAGATTCAAGGAAAATCCATACAATATTTTAAATTTGTTTTAGTGAGTAGCAAGAAATTAGGATGTTATGGCCTTAGGACTTGTTTGAATAAAATGTGATCCGATTCAATCTCTTCAGATTGACTGAGAATTTGAACTAATACCCTTCCAATCTGAAAGGATTGGTTCTAATCCCTCGCTATCCAAACAAACCCTCATAGGGATCCATGCGAGACAGCAGTTATAGTCTTCCTTAAGCAAGCCAATCCATACAACAAATGACTCTAGTAGCAAAGCGTAATCATTCGTGCATACCAGAAGTTAGCAGGAAAAGCAAACAAGGCCTTTAAGGGTGTACCTACGCCCATGCTCAACTCGGACATTGTCTTGTTTTTATTATACTAGTAGCCTGTGCGTGCCCTTGGGCACGCGAGAATAGACTTTGATGAAAAGAGCAATGTCAGCATTCAGTCAACTTGTCGAAGCAGCTACTGAAAGTGTGGGTAATAGATACAAGAGTAGATACGATTACGAAGTAGGTCGCCATGTAAAGGAGTGGTCAGATTGGCCATGACACCAAAGAACTTATAAGGATCATAACTCATTGTTTATAAAACTAAGCAACGTCTTTTCTCAAAAGTTAAAACTATTATATGAAAACTTTTAGTCTGAATAAGTTCAGAAACTGGACTTGAACCTATAGAACATACAAAACTGAACAGACGAGCAGATGGCATGGCTGGCTTACTAAACTCCTGGCAAGTGATGTTTGTAACTTACTAAGACAGGAGGGCATACCAAAAGAAAATAGCATGATTACAACTTTTTTTCGTAAGGTGTTTTCCACCGAAGGCGGCTGCCGCAACCTCATGACAACCCCCTCGCACTGCCAGCACCGACATGCTAATCAAAATTAAGAAGTGTGGCATATAGGTAACTGAGTATTGTTTTTTTTTTGTTTATTGTAAGTTACAATATGGCGAGATTAAAACAGCCATGTGTGCATAAGTGATAGGGTCAAGTGGTCAACAATCAATACTCCCCTTTCTAAAAGCAAAGCGCATGTAGTTTTCACAAAGCAAACTCAGGATTCACGTTACCTCCCTGAATACTAATGATCTTTGATTTATATACTCAACAACATAAATCCGGGAGGGCACGCCGCACGCATACCTTTTTCCTATCAAGCTGGACGCATTGAGTAACAACGCCATATGCAAGCTCATCTACACTCACGAAATTTGAACATGCAAAGTCCAAGACAGTTCCATCCATCCTCCCAGGCAATCCCAACATGACCTATGTAGGGAGTCAGTCGGGAAACTACAACCCCTCTCTCTCCTCTATTTTCTATTGGCCAAAGGCCCCTCATGCTTTGTCTATTGTTCTCCCCAATGTTTCCTCATCTCTCTCTCCTGGTGCTTTTTTGGCTAGATGTTTTCTCCATGGAGAGCCATCTCTTTCTCCCTCTTGGTGGCCCTCTGGTGCTGCCCCGGCTCCCTCGGCCTGCCACGGTGCTCGTGCTCCTCCCTGCGCCTGGTGCTCTATCTGTGCCGTGCCCCTGTCCCGGTCGACGCCCACATTGTGCGCACATGCCCGACTCGGCTCAGCCCAACCACGCGTGTGCGTCTCCTCCTCTCCCCTGCAGCCCGGCCCGGCCTCCAGCCCTTAGCGCTACCGCCTTGGTGTCGGCTGTTAGTGCGCTTCGCCGACTGACCTTTCGCCTCCACTCGACGCGACGCCTCGCCTGTGCTTCCACCTTGGCCCACCCGTACCGTGGCTCGGCACACCATGGAAGGGAGGAGTGATGATGCAGAAAGCGAGGAGGGAGTGGATGGGGTTGCGCGATTGCGCAAACACACGCTGAAGAACAGGGAAGCCGACGCGGGGTAATGTGGACAGGTTGGGGGTGGTGGCCGAGGGAGGGGAAGGAGAGGAGTGGCGACGAAAAAAGTGAGGAGGAAGTGGATGGGGTTGCGCGAATACACGCTGAAGAACGGGGAAGCCAAAGCATCCAGAGAGGAGGACGGGCGAGGCTGCATGGCGAGCAGAGCGCGGAATGTGTGGGAATGCCCTGTCAGGAAGGAACAAACGACGGAGAAGGAAGGAGGCAAAGCAATGGACGGCTCAGAACGCGGAGGCCTCGTAGGCAAGGAAAACACAAGAAAAATCGGATGGACGTGAAGGACAAACGAGTGAAATCCAATGGACAAAAAAATCGAGCGACGTGCCCCTTCTGAGCTGCGCCTCTTTTTCCCTTACCGGAGAATTCTTTACTAGAAGATAGATGGTTGATGTTAGCCATGTTTGTTTGATAATTCTTTTCTCTACTAAACTTTTATTGTAATCAAAATTTATTTGTGTTCTTATTGTAACCTAGTTTGAATTACTAACTCAGCTAGTTGCTTCATTATGTTTGCTGGTTAGTACAAAAAATCAAGTTGGATTAAAGTTTTAAACTGATGAAAACATAGAGTTTCTATCGAAACTTAGTGTTAAGTCTGGTTTTTGATATTTCCTTCCTAATACAATTGCTTGGCCGTTTGTTCATTTGGACTACACTCAACATACTTTACATCGATAGTCCTTTTTCACACTCTTAAAGGCCTAATTTGTAATCTTAGTTTGCGCATGTCTTTTTATTCATAGATCAGTATGGAATTGTATTAAAAAGAAACCTTATATTGTACACTCCTTTTTTTGTCTTTGCTGTGTCAGGAGTGAATTGCCCATAGTAAAAGGGGCTGGGCTGGGCTGGGCGAGATGCGGCACGGCCCGGCCTGGCATTGGCCCGAGCCCGATTAGGCACGAGCCAACATGACCCAGCTAGCTAGCCCAGGCACGACATGCCGAGCACACGGGCTGGCCCCGACTATAGTGACGGGTACAATTAGCCTGGTCGATGCCGTGGCCATGCCCCACTTTGGCCGCCTCCGTGCCTGTCACTATCGTGTTGTGCCTAGTCGGGCCGCGTGTGGCACGGTATTGTGTGTGCCATGTCGGTCCACTGGGCCAAGGTGCCGACCCAAGCACGACACGCCTGGTTGGGCCATGTCGGTCCATCAACAGTGATACAGATCAACGTGTAGTTGATGCGTAATGTGGCATAATATTTCACAGTACTCGTATTTCAATCTTGATCGAAGCAAACCCCTAGCTTTTCTCCTTCTTAGTTCAATAAAAAGGAAGAACAAGTGTATCTCCAAAGCAAGTAATACTTGCTTGATGTTGAATCAATCCGAAGAGATAAACAAAATCAAACACCAAACCGTGAGCAATTGAGGATGCTACGAATTGGTGAGATGATCCACAAGAAATCACAGATCTTGGAAGAAAAACCACCATCCAATATTCACGCAATCACAAAACCCTAGATGGGAATTTTTAAAACTAATGTACTTATTATGCGCCACATAAACATGTGACTTTTCTGTATTTTCTTCAACTCTAATAATGAGGACATCCCTATGACTACTACTTCAAGTGTGCATAAGACTGTTCATGAAGTACCAACCGATCCAATGACTAGAGCCATGCTGCTAAACCAACAGGTGCTTTTGTTTCTTAATGAGTTTCCTATTGACTATAATGAAAATTGGCTACTACCTCATGCAAATACTTTGTGCATTCTTAGATTTGAACACTGTGAAGACTTCGGAGCCAACACAATAGAGGAGACTCATAGAAGATCAAGGGAAGTCGCATTCAGTTGTCACGCCCAGGTCTATGACCACGACCAGGTCTACGACTAGGTCCATGACCAGGTCCACGACCAGGTCTTGATAAGTAATCGGCGGGAGTAGTACTCGGTGGGAGCAGTACTCGTCGGGAGCAATACTCGTCGAGAGCAGTACTCGTCGGGAACAGTATTCAATGTAAGCAATACTCGGTGTGAATAGTATTCGATGTAAACAGTACTCGGTGTGAACAGTATGATTATGTTAGGAATTGGATTTGTAATCCTTGGCCGAATCAATTAGGAGGCGGCCCTAGGTTTTGTTGCGTGACTTAGGGGGGCGCACTATAAATACCATCGTGAATCCCCATGTATCCCTCAGACCATTATTATCAGAAATAATAGATTGCAAAGTTTTGCTCTTGTTCTTCTTTGTTGACCGAACCAACTTGAAGGGGAATTAGGAGTTCAATCAAGATCGTTCAACCTTTCCACTGAGAATTGGGGGCATGGTAATTTCACTTGGTGGTCGGTAAAGTCAGCCCGTGTGTTCTTGTGAATTATAGAGTGCTAATCCTTGCATGGGCAACGGAAGATCACTACGATTCAAGAGAGGCACATGAGTATTTGATCCTACATCGAGAAGATCGGGCGATCCCGTATCATCTTGGTATCAGAGCTTCATTGACTCGGTAGGATTACTTATCCTTGTTTAGATTAATTTTTCTTTGTTGTTCTTTATTCCTAGAGTCCATAAACCGAAAATTCAAACACAAAAAATTCCAAACCCTAGTTTCGACTTGTTATTTCTTGTGAGTTTCGTTAGGTTTTAGTCCATTAGAATTTTTATTTAGTGCTGATCTAAGTGTTTTCTTTGCGTTGCTTAATCTTTGTATCCAATCAAAAACCCTAAAATTCGTTGTTTTGAATTCCTCAAAAACCGGCACCTAAAATAGAGCTTAAAATCAGCGATCATCAATCTGTAAAAGCGTGCTATAGTACTGCACGCTACAAGAAGCCACATGCTATAGTACCGTGCACTACAGTACGTGCGAGAAACAGTGTGAAGCAGATGTGTTTATATTCTTCTTCATCTTTGAGACTAGCTTTTGAACATTGCACTAAAGCTGTTCTTAGGCTTATTTACACCTTGCTGAATTGTGAGACTTGTGCAATCAAGAGGGGAGCAAACTCTATTCTGGCCATTGCAATAAGAAAAGAGGAAAAGGCAGCCGGTTACAAGAAAAAGCCACGACTTGAAAAGGTATATAAAAAAAGATAAAACTCGCAAATACTAGTACCAAAATTTTCCTTTCGATTGCCTTAATAGGCGAAGGAAGAAGAGCTTTGTTCATGCGGTTTTGAGAAAGAAAAGGGGGGGGGGGGCTGGCCGAAAGAAGGAAGAGTAAACCCTAGTCCATAATTTTAGATTGTATATTTAATCTCTTTGAGCAATCTTGTGCCCTTACAGTTATATTTATTGCAATTGGCTAGCGTCTCTCTTAGTACTTGGTGCAAAATGAGCTAGTTTCATCTCAATTTCAGGTTGCTTCTCACTAGCTCATTCCATTGTTTGCATTAAGTCACATTTATCTTTGCGTGTGCGTTCATACACTTCGCTTAAACCTTTTGGATCAGCACCTAAGCAAAGTATTCTAGCTTAGATTATTACTTAGCTTTACAACAACTTGAATTTTAGATTGCATAGGTTATACACTTCCATACCAAGCTTCACTAAGGATGTGTTTGGTTAGTGGGATGAGGTTGAATGGGATGGGATGGTACAGGTAGGATGGGATCGTCCTGGATGAGATGATACAAGTATGGTGTTTGGTTGGTGGGATAGGATGATACATGATTTTGCTTGGTTGGTGGGATAGGATGGTTCTGGTTGATTCAAGATGGTGTTTGGTTTGATGAATAAGGTTGTGTTTGGATTGCACATGTGGGGCCCGCATGATATTTTTTGCACTAAAATATGCCAAGAGTGGTCTTGTTTTGTTGATTAAATGACAAGGAACACAACGGTTCAATCGGATCGCAAATCGGATACTCGGTTTAGGAAATATAGTCATTTGAAGCTCGTAAATCAAACTATTTTTTCCGTGCGCGCCTTGGAATTCGAGTGAACGGCGTGGTTCGCGTTTTTTTCCCGAACGAGATGATACAGCATAAACAGAGAATATTCTCTTTTCTTGAACCATCTCATCCCGAATGGTTTGGTTCCATTCAACCAACCAAACACCTGAACGAGCTCATTTCCCGTACCGGATGGTTCAGGACCAAATGATTCGAGGAACCAAACGCACCCTAAATAACCGTTGTCGTGCAATTGTGAAACATTCTTAAATTCGCTTGATCATCACCTTGCTGTTGTAACTACTACCAAGTGTAAGTTTTGACCTCAATTCGCTTCGGAAAGGTAAGAACTTTGCTTGGGAGAGAAAAGCATGAGATAGAGTGATTTCCACAAAATTCTGCATATTCTTTGCTTTGCTACTAACCATGACAGATCACGAGTATACATATCTTCCCTTCTATGGTAGTAATGACCCAAAGGAGTATCTTGAGTGGGTACAAGGCATGGAATTCGAGCTTGAATCCCAGAAGTTCGAATCAGAAGCCAAGGAAGTGAGAGTGGCCACTATATTCTTTGAGGACTATGCCTCTAGTTAGTGGCAACTACTAAGTGGGAAATGACTCATTACATCTTGGGTCTATTTAAAATAGGCCATGAGAAGAGAATTTGTTCCATCCTATTATGAATGGGAACTAATATGCCATGTGGAGAGCATTACACAGGGATGTAGAGTTGTCCAAGATTACTATGATGAGCTGAATCATGCAATGCGTCGTGCCAATATCACTAGTGCACATCAAGAAAAGAAATACTTCAAAGCATGCTTGAATTTTCAAATCGTTAATGCACTTCAAGATGAATATTTTCGTACTCTACAAGATCTTGTGAAATATGCTATGAAAGCGGAAAAGAGACTTAAAGACATGCATGCACATCAATTGAATATGCGCCGACTCTTTAGTTTTCATTCATCCACTGGTGTCTCACATGAGAAGACGACCGAGCATGGGACTTTCCCTTCGGCCAAGGCTTCATGCAGTGCTGCCCCATTGCTTCATGAAGAGATTGTGGTTGATGGTACTTGCTCCATTGCCGGCCCATAATCTTCGGGGGATGAGGTGTATCAAAATCCATGTGAGAATGAGAGCCACATAGCTAAATTGAGTGAGAGTGATAACGAGAGTGAGCTGTGTGATTCCACCATATGTGAGGTTGAGAGCGTCCAAATTGAGTGTGAGAGAGATACACCAAAAGAAAAGAGTGAAGTAGATGATAGCCAAAGTGAGGTTGATTCTAAAACTAACACATTACTATCTACTTCTAGTGTTGTTTCTCACATTGTACAGGTTGATATTAAAGAAGAGGAGTTGAATGTTCAACAACCGACGCCGTTGGAAGTAAAAGACGAGGAGATAACCCTGGTTGGGGATGGAGTGCTCCCTGTCCCATGGTTTCATCATGAAGATTTGATACCTACAGCACCTACATCAACTGAGGAGGACGTTAAAGGTAACAATAATGGTGTTGAATTGAATATTCATCAAGAAAAGGTAAGTAAGAGTGAGAACTCTAGTGTTCTTTTGAATATTCTACATTCTGAATTTAATGCACTTAATTTACATAATGTGGAATTGATTACTCATGATGAAGTTCTTACTAGAATATCCCTTGATGATTCTTTATGATATATCATGTTCGATGAACCCGTAGAGCTATCTAGTGTGATTGAGAGAGTTTCTAAAATTACATGTTCAAAATCACTAGCTAGTACCTACACCACCACTTATAAATTTAATTTGATTGGAGATTATGGTGTAAACAACAAGTTTCATATTTATCGAATATGAATTACCCGTGATAAGCTTGCTGAATTAAAATTGCATGTTTTGGACAAACCATCTTTTGGGCAATGTCATGATCACTTAGAGATGAGTATAAATATGAGTGCCTACTGTTTAAAAAGATTTATAAAGCCTACTTAGTCATCTTTTGTTGAACAATCATGTATAAAAAAGCAGAGTAGAGCAATTGACGCATGGAGGGCACAAACAATTTTCTTGTCTACATTACATAAAACTGATGTTGTAAAATTGAAATATGATTATATGAGCCACTTGTATACAATAGTAAATGATTTCGGTCTATCCATTAATAATTTGCATGCATGCTTACAAAAGTCGAAGATGACTTCTTTTCATGGGTGGGGGAATAATGTAGATGAAAGGAGTGTCCACATGCATACATTACATATATCTAATGGTTATTGTTGTGCTATTCATGATTTGCAAAACAAAAGGGGTGGTAAAACGGGTGATAAATACATATACCATGCATATACGTTGTTTTCTTTGTCTAGCACATTTTCAGGGTATCAAAAGCCGAGGACGACTTTTCTTGAAGAAAGGGAGGATGATGAGGACATCCTTACG
Organism: Phyllostachys edulis; assembly: GCA_036346405.1. Taxonomy (NCBI): domain Eukaryota; kingdom Viridiplantae; phylum Streptophyta; class Magnoliopsida; order Poales; family Poaceae; genus Phyllostachys; species Phyllostachys edulis. The sequence goes on from CM070555.1 coordinate 10,795,798, forward strand.
ACTACTACTTCAAGTGTGCATGAGACTGTTCATGAAGTACCAACCGGTCCAATGACTAGAGCCAAGCTGATAAACCAACAAGTGCTTTTGTTTCTTAATGAGTTTCCTATTGACTATAATGAGAATTGGCTACTACCTCATGCAAATACTTTGTGCATTCTTAGATTTGAACATTGTGAAGACTTCGGAGCCAACTCAATAGAGGAGACTCATAGAAGATCAAGGGAAGTCACGTTTAGTTTTCACGCCCAGGTCCATGACCAGGTCTTCAACCAGGTCCACGGCCAGGTCTACGACCACACCTAGTTCTATGACCAGGTCCATAACTGTGTCTTGAGCAAGACTTGAGGAGCAAGACTCGGAGGGAGCAAGATTGCCGAGAACGGTACTCTCACAGAACAAGATTCGACGTGAGCAATACTCAGTGTGAACAGTATTCGATGTAAATAGTACTTAGTGTAAACAATACTCGGTGTGAACAATATGATTATGTTAGGAGTTGGATTCGGAATCCTTGGCCGAATCAATTTGGAGTCGGCCTAGGTTTTGTTGCGTGACTTAGGGGGTGCACTATAAATACCATCGTGAACCCCCATGTATCCCTTAGACCATTATTATTAGAAATAATAGATTGCAAAGTTTTGCTCTTGTTCTTCCTTGTCGACCGAACCAACTTGAAGGGGACCTGGGAGTTCAATCAAGATCGTTCAACTTTTCCGCTAAGAATTGGGAGCACGGTGATTTCACTTGGTGGTCGGTGAAGTCAGCACATGTGTTCTTGCAAATTATAGAGTGCTAATCCTTGTAAGGGCAACAGAAGATCACTACGATTCAAGAGAGGCACGTGAGTATTCCATCCTACACCGAGAAGATCGAGCGACCCTGTATCATCTAACTTGCTTACAATTGGAGGTCTACCCCTAAATATACAGTCTCAGTGAACAGTACCGATTCGAAACAGTACGCTTGCACAGTAATCCGCATCGGATGAACAGTAATCCAAAATTAACTCCTATTACAAACTCCTAATTAATTTGAAATTTAAACTACTCTAATTGCTGAAAATAAATTAAACTATCCTATTACAAGTAATATCAAAATTAACTTCTAGTGCGCCATCTCTCCTTATTGAACTGACTTTGGTTGACTTGGTGGCCCCCATCCGAGATTGCACAGAGAAACGATAAAACATAGACGTAATCTCCTAGCCAAAACGATCTCCTTTTTGTCAAACAGATCCGAGTGGTCTTTCGTGAACATACCAATGTCGAACTCAAGGAACTCAATCTCTTTGACGTGCACTACATGGCCTCCTCCTAGATCAAACACACCCAACAGCGTGCGTGCACATGTATATGCATGGCTTGACTCCATCCACCGCTCAAGTACAACATGCATACATGCAGTTTTCTTTCCTTGGCTGTGAATAGCATGTGTGACATCCGTATGCACTACAGCAGCCTTGATAATGTCATTCCCATTGTTTCGATCAAGTGTTAAACAAGAAAAACCAGAAACATTCGTTATAGATAATCTGGCCGCATCAAATAGTGTGGGTCATGTCGTGCCCAGGCCAGGCCAACAGTCCCATGGTTCGGGCCGACTCGGGCGGCACGGCCATCTAGCCACCTTCTAGATGAGGGGTTGGCCACATAACCTTTTTTTTTTGTCTCACACACGATCGAGATTGGACGACCGGATCTAGTGGGTGGAGGTGCTGCTCTAGATGAAATAAATAAGGGTCTAACTATAGCACATGCGATTGATTTTCTGTTAAGTTTCAGTCACTTTTGTGGACGTTGGATCACCATCCCACAACTCACATTTATTGTTTTCTGTGCTGCGCTGTTTTTAGTTGGGCTGAGATATTGTGTTGCTTAATGGGTCCGCAACTCTAGTTTCGACCTGTTAAGGGCCTGTTGCTGGGTCACCTACTAATAATGATATATCAGCCTGTTAACCATACAAGATCCAAACATACACAATAGAAGCCCAAAATAAACCCATGTCAACACAGTCTGCAACATCGGCCTTCAAGTAACAGTGGCCATCTGATTGTAGCAAAAAAAAAACACACAACGAACCATTGCAACCAACTACTATGTGAAAAATAGCAAAATAATAGAGATCGGCCTAACAACTAGAACAACAATGATTTGAGATACATAAATAAAATTTGAACTACTACAAGCTGCAACTAATATAAAATGATTCAGGGACAACAAAAGAGTTCACTGTCAACATTAAAATGGGAGCATGATACAAAAAGATAGCATTAGACATGCATCTCTAAGTGAAGATTAAGCATACTACATGTCGAGACCCAGATTTACACATCAGAAACCCTCTGTGTATTCTGAACTACTCCCATATCCGTAGCTAGCTCACACAGGAAACATCGATGAAATACCATCTATTTATCGATTTAACTAAAAAATCTCAAAATAACAAATAGTAATAATAATTGGACCTTATGGTCAATATTTACTTAACTTTCCACGCAGGGCTAAAGAAACAAATAAACTCTTGCGGCGGAACGGGAAAACTTGGAAAGGCCAATCGACATGCCCACAAGCAATCGAGTGGTAAACGCCTCCTAATTTGCAAAGTCTTCATAGTAGTCTTTCTCGAAGAAATCTTGAGCAGCTTGATACTCTTCAACTAAGTAGCAGAATTTGAAGTCGTGAGCACATAAAGTACTCAACAAGTCATAGGGAAACAGTATGCATTTAATATTCACGCAGGGCATGAACAAAGGTTAGCTGTATGGTTCTTTTGCAGAAAGCAGTATGGACGATAAATACAATAAATAGCATAATTTAAAAGACAATAAGTAATTAAAGTAAACAATTTCTTTGAAATCAACCAGTGAACTTCCCATTCACTTTCCAACACAAACAACCAAGTGAATTTACCCATTCACCCAACGAACGTTATATTCATCAAGTGAACTTCTCGTTCATACTCGACACATTTTATGAAGAAAGTCTACCTCTTGTCTGAAATCCCCAAACATGTCCATGACCGAGGACATGGTTATTCGAATAGATTAATTAACACTCTGCAAAGGTTGTATACTTTACCCACAAGATACAACCAATGTAGCTAGCACCAATCATAACAAAACCTTTCGGATGTTTCATCTCAACAATTGACTCTCTCGATGTGCATACTGCTACCCCAACCTCACCGTTGGCTCGACGCACACCGTTGGTGTAACACCCTGGCTATTTGGAAGCCAAGATGTCACTTAAATACGCTAACATACAGCCACATTGCGGAAGAATCTGAATGATATAACATCTAAAGGCACAAATAAAACAACCCAACATGAAGAAGGTATCCTTCCTTCACCATTTAAATGTATTTATTACAGTTCATCGTTAAACAAGGTTCACAAGCAATAATAAATCAACCGTATCAAGGAGAAGGTATCCTTCCTTCTCCATCTAAACTTATTTATTACAGTTTGTCAATAATAAGTGAAAGATAGAACTAATTTATAATCTTGAACTTGAATAGGATGTTGTGAATGAGTAGTGCGTGTCTACTCCCTCCCAAATGAGCCAACATCAGTGATTACCTAAAACAATAAATAAACAAACAAGTGTGAGTCCAAGACTCAGCAAGTACAGTGAATAAATGGAACATACCACAAACTTTAACAAGTCAACAACATTGAACCATATGAAGAAATCACAGAACGAGTATTTGAATGAATGGAATGAATGAAGTGAATGGAATGGAGGGACTACACACATGCATATACCAGTATTGCTAGTGACACACCCGTCGGTGTTCACTTAAGCCCGCATCTTAACAAAAATGCGGGGATCCAAGTCCCGTATGAAGAACATTTCATACGGGTGACCCAAAACGCCCACATTGGAATAGTGGGGCCCACATTGGAATGGTGGGTCTTACATGCCCATCCTGGAATTGATGGGTCTTTTTAATCCACTCCCGTGGATGGAACATGAATAATGAATGCATGGAATGAAATATGTATATTGAAAAGACACGCTCTCTAATCATGGAGATAACACACATATGGAAGGAACATGAACTTAAATATTATCATCTCCAATCATGGATTCAACACATATGAAAGACCATAGAAAATCCAACTTCTCTTGACTCATAAGAACTCACAGTATAATCATAAAAGCATTCATCAATCACAATCATTAAGATAAGCAATGTACTTGCCTCCCGCAATGCGACGCGTTAGTAGGAAAAAGTGGTGCTCCTAAACCCGAAGCTTCACCTCCTAAACAATTAAATAACTGAAATAAGAACGCGATGAACATGACACTACTTAACAACATTCTACATCGCTTCCCCGGTGAATCAAGATTTATCTAGAAACCCTAAACTGAAACCAACGCATTCAGTCAAATAACGCCACTGGACAGCAGCACGGTAAACACCATATCTCTTGATCTGGAACTCCGAATGAGGTGAATCCAGTTTCTATGGATTTGTAACTAACAAATCTGCAATACTCTAGTTGACAAGATGATCCAATTTGACGAAATTAGTATGCTAACAGACAGATGAACTTTCAGCACAGAAACTGTCTAACAGCATAAACAGCAGCACTAAAACGATCATAACTTTTAATCTATAACTCCGAATTGATCGTTCTTTAACAATATGGAAATTTTATCAAATTACCTACAATAACCTAGTCGGGTAAAAACCCAAATTCTTCCAATTACATTTTTATATTTTACGAAATAACAAAACAGATTAATCTCGTCAGAAATCTAGACAGCAGATACTAAATCTGTCATAACTTTTGACTCGAACGTCGGAATTAAGTGAACTCAGTGGCCACAGAAAGCTAAGAACAACCTCTAGATATCTCTAGGAGATCAAAACTACTGGTTCAGCTTCTAAGAATGCGAAATCACCCATGCAATATTCTGGACAGAATTGAATCTACAACAGGACGAACTCGATCCAATCAAACTAATCTAATTTCACATCAAAACATCATCAAAACAGCGGGGAAACGAATTGATACCCTTGGAGACACGTGAGCCCGCTGAATTTCCCACGAGGCGCTCCTCCCCTCTTCTTCTCCTCTCTTCCTTTCTTTTGCTTTCGGCCGGCGCACACAAGACAACAGGAGGAAGTGCTTTGGAGAGGATGGTAGCAAGGGGAAACATGGGAGGTTACTGTAGCACGGCCACCGCACTGTAGCAAGGCGTGGTACTGTAGCATATTTAGGGTTTCTTCCCTTGTGGGCCTTGGTGCCGTGGGCCAAGAGCCCATGGCCCAGGGTTTGAAGAAATTTCAGAAAAACCCCTTTAACTATTATTTGTTTTCTCTCTAACGCGTTTCGGAGTATTATATTCTACCCCCCTAAACAGAATTCGACCCCGAATTCTACCTGTCATCTACTCGAAAAACAACAACAACCACAACTGAAAATTAATATCCAACAAGATGTACCCGACGTGAACAACTTTGGTTAAAGCTTGATCATGCGAGACTACCTCCCAAGTCTCTTCTCGCTCAGACCGACGTGACCATAACACCATAACGTATACCCATCTCTATACCTCAAGACACTCTCTGACCTCTCCAGTACACGTATCGGATGAGTCTCGAAGGTGAGATCTTGCTCGGTGGTCAACGGCGCTAACGAAACCCCAAACTCTGGATCTCCTAGGTACTCACTCAACACCAGAACATACAAGACGTTACGTACTCCGCGCACGGACTCGAGATAGTCCTGGCGATACGCCAACTAGCGAAAACAACCCAATGTACCTTGGGGCAACCCCCCAGTGGTACCGAACCACGCAACATGCGCATAGAACACTGAACTCTTGTTCCACCTCTCAATCGAACTTTTTCACCCAAACAAAGATCACCTCCTTTACCGAGGGACACACAACAGAACTCGCTTTAAACACACTCTTTTACCGACATAGCCCAACTGAAAATGAAGGACTCTCATCGCAACCAAGTGTTACCAACTCGGTACTAAAAAGAGTCAAATTCAGAATCGAAGATTTATCACGAAAATCTTTCCACCTTCAAATTAGAAAATTTGCAAATAAACACCACGTCCGCTAAAGGAGAAATCACTCGAATATCTAAAATCCATCATTTCTTTTATTCTTTCTGAACTGATAAGAACCACGCATGCCAACATAAAGCCAAGCTCAATTTGCGAAAGACATCCGTCATAAACATATAGCTCATACAAGAATCAAGAGAGCGTTTTAGTACTCGAGGAAATATTCTTTTCTCAATTTCTCTTTTAGAAATAAATTTTCTCTCAACTTTTTGGAATCTCGATTCATCGCATAACACACTAATCCATCTCTCTTAACTTGGCATTCTCAACGCTATGCTCAAACCGAAATACATCAACCACACCTCTGTAGAGAGGCTCTATCGACCCCACAGAAACAATACTCTAGTCAACTCCCCTACCGACAGAATTACTTTGATAGATAACTTCTGATGCATCCCAAAATGGATCTTCACACGTAATCACATTACCTCAATCCTTTAAGAATGAACAACTCGGAATTCACATCACATATTCTCTTGTATTTCATGAAAAGATTTCCATCAATGATCATCCCACTATTCGAAATCCACCCTTATACTACTTCTTCACATTATCATTAGGTGATCAAAGTTCTAACATAACAATGTAAAGCCCAAATTTAACCTCCAAGACTCTTACAACGAACTTCTCATATAAAAGATAGGAAAATCCTCAGATTAAATCCCTAAAATTCCATAATTCCAACATACTCACTCATTAACATCATCATGAAAATATTTTCTTGACCAGTTTACCTTTACAAAGATTATAACTCTCAGAAGATTACTCATTAAAGCCAAATCATTCTTGACATTAACTCAACATTTTCCATTATCCCATTAATTGACATGACGATTCGATTACTTGTAATCCCACTCTCATTAAACCACATCATCAAGAATAACCTTCACAACCTCGCAATACTACCAAATTGCGATACTCTATAAAATTGATCAAGATTTCCATACTTTCGATAATTCTAATGTTCCACCCGAAGTGAACAAAAGATCTTGGATCACAATCACTATAGGTTCTACTAGCTGCAACAATACAATCAGTTTAGTCCCCAAAGACAATATTCCATTTAAATGAAATTCTCTCCAAGAATTATAACACGAAATCAATTCATCCTCCAATGCTCCTCAACTAACTTGCAACCCAAGGTCTCACATCAACAATTAACAAACACTTTGAAAGACCCCTATGAAACGAACGGTGGATCCTTTCTCAAAAATAGAAGGCAAATGAAAACAATTTTTGACCACATAAAAAAACATTTACCATTCACAGTGAACACAAGACCAAGGGAAAAAGTTAGTCTGGCAAAGAACTCAGACAACAAAAGAGAAAGTCAACAATTGAGGGCACAAGTCCCGCACGAAGGGAAGATCGAACCCCAAATAAGAAGAAGGTGTTGCCTTTGAAAATTGATACACTCTTATGGAACAAATGCATAAGGGTTAAGCACACTCAAATAACTGCAAGATGCGAAACGTGTCTTACATCTCAAATACTTATACTTCACTCCTTCTTTTAACAAAGAAAGACATTTTCTGTGATTACTACATCACTTTGCCATCTTAAACAAGATAAGCTCTTAAAACCCAAATCACAGGATCCACTTAAGAACTAATAAAATCTTTCAACAGGTCACCTTGCTCGAAACAAACTCAATCACCACAATGCTCAAGAGGTCCAAATGATCACAACCGCAGAACTCGAAACACTTTTACTAAATCAAAATTATGAAAGACAATCAAATTACTTTATTTCTAAAAGAATCATCACCACACACCCAAGTCACAATCTCTTGCAGATAATCTTACTAACATTAAGAATAATACACTCTGAACACGAATCTTTATCATCAACTATTCCATTAGAAAGCCCCAAAGTTCCACCAAATTGTTTCATACTACCTTTTCATCTCATCATCAAAACGAGAGTATACCAAAACCATACTACCTCACTACATCAACCTCTTAAGTTTAGAAGGGGTCTACTACACAAATGAAGAGGTCCTACCAAAACCCTTTCATCAAGCACACATTATCATCAGATGATTTCACAATCATGTGGGCAAAGCCCCCTATTATAACATATCAGTTCAACTTTTAGTGATGCTCAACATCAAACTTCAACACACAGCGGTTATACTCCAACCATTGTTGTTATCAACTGACTTCATTATGAAATCTAGTTGCTACCTACGTTCCTTCCCAAATCACATGGATATTTACAAACACATATTCAACTGTTCCTCCTCATATTTGGATTTCGGCAAACATACACTAAAACTTCAAAAAAAAATTGAAATCTTCTCTCGATCAAAAGTCTCAACAACACTACAACCAAATTCATTGCATCATTCTATATAGAGGAACTATATAGAACTCCTCCCATAAATTCTAGATCCACTGATATTCAATCCCTTCAATCGGTTGTACACAATTCCAATAATTAATCATACTAGGGAATATGTAAATCTAGCATTTCCTCGAGTTTCCCTTTCCACACATTTAAATTAATCCATTGGAACCAAAGAACCCAACAAGTTTAGCAACCTAAACAATTTTAATGACTAGACTAATTCATCAATGTTCCATACTTCTTAATATATCTTTTGACTCCAAATAGTTATGGACATACTCACAGTCACTACTCATAAAATACAGTTCATCAAGAACTAGTAGAAGACAACATCAACTTAATCAATTCCACTTCCAAGGTTACTAATTAATATTAATGATGCACCACACCAATGACTCAACTTGATACCCATACCATATCAAGTTATTTGATTACAATCTCTGATTTAACCATAACAAGGCATCACAAAAGGCTTTTAACAATTTCCATCAGAAAAGAGATGCATTAATCTTCAACACTCGGAATAATCCAAAGGAAATACATAGAGTCAAAGCTTTCATGCTAACAAACTTGCAACATTAAACTCTCATTACCCAAACTATCAAACTAATAAATGAGTCATTCTTTTCCAAAGGAGAAAGAAGGAACAACCAAGGAATTATCAATATTGCCAACCCGAAGATCGCAAGTAATAAAAGCAACTCAACAATGGAAAACAATAATTGTTTCAGAGAACGATTAGAGATCTATCGGAGCTTGCCCACTTCATTATGACCCCCATTTAAAAGTTCATCAACTGCAAGAATCTACAACTAGGAAACCAGATTCAAACTCGAGGAAGACAACAACTTTATCAAAGAACTCATGCTCACCGCATAACTATGTAACGGGGGTAAGTACTCCTCTATTCCCCTACCACGAACGGTGGTGTAGCCTGGTGAATCCCAGGGCAACAACCACGACCTCAACTTCTTAACATCCTTTATCATCACACATAACCAATATAATCAATTATGAATATAAGGTCATCTCATAGTAATCATAGAATAATTTCATGGATATAGAAGATCATAGCAAATCATAGATTAACAACAAGAAAGATGGTACAGAAGCAATTCAATAATTGCTCAACGAATGAAACATAGTAACAGAAATGCGGGACTAACGAATTACCCATCCCACCTACTGTGCACAGTGCGTCATTTTAATATATTTCTACTAACCATGGACCTAAAGCCCGCTCTGATACCAACTGTAACACCCTGGCTATTTGGAAGCCAAGATGTCACTTAAATACGCTAACATACAGCTACATTGCGGAAGAATCTGAATGATATAACATCTAAAGGCATAAATAAAACAACCCAACATGGAGAAGGTATCCTTCCTTCACCATTTAAATGTATTTATTACAGTTCATCGTTAAACAAGGTTCACAAGCAATAATAAATCAACCGTATCAAGGAGAAGGTATCCTTCCTTCTCCATCTAAACTTATTTATTACAGTTCGTCAATAATAAGTGAAAGATAGAACTAATTTATAATCTTGAACTTGAATAGGATGCTGTGAATGAGTAGTGCGTGTCTACTCCCTCCCAAATGAGCCAACATCAGTGATTACCTAAAACAATAAATAAACAAACAAGTGTGAGTCCAAGACTCAGCAAGTACAGTGAATAAATGGAACATACCACAAACATTAACAAGTCAACATCATTGAACCATATGAAGAAATCACAGAACGAGTATTTGAATGAATGGAATGAATGAAGTGAATGGAATGGAGGGACTACACACATGCATATACCGGTATTGCTAGTGACACACCCGTCGGTGTTCACTTAAGCCCGCATCTTAACAAAAATGCGGGGATCCAAGTCTCGTATGAAGAACATTTCATACGGGTGTCCCAAAACGCCCACATTGGAATAGTGGGGCCCACATTGGAATGGTGGGTCTTACGTGCCTATCCTAGAATTGATGGGTCTTTTTAATCCACTCCCATGGATGGAACATGAATAATGAATGCATGGAATGAAATATGTATATTGAAAAGACACGCTCTCTAATCATGGAGATAACACACATATGGAAGGAACATGAACTTAAATATTATCATCTCCAATCATGGATTCAACACATATGAAAGACCATAGATAATCCAACTTCTCTTGAATCATAAGAACTCACAGTATAATCATAAAAGCATTCATCAATCACAATCATTAAGATAAGCAATGTATTTGCCTCCATGATGCGACGCGTTAGCGAGGAAAAAGTGGTGCTCCTAAACCCGAAGCTTCACCTCCTAAACAATTAAATAACTGAAATAAGAACGCGATGAACACGACACTACTTAACAACGTTCTACATCGCTTCCCTGGTGAATCAAGATTTATCTAGAAACCCTAAACTGAAACCAACGCAATCAGTCAAATAACGCCACTGGACAGCAGCACGGTAAACAGCATATCTCTTGATTTGGAACTCCGAATGAGGTGAATCTAGTTTCTGTGGATTTTTAACTAACAAATCTACAATACGCTGGTTGACAAGATGATCCAATTCGACCAAATTAGTACGCTAACAGACAGATGAACTTTCAGCACAGAAACTGTCTAGCAGCATAAACAGCAGCACTAAAACGATCATAACTTTTAATCTATAACTCCGAATTGATCGTGCTTTAACAATCTGGAAATTTTATCAAATTACCTACAATAACCTAGTTGGGTGAAAACCCAGATTCTTCCAATTACATTTTCATATTTTACGAAATAACAAAACAGATTAATCTCGTCAGAAATCTGGACAGCAGATACTAAATCTGTCATAACTTTTGACTCGAATGTCGGAATCAAGTGAACTCAGTGGCCACAGAAAGTTAAGAACAACCTCTAGATATCTCTAGGAGATCAAAACTACTGGTTCGGCTTCTAAGAATGGGAAATCTACAACAGGAAGAACTCAATCCAATCAAACTAATATAATTTCACATCTAAACATCATCAAAACAGCGGGGAAACGAATTGATACCCTTGGAGACACGTTAGCTCGCTAAATTTCCCGCGAGGCACTCCTCGCCTCTTCTTCTCCTCTCTTCCATTCTTTTGCTTTCGACCGGCGCACACAAGACAGCAGGAGGAAGTGCTTTGGAGAGGATGGCAGCAAGGGGAAACATGGGAGGTTACTGTAGCACGGCCGCCGCACTATAGCAAGGCATGGTACTGTAGCATATTTAGGGTTTCTTCCCTTTTGGGCCTTGGTGCCATGGGGCAAGAGCCCATGGCCCAGGTTTTGAAGAAATTTCAGAAAAACCCCTTTAACTATTGTTTGTTTTCTCTCTAACGCGTTTCGGAGTATTACAGTTGGACGTGGAAGTGGTGAACCGACCATCGATGTGACCTTAAAAAGGGACCACACCTCCACCCATTTACTACCTGAGTAGTCAATGCCAAAACTTCACAACTTACTAAGTTAGGCCTATCCCATACCAGGCATGTGGTTGTATGATAAGACCCAGTTCAATGATACACAAGATTAAGTTCTTGACAAGTTACTCAGGCGAGTCTACCACATACCCACAACGTGTTAACCACACCCTCACTTCACAACCGCTCGCCCAAGCAAAAATCATTTTATTCAACTAAGACCAATGACATACCCTGTTATGGTACACAAATTTTAACAATAGTGGCTAGGTTTATTGTGAGCTAAGTATTTAGGCTTTTTGGCTCAGGCTTGCCACATATATGCTGACTGGAAGACACCTGGGCAAAGAAGATGAGGTACCTGCTGAGATGGAGGGAAAGTGGCATGCTGAGGTGGCAAAGAGAGAGAAGGACATAGAGCAGAGGAGCTTTGGCTGGCGGCAAGGCAGTGGCGGCGAGGGCAAATGATGGCGAGACAACTTCAACGAAGGAAAAAAAATGGGTTCCTCAGGAGAAGGCGATCCTTTGGGTGGTGGTTGCATGGCAAAGGTGGCGGCGGCGACCTTCACGGGTGCGGCTGTTTCGGCGTTACAGAGGTGCCTGGAGGAATTAGAGGGGAGCATCGGGTCGACAACGACACAAGGAACTAGTTGAGCATATTGGAGCAGCCGGAGGAAGACTAGAACGGTGGCAAGACGAAGGTGATCGACGACGAAGAAGAAGCATGGCAGCGGTGCACTTCGGTGATGGAGAAGCAACGAAAAGAGAGGAGATCAGACGAGGGAGACTCAGAACGCAATATGACGCACTAATGACGTCTTGGGGGCTCACCGGCAAGTAGATCAGAATGGGGCGGCGGCGGCGCTAGATTTGGGGAGGAAGTGGCGATGATGACTTGATGGTCTTCGGGCGAAAATGACGGGAGCACAACGTAGAACACTTCAGCGCGAGCTCAATGGTGGTGACGATGTGGCCAGAGAATCCTTGTCGGTGATGAATTCCAGTGAGATTGAGCTTCGGTGGTGACTCGGTTCTTCGGCGGATTGCAGCGAAACGAGGATGAAACTAGAGCGGCGACTTTGGGTTTCGGGGAGAGGATCATGATGCGAACAAAAGGACGCATGTGGCTCTGCTTATAAAGGACTGAGGAGGAAGGATTTGTATTGAGCACGGCGATGGCAGCGTGTGTTCAACTCGGACACAAGGAGTCCAGGAGGAAGATGGCAATGCTGATGACTGGGGCCCGCTAGGTAGTGAAACAAGAAAGAAAGGAAAGGAAGAGCTTTGGCTGGGCTGGCGCAGAGAAAAGATAGAGGGAATGCGGGACGAGCTAAACGGAAAAATATGTGGGCCAAAGAAAGAGGTTTGAGCCCAAAGGATAAATCTGGAAAAAGAATGATTTTCGAATTTAGGAAATTGAATTAAAGCAAACTAAGCTCAAAATAAATAGCAATTAAATTCCAAAGATTCCTAGAAAATTCCAAAAAATTATCTGGCACTCGAAGAACTCAAATAAAACAACTTTTAACCTAATTGAAGTTTAAATTAATCATATTAAATCTTTTTTTATGAAAATTCAAATTAAGCTTTAACTTAAAACAGAAAAATTCAAATGGTTATTTTTATTTTTAAAGCTTTTGAAACAAACCAAATTTTAGGATGTTACAAATCTACCCCCCTTAAATGGAATCTCGTCCCCGAGATTCAGGCTGACTAAAGAATAGGTTCAAAACCAAACCTTGCTCACTCTTCCAAAATATTTCTCTTATGAGCGAAACAAAACTACAACTAACGCAGGGCTAACTTAAAGACTTACCCGAAGTGACATTCTGAACTGGTTGAACTTCTTCCTCAGTGACGTGATTCAGTCGTGCTCTTGCTGAAGTTGACAGAGTCCTAGTAGCTTGACTTGGAGTCTGAGGCATTCCTCTTCCTACTCCTGGGAAAGAAGTCTTGGCTGGTGTAGCTCCCAAATTGAAAAGAATTAGTGTCAGCCCTTGCTTCTATAGACACTTGTTGGCATAATGATATATCTCATGGCAATTAAAACATGTAACTCCTATAGTTGGATTGTTGGTCCTCTAAGGTTGATAATTGTTGTTGTTATTGACATTGTGAATCACTAAGTTCACTGAATGAGATACTGGTGCAGGGGTTCTGAATGCAGTAGATGAATTATTGTAATGAATAGGCTGATGAGCATTAGTTCTTACTATCTATAGATGATTCTGATGAACTCCATGTTGTATCATCTTTCTTTTGCGAGACTCTTCCAATTTACGACGAGAATCTTATATAAGTACGGCTTTATCCACCATATACTGAAAATCCACATAATTATTCCCGATAACTTGCAATTTCAGACTGGGATTAAGTCCATGCTTGAATCGCTTCTGACGTGCATTATCTGTAGCAACTTCTTTTGGAGCATAGCAAGAAAGTTGAGTGAACTTGTTGAGATACTCACTCAATGACATGTTTCCTTGCTGTAGACCATGAAATTCATTCTACTTCATTTTCACTATACCATCTGGAACATGCACTTGACGAAAAGCTACTGAAAATTCTTCCCAAGTAATAGGTTGCGAATTCTCATGAGATGCGGTATAGTTCTCTCACTATTCTGCGGCTGTACCTTCCAACTGATGTGAAGCATAAATAACCTTCTCACGATCATTGCATTGGGCAATGGCGAGTTTTTTCTCAACAGAGCGAAGCCAATCTTCTACTTCCAAAGGTTCTGATGAATGAGAAAACGTAGGCGGCCAAGTCCTCATATACTCTGATAACTTGGAATGTTGATGAACTGGTGGTGGAACAGCTGTTGCTTGATTATTCTGATTCAACAAATTGACTATTGCAGTGGCAGACTGATTCTACCGAGTCATCATACTATTCATATTTTGCATCATTACATTCATGAGTTGAGTCTAAGCTGCTAGAAATTGTCCATGTTTGGATCTGCGACTCCAAGTACTGGTGACTGACCACTAGCATTGACATTGGCATCATCCGATGTACGGCTTGATGTGTTGCGAGTGTCAATCAACTGCGATGATTCTCTACTGGTTTAAAAGGTAAGATAGAGAAGCAATATAGATGAGAGGGAATAGCACAATAGACGAGATAGAACAAGATAGGGAAGATAGGGACAACTGAATTAGGGGAAATTAGATTATACCTAAGGACAAAAGACAGAGAATACATAGCTGAAACGCTATAAAAGACAAATAAACTCTTCAAATTAAAGCCTTAGTGTGACTGCAACATAATGCTTGACAGTAAAACTACAGCTCCCACTTACACACAACCCAAATAAAACCTATGCAACAACAATCTAAAAACGCTACTAAAGACTCTAATATGACGGCTCCCACTCTGGATGAGAGAACAAAGACTCTTCAAACTCTTGCTCTGAATCGCTGTAGAACACCCACAAGTTGCGAACCGCTGGTGGACACTCCGGACGAACAACTAGAACAAAGCGACGAAGATACTCTTGACAATCACTGATGATTCGACGCCTTTCTTCTGGACTAGGTGGAGTAGGTGATAGCAATGGAGCTGGCGATGGAACTAAAAAATCTTCCAACTCTTCTTCTAGCTCAGGAACAATTGGCACTGATGCTACTTGCATTACATTCGAATCAACTTGGTCAAACTGGTCCGGTGTAACCTGCAAACAGCTTTACAGGCAACTCTGATCACTGACAAGTCTATAAGCTCGTTGTGGCACTTCATACTATGATGACAGATGTGACTACCAATCCTCATGACAAAATATACACTTGTCTCGAATTCAATTCTGTGCCTCTTCACTTTCTTTTCCTTGGTGAAGTATGTTGCACACCTGCTTGTTCCCAAACTATGCAATAAGCACTGAATAACTCCATGCAATCTCCCCTTTGATCACGAAACACTTGAGCCATCTAAAGAAATTAACAGGGTAAGACGGTCAAATTAAGATTACAAATCGAAGTTCAGCAAAGACAGGAGACAAGATTTCTAGAACAAGATGAGAAAAAAATAGAGTAGGATAAGAAAAGAATAGACTGAGGTGAGAAAGAATAGATTAGATCAGAAAAGAACAACTACTCAAGTCAAATTAAGTTAATTTGCTTTAGAAAATAAGTTTTGAAGCTTTTGACTAAGACAACCATGCAAACTAAGGTTGCATTCTATAGTCGATATGGCTCTGATACCACCTCTGTTGGGACTCAGATTTACACATCAGAAACCCTCTGTGTATTTTGAACTAGTCCTAGATCAGTAGCTAGCTCACACAAGAAACATCAATGAAATACCATCCATTTATCGATTTAACTAAAAAGATCTCAAAATAACAAATAGTAATAATAAAAAATGATTTCCGAATTTAGGAAATTGAATTAAAGCAAACCGAGCTCAAAATAAATAGCAATTAAATTCCCAAAATTCCTAGAAAGTGCCAGAAAATTATCTAGAACTCGAGGAACCCAAATAAAACAACTTTTAACTTAATTGAATTTTAAATTAATGACATTAATTTTTTTTATTTATGAAAATTCAAATTAAGCTTTAACTTAAACAAGAAAATTCAAATGGTTATTTTTATTTTTAAAGCTTTAGAAATAAACCAAATTTGGGGGTGTTACATTACAAAACTTCAAGTCCAGGTACATCATGTCTTCACATTCTACCTTGTCTTTCTTCGCATTATACCTAGTCTTTCTTAGCTTTTCTTTAATTCTTAGTAATGATCATGAGACCAATTGGAAATTTAGGCAGCATCCTCCACCATGTGTCATTCCATCTCTTGATTATCAAGTCCTGGTAGAGACTCCGATGTAGACTCAAACAAAGATACACTTTTATACTAAACAAAAGTAGGGATTGGTGAACATCTACTAGATATTGACAAATAATTCTGGACATTACATCAAAGCCATTTATGCAAAAAAAAGACTTTTGCTCCCAAGTGGAACATAATAAGTTTCATACAGAAAATTAAAATTGCAGTCCAAATCAATATAAATTGCGAAAAACTAAACAATGCAATATATATACAAATTGTTTGTAACTTTTTAACTGACAGCTAAAATAACAAGGGGTTGTCTATTCCTCATGGATGAAGATCTAACCACTCTCATCACCCCCTCGCATCCTACATATAACCCACCCCTCACCTCTATGGCAGAGAATTATTCTAACCTAGACAAAAATATATATAAGTTTGCTGAACCCATACAAAATACAAAGATAAAATTTCTAGCCTACACAAAAATATAGTAAACCTAGGTGAACCCTACAAATAAAAAAAAACAAATGGAACAAAAATTTGCACTAAAGCAATACTAAAATTGCATATTACTTAGAACTGCAATTTTCGGCTTAATACTATGCAATTTTGGGTGACCAAGAGATAAAATAGCAAACTACATTTTTGTATGCTCAATTCCTAATTTTCACTATGATGGTCCCATATAGAACTATATTACGAAAGATTTGAATATGGTTCCAATGGTTGGACATTCATACAAAATCACCCTTCATTCGAAGAAAACAAATAGAAGCTACATGAAATCATTTTTGGACTTATGTTAAAAAAAAATAGAAGCAAGAAACTAATGAATAAACTGCACAAAGAAAAATGAGGCCTAATAGATGTTTAAACTAGACAAATCTCATATATTGTTTAGATGACTGACAATAGTAGTGTCATGAAAATAGAAAAAATCTTAACTTTATTAGATCTACAAAGCAAATGCTAGGCTTGGTGTACCCTTATAGATGTTTGAACAAAAAAAATTCTAAGTTAGACAAAAATATTAGGATAAGTGAACCCCTTCAGAAACAGAAAATATAAAGACAACTATTTTTTCTAAACTACACAAAATGTGTACTCTTGGTGAACCCTTCCAATCTAAAGAGTCAAAATAAAGAGAAAAATACAAGTTTATGTTGACATCCACAATTAAGATAATCTTTTGTGGGCTTTGAAATTATCAAATTTGGAAGAACTACATTCAACATGGAGGCGGTAAAATTACTCGTATTGTGTATTGCATGAAAAAGGCACTAGAAACATAAAAAATTATTCTATCCAAGTAAGAAAAGTCCTAGGCATGGTGAACCCCTAACAATTAACAAAAATAGAAAATATTAGTCTATCCTACACAAAGACAAATCCTAAGCCAGGTGAACCCCAAGCAAAAGAGAGAAACATAAAATATTATTATCCCCAAGACAAAGAAAAATTCAAGGCTTAGTGAACGCCTAACAAAGTAGAAAGAAAGAAGTGATTAATCTAACCTTGACAAAATCAAACGTAACCTTAGTAAACCCATGTCAGAACTAAGCATTTATAAAAAAATTACAGTAAACCCATAGAAGAATTGCACATAACTTACCCGTGTAATATTATCTTAAATATTGTGCAATTTTTCATGTGTCTTCTATTACAAAAAGAAAAGTATACTACTTACTAATCTTGGGTAAAACAGAAGAGCAAAATAGATATGCACTGTCCAGGCTACAAAAATTGCTTAACCCACTGAAAATTCAAACCACTAGGGCAACATAAACAATAACGGAACAAAACTGAAGAACACTACATGTCTACTCCTAGAGACAAGCTTCCACATAACTGATTCATAGAGCACTCTGATGGCGAAGAAGCAATGAGGATATGGGTGGATCGAAAGAGAAGGACGAGAGGCTCGAGATGACGCGCTTGGGAAAGCAAAAGAACTCACTGATGACTACATCGACAATGGAGGCGGCAGTCAGTTTTGAGGAAGACGGTGCGACGGTGGCTTGGTGATCTTCGGGGGACGACGACGGGAGCATGGTGTAGAACACGACGGCGCGAATCCAACAGCGAAGACGATGAGGACGGAGGAGGTTCAACGGCAATGGAACGCGGCGGGGAAGACCTTCGGTGGCCGGTGTAAGATCGAGGAGGCCGACTAGAGGGGGGGTGAATAGGCGGTTTTTAAATTCTTTTGGCTAAAACCGAGTTTTATGCGGAATTGTAAATCAATTCGGTTTGCTTAATTAAAACCTAAATCAACTTGTCTTGACTAAGTGCATCAACAATAAGACTATTGATAATGATAGCAATCATACAAAGACATGTAAGCAATTTAATTCTAGGAATGTAAATTGCACAAAGTAAATCACAAGAGAGCAAACCACAATGACGCAAGAACGTTTTACTGTGGTATTCGGAGACTTGCTGGTCTCCCCTAATCCACGTTGAGGTAAGCCCAAACTAATTGGACTGGCTCCACGAATTAAGACAAACACCTCAATTCCACTAGTGGTAGCTCTTTCCCGCTCCGGGTAGGTGAGCTCCAACCTTCACAACACGCCAGGCCTTCTCACAAGCTTCTTGAGAAGATCACCAGTCCACAACACCTCCACGCCGTCTAGGTGTCAACAAACACCAAGAGTAATAAGCTAAGCCCCTAGCTTGACTCTCACCACGTGCAACGAACGCACAAGCTCAAGTGGATACAAAATCCACCTCTAGATGCAACACATGCAACTAGAGATCTCTCTCCTTGCTCACAAGGTGCAACACATGCATAATTGAGAGGAGAAGCTCACAGTAGCTCAAGTGAGTGAAATGGGATGCCAAAAGTTGTCTCTCAACCGGCCAATGTGAGTATTTATAGTTCACACATAAAAACTAGCCGTTGGGAGCAGAAATCAGCAAATTCAGCCAAAATATGGTAGTACCGCCGTTGTAACCCCGGTACTACCGTTTTTGGCTCAACGGTCGAAAAGGGTGTATTAAAGGCTCAAAAACTAACCATTAAAATTTTGGTGCGATACTACCGCAGTACAAAGAGCAGTACTACCATTCTGCGGTAGTACCGCAGTACAAAGAGCGGTAGTTCCGCAACCCAGATTCAACACAGCCGACACTCGGTAAAAATGTCATAACTTTTGACTCTAATGTCGGAATTGAGTGATTTTGGACTCTATGGAAAGCTTATTCAGAGGGATACACAACCCACCCATTTGATTGATCTCAAACACATTTTATCAAATCAAAAGCACAACTCCAAAGAGCCACTACCATGGTCTAAGTCCAAAGAAATAGCAACAAACAATCTTAGACCATTGGAAGGGAAAATGCATGAATCCCAACAATTTGCAAAACACATTTGCAAACCTAGATCATGCCACAAGGAGTAGGTACATGGACTTCAACCATTTGCAAAACACATTTGTAAAGTATAGTCACATGCTACAAGGATTAAATGCATGAGCCTCAACTATTTGCAAAACACATTTGCAAATAATAGCATCATGCCACGGAGAGCTAGAGCAAGCAATATTGAGCTATCAACACATGATGAGATTCAAGCTACTAGACAAGACCGCTCTTAATAGTACGACAAACCTATACTAGCAATCTGATCTTCCAACCAAACACCAATACCGGTAAAAGACTAGGAACACATCCTTAGCCCTAGCTAGTCATACCTCTGCCTTGAGCATCTTCTTGAAGCTTGATGACGCACATCTTCACTTAAGTCTGGGTCATCGTCTTGACATGCATCAACCCATGATGCATCCTTTACTTGACCTCCATCAACACATGATGGGTCTTCTCTTGACTTGATTATCCACTCATGATCATCTCATCTTCTAGATCTTGATATGCATCAACACATGATGCATCCTCTTCTTGAACCTTGACTTGATGACGATCAACTCATGATGTCATCCGAAGTCTTCATCACCCTGGAACATAACCTATTTATCCAACTCATGAAAAATGTTAGTCCCACAATGATTAATATTAATTACCAGGATATACCTGTAATAATGCTTTTTAACAACCCGTTGGAAATGCAGAGCGGTACTACCGCCAACCATCATGCGATAGTTCTGCTGGCCGGTCATACCGCGCAATCAGAGCGGTTTCACAAAGGACCCAAAAGGGTACCTACTAGAAAATATGAACCGCTTCACTTTTGGAATCACCGGGATGCGGTAGTTCCGCTGAACAAGTGCGGTCATACCGCGCTGCGGTAGTACCGCCAATAAACCCCCGGAACTACCGCTCTCAGGGTTTGCATCCAACCCAAAATGGTGTCGCTCTGGAACTTACACACTGCCAACTAATTTTCAGAACAACCGGGTTGCGGTAGTACCGCACCATGATCTTGGTCGTACCGCTGAGCAGTAATACCGCCCACACAATGCCGGTACTACCAATTGTCCTAACAATGCACAGTTGGCTTTTCAAAACAAATTCAAAGTGCATTAATGATCTTAAATTGATCCAAATGGCACAAGAACATGCTATCAAGCTATCAGTCATGATCCCTCTATTGTCATTGCATTACGATTACCATGTCGCCATCCATAAACTGGGACTAAGCCTTTAAATATCTTAACACACACATTTGTCCTACAACAAAATTGCAAATAATTGAATATAAAGCAATATGAGTATATATGAACTACACAAGTTTTATATACTCAAAGGATATGTTTCAAAGTAGAGATCCCCAATATATGTGGATAAAGAAATCTGGAGCAATACTAATGAAACCACAAAACATAGAGTGAACTCCCCCTAAATGTGTGCATACACGAATGTGTAATAAAAACATATGCACATATTCAAGTTAAACTTTTGGTGGAGTTCAACCTATATTTTGGATCCGAGGAATGCAACAATATATAAGAATATGATGTCGAATGCATACCTCCATGATTTTCACCTTTTCATCCAAATAGGACTAAACAATATCATAGTCAATAAACATATTTGTCTCACATTTAGATTTGTCATTAATCACTAAAATACTCCATTAACTCATAATGGCGGGTCTAGATTCTTCAATCTCCCCCTTTTTGGTGATTGATGACAAATCCTTTATCAATAACAACATTTGGATATAAATCATCATAAGATAAGAATTTAAGCTATTTGAACTGTATCCATGCATGTCACTAAGCAATTTAAAGCTTCAAGCATTATGCATATGAGAATGGCAAGCTTATGCACATGATGCATATAGGAGGCTATGTGTATGAATGAGATGCTCCTCCTCAAGACATGCATGAAATAAGGTGAAAACACAAGAGAGAATCTAAATGGAAATATATTGATCATATAAACATTCTCCCCTTTTTGGCATTAATCACCAAAAACCAACCAAAACTAAGCAAAAAAGAGTTTTTGTAAAACAATGAGCTTGGCAATTGAATTCATTTTATTTTGATCATTGAAGTATTCTTCCTCTTTTGAAGTAAGGTTGTGTTTTCAAGATATTTGAGGAAAGCTAAAATAGGTCACAAACCTATTGATCATATAACATTCTCCCCCTTAAACCAAAACAAGTCACAAACTCCTCTTTTATGGCCGAAAAGAGCAAAACAACTCGAAATGAGGCCATACTGGAGTTTAACTAAAAGAGATTATATTTAGAACACATTAAAATAACTCATCCTTGAAATCTCCCCAATAAACATTTTTCATAAAGATACCATGCTAATTTTCACAAATTCACAAATTGAAATCATGTTGAGCTCACAACTTTCTTAAAACATTTGAAAAAGGTATGGAAACAAGCTGTGAAAAATCTGAAATAAATCATGGAGCTAGTACTTGTAGATACACACACTTTTAATTTTGGGAGGCTGAACCAAATGTCAACCATTTTGAAGATATGAAAATCAAAAAGTTTCAGGAAACTGAAATTTTCAGGTTTTTCAGAGTTTGACATTTCATTTGAGCTTCAAAAGATAGCTGAAAAACAGACCAAAGCAGTTCCAATAAATCTGAGAAAATTTGGCATAGAATATGAACTATAGAGGATAAAAATTAATCATTATAACTTTCTCAAAATATGAATCCATTTGGAGATACAAAAATCACAAATCAGCTCAAAACTTGCAAAAGCCTGAATTTTCATCATGTTGATCAAAGGGAGAAAAAGTCAAAACTTTTTCAAATCAGGTAAAACTTCTTTAAAATTTTTCATAAACAAACTTTGGATTCCGAAGAAACTTTTCCAAGAAGAATTTTCAAAAAAGGAGTCTCCATTCAAAAGATATGTCAAAATGCGCTTTCTTTGCAAGATTTTTGCTTAAAGAGAAGAAAAAGGCGAAAATTTTCTAAATGAAGTCCAAATACTTTGAAAATGTCCATATTTTAACTTTGGACTATTTAAAAATTTTGCCAAAAAGAATTTTTGAAAAAGTAAATTTCTTTCAAAAGATAAGGCAAAATGCACTTTGTAGGCACATAAAGGAATGATTTTGCATTGAAGGTTCAAAATGCAAACCAATTTGAATTTCATGGAGTTTTTCACTTTTATGGCTTTGTATGAGTTAGAAATACTATTTCAATCCAAGATACACAAATAAATCTGTCTCAAATAGCGAAACTCACTATATGCAAGAATAGATCATTTTGGGTAAACACTTGTTTTTCGGTGAACTTCAAATGGATATAACTTTTCAACGGTTGGTCTTTTATAAAAAATTTAAACTAGATAAATGTTTGAAATAACCAACCCTTCTAGTTTGGTATTGACAATTTTTTCAAAAACTCAATAGATTTTGACTTAAGGAAATATGTTATTTAAATAAAAAACAAGATCATACAAGATCATTTTGGGGCCAAATTTGATATTTTGTTTCTAAACTAGGAATTTTTACTTCAAAAGCATTGGAAAACATTTGAAATATATATATTTAAGTACTTTTGACTAGATTTTCACATATTTGATCCTTTTAAGCAAGATTTTTGACTTTTGACCAAAGAGACTCTTTGAAAAGCTAAATTTGCATATCATTGACAATTTCACTTGAAACATACCAAATGAAGCTAATGAGAATGAAATCATGCATTCACAAGATCCATAAATTATTTTGGGCAAATAGGTAATATAGTTTTCCCAATACTAATACTTTGCCCCTTTTTAAGTAAACCCAAAATATTTAGGGAAAATTGGTTCCGTAGCACTTAAATATCACCAGTTTAGCAAAATACCATGGAAAAATCTTGGTACACTTTAATACCATCCAAAGTTTCCTCTATTCCCTATTTTACCATTTTCGTCAACTTGAGGTGTCCCGCTGTTAGCTGTGTCAATTTTGCCCCTCCGAACCTTTCCCTCCCTCTCACGGTCTCACCTTCTTCAGCACTGGCGGCCGGCCTCGTCCCCCTTTCCTCCACCTCCCTCTATTTTGTGTCATACTCCCTCCTCCACCTCTACGCCTCCTGTGGCCTCCCCGCAGCCGCACTCACGCTCTTCCGCCTCATCCCCAGCAACGGCGACCACCTCGCTGACCTCGACCTCTTTCAAGAGATGCAACGCAACACCGAACTTGCCCCCGACACATACACCGTGCAGAGCATCCTCGGTGCGTACGTGGGTGCAGGCTCGCTCTCGCTCAGCGCCTATGTGCACGTAATGTTGCTCTGGGAGCTCGGGGGTGACGGCGACGGTGTCGTAGTATCCCGTGATGTGTTGATCAATAACTCGCTTGTGGACTTGTACGGCAAGTGCAGGGCAGTGGAGCTCACGCAGCAGGTGTTCGACAGAATGCCCAAGCAGAAGCGGGACCTCGCATCATGGAACGTGATGATCCTCACACTGGCCAACCACAGATGTGTGGGTGAGTCGGTGGAGATGTTTGATCGAATGACTCAGGTAGAGAAGGTTGTACCAAACGCGATCACGTTTGTCGCGGTGCTGAGCGCATGCAACCATGGCGGCCTGGTAGAGGAGGGCAGGATATACTTCAAGATGATGGTGGGTGAGTACATGATCAAGTCTAGGATTGAACACTATGGGTGCATGGTGGACATCTTGGCACGATCTGGGTTCATTGAAGAGGCCCTCGATGTTGTGTCTGGGATGAATTGTCGGCCTGATGCCGTCATCTAGAGGAGCCTACATGATGCATGCTGCAAGAAGAATGCTGGGTTGGAGCTTAGTGAGGCCATGGCCAAGTTGGCACTAGATGTCCCTGATGATGTTGTGAGTGGTGTTTATGTCCTGCTCTCGAGGGTATATGCATCCGCGCAGCGATGGAATGATGTGGGCATGGTCCGACGGTTGATGAGCGAAGAGGGTGTTAGGAAGGAGCTAGGATTCAACTCCATTGAAATGGATGGTTCGGTGCACCAGTTTGTCTCAGGTGACATGTCGCATCATTTCAAGGATGGATCATGTTCTTGTAAAGACTACCGGTGATCATGACCTATGAATTGTGGTGCTATCCAGAGAGATCGTGCAAACATTTTATTAGTAGCGCCTCTATAGGCTTCCAAGAGGTGAAACAGAATGTTCAGTGAAAACTTTCATTTTGTTTTTAGGACATATTGACATTAGCAGATTGATTAGAAATACAAAGTGTCATATGACATTTTTAGTCTCATTTTTCTTTCAAGAACCATGAAAGTAGATAGTGTAATCACGTTGTTTCATCAGTAGATAGTGTCGATGAGAGAGAGGAGGGGGTATTTGTGGAATTTCACGAATTGATTTTTAACAAAAGAAAACAAATAATCGAGAAAACACCAACGGGAATAGATGGAGTGGTATAAAAAGGAACAAAATCATCTTTCGGTGGTAATAAAGTGTACCAAGACTTTTCGATGGTATTTAGCTAAATTGGTGATCTTTAAGTGCTACAGAACCAATTTTCCAAAATATTTAATAAATTTTTCACAAAGAACTAACTCCCCCTTACACATAGGTTCCTCTTGAAAATTCTTTCTTCTCCTTTGACACACAAGGGATTCTCTTCCATCTTGTCATCTTCTCCTTTGTCATCTCTTTGAGATATATCCATCCAAAACTCATGATGACTTCAATCTCTTTCTTTTGACCATTATTTGCAACCAAATTCTCCCTCTTTGACATTAGGCACTAAAAATGTCTACATGTGGATCACATTTGAATAATAGTCTTTAAACATCACTTGTAGATAACATGCGTCGACAAGACTTGAAATTGCAAAGTGCTTGAACTTAATTCTCTCGCAAAGATCCTCAAAGAAAGCATCCAAAGAGAAGAGGGAAAGAGAGAATCCACTCGTACATGAAGAGTACTTAAGCTTGGTTAAAAGAAGTATGATCGGCATGGAATGAAATTAGATACCACTTTGAAGGAACAAGATGATATCATGTGAAAAAATGAATCTCATGCCGAGGTCAAGATGATCAAGAGAAGCTACCACTTTTAGAAACAATACTATTTTTATGATAAAAACATCACAATGCGATCAAAATGGCATATGGAATCAAGAAAGTACTTGAGGGTAGCTAGCAAAGATAACAAGGATCAACTTGACTAAAGGAAGCAGCCAAAGTATGTTTAAAATTGAATGGAATGAAATGTGAGCACCCGAATTTATTAGGCTCATAATACTTAGTCATCCAATTGACCCTAGTATTATCAACCAAATAAACCCGGTCTCGAGAGATGTATACTTCCCAGAATGCAGTATACATACCTCACAACAAAAGAATGTATCAATTCCATACAACACATAGTACATAAGCAACAAACCGAAGTTAATATTAATATGGAATAGCTATTACAAAAGAGGGCCCTTAGGCCAAATAGCAACAATTCTAAAAAGATAACAATGAAGCAAAAGTGCCATAAAGATGGCTATAACACAAAGCCAATCAAGTGTGCCTTAACCCCTAGGCATCTGACCGACCGCCAAGCTAGTCGTCAAGAAGGCGCAACACATAGCACAAAAGTGAGGTTCTTGGATCTCACCTCTCCCTCTGCAACAAAAGCCACAAAATGCCACAACCACGGGCAGATGAGTACATAAAGTACTCCGCAAGACTTACGTGTAAGATAACAGGCCTATAACATATGCTACATGCAAGCTTTATGTAAGTGGAGGTTGTATGTCTCATTTAGCATAAAGCAACATTTATTTGCAATAACATAATAGATGGAAGGCAATTTGGCAAAGCATTTTTAATTGTTGAAATAACAACGTGATAATACATAATAACAACAACATGAACAACCTAGAAGTGACTAACCCATTAGTCACCACAACAATAGCATGAACTCCCCGTTCATACCAACCAAGTCAAGTTTTAATTAAATGTTGTAGTCTAACTCTTGCAAAACCTAACCAAGCGTGTCCATAACCTAGGACGAGGCTATTCAATAGTTTTATCCCTGCAGGTGTACCACTGCACCCACACGCCTGCAGACCGCCTTTCCTTTAAGCACACTTAGAAGGTATGCAAGCACGGCTAAGTCCTACGAGACATTTCCAATGGACAATGCTAATTTGAGTCGCACAACCCACGGGAGAAGGAGGCATCACACGACCTACCCGGAAGCTAATGCTCCCCTCCCACATCACACACATTTTATCTTTAAAACACACCAACCGAGCGACCCCAATTAACAACGCCCAAAGTACTTAGTCAAGAGGGGTCCCATATCCCCCTCGCGTGGTTAGTACGCATAATTGCTTGGAGAGTGTGACACAAGATGTTCGGTCCTTGGCGACTTAGGCATACTTCCACATTCCAAAAACCGCACCATCCATCCAATATGCCCAAGTCTAAACAATCTTTTATTTTCAGATTTTTACTTTACAAATTAACAAAGCACAAGTGCTGAATATAAAGGAGTAGTAAGTAGATTTGTGTGATCAAGACCATCGATTAAATCGATGATCACCCATTTCTACCGTTATCTAAGCATTGCTAAGCATTTGAAATCACAACTACTAAGTGATAGGAGTTCATCCACGAACTCCAACCACAGCAAATAACCTAGGCTCATGGTAGTAAAGACATGGCATTCCTACAGATTATGCAACTATAGGATCCACTAACCATAATTAAAACAAAGTAGCAATGCATACATAGAGTTTAAACAACATAATAGACTTGCAAATATAGGATGAATCATGGTCAAACTGCTTGCCTGGCTGTTGAGGGTCACTTTGTTGCGGAGGATCGTTCTCGGATTACCACAAATGTCGAACCCTAACGAAAGAGCTAAAAAGAACCGATAAGAACAAAGAATTCAAAAGGACTCAACAGCAAACTTCCACCAAATGACTTAAAATTTTTACAGCAGCAAGATAAAGATTTATCATGAATTTAGCAACAAGAATCAATCGATCTGGATTCTTGATGCAAAAGATATGATCAAAATAATTCAATTCGGCCAGAAAAATCCAAATTAAATTAAAAAGGGCTACTGTTCATAAAATATTTTCTAGGGTCTTCTGGACATGAAATTTTTATGATAGATAGGTAATGACATTCTAAGACTAATGGAAGTGGTTTCAACTCTTTTGGAGTTACATTGCAACTTCTACAATTTTTAAAGACAAGAACTTGAACAAAATTATAATGCATAATTATTCTTTCTGAAAACAGTAACATGTTCAATATTAATTTTCCTAGTAATTTCATATTAAGAGGAACCCAACAAACTTGGATTCACTCCAAGACAAGTCACAGAGAATTAGTTATGCATTTTGCAAGTTAAATGGATTTTTAGTATAGCAATTAAACCTACAAGTTAGCAAGATTAATTCTGGACATTTTGCAACTATAACATGCTCTAAACCATTTTTAGTTCTAAGTGTAGGTAATAACAGAATTAGCAAAAATGGATTTCATCGAAAAAGGAGTTAACATGATTTTATTATGCATTTTTGAACTTATCAGGAATTTCTAATACATTTAATAAAGCTGAAAAGGAACAAAATGATCTTTTACATTTTTCTGGAGCTATCTCAATCATGCATCTATTTTTAGATTAAACTTTAGTCCATAACAGAACTACCAAAAGTGGAATCAACCGAAAATGAGTTATTATGAAATAGTTGTACCTTTTTAAAGTTTTAACACAATTTCCAGTTGTACAATAAATCGCCCGGGAATTTTCTAAAACCCAGCGGGAATTAAGACGTGGCTCAATCTGGACCGCTGATCCAGCAATGGACGCCCACGCTGCGATGTGCACAGAACAGCCGACATCGGGGACCCATTGTCAACACACCTGAGTCGCCATGGGTTTTTAACACACGCGCGCCGGAACAAGGGCCCACTAGCCAGTGTCAGCGAGGCCGGGGTTTCCTCAATGCACAGCGTCGGGTCCCACATGGCAGCGACACAGGACCCGGGGAGGTTTTCCAGAGGATTTAAATGCACGGGGGTTTTAAGGGCCTCGGGCCCACAAGCAAGTGAGATAGCGCTAAGCTTTAAGACAGGCTTTTAATTCTAACTCATCATTAGCATTAATTAAGACCTGATTAGCGCTATTAATCCCGTATCTTTGTCGGGACGGAGCCGCCAAGATACCGGCAAGCGTCCGACAAGATACTGAGAGGGTTCACCGGCTTGTCGCCAGCGGCTCCGGCCACGGCGGCGCAGTCCAATGGTACGGACGGGTCCGCAATAACGTCGCGGACCTCAAGCAAGTGTCCTCGCCGGCAGTGGCGGAGCAAATCGCCGGCGAGCCGGAGAAAACCAAAAGTGACCGTTTACGAAAAACGAGAAATAGCAACCGAGCTTTGTTTCGAGAAGCGGGTGCCTTGGCCTTAAGGGACTACATGCAAGGTACCTTGAGGCCGAGACGAGATCGAGTCAAGGATGAGCTCCGGTGAGGTTGAAGATGGCCGACAGCGAGGAAGACAGCTACTGGAGCTCGGTCTAAGCAAAGCCAAAGCCACCGGGTGATCATACTAGCTTTATTACTGCTCAAGGAAGCTTCATGAGCAAGAATAGAGGAAAAGAAGTACTCACCGGAGGTGGAGAAGAAGGTGAGTGCTCCACTGCCGAAATGAGAGAAACTCCAATTTGGTCTTTCCCTAAGAGATATAAACCAGTGGAGTTAGGGCTATTGCTCCAAGCAACAAGAGGAACAAGAAGGTGCTTAAAGGAGTGAGAGGGAGCCACTGGAAACAAACTTCACTGGGGAGCTCCACTGGCGGCCGAAAGCTTGAGGGGGGTGATTTGAGCTACACAAGCACAGTGAATGCTAGCTAAGCTCCAGTGGTGAGTAAAGAGTGCCAAGGAAGACCATGAAGGGTTTAAATAGGCAAGGAAGGCACGAGAGAAGCAACGGCATTGCCTACGGTGAACCATCGCTCCACCAACCGGTCCATGGCTTAGCAAGGACGAGGGGAAAGGATGGGAGCCGCCTGAAGCGAGACCATGGAGCCGAAAGTCACCGCCGCATTAAATGCTAGCGAAGATAGCTGTTGGGAGGTGATCGCACCGCTCTCCCCTCTGTCATGGCGTCTTGGCGCGCGTGGGGAAGATGACCAGAAAGGCGGGGCCACCGGTCCACGAGAGAAAACGGCTCGGCCGAAGCGCCAAGGGCCGAGCCGCACCCCAAGTGATGAGCCCACACACGCACTGCTGATTAGAAAAGAGCGGTCGACCGAGATTGAAGGTGGCGGTTGGATCAAGATCCAACGGTAGAAAAGTGGGTCCGATTGGCCCATCGCCGACGGTAGCGATCCGAATCCGATGGTGACATGCGGCGACCGCACGATCAAGATCCAAAGGTCGGGCGCTTGATGGGCACCGATCAAATCGTGAATGGCCCAATCGTCATGGGCCGCACGATTTGCATCCGACGTGGATAGCGATTGCGGCGCAAGAAAGCTCGGGCTGAGGCTTGTTGGTTGAATCAAATCAAGTGGCTCGAGCCCGAGGTTGGTTCGAACCCAAGGAACAAAGGCAACATGATAAGGTTTGAAAAATGAAAGCTGAGACTTTGGGAAATCATTTGGGATAGTATTTCAACTCCAAAAATCATGAAATTTTAACTGGAGCTTTCTGAACAAAGGATTAACCTTACATAAATT
The DNA here is from genome assembly GCA_036346405.1 of Phyllostachys edulis. Lineage (NCBI taxonomy): Eukaryota > Viridiplantae > Streptophyta > Magnoliopsida > Poales > Poaceae > Phyllostachys > Phyllostachys edulis. The sequence goes on from CM070555.1 coordinate 10,826,513, forward strand.
TCCCAGAGAGTTTTATGCACTGCATAATTCTCAAGAAATTTCAGAAGGTTTGCAAATAGGGTTTGACCAGACTTTGGTGGGTTTGACTTGCCTCCAAAACTATTCAAATAATCTCCAAAAATTATGAGATAATTCAGAGGTGTTACAAGTCATCCAAGGGTCTTAGGAAAAATATTTACAGAGGTTTGACACAAGATTTCTCAAAGAGGTTTTTGATAGGAGTGAATTGGAGAATTTGATTTACGGATCCCGATTTTCCATAATCCCTTTTAAGAATTACAGATTTGGGCAAGTATTCCCATTTGAAGAAAAAGTTTTAATTTCTCCTCATTTTCATTACATTTGAGACACACACTTAAGTTTGGGATGTTACAAAATCTCCCCTCCTTACAGAAATCTCGTCCCGAGATTTGGCTCACTCGGGGAAGAAAGATGGATAGTCCGCACGCAGACAATCTTCCCTTTCCCAAGTAGCCTCATCCTCAGAATGGTTCGACCACTGAACTTTAAGGAACTTGATGGAATGATTCCTAGTTCTTCGTTCAGCCTCATCGAGTATGCGAACAGGGTGCTCGCGATAGGTCAGATCTGGTTGGACATCGAGAGTCTCCAACGGAGCTTCCTCAGTTGGAACACGGAGGCACTTCTTAAGCTGGGATACATGGAACACATCATGTACCCCCTCAAGTGCAGATGGCAACTCCAACTTATAGGCAACAGCTCCCTTCTTCTCGATAACGCGGTAGGGACCGACATATCGAGGAGCTAACTTGCCCTTGACGCCAAACGCTGATGGCCCTTCAAAGGAGAGACTTTGAGGTAAACAAAGTCATTGGGCTCAAAGCTCAACTCACGACGCCGGCGATCTGCATAGCTCTTTTGCTCGATTGAGCTGTGGCGCAAACGCCACGAATAAAATTTGGACTTGGCGCCGGCCTCATTGATTGAGTCCGGCCAAAGAGAGGTCTCTCACGGTCTCGACCAGTTCAACGGGTTCTACACTTTCTCCCGTATAAGGCCTCGAAAGGTGCCATGCCGAGACTGGCCTGAAAGCTGTTGTTGTAGGAAAACTCGGCGAATGGTAAGCATTTCTCCCAATGCTTCCCATAGGAAAGGACACAAGCACGAAGCATGTCTTCCAAAACCTGGTTGACCCTCTCGGTCTGACCATCGGTTTGGGGATGATATGCTGTGCTAAAGGCAAGACGGGTTCCCATAGCCTCTTGCAGACTATGCCAAAACCTGGCGGTGAAAAGCGCACCGCGATCGGAAACGATCGTCTTTGGCACCCCGTGCAAGCAGACGATGCGAGAAATATAGAGGTCCGCCAATTGACTTACACTAAGGTTAGTCCGTACTGGCAGAAAATGGGCTACTTTTGTCAATCGATCGATGACAACCCAGATGGAATCCTTACCCCCGGGTGTTCGGGGTAGACCGGTGATAAAATCCATACCGGTCGAATCCCACTTCCACTCAGGAATAGGCAAAGGCTGAAGCAGTCCTGCGGGACGCTGATGCTCGGCCTTGACACGACTACACACGTCACACTCGGCAACGAACTTCGCAATCTCCCTCTTCATGCGAGTCCACCAAAATCTCTGCCGGAGATCCTGATACATCTTGGTGGCCCCGGGATGAATAGACAAAGGCGAATCATGGGCTTCGCAGAGAATCAAATTCCGCAACTCCATGTCCTTTGGAACCACAAGGCGTTGCCCAAACCTCACAACACCATGCTCATCCTCAGAAAAGCACTTAGTTGTTCCGTTCTTGACATTTTCCTTGATGTGGCTCACTCCAACATCCAACTGCTGAGCGGACTTGATCCGATCCACCAAGGTTGGTTGCACAACCATGGCAGCGAGAGATCCATGCTCAACTATCTCCAAGTTGAGACGCTGGAATGCTTCGAGAAGAGAGGGCGAATGCTCCTTGAGCAATAAGGCATTACAATACGCTTTGCGACTAAGCGCATCGGCAACGACATTAGCCTTGCCCGGATGGTAGTGAATACCCATATCATAATCCTTGATCAACTCCAACCATCTCCTTTGCCTGAGGTTCAGGTCAGGTTGGGTGAACAAGTACTTTAAGCTTTTGTGATCCGAATACACTTCACAACGATTACCGATTAGGTAATGTCGCCAAATCTTAAGTGCATGAATCACCGCGGCTAGCTCCAAATCATGCGTAGGGTAGTTGAGTTCATGAGGTCTCAATTGCCTTGATGCATAGGCCACTACCTTGCCTTCTGCATAAGGACACAACCGAGGCCTCGACGAGAAGCATCGCAATAGATATCGGTCGCTATGGATATCGGGAAGAACGAGGACGGGAGCGGTGGTCAAACACTTCTTGAGTATTTGGAAACTTTCCATACAAGCCTTAGACCACAAGAACTTCTGGTCCTTCTTGAGCAACTCCGTCATCGGCTTCGCGATCTTGGAGAAGTTCTCGATAAAGCGGCGATAGTATCCCGCTAAACCAAGAAAACTCCGCACCTCGGTAACCGAAGTGGGCGGACTCCAGGAAAGAACATCGTCGACCTTGCTAGGATCAACGGCTACGCCTCCCGCTGAAAGAACATGGCCTAAGAAGGCTACTTCCTTCAACCAGAATGCACACTTGCTGAACTTCGCGTACAGCTGGTGCTCACGCAGCTTGCTCAACACAAGCTTCAGATGCTCGGCGTGTTCCTCATCGTTCTTGGAGTAGATAAGAATATCATCGATGAAGACCACGACAAACTTATCCAAATACTCCATGAACACCGAATTCATGAGGTTCATGAACAAGGCAGGAGCATTGGTTAAGCCGAATGACATGACAGTATACTCATACAAGCCGTAGCGAGTAGAGAAAGCCGTCTTGGGAATATCCTCAGGTCGAATCCGAACCTGATGATAACCCACTCTCAAATCAATCTTGGAGAAAACTCGAGCTCCAGTTAATTGATCGAAGAGATCGTCAATGCGGGGCAATGGATACTTGTTCTTTACCGTCACTTCATTAAGTGGGCGGTAATCAACGCACATGCGTAAAGTACCATCCTTCTTCTTTACGAAGATTGCGGGACAACCCCAAGGAGATGAGCTAGGGCGGATGAAACCCTTCTCTTGCAGCTCACTTAACTGCTTCTTCAACTCCACCAACTCGTTTGGAGGCATCCGATACGGCCTCTTAGAAATAGGGGCGGTACCGGGAGCCAACTCAATGACAAACTCGAGATCTCGAACTGGTGGCATCCCTGGAAGATCATCGGGAAAGACATCAATGAAGTCACAAACTGTTGGGACTTCATTAATATCTAGAACGGACTTCGCTTCGAGGGCGAAGAGATGTGGACCTAGCAACTTCGGCGAGAAGGAAACGCGAACACCGAAGGGACTAGAAAGTGAGACGGACTTCTTGGCGCAATCGATTTGTCCCATATGACGAGACAACCAATCCATACCAAGAATCACGTCCAGACTCGCAGACTTGAGGAGGATAAGATTCGCTGAGAATCCAACTCCCTCAATCTCGATGGGGACATCCCTACACTCAAGCTCAGCTCTCAACTCCGATCCGGGAGAGCGAATGAGTAGCGGGACCGACAATGGAGAGAAAAGAAGCTCCCCAACAGCGGCAAAAGACTCAGAAACGAAAGAATGAGACGCTCCTGAATCAAACAAAACCGTAGCAGGATGAGAGTTAACAGGAAGCGTACCTAGCACAACGTCGGTGTCTCTCCGAGCCTCCTCTCGCGGTGATGACGTTGACGCGACCACTACCCACGCCTGGGTAGCGGGACGATCTTCGGTCTCGCGAAGATCCACCACTCGCCCGCGTCCTCCATTAGGACGAGGGGCCGCCCGCCTTCTTAGGGCATTGGTTCGCATAATGCCCTTCCGTTGCATGCAAAACAAGTGACAACGGCCGCCGGGTTGCGGAACCGCCTGCTGACTTCGCAGCGACGTGATCGGGCACGGCTCTGCGAAGACGACGAGGAACAGGGGTGACCTCGGGGTGCCGAAAATCGAGATCGAACCCCGAGACCGCCTCAAGCGAGGACGGAGGAATCTGGACTTGGAAGACTTGTAAGTCTCCCACTTGCGCCACGGAATCCATAAGCTCTCGAGCCGCATGCTCAGCGACGATGGCCTTGTCGACCAAGGCCTGAAAATCAGGAAAGTCGACAATGGATAGCTTGTCCTTCAGCTCCTCGGACAAGCCACGCCTGAACTTGGCCTGCTTGGCCATATCAGTGGCCACCTCCTCAGGAGCATAACGAGCTAGATGGTTGAACTCGTATACATACTCCATGACTAAACTACGCCCTTGCTTGAGCGCAAGAAACTCCTGCTTCTTGATCTCCATCAAGCCGGCAGGGATGTGAGCCCGACGGAAGGCCGCACGAAACTCCTCCCACGAGACGGTGTGGTCTAGGGGCTGCATGGCGAGAAAATTCTCCCACCATGACAAAGCTGCACCCTCAAGCTGGTGCGATGCAAACAGCGCCTTCTCGTGCTCCTGGCACTGCGCTATGCTGAGCTTCCGCTCAACCAAACGAAGCCAATCGTCTGCATCGAGCGGGTCCTCAGACCTGGAAAAGGTAGGAGGCTGAGTGCGAAGAAACTCAGCAAGGCCCCCACGAGACTGATGGGCATTCCCTTGCCCAGATCCTGAAGCTCCGGAAAGTGCAGTGGTGTTGCGCGCGATGACGTCCAGTAGAACTCTCCTGTCATCCGCGCGGTTGCGCTCAATCTGCAGAAGGACCTCGGCCATGGTCGGAGGAGGAGGAAGCTCCTCGTCCGGACCAGCTGACTGGCCTTGGCCGCTACGAGTGCGTCCGGCCATCCTGTTACAAGAAATTTTGGTTAGCAACTAGACTCGAAAAACAAAGCCTTTAAAGAAGGCAAGAAGCGATCGACTAGGGGAATGGAATATCACCCTAAACGAAAGCCAAAACAGCGAGTAATTCAACTTTAGAAGCTTCTAAAAGACTCTCAAAACAGCCAAGAAACACCAAAAGCAAGGCTCAACTTCTCAACTCAACTAACCCGTATTGAATGAATGAGTAATTGATCGAGAAGATTAAAAATCAGATTGTAAGATGAGATCTAATGCTACTAAAGAGCAAGGTTAAAACAGCGAGATAAGTGCTAGATACTTAGCTAACTAGTATCACATCTTACCCTTTTATTTCCACAAGTTTTAGTTGAATTAACCTCTCATTTTCTACCTCATTTACTAGCTTAAACCTTGCTGCCCTAAAATGCTTGCTTGCTGTCCAGAATTTTCAGATTTGAGTTTCACCTTCAAATACTTCTATTCTCCACCAAAAAGGTAGCCAAGACATCAATTTAGAACTCTCATATGTCATCCAAAACCCAATTAATCGATAACGACTATTTTGTAGAAGGGAAGAGAGGAAAACAACTTTTAAAACTCAAATTAGAGTGAGATGAGAAGAGAAAGCTAAGATAGATGAGGAGTAAAATCTGAGAATTTTCTTAAGCTTTCAAAACTCATTTGACACTTTGAAATTAGGTTTTCAAAATATCCTAAAGACGACCAAGCTTGCGTTATTACGGTCGAACGGCTCGATACCAACTTTTAGAGCACTGAATTTATTAGGCTCATAATACTTAGTCATCCAATTGACCCTAGTATTATCAACCAAATAAACCGGTCTCGAGAGATGTATACTTCCTGAATGCAAGATACATACCTCACAACAAAAGAATGTATCAATTCCATACAACACATAGTACATAAGCAACAAACCGAAGTTAATATTAATATGGAATAGCTATTACAAAAGAGGGCCCTTAGGCCAAATAGCAACAATTCTAAAAAGATAACAATGAAGCAAAAGTGCCATAAAGATGGCTATAACACAAAGCCAATCGGTGTGCCTTAACCCCTAGGCATCGACCGACCGCCAAGCTAGTCGTCAAGAAGGCGCAACACATAGCACAAAAGTGAGGTTCTTGGATCTCACCTCTCCCTCTGCAACAAAAGCCACAAAATGCCACAACCACGGCGATGAGTACATAAAGTACTCCATAAGACTTACGTAAGATAACAGCCTATAACATATGCTACATGCAAGCTTTATGTAAGTGGAGGTTGTATGTCTCATTTAGCATAAAGCAACATTTATTTGCAATAACATAATAGATGGAAGGCAATTTGGCAAAGCATTTTTAATTGTTGAAATAACAACGTGATAATACATAATAACAACAACATGAACAACCTAGAAGTGACTAACCCATTAGTCACCACAACAATAGCATGAACTCCCTGCTCATACCAACCAAGTCAAGTTTTAATTAAATGTTGTAGTCTAACTCTTGCAAAACCTAACCAAGCGTGTCCATAACCTAGGACGAGGCTATTCAATAGTTTTATCCCTGCAGGGTGTACCACTGCACTCCACACGCCTGCATCCTTTCCTTTAAGCACACTTCCAAGGTATGCCGGCACGGCTAAGTCCTACGAGACATTTCCAATGGACAATGCTAATTCTGAGTCGCACAACCCACGGGGAGAAGGAGGCATCACACGACCTACCCGGAAGCTAATGCTCCCCTCCCACATCACACACATTTTATCTTTAAAACACACCAACCGAGCGACCCCAATTAACAACGCCCAAAGTACTTAGTCAAGAGGGGTCCCATATCCCCCTCGCGTGGTTAGTACGCATAATTGCTTGGAGAGTGTGACACAAGATGTTCGGTCCTTGGCGACTTAGGCATACTTCCACATTCCAAAAACCGCACCATCCATCCAATATGCCCAAGTCTAAACAATCTTTTATTTTCAGATTTTTACTTTACAAATTAACAAAGCACAAGTGCTGAATATAAAGGAGTAGTAAGTAGATTTGTGTGATCAAGACCATCGATTAAATCGATGATCACCCATTTCTACCGTTATCTAAGCATTGCTAAGCATTTGAAATCACAACTACTAAGTGATAGGAGTTCATCCACGAACTCCAACCACAGCAAATAACCTAGGCTCATGGTAGTAAAGACATGGCATTCCTACAGATTATGCAACTATAGGATCCACTAACCATAATTAAAACAAAGTAGCAATGCATACATAGAGTTTAAACAACATAATAGACTTGCAAATATAGGATGAATCATGGTCAAACTGCTTGCCTGGCTGTTGAGGGTCACTTTGTTGCGGAGGATCGTTCTCGGATTACCACAAATGTCGAACCCTAACGAAAGAGCGAAAAAGAACCGATAAGAACAAAGAATTCAAAAGGACTCAACAGCAAACTTCCACCAAATGACTTAAAATTTTTACAGCAGCAAGATAAAGATTTATCATGAATTTAGCAACAAGAATCAATCGATCTGGATTCTTGATGCAAAAGATATGATCAAAATAATTCAATTCGGCCAGAAAAATCCAAATTAAATTAAAAGGGCTACTGTTCATAAAATATTTTCTAGGGTCTTCTGGACATGAAATTTTTATGATAGATAGGTAATGACATTCTAAGACTAATGGAAGTGGTTTCAACTCTTTTGGAGTTACATTGCAACTTCTACAATTTTTAAAGACAAGAACTTGAACAAAATTATAATGCATAATTATTCTTTCTGAAAACAGTAACATGTTCAATATTAATTTTCCTAGTAATTTCATATTAAGAGGAACCCAACAAACTTGGATTCACTCCAAGACAAGTCACAGAGAATTAGTTATGCATTTTGCAAGTTAAATGGATTTTTAGTATAGCAATTAAACCTACAAGTTAGCAAGATTAATTCTGGACATTTTGCAACTATAACATGCTCTAAACCATTTTTAGTTCTAAGTGTAGGTAATAACAGAATTAGCAAAAATGGATTTCATCGAAAAAGGAGTTAACATGATTTTATTATGCATTTTTGAACTTATCAGGAATTTCTAATACATTTAATAAAGCTGAAAAGGAACAAAATGATCTTTTACATTTTTCTGGAGCTATCTCAATCATGCATCTATTTTTAGATTAAACTTTAGTCCATAACAGAACTACCAAAAGTGGAATCAACCGAAAATGAGTTATTATGAAATAGTTGTACCTTTTTAAAGTTTTAACACAATTTCCAGTTGTACAATAAATCGCCCGGGAATTTTCTAAAACCCAGCGAAGGAATTAAGACGTGGCTCAATCTGGACCGCTGATCCAGCAATGGACGGCCCACGCGCTGATGTGCATTAGAACGGCCGACATCGGGGACCCACCGTCAACACACCTGAGTCGCTGTGGGTTTTAACACACGCGCGCCGGAACAAGGGCCCACTAGCCAGTGTCAGCGAGGCCGGGGTTTCCTCAATGCACAGTGCCGGGGTCCCACATGGCAGCGACACAGGACCCGGGGAGGTTTTCCAGAGGATTTAAATGCACTGCGGGGGGGTTTTAAGGGCCTCGGGCCCACAAGCAAGTGAGATAGCGCTAAGCTTTAAGACAGGCTTTTAATTCTAACTCATCATTAGCATTAATTAAGACCTGATTAGCGCTATTAATCCCGTATCTTTGTCGGGACGGAGCCCGGCACAGTACCAGCTCGCGTCCGACAAGATATTGAGAGGGTTCACCGCTTGTCGCCAGCCGGCTCCGGCCACGGCGGCGCAGTCCAATGGTACGGACGGGTCCGCAATAACGTCGCGGACCTCAAGCAAGTGTCTCGCCGCGATGCGTGAGTAAATCGCCGAGCCGAGAAAACTAAAAGTGACCGTTTCGCCGAAAACGAAATAGCAACCGAAGCCGCTTTGTTCTCGAGAAGCGGGTGCCTTGGCCTTAAGGGACTACATGCAAGGTACCTTGAGGCCGAGACGAGATCGAGTCAAGGATGAGCTCGGTGAGGTTGAAGATGGCCGACAACGAGGAAGACAGCTACTGGAGCTCGGTCTAAGCAAAGCCAAAGCCACCGGGTGATCATACTAGCTTTATTACTGCTCAAGGAAGCTTCATGAGCAAGAATAGAGGAAAAGAAGTACTCACCGGAGGTGGAGAAGAAGGTGAGTGCTCCACTGCCGAAATGAGAGAAACTCCAATTTGGTCTTTCCCTAAGAGATATAAACCAGTGGAGTTAGGGCTATTGCTCCAAGCAACAAGAGGAACAAGAAGGTGCTTAAAGGAGTGAGAGGGAGCCACTGGAAACAAACTTCACTGGGGAGCTCCACTGGCGGCCGAAAGCTTGAGGGGGGTGATTTGAGCTACACAAGCACAGTGAATGCTAGCTAAGCTCCAGTGGTGAGTAAAGAGTGCCAAGGAAGACCATGAAGGGTTTAAATAGGCAAGGAAGGCACGAGAGAAGCAACGGCATTGCCTACGGTGAACCACTGTCCACCAACCGGTCCATGGCTTAGCAAGGACGAGGGGGAAAGGATGGGAGCTGCTCTGAGCGAGACCATGGAGCCGAAAGTCACTGGCCGCATTAAATGCTAGCAGAAGATAGCTGTTGGGAGGTGACTGCACCTGCTCTCCCCTCTGTCATGGCGGCTTGCGCTGCGTGGGGAAGATGACCAGAAAGGCGCGGGGCCACCGGTCGAGAGAAAACGGCTCGGCCGAAGCGCTGGCGGGCCGAGCCGCACCCCAAGTGATGAGCCCACACACGCACTGCTGATTAGAAAAGAGCGGTCGACCGAGATTGAAAGGTGGCGTTGGATCAAGATCCAACGGTAGAAAAGTGGGTCCGATTGGCCCATCGCCGACAATAGCGATCCGAATCCGATGGTGACATGCGGCGACCGCACGATCAAGATCCAAAGGTCGGGCGCTTGATGGGCACCGATCAAATCGTGAATGGCCCAATCGTCATGGGCCGCACGATTTGCATCCGACGGTGGATAGCGATTATGCGCAAGCAAGAAAGCTCGGCCGAGGCTTGTTGGTTGAATCAAATCAAGTGGCTCGAGCCCGAGGTTGGTTCGAACCCAAGGAACAAAGGCAACATGATAAGGTTTGAAAAATGAAAGCTGAGACTTTGGGAAATCATTTGGGATAGCATTTCAACTCCAAAAATCATGAAATTTTAACTGGAGCTTTCTGAACAAAGGATTAACCTTACATAAATTTCCCAGAGAGTTTTATGCACTGCATAATTCTCAAGAAATTTCAGAAGGTTTGCAAATAGGGTTTGACCAGACTTTGACTGGTTTGACTTGCCTCCAAAACTATTCAAATAATCTCCAAAAATTATGAGATAATTCAGAGGTGTTACAAGTCATCCAAGGGTCTTAGGAAAAATATTTACAGAGGTTTGACACAAGATTTCTCAAAGAGGTTTTTGATAGGAGTGAATTGGAGAATTTGATTTCTGGATCCTGATTTTCCATAATCCCTTTTTAAGAATTACAGATTTGGGCAAGTATTCCCATTTGAAGAAAAAGTTTTAATTTCTCCTCATTTTCATTACATTTGAGACACACACTTAAGTTTGGGATGTTACATGAAATGGCTGTCTTGATAGAGAAATCGGTAGTACTGACGTGCAAATGGTGGTAGTACCGAGATGCGGAAGTACCGCTTTTCAATGGCCGGTAGTACCGCAAAGCGGTAGTACCTTTGTTCCACGGGTAGTTCTGATTTTTCTGGAACTTCAAGGATAGATCTTGGAATTGAGAAATATGCAAATGATCCTTAGTTTTACACTCAAATAAATGTCATTCAGGATCATTATGCATTGAAGAGACTAAAGAGTATCTAAGAACATAGTTTTTATGAAATAAGCTTTTGTTTTCGCAAATGAAACTTATTTTGATGAAACTTCTTCAAATGAGAAAAACTAAGCATACAAAGAAATTTAAAGCATCCAATTTCATGTATGAGTCATGAATACCATTGTGGACCTATTTATGTAAATAAATTTGGCTCAAATGGCAAAACTCACTGAAGTGCTAGAAAATGACCACTTAGGTCAAACTAGTATTTTGGACAAGTTTCAAAATCAAATAATTTTTTCTAGTTTGGCCTTTTGGAAATCTTTTGAATACCAAAAAGGATTAGAATGACCAACTATAGGATTTTCCTTTTGAGACCATTTTCAAATTCCTTTTAGAATATATTTTACACAAAAATCTAGTTTATATCAAAAACAAGATACTATAATCTAGAATTTCGGATATAAACTCATTTTTACTTGAAATAGGTTTTTCTTGAGCCAAAACCTTTGGAAAACTTTTGAATAGCATTTGTATACATTTTACAACTAGTTTTTGAAAAGATTACTAATATTTATGAAATTTTGACTTTTGGCTAAAAAGCTCAATTTTGAAAAACAATGCTAGCACTTAATTTATTTGGGCACACTTAGGGATGTGATATACATGAATATGACTTAGCACTCCCCCTTAATGTGCCACTTACCATCTTGCTCAAGATTTTAATAAAGAAGTTTTGAATAGAGCAAGAACACCCTTTTGAAAAGAATTTCATGAAATGCAACCTACACAAGGCATAAGGGCTAGATACTTCAATGTAAGTACTTGTTACCGAGATAGCATTGGTTTATGATGTGAATTGATCATCTTCGAGCTTGGCTTCATATTTTGCATATGATGGAATCCACCTCTTCATGAGTGAGCCAAACCTCCAATGCTTCTCCAAGTACCTATTATCATTTAAGCACATTTTGGTACCCAAACTCGGTTGGGTCCTTGAATGTTAGTCACAAGAGATTTGGGCACCCAAATGGCCATAGCAATAGTCTTAGGTGAACTAACACATCTAGCAATCACCCTACCATCTCTAGCCTTCCTAAGCAAATAATGATCATTATAGATAATAGGCTTAGAAGTGATACCTTTGGGACAATCCTTATTAAAATGTCCCTTCTCCCGGCAATTATAGTAAGTTTGACATTTTCTTCCATCCTTTGTCTTCTTGTCTTGCTTATTGCTAGCTTGCCTCTTCTTTGATGACAATTGCTTGTCATTTAACTTGTTTGGGCACACCGAGGCAAAGTGACCCTTCTTGTTGCAACCAAGGCACTTGATATTCTTCGTGTGTCTTGCATTGTGCCTTGTCTTGCTATTCTCCTTCTTCTTGGAGATGAAGCCAATACCACTCTTGTCTTGCAAGCTTCTTTGCTTGCTCAATATATCATCAAGAGTGACCTTCCCTTTGTAGCACTTCTCCAAGTCATTGCTCAACTTGGTGACTTGGTCCTTGAGCTCTTTGTTTTCCTCTACAATGTTAGTCTCAACAAGCATAGAGGAAGTAGAAGCATTTTCACTAGAACTACAAGGCATATCTAGCAAATCATCACAAGAGGTGAATATGCTAACCTTAGATTAAATGCAAGAGCTAGGAGCTATACATGGCATATCATCTAATAAACTATATGTAATGCCTATATCCACATTGGGCTTATTGAGCTCATTTAGGAGGAGAGTCTCATGTTCATCTTTTAGAACATCATAATTATTTTGAAGTGAGACACACTCTTTCTTCAAAACTTTGAATTTTGACATCTGCTTTCCTAAATACTCATTAAGCTCCTCAAGCATATCCATCAAATCATCATATGAGGGTTCATCATTATTACCTCTTTATTACCTTTTGCCGTGAAGCAATAAGGTGATGTGGATGGTGTTGAGGATTCCTCATTGTTGGAGCTAGAAGTTGAGCATTCTTCTCTCGACATCCATTCTTCTATGCAATCATCATTAGTTGAGGTGGACCTTTCATAATGAACTTGAAGATGGGTCCACTTCTCATGAGTGTTCTTGAGATTGCATACGTCATTGAACACCTCTACACTCAAAGCACTAAATAAAGCTTTAATTGCTTGAGCGTCAAGATGTGAGCATTTCTCTTCCTCAATAGTTTGAGCAAGAGGATCCTTCGGAGGAGAAAAGCCCGCATCTACAATTCGCCAAATTTTAGGGCTCATGGCCTTAAAATAACAAGACATGCGGGTTTTCTAACTATCATAATTTTTGCCATCAAATAGAGGTGCTTCACCTAGGTGCACTATATCACTAGTCGCCATCCTTTACTCTCTAGGCAGTGAAGCCTAATAAAATAAGAGACCAAGCTCTGATACCACTTGTAAGATCGAGAAGGCCGACTAGAAGGGGGCGAATAGGCGGTTTTTCAATTCTTTTGACTAAAACCGAGTTTTATGCGGAATTGTAAATCAATTTGGTTTTGCTTAATTAAAACCTAAATCAACTAGTCTTGACTAAGTGCACCAACAATAAGACTATTGATAATGATAGCAATAAACAAAGACATGTAAGCAATTTAATTCTAGGAATGTAAATTGCGCAAAGTAAATCACAAGAGAGCAAACCACAATGACGCAAGAACGTTTTACCGTGGTGTTCGGAGACTTGCCGGTCTCCCCTAATCCATGTTGAGATAAGCCCAAACTAATTGGACCGGCTCCACAAATTAAGCCAAACACCTCAATTCCACTAGTGGTAGCTCTTTCCCGCTCCGGGTAGGTGAGCTCCAACCTTCACAACACGTCGGGCCTTCTCACAAGCTTCTTGAGAAGATCACCGGTCCACGACGTCTCCACGCCATCTAGGTGTCGGCAAACACCAAGAGTAATAAGCTAAGCCCCTAGCTTGACTCTCACCACGTGCAACGAATGCACAAGCTCAAGTGGATACGAAATCCACCTCTAGATGCAACACATGCAACTAGAGACCTCTCTCCTTGCTCACAAGGTGCAACACATGCACAATTGAGAGGAGAAGCTTACACTAGCTCAAGTGAGTGAAATGGGATGCCAAAAGTTATCTCTCAACCGGCCAAGGTGGGTATTTATAGCTCATACACAAAAACTAGCCGTTGAGAGCAGAAATCAGCAAATTCAACCAAAATACGGAAGTACCGCCGTTGTAACCCAGGTACTACCATTTTTGGCTCAATGATCGGAAAGGGTGCATTAAAGGCTCAAAAACTAGCCGTTAAAATTTTGGTGCGACACTACCGCAGTACAAAGGGCGGTAGTACCGTAGTACAAAGGGCGGTAGTTCCGCAGCCCAGATTCAGCACAGCCGACACTTAGTAAAAAGGTCATAACTTTTGACTCCGATATCGGAATTGAGTAATCTTGGACTCTATGGAAAGCTTAATAAGAGGGACTGTAGGACCGGAAAGGCGACTAGAAGGGGGGTGAATAGACGCTTTCTCTATTTTTCAACTCAATTGAAACCACTAGATCAGATGCACTGCCCCCAGAGCACTAAAGAAATAAAAACAAAGAATGAAAACTCAAACAAACAAAATTGCAAGAAGCATCAATCGATTTCAAAGAGGAGGATAAGGCACGCTAAGCTCCGATTTGTGGGTTAGACTACGGCGACATTGCAATCTTACTTTTCTTGTGCGCTCAAAGATGCTACAAGCTACCACACGCATGCACTTCACTAGAAGAAAATAAACTAATCAACAAGTACTACCACTAGCAATAAACAAAAAGCTCACAGATCTATCAATTCAACCCCAAGGCAATAAACAAAACTGCCAAACATAGGAACCACTCAAAGCCTTTTTAAATCAAACAAGTACCAAACTCTTACACCCATGGGACAGCCATCAATCATACAGAAGAAAAACTAGCGCATCGGTTTAAATTTTCAGCTCTTGATTTTCCAGGAGGACTCAAATGGACGCACCGCCACTGGGCTCTACCAGTGCAGCCACAGGGAACTGATTTGGGAGCTCCACAACCTGGCGCCGCAACAACCACAAGAACCGACAGACCAGGTAATAAGCAAATCCAAGAACACTCGCGTCAAAGGAGCAGCTGAAAACAAAACTCAAAACATAAAAAATTTGTGATCAAAAACAGCTGCAGCCGATCTTTTTCAGCCAGGGATAGGATGCCGCCCAAAACAGGTTTTCAGCAGAAGAACTAGGCGCCGCCACCAAAGACGCTGCAAAGAAGAAATAGAAGATGGACTCAAAGATCATTTGATCAAAGAAGGAGCCGCCACGGGTTGGCCGCCGCTACACTCGGCTTCAGAAATTTACACGTGAGGGAACAGTCAAGGCAAAACAAAATTAATATAAAAGACACACGCACGCACAGCGAGAACTAGAAATAGGATTCAGATCAAACAAAACCACAGATTCAAACAGCCATCAAAGCATACACAGTGAGGAACATCTCACATCAATGAGGACGTAAAAAATTTCAGACACAACACTCATATTTGGCAGGAGGACTGGCTGACGCCACAAAGTTTCTGATTTTCTCTTGGTTCTCTCGAGGGCGCCGCCACAGGACTATTCTTTTCGTGAGGGAACCGGCTGCCGCCCCAGAAACCACTGTTCTATTTTCCAGCAGCAGCAACCCTAAGATGTTCCATCCTAGCCCCTTTTATATGACAGCCACAAGCCCTAAAAATAACCTAATGAGCTCTCTTAAGGCCCAACAATTTCAGAACACATGCGCACACAATTTAAAGTGTCTCTTCAATTCTTTTGACTTAATCCACTTCTTGACACACCGTCTTGCGCCACGTGTAGATTGATCTAGCGGCTCTCATCGTGTCAGCAAGTCTCTCCCATCCGGTTCCCACCGGACCACCTTGGCACTTGCACCGACCCCCGCACCGCTTGATCAACCAGTCGCACCGAACTGCCCATTCGGTCATCCTTGTCCATTCTGCACCATGCTTGAGTCACTTGACCTCACCTGGCATCCATGATCGTTCTGGACCTCAGCTCTCCAAGCTTAGTCCCGATCCTCCTCGCCGTTGACCGTCATTGACCTGTAAGCCACCTGCACAGCAATAGACAAGCAAATACGAATCCGGGAACAAGTTCTTCACAACTTGACCCACGTTAGCGAAAACATGCATCATGCAACACATATGCACTATAGCCTATGAACTCAATCTATCCCAAAGCCAAATTCCCAAAATGGCTAAAGATCAGCCTATTAACTTTGCCGAAAACGCGTGAAATTTCAAACCAAAAGCCACATTGCCAATTGTTTCATCATCTTAAGATCATGGGCATATCCCCATGATATCCACAATCTCCCCCTTGATGAACACATTGGCAATTTCTCAGAAAATGTAGTTTTGTGGTTTGAAAAGTAAAAAATTTGCAGTTTTCGCGCAAAAGCACAACTTGGTCCAAATACAAGAGAAAGCAAAGAAAATGACCAAACTGGCTTCAGAATAGCATAAGCAAGTAAGATAAAGCAAAAGAAAGCACAGAAGCTTCAAATTCCAAAGAATCGACACACTCTCACTTAAGGTCCATATGAAAGAGCAATTGTTCTATTTGACCTTTGATCATTGAAATGAAAAGCTCTAAAACAACATTTTTGACCAATCATTCTCCCCCTTTGACAATGGATTCATCAAGGTGCATGGAAGAAGATAGAACAAGAAAGTAATGAAATGGCTGCAATTTTTAATTTTTAATTTTTTTTGTTTTGTTTTTAACTTGAGCAAAAGGAGCCATGAAGATTATCCATGAAGACTGTACAAGTATTACACCAAGCCATATTATGTGAAGAAGCTATATTCAATCATGGCAAAACATGTACAGCAAAGCTAAGGCCAAAATAGCAATAATCTGAGATTAAATGAATCGACAACATGACAAGGTGCTCAAGATCATAGTTTAACTAAAGGTATCCAAAAATGAGTCAGGTCATGTCTATAAGCGAGATTGAGCCAGAACCTAGAAAAAGAGTCTAGTTTGAGCATTCAGATTTGAAACAATTTGAGCAAGCCTTTAGAATTTAGCACATTGAGCACTTTGCTGAAAATAATTGGTTTTATCTTAGTAAAGCAAGTCCTGGACTAGGAGCCATCCACAACTGCCTTCTAAGCTTCAACCAATTGCCAATTTATTTTCATAGCATTGTGCTAGATCTTAAGCCTCACTGCGACTATCCCAAGCAACAAAAGCTTAAGAGAATAGTCTGGGTCATCCAAAACTCCCCCTGAGTTCATGCCTAGTGCAATGGCAAGCCGTCTCATAAGAGAGAATTGGTGAGATCAGTTTTTTCGCACAGAAAAGCTCATTTTTCATTTGCTTGACTTAAGAATTATCAAAGCTCAATTTAAAACTCAGAATAAGTTCAAGACTCAATGAAGCCTATATGACATGGCATGAATCATGAGAGGATCACTAAAGCAAAACTAGTCACAAGATCCAACAAGTCATATTATGATTCAATTTGCTCACAGATAATAAAGCTAGCATGGTAAAAGCTAAGCTATACATAAAAAGCCATAAAAGAAGTATAGCAAACTAGCACAAGACATGGCAGGGTATAAAGTGTGAAATCATGTCATACATGGATAATAGTCAAAGCTCCACAAGGTTATATTACAATGCAAGTTGCTAAATTGTAAAATGCATTATGATACAAATGAATGCAAAAAGAGCAAACTCCTCCTCAAAACAGGCCAAGAGGACTAACAACCCCCAACTCTCCCCGCAAAGAAGCAAAACGAAAAGAATCAAGAGCCTTAGTGAAGATATCCGCAACCTGCTGCTCGGACTCTACAAAGTGAAGCACAACAACACCTTTCTCAACATGGTCTCTAAGGAAATGATATCTAACGTCAATGTGCTTAGTCCTACAATGTTGCATTGGGTTTTTAGCAATATTAATGGCGCTAGTGTTATCACAGAAAAGAGGAACACTACCCAAAGACAACCCATAGTCCCGCAGAGTAGACAAGATCCAGAGAACCTGAGAGCAACTATCGGTCATGACTACATACTCGGCCTCGAAGGATGGGCAACAGAGGACTGTTTCCTAGATGACCAAGAGATAAGAGATGTGCCTAAGAAATGACAAGTGCCAGAAGTACTCTTCCTATCCACTCTACACCCAGCAAAATCAGCATCAGAAAATGCTCGAATAGAGAGAGCAGAAGATGAAGAATACCAAAGTCCAAAGTCAAGAGTGCCCTAAAGGTACCTGAAGATGCGACGCACTGCTTGACGATGAGAAGCACGAGGGGAAGCCTGAAATCGAGAGCACAGACACACAGCAAACTGTATGTCCGGCCTCGTATTTGTGAGGTAGAGAAGGAGCCGATCATGTTGCGGTACTCATACCGTCCATGTGCTCTCCATCCTCATCCGGGTCCAAAGACGGTGGTCGTGGCAATGGGAGTAGACATTGGTCATCGCTTCCCATGTCGGCGACGAAGAAGGTCCTTTGTGTACTTACTTTGATGAATGAAGGTGCCTTCTTTCAGTTGCTTGACTTGAAGACCAAGGAAGAAGGTTAATTCGCCCATCATGCTCATCTTGAACTCCCTGCTCATAGAATCTGAAAATCTAGACACCGAAGCATGAGAAGAACCACCGAATATAATGTCATCCACATAAATCTGAACCATCAAAAAGTCATTGCCATGCCTGAGAATGAACAAAGTTTTATCAACCATTCCCATTTTAAAATCATTTTTGAGCAAGAAACTCTTAAGCCTATCATACCAAGCTCTAGGAGCTTGTTTCAATCCATACAAGGCTTTGGAGAGTTTAAAAACATGGTTTGGGAACTTAGGATTTTCAAAACCAGGTGGTTGCTTGACATAGACCTCTTCTTCTATAAAACCATTCAGAAAAGCACTTTTGACATCCATTTGAAAAAGCTTGAAGCCCTTGGATGCCGCAAATGCTAGCAAAATGCGAATGGCTTCCAATCTAGCTACAGGAGCAAAGGTCTCCTCAAAGTCTAAGCCCTCTACCTGGGAATACCCTTGAGCTACAAGTCTAGCCTTATTGCGAACTACCAACCCATCTTCACTTTGCTTCTTTTTAAAAACCCATTTTGTTCCAATTACATTATGATTAGGTGGAGGTTCAACTAAGGTCCAGACTTTGTTTCTTTCAAAATTTTCAAGTTCTTCATGCATGGCATTGACCCAAGAGGCATCAGAAAGAGCATGGGTGACATCTCGGGGTTCAAAAGAAGCAACGAAAGCAGAATGTGCATGGGAATCGGGAGAGAATGAACTCGAGCGAGTGACTCGCTCATGAAGATCCCCAATCATCTGCTCAGGTGGATGCTGTCGCTGAATGCGAAGAGGAGCTCTTGGTGCTGAAGTGGCCTCTACCTCATGGGCTGTGGAGGTAGGAGCAGAGCCACTCTGATCGTTAGTGAAGGTAGGATGAGGCTGCTCATCTGAAGCTGATGTAGTGGAAGCAGGCACTCCAACCAAGTCAGAAGGGACTTGAGGATGGATTGGATCCTCATCCTCAGAGTCATCATCGACGAAGATGCTCTCAGAAACCTGTGTACCTGCATCATCGGGTCTAGTACCAGAACTAGCCTCATCAAAAGTGACTTCGCAAGTCTCAACAACTTTGTTAGTGTCAAAATTAAATACACGATAGCCACGAGAATGAGCAGGATATCCAAGGAATATGCCATCAAAACATCTAGATTCAAATTTATCAAGGTTGCCATGTTTAAGAATGAAGCATTTGCAACCAAAAATCTTGAAATGAGAAACTTTGGGCTTATGACCAAATCTGAGCTCATAAGAAGTCTTACCAATCACAGATTTCAAGAAAACCCTATTAGAAATATAACATGCAGTAGAGATCGCCTCAGCCCAAAACCTCCTAGGTGTGGAATGCTCATCTAGCATGGTCCTGGCCATCTCTACAAGGGTCCTGTTCTTCCTCTCCACTACTCCATTCTGCTGGGGAACTCTAGGTGATGAAAACTGATGCTCTAGCCCCCTATCAGAATAGAAAGTGGCAAAGGAAGAATTCTTGAATTCTGTCCCATTGTCACTCCTAATGGCTCTCAACGCCCAGAAGCTTAACAAACAAGTCTAAGGACCAACTCTCTAAAGAAGCCAAATGCCTCGTCCTTAGAAACCGAAAATAAACCCATGAATACCTGGAGTAATCATCCACAATCACAAGCACATACCATTTACCACCGGCAGACTGGACTCTAGAAGGACCAACAGTGTCTAAGTGCAAGAGCTGACCAGGTCCATCTGTCATCACTAAGGTAAGAGGTGGATGAGAAGCAGAAACCATCTTACCATGTCTACAGGGTGAGCAAACAAGGTCTCTAACAGCCTTTAGCCTAGGCAAACCTCTAATCAAATCCTTGCTACTGACTCTAGTCAAGTGATCGAAGCCTATGTGTCCAAGCCTACGATGCCACAAAACTAGATCATGGGAATCAGAAGCAACAAGACACCTAGGACTAGAAGTAGAAGAGATACAGAAATTTGCACAAAAGATCCTCTCAAACCTGGATATCTTAAAGACAAGCTCACCAGAGGAATCTAAAACCCTACACTCACCACTCTTAAATCTCACCTCTAGACCCTCATCAAGCAGCTGAGAAACAGAAAGCAGATTATACCTCAGCTTACTTACCAAAGCGACGTCCTTGAGCATGAACTTGTTGTTGACGCGCACTGTGCCCTTGGCTGTCACGGTCCCGGTAGAAGCATCCCCAAATGTGATCAATTCATTGCCGGATGCACGTGTGAGGGAGGAGAACCATCTAGAATCTCCAGTCATGTGTCGAGAACATCCAGAGTCAACGAGCCATATGTCCTCCTTCCTCGCACGACGGACCTACAAAGCACGAGCAGAAACATCGTGCCTCGAAGATGGGGTTAGTGATAAAAGACTTGGGAATCGATCTTGAGTCACACGATGCTTGGGCAAAGCAAGAGAAGCGGCGATAAAATGGTTAGGAGCAAAATCATAAGAATGCACACGAGAACCACCTAGACCTCTCCTAATCGACCTACCAAAAGGTCGGTACTCCCCCTGTCTAGATGCTACCCGTGGTCTCTCCTCACGAAATCCTAAACCGAATCGTCGCCTAGAGCCATCAAAGGAGTCAAAGAAGTCATCTCTGAACCTAGGCCTATGTCTAGCAGAAAAAGCAGTTTGCTGGCTCTAGAGACTACAGAGGTGAAGGACTCCTCTAATGGTTCTCAAGTTACTCATCCTCTCCTTCCTTTCAATCTTGGCTCTCTGAGCGAGAACTCAACAATGTGGCCATTCTTCTTGCGAAGGTGCAATGGTACTTGACCTTTTGAAGGGTGCGACCGATGAAGTAGAAGCACCTATCTTGCTAGAAGTGGTTTGGGCAAAACCAGCTGATTTGAAGACTATTTTGGATGGCTTAGGGGGCTCTACCTCAAACAGACCACTCTCAACAGCTCTAACAATCTTAGGTGGATAGTTCTTGGTATGCTCTAGAGAATCAAATCCTAGGCCTCTATTATTCACACTCACCTTAGACTTGTCAAGAATCATGTTGAGGTTCTTCTTCCCACCAATAAATCTCTCAAGAGTCTCTTTAAGGTAGTCATTTTGTTTGGCTAGTTCATAACAAGAAGCACACTTATTTGACATGCTAGCCCTATCACATTTTTCCTTATAATGAGCTACCTCGGCTTTCAAAGCCTCACAAGACACACAATAATTATCTCTAATCCTATCCAACTGTTCTTTGAACTTAACTCTAAATGCTTCTTGTATCTTATCTACATTATGCCCAATCTCAATGCAAAGATCACAAGAATTAGAGTCAACAACTTTCTTGGAAGCATTCATGGACATGGATTGTTCAATTTTAGCCTTTTCTTCTAGTATCTTGTTTAAAGCATCATTCTCAAGTGTGAGTTTAACATAGTTTTCACATGAAGCAGTTTTAGAGTAAAGAATCATTTCAAACATCTCCTTCATTTTAATCTTATTTTTCTCACAATGAGAGCATGTGTGACTAGCATCAAATTTCATCAATTCTTTTGTAGCACTATCCAATTTTGATTCAAGCAAAGCACAGTTTGAGCAAGATAATGGAATAGCATCAACAGTAGTCACATCTAAAGCAATGGCATTCATACAAGCAGGACTAGACTTGAGAGTTTCTAGTTCATCAAGAGCATCTTTCAATTGATTCACAACAGAGGAATGAGCAGATTTTAGATTGATCAATTCATTTTGCAAGCTAGAGCAAGAATCGCACACATCAACAGATTTAAGCCTAACAACCTCTAAATTCAGAGTATCGATCATGGTGTCCTATCACTTAATCATTTTAGCTTGCTTTTTCAGTTTTTGTTCAGAAATGACCAATGCACGTTTCATGTCAGCAAGTGAGGGACATACCTCATCTGGATCACTGAAAGGGTCGTCGTCGTTGGAGGAGTCGACGTCATGGCTATCGCTAGCCATGAAGCACATTCCGGTGAAGTCCTAGGCCTTCTTCTTGCCATGGGTGTCATCCTCGTCGTCCTCCGTCTCCGAGTCCACATTGCTCATGCCAACAGTCTCTAGAGCGGCAAGGACCCGGCTGACGAACTTGGGATAGTTGGTCTTCTTGGGTTTCGCATCCTTAGCTTGAGGACCCCTCCGAGTGTCCTTCACATCCTTGCCCTTCAGCTTGGGGCACCTGGAGCGAATGTGGTTTGGCTCACCACACTCAAAGCAAGTAATAGGGGCACCTCTCCTCCTGTTCCTCACCTTGTTGTACACTCTCGAGAATTTTGTGGATAGGAGGGCTAGATCATCCTCAGGTAGCCTCTCTAGCTGCTCATCAGTCAAAGAATGCAAAGCAGACAATGAAAAACCAGATGAGCCAGAATCACAAGAATCAGAAGAGCTACCCTTAGATGGGTCGACCACCAAAGCCATCGACTCTGTCTTGGGGAGACGCGAGATAAAGTCAATCTCATGCGTCTTCAACCTAGAGTAAAGCTTATCCATGGTAAGCTCACTCATGACAGTGTTGTCATTGATGGATGTGATCTTCATCCCCCTGACCTTCACATCAAGCGCCCAAAAGTGGCGTGCATTCTCGACTTCGGTGAAAACAAGATCAACAAAGACGAAGATCATGAAGAATCTTGGAGAATCTCCCCACGGCTCATCTAAGGACTCACCAGGTCTTTGCTCAATCTTTGAATATTCTTTCTTGAGCTGGTTCTGTCTCACTTCCTTGATCGCAGTTGAACCCTCGTGGTAGTCACAAAGGGTCCTTCAGATCTCGTGAGCAGACCTCAAATGAGCCACACGCTCAAACTCAGATCGACTAAGACCTTGGATCAAGAAATTGCGAGCTTTGCTGTTAGCCTCAATATCTGGAGTGATCACATCGTCATCGGCCGGCACGACATCTGGATTTTTGACCTTAAGCCAAATAGCGTGCCCTTGAGCCTCGATGTAGGCATGCATGCGTGCCTTCCAGTAAGCAAAATCAACTCCACCGAAAATAGGTGGTTTGGTCGAATACTTGTCAGTCGCCATGGCTTCAAAGACCGGTTAAGATCTATGAGAAGAGCTAACCGGGCTCTGATACCAATTGTAGGACCGGAAAGGCGACTAGAGGGGGGGTGAATAGACGCTTTCTCTATTTTTCAACTCAATTGAAACCACTAGATCGGATGCACCGCCCCGAGCACTAAAGAAATAAAAACAACAATGAAAACTCAAACAGCAAAATTGCAAGCAAGCATCAAGCGATTTCAAAGGAGGATAAGGCGGCCGCTAAGCTCCGATTTGTGGGTTAGACTACAAAGCTGACGCTGCAATCTTACTTTTTCTTGCGCTCAAAGATGCTACAAGCTACCACACGCATGAGACTTGACTAGAAGAAAATAAACTAATCAACAAGTACTACCACTAGCAATAAACAAAAAGCTCACAGATCTATCAATTCAACCCCAAGGCAATAAACAAAACTACCAAAACTAGGAACCACTCAAAGCCTTTTTAAATCAAACAAGTACCAGACTCTTACACCCATGGGACAGCCATCAATGATACAGAAGAAAAACTGGCGCATCGGTTTAAATTTTCAGCTCTTGATTTTCCAGGAGGATTCAAATGGACGCACCGCCACCGGGCTCTACCAGTGCAGCCACAGGGAACTGATTTGGGAGCTCCACAACCTGGCGCCGCAACAACCACAAGAACCGACAGACCAGGTAATAAGCAAATCCAAGAACACTCGCGTCAAAGGAGAAGCCGAAAACAAAACTCAAAACATAAAAAATTTGTGATCAAAAAGCATTTGCAATAGATCTTTTTCACCAGGATAGGATGCCGCCCAAAACAGGTTTTCAGCAGAAGAACTAGGCGCCGCCACCAGCACGCGCAGCAAGAAATAGAAGATGGACTCAGGCGCATTAGCTGCATCAAAGAAGGAGCCGCCACGGGTTGGCCGCCGCTACACTCGGCTTCAGAAATTTACACGCGAGGGAACAGTCAAGGCAAAACAAAATTAATATAAAAGACACACGCACGCACAGCGAGAACTAGAAATAGGATTCAGATCACACAAAACCACAGATTCAAACAGCCATCAAAGCATACACAGTGAGGAACATCTCACATCAATGAGGACGTCAAAAATTTCAGACACAACACTCATATTTGGCAGGAGGACTGGCTGACGCCACAGAGTTTCTGATTTTCTCTTGGTTCTCTCGAGGGCGCCGCCACGGGACTATTCTTTTCGTGAGGGAACCGGCCGCCGCCCCAGAAACCACTGTTCTATTTTCCAGCAGCAGCAACCCTAAGATGTCCCATCCTAGCCCCTTTTATATGACAGCCATAAGCTCTAAAAATAACCTAATGGGCTCTCTTAAGGCCCAACAATTTCAGAACACATGCGCACGCAATTTAAAGCGTCTCTTCAATTCTTTTGACTTAATCCACTTCCTGACACACCGTCTTGCGCTACGTGTAGATTGATCCAGCGGCTCTCATTGTGTCGGCAAGTCTCTCCCATCCGGTTCCCACCGGACCACCTTGGCACTTGCACCGACCCCGCACCGCTTGATCAACCATCAGATGAATCGCCTGTTCGGTCATCCTTGTCCATTCTGCGCCACGCTTGAGTCACTTGACCTCACCCGGCATCCATGATCGTTCTGGACCTCAGCTCTCCAAGCTTAGTCCCGATCCTCTCTCGATTAACCGTCATTGACCAGAAGCCACCCGACAAACAATAGACAAGCAAACACGAATCCGGAAACAAGTTCTTCACAACTTGACCCACATTAGCGAAAACATGCATCATGCAACACATATGCACTATAGCCTATGAACTCAATCTATCCCAAAGCCAAATTCCCAAAATGGCTAAAGATCAGCCTATTAACTTGGCCGAAAACGCGTGAAATTTCAAACCAAAAGCCACATTGCCAATTGTTTCATCATCTTAAGATCATGGGCATATCCCCATGATATCCACAGGGATATACAACCCACCTATTTTATTAATCTCAAACACATTTGATCAAATCAAAATCACAACTCCAAAGAGCCACTACCATGGTCTAAGTCCAAAGAAATAGCAACAAACAATCTTAGACCATTGCAAGGGAAAATGCATGAATCCGAACAATTTGCAAAACACATTTGCAAACCTAGATCATGCCACAAGGAGTAGGTACATGGACTTCAACCATTCGCAAAACACATTTGCAAAGTATAGTCACATGCTACAAAGATTAAATGCATGAGCCTTAACTATTTGCAAAACACATTTGCAAATAATAGCATCATGCCACGGAGAGCTAGAGCAAGTAATATTGAGCTATCAACACATGATGAGATTCAAGCTACTAGACAAGACCCCTCTTAATAGTACGACAAACCTATACTAGCAATCCGATCTTCCAACCAAACACCAAGACCGGTAAAAGACTAAGAACACATCCTTAGCCCTAGCTAGTCATACCTCTGCCTTGAGCATCTTCTTGAAGGTTGATGACGTACATCTACACTTAAGTCTGGGTCATCGTCTTGACATGCATCAACCCATGATGCGTCCTTTACTTGACCTCCATCAACACATGATGGGTCTTCTCTTAACTTGATTATCAACTCATGATCATCTCCTCTTCGAGATCTTGATATGCATCAACACATGATGCATCCTCTTCTTGAATCTTGACTTGATGACGATCAACTCATGATGTCATCCGAAGTCTTCATCACCCTGGAACATAACCTATTTATCCAACTCATTAAAAATGTTAGTCCCACAATGATTAATATTAATTATGAAGATATACCTATAATAATGCTTTTTAACAAGCCATTGGAAATGCAGAGTAGTACTATCGCCAACCATCATGCGGTAGTTCCGCTGGCCGGTCATATCACACAATGAGAGCGGTACTGCCGTTTCACAAAGGACCCAAAAGTGTACCTACTGGAAAATACGTACCGCTTCACTTTCGGAATCACCGGGATGCAGTAGTTCTGCTGAACAAGTGCGGTCATACCGCGCTGCGGTAGTACCGCCAATAAACCTCCGGAACTACTGCTCTCAGGGTTTGCATCCAACCCAAAATGGTGTCACTCTGGAATTTACATACCGCCAACTAATTTTCAGAACAACCGGGTTGCGGTAGTACTGCATTACAATCCTGGTCGTACCGCCCACACAACGCCGGTACTACCGATGGTCCTGACAATGCACAGTTGGCTTTTCAAAACAAATTCAAACTGCATGCATGATTCTAAATTGATCCAAATAGCACAAGAACATGCTATCAAGCTACCAGTCATGATCCCTCTATTGTCATTGCATTTCCATTATCATGTCGCCATCTATAAACTGGGACTAAGCCTTTAAACATCTTAGCACACACATTAGTCCCACAACACAATTGGAAATAATTTAATATAAAGCAATATGAGTACATATGAACTACACAAGTTTTATATACTCAAAGGATATGTTTCAAAGTAGAGATCCCCAATATATGTGGATAAAGATATTTGGATCAATACTAATGAAATCACAAAACATAGAGTGAACTCCCCCTAAATGTGTGCATACACGAATGTGTAATAAAAACATATGCACATATTCAAGTTAAACTTTTGGTGGAGTTCAACCTATGTTTTGGATCCGAGGAATGCAACAATATATAAGAATATGATGTCGAATGCATACCTCCATGATTTTCACCTTTTCATCCAAATAAGACTAAACAATATCATAGTCAATAAACATATTAGTCTCACATTTAGATTTGTCATTAATCACCAAAATACTCTATTAACTCGTAATGGCGGGTCTAGATTCTTCAGCCGGCAGCTTTGTCAACACAATATAGCGAAACGAAGATGATTTCGGCGGCAACTTCTTGGAGATTTTGGAAAGGAACTCGAGGCAAAGATTGTGACGCGGCGGCTGCACTTATATAGTGCCAGGGAAGGAGGATTTGAGCTCAGGACGGTAGCGCAACCGTGCGCAAGATGGACACGGACAGAGGACTCCCGGTTGAAGACAAAGCTGACGTGGTGCACTAACAACGCAGGCCCACGGACAAACAAAGGGGAGAGGGAGGGCTAGCTAGCTAGGCTGGCTTGTGCGCAAGCGAAGGTAGGAATGGCCTGGCACACAAGAGGAAATGAATGGGTCGGGCCGGGGAAAAAGAGAAGCAAACCAAGGAGAAACAAAAAGGAAAATTCCTGAAAAGGAAAGAAAATGGCCGGAAGAGAAAAATCCAGAAAAAGAGGATTTTTGAATTTTAGAAAATAGATTAAAAAGAATCGAGCTCAAAGAAATAGCAATTAAATTCTAAAATTTCCTAGAAAATTCCAAAAAATTGTCTAGAGCTCAAGGAAACCAAGTAAAACAACTTTTAATTTAATTGAAGTTTAAATTAATCACATTAAATTATTTTAATTTCTAAAAATTTAAATTAAGCTTTGACTTTAAATAAGAACTATGTGCCACCTCCGAAGTCACTTCTAATACTTCTCTATGACTTCGTAGAACTTCTATGTTTCAGTATACAATAGGGATGACTGACAGAATGTTGATACGCAATAACACCTCTCTTTATAGCGCCTAGAATTGGAGCGCTTCTAGGCCGGCCACGCACGCATGCCTTCGGGCGATTTTACGCCAATAGCCAGCAGACACGTTCTTGGTGCCGCTTGGCGCGTGCGGAGATGCAAGCCGCTTCGTGGAGGTTTGATGCCAGCAATCGGCAGCGCAAGCCTCTGCTCTCTTCTCCTTCTATCACCTTCTCAATGCCTCTGCTCTCTTCGTTTTCTATCGCCCTTTAGCGCAGGACCCGAACCTCCAGTCCACCTGCTCCACTGCCATGTGCTCCCCACTCCGCCTTCCACGTGACACCCGCAACCCCTCCCCGATGCTATCTACCTGCACCGCCCCCCACGCTGGCTTTGTCCCTCGTGACCTTCGCCGATGCTGCCCCCGCCGCCCGCCTGCTCCACTTCGCCTTCCTCCCCTTTGCCCGCGCCGATGCTCTCTCCCTCCCACCCGCTTCCTTAGTGTTAGAACTTGTATTGGAGAAACTAAAGAACATTGTCCGAAGCTAAGTTCAAAGAAACACAAAAGATCAGAGAAGACTCAGTTGAAGAAAACGTTTCACATTATGAAGATCCGACGGCTCTCAATATGGTCCGATCAGCACAATGGGAATCCGATGGCTCCTAACATGGTCCGAATGGCCCAGGGAGATCCAACGGCTGATAGACTTCCCCAAAAATTACTATTTATCTTCATCCTTGTTTCATTTACTTTGAACTATTACTTCAGTTGTAATTGCTCTATCTGAGCTATAACTTCGAATTAACTGGGCTCAACCGAGCTATAAAAACCTTGAAAGGAATGAGAAGGACATATGCCATTATTCCAAAACCCTAGTTTGTTCTTATTTTAGCTTTAGCCGTCACATTTTCCCCCAAATCCTACAGATTCCATCTGGGATCTAACAAATTGGTATCAGAGCATCGGATGGTCCTTGGCGGCGACTTCATCTGAAGAAGCTGGGTTGGTGTACTTCGGTCACCCTAAAATCCCTGGCCTAATGAGATCCAGGTGGCAGAAGAAATGACCAAAACAGCGATGAGGTCTGAGAGTGATACATCAGAATTAATCGCGGTGAGACAGGAAGCGATGGAAACCAAGAGTAAGGTGGAATCTATGCATCAACATTTGGGCGAGCTGCAGTCACAAGTCACGGGTATACAATCTCAGATGAACAGGATTGGATCCTTGTTACAAGGGTTGTCAACGGCACAACATCATGCTGCAGAACAACATAATGGAGTCGGATCTTTTTTGGCGAGAAATGATGATACCGTAAGACTTCCGCCAGATCCAGCAAGGGCCCAGGAGATTGAGATGGAGATCACAAGAAGAATGAAAGCACTCAACCACGTTCAATTGAATAGCAATCAAGGAGTTAACTTCAACAATAGCCTAGAGGTAAATCTAAGCCATCCACCTACTGGACGATCTGCTGCTCCTATTTGTTGGGGTTAGAATATTTCATCACCTGCAACTCCTAGATCTCCTACTTTTAACAGAGTAGAACATGAAAGGGATCAGTATTATGCTAGACAATGGAATCCAAATCCCAGCAATGAAAGAGTAAATTCTTTTTACAAATCTATTGCTAGAGGACCCAAGATCGACTTTTCGAAGTATGATGGCAGTGAACCATTAGAATGGATTAGGCAGAGTGAAACTTATTTTGGTATGGCAAATGTTCCTAATGAGGCAAAATTTGATTTGGCACAAATGTATATGGTTGGGAGAGCAGACAATTGGCTTAGGAGTACAAAAAATGCTGTGGAATCCTCCACCATGGCCAAACTTTTGCATATTGATATGTGATAGATTTGCACAATATAGTGGATATGAAGTGCTAGGGAATTTCCATTCAGTGAAGCAGTATAGCCTAAATATATCTGAGTATATTGACAAGTTTAAAGAGCTTATGGCAGTCTATAAGAGTGAAAACCCACTGCAAAATGAGCAATTCTTTGTAAAGTGCTTTGTGAATGGGATGAGGCAAGAAATCAAACATTATCTGAAACCTTTGAAACCACAATCATTGTGTGAAGCATACTGGATGGCTAAGGATATGGAAAAGGGAATTAGGGCTGTGGCTAAGAAAGGAATGCATAATACTACTACAGGGCAGCAAAGAGGAGGATATACTATGAATGCTAACAAGAGTAAGCCTCAAGTGGGACAGGACCTCCAAAAGAAAGACACAGGAAATAAGAATCAAGTTCCTTTCACTCCTGGAGTCTACAGGTACTGTGGTGGCAAGTGGTTCTTTGGTCATAGATGCAAACAATATCAAAATGTGAATATGATGATCTCAAAAGAAAGTGAGGAAAATAAGCCAGATGAAGGAATAGAGGAAAATCCTCCAGAAGCTGATGAAGAACCGACACCTGACACTGAAGTTGAAGGTCAGTTGATGCATATATCAGTTCATGCTATGCAAGGAATTAACCAAACTACTACCTACACCCTGACATTATGCATGGGAGGAAGAAGAGGAGTAGCACTCTTGGATAGTGGTAGTACCCATACCTTTATTGATATGAAATTTGTCCTCAAAACTACTTGCATAGTTCAGAGTAATACACTTCAGAAAGTCAAGGTAGCTGGAGGGGGAATGATAATGACTGGCTCCCATCTACCCACTACAAAATACCTCCTAAATGGGAAGGCATTTAGTAATTCATTCAAGATACTGCAGCTGAAGGGGTATGATGTTGTATTGGGTTGTGACTGGATATATCAACATAGTCCCATCAATTTGGACCTTAAATCCAAAAGATTGACAATTATGAAAGATGGAAGTAAAGAAGTAATCTTGGATGAACCAACTCATGCAGGTCAAGTGGGACTGCTGAGTTCTCTTACCCTTAACAAGCTGGCAATGAAAGGGGTAATAGGGCATGTAGTGGAATTACAAAAGAAAGCAAAGAAGGAAGAATCCCAAGCAATACCACAACCATACCAGAAATTAATTCAGCACTACAGTGATGTCTTCCAGGAACCACAAGGCTTACCTCCAGAAAGGAATTGTGATCACAACATCCCTATCAAGGAGGGAATGGAACTTCCTAATGTTAGACCTTATAGAGTTCCACATCAACAAAAAGATGAGATGGATACACAAATTCAGACAATGCTGGAATCCTCAATCATCAGACCAAGTGTTAGCCCCTATGCCTCACCAGCAATCCTAGTTAAGAAGAAGGATGGAACCTAGAGATTATGCATTGATTACAGGAAGTTAAATGCCCAAACAGTCAAGAACAAATATCCAATACCAGTGATTGAAGATTTACTTGATGAACTTCATGGAGCTACAATTTTTAGCAAGCTGGACCTGAGGTCTGGTTATCACCAGATCAGGATGAACAAAGGTGATATCTTTAAAACTGCATTCAGGACATATTTAGGGCATTATGAATACTTAGTTATGCCTTTTGGCTTAACAAATGCCCCTGCTACCTTCCAATCCTTGTTGAACAACATTTTTGCTAAATATTTGAGGAAATTTATACTAGTGTTCTTTGATGACATCCTTGTTTATAGTACAAATGATAAAGACCACTCACAGCATTTGATGATAGTACTTGAGTTACTTAGGCAGCACAAGCTCTTTGCCAAATTGAGTAAATGTGTCATTGCCTCCCCTCAAGTAGAGTACCTTGGACATGTGATTTCTGGAGAAGGAGTGGCTACTGATCCTAACAAGATCAGTGCTATCAAGGACTGGCCTAAACCAAAAGGTGCATCTCAATTAAGAAGCTTTCTAGGAATGACAGGCTATTATAGAAGGTTTGTGAAAAACTATGGGCTTATTTGTAGGCCACTACATGATATGCTCAGAAAAGAGGGTTTTGATTGGAGAGAACCACAGGATATGGCTTTTGAGAAGTTGAAGACTGGATTGATTACTTCACCTTTAATGGCACTGCCAGATTTTTCTGATCCTTTTACAGTGGAGACTGATGCAAGTGGGATTGGGATTGGTGGAGTCCTAATGCAAAAGGGGAGGCCTCTAGCTTATTTCAGTAAGACTCTGGGGGTGAGATCTGCTGCCCTATCAACATATGACAGAGAAGCCATGGCTATACTTGAAGCTCTAAAACGATGGAGACATTATTTCTTGGGTAACCAGTTGGTACTCAAAACAGATCAGCAAAATCTTAAGTTCATAGCTGGACAAAAGGTATCTAAAGGAATTCAGCATAAACTGATGCTCAGATTGTTGGAGTTCAACTATATCATAGAATACAAGAAGGGTAAAGAAAATAGAGTAGCAGATGCCCTATCAAGGAGAGATACCCCTACACTGATGGCAATCACTGTGGCTATTCCTACTTGGATGGAATCAGTAGAAAATAGTTATCAAAATGATGCCCAATGCAAGATACTGAGAGAACAGCTAGCCTTGACTCCCAACCCTAAATCAGGGTATACCTATCATTCTAGAGTGTTGAGATACAAAGGGAGGATCTATGTGGGCAATGACACTGAGTTGAGGCAAAATATCATTAGTTCCTTACACACTTCTGTGGTGGGAGGTCATTCAAGCAGAGTTGCAACATATCAGAGGATTAAGGGCCTTTTCTATTGGCCTAGTATGAAGGAGATTCATGTATTTGTCCAAGAATGTGCAGTGTGTCAAAGATCAAAATCTGAGCATTGTCATTATCCAGGTCTATTAGATCCACTGTCAGTTCCTGATATGGCATGGACCCATATATCAATGGATTTCATTGAAGGGATGCCCAACTCAAGAGGAAAGGAGGTAATATTTGTGGTGGTTGACAGGTTTACTAAATATGCACATTTTATTCCACTCTCCCATCCCTATTCGGTTCAGTCAGTCACTCAAGAATTCATTGATAATGTGTTTAAACTTCATGGGTTTCCAATAGCAATTGTGTCAGATAGGGACCGGATATTCACTAGCAAGTTATGGTAGGAATTGTTTAAGGCCTTAAAAGTGCAATTAAGATTTAGTACTGCTTACCATCCCCAGTCTGATGGACAGACAGAGAGGGTTAACCAATGTGTGGAATCTTATCTAAGATGCATGGCATTTCAAGAACCCAAAAAATGGTTATCGTGGTTATCTCTGTCGGAATGGTGGTACAACACTACCTTTCATACTTCACTGAAGATATCACCTTTCTAGGCCTTATATTGGTTTCCTCCACCAATGATAAATGAACTAGAAGTTCCTGGCCCAGGAGATGAAGAGGTTAAGAATTTTCTAGAGGAGAAGCAAGAGATGCTACATAGACTGAAGGAGAATTTGGCTCAAGCTCAATCCCGAATGAAGAAATATGCTGATCTTAATAGGAGTGAAAGGGAGTTCATGGTGCGGGATATGGTTTATTTAAAGATGCAACCATAGCGAACAACAGCTTTTGGATTCAGACAAGCTTTGAAACTCACTAGTAGATTTTATGAACCTTTTAGAGTTACACAAAAGGTGGGCAAGGTTGCTTACAGGTTACAGTTACCAGGAAGAGTTGGGATCCATCCCGTTTTTCATGTAAGCTAGCTTAAGAAGCATGTGGGAGCGAAGGTAGTACCTAGAGCTGATTTACCACTAGTTGATAAGGATGGAAGGATTAAAACTGAACCAATGCTAGTGTTGGAGACCAGGGCTCTGCCCAGGAACAAAGTTCTTGTAACTCAATGGCTAATTCAGTGGATCAATTTACCACCAGGGAGTACATCATGGGAGGATGCTGATTTCATCAAGGCAACTTTTCCGGAGTTCTATTCTAAAACCATCTGCTTCTAGTTCCCTGACTCCACGACTTGAGGACAAGTCGAATGCTTGGGAACATTGTCCGAAGCTAAGTTCAGAGAAACACAAAAGAGCAGAGAAGACTCAGTTGAAGAAAATGTTTCGCATTATGAAGATCCGATGGCTCTCAATATGGTCCGATCGGCACAATGGGAATCCGATGGCTCCTAACACGGTCCGAACGGCCCAGGGAGATCCAACGGCTGATAGACTTCCCCAAATATTACTGGTTATCTTCATCCTTGTTTCATTTACTTTGAACTATTACTTCAGTTGTAATTGCTCTATCTGAGCTGTAACTTCGAATTAACAGGTCTCAACCGAGCTATAAAAACCTTGAAAGGAATGAGAAGGGCATATGCCATTATTCCAAAACCCTAGTTTGTTCTTAGTTTAGCTTTAGCTATCACATTTTCCCCCAAATCCTATAGATTCCATCTGGGATCTGACACTTAGTCCGACTGCTGCCACCACCGCGGATCCACCCCTCAGTCCTTCTCCCCTCTCTCTGCATTTTCTCCCCCGCTGCTCCCTCTTGTCACCTTCCTTGCTGCCATTGCCGTCCCCGAGTTGTCGCCTGGTTGCCTGGTCGAACCATAGCTTAACCTAGGTAGCCCGGCGCCGCAGCCTTCTGGACCGTCGATGCACGGTTTGTGGAGGTGACGACAGATGAAGGCCTCCCTATTTCGTCTCCCCGGTTTCTGCCCTTCGCACAAGCCGGCTTCCGCCCTCTGCACGTGACTCGAGGTGCCTTCAGCCGCGACTGAGGTTAGCTACTTCGGCACCGCCCAATTTTTTCCCCAGTGGTTCTCAATTAGGGTGGAAGCGGGACAAGTTACAGCTGCCCGCAAATTGCCCGCATCGGTCGCCTATTGTTAAGTGGGCAAATGTGGCAGCCCGCGGAGCGTTATGCAGCATAAGCGGTGGCAACTAGCCCGCAACTACATGGAAACAACAATCTGTCACTCTCTCTGTTGTTCAGTTTGAGTTTAATTACCTGTATAGGCTTAACTGGCTACAAGCCATACGCACTTGTAGTTGCAATTTGTTTTTCTTATCATCTTGATAGATCCTTCTTTGGTGCACTCATAAAGAAGAAATGAAAGGCAGACCATGCAGATTCCCATTTTTATTGGTTTCCTGGTTACATCTCACTGGTGCCCAACTACAGAACTAAAACTGCTTACCTAGCATGGTAACATTTCTAGCTATTAAACAAAGAGAATTGTATTCTGATTTTCTGAACCAAATTAGCGTTACTTTTAAGCAAAGGAGTCATACTATACCAACAAATCGATTAATGTATACATATCTAAATCCGTAAGTTTTCCAAGAATAGATACTAGCCTCTATTCCTAGTACAATAGCTTCTTTGTCAAAGTGTCAAGGAGGCTATCCCCAGCAATGTAGTGTAGAATTTGCTCCTACAGCGAGTAACTTAGTATGATTAACAAGAAAGCACCACAGTCTCACCAAACTCAAGCTTAAACATGCTATTTTCTAGTACTTTTGACAGTGTAGTGACACCTAACTCTAAACCGATCTTCAAACAAAACATGGAATGGTATCTGTATTGGTAAATTTGGTTTTGAAGAAACAGGTTTGTATTTGAAAGATCCAAAAAATAACATGTTGTTTCTATTGGAATGCACAAACGTCATATGTCACCGGCAGTCACCGGCAGTCGGTAGCTGCTACTCTTCCCGACCACCTGCGGGCCTGCAAGGTCTGCTGCAACCTCACCATCTGCCATGACTTCTAACATCAACCAACGAATCTAACATCAACTAACCATCACATGTAAAAGATCAAAATGAATTGGGAAAGGAATAGAAACCTTCCGAGTGAAAGCTCTTGGGGGCGGCGAATCGGGAGAGAGCCGATGACGCCACCGCCGACGGCAGCCACGAGAGGCGGAGCACCAGCTAAGGAGGAGGCGGAGCTGAGGAGTTGAGGAGAAGGCAGAATGAAGCGACGGGATGGGGAAAACCTAGCGAAGTAGAAGGAGGCGGCATTCGATCCTTCGTCGCTTTGAGCGGAGCACATTAGCGGGATATGCGGGCAGACAGTGGGTTGTGCGGACGGCCCGCAAGCGGTCACATAATTTGTTACTCGGCCCGCGGGCGCTCACTTAACTGTATATTGTGGGGCGGGTTTGCAGACTCGCAGATAGCCCACGTCTAGTTACACCTCTAGTTCTCAACCTTTCTCGCTTCGTTTGCTCATCGTTTTGCCTCTTTCGTGCGCTCCCCCTCCACTGGGTCGTGTATCCCTGCGGCGTTGCCGTCACTCCGGTTGTTGTTTTGGTGGGTGCCCTCGGCTTCCGTTGATTTGTTGTGTGCTTTTACAAAGGTACCATTCTCTATATGCTTCTAAAGAAATGATTATGAGAAAAACGTTGTTGTTAGCTCCGAATAAGAAAGTGAAGGTTGCTATGATTTTTTTTTGGGTTGAGTCTCAGCAGATTTACAATCCATATTTGAATGGACATAAAAAAAAATCACCTTTTATGCTTGATCTGCTTGATCTGATCCACTTGCATCTTAGAAATCAGCTGTTGTATCTCCACTCAAGTCAATAAAGTTTTGATGGTTCCTATTGCTTAGTTAAAGCGGTTCCTTTGTTGCCTAATTAGATTATTATCTTCCATGCCACCCCTGTCAAACTTTTGTGTTTCTTTGTAGCATTTCCATACAAGGCATGAATCAGGAATCGCATATTGATGCGGACATCCTTAGCAACGCTGTTCCATATAGTGCTTTCAATTCAACAAGTACCTCAAAACAACATGAGCTTACTAAAAGAGTTGAAGAACAAGAGAAGCTTGTGGGTGAAACTTGTGCAAAGAAGCTTAACCAACAGGTGAATATGTTCCATGAATTTCCTTTAAGTTTAATTGAGAATATTATACTACCTAATAGCGAGTCATCGCTTATTGTTAGGTTTGAAGGAGATGCTTTATGTGAATATCAAGAACACGATGCTTCTCGGGGTGTTTCTGCTGCGAAGATCTAGCATGCTATTTTTGTGAGCATCAAAACACCCCGAGAAGCATCGTGTTCTTGATATTCACATAAAGCATCTCCTTCAAACCTAACAATAAGCGATGACTCACTATTAGGTAGTATAATATTCTCAATTAAACTTAAAGGAAATTCATGGAACAATTCACTGCTGGTTGCTTCTTTGCACAAGCTTCACCCACAAGCTTCTCTTGTTCTTCAACTGTTTTAGTAAGCTCATGTTGTTCTGAGCTACTTGTTGAATTGAAAACACTATATAGAACAGCGTTGCTAAGGATGTCCGCATCACATATCCTTGGTGGTCTATAGCAAGCAAACTTGCAAAATAGTCAAGCGCTGGTGCTCAGTGTGGTAACTGAAACAATGCCTTTTGCCTTTGCACCGCAATCACTGTGAAACTTGGATTTGTCCCATCAGATGCATGCCCCGAATCCCCATGTTGGCACTTGTGATGATCTTTTCTTTAAATAAGAATACAAAATCATCTGTCAAAATGGCTCCTTGTTCAGTTATTTTTTTAAAAAAAAAACTACACGTCTACTCCTATGCTCATACTTGGAGTTTTCGGCAAAAACTTTTTCTTAGTATTGTTAATCCTATCAAATATATATAAACTCTATGAGCATCTGCAAAGTCTTATTTTTCCTGTTGGGCCCTTCGGTCTGCATTAGCATCTGGCACATCCATCTGTGTCCAAGTATACGGTATTTATCTAGTTTGCATGAGAGGAAGTTGCATTTCTTGATACTATGTTGTGTTCACCATTTATATTTTTTAAAGCTAAACCATGAATTTGAAGTCTGAATGGGTTCATATTGAAATAATTGTGTCAGCTTGCAGTCCGCTATTCATCATATTACAAGAATATTTTTTGTGGCAAATATTCAGCAATGTCCACCTGCATGATATTGTGAAATCGGGTTTCTCTATCTTATCTATTTTCGTTATGATATAATTTGTAAGCATTCATTTCAAGACAATTTACTGCCCTTTTACTGTCGTCTGGGCTCTTTCTTGGACATCAGAGGTCGGGAAACTCAGTATAACTGCAACTTTGGAGCTACTGCAGATAGGATAAAATGCTTTTAAGTTGTAATTTTGTATTATTTATGTCATGGCCAAATATCCTCATGCACACTGTAGCATCGCAGATATTAGGCAGAGTTTGTTATTTAGGAATCTATCTATTAGGTGTTTGGTATTACCTATTAGTTAGGCAAGTTATTATTAGATTGGATTGTTCGAGATAAGTTTACTTATAGATTATTTCTTAATAGTCAAGTCGGGTCGTCCCTATAAAAAAGGAAGCATGTATGCATTATCAATCAAGCAAAAAAGATGAATTAATCTAGTCTCCCTCCTAAGGTTCTATCATCTCAGTCTATAGTCTAATCTCTCATCCCACCAAGCCAACGCCGTCCGGCCTTCTTCCTAGCAATGTTTACCCCGTTATGAACTAGGGTTCATGACAATTTATGTCATGTTGTAGTTGAGGTGCTGAAGCTATGTGTTGGATGCTTCTATTTGGCAACTGATGCTGCAGACCGACTTATGTTATGTTTAGCTTGCAACGTAGAGTTTGCATTTTTGTCTAGATTATCAGCTTTTCATCCTTCTAAAACGTATTGTAGGAATAAAGGCATTCTGTTTGTTGCTATTCATAAAAAACGCCCTCTGTCAGATCAAGGCCCTTTTGATGTTGTTCTGCATAAGGTTAGATACATGTAGGGGTGCAAGTGGGCATGGGCTTGCCGCCAGCCCACTTAGCCCATCCCCAAAAAAACTCTAAGCGGACACCCACGGCGTCTTGGAAAAAATAAGTGGTGAACTCGCGGACGCCGCTCTGTGTCCGTATACCCGCTTAGCGCTTAGCATCGCGCGGTCCGCCGCCCTCCACGCCTTGTGGCGACGGTGGTGCCCCTCGCGGCCCTGTGTCAGATCTGCCTCGGCGGCGCCAGGCGGCGGATCCAACAGGCGTTCGAGAGGGCCGCAGGCGGTAGATCTGGAGGGGAGCCGCGGCAGGGCGCACGAGACGACAGATCCGGAGGGACGCCGCGACAGGGTGCACAGGGAGGCAGATCCGGCGGGGCTGCTGGTGCCGATGGTATGGCGGACGGCGAGCGCTCAACGTCTGGTGCGGAGAATATGGTGGGGCTCTCCGCAGGCGGCGAGGAAGAGTCACCGGCAGTTGGCGGCGATGAGCAACGACATCTATGCGACGACGAGGTCCGCGACCGCGAGGAGCCACCACTATCCAAAAAGTTTGCATCCTCCCCTTCCCTCTTGTAGTTCTTGGTTCATCATTTGCTAGTTTTTTGTTGCGTGTGCAGTTCTAATTTGTTGTTGCGTGTGCTTGCTCGCTACAGATCTAGAAAAGAACACAAGAGAAAGAAGCTGGAGAAGAGGAAGAGGGTGGAGGAGGATAGCCGACCCAGGGAGATGAAGACGAACAAGCTGAGTCTCTCACACAGATTCCGATCCAAACATGATTCTATATGTATAGACTACGAAATTTCTGTGAGAATCCTGCATTCCAAACATGATTCTATATGAATTTCATGGAAAGAAAGGGGGAATTGAAATCCCCATCCAGAATTCGCTGCAAACCCTTCACCGGTTTAGTAGTATTTCACTGACTGACAGCTCAGAATTTGCTATCCTCCTATGGTTTGTTTACCAGCCGATCTAATCCGATGACTGTCACCAAGATGCCATGAGAATTGGTGTACCGGGACTTATGTATTACGTGTCATTTTATCGACAATGAATGGAATGTTCAAAAAAGAATCATAAGATTTTGGTTGGTACTCATAAGATTTACATGTCTCTCTCCTACAGTAGGAGTCCTACTGTATGCATCTTAATTCACTTGTTCTCTTTGTTTCCCAGAGAGGGTGTTCACCATCGGCTACTCTACAGAGTTTACAAATTCGGTCTCTGGTTGCGACATTGGTGAGGTCGCTAGGGATAAACTTGTTGATGGCGATGACTGATGAAGTGCATTTGTAACTTATAATTCATAGGAATGGAACCACCATACCTTTACTAAATAATCCACATCAGATTTGCAAGAGCTAAGGGTAGGTGCATGCTTGCGCCATACCTGGCAACCATGTAGTACATGTTTACAGATTTGCAGTTCAGTTCATGTAGTAGATGTTTACATATAATAGATGTTTACAGATTTATGTTTAGATGTAGTAGATGTTTACATAATACCTGACAAATATTCTGGTTACCATGTAGTAGATGTTTACAAATTTGCAAGAGCTAAGGGTAGGTGCATGATTTTAGGATTTGCAGTTCAGTTCACGGCCGTTTAGTTGCTCAAGTAGTTGTTAATCTTTTGCATTCCATATTTCCATTCCAGTGGCCCCATGTGAACGTAGTGAAAATGTTTACTCGTTTAGCATTCTTGCCCCTGATATTGATATTTTGTTGAGCATACTGGTGAATACCTTCATCTATCCCCTACTGGTGTGTGGAAGCCAGCAACGATCGTCAACCTCCTCTAACTGGCCCAAGGAGCCAGAATTGGCTGGTTAAGGGTTTAGGGTTTAACAGATGGATCCTATTCTTATTTGAACAGAAATAACAGATGGACTTGCTACTTATCCATTTCTGAGTAATTTTCATTTGTTACCAACATTTTATCAGTTAGATAATAGATACTCATCGCCATTGATCTTCTTAATTTTGCTCCTCTTTACTGATAAAAGTCCCCAAGTGCTCGCAAGATATTAAGAGCGAAACTTTGGACAATTTTTTTTCCTCCCATCTTTGGACAAGCATCTGCAAAACTTTTATTGCTTGTGGTATATTTCATTACAGGATTTAATGCTCAATAAATGCATATGATATATTTACATCTTATCATGATGGTAAATTTTCTCTGAAACTCACTAATATTCCAGATTCAGGTATTAAGGAAAAC
This sequence comes from Phyllostachys edulis, assembly GCA_036346405.1. NCBI lineage: Eukaryota > Viridiplantae > Streptophyta > Magnoliopsida > Poales > Poaceae > Phyllostachys > Phyllostachys edulis. The sequence goes on from CM070555.1 coordinate 10,867,052, forward strand.
ACCCACAGAAGAAAATTAGATCGTGTAGAGAGTTGCCTTTCTTCCACAAACCATGACAGAGAAGCAGTTCAGAAAGAACAGGATGAACTTGTCAGACATTTTCAAAGAGCAAGAGAGGCTTGTACTGACAAACTTCTGGGACTGTCTTTTTAAGCTTGTGAACTGTGGAAGACTGCAAAGTGAGTGTTGGCATGCTGTTCATCTACTTCTGTAGATGCAATAGTAGTCATTAGCCAAATATGAGATGTTGAAAGCATCTAAAGTTGTAGTTTTTCCTTGACTCTTCGTTCATTATCGGCACTTAACCTGGCAAATGGGTATCATGCTTTTCTTTTCTGCAGAAGAGAAGCTCTCTTCGATGCCAGTGAAGTGCAAATGGGTGATCTTGTATTTGCAGAATGTGTAATCATGGAACAGTTTAGGAGTTATGTGAGAATCTGTAATCAGGTGCTTGACTGCAATGAAGCACTTCAAGTGCTTATGAAACTTTTTTTGTTAAAGGAAGCTGATGCAACATTTATGTCAAATGATGTAGTTATTTGATTGGATTTCGTTGACGTAAGCAACTAAGTAGTTCATACATTACTTTTCTGACTAGTATGTATTGTTTGGGTTCTTTTGATTTTTTTTTTTGGATATTTCCAAAGCACCGGTACATACTAGTTACGGGAGGGTTGGTTTGCAATACAACAACAATACAGCAGTAAGCAGGTAGCGGGCTCCACGTTGTCCCACATAAGTTTTGGCGGGCTTCTGCATATGCCTATATAAGCTTTGGCGGACAGTGTGGGAAAGGTGTGGGATGGCCACAAACCATCCCACTTTCATCCCTAGATACATGGAGTATATTTAATACCTTTAGGTGTTATTTGTCTAGAATGTTAAATATTTGCATTATTGCATACTTATTTGTTGTATGTGTTTTTCCTTATTTCATTGACAACAAAATGATAGCATTGTATTTTCTACAGTTGACTGGAAAGGAATGGCAATGATTATTGGAGGTCAGTAATACAGAATATGTTAAAAACACTGTTAAACCTCTCTTTGTGAGATATGTTCAATATATAATTTTAAAAATATTAGGTCCATTTTATCCTTTTCTGTTTTGAAACTTTTATTGACTATTTTGCCTCAATTTTAATAGGAATACAGAGAGACAAAAACAGAAGTTACTGTTCTTGAACCACCAGGAGCCGTAGAACATTTGCTCAATTGTCGATCTATGCTTCAAGAAGTTTCTGAACTGGAGCTCTCGGATTGTCACGGTAATTTCTATGGAATGTCTTAGTTTTGGTTTTGAAGAAACCCATCAATCCATCATATTTATCATGATGCTACAGCAGTTGGTTTTGTTTTATTGGTTTAACTAAACAGTTATCTTGGGATTAATGATTAATCACGTGTTATGTCTTGTACATGTTAGTTCAATTGGTGCTTTGGATATGATAAGAGCATTTTATATGCTATGCCAAATGTAGTATTAAGCATTGAGTTCCAACTCTACTACTGTACCCTTTGGCGGACGAGCACCCTTTAAAGTTTTTGTCACCTGAATTATCATATTTGTTCTCGGTGTTGAACCCTTTGGATGGAACTGTTGAAGTATAAGTGAATTGCCTGTCTTTCCTCGTCAGCTTAAGCTTTTGGATGAATTGGTTATTGCATGCAACTCAATATGGTATCAGAGCCAAGAGGTCTTGAGTTCAAGACTCGGCTAGTGTAATTAAGAAAATAATTGCAGTCCACTTCTATTCCACGTCTTAGACCTGAGGGAGCCTACACGTGAGGGGGAGTATTGAAGTATAAGTGAATTGTCCGTCTTTCCTCATGAGTGGTTTTCACTTATAGGCCTAAGAGGTGGAATAGAAATGGGCTGTAATTGTTTTCTTAATTGTGCCAATCGGGTCTTGAACTCAAGACCTCTTGGCTCTGATACCATATTGAGTTGTATGCACCAACCAATTCACCTAAAAGCTTAAGCTAATGAGCAAATGTGGACAATTCACTTATACTTCAACAGGAACTAGGTAATATATTTATTAATCGCATTTACCTATGGCGGTCAAAGCTTGTGAACATTTTTTGATTGTTTTTCTTTAGTCTTTACATGTTTAAATTGGTGATAAACTTTGGCCATCTGCTTGCACCTCAAATTTCCAGGATGGATATGAAGAGTTGGTTCTTGGAACCTTAAAGGCTGATTTCATCATGATGGTATGTCAATTCATTGATTTTTGATTTCTAAAAAGGGGTGGCTGTTGAGAAATTTTTTTTGAATTCTGTAGATCATCTACAAGTAGTTTTGCACATTGATAGCAGATGGTGATAGTTGTAAACTTTCTAAACCTCTTGACTTGTTCAGATGACCTTGTGCCCAAATCTTAACTTGTTATAAAGCTTAAAAAGAACATTTCACAGGTCGCAATACAGAAGTGACAAATTGTTTCTGGTCCTTGCCATGTTGCAGTAAGGTGCTCTGGAAAGAAGAAAGCTCCAACTTTTTTTTGGCTATTCTAATATCTATTACTTGGTCATGTGTGTTAGAATAGGACTCTATTTGTATTTCCTTATATGTATATGGCAACCCCTTTGTACTCCCTATATATATTGCCCATTGGGCCCTCTTGAATATACACGCAATATTCATAACATGGTATCAAAGCTAGGGCACTAACCTAGCTCTTCTGCTCTTCCGCTACCACGTCGTCGTCGAAGGCCGCCGCCGCCGCCCCCCGACGCGACGCTGCATCTTGACACCATCCGCCGTCGACGCTGCTGGTCTCTTAGGCCGCCATCGCCCGCTTGGAGCTGAAGCTGACGCCGCCACATCCATCGTCGCCGCCGCCGCCGCCAAAGCCGCCGCCAAATCACGCCGCTGCCACCATGCCACTATCATTGTGGCCGACGATGCCATAGCGCCTTTTGGATCTGCGCCGCCTCCCCAAGCACCGAGCGCAGATCCAAAAGGCTTGGGCTTCGCCGCCCGCCTGAGTTGTTGCCATCACGCCGCCGCCGCCAGTCGCCGCCTGCTTCTTCTTTGCCGACGACGCCACAAGATTTTTGGATCTGCGCCGTCTCCCCAAGCACCGAAGCGCAGATCCAAAAAGGCTTGGCTTTGCCGCCGCCAAGACGCCGTCGTCACCGACATGTCGGCCGCCGCTGCCGTCGCCGACGCTTAGACCGGCCGCCGTCGTCGACACTTGGACTCGCCGCTACAAGCACGGGGCTAGTGTTCCCCTTGGCACCCCTTCGTGTTTCACAGGCCATCACAGGCTATGAGTTCTTTCGGCCCGAGTTTGTAGCGTGAGTCCTTTCGGCTCAAAAATAAATAAATAAATAAACGTTGATCTAATCGCCACGCCGTCCAGCGCCGTGTCACGGCCCCATTTTTATTAAATGGGATTTATAAACATCTCATAATTATTTCGTGTTATTTCTGGAGCATGTGCATAAATTTTTGCATTTGAAAATTTTAAATCAAATATAAACCTCTAACTTAAACTAAAGTCAAAAAGAAATTTTAAATAAAAGCTCATAAAAATCTCTGGAAAATAATTTATTTAAATACTATAATAATTATCATAAATAAAAATAAATTTTAGAACTCAATTTAATCTTGAGGAAAATTCAAACTTAATTCATAAACATCTACTTTAAAATAATTTTAAATAGGTAAATAAGTCATGAATAATAGTTTGATAAAAAAAATATATGGGTTCTATGTTGTCCTAGGAACACATAGTAAAAATTTTCGAATTTTATAAATTTATTTTGCTATTTTAAACCTCGGTCAAAGTAGAGGGTTTTGAAATCTAAATCAGTCTCTTACTATTGGACCGACCGAACCCAACTGACCCGGCCCGGTCGCACCGCACCACCCTCCCTCACCTCTCTGACCGGCGGTCCCCTCTTGACAGCCCCTTCTCATGGCGCCGCCCCCCGTACGGGAATGCCATGGCCACGCGGGAGCTTCGCCGCTCAGCGAGGACTGCGCCGCACCACACCAGTGAGCTCGCATGGCGGCCACGTTACCGCCCACGCTGCACCGTTTCCTCACCTCATCTACTTCACTCTCTTGCCATTTCTCCCCTCCCCTTTTCTCTCCTCTGCCGAAGCCCAGAAGAAATCGCAGCACCCGTCCATGGCTGCCAAGCCGCTGGCACCGCGCCCACTGTTTCGGTCGTCCGGCCACCACTTCGCCCCACTGGACACGTTCCGCTTCACCCCACCACCCCACCATCAAACGCCCCCAAGCACCCGGGTTCAAGCCAAGAAGAAAAGCCAAGGAGCTCCACGCCCGCTCGGCTGCCGACGCCGCCCTCACCGTCCGGCCGGCGTAGAGCATTTCTCCCAAATTCCTCATGTCAGGCCGCACCTCCCCACCCCGCCAGCATTTCCCCTCACCCAATTTCGTCATGTGTTCGCAGGAATCCCGGCGCCATCCTCTTCCTCGGTTCAGGCCCGAAGCACCGCCGCCAACACCATCGTCGGCCCGGAGCATCTACAGCTCAATTCTTCATGGAGGGAGCAACCCCTGGCCTCCCCCAAGGCTTCCCCACCTCCGGTCCGAGCTCTCTCCCACCGGAGCGTCGCCTCCACGGCGCCCCAGTCATGTTGCCCATGGTGCACGTCGCCGGTCTTCCACGGACCACCTCTGCCTCTACAACCAGCTCCGGTGAGTTCCCCTCCTCCTCCTATTGCTCGTTCTCATCCTAACGACTCCCCTCTTCCACCACAGCACCGCCGCGCCGTCAGCTCCTCCATGCCCAATTGCCACATGCCGCCGCCAGCGCACCCCAGTGCCGCCTGAGCTGCGTTATTACCACCCCCAAGGCCGCCTCGCTCGCGTCATCCCATTTTGCCCTTCAGTGGCCGCCGCCGTCGTCTCCATCGCCGTCAACAAGTGCGCCCGAGCTGCCCCTGAGCCTTCCCTGTTCGGCCCCTTCTCTGCCTCTGTGCTTCCTTTCTTGTTTCCATGATAGGTGAGCCCCCTCACATTTCTTTGTAGTACTCGTGCTATTTGAGATAGATGTATAGAGCCAATACAAGATTAGAAATAGACAATGAATATCTGATGAAATGATGGAACAAAGAAGGTATTAGATGGTTAGTTGTTTTCTCAGTGGGTATAATCCAGTGAATGTTAGTGATCTTCTATTCTCCTGTGAACCTTAGTTTATGTATGTATGAGAGACAAGGGACTAGTGAATAAATCACCCACTTAGTGCTAACTAACCTAGTGATTGATGTTTCAAACCACTCAATTGATCTGACAAAAGCTTGTCGCTTGAGTTAGTATGAAGATTAGATGGTAACTTTTCAGTTAAGATTGCTGTCCTATTTTGATATATGGACAGAGGTAGTGTTGAGATTAGTTCAAATGGTTTAGCTATTTTGAAAGATGATTTTGCAGGTGGTCAGCTAGCAGCACCTCCCTTTTGATAAATAGTTGCATAGAGGAGATAAGTTGATATTTGAGCATGGTCACTTGTATGTTGTCAGTATCCTGCTAAGGCAAATCTGAACTAGAGGCCATCTCTCATAGCTAGCTAGTGGTTCTGTAGTGTCACAGATCAAGGTATTGCATTGTCATATGCATACATAGCACTATGTCTCTTATAGTCAGATGCATAGATGATTAGTTAGGTGATTAGTGAAATAGTGTTGCATTTGTCAAGTGCTTTAGTGAATCAAGTTAGTAGAGGAATGGTAAAATTGATTAGTGACATCTCACTTAGTACCTGTTAGTTGTATAATTATTAAAAGAATTCAGGAAGCTGCTATCTTTTCTTTGTATGTGAATAGTTGTCTTAGTAGTAAGATAATGAAATAAGCTATTCTTTTGAATACTTGTTAAGATTTTAGAAGACTAATTGAGAGGAGAGCATATAAGAGGCTTGATTTTGACTGTATGATCATCGTGGTTATATGCATAGAATGTCTGGAGAGAGTGTTTGTGAGTACTAGGTGTCCTTTTAAGGAAAACAACATCCCTAGACTCTAGATATCCTTCGTCATTGTGGTTACATTAGAAATTGAATTAACTTCCAAAAATCCATAACAAATTTCATATGAAATCCAATTAAACTAGAATCTATATCTAAATGCATTTAAAATCATAATCAAACTAATATGTAAATCTCATGCATTTTTTGAGTATTTTGGACTTTTTTGGTTTTATTGGTGTTTATTCGCTATCGTGTTTTCTCTCTAGATTCCGAATTACACGAAATGAATGATTACACAACCGAGAGTGAACAAGTGGACTTCCAGCAAGGCAAGCATCCTCTTGCATCATTTTGATCCCAGTTTTGGTAATTTAGTATTTTGAAATGCAATAATAATTGCCTACATGCTATTTCTATATATCAATAATTTGTGAGATTAGTTAGCTATATCCTAATCATTGTGGTTTTCCCTTAATTACTCCATACACCTATGCCTAAGTTAGGAATCGTGTGTTGATATATTTATTATTTGTGTGAATGTTTAGCCGTGCAGGTCAGTAGATATGGTAGATCGATTGATGGGGTTAGCCTATCAATCTTGGGAAACACTAAACATTCTTATCTTTATGTTTTTGGTTTAGGTTTATGAACATGAAGTTTGAGTATAAAATTTGTTTATTAAAGACATTTTAGATCTGGACAAGTGGTTGCTAGTGAGGATGCCTTCGTGCACGAGATTGAGTAATGTGGTAGTCTTGTCCGGATCAATTAAGGACTGAACTTTGACCCATCAATTTGAGTACCTTACGTACTTCTACACGCGGTGTATGGGCGCTGCTTGGTTAAGTAAGGGGCTGATGTTATTGAGTTGAGGAACTGGTGGTGTGAGGACGTGTATATGTTCCATCGCATATATGTTTCGTAGGGCGCCGATTGCAATTCTATAATGCGCAAGGGAGCACTATTTTAATTTTTGTTCATTGGGTCGGCATTCCCGACACAACTTGCATGCCCGTTTGGTTAGTAGGCGGTATAACCTACACTAAGCGGGATTACGTCGCACATGGGTGATTCAACTCAATAATGTCAACTTGCTGAATAATACCGAGTCTTGGTTTACCTGGCCGGCATACCTAAGGAAGTGTGCTATTATCCGGAGGCTTACAAGCTGACCAAGTCGTGTGGGTAAAGATGTACACCCCTGCAGGGTTAAAACTATTTGAATAGCCGTGTCCACGGTTACGGACAACACTTGATCTGATGGTTATCATTGTATAGACTCTGATTTAAAATTTGTCTTGGGTACTTGGATCGGCATGAAGGGTTATTCATGCATGTTAATTAGTCAAAGTGGACAACCACTTTGATATTGTTTTTGTTTGTGATTAAATTCTCAATTACTTGTTGTTTTAGTCCAAAACTTGTTTATAAAATTGCCTTAACAAAAATTTGTAAGTGTAGGAATAAAACTTGTTGCTTTATGCAAAATTAATGCCATTATAGCCTTTCCTTTGAACAGCCTGTAGCATGTATAATCTCTAATCCTTTGGATAGGTTCTATTAAACACTTTCTTTTATTAGTTTGTGTAAGTCTTGCGAGTACCTTCTGTACTTAGTGGAATTGACCACTTATTGCAGGTAAGGAACGTCATAACATTGGTACTTCAGCTTTAATCCCAGTCGGTTGCCCTAGGGTTGTGGCGCACCATTGGGAAGATTATTTTATTACTTGATCTTCTGTTCTTGTTTACTTAATGTTTTCCGCTGCTGATTTTTACTGTTATATTCTAATCGTGTAAGCAAATGATATAATGTTATAAGGATATGTGTATGTTAGCAGCTGATCCTGGGAGCTAACATGAGACGCATATCCGGGAACTTGAAATTGGGATTGTTTCTTGTTAAAAATTATGCCTTCGGTATAATCTTTTAATTTGAAACAAATCCAATATCAAGGGTCCTTACACGCCGCCTGTTAGACTTCGTTACCTTGGTCACCGCGCCGTCTAGCGCCGCCTACCGATGGCTTCCGTTTCATCAGCTGCTGTCACATCCTCAAATTAATAAAGAGAAATATTATGCATATCATGAGCATGCATCATTGTTTTCAAACCTTTGCATAATTTATTGCACTTGGAAAATCTTAAACAAGTGTTAAACCAACACTTTGTAATTCAACTCCAAAAGAAAACAGGAACAAAACCTTATGAACATCTTCTGGAAATAATTTATTCAAATACTATCATAATTATAATGAATTAATATAATTTTTCCCAAATTTTTGGGACTGGTTTAAACACTAAGAAAATTCAAACACAAGTTAACGACCTACAATAAGTTTGAATTTAACTTGTACACATTATATCATGAACAGTAGTGTTCAATACTTTTTATGGACACTAGACCTTCCCAGGACCCCCCATGATTTATTTCATGATTTTAGGAAATTTATTCCTATATTTAACACCTTGGTCAAAGTGGAGAAAACAATTTAAATCTCAGTCAAACCCTAAACCCAACCAACAAGACTATTCATCAGGCTCGAGTCCGACTCGGTGAACCTGCTCACTTAACCGCCTAAATGCACCATCAAATGCGGGCCATCATATCTTAGTTCAACGGTCCGGATCTCACCGCCACTTCGGCAGTCCGAAGCTCACATCAAGGCTGAGCCGTCCGATTGGAAATCAACGGCCCAAATCGCGTACCTCTTCGGGACGATCTGAGCGCCCCTCGTCTAATCCTAGCCGTCCAGATCAGATCCAACGGTCCGCGCCAACCCACTTACCTGGACTCGCGCGCGCGCCGTTGAGTCGCTGCCACGCCGGGCCCGCCTGTCAGCTTCGTCCATGACCTCGCGCAGGAGCTCCACGCCACGCGGCTGAGCAACTCCGACGCGCACAGAACGGCCACTTCGACGCCGTCCATCCGCCGCTGCCGTTGACCACTCCTGGAGCTCCCCCACTTGACGCCGCCTCCACTCCATCATCTCCCTGGGGATAATACCCCCTCGGCACCCCGTTCTTCCTCACTTTTCCTCTCGGTGGCTGAGGAAAGGGAAGCTCTCCCGCTGGCATCTCTTGGGTAAGATTCCTCTGCATGGTTGCCCTCGACTCCTTGCTCAGTACCCTCTCCATTTTGCCTAACCTCAGCTCCTTCGGTTGCTTGTAGCTCTTGGACCACAGAGGTGCCATTGGAAGCCCTAGAGCGCGCACCCGAAGACCTCCCCGTGTCAACCATTGTCTCCAAGAGGTATTATCCTCAACTGAGCGCGTCACTTTGCGCCTTAGGTCATCCTTGAGCTTTCCCCTCAACTAATTTGTCTAATGCACGGCAGGTTTTCGTTGAATTGAAGAAATCATACTTTCGGCCCTAGGACCAACCCTTCGTCTCCTACTTGGTTCCGGTAAGCCGTAGTTCAATTCCTTGGTCCCTTAGCATCCTCATAGGGTCTTTAATCCTTTCCAATCACTCACTCTCTGTTATTTTGCTCAAAGACTCCTCTCCTTGTTGGAGCTCGTCGCAGTTATCTTCTTCTCGGGTGCCGACGCAGCTCCAGCCACTCCAGCCTTCCCCGAGCACCCTCCTCTGCTCAGGTAGCTCCCATTTAGCCCCTAGATGCCTTGGCACTCGCTGAATGACTGCTGCGGAGCTTTACTTATCGCATGCTCGTTTGCCGTATTGGTCGCCGCCGCTTAGCTCCGGCTAGCCGCCGGTACGGGCCACCATTGGTGTCGCCACCACCACTCCGAGGTCGCGCAAAGACTATTATGGCAAACGCGTGTTTTGGCGGCTCTGTAGTGGCGCAGAAGCGCCGGCGAGCCGCCGAACAAAGACTCGCGTTGTCGGGTCATCCGGCAACTGTAGCAAAGTCATTAGGACAGATTCAGTCATTAATGCTAATGATTGAGTTTAGCTTTTAAACGCTGTCTTAGCCATCGTAATTTGTCACTGCCGTGTGGGGCCGCGCACAGAAAACCGAAGCATTAAGTGAAGGGAATGGAGAGACTGACCAATGGGCCCAAGGCTTTAAGCCCGTGCACCGTGCGCGTGTGTCGGTGGACCTAGTTCATTGCACCGTGTCACTGACGGCGGGACCCACATGTCAGGACGGGGTTTAAAATCTGAAGTTATTTTGTAAAGCTCATTGTTCACCGGGCCCGCTAGTCAGCGTCGGTGGCTAGCGCCGCGCTCGGTGAGAAATGTAATAGCTAAATTAGAAAATCTGACAACGAATTATTTGCACACTTTAAAATATGTATAACTTCAAAAATACATAACTAATTCATCTTAACTCCAAAATGGATGAAACCACTTATGGTAATTTTCATTTTTAATGCACTTTATATTAAAATTGGTTTCAAACATGTCTCTATAGCAGAGAGTATTATTTTGGAGAATGATCCAAACACTATTATTTTTACAAAAGGAAATGCTGATAACTTTAGAAATTCATAACTAAATCATGAAAATTCCAAATGAGGCAAACTCAACTGTTTTAGTCTTGTATTAATATTATTTATTTATCCATATAATCCTTTGTTCAACTACTGTTCTACAAATTTTGCTCAAATAATTAATTTCAATGAACAGTACCGGTGGGAATTGAATTGGATTTTCCAGCAAACTGAAATTCAAACCATCATAACTCTCACATACTAAATCCAAATGGAGTAATTCTTTCACCTAAATTCATCTAAAATCATGATTTACCTACTGTATAAAAATAATGCATTTTTGAGTATTTTGAATTTTTGGGTATTTCTCGATGTTTATTCGGTATTGTATTTATATAGATTCCGAGCCGATCGATATTAACCTATACGCTACTAAGGGAGAGCAGCTAAGCTACCAGCAAGGCAAGCATCATTTGAACTTTGTTTTTGCATCATAATTGATCCCAGTTTTGTTAAGTTAGTGCAATGGTAATTGCTTGCATGCTATTTTGTTAATGTCGCTATTTTTGTGATGTGTAGAATAGCTATATCCCAGTCTTTGAGGTTTATATTGAATCATGAATAACTCCAGTACCACATGCTTAAGATAGGATTGTGTGAATTACATAATGTTTGGGTTTGCTTAGCCATGCAAGTCTAGAACCGGTAGTTGATTGTCGGGAATAACCCGACAATTATGGGATAAACACAACTATCTTTATATGTTTTTGTTTCAGATCTTCGTATCTATTTTATGAGTTACATTTTGTCATTTTAAATGAGCTTATGGTCTGGACAAGTGATGGTTAGTAATGGTGCCTTTGTGCACGAGATTTGGGTAAGTGGTTGACTTGTCTGGACAATTAAGGACCAAACTTTGGGTACCTGCGGTTCAAGCAAAACTCGTGCTATCACACACGGTGTATGGGCACTACTTGGTTAAGTAAGGGGTTGGTGTTGTTAAGTTGATGACTGGTGGTGTGAGGACGTATATGTGTTCCATCGCATATATGCTTCGTAGGGTGCCGATTGCAATTCTATAATGTGCGGGTGAGCACTATTTAAACTTTATTCATTGGGTCGGTATTCCCGGCACAACTTGCGTGTCTATTTGGTTGGTAGGTGATATAGCCTATCCTAAGTGGAATTACGTCACACATGGGCGAGTCAACTTAATAATATCAACTTGCTGAAAAATACTAAGTCTTGGTTTACCCGGCTGGCATACCATAGGGAGTATGCTATTTTCGGAGGCATCTGGAGCCTTACAGGCTAATCAAGTCATGTGGGTAAAGTAGTACACCCCTGCAGGGTATAAATCTATTCGAATAGCCATGTCCACGGTTATGGACGATCGCTTGAGTTTGTGGCTGCTTATTGTTAGACTTGGAATTAAAATTGTGGTTATAACTTGGTAATTGTCATGAATGGGATGTTCATGTTTATTGTTGTATCAAAGTGGACAGCTACTTTGTCATTTGTATGGTTCATTTGTTATTCAATTTACTACTTATTCACATGCTTTACTTCTACTTCAAATCTGACTTTTAAATGGCACTTGAAAAACTAGTATGTGTAGGTTGTAAATTGTTGCGTCTCTTTTGCAAAAACTAAGCCAATATGAGCCATCCTTTGGAACAACCTCTAGCATAACTAATTTTTATTTGTGTAAGACTTGCGAGTACCTTTGTACTCAACCCGGTTGCTACAATTTCAGGTGAGGAAGGGTATGAGCCCGTTGAGCTTGTTAGTGCCGATTTTGGTGACGCTAATGAGTAATGCTATCATTTAACTCCCAGTCGGTTGCCGATGGGATATGGGCATACCACTGCTGGTCTTTTGGTTTATTTACTTACTTCCGCTGCTACTTATCACTCTTATTTGAATTTGGCTAGTCGGCCGTTTGTAATAGTTGTGGACTTTAACTATTATGTTGTACGTCTTTTAAACTATTAATGTATGACTGTTGTATGGATGTGATCAACGTTTGTAGGACCGGAAAGGCGACTAGAGGGGGGGGTGAATAGACGCTTTTCGTATTTTTCACCTCGATCAAACTCAACACTACTTTCACTCCAATAGCTATAAAAGCTATGAAGATCTGTATACAGGCACAGCGGATGTCCTGTGTTGAATCTGATCAACCCCTGAGCACACGACCAAAAACCTCTCACAACATAGCACAAGCAAAAACCAAAGTGGTACTCACTAGAACAAAAACTAGTGGATAAAATAGAATGCATCAAGATTACTCAGAACTCGATCTCGTCTTACGACAAAGACAAAGGTCATCATGCCGTTTTCTTCGACCAACACAAACACGCACAAGACTGCAGCTAAAACACCTATTCAGAGCATATATATATATATATATATATAAAATTGACAGCCACAACAAGGATCTTGTATCACCTCTCACGGGCGCAGCACACTAATGATCTGAACCACTCAAAACCAGCAGCATGAACAGCCCACAGAGCTATCGATTCAATCCAAAGGCAATAAACAAATAGTAAACGCAATAAGCAAAAACGCTACCGATTAGCTACTGATCGCGCTAAGACTCGAGAACTCACAAGACAGGTCGAGCCAAGATAGGCGCTACAAGTCATGTTTTTTTTTCGATCGCCCAACACCAAACAAACCGCCAGCCACTCCTTTTCTTTGACTCAACAGGCGCTACGTAGCAAGAACAACATCTGCCCAGAGAAGTCCGATTTCTGCGCAGGAAGGGCTGCCACTCATTCCTAAAGCTTGCAGCAAATAGAGCCACGGTCTGAGTTGAAACAAATAAGGCTGAGTCGGATCAAAGAGCAGTCAACAAAATTAAAAGCAGCAAAACACACATGCTACAAGCGGCACAGGGAAGGACTAATGGGTGCTCTCAAATAAAATGATTCAGTTCCACAACTGAAGGGCATGCAAACAGAAATGCCGATCCTTGAAAATGAACCGAAGACTTGGATCAACTCAAGATTCAGCTAGGCTGCACCAAAACAAAAGAAGCCGATCGGATCTTTGAAGGCAAAAAGAAAAACAAATCCAAAAACTGAGATCAACACATCTGCCGCACAGGAGTTCAGATTTGGCAGCCGCCCCAGACCCCGGTTCTAGCGGATTAAGCAAACAGCAGGGGCAACAAGGTCCCATGATTTTTCAGGAGCAGCAAGTAATCAAGATCCGAACAGTTTCAATAGCATCAATGAAGCAGGATGAGATTAGTACTGCCGCACCTAGCCGCAAGAAACAAACCTCCGCTTTTTTACGGCGCTCTTTTTCTCGCCAAGAATCGCCGCCGTCGGTTGCAATTTTGCGGGAAGCGAGCAAGACAAGAACAGCAGCCAAAGAAAAAGAATCTGACAACAGGAAACTACAAGATGCACGCACAGGGGCTTAGATTTCTGCTGGAGCTGAACGCCGCCAGGAGCTGGAATCACAAACCGATGAGAAGCTAAAACATCAGAATCTGGTTTCACCAATCGATAGGACAAGCTCAAAACTTTTTAAATCAACCAAATAACAAGCAGCGCCGGCCAGATCCTGATTTTGCGGGGCACAGACCACCGCCATTCATTCCTCTGATTTTTCAATGGCTCTCAATTTTTACGGGCTTTTACGTCACGCCCTAGCTAAAAAAACGCCCTGGCTCTTTTTTTTTTTCCAAAGAATTTTAATCTCCAATGGCAGCAAGAACAAGCTGCCGGCTCTCTTTTTCTAAGTGGCTGCACTATTCTCCAGCAGCCCCAAATGACCCATCTAGAGTTCCTTTTATAGGGCAACAACAAACCCTAAAAACCTTCTAGATGATTTAACCTAATGGGCTTCCGTTAGGGCCCAACAATAATGGAACACACACGCACGCATCTCAAAGCGTCGTCTTCGTCGTCGATTGATCTAAACCGCTTCACCATGCGTCGACCCGCGCCGCGGCTTAGTCAAAAGGTCACCAAGATGGTATTTGGTAAAATTACCAAAATACCCCTTCTCGATCCTTTCCAAAGACCGAGTCCATAGATCGTGAAGCAATCGCCTGCTTCGCCACGTATAGGTTGATCAACGGCTCCATGTCGTCAAGTCTCTCCCGTCCGGATCCCACCGGCACCACTGAGCACTTGCAACGACTCCCGTGCCGCTTGATCCAACCAGTCGCACCGAACCACCCGTTCGATCATCCTCGTCCATTCTGCGCCATGCTTGAGTCACCTGACCTCACCCGGCATCCTTGATCGTTCTGGACCTCATCTCTCCAAGCTTAGTCCCGATCCTCCTCGCCGTTGACTGTCATTGACCTGCAAGCCACCTGCACAGCAATAGACAAGCAAGCACGAATCCGGGAACAAGTTCTTTACAACTTGACCCACGTTAGCCAAAACATGCAATATGCAACACATATGCATTAACGAATATGGATATGACCTATCCCATAAACAATTCAATATATCAACATTTAGCACAAAAAGCCGGTCAGACCGCCGCTGACTTGACAGATCTGAAACTTTGTCGAAAACACATGAAACTTCAAACCAAAAGCACCATTGCCAATTGTTTCATCATCCTAAGATCATGGGCATATCCCCATGATATCCACAATCTCCCCCTTGATGAACACATTGACAATCTCTCAGAAAATGTAAGTTTGTGGTTTGAAAAGTAAAATACTCGCAGTTTTCGCACAAAGGCACAACTTGGTCCAAATGCAAGAAAAAGCAATGGAAAAGACCAAGCTGGCTTCAGAATAGCATAAACAAGTGAGTTACAACAAAAGAAGGCAAGAAAGCTTCCAATTCCAGAATATCAACAAAAATCTCACTTAAGGTCCATATGAAAGAACAAGTGTTCTATTTGACCTTAGATCATCGTGAGTTTTCAAGAATTGCAATTCAAGTTCAGAAAAGGCAATAAGACCAAAAGAATGCAATATGAATACTCCCCCTCACTATGATCACCAATATTCAATTTTCTCCAAAAAGCTAAAGCTCCCCCTTTGACAATGAGAAGCAGCCATTTCTACTCCCCTTTACAAAACTTCTCCCCCATAACCAAAAAGCTCTTTATTAACATTACATTTTCGCTATATCTTCTCCCCCTTTGACAATGGATTCATCAAGGAATCATCCCTTCCTCTCATCCAGAGATGACAAATGCACAAGAAAGGAAGAAGCAAAAGAAAGAGCTTGCATGAAATGCAATGGGGTGGCTTCATTTTTGTTTTGATTTTTCAATTTTTAAGGTAAAAGAAGCTTTGGAGATTACTCAATTGAACAGGCTAACATTTCTACCATTACTCAAGATACAACAAGCCTGACAAAGCTAGCAAGATCATGTTAAGACATATATAGCAAAGCTAGGCTAATGAGCTCAATATATCACATGTTGTTGGATTAAATTAAGCAATGCGTCAAAATTAGCAAGTTCAACAACAGTTATCCTAAAGTGATAATGGCCATATCAGAATGTCAATGTGAGATCTAGAAGCTAGTAAAGACCATCTTAGAGACAAAAAGTCCTGAAATAAATCATTTAGCTCAATTTTTGTCAAAAGCCCAAATTTTCAACTATTTTTCATTTGCAATGAATATTCAAGTTGATTAAAGGTCTATCTTAGTAAAGAAGGTCCTGGACTAGGAGCCATCCACAACCTCTTCCTAAGCTTCAACCAATTTTGACAATTTGCATTTTTAGCCATGTGCTAGATCTCAAGCCTCACTGCGACCATCCCAAGCAACAAAAGCTTAAAAGAGTGGTCTAGGTCATCCAAAACTCCCCCTGAGTTCATGTCTAGTACAATGGCAAGCCATCTCATGAGAAAGAATTGGTGAGATCAGTTTTTTCGCACAAAAGAGATCATTTTTCATTTTGCACAAGGCTGTTTTAGATTCTTTAATGAACTGAAAGCTCAAAGATGTTCAATACTAGATTCCAGAGCTAACAAAGCAATTTTGACAGGGCCAATGTCACAAAAGGATCACTAATTGTGCAACTAGCTAAAAGATCCACAAATTACAATTTTCAGTTCAAGTTAATTAACAGTTCTAGCTCATATAGCAAAGACATTGCTGCACATGTGAAAGCATGATAATTCTAGCAAGTCAAAGAACTAGATACAATCTTGAGCAAGAATTGAAATAACTAAAGCTCAAGTGGGTAATAAGCAAAGCTTCAACAATTAAAAGAAAGAAGCGGTAAAGCTTATATTACAAGTATCTTTTTGATTTTTCATTTGTATGTAATATGATACAATGTGATGCACAAAAAATGTAAAAGCCTAAAAAGATCACAAGGATCAAAAAGATCCAAAGAAGATACCACTTGAAAAAGGTATCAGAAAAGATCCACAAAAGTTCAAATGAACAAGGAAAGTTCAGATGAACAGAAAAGGTTCAGAAAAGAACTAAGAAAGTTCCGAAAAGAACCAACTCCCCCTCAAACCAACCCATAGGGATAAATTATCCCTAACTTGCTTCTCAAGGTGGCAAACCTTGTTGGGTCTAAAAAATTTGAGGGGAGAGATCTGCCAATTTGCCTTGGACTCCACAAAAACTAGCACAAAAACTTCAAACTCCACATGATCTCTAGGAAACAGCAACTCAAAAAGCTAGAGAGCGAAACACCAACACTAAAAAGCTCACAAGCAACTCAAAAACCTACTAACACTAGTGATTGGGAGACAAGCTCGACCTAGGCTGTGAGAAGAATGCATCCTAGCAAATCATGGGATAAGAAAAGTGCCTAGAAAAGACACGTGCTAGAACAGAGCCTCCTATCTACCCTGAACCCAACAAACCCAAATGCTATGCAAGGTAGACTAGGGATACCATACACAAAAGTAAGGTACAGAAGCTCGAACCTGAGTCGCACTGCTTGGCAGTGAGATGTAGTCATGATGGATGAAGATCTATTCCTTAAAGCTCCAGAAGGTAGTTGCGCTCACCCATCATCCTCATCTCAAATTTCTTCGTCTCCGAGAAGTGATAGTCATCTTTGAAGGCACAACTGAAGAAGAACCAACAGCTTGAGGTGATAACACTTGTTGGACCACATGTTCTTCTTCTCAACTGAAAAGACTACACAAAAGAGACAGAAAAAATCTATGCCTTGGTACTGGGTTAGTGAAACAATATCTAAGAAAAACAGTACCAAGACACAAGACTAGTAAGGATAGCAGCAAATGATCCAAAGCTCATGAAAGCATATAATCAACAGTTCAGAACAAGAGCATGAATATAGACAAATCAATTGCAACACATGCTATCCAGGATATGATAAAGCTCTAAAAGTCCTTAATCCACAATAAGGCATAGGAGCAAGCAAACAAGCACATAGCTTATCACCCATCATATACACAATCAAAAGCAAAGCATGCTAGTGAAAGCTATGGCAAGACTCATGCATCCACAATTAACAGTAAGGCACAATAACCATGTAAGCATAAAGCATTTTGAACAAATCAAGAACAATGTATGCTAACATGGATATCAAGTGAACATGTGGATACACAAGGCAAAAGTCAACAAGAGCAATATGAATCATGTACACAACAGCACAAGCTCATGATGACAAGACAAAGCTCACATAACCATGGCAATAATGATTAACAATATAATACATGGATATATAAGCAAGAATCAATCATGAGCAAGATAATAAGGGTACAAGACAGCACAAGCTCATGATGACAAAATCAAACTCATATACCCATGGAAAATAGGAACAACAATATGATACATGGATATATAAGCAAGGTAAAGGCATGATGAAGGTTATCAAGAATAAAACATGCTAATAAGGTACAAGTGAGCACAAAGCAAGCACAACATGCCAAATATGAATAATCATGAAGATAAGGGCATGAAGATATATGATTGCTCACAAAACAGGTGTAGATGCCGATCATTAAAGCACATGCCTCTTGGAGGCCATCGTTGAGGTGGAGAACCATCAAGTGACCCGATCATGTGATGAAGCAAAAGATCAGAAACCTTTAAGTCCATGTTCTCCAACCCGCGTTCTTGGTACCTACACATGAGAAAGGCAAGGTGTCCGAGTCTTGGGTCCCGAAGGGTTAGAGAGCAAATGCTTGGGAACCCAAACCTTGGACACATCACCACCAGAGGCAGTCGAACCATTATGTGAGTTAGCATGATGCAAATGATGGTCCATGCAAGAAGATCCAACAACAACCTTGAAGGCATGTCGCGAGTGGACAACTCGATGAGGAAAACGAGGTCCATCTCTAGAAAAGCGGCAATGGCCTTGCTTGAAAGCACCAAGATGAGAACCAACAGAAGCATCAAATGAACTCACACAGCCTCGCCGTGGGTGAGTACCTCGATGAACAAAACGAGGTCCACCTCTTGGACAACGGCGGAAATCCTGCCTCGGGGCAGCTCGTGGACCAAAACCAAAACTATGCAAACCATATCCATGGTGCTGTCCGACACCACTAGAAAAGGTGTCAAAGAAGCCATCAACAAATCGAGTCTTCATGCTTGGCTCTTTAGTGTACATGTCATGAGAAAGACTATGCCCACTAGGAGACTTAGAAGCATGAGCTCGACGCATTTGTTTTGCACGCCGGAAACAGAAATCTACATGATGTCCATTCTTCCCACAAAATGAGCAATGGTGTAAAAATCTACTAGTAGACACGGTCCGAGAGGACGAAGCACCATTATGGCTCAAAGAAGAAGTCCTGGAAGAACTAGCATCATGACTCGTCCTCATGTCGACACTAAACCCACACATGCTATGAGAAAGGCTATGTGTGTTCCTAGAAATACTGACGACGCACTCGACGCTCATGTTTCAGACGGCAAAGCAAAACCCAAGAGTGTGTCCATTCTTCTTACAAAATGTGCAATGGTACTTCCTTTTTGAAGATTTAGTACCATTTGAGAAAGAAGCACATTTGTCTTTTGAAATCTGTTGGACAACACAAGAAGAGTCCGAAAGAGTCGAACTCGCCAAAGAAGAGCTATCCAAAGCGATGCCATAAAAACCAATATCAAGTGACTCACGTTTAGCACAAAAAGACTCCAACTCTGAATGCAAAGATGCAAGAGAAATCTTAAAAACATCAACCTCGGAGTGAAGGCAAATACAAGAGTCACATGATTTGGCGCTCATATCATCGCGCAAAGACTCAATCTCGCTCTTCAAAGAAATGCAAGATATGCAAGAAATTAATGATGCATTTGAATTAAGCTTGCAGTTTAAAGCATCAATTTCAGTTTCTAAACAAGCACAATTCTTGCAAGAGACTAAACCATCCTTAAGCAATTTTTCATGTTCAAAGCACATGCTACAAGGCCTAGCTTCAATTTCAATAATCTCAGCCCTAGCATTTTCTAATTGCTCTAGATGCATGGAATTAGTCAATTTAAGCTTCTCAATTTCAGCAAGCATGCCTACACAAGTATCACAATCATTTCTAGCCATAGATCTAAGATTGCCTATTTCTAACTTAGCATTGTCAAGCTCATGATGTAAGGCAATACAAGAATCACAAGGCATAGAAATATTTGATTTCAAAATTTCATTTTCAGATTTTAGGCATGCAAAAGAATTGTTCAAGTTCTCCATGTCTACAAGCAATGAATCATAAGTATTCATGGAGGTTTTCAATTCGGAGAGCTCATGAGACAAATCATTCTTTTCTCTTTTCAGCAATTTCATTTTCTTTCTATGAGCAAGCAGTTTAAGATCATATGAATATAAGACATTAATGAGTTTTTCTTTGCTCACCTTGCTTAGCTCAAGTAGGGGATCGTCCTCATAAGAGTCATCACTATCATCAAAAAGCTCATCATCAGAATCCTCTCCATCATGTTCATCCTCAAAAGGCTGCGTGCATATGTCTTTGGGCTTCTTCTCCTCGGGCTCCAAAAGTGACTCATCCACGAAACTAGAACAAGCAAAACAAAAGGATTAGCCACAAATATCACGGAGAAATCCTCCTCCATCGCCATTAGACTTATCATACATTCAAAAATCTTGTTACGGCCAACACCATTGGTAAAAAACCACGACAAGATGCAAAGAAACGCCACAAGTCCTCACACTAGTCGCCATGCTCAAAGATCAATAAAGATCACAAAAGAGCAAACTTGGCTCGATACCAATTGTAGGACCGAAATGCGACTAGAGGGGGTGAATAGGCGCCAGATTTTTCACCTCGATCAAACTCAACACTACTTTCACTCCAATAGCTATAAAAGCTATGAAGATCGTATCTGACAGCACAGCGGATGTCTGTGTTGAATCGATCAACCCTAAGCGCACGACCAAAAACCTCTCAACAGAGCACAAGCAAAAACCAAAGTGGTACTCACTAGAACAAAAACTAGTGGATAAAATAGAATGCATCAAGATTACGTAAACTCGATCTCGTCTTACGACAAACACAAAGGTCATCATGCCGTTTTCTTCGACCAACACAAACACGCACATGATTGCAGCTAAAACACCTATTCAGAGCATATATATATATATATATATATAATTGACAGCCACAACAAGGATCTTGTATCACCTCTCACGGGCGCAGCACACTAATGATCTGAACCACACAAAACCAGCAGCATGAACAGCCCACAGAGCTATCGATTCAATCCAAAGGCAATAAACAAACAGTAAACGCAATAAGCAAAAACGCTACCGATTAGCTACAGTCCGCCGCCAAGACTCCAGAACCTGCGCACAGGGCCGAGCCAAGATAGGCGCTACAAGCTGCGCTTTTTTTCGGTCTGCCCAACACCAAACAAACTGCCAGCCACTCCTTTTCTTTGACTCAACAGGCGCTACGCAGCAAGAACAACATCTGCCCAGAGAAGTCCGATTTCTGCGCAGGAAGGGCTGCCACTCATTCCTAAAGCTTGCAGCAAATAGAGCCACGATCTGAGTTGAAACAAATAAGGCTGAGTCGGATCAAAGAGCAGTCAACAAAATTAAAAGCAGCAACACACAGACGCTACAGGCAACACAGGGAAGGACTAATGGGTGCTCTCAAATAAAATGATTCAGTTCCACAATTGAAGGGACATGCAAACAGAAATGCCGATCCTTGAAAATGAACCGAAGACTTGGATCAACTCAAGATTCAGCTAGGCTGCACCAAAACAAAAGAAGCCGATCGGATCTTTGAAGGCAAAAAGAAAAACAAATCCAAAAACTGAGATCAACACATCGCGCCGCAGACAGAGTTCAGATTTGGCGGCCGCCTGCACCGGTTCTAGCGGATTAAGCAAGCAAATAGGGCAACAAGGTCCGTGATTTTTCAGAGCAGACAAGTAATCAAGATCCGAGCAGTTTCTATAGCATCAATGAAGCGGGATGAGATTAATCTTGCCGCACCTAACCGCAAGAAACAAACCTCCGATTTTTCCGGCGCTCTTTTTTCTCGCCAAGAATCGGCGCCGTCGAGTCATAGCTTTTGCGGGGCGTAAACAAGACAAACGGCTGACCAAAGAAAAGAATCGACAACAGAAACTACAAGATGCACGCACAGGGGCTTAGATTTCTGCTGGAGCTGAACGCCGCCAGGAGCTGGAATCACAAACCGATGAGAAGCTAAAACATCAGAATCTGGTTTCACCAATCGATAGGACAAGCTCAAAACTTTTTAAATCAACCAAATAACAAGCGGTACGGCGGATCCTGATTTTGCGGGCATGAGACCACCGCCATTCATTCCTCTGAGTTTTTCAATGGCTCTCAATTTTTTCGGGCTTTTCGCGCGCCCTAGCTAAAAAAACGCCCCTGGCTCCCTTTTTTTTTCCCAGCAGCCCCTAATCTCCAATGGCAGCAAGAACAAAGTGCTGGCTCTCTTTTCTAAGTGGTGCACTATTCTCCAAAGCTGACCCCAAATGACCCATCTAGAGTTCCTTTTATAGGGCAACAACAAACCCTAAAACCTTCTAGATGATTTAACCTAATGGGCTTCCGTTAGGGCCCAACAATAATGGAACACACACGCACGCATCTCAAAGCGTCGTCTTCGCTGTCGATTGATCTAAACCGCTTCACCATGCGCCGACCAGCGCGCGGCTTAGTCAAAGGTCACTAAGATGGTATTTGGTAAAATTACCAAAATACCCTTCTCGATCCTTTCCAAAGACCGAGTCCATAGATCGTGAAGCAATCGCCGCCGCCACGTATAGGTTGATCAACGGCTCCATGTCGTCAAGTCTCCCGTCCGGATCCCACCGCACCATCGAGCACTTGCAACGACTCCCGTGCCGCTTGATCCAACCAGTCGCACCGAACCACCCGTTCGATCATCCTCGTCCATTCTGCGCCATGCTTGAGTCACCTGACCTCACCCGGCATCCTTGATCGTTCGGACCTCATCTCTCAAGCTTAGTCCCGATCCTCCTCGCCGTTGACTGTCATTGACCTGCAAGCCACCTGCACAGCAATAGACAAGCAAGCACGAATCCGGGAACAAGTTCTTTACAACTTGACCCACGTTAGCCAAAACAAGCAATATGCAACACATATGCATTAACGAATATGGATATGACCTATCCCATAAACAATTCACCACTTATATCAACATTTAGCACAAAAGCCGGTCAGACCGCTGCTGACCTGACAGATCTGAAACTTTGTCGAAAACACATGAAACTTCAAACCAAAAGCACCATTGCCAATTGTTTCATCATCCTAAGATCATGGGCATATCCCCATGATATCCACAACGTTGTATGAGAGTATGAGCATATTGGTCGCTGATCTTGGGAGCCAATATGATTGCATACTCGTTGTTCGTGGCTTCCTATTTAACTCACTAAGTGTAGTGCTTGACTTGTTGGAGAACCGACAATCATGTTGTGCTCGCAGAGGAGCAGCGCGCATGATCGCCGGGGCTCTAGTTTGTAGATTAAGCCTTTCACTGAGATTGAGTTAAGTTGGAATCCATTTACTTGAGGCCCTAGAGTTATGTCCTTAAGACCATGCTTAGTCTCGGTCTTACGGAGATAACCTGGGGGTCCTCACAGCTGCGATCCCATTCTCGGGAACCAAGCTTAATGGGACGAACTACAGGTTGTGGTCTTCACTCATGGAGATCACGCTTGATGGTCTTCGCCTTTGGGGACATGTCACTGGTGCTCGACCTTGTCCGCCGTCGCCAGTTCAGCCTCCTCCCATACAGCCTACTTCTGCACCTCCTGCAGAAGATGATGCTGCCAAGGAGACAGAGGCCGCTATTGCTGCTGCTGATGAGGCCTTTCAGTATGCCATAGATGCTTTTGAGCACTGGTGTGCTAACGAGGCCCGTGTTCGCGCCATCCTGGTGGTCAGTGTTGACGACTCCATCCAGTCAGACATTGTTGGTCTACGTGCCACTCATCAGATCTAGGAATACTTGCGCGAGTGATACCAGCAGAGCAGCGATGCTCAGTTCTTTTCGCTTTAGCGTGAGTTGGAGACGCTTCGCCAAGAGGACTCCTCTGCCGACGACTTCTTCCAAGCTCTGGCCAGTCTCTAGTGTCAGCTGGATGAGCTGGCTTCTCCGCTCTGCCAAGACTGTCATAAAGTGCAGAAGGCATATCGTGATCGCCTTCGCCTTTATGACTTCGTCTGCCATCTTCGCCAAGAGTTTGAGCCTATCAGGGTTCAACTGCTGAGCCGCTCACCATGACCGGCGGTCACCGAGGCTCTTTCGATGCTTTGTGCTGAGGAGCTTCGCCGCGGGTTAGTAGCACAGTTTGTTCCGGCTTTGCTTGCTACCCCTTCTTCTTCGACTACACTAATGGTTTCTACTTCGACTACAGTTCCTCCTCAGGTGTCTGTTTCTACTCCTGTTTTTGCACCAACTGGAGTTCAGTGCAATTATTGCAAGAACTTCGGGCACGACTAGTAGCATTGTGCGGTGCGAAAAAAGTAGAATAAGGCGCGTGGAGTTGGACGATCCAGGGGGTAGGGAGGCCCTTCCTCCATGGGAGGACAGACCAGCACTTCAAGACCTTCTCAGCGAGGTGTCTCTGTTCAGCAGTTATGCCAGGCTCTACTTCAGCAGCTCTCTCACAGCTCAACAGGTTCTGTCAGTCTAGCTCAAATATCTCCTCCAGATACTTCTTGGGTTCTGGATTCTGGTGCCTCTTTCCACATGACACCAGACTCCACATCTCTCACTTTAGTAGGACCTCTTGTTTTTCCTATCTCAGTTCAGATAGCCGACGGTACTCCTCTGTCTGTCAGCAGTCAGGGCACTCTTTTGTCCACTGATTTTTCTATTCCAACTGTTTCTCATGTTCCTCAGCTTACCATGCAACTTCTCTCAGTAGGTCAGCTCACGGATCTCGGCTGTAGGGTTGGTTTTGACTCTCACACCTGTTTTGTTCAGGACTGACAGACATGGACGGTACTTGAGACTGGCCGACGCCGTAGGGATCGTCAGGGTCTCTACATTCTTGATCGCCTCCACCTTCCGTCCACTTTAGTTGCTCCTATCACCTCTACAACCACTGCCACTGCAGCCACCACCTCTGGAGTTGTTGCGCAGTGGCATCATCGTCTAGGTCACTTGTGTGGGTCTCGTCTTTCTTCATTAGTTCGTCAGGGTGTTCTTGGACATGTTCCTGTTGACACGTCCATGTTTTGTTAGGGTTGTAAGCTAGGCAAGCAACTCCAGCTTCCTTATCATTCTAGTGAATCCTTGTCTTCTCGTCCTTTTGATTTAGTTCATTTAGATGTATGGGGACCTGCGCCTATTATCTCTAAAGGCGGGTATAAATCTTATGTGATCTTCATTGATGATTATTCCCATTTTACATGGATTTTTCCTATATCTAATCGTGGTCAGTTTCTTGCGATCTATCGTAGTTTGCAACGATGGTTCGTACTCAGTTTGATTCTCTCATCCGTACTTTTCACTGTGATTCTGCTGGCGAGTACTGCTCTGGCGCTTTTAGACAGTTTCTTTTTGAGCAGGGAGGGCACTCTTTACCAGTCTTCTTGTACTGGTGCCCATGCTCAGAATGGGGTTGCTGAGTGCAAACATCGTCATCTGATTGAGACTGCCCACACTCTTCTCCTTGCCTCTCATGTTCCACCAGTTCTAGGTCGAGCTTTGTTTCTCTGACTACATATCTCATCAATATGCAGCCTTCCACTGCTCTTAAGGGTGTCAGTCCTATAGAGCGTCTCTACTCTCAAGCCCCCCAGTACACTCACCTTCGTGTTTTTGGTTGTACTTGTTTTGTTCTACTGCAGCCTCGTGAACGCCCTAAACTATCGACCCAGTCAATTGAATGCGTGTTTCTTGGTTACAGTTCTGAGCATAAGGGTTATCGTTGCTGGGATCCTTCTGCTCAATGGATCATGATTTCACGAGACATTGTCTTTGACGAATCTCGACCTTTCTTCTATCGAGATTCGGCCCCTCCTGTTTCCACCATTGAGTCGATTTCATGGTTGTCTCTTTCTGACTCTTCACCAATTTCTCCACTATCACAGTCTTCTCCTGGTCTGTCTCTAGTGGTTCCTTCTATACCTTCGCCCCAGTTGCTGCCTCCTGCAGCACCGATCTTGTTCTTGCAGCACCACCATCTTGTTTCTCTGGTATTCACTTCTCCAAGCGTCCTTGTTCTTCACCAGCCTCCTCTCCTGGTGTCTTGCCAACACCCACATCTGATCCTTCTGATGATGCTCCTCATTATGTCCTTCGTGACCGGACATCCCTTCGACCTCCTGACTGTCTTGGATTTGCTCCGATAGCTCATGCTCTCTCTGTCACTGAGCCTAGTTCTTATCGTGAGGCTGCTCCTCATTCTGAGTGGCAGCTCGCTATGGCAGAGGAGCTTGATGCTCTTCGACGTACGGAGACTTGGGATATTGTACCGACACTTGTGCATGCTCGTCCGATCACGTCCAAGTGGGTGTACAAGATTAAGACCCGGTCTGATGGTACTATCGAGCGCTACAAGGCTCGTCTTGTGGCTCGTGGCTTTCAGCAGGAGTACGGTCGTGACTACGATGGGACTTTTGCCCCTGTTGCCTATATGACCACTATTCGCACTCTTGTTGCGGTTGCTTCTGTTCGCCGGTGGTCTACCTCTCAATTGGATGTTAAGAATGGCTTTCTTAATGGTGTTTTGCATGAGGAGGTCTACATGCAGCCGCCACCTGGGTATTCTGTTCCTGATAGGCACGTCTGTCGTCTTCGTTGTGCTCTTTATGGCCTCAAACAGGCTCCTCGTGCCTGGTTTGCGTGTTTTACCTCAGTGATTACTACTGTCGGTTTCACTGTCAGTTCTCATGATCCTGCTCTTTGTGTCCATATCTCATCTCAGGGTAGGACACTGCTTCTTCTCTATGTTGATGATATGCTCATCACTGGTGATGATTCCTCATTCATCACGTATGTGAAGAAGCATCTCAGTGAGCAGTTTTTGATGACTGATCTTGGTTCTTGTAACACCCCAGCCCAACTAGAGCCTGGAATGCTACTAACTAAATATAATAACAATTTAAACACAGGGCATAGTTCTAAATTTCGACAGAACCTCCTTTGTATAACTAAGTATACTGGAGGTTCCAACATTTACATATATCCTAATCAATATCTCAACATTCAAAATTCATTCAAGCATCCAAGGTAATCTATTCAGCTAAAGCATTATCAAGCATAATCAAAATTTACTACTCTCATTATTACAAATAATCCAAAACATTCATCCATAGCCATGAATTAATCCTCAACAGTTTGCTATTATTAGAGTGTGATCTAAATGATATTCAGTATTTAAAGTGTGTGTTAGTAAGTGCATCCAAGCAACCCTACTCCCTCCCATGCATATCGTTCTTGCAAGTGGTACCTAAAAACACAGCAAAGCAAGAGTGAGCCGAAAGACTCAGCAAGTATCAATAAAGAAACAATAACTCACAGTTATAACATCATCATACCATAAGAAAAGAAACATTACACTAAGACAACTCCCATGCTTATGTAATGCGAACATGCAATGCATCATTTTATCTTTATCTCTTTTCTGTAACATCCCTATTTTCTGGGCTTTTTGAAAATTTTCAAAACTTTAAAAAAAATTAATTAACCATTTGGTTTTATTAATTTGCCAAAGCTTAACTTGTAATTTAGAATTTTAAAAGTAGTTTAAATTGACTTAATTAAAACTTGAAATAATTGAAGTTGATTTAGTTGAGTTTTGTTTGATTTTAATTTGGTTTTTCCTTTGGCCTTATGTTAAAAATAATTAATTGCCAAAAATTAAAAGCAATAGTTAAGCTAAAAATATTTTTACTAAGTCCTAAATAATTCAAGGGATTTCTGTGAATTTTCCTAGAATTTTTGGACAGCTTAAGCTATTTTCTAATAGTGTTTTTGCTTTTCTGGTATTTTCTAAAAAGAAAAAGCCTTAGAAAATCCCTCCTTGGCTTTGGGCCGATTTCTCTGGCCGTCCTGTTCGCCTCATTGGCAGCTCATGTGGCGCCCTCACCCTCGCCACCGTCTGATTTCAATCGGACGGCTCGCACTCATCCTCGCCCGCGCCCTCTATCTCTCCGTCTCTCTCGCTGACCGCTGGGGCCCGTCTGTCAGCGCCCCACCTCCTGGTCGTCTTCCTCCTCCATGCGGTCAGCACCCGCGCCTCCTTTCGCCCATGCCGCCCGCGAATCCCGCTGCCGCCCTCGCCATGCCCTGCGTCGCCCACTCCCACGAATCCCGCCGCCGCCGCGTCACCTCCGCCTCACTTGCCTTGCATGCCCTCGCCGCCATACTGGACCGCCCATACCTCCTCCCCATGCCACGCTGGTCAAGCCGCCATTAATGGCCGACTCGACCGCCATCTTGTCCTCCTCCTCGGGCACAAATGCCGCCTATAAGAGCGCAGGATCCGCCGAAAGCTCCACTCTCTTTCCCTCTCCTCCTCCGCTCTCCGCCTCTCTCGGCCTAATCAAGCTCCGCCTTGCCTGCCGAAGCTTGCTTTCGCCGCGCCCGCCTGCCGTCAAGCACCCTCCGTCGTCATCGTCACCACCCTTGGCATCACCGCGCCAAAGCGCACCCGTCTTGGCGCCTCCCCATCCTCGAGCTTCATTGAGCCCTCCATTGCCGTTGAGCCGCACGCCGCCGCTTTTTCGCTTCGCTTCGCCGGTCTCCCTACGCGCCGCGTCCCGAGATCAGGCGCACCAACCCTCCTCTCCCTCACTCGTTTGGTGCCTTCCCAGCTCGTCGTCGTGGCGCGTAGCGCCGGCGGCAATCTTGCCACCGAAGCGTCCACCTCGCCGGCGTGGCGTGGGCGCCACGCGGTCGCTACCTATCGCCACCATCGCCTCTTCTGCCGAGGTGGCGGCCGGTCAATCGGCCGACGTGGGTATTTCCGGGTTTTCCCATTGGAAAATAATTCGGCCGGAAAAGAAATCCCGATCTTGACGTCGACCACATAATAAATCGATTTTCCTTTAGGAAAATAATTCGAAAATCAGAAAATCCTTTTTCTTGATTTTATGTATTTTCCCTTGGCCATAACTTTCTCATTCGAACTTGATTCGAGTGATTCAAATTTCTAAATTCATCTAAAATCCTTGTCTTCCTATTAGTATTTATTTGGTATTTATTTGGAGTTGTTTTATTTATTTAGCTTTGTTTATGCCAGATAGGTTCGGCGTTTGGATTTCGCAGAACATTTAATCGAAGCACCGCTACTCTTCAACGAAGGCAAGTCATAGACCTTTGATCATATTGAACCCATCTTTATAAAAGTATATTGTTTGATATAAACATGCATTGCTAATTTTATAATAAATGGTTTCGGGTTTAGTTAATTACCTAATTGCCATATGCCTCCTTGAAATTGCAATCGACATGTATCCTTGAATGACATAACTCCTTGGACACCTTAGGATGGTTAATTACTAGTAGGGCATTATTGTAATACCAACATGGGCACGCTTTATTGCTTAGTCATGCTCTAGTAGACGTTGGTCTCGATCTCATGATTCAATAAATGTTTATTTGCCCTAGCGCACAAGGTTTGTGGCTTGTGTAGTAACGACCCGTGTTGCTAATAATGCGAAGTGTGGTCCTGTGTGAGACCACGACATTTGTTGTCACCTTACTAAAATTTGTGGTGCCAGGACTAGGGTGGTCCTCGGGCTGGGTTGAACCCAACATGATGAATTTAACTAAAGGAAATTATCGAACCGTGGCGGAGCCACTTTTGATAAAAGATGTTGTGCCATGAGTAGGGTGGTCATTTGGCCAGGTTCAACGAAAATGATTTATGCTCGGACGAGTGGGTGGTGGAAAGGGTGGGTGCCGTAACGCACACTTGGAACGTGGAACCGTCTCGTCTGAGCAACCAAATAAGGACTTAACCTTGAACCATTGATCTGGGCCTCAATCGTACAACCACATGTCTAGATTGGGATAGACCTGGCTGACTAATTACCAATGTCTTGGTTCGGTTCTGTTTTGGTTGGGAACGGCGCAAGAGGGGGTCAGATGGAGGCGAAACCTTAGCGAACAGAACTGAGTCAAAACAGAACTTTGTAAAAGCCTTGTCACGTGCTCTAGATTGCTTACCTAAGGTAGTGATCGGTGGCATAGATATATGCCGAACAAACTAGAGAAATTCGTGTCTTGTGGGTCAAGCTGTACAACCTCTGTAGAGTGTAAAACTATTCGAATAGCCGTGTCCCCGGTTATGGACATGCTTGGTGATTTCACGCAAGGGTAGAACTTTTATCGAAAATGTTGGAATGGTTTGGTTGAATCTTGTAGATGGTTGATGGTTGGGAAGTGAGCAGGTGTTCACTAGTTGTTTCAAAGAAAATTGTTTACTTATGTATTAATCTTTTAAACTGTGCTTTGCAATCTACTTATTGTATTTTGTCAAATATTGCTTTCATAAAGTAGCCATAAGGCTATCCTTGTTAAGCCTTGCATGAATATTACTTGCATACATCTCTATGACTTCTTGAGTACATTCAAAGTACTCATGGCCTTCGCCCTCTGTTTAAATCAGCAGAGGAGGGTGAACCGATGAACTCGAGTTCTATGAAGAAGACTTCTTTGAAGACTATGCGAATTAGGTCGCGTCCTTCACTCGATTGCCGGTGGGCATATTGGGTGACCTCCACCAGATGTTTTGTTCTCCGCTGCCAGTTTACTCTGTTGTCTTTAGCCCTGCGTGGCAACCGTTGTAAGACTTGACCATAAGGTCCCTTTTGCTTAATATTATTAATTTGTCTTCTTCATCTTTTGTTTGGTTGTGTGGTTATGATTACACCAATGTTGCAACTGTGTGAGCTAGCTACTGATCATGGGACTAGTTCAGATTACACAAAGGGTCCTGGGGTTTCATACCCGGGGTCACGACAGTGGTGGTATCAGAGCCATATCGACTGTAGGACGTAACCATAGTTAGCATGGTCGTTTAGTCAAGATTTCAAAATTTTATTTTATAAATCAAACCAACAACTAACTTGAGTAGTATTCTACTCTCATCTTACTCTATTCTTCCTCATCTTATGCTAATCTCTCCTTACTCTATTCTCAAGTCTAACTTCTTATCTTTTTTGAGCTTTGTTTCTGAATGTAAAGTGACCCTCTTATCTTGATAATCTCTATAGAATCGAGCTTTACTTAGCGTCGCCACCTACCTAAGATAGATTAGTAGTGCAGTTACCCTTTTAATTTCAGTATCGATAGAATCGGTGGCTTGAGTTTTGTTGCCTCTTATAGCTTTCCGGCTATTGTTCGTTGGGTTAAACCGACCTTCCCCAATTAGGTTGTTCCGTCTTTCTCCCTTATCTGGCTCGTCTTTGTGCTCTTCCCTCTTTCCTATCGTGCTTTCTTCCCCTCGTCTATTAAACCCGAGAAGATCTGTGCAGATGGTTCAAACCCGCAACTCAGCAAGTCAGGATGAACCAGTGACACCCCCAGCCGTAGCATCAGATCAGAGTTTGGGACAGTTCATGGTAGCACAAACGCAGTTGATGAATGCAATGATGCAGAACATGAACCAGATGATGGCTCAATAGAATCAGACGGCTGCCGCTCTACTCACCGTGCTGAACCAGGACAACCAAGCAGCTGCCATGCCACCTCCACCCCCTCCAGCTTATCATCAGTCAAAGCTGGCAGAGTTTATGAGGACCCACCCACCCACCTTTTCCAGCTCCTCTGAGCCTTTGGATGCAGATGATTGGCTGCGCTCTACCGAAAATAAGCTTGCCATTACCCGGTGTGATGACCGTGAGAAAGTTCTGTATGCCACGCACCAGCTGAAAGGCACCGCCGCAGAATGGTGGGAGAACTATTGCGCCGCCCATGAGAACCACCAGAACATCACTTGGACTAAATTTTCAGAAGCTTTCCGCCTCTCTCATATCCCTGACGGAAAGGTAGAAATGAAGAAGAATGAGTTTCGTGAGCTGAAACAAGGGAACCTGTCAGTGAGTGAATATCTCAAGAAGTTCACTCAACTCTCTCGTTATGCCCTAGAGGATGTTGCCACCGATGATGCTCGTCAGAAGCGTTTCAAGCGAGGACTCAACCCTAGCTTGAAGGTTCAGGTCGTTGGCAACGACTATGCCAATTTCTAGTAGCTAGTCAACAAGGCCATGCTCATAGAAGAGTCACGTCGCGAACTAGCGGAATCTCATAAAAGGAAGTCAATGCAGCATGGTACTCATCAAGGTCATTCGCAGAGGGCCAGAACGAATGCACAATACCCAGCTCATTCTGTTCCTCCTGTCACCTTCAGAACCCCTGCAGCAGCACCTCGCCTAGCTACCCCAGGATTCTGCAGCTTCAACAACAACACCAACAACCAGCAGCCAAGAAACAACAACCCTGCCGCAGGAATCACCTGTTTCAACTGTCAGCAACTGGGACATTATGCCAGCAACTGCCCGCAAAAGCAAGGTCCATCACCAGTCAGATTCAACCTTGGAGCTACCCCGACCAGAACCCCCACGCCAGGAGCAGGACGTGGAGCCCCTCAGACTCCAGCAGCACCAGCCAAGACCCCTCAGACTTTCGGAAGAGGCCGTGTGAACCATGTCACGGTGGAGGAAGCCCAGATAGCCCCGGACGTTGTGCTAGGTAAGTTTCTAGTAAATTCAGCACCTGCTACAGTTTTGTTTGATTCTGGAGCTACCCATTCGTTTGTTTCTCGGAGTTTTGTTGCAAAGCATCAGCTAAAGGTTCTGACTCTTAAAAATGCTATGTTGATTCGTACACCGGTTCGAGTTGAGTACTGAACCAAAGGCGCCCTAAGGTTAAAGTAACCATAGAAGGGGTAGAATTCCTAGCCAACCTTATAATTATCAATGCCAAATCCCTAGATGTGATTTTGGGTATGGATTGGCTTACTGATCACCAAGCAGTTTTGGATTGTGGTGATAGAAGCATCACGTTGGTCAGCCCAGATGGAACCAAAGTAAAGTTCGAAGCCTCTTCGGAAAAGTATGATGGAGCCTTAGTCTGCAGTGTCAGTACTTTATCTGTGGAAGATGTGCCGGTAGTCAGAGAATTTCCAGATGTCTTTCCGGATGAGTTACCTGGAATGCCACCGGACAGGGACCTAGAGTTTGTCATTAACCTAGTTCTGGGAACCGCGCCCATTTCCAAGAGACCCTACCGTTTGCCGGTTGACGACTTAGTCGAGCTAAAGAAGCAGATCGAGGAAATGCAAGATAAAGGATTTGTCCGACCAAGTTCTTCGCCTTGGGGAGCCCCGTGATCTTTGGTCCCTAAGAAGGATGGTACCCAGCGGATGTGTGTGGATTACCGCTCTCTTAATGAAGTCACCATCAAGAACAAGTACCCTCTGCCCAGGATTGATGATTTGTTTGACCAGTTAAAAGGAGCCGGAGTGTTCTCCAAGATAGATTTGAGGTCAGGTTACCACCAGTTGAAGATTCGTGAGGAAGATATACCGAAGACAGCTTTCTCAACCCGATATGGACTGTACGAGTATACGGTCATGTCTTTTGGATTAACCAATGCACCGGCTTACTTTATGAACTTGATGAATAAAGTATTCATGGAGTATCTGGATAAGTTTGTCATTGTCTTTATTGACGATATCCTAGTTTACTCTAAGAGTGAAGAAGAGCATGAAGAGCACCTTCGCTTGGTTCTGAATAAGCTTAGAGATCATCAACTCTATGCTAAATTCGACAAGTGTGAGTTTTGGATGAAGGAAGTTACCTTTTTGGGACACGTCATGTCTGCAGAAGGAGTCGCCGTCAACCCTAGTAATGTGAAGGATGTGCTCAACTGGGAGTCACCCAAGTTAGTACCTCAAGTCAGAAGTTTCCTTGGAATGACAGGTTACTACCGCCGGTTCATAGAATGATTCTCAAGAATAGCAAGACCCCTTACCCAATTGCTGAAAAAGGAAAGGAAATTTGTTTGGACGCCAGAATGTGAGCAAAGTTTCCAAGAATTAAAGAAGCGTTTGACCACAGCCCTAGTGCTGATTCTGCCTGATGTACGGAAGGATTTTGAGATTTTCTGTGATGCCTCTCGTCAAGGTCTCGGTTGTGTGTTGATGCAAGAAAGGAAAGTGGTAGCATATGCTTCATGCCAATTGAAGCCTCATGAAGTCAATTACCCCACTCATGACTTAGAATTGGCTGCCGTAGTGCATGCTTTAAAGATATCGCGCCATTACCTCATCGGTAATCGCTGTGAAGTGTACATGGATCATAAGAGTTTGAAGTACATTTTCACCCAAGCTGATCTGAATATGAGACAAAGAAGATGGTTGGAATTGATAAAGAATTACAACATGGGAATTCATTATCACCCAGGCAAAGCAAATATTGTAGCAGACGCTCTAAGTAGAAAGACCTACTGCAATACTCTGATGATCAAAGAAAGTCAGCCAGCGTTGCACGAAGAATTTCAAAAGCTCAAACTCGAGTTAGTCGAAGAAGGTTACTTAGCTACCCTGGAAGTGCAACCAACTCTTCAGGATCAGATCAAGAGAGCTCAAGGAGAAGATACAGATATCAAGGAAATCAAGAGAAACATGAAGCAGGGTAAATCCTTAAGATTTTCAGAAGATGAGCAAGGTGTCCTATGGTTTGACAAGCGTATTTGTGTACCGGATCAGAAGGAGCTGAAACAGTTAATACTCAAGGAAGCTCATGAAACTTTGTACTCCATTCACCCTAGAAGCACTAAAATGTATCAAGACCTCAAGGAATTCTATTGGTGGCCTAGCATGAAGCGTGAAGTTGCTGAGTATATTGCACAGTGCGATGTTTGCCAATGAAGTTAAAGCCGAGCATCGAGACCTCTTTGGACTTTTGCAACCTTTGAGCATACCTGAATGGAAATGGGAAAAAATCGGAATGGACTTTATCACCGATCTGCCAAGAACCAAAGCTGGATATGATTCTATCTGGGTAATTGTCGATCACCTAACAAAAGTGGCTCACTTCATCCCAGTCAAGACCACCTACTCAGGAGATAGACTTGCAAAATTGTATATGGCCAAGATAGTATGTCAGCATGGAGTACCAAAGAAGATCGTGTCGATCGAGGAACCCGATTCACCTCAAGATTCTCGCGGTTAGCTACGGCGTTTTGGGCACTAATTTGAATTTCAATCTGACCTACCACCCTCAGACAGATGGTTAGACCGAAAGAGTAAATCAAATCCTAGAAGATATGTTAAGAGCCTGCGCTCTAGAGAACCAGACTAGTTGGGACCTAATGCTACCTTATGCGAGTTTTCTTACAACAAATCATCAATCAAGTCTCTGAGATGTCCCGTTTGAGGCCCTTTACGTAAGAAAGTGCAGAACACCATTGTATTGGACTGAGTCAGGCGAAGGGCAAGTACTTGGACCAGACATCCTAAAGGAGGCCGAAAATCAAGTTAAGTCAATCAGAGAAAAGCTGAGAACAGCCCAGACTAGGCAGAAAAGTTATGCTGATAACCGTCGCCGAGACTTAGCTTTTGTACCTGGAGATTAGGTGTACCTGAAGGTCTCACCTCTCAAAGGGATGCGCCGCTTCAGAGTTAGTGGAAAGCTCGCACCAAGATACATTGGACCTTTTCCGGTTCTAGCCAGAAGAGGAGAAGTTGCTTACAAGTTAGAGCTCCCACCTCAGTTATCAGATGTGCATGACGTCTTTCATGTGTCTCAGTTGAAGAAGTGCCTACGAGTGCCAGAAAAGCAGATGCCGTTAGAAGCAGTTGACTTGCAAGAAGATCTAACCTACAAGGAGCAGCCCATCAAAATCTTGGAAGTGTCTGAGCGTGTGACAAGAAGCAAGATCCTCCGTTTCTACAAAGTTCAGTGGAGCAATCACACCGAAGAAGAAGCCACCTGGGAGCGTGAAGAAGATCTGAAGGCCGAGTTCCCGCACCTATTCTCAAGTCAGCCTGAATCTCGGGGTCGAGATTCCCTTTAAGGGGTATAGGTTTGTAACATCCCTATTTTCTGGGCTTTTTGAAAATTTTCAAAACTTTAAAAAAAATTAATTAACCATTTGGTTTTATTAATTTGCCAAAGCTTAACTTGTAATTTAGAATTTTAAAAGCATTTTAAATTGACTTAATTAAAACTTGAACTAATTGAAGTTGGTTTAGTTGAGTTTTCTTGGATTTTAATTTGGTTTTTCCTTTGGCCTTATGTTAAAAATAATTAATTGCCAAAAATTAAAAGCAATAGTTAAGCTGAAAATATTTTTACTAAGTCCTAAATAATTCAAGGGATTTTTGTGAATTTTCCTAGAATTTTTGGACAGCTTAAGCTATTTTCTAAAATTGTTTTTGCTTTTCTGGTATTTTCTAAAAAGAAAAAGCCTTAGAAAATCCCTCCTTGGCTTTGGGCCTATTTCTCCCGGCCCGTCCATGTTCCGCCTCGCCGGCCCGCTCATGTGTGCCTCCTCTCCTCTCCGTCCGATTTAATCGGACGGCCAGACTCATCCTCACCGCGCCTCTCTCTCTCCTCTTTTCGTGACCACTTTGTCGGCGCCCGCCTGCCTGGTCTTCTTCCTCCTCCGCGCGGTCAACACCCGCGCCTCCTTTCACCCATGCCATGAATCCATTGCCGCCCTCGCCATGCCTGCGTCGCCCGCCCCATGAATCCCACCGACGCCAGATCACCTCCCGCCTCGCACTGCAGCTGCCGCCGCCACGCATACTGGACCGCCCATACCTCCTACCCATGCCGCGCGGGTCAAGCCGCCATTAATGGCCGACTCGACCGCCATGCTGTCCTCCTCCTCCGGGCACCCCCGTCGCCTATAAGAGCACGCACCGGATCCGCCCCGAGCTCCTCTCTCTTTCCCCTCTCCTCCCCTCCGCTCTCCCGGTCTCTCTCGGCCGCAATTGAAGCTCCGTCGCCTGAAGCTTGCTTTCCGCCAGACTCCGCTGAAGCTTGCTTTCACAGACCCGCCGCCATCATCAAGCACCCTTCATTGCCGTCGTCACCACCCTCGGCATCAGTGTTGGCGCACCCGTCGCGCCTCCCCATCCTCGAGTCATTGAGCCCCTCCGCCGCCGTCGAGCCGCACCCGCCGCCGCCTTCTTCGCTTGCCGCCGGTCTCCCTACGCCGCCGCGTCCCCGAGACTGTGCGCACCCGAACCCCCTCCTCTCCCTCACTCGTTTGGCGCCTTCCCCGCTCGTCGCCGTGGCGCGTAGCGCCGGCGACGATGGGCACCCGAGTGTGTCCCCCTCGCCGGCGTGACGTGGACCCCACGTGGCTGCCCTATCAGCGCCACATCAGCCTGTTGCTGAGGTGGCAGCCCAGTCAGCGCTGACGTGGGTATTTCCGGGTTTTCCCATTGGAAAATAATTCGGCCGGAAAAGAAATCCCCGGTGCTGACGTCAGCTTGCGCAATAAATCGATTTTTCTTTAGGAAAATAATTCCAGAAATCAGGAAAATCCTTTTTCTTGATTTTATGTATTTTCCCTTGGCCATAACTTTCTCATTCGAACTCCGATTCGAGTGATTCAAATTTCAAAATTCATCTAAAATCCTTGTCTTCCTATTAGTATTTATTTGGTATTTATTTGGAGTTGTTTTATTTATTTAGCTTTGTTTATGCAGATAGGTTCGGCGTTTTTAAGATTTCGCAGACCGATTTAATCAAAGCACCGCTACTCTTCAACGAAGGCAAGTCATAGACCTTTGATCATATTGAACCCATCTTTATAAAAGTATGTTGTTTGATATAAACATGCATTGCTAATTTTATAATAAATGGTTTCGGGTTTAGTTAATTACCTAATTGCCATATGCCTCCTTGAAATTGCAATCGACATGTATCCTTGAATGACATAACTCCTTGGACACCTTAGGTTGGTTAATTACTAGTTGGGCATTATTGTAATACCAACATGGGCACGCTTTATTGCTTAGTCATGCTCTAGTAGACGTTGGTCTCGATCTCATGATTCAATAAATGTTTATTTGCCCTAGTGCACATGGTTTGTGGCTTGTGTAGTAACGACCCGTGTTGCTAATAATGCGAAGTGTGGTCCTGTGTGAGACCACGATATTTGTTGTCACCTTACTAAAATTTGTGGTGCGGGACTAGGGTGGTCCTCAGTGGGTTGAACCCAACATGATGAATTTGACTAAAGGAAATTATGGAACGTGCATGGAGCCACTTTTGATAAAGATGTTGTGCCATGACTAGGGTGGTCATTTGGCCAAAGTTGAACGAAAATGATTTATGCTCGGACGAGTGGGTGGTGGAAAGGGTGGGTGCCGTGAACGCACACTTGGAACGTGGAACTGTCTCGTCTCGAGCAACCAAATAAGGACTTAACCTTGAACCATTGATCGGGCCTCAACTGCAGTACAACCACATGTCTAGATTGGGATAGACTCGGGTGACTAATTAGTAATGTCTTGGTTCGGTTCTGCTTTTGGTTGGGAACGGCGCAAGAAGGGGCCAGATGGAGGCGAAACCTTAGCTTAATGTAATCGAGTCAAAAGCAGAACTTTGTAAAAGCCTTGTCACATGCTCTAGGCGCTTACCTAAGGTAGTGAGCGGTGGCATAGATATATCTTGAACAAACTAGAGAAATTCGTGTCTTGTGGGTCAAGCTGTACAACCTCTGCAGAGTGTAAAACTATTCGAATAGCCGTGTCCCCGGTTATGGACATGCCTGGTGATTTCACGCAAGGGGTAGAACTTTTATCGAAAATGTTGGAATGGTTTGGTTGAATCTTGTAGATGGTTGATGGTTGGGAAGTGAACAGGGTGTTCACTAGTTGTTTCAAAGAAAATTATTTACTTATGTATTAATCTTTTAAATTGTGCTTTGCAATCTACTTATTGTATTCTTGTCAAATATTGCTTTCATAAAGTAGCCATAAGGCTATCCTTGTTAAGCCTTGCATGAATATTACTTGCATACATCTCTCTATGACTTGCTGAGTACATTCAAAGTACTCATGGCCTTGCGCCCTCTGTTTAAATCAGCAGAGGAGGGTGAACCAGTGAACTCAGAGTTCTATGAAGAAGACTTCTTTGAAGACTATGCGAATTAGGTCGTGTCCTTCACTCGATTGCCGGTGGGCATATTGGGTGACCTCCACCAGATGTTTTGTTCTCCGCTGCCAGTTTACTCTGTTGTCTTTAGCCCTGCGTGGCAACCGTTGTAAGACTTGACCATAAGGTCCCTTTTGCTTAATATTATTAATTTGTTTGCTTCATCTTTTGTTTGGTTGTGTGGTTATGATTACACCAATGTTGCAACTGTGTGACCTAGCTACTGATCATGGGACTAGTTCAGATTACACAAAGGGTCCTAGGGTTGCATACCCGGGGTCCAAATAAGGTGTTCTAGGACTTTCTGGAAAGCTAATTAAACTCCCCAACTAAACCTAGTTGAGGGGCCCTTCTGAATCGGCCATCTAATACCCCTACCAAGCCAGTTTAAAAGACATCAATTTCATGTCGGGTTCTCTGGATAGTACGCTAAAACCACCATAACTTTTGCTACGTGTGTCCAAATCTTGCGTTCTTTAGCTTTCTGAAAAGGTATGGAAATTACCTACATTTTTCATTATATCATGATCCTCTAATTTCGTCTTTAACTAATGGATTAACCCAGATTTCCACAAACTGTCAGAATGCTGACAGATTAGCAGGACAGCGACACTAAAAAAATCATAACTCGCAGACCGTAAGTCGGATTTGGGTGTTCTTGGCGGCTACGGAAAGCTAAGAACATTTTCCAACTATCTCTAAGAGATGGGATCCACAGATTCTGCTTCTAAGGATATGAAAACTGCCGTTCAATCTTCTGGACAGAATGTAATCTAACAGCAATTGACAATCGATCTACTAAACGAATTCATAAACGCGTCTAATACAAAACATACAGCGGGGGGAATCTTCGTTACCCTTGAAGAACGCAGGAAGACTATAAACTACACCTAAGAGAAGATCCTCTCCCTCTTCTCTTTCACCATTCTTCCCCTTCCTCTTCTTCTTCTTCTTGGCCGGGCAATCACTCGGGTCCTCCACTTGGCCGGTAGCAACAAGGATCTTCTTCACCAGCAGCGGGGGAGGAGATGCACTGTAGCAAGACACTGTAGTGGCGGCGGTACTGTAGCTATAGTACGGACTAGGGTTTCCCCCCTCCTTTTATTGGTGGTCGGCCTCTCATGGGCCTCCTGGGCCAAGGCCTGAGGCCCAAGTTGCCGAAGAACTGCAGAAACCCCTTTTTTCTTATGTCTAATTTCTCTTTTGAATGCTTTCTTTCTTAGAATAAATCGTAATATTACAGTTCTCTAACGTACTTCCTTGGGATTGAGGTCTCTTCCATGCTTGAGGTCTACTACCTCTCCCAGCAGAAGTATATCCAGGATCTTCTTGATCGGTCTGGTCTGACTGACACTCGTACCGCTGAGACTCCCATGGAGCTATCCCTACAGCTTTGTGCCACTGATGGTGATCTTCTTGAGGATCCTACTCGATATCGCTATCTTGTTGGGAGTTTGGTGTACCTTGTGAGCACTCGTCCTGATATTGCTTATGCTGTTCATATCTTGAGTCAGTTCATGGTTCATCCTACCCATCTTCACTACAGTCACCTTCTTCGTGTTCTTCGCTACTTACGTGGGACTATCTCTCGTCGTTTGTTTTTTCCTAGCTCTACCTCACTACAGCTTCAAGCATACTCTGATGCGATCTGGGCTAGTGATCCTTCTGATCATCATTTTCTTTCTGCTTATTGTGTTTTTCTTGGCTCCTCCCTGATTGCCTGGAAGACTAAGAAGCAGACTGCAGTTTCCCGTTCGAACGCAGAGGCTAAGTTGAGAGCTATGGTAGCAGTGACAGCAGAGGTTACTTGGTTGAGGTGGCTACTTATAGATTTTGGAGTGCCTGTGATGGGACCTACGACTCTTTTGTCTGACAGTATAAGTGCTATCAGTATTGCTCGGGACCCAGTGAAGTATGAGCTCATCAAGCACATTAGTGTGGATACACAATATTCATAACAATGTGTTTATTATGCCTTTTCTGCCTTTTGTAGAGTCAACAGATGAGAACAGATGGCAATATGATGGTTTCGTCTGTACCAGAATCGTCCAAATTTTCTCGACAGCTTGTTGACGAAGGTAATCCTGTTTCGCAAAGTATGTCATATGCTATGTGTCAGTTCTTTGCGTTAGTTGGTGCAATGTTGTTTCTTTTTACCAAACAACTGCAT
This sequence comes from Phyllostachys edulis, assembly GCA_036346405.1. Classification (NCBI taxonomy): domain Eukaryota; kingdom Viridiplantae; phylum Streptophyta; class Magnoliopsida; order Poales; family Poaceae; genus Phyllostachys; species Phyllostachys edulis. Next base: position 10,908,106 of record CM070555.1, read on the forward strand.
CAACAAGTGGTATCAATATCTTGGTAAAACATCATGCCACAAAAACTTCCCAACAGAGATAATATTTGTTGACATGTCCCTCTTTGTTGTATTCATGTTAGGTGAAAACACATGCTTACATTGTCTCTTTTACTCCACAACATTCTTTTCACGGTATGTTCTTTTGATGACTTCCAACCTGTATTTACCTGGAGACTTCAAACGTACAGAAGACTTGTCGTCAAAGAGCCTGCTCTCCATGATTATCAAAAATGAACATCCAAGTCTGGGTGAGCATGCCTGTCACAGTCGATCGACGCGTTTAGCTTCCTATTTTGTTGTCTATATATACATGCTAATAATACAGACATCACACATGTACATCTAATCTTCGGTGGATCATTGTCTATGGATAAACTCTTTTACTTGTGTTTTCTTAGTAATATCATAACCTATGTCTCATAACATAATTTCTGCTTGCTAAGCAGGACAATACAGTGATACCCTACCTTTGCATTGGTTATATTAGCACAACAAAATAGCATTAGCACAACAAATACACCTCTCCGAAATTACCTTATCGCATTTCATCAATTTAGAGAGGAAGGATCATCAAGATTCCAAGTAGTATGATCATTGCCTATATAATGAGGGAGCTGCACTCGGTAATTCATTCTGAAGAATTATCGTAGCAGAGAATGCTAAATCTCTCCCGTCTAGCCATCCATTTGTCATGCATTGTCCATTAAAGTCTCACACAGATGAAAGCATGGATAAAAATGGATTTACCCCACCAACATATCAACCAGCTCTTGCCGTTCTAAGCATTGTTACGCTCTGTTGCTCCACCATGCTTTTGTGTATATAAAAAAAATCCAAATTATGGAAACACGCTACAATCGCCACGGCATAGTGCGCACTTATATCCTAGTCCTATCCATTCAACTACATAATATCTTCTAACTGAAACTTCACTTCATAACGAGGAGTTAGTAATTAATTGTACAAGGCAACTAGCACCCAGATGTACGATGGGAAGCTCTATATCGTACGTTTATCTACGCCATCAGATCTAACTTAAAAGGGTTTATCCCAGTCATCCGATCCGGCGTAACAAAAAATGGCGAGGCGCACTAATTTTTAGTAATCCTGCAACAAATTTGCAACAAATCCTCATCTGATGCAACAAATCCTCATCTGATGCAACAAATATACATCCCTACTGCAACAACAAATTACTTTTGTGCAACAAATCAAAAACAAAATTGCAACAAAAATCTCTTGCGGCAAAATTTGAGAAGAGACATTGCAATACAAAAATTACTCCTATGCAACAAATAAAAAATGCAATTGCAACAAATACATCTTCCGGCAACATTTGAGAAACCAAATCATCTTAGATCACCTTTTGCAACAATAGAAAACTGTAGCTGTAGCATAAACTCGACTCACATGTGTCAGCCTCGATGGTGGCAGTGAAAACCTCTCTGCTCTCTGTTCCCCACTTGAACTCCACCCTTCGCCGCAATCGCTCCGTCGCGACGTAGGTGACCCAGTGCCTCGTCTCTGCCCCCACAACATCGCCTCGTGTCGGTCATCCACTCACCATCGGCCTTCCCACCTCCGGCCTCGGCCTTGCCAAATTCGACGAGCTCCAATCACTCCTTGCAAGGGGAGACCTCCGCACGAGCCCCGATTGCGGTGGACGGCCTCGTCAAGCGTGAGTGGTGGCGAGCTCTGATCGATGGACAGGTGCAAGCTCCTAGCCGCCACGAGGAGCATGGGTAGTGGTGGTTTGGGCTGGAACCTGGGGGAGAGTTGTTGAGAAACTACCCAATTGTTGTGAGAGGATAGGAACGAAAGAGTGAGATGGGATTTGTGTGGTGGTGGTTAGGCCACGCGGGGCGGGGCAAAGGCATCCGAGAAAAAGTGTCGGCCCAGGCATAGGAGTTGTATCAGTACCCTTAATTGTAATAGTGCATTCATAACAATATATAGAGCTATCGCGGTCCTTGTATTATTCTAGAAGCATCCAAAAGAAAAATGTTGTTATTGTGTTAAGGAAATGTTATCTTCCAACTATCTAACTTAGGATATCGGGCTTCCGGTAAGCTATTTGTAGCATGAGGTAAGTTTATTCTTCCCAATTTCTGCATCTTTTGTAAAAAATATCCCAAGTGGGTTAGACAAGTTAGCCTCTGTTTAAAAGATAAGTTAGTTTGGTTAAGTTTGTTTCAGACGTTCGGTTCAGACACGCCTTGTTAAAAGACTGTCATATCGTGTCTTTCATCGTCAGGCAAGATATAATAAACTCAGTTTCCCCTAATCATATCTTATCTTGCCTAACCGTTAGAGCCTCGTGCATCACAAGTCCCGCAAGCGTCAGGAGAAGAAGCAAGACAAGATCTTGTTCGTGTTGCTCCTCTCCTTGTTTTCTTCTTTTCTTTCCTCTGGACTATCTGGAGGCAATAGGGAGCAAACAAAATGAAGTTAATTCATGAAAGTGAAGTGCCTGATCTCGTCGGCATGCAGTGATTAACGTGCAGTATACACCTATGCCACTTTCGATCCGGCCATCGTTTTGTTTAGAGGTGGGAGTTGGGCCGGGCCATTCCGTGCCCGCCCGAGGCCCAGCCGGCTCGGCACGGCCTAGGCACGCCACGTGGTGGGCTGGGCTGGCACGGCACAGACGGCGGGCCGAGCAAGGGGTAGGGAGGAGCAGAGGGCGCCAGGCCACCTTAGGCCAGTGGCGCCAGGGGACCAAGCCAACGGTGGGCACATCTGGTGGGGTGACGCCGATGGTGCAAGGTTGGAGAGGGGAGGCACGAGGAAGAGCCGCCGACCAGAAGTGGCAGCGCCAGGGAGCCGGGCCGAGTTGAGGCAGCAGGGAGGAAGGTGGGAAGTGAGGACTAAGGAGATGGGGGAGATGAGGAGTTGTTAGTAAGAAGAATGGGGAGGAAGGAGCCAGATTTTTCGTTGGTGGGGGAGATAAGGGAGAGAGGGGAGATGAGGGATTAGGGTAATAGAATAGATTAGGTGGTGGTGAGGACCGAGGAGACTCAATTGTTTAGCTTTCATTCAAATCGAGGGAGACAAGGAGAGAGAATCAATGGGGAAAAGATAGAGGGAGACAGCGAGTGACCAGTGCACGGGTCATTAGCAACGTTCGCAATCGTGACTTTCATTCAAATCGAGAGAGACAGGGAGAGGGAATTAGGGGAAAAAGATAGAGAGACAGGGAGTGACCGAGTGCTCGCAACGTTCAGGAGTTGCAGACAATGTTCAGGAGCAACTCACCGTGCCTATAAAATCAACTCTCACCAAGCATTCGCCGTGCTCACTGTGGCTATAAAAATCAACTCACTGTCCTCATTTATTCACCATGCATACACTCATTTATTCAGCATCCATCCACTCATATTTATTCATCATCCATGCACTCTCCCCATTTATTCACCATCCATCTAATCTCCCCATTTATTCACCATCCTTCCATCCATTATGCTACCAATGAGTCGGAGCGCCAAGGAGCTCCCGAGCGGTATGCTACCTAGGAGTCGTAGCATGAAAAGGGTAGCAGGGCGACATAGTCTAAGCTCTCGCCGCCGCTCCCCTAGTCCTCCTCTGGCTCCGACTCCCGTTGATGCTCGCCAGTTCTCGCCAAGCATGGGAGACTACGGCATGGATGATTGTCATATTGACAGTACGGAGAGCTACGAGGAGTACCAGGGCGGTCCGGAGCCAATGGAGACTCCAGAGTTCTCTCCTGCGTCCACGGACGGCAACATTGGCGGGTCTGGACGAACGGCGAATTGCTGGAAGCACATGATCTGGAGCCAGGAAATTGTCACGCCCCAGGTAACAACCCCCGGGACCTCCTGTGCAAACTGGACTAGTCCCACGATCAGTCGCTAGTTCGCACAGCTCAACAAAGATGTCATCACAGCCATACAACAAAATAAAGATGAAGCAGACAAATCAACAACAATAACAACGAAAGATCTTATGGTCAAGCTTGTTTACAGAGGTGCCACGTAGGGCTACAAACAGCGGAAAAGCAATAGAACACGTGGAGGCCACACGACCTGCCCATAGGCAATCGAGTGGAGGATGTCCTAGCATGCCTGGTCTTCGAAGACCTACTCTGTGAAGAGGTCGGAGCTCCCTGGGAGGTCTTCAGCTGCTGATTAATTAGAGGGCGCAAGCCATGAGTACTTTTGAATGTACTCAGCAAGCCGTAGGGAAGGTATGCAAATATATTCATGCAAGGCTCAACGAAGGATAGCTTTATGGTTAGTTTGCAAAAAGCAATATTGGAATTGAAATACAATAAGTAGATTACAAAGCACAAGTTGAAAGAGTAATACATAAGTAGACAAGTTCTTTGAAAACAGCTCGTGACCACCCTGGCCACGTCCCAGACCTCCCGTGACCACCTTAGTCACGGCCCAGACCACCCACGACCACCCTGGTCGTGAGCCAGACCACTCAACAAGTTTTGCGAAAGTCTACCCCTTGCGTGAAATCACCAGGCATGTCCATAACCGAGGACGCGGCTATTTGAATAGTTTTACCATCTGCAGAGGTTGTACAACTTTACCCACAAGACACGAATTCTCTAGTTGGTTGGATATCTGTCGATGCCCCTGCTCACAACCTTTGGTAAGTAGTCTAGAGCACGTGACAAGGCCTTTACAAAGCTCTGTTCTGACCTGGTTCTGCCCACTAAGGTTTCGCCATTCCTGGCCCCCTGTTACGCCAATTCAACAACCACAACAAAACCAAATCAAAACATCGCTAATTAGTTGGCCAGGTCCACCCCATAAATGAACTTGTGGTTGCACGGTATGGCTCGGATCAATTGCTTACAAGGTTAAGTCCTTAGTTGTTGCTCAGGCGAAACTACCACATCCCAAGTGCATCGCGCACCTAAGTGCTTCTCGCACCCAAGTACTTTCCGTACTGTGCTTCGTGCATCCCGCCTTTGCCACCGACCATTCGCCCGAGCAAAAAGCATTTTAGGGTTCAACCCAGCCAAATGACCACCCTGGTCATGGCACAACAAATTTTTATTCAAAGCAGTATCGCACCACAAATGACACAACTGTGATTTTGCACCACCGTTGCACATCGGAGGTATCGCACCACAATTCTATATATCATTAAATCAAGTTTATTATCATGAGCCATGATGATCGAGAGACATCGCATAGCTAAAGTGGGTCTAAGCAATAACACGTACCCATGTTGGTATCTCAAAGAGGTCCAACTAAGATCACCCAAACTATGGTGGTCCAAAGGTACATAACATGTCAAACACAATGATTCAAGGAGTCATAATGCCAAGTAGGTGTTTACCTAAGTCCCAAACCATTTTTATACAAATAGCCATGTATGTTGATATAAAACAAAGTAATTTTGTAAACTGGGTTCCATATGATCAAAGGTCTACAACTTGCCTCCGTTGAAGAGTTGAAGTTCTTCAGTAGAGGTCGCTGGGTCCATGAACTCCTCGGTGAAGTCGGAATCTACACGTGTGCAAAGAACCAAATAAATACAGCGAATTCAAATGAAAACCACAACTACCAAATAAAAGCAAAAAGAGAAACACTGGAATAGAAACGGACTCTCAGGAGGTGGTCCAACGAGGAGGTCCTAGGAGGGAGGTCTTGAAGAGATTACTACTATGCAACATGGTTGTGAGAGAAATTCAATCCATGTATCATAGTCGTAAGAGCAAAAGAAAACAGGGCACGGAGGAACTTACCCTGACACAGAGAGAGAGCAAAGAGAGAGAGAAGGGAAAGGGATGGCGAACGGCGCGGGTGCTCCGGTGATCTCTTCAACGACGAAGAGGTCAAAGGCGGCGCAGCTCCAGCAAGCTCCTGGCAACAAGGCTTCAAGCACGGTGAGAACAAGGAGCAAGAGAGCTTGGTGAGGCAAAGGGGATAAAAGAGGGCTACTCAGACTTTTATAGCCTGGAGAAACAAGGGGAGCCACTGGGATACAAAAACACACGTGTTCAAAGGCACGTGTTCAACGTTAGGTGAAGGAGATGATGGGAGCAGGTCGAGGAGTAGACGAGAGAAGGAACGGGTACTGCAAAAATGTGACAGTATTTAATGCGACACAACGGCATTAAATGCACACGATCCTTTGCGTCAGAATTGACACAACAGGAGGGAGGAGAAGGTGAATAGAGTTGACAGGTGGGGCCTGTCAAAACTTAGAAGGGTGGTCCAACCAAAGGGGAGGTCGAGACCAATGGGGAGGTCATGACATAGGGGTGGTCTTTGCAAAAAGACCAATGGGGAGTACTCGACACAAAGAGAGGTTGCAGCCCAAGGGGAGGTCGCGGCAAAACGACAAAAGGAGGAGGTCGCGGCCACAGAGGGAGGTCGTGGCAAAATGACAAAAGGAGGAGGTCGCGGCCACAGAGAGAGGTCGCAGCAAAACGACAAAAGGTCACGACCCAAGGGGAGGTCGCGGCAAAACGACAAAAGGAGGAGGTCGCAGCCACAAAGAGAGGTCGCGGCAAAATGACAAAAGGAGGAGGTCGCGGCCACAGACAGAGGTCACGGCAAAACGACAAAAGGTCACGGCCCAAGGGGAGGTCGCAGCAAAACGACAAAAGGAGGAGGTTGTGGCCACAGAGAGAGGTCGCGGCAAAACAACAAAAGGAGGAGGTCGCGGCCACAGAGAGAGGTCGTGACCCAAAGGATGTCACGTGACCAAAGGGAGGTCGCGGACCAGGAGGGTGGTCTTTGCAAAAAGACCAAGAGGGTGGTCGTGGCAGGTCTCCACCCGGAGGTGGCCAAGACAACCCGGAGGTCCAAACGAAAGGGAAAGGTCTAAACCACAAGGAGGTCTAAACCACAAGGAGGTCTAAACCACAAGAAGGTCTTAGACCAACAGGGAGGTTTAAACCAAAAGGAGAGGTCTAAACCAAAAGAGAGGTCCAAACAGAAAAGAGGGCTAAAAGAAGAAAGAGCTGGGCCGAGGGAGACACAGAGTGAACAGAGAAGGCAAAACCAACACCAGAGAACTCCAACGAACCCAAAACGAACCAAACTCGAATTAATTGAAGTTTTATTTAGTCATTTTAAACGCTTTTAATTCCAAAATCTCAAGTTAAGCTTGAGAACTTCAACAAAACCAAATGGTTCTTTTTATTTTGAAATTTTTCAAAAAGGCTCAGAAAAATTGGGATGTTATAGAAATCCAAGATGGCCAAACGGTAGGTATCGCAACCTATAATTATTGACAAGCTAAATTAACTGCTCATACAGCTGCAGGGACATGGCACTTGAACCGGCACTACAAAGCATGCTAGCGCAAGATCGGGGTACAGAGCCAAGGGGGAGGAGTACAAACGCAGCTGAACTTCGAGGCCGATGGCTCTGTAAGTACTTGGGTATACAACCCGCTTTTTGCCCATGAGAAAATTGCTAGATATATTGTTGCGGAAGATCAACCGATTAGGATGGGTGAAAGTCACGCATTCGAAAGAATGGTCCACGCGGCTTTTGTCCACAGTACCAACATGTTAGTAGGAGAACCACTATATCTGATATTTTACAGATGTATCATAAGGAACTAGCAGAGCTAAAAGAACTATTCCGACAAGTTCGGTTCTCTTTTGCTATAACTTCAGACATTTGGACATCATCACACTAGAAAAGTGACTACCTTAGTGTTGTAGCCCATTATTTAGATGATAATTACAAGCTAAACAAGTGAGTCATAGGGTTTAAGGTAATTAACGAATCACACACAGGAGAGGCCATTGCCGAGTGTATACTACACATACTTGATTATTTTAAGATAGATAATAAGATTGCTTCTATAACTCTTGATAACGCATCAGTGAATACGACTGCTATGAATATCCTCACCCCAAGATTGCAGATGTATATTGGTGGTTATGTTCTCCACCAAAGATGCGTATGCCATATCTTGAACCTTGTTGTTCAAGACGGTATGCAAACGATTTGCAGATATTTGAATAGTGTCTGCGACACCGTTCGCTCTCTCACAAATTCCCCATAAGTGGCAGCCAGGTTCGCAGAGTACTGTGCAGCCAATTGAAAGGAGACAAGAAAATTCGGTCTTGACATGAAGGTGAGGTGGAACTCGACCTACATCATGTTAAAGAAGTTACAAGGATACGAACATGTCATATCCATTTTTATCAATGCTAACTCTCAAAACAATGAATTGGTAGTTACTAATTCAGATTGGCAGATTGCTAATCATTTTTGAGAGTTTTTAAGACCTTTTTATAAAGCAACACAGATTCTATCTGGTGTTTATTACCCTACCTCTTCCTTAGTTATAGAATTTATTTGGTTAATTGCACACAAGATTGCCAAATCTAGGGAGGATGCCCTTTTAGGTCTTGCTGTCGCACTAATGGAGGAAAAATTTATTAAATATTTCAGTTCTATTTCACATGTGTATTGCTTTGATATTATTTTCGATCCTACAAAAAAGTTGCTAGGTTTGCAGATCGGTATGGAGGGAATATGTGAATGTCTCGGTCTTGATTACTCGGAAGCTTTCGCACATGTCAAAGAGGAGTTTTTTTTCATGTTTTTCGTATGTATCATGACAAATTCGGCAGCAGCGCGAGATCGGATGCCTCACAGTACACACAACATGGAAAGACAAGCTTGACATCCCACTTATGGAAGAAGCTATGGGGCAAGTCCAGTTCTTCATCCTCTCAGTCTCAGGCAGCCCCCAAGTGGAATTTTGTCTCAGAGCTAAACCACTACCTGGAGCATGATTTTGCAAACATCGATCCTGATCTTTTTAGTGGAAAGATAGACTTGCTCGAGTGGTGGAAAAACAACAAGTGGATATTTCCTATGCTGTCACATTTTGCACAGGATGTTCTGCTGGTGACGGTGTACACTGTCTCTTCAGAAGAAACGTTCAGCATGGTAGAGAGAATAATTGAAGAAAAAATATCATCCCTCATGCCTAGAATGGTGGAGGCAATCACATGCGCCAAGGATTGGGAATTGGCTAAAGAGCGGCAACAGCATCAACTGGAGGATCTTGAGATCATGCAGGCGTGCGCTGACCTCGAACGCATGAACGATCTCGACATTGATGAGTAGTTAGTATGTGCGCATGTTGTTACTATACTCTTTTCTTTACTCGGGGAACCCCACTCTGGGGTGTAAGGTTTTTAACAAGGCAGTAACATTGTATCTATAAAATATCAAGAAATTTTCATTTTTTCCCTGAAATATTTATGTGCCCATGTTTTTACGCAATTAATTCAATTTTAACTAGGTTTTTAACAAGGTGGGCACTAGAGGAATAAAGATGGTGGTCAACGCCGCCATCGTCGCTGCCGACTCCACCGTCTATAGTTACTTAGGGCTGGGCTTGGGCTGGCACGGCCCCAGCACGATGGGCTTTGGGCCGTGCCTGGGCCTGGTCGGAGACAAGGTGGACCAGCATGGCACGACATGACGCGGCCCAAAGGCACATTGGGCATGTGCCATGCTGGCACGGCACAGCCCAATGCCCAGCTCTGTTGGATCCGGATCCTCTGCAATAACGCAGAGGTCCACTATGCGAACAGTTTTTTTAAAGGATGCGAACATTGTTCTGCATCGTACCGTAGCAAAAGTGAAACATACACTATAGCGATTTATCTATACAAAAATGTTGTAGCAATTTATCTGGCCCTTCAATTTTCCATCGGGCGGTAGAGATCGCTCCTAATGCCATGCCACCAAAGATCCTCTGCCGGTAGCCAGGAAAAAAACATATTAATCTAATTTCCATCCAAATTCAAATTTCAATTAAAATTTTAGATAAATTGTGTCTTTACATCTGAAAAATTCAAATTTTAATTACAAAATTTCGTCGAAAATATCTGGTAACTGCCGATTACCGGTTCTATCGGTGGGGTCCAATCAAATTATGAAACGATATAGTTTAGTTTTCCCTGGTTAGTGACCATCGTTTATTTATTACATGCCCCAAAAAATCGATGGGGAAGGGCCTCGGAGGAGGCCCCTCCCTATTCGACGTCCGTTTGGGTTGATCTGAAGGGATCATCTACTGATGGAGAGGGCCTCTCAGAAATTTCCTTCCCGGCCGCTGGCTTTCACGTCATCACGCGTCGAGGAGAGCCAAGATATCGGGGTGTCTGCTCTTTTTTACTCCATGTTTCTGACGTAGAAACGGTATCCAATATACATACTCCCTTTAGTCAATGAAGGTGTGACAGTTTAGACATCAATGCAGTCTATAAACATAACTTCATCCTTCTCCAGTGTAATATATGTATAAGACCTAATAAAGCTATAATATTATAAACAACTAGTTCAATGCCATGCTTTGCTACAGATTAAAAAAGGGGGAATTCACTATTTGCCCTCCCTTTAGTTGCATTTTCAGATTTTACCCTCTTTCCCGACCTAATACATTTTTTGCCCCCTCCTTTGTCTATTTCTTCAGATTTTTCCCTCTTTGCATTATTTTATTCTTTTTTGCTCGTTTTCCTATTACATGGCATGCGAAATGACTATCTTGCCCCTCGGTCGGCACAGCCCCGTTCCCGTCACACCCGACCAAATCGCTCTCGATCGCTTGCGCTCGTTAGGGTTCATCCTTTTCTCCCCAATCCCCTTGTCTTCTCTGTGCTCGCGCTAGTTGAAGGCGGCTACAACTACAGCCCCGCGCTGCTCGCCGCCGTGGGATTCGGCCCCGCGCTGCGACCGGCGATTCGGCCTCTAGGGTTCATGCATTTCCCCCTTCTCCCCCCATTGCTCCCAATCCCCTTTAGGGTTTAGCGCAACAGCTACGGCGGGTTGGCCTTGGCAAGGACGGCATGTCGTAGTCGAGAGATTCCTCCAAGCATTCGAAGGGATGGTCCCAGGTACACTTCCTAGGTTCTTCGATGATCAACTTGTCTACGCATTCTCTTCGGGGCGACACCGGACTTCCCCTTGTGGAGTGCCCGGACTGCAAGAAGGCCGCCTTGCTCGAACTCACTTGCAGGAAGGGGGCAAATGCGGGGAAGATATTTTACAAGTGTCCCATGAACCAACCGAATGTAAGTAGTCCTTGCTCGATTTGGGTTTCAAGTTGGGAGGGGTTGCTTCATCTGATTTTGGGATCCCTTTGCTGTTTCGTTTGTCATAGGAGCGAAAGACTTGCTCCTTCTTCATGTGGACTGAAGAATATGTGGACTTTCTGACCAAGAAGGGGGTGATTCAAGAGGACACCACTTCCCCCGAAGATGCAATTCCAGATTTACTTGAAGCCACATCTACTCTGAAGACTGACTTTGAGGCCATGAAAGTAGAGCTCGCAGAGTTGAAGGCTTTCAATGGTAACACTGATGCCACCATGTACAAGGTGTTGAAGCAAGGGAGAGTTTCTATCACAATTGGTGCTCTCAACTTGTTGGTCATTGCTTTAGTTGTAATGGATGTAATTGTTGTATCGGGGAAGTAGTTTGTCACTTGTACCTGGTAGTAGTCTCATTTTGTCTTGAAATGGAAACTCAACTTGATGTGTAATAGGTGCTGATCTTAGTTGGGGCATTTTAGTTGCTTGGTGTCAGCAAGGTGGTGATTATTTTGTTTGCAAAAGTGAACATCATGTGTAATTTCATCTGTTGAAAATGGAAGCATTATGTGGATCATAACATGTGTGACATGATGGCTGTTATCGCTTTTGTATATGTGTGTTAATATCGAATGTCCAGATCAAGTAGTCTGAAGATAGCAACTATGAAGGCATATGGTCATACCTGAGCTTGTGCCTAAATAGCCTGGGATGTGCATTTTCTGGATGACAATGTAATACTTCTAAATCATGCTAGGTAATATTGACAACTGAAGTCTTGATTTCCTAGCACTAGTCAGAAGATGCTTCTGTTTCATACAAAGATGCTGGCATGCTACTATGCAAATAACCATAGTGACAGAGGAAAGAAAGTGATTATGACACTAAGGGAGGATACTAGATCAAAACCATTGATAAAGAGCAACAGAAATCCCACAAACTCAATTGCTATGTACATGAAATCGATTATCATGTACACATGAAGTAGGTATCAGAAATTGCTAGAGTTATCTCAGAATCAAATTCATCAGCATCATCAAATTCTTCCAGACATTATGCTCATTGTCCAAGACATTATGCTCATTGTGCAAGAAATCAAATAAGCTTCCTCGAGACATGTATTCTGCAAGATATAATATAGATATTAAGTTGCTACTAGAGGAGAACTGCTGTAACACATGTATACTTCTATGGAGCAAATAATAAGACGATCTTCATCACAGAACAAACACACTGCTGGCAAATGCTGATTTTTCATTGGCATACATAGCATACAGTCCAGTAGTCTAGAACAAAGACTGCAGATCAAGTCTAGAACATAGGAAATATGGTCCAGTTCTTAGCCATAGGCATACATTGCAAAAAAAACTGCAAAACATAACATACTAACAAAATATTCTGGAATGGCTACAAGTCCATGCAAACAAGTCTAGAACACAAATTGTTGTTTTTTGCTCATTTCTTCTTCTTGATTGGTGTCAACTTCTTCCTGGGACTAGTAGTGACCTTCTTCCTGGGAGGTGCAAACTTATTCCTAGGAGTAGTGTCTTGGCTATCAACTCCTCCCATTGTTAGTGCTAGCTGCCTGCACACATATTACATCCATTGTGAGATGCCCATACATATTGACAAAATGCAAGTCCATACATATTGACAAAATGCAAGTCCATACCTCCTAGTGACAGGACCAAGGCTATTGCTCAGAGTTGTTGGCTGCAATGCGACAGGGGGTGTACAAACAAACGCACCCTCTGCTGGTTGCAATGCGATAGGGGGTGTACAAACAGACGCACCCTCTGCAATTCCTTTCTTTGTAGCCTTTCTCTTCGTATTGTACATAGCAGTTCTCTTCAGACAGGTACAGTGAGTTACACAAGGCAACAAGGAAACATGTAATGCAAAAGGTATAAAGGCCTCATGATGTTACCTTTTTTGTTTGCATTGAGACAATTACCACAAGACGATGGCCAAGCTCCCCACACTGCCAGATTTGTAATCGCCTTCTTGCTCTACTTGATTTCCCTTCTCCAGAATGATGGAAACCTACTCTTGCGAGGTCTTCCTGCCGATCTCTTCCCAAGTGGTGGAAACAACTTAAATCCTGTGTCAACTTTTGCCACTTGGTTCTTACCAGTTATTGGTCAACAACTCCTTCATAAGCAGCTCTGAACTTGGCAACTGAGTAGTAATTGTGTACATATCCCTCCATATTTGCATTTCTTACAATTGTCTTGTCACCTATTTGTCTATTTGCTATCTCAATAATACTACCAGGTGACCTAAGATCAATCTCTACCTTGAATCTATACAACTCCTCAAAACTGTCCTCCCAAGAACCAAATGTCCTATCCATTGCCTTCTGCCTACCAAATTTCATTAATCGCCTCATATTACAAAGTGACTTTGTACTCATCCTCGCAACCTCTCTTGGATTTCTTTGGCCCCTAGATGTGGGTGCTTCCTCAAGGTCCCCATAACCTGTCACCACCCAACCTTGAGATGCCATCTTGGTCTTCACCCTACTAGTCGATGAACATGTGTGTTCAAATGGCTTCTTGGTCACCGCAAATACAAACATAACAATTAGCAACATCATATAGCAAACATGATGATTAGCTACACTTATCAAACATAGTTAGTATCCTCGATGGTTTCTCCTTTCCGGTGCTATGAGCATTAATTGTCCATGGCAAGACACATCCTTGCATCCGCCCTGAACCTTGTTTTGTCGATTTAATGATGTGGATGTCAAATTGCCCATTAATTGCATACTTTCTGACAGCCAGTCTGAATGCTTTCATGTCGGGAAGACGTCGCCAACACTCATCGTTGGATTATCCTAATCAATCACATTCCCACTCTCTAGGTATGTCATCATCCATCGCAATTCTTTGCCTCAAAGAAATTCTTCCTCAATTCCACATGGAAGAGGACTTGCCATTGGTGTTGTTCTTCTCGAAGTAACCCTAGCATCATCATCAGCTCTCAAGCCAAGTAAGACATACATGTCATTCTCACCCATAGCAACATCTCTATCATCGCCGTGAGATGGAGCACCTTGTGTGATTTCAATAGTTGTCCAATCCACTGCATCTTCGATGCCCAAGCGTATGGGATTATTGGAAGTACTTCCAACTAGTTGTGATACGGCAATGGGAGTAGGAGAATGAGGTGCATTGGAGGCACAAGGACCATCTGCACTGATATCAATTCTTGCTGCAATTCGGTCATTACCACTAAAAACTTCATCAAGGCAGGTCACACTAGACTGACTACACTGATATCCGGCTTTGGGGACAACCTCTACAAATAATAACTAGTATTTAAGGTTCCATCGATCCATTAATGCATCTTGCAACTCATGTGTGTACAGAAACTTGACATGTTCATTGGTTATCTTGTCAACTCCGTATGCAAATGCCTCCTGAGAAGGTCCCCAAATAATCCTCTCTCCAAGATCAGCATACAACTTGTCAATCGTGTAACCCTTAACATTTATTATTCACTCCAGACCTGTACGTGGCATAGCTGTTGTGCTACCATCGTTCAACACGACAATGTAAGCTCCAACTCTAACGCTTATCCTAAATGCCAATTCAGGGTCAATCCTACCGGATTTGCAACAGAGAAAAACAGAAATTTCATCACTCATCAGTAGTTCATACCTACGCGACAATGGCACAACAGAAGGCAGTGCAAAGAAAAAACAGAAATTTCATCACTCATCATTCCAAGATATGTTGTTCACACGCATCAAGCACAACAGAAAGGGATACAGATCGAGCAAGCAACAATGGTAAGCGGGGAAATGGGGACATACCTGACTGGGATCTCCTTGGGATCCATGGCGCCCTACTAGCTTGCTCCGCCACGTCGCCGCCTTCAAGTGCCGTTGGGAGCGCGAGCACAGAGAAGGGGATTGGGGAGCCACGTACACATGCACCACTACTACACGCCACGTCGCCGTAGTTGCAGCCACCTTCAACTAGCGCGAGCATAGAGAAGACAAGGGGATTGGGGAGAAAATAATGAACCTTAGCGAGCGCAAGCGACCGAGAGCAATTTGGTCGGGTGCGACGGGAACGGGGTTGTGCCGACCGAGGAGCAAGACAATCATTTCACATGCCATGTAACGGGAAAACGAGCAAAAAAGAATAAAATAATGCAAAGAGGGCAAAATCTGAAGAAATAGACAAAGGAGGGGGCAAAAAATGTATTAGGTCGGGCAAGAGGATAAAATCTGAAAACGCAACTAAAGGAAGGGCAAATAGTGAATTCCCCCATTAAAAAACCATAGTCCCAACATGTCGGGTCGTCAACTATCATTATGCTCAGTGACGCGATCTGATCTATCGTGCACCGCTTACTGATCCAACCGACGCTGAAGAGGGTGGGGAGAACGGACGACCACCAACTCCAATTTTGAAGTAGTATATAGAGATATTTTTTGAGACAAATATATACTTATCATTTTCATCTTTTTAATATAAATATTCATAAAGATATTGATCAACAAATTAAGTTTATAAAGTTTAGCTACACCTTTCCGTAAAAGTCGCTCTTTTTTTTACTAGACAGAGTTTTTTATTATACCTTTTCAGATTATATATAAGTAAAAGTTATTGGAAAGTATATTTGTTGGCAAATCCTTTTTTTTGTTTCTTGCGGCTAAAGTTTTAAAAGAATGACCGAAAGCGTTCTAAAACGACGTCTAAATGAGGAAGGGAGTATACGGATAAGGCTAATTACTCAATAGTTGTCGAGGGGAACTTAGTGTAGTTTAGTCTCATATTGCTTATTCTATTATAAGGGGAGACCTCCTCTCTTTATATAAAGGGACAGAGTGCTCTCATTCTACACACATCCGAGATATCAATGGAGAGAGAGAGAGAGGCTATCTGAAACTACATCTATTGTGTTCTTCTTCATCTACTTTTGTTCTTGTGTGATTGATCGTTGGCAATGCGACCCATATCCTACAACACATTATCATCACGATAACGCTCCCACTAAAGGCTTCCTGGTATGTTGCTCGATTAATCTATCATGTTCAATTTAGTAGATTGATCTATTATGTGTTTTCGGCATCACCCACGGCATATGCATCATCATTGCCTACCATGATTCTAATCCCACCATGCGCCGCCCACGGTGGATCATCGTGTGCCGCTAATGGCGACCATACCTTTGCTGCCAACGGCGGCCACCCGCGGCCCCTCGAGGAGGCAGAGAGGCGGTCATAGTCCCCAGAAGAGGCAGCGTGGGGTCTACCTCTAGTAGATCAGGCTCCTCTACCCCCACAGTCCTCGCGTGCTGATGATGAGTATCATCCTAGTGAGGAAGAGGATGAGGAGGATGATTTCCCTGAGGCAGAGGGCACTACTACAACACAAGATTTTTTGGTTGCGGGGACCTACGAACCTGCCACGACAACCAACCCGAGAGGAGGACAAGACTGTCATCGTTCATGTTGGCGACACGTAAGTAACTGTTAGCACTTTCATTAATTTAGCCCACTTGCTTGCAGATCTCAAAAAAACTAATGTGCAGGCAATGGCGAGAAGAAGGCGGGGGTGAGAAATGTAGACTTCCGAATGGCATAATTGGCGTGTTGATTCGATGGCACTTCCCTGGCTTGGTCACCTACAAAGGAAGGCGGGAGCCTGCATGGACATGGTGCCACTCACAGGTCGCCAAGATACCGGCCATTGAAGGAGAAATACAATTTGACAATTGTTTTTGCGCAGTGGAGGAAAGTTTTTGGGTAAGTGATCAATATGTGTCTCTTCGCAATTATGTAGGTCTTGTTTTTTGTATAGTTATTACAAGAATTTGATCTCTCGATTACCAACCGTGTGATTAATGAATTGAGTAATCGGTTCATGAAATTATTGAACTTTTTGTCTATGGATGTCTGCATAGCAAGCGGTGATAACACAAGTTAGATTCGTGCAAGTTATTGGTGTTTTCCAACCTACTCTTTCGCCTATATAGATATCATGAGCACTTCATTTAAATTTCTTCTTATATGCATCTCAGAACTCATGTTTTCCTCATTATACATGGTCACTAAGTGTCCCTTGTAATTGTTTGCATTTGTTGGTGAACACATTGATGTCCGGACTCATCGATATACCCATTCTAAATATTCTTGTAGAGGATGCACAAAAGCCAAGTAGTTGATGCCCTAATGTCAACGACAGAGAAAAGCTCACACAAAATATGTTACCAATGTATACATAAATTAACTTCATGTACTTACACTATGATTTTGGACATTAGCAACCATCCATGAATTTCGTGATATTTGCCCATATATGAAAATTATGTGGGAAATAACACAAAGAGAGGCATACATGCACTGCATGTGTTTGTCTTCACTTAACTTGTTATCTTTCAATAAATGCAGTTCATACATGCTTGTTTAGAAAACTTTCAAGTAATGTTTGTTTACTTAATTGCCGCTCTTGTAAGTACTTGTAATTGTAGAAACATAGGTGCCTAAAAGTGACCAAAGATGTTGATTTCTCGCATTATGATGTGTCCTGTGTTGTTATCTTGTTATTTGCTAATCTTACACATTATCTTGTTATTATCTAGTGGTGGTTTAGATGGGGTGAGGGATAGGAAGTCGATTCTAGGAGAGTGGTGCGTAATTCATAAGAAGTCGATCCCACAGATGATCTATGAAGCACGCATCCAAGCGGTGATCTATTACCACACACAAGTCCTTGGAAAGGAAATTCATAGGGCCGAGGCTTGCCAAACGCATATCACTTTGGAGGAGTACATGTAGGTAACCAATTGTACAAACGATGTCCTTTATTACAATCAATTCTACTTTATTCATATTTAACACTTGGTTAATTTAGGCAATACCTTGGTGGGCCCAGAAGTGTGAAGATGCATGGCGGCAGTTTGCCCAAAAGAGGTGGTGCAACGAATAATGGTTAGAGACCTCTCGTGCTGCTAGGGAGCAGAGATTGTTGATGGACGGGCAGCACATCGTCAAGGCAGCTCCTCCATGGCTTGTTACAAGAAGCACTTGGTATGTCAGCATGTTTATATTGATTGTACGTCGCAGATACATATTTATTTACCTCCGTGTTTTTTTTTGGTGCAGGAAAAGAAGAAGCAGAGGCCTGTCTCCGATATAGATGCATGTGTAGACACTAGGAGGGATGATCTGGAGGGCACCTTGTGCAGCCAGCGCGCAACAAACAACTTGGTACGATTTCTGCTGATTTTGCCCATGAATGTTTTCGCTCCTTGATGATTTTGTCCAACAGGCTGCATATACTGAGGCTGCTAAGGAGATTCATGGTGAGGACTTCGACGTAATGAATTCACCACTGGACGCGACTGCTGTGTGCAAGGCTAGAAAGGGGAATAAACATGGTCGTTTCTTCATGGGTGCTGGCTACATTAGCACACCGACAACCCTCTCGGAGGTCCGAACCATGAGTACTGCATCAACGGATGAAGTACACCTTCAAAGACGACCGCGACCATCACATGGGATATTTTCTCAGGTTTCTGAGCTCCAGGCGAGGCTGCAAGAGGAAATCGAGGCTAGGCAGCTGTTGGAGCATGGTAGTACAATAACAAAGTAATATGCAAAAAAAATATAGATATTCGTACTTGGCTAATGTATGGCAATGTGCAAACAAATATGCAAGCACTCGGGACCAGGACTTGACTTGATGGCCCTACACCAGGGGAACCACTGCTTAACTTATCTACTCCAGTTAGTAACTGCATACTGATTATTATATTGTTAGTCTCTTATGAGTACTTGAGTCAGAAGACATTGAAATGACATGCAATGTAATTATTAGTCGCTACTGCAAATTTCTTATAATGCGATTTCTTATGAAAATGTAGGGAACGGCGGGATCAATGGTAGATCCAGCTGCTTTTGGTGGTAATGCTAGTGCTAATGCTAAAGATGGTGCACGTGTTAATACTGGTGCTAATGCTGAAGATCATGTGAATGTGTCCATCGCCGAGAGACCACCACCAGGTGCTTGCTATTTTCATGATCTACTTGTGCAAACATGAACATACATCACTCCATTTTTGTGTTGATGTAGCATATATGCATGCACGTGTGCTAAAACATGCAAATGTACCTATCTTTTCTTGTGATGTTGAAAATTTTGGAGGTATTTTCATGTATGCTAAACATGACAGTATACTATGTCAATTAATGATATGCCTAATATAGTTGTATGCGTTGATGCTGAATTACTAGTTTTATTCATTGGAAAACTATTAGATCAACTTGTTCGTGTTGATGCTTATAAATTGAAGGGTGAGACTACTATTAGAAAGTATGTAATCGCTGCACTTCATTTTTGAATGTTGTGTTTTGATCTTAATTGTACTATATAATATCACAATTGGACAGCTATTGCTTTTCCTATATGCTGTTTGGTTTAATATAAATTGGTGTTGAAATAGCAGTTCTCTTCATTGTAAGTACAAGTAGACTAACTTGTTCGCGTTGATGCTTAGTGAAAGACAACACTTTATTAGTACAAAGTACATACTCTGTGTTCTCCAGTTGTGAATAAAGTGTTCAGATCTTGATTGTACTGAATAACTTCACAACTAGACAGTTATTGCTTTTTCCTAAATGGTTTTCTGTTTATACTTGTGTCCTATTGCTAACAATATATTTTTGACTTAAAGAGTAGCCAGTGCCATCCAAATAGTCATTCTACATTATTTACATTATTTTTCTCATATGATTGATCCACTACAAATTAACAAGCCAAATTCTGTGCTATTTCATCTACTTAACAAGCCAAATTTGTACGTCAGCATTACTACTACAGATATGTGCTGTCAATAGTTAAGTTAATTATCTTTTCATGTAATATCAATTCCTTGCTTTTGTTGTAAGATGGCACTAATATTAAGTTTTGTTGTATCTGCAGAACTCACAAAATGATGCTGGAGTAATACGTATGAAACCCTGTGATCCCCGTCGCATCCTCCATAATAACATTGCACAGAAGATTGAAACAGAAAATTATGTGCAAATGGTAGCAGTGATATGTGCTTTTGTTTGATGTAACGGATAAGACTATGAAATTACTACTTGGAACTGTTATATGTATCATGCCTTATGCTTAGATTTTCGAATTTGAACTTGAATGTTGTGAGCTCGGGAACTGTTATATGTATCATGCCTTTTGTTCGATCTATATATGCCTTATGCTTAGATTTTCGAATTTGAACTTGAATGTTGTGAGCTCGGGAACTGTTATATGTATCATGCCTTTTGTTCGATCTATATATATTGTAAATTGTGGTATTTTTCTTGTTGTGGAATGGATGGATGGATTATTTGATTGCTGAGTTTTTTGTTAGTGCAGTTTAAAATTAAATGCAAAATCGAATGTACAAAATTAGTGAAAAATGGGTTGGTGTTGTTCGGCACATTCCCGAGTGTTGACCAAAAATTCCCCGAGTGTCGACACTCGGGAAATGGACCAAACATTCCCCGAGTGTTAACACTCGAGAAATATGCCAAAACGTTCACGAGTGTCATTTTTGCCATACACTCGGGAAAGGTCTGCCACGTGGCAATTTCCCCTGGTTTCGTCGGAAACTTTCCCGAGTGTCATTTTTGCCATACACTCGGGAAATATCTGCCACATGTCAATTTTCCATGGTTTCGTCCAAAACTTTCCCGAGTGTCATTTTTGCCATACACTCAGGAAAGGTCAACCACGTGTTAATTTTCCCTGGTTCGTCCGTCGCCTTCGGAAACTTTCCCGAGTGTTTCCTTCAGTACATTCCCGAGTGTCCACACTCGATAAAGATTTCCATTATGGTTAAACAAGCCGTTGAGGCGTGCTTTGTCTCAAATCGGGATTCTGATAGTGAGATGTGCTTCTGTTATTAATTTGCTGATCGTGATAGATATTGACATATTTGGCTATCCTTCCCTTAATTAACATGTCGACTTGCAAAGTCAGCAAGTTTAGTCTGGGGTTATACCCCATGAATCTCCCGTAGGTTGACCAATCTTATACATTACAAGTCCTAGATTCGATCGGACGGGCACGGACGAGTCTAGCAGCATCCGATGGAAAAAAAAATTAGCAGCCACATGGCCACATGGTTCCTGTCCCTTTCTGCCTCCTTTTATAAAGAACTAGAAGTTCACTCGCGCAATGGCGTGGGCGGTAACGGATTGGCAGCCTATTTAATAGTGAGATTAAATTGAGGTATATTATATATATATATATATATATCTATGTATGTATGTATGTATGTATGTATGTATGTATGTATGTATGTATGTATGTATGTATGTATGTATCTATATATATATGTATATATGTATATATATGTATATATATATATATGTATGTATATATGTATGTATGTATGTATATATGTATGTATGTATATATATATATATATATATATATATATATATATATATATATATATATATATATATATATATATATCATGTTTGGTCTCTTAAAACCGCTAGGAGTTTGGATTCTCACTTTTACTATAGAGAACATGGATACTACTAAATCATAGTTGCAAAAGTAAATGAACTCAACAGATTTATCCATATGCAATTTATAATGTGATATCGCATAATCATAGCTTCAAAAGTAAATAAATTGAACAAATTTATCCTTATGTAACATATAATGTGTAAAGTTTGGATTCTCACTTTGACTATAGAGAACATGGATATTGCATAATCATAGCTGCAAAAGTAAATAAAGCGAACAAATTTATCCACATGCAACATATAATGTGATGTTTACATATTCATGCAGATCTGTAAGAACAATCGGATTCTTAGTTAGCAACAGCGCTAAAATTTTCAAGAAAAGCATAACCTTGAATCCTTTACAGAATCATAGCGACGAAAGTAGTAGTCATCAACCTTATCAACCTCTCCGGTGGTGGAAATGGGTTTGCCACCAAAGTAAAGAGGTAGCCATCAGCCAGAATCACCCAAAAAGCTATATAAAAAATGTACAAAAAATCTGGTAATGACCCAAGATGAATATATTCATGCAAATCTGATTCTTCACATAATCAAAGCGACAAAAACAGTAGTCATCAACCTTATCAACCTCTCTGTTGGTGGAAATGGGTTTGCTGCCAAAATAAAGAGGCAGCCATCAGCCAGAATCACCAAAAAAAATATCTAAAAAATGTATACGAAATCTGGTAATAACCCAAGACGAATATATTCACGCAAATCTGCAAGAACAATCGCATTATTAGTTAGCAATAGCACTAAAATTCTCAAGAAAAACATAACCTTGAATCCTTCACGTAATCACAATGATTTAATAGGAAAAAATGCAACATCGTTCAAGAAAAGACCACATGTGATCCAAAGAACAATTCATAGTCATGAAAATCGTGCTATGGTGCTCGCCCAATGTCTGTTTCAGAAGTTTGTGGTTGTTCCATTACAAATGTAACACTCTTGTTAGTGCCAGTTAAAAATACTTTTTTTTGAACCAATATAAGATATGGCATTAATAAAAGATATTGGCTAGGAATATGAAGACACTGTCAATTGAGGTAGGTATTTGCTTACCTATATTGTGTGGACTCCTGAGGGTAGTGCTTGGAATGCGAATTGTATCTGCACCTAGTAAGCGTTGGAACCTATAGGGGAAAAAGGAAAAAAATTAAGCATGCTATCTTTTTTATAAAGTAAATAAGTATAGGTAGATTACGATATAAATATGCGTACAGAAAGTTACTTAGCAACCAAATAAAATAAATCATGTAGGAAAGGATTAGAGTTGAATACCGGGGCACAACTATAGAAAGGACAGGTTGCCATATCGCTAGGGCCGTAGTTGTTTGAGGATGAGCGTCCTGTAACTAATATAATAGGAAATGGCATGATAAGTGCATAGGACTAATGATATCAAACACAGATAACTATTTGGAATGATAACATATGTACACGTGCTTTTTCTAGCATCAATGAACCGTCAGGATCAGTAAAAAAACTCGAAAGGGACTGTAGCTCGATCCCATCACCAAGCAATATAATATAAGTGAAAAATGCATCTCATTGATAGGGAATATACAAAAGACATATGAGATGAAAAGAAAAATGAAACAGAGAATACATGGAGGATTCATAGGCAATAGAGCAGCAAAATTAGGGAAAAATGAAATGTCTTTCTAGAGTGGTAAGCGAACCACCTTTTTCTGTCAAAGACTAACCTAAGCTCACTTTCAGGAACTAATAATATCCACTGCTCAAAAAAGAAGGATAGGAAACAATAACATTATGTGAAAGAGGAAAAGCATGGTCAGGGAGAAATAATGCACCTGACAATCTTATATACTATCGAAGAGTAAAGACTTTAGAATCAGCTAGTAAATAATTGAGGAGTAGCTGAGATGATAGCAATTTGCAGGAAGCAAAAGTAGGTAGAGGTACTAAAATATCTGGCGTAGTGGTGACATGTTTAGGACATGAGATAGCTGATCGTACATGAGATTATGCATGATTATTTACAGGTTAAAGTACCAATTTGCCAATGGTTTACATCAGACTTCACAGATAAGACTATCCAAGACTGCAAATAATCGGGTAGAATATCGCATACGAGATATAAAGGAAGCTAATGTTTTGGTATGTGATTGCAGTTTTCTTTTATCTTTATCTCAGATTCTCGAGTTACATACTCTGAACGCATAATCTTTTTTTGTATCTCTATGTCATACATTAATAAAATTCTGTAATTCTATAGAGCTAGATAAAGATCTCTATCTGCATGTAGCAGATGTTGGACTGTTCATGCAGCAGAAGGATACTAAATTTGATTCAGTTGCAAATTGGATATCTTTTGGCGAGCCTACTGGTGGTTTCTACCAATTTGACAATGTTTTACACACTACTTCACAGATAAGACTATCCAGTACCTGCAAATCATTGGCTAGAATACTGTACATAGAGATATAAAGGAAGCTAATGTTTTGGTATGCGATTGCAGTTTTCTTTTATCTTTATCTTAGATTCTCGAGTTACATACTCTGAACGCATAATCCTTTTTTTTACCTTTGTGTCATACATTAACAAAATCCTATAATTTTATATAGCTAGATAAAGATCTCTATCTGCATGTAGCAGATTTTGGACTGTTCATGCACCAGAAGGATATTAAATTTGTTTCGGTTGCAAATTGGATATCTTTTGGCGAGCCTACTGGTGGTTTCTATAAAAAGAATATGATTGGGACGTTAATTTACCTGCCAACAAAAACTCTGAGAAAGGATCTATATACAGAAAATTCATATGTATATAGATTTGCAATATCTATCAAGTAAGATATGTCCCATTTGGAATAACGTAGCATAGCCCTATATGCTTCAAGTGTCTCGCTATAGAACTACACTACATAAACATGATTAATTCTATCATCACTACCAATGGTAGCACAAACCCACAAAGCTAGCACAGGAAAAACTCTCTCGAGAGGTATATGTTACAAAAAAAACTATCATAGACAGTGTTTGTTGCATAGCACATCTATTAATAGCGCAACTCAAGAGTAGCTAACTTTGCAGCTATGACCATTTATAGGAATAAATCATGCAAACATGTAAATATAGCGAATGAAATGAATAGGAACTTACTCTTATTCACTCGATGAACTACCTAACTGCGATTGTTGGCTCTTTCATGGCTATGTAAAGCACACACACTGCCAACTATTTCATCACCCTGAGGATCAATACTATCTGCTATCTGCCTCTATAGATACACTGCATCATCCAAGAAGAAACAGAATAATGAGTAAAAATTCGCAAATCAAGAGAACACTACCATGTATAAAGAGGTCAAAAGATCGATTCCCCATCACAGCAGGAACCACCACATGATATACACTGCCTTGAGTGCGAGTGGGCGGAGCGGCAAAGGCGTCGCCGGCTTGAGCAGGAGCGATGTCGTCACATAGGACCGGGGGCGCGGGCGAAGGAGAGCGGGGAGTGGGAAGCGTGGAGGGGGGGTAGGGAGCGGTGGGCGGGCACGACGGGAGGAGACGGGATGAAGGCAGTGGGGGGCGGCGGGAGTGGGGGGGAGGGGACCAAGTGTCGCGGGTAAGGCGGAGTCACCACATGGAGAAAGGAGCACACTGCAAGGGGCATGGGAAGACAAATCTGCGATCTTTGGGAAGAGCAAGGGCAAGGGGAGGGAGAGCGAAGGGGCGAGGGCTGGAAGAGGGAGGGAGCGGCAGCGCCGGGGGAGCGAGGCCGATGGGGCAGCGTGGGAGCGAGGACGATGGGGTGGCGGGTGAGCGAGGACGATGGGGCAGCGGGGGAGCGAGAGCGAGGGAGGGCACCGATGCAACGGCTGGAGAGGGTGGGCGGCAGGGAAGCAGCGAGGGGAGGGGAGCGGCGGCGTGTGACGGATCGAGAGAGGACTTGCGAGGAGAGCGAGGAAGGGAAGCAGCGAGGGGAGGGGAGCGGCGGCGCGTGACAGATCGAGAGAGGATGGGCGAGGAGAGCGAGGACGATGGGGCGGCGGGGGAGCGAGGACGATGGGGCGGCGGGGGAGCGAGGACGATAGGGCGGCGGGGGAGCGAGCGCGAGGGAGGGCGCCGATGCAGCGGCTGGAGAGGGTGGGCGACAGGGAAGCAGCAAGGGGAGGGGAGCGGCGACGCGTGACGGATTGAGAGAGAACGCACGAGGAGAGCGAGGAACGGGATGACGATGAGCCGATGTGGTTTTGGCGAGTTCGCGACGCGCAACGTGGGCCTCGACACGATCCGACGGGCAGGCGTGGCCGCGCGCGAGATCTGCGAATCCGACGGCCCGAAGCGGCCGTGCGCGAGATCTGACGGACCACATTTTCCGGGCGACGTGGCAGGGCCGCTGAGCCCCCTTTCTTCCAAGAATTAATTTTAGTAATGATGATGCAGCAAAGTCAAATGCAAAGAGTTGAGAATGTGTGTGATGGAATGCAATAGTCATCTTAAGCTGTGAATATCTTGAAAATAGAGGAGATATCCCAAAATTCCCAGATGTTCTTAGTATTATACTACTCCGGAGGTATGAAATTTGCATCCTCCTTTTTTTGTGTACTACAAGTCATCTAGTGCAGCGGTTGGTGATTTGAAGCGACATGAAGAACGGAAAATGATAAGCTTGGTTCGTCCCATAAGAATTTCGATTTAGCAGTACTGATTACGCAAAAATAAAAGGAGTAATTTGATTAATCAAAGTTATAGTCTAAGATTACATGACACACGACCTCCCTTCGCAATTATAGAGGTTTTGACATAGCGAGACTCAAACCCTATCGGGCATTCTTTCGTTTATTCCAGCTGAATGAGAACCAACGCGGCGACGCCATCCATGTAACATGCTGAAACCTCGACGAAACTTGCACTGAAACTTCTGAACGTTGCGTCTTCAAACTTTGGATGTTGGATTCAATCTGTTAAGATGTATTCCCCCCCCCCCCATTGTATAAGGGGTTACCTGCATATATGTCATACCTGTACTTGTATATATATTGGCATATTGGCCTCATGATGAATACAATCGCTATTCATAACATGGTTTTAGAGCAAGATTAGGGTTAAGATTTCCTCACGTGTTTTCTCACATGGCCGACGCCGGCCTCCTCAGCCGCCGGTTGTCACTCGCCGCCCTTGTTGCCTCTACTCCTCGCGCTCTTCGGTGCTTCATCGTCGCCCGAGCCACTTGCGATTCGTCTGCATCAGCTCTGCTTCACGTTCCAGTCACCCCGAGGCCAACGTGTGATCGTCTTCCCCTCGGACCGCAGCCTGGGACCTTCGCCGCCGGGCTTCCGCCAGCCGCCACCATCGCCGGGTTATTACATCGTCATCGCCGCGTCTCTTCTCGCGCTGACATCGCCAGCACCACCCGCCAGACCGCACCGCCCCCGATGTCTCCGCCTCTGCTGGGGCCGCCGCCGCCCACGATCGGACCGGCGACCGGATTTCGCTGCTCGCTGCCGAACTCGCCACCGCCCGACTATCATCGCCGGGATGATCGCGCCTGCCGCCGCCGCCAAGACTATACTAGCCGCCGCCGCTTGTTCGCCGATCCGCCGCCGCCAGATCGCATCGTTCGGCCGCCACCGCCGCCGCCGCTTCCGCTCAGAGACGCCGGGAACCCTAGTTCTGCGCGCGGCGCTTGGCGCTGCGCAGTGCATGTGTGTTGCAGATAGTGGGCCGAAGGCCTTTTTAGCCGGTTTTAATCGACTATAAAAAAAACCAGTATGTCGTTCTAACCGCCGCGCCGTCCAGCGCCGTTTGTTAGACTTTGTTGCCTTGGTCGCTGTGCCGTCCAGCACCACCTACCAATGGGCATTGTTTCTGTTCCTCGCTGCCCGGTGATCTTCAATGGTCTCAATTATCGGGACTGGTTTCAGCATATGCGCATCCACATGCGTGGTCAGCGTCTTTGGGATTTTCTTACTAGCGAGTTGCCTTGTCCGCCTCGCCCTGCTCCGCCTACTGAGCCTGTACTCCTAAAGGATGCTTCCGAAGATGCTCATACAAAGGCATCTGAGGTGTTTGAGGATGCCATGGAGACTTTTCAGACTCAATATGCTACCTACAAGATATAGATTGATGAGGATGCTTGTGCCTCTACTATTCTGGTTGCTAGCATGGAGGTGCAATTCACTGGGGATGTCGTTGATTTGGCTTCAGCATAGTTGATGTGGACACATCTGCGCAACCGCTACGAGCCGTCTAGTGATTCGTTGTACCTTTCTGTTGTGCTTCAGGAGCAGTCGTTGCAGTAGGGAGATGCCACTGTGGACGAGTTCTATGCCCAATTGTCTGCGGTATGGCGTCAGATTGACTCTTTGGGACCGGTTGTTTGCCACACGTGTCGTCTTTGTCGCCGCCGCTAGCCTCACTCGAGCTTCGTCAGATTCACGACTTCTTGACCCATCTCCGGGCTGAGTATGAGCAGACTCGTGCTCAGTTGCTGGCACGCTACCCTCGTGTGACCTTGTTGGAGGCCTTTGCCGCTGTTTGTGCTGAGGAGATTCGCTTTCGTGTTACGGGTCTGCTGTCGTCGTCGTCATTTTCTTCGATGCTAGCAGCTCTTCTAGTTTCTACACCCAATATGTCTCCAGCTACTCCTTCACCGATGGTGCCTTCACCAGCGACAGATGCTGTTGGTACGGGACTACACTGCACTTACTGTAACAAGGATGGACATATACAACAGACTTGCTACAAGAAGAAGAAGGATTTACGTCGTAGTAGCCTTCCTCCACAGGGAACTGGTGGTTCCTCCTCTCAGAGGAGTTCTGGTGCTTCTAATTCTCAAGAGTTTCTCACACTCATCGCGTCAAGATGGTCGCTTTTGCACCATTCGTTCTCATGGTTCTCACAAGATGCCTTCTAGTGAGAGACCACCTTCTACTTCTTCCTTAGGTATATCACCTTGGATTCTTGACTCTGGTGCTTCCTTTCATATGACACTTGATTCCACTAGTCTCACTTCCATTTGTCCTTTAGCTGCTCTTATCACTGTTCAGACAGCAGATAGTACCTCTCTTTTTGTCACGGGACGAGGCACTCTTTCCAATTCCTCTTTATATATTCCTGTTGTTTCTCATGTTCCCAAACTAACCATGCAGCTCATATCTCACGGCCACCACCGATCATGGTTGTCGGTTATTCTCGAATCGATTCTTGTTGTGTTCAGATCGACGACGGGACTCGTTGGTACTGCCTCGCCGCCGCGGACTACGTCTCTGGGAGCTTGACTAGCTTCATCTTCCTTCCGCTGTTCTCGCCAGCCTTGTCGCCTCCACCGTCGCGGCCGCTTTTCCTGCATCCTCCACTGCATCTTTTGCTCAGTGGCATCATCGTTTAGAACATCTTTGTGGGTCGTGTCTATCTTCTTTACTTCATCGTGGTCTTTTAGGGTCTGTGTCTGGTGATGTTTCTCTAAACTGTCAGGGTTGTAAGCTTGGTAAACAGCTTCAACTTCCTTATCCTTCCAGTGAGTCGGTGTCATAGTGTCCTTTTGATCTTATTCATTCTGATGTATAGGGTCCGGCTCCTTTCGTTTCGAAAGAAGGTCATCGATATTATATAATTTTTATTGATGATTTTTCTCGTCACACATGGATATACTTTATGTCATCTCATAGTGAGGTTTTATCCATCTACAAGACTTTTGCCATTATGATCCGTGACTCGCTTGATTCTCCTATTCGTGTCTTTCGTCGGTCGACTGCTGGGGAATACTTGTCGAGTCCTTCGTGGTTTTCTTTGCCGAGGTGGCACTCTCTCGCTTTTCTTGCCCTAGTGCTCATGCCTAGAATGGTGTGGCTGAACGAAAGCATCGTCATCTTCTTGAGACAGCCCGTGCTCTTATGTTTGCTTCTGCTATCCCACCGCACTTCTGGGCTGAGGCTATTTGTACTGCCACTTTTCTTATTAATATTCAGCCTTCTTCTGCTCTTCAGGGTAGGATCCCAGTTAAGTGTCTCTGTGGCAAGACTTCTGACTATTCTAGTCTTCACCTCTTTAGGTGTGTGTGCTATGTTCTTCTTGCCCCTCGTGAACGCACCAAGCTGACCGCTCAATCCGTGGAGTGTGTTTTTCTCGGCTACAGCGCTGAGTATAAAGGATATCGTTGTTGGGATCCTGTTCGCCAACGGATGCGGGTTTCTTGGGACGTCATTTTTTATGAGTCTCGTCCTTTCTACTCTCGTCCTTCTCCTTCCACCACTCCAGCATCTCTTATCGAGCCGCTTTCTTTCCTAACATTTCCTGCCACCCCCATACTCACCACACCTCCATCACAGCCTTTGGCCTCTTCGGTTCCTCCTGCACCGTCGCCTTCACCACCGTCACCCTCTCTAGAGGCTCCTCCCGGCCCTCGTCCTTCTTATCCTCTCTACTACACTCGTTGTCCGCGAGTTGAGGATTCTTTTGATGTACCATCTTCTTCTGATGGTTCATTTTCTTCGGCCTCTCCTCGATATGCTCTTCGTGATCGCCAGTCTATTCGGCCTCCTGCGCGCTTTTGTTTAGCGGCTCTTACCGAATCGACTTCTTATTGCGATGTTGCTATTCATCAGGAGTGGCAGCATGCGATGGCAGAGGAGATTGCTGCCCTTGAGCATACTGGCATGTGGGATCTTGTACCTCTTCCTACACAAGTTACTCCTATCATGTGCAAGTGGGTCTACAAGATTAAGACCGGCTCTGATGGTTCTCTCGAGCGCTACAAGGCTCGTCTTGTAGCACGTGGTTTTCAGAGCATGGTTGTGATTATGATAAGACATTTGCTCCTGTGGCTCACATGACCACTGTTCGCACTCTTCTTGCTGTGGCGTCTGTTCGGGCATGGTTCATCTCTCAGCTTGATGTTAAGAATGCATTTCTCAATGGTGAGCTGCGTGAAGAGGATTATATGCAGCCACCACCGGGGTATTATGTTTCTAAGGGTATCGTTTGTCGCCTTTGCCGATCTCTTTATGGCCTCAAGCAAGCTCCTCTGTATGACCGAAACAGGCAACTAGAGGGGGGTGAATAGGAGCTCAAGAACTTTTCGACAAAGATTGAATTCAATTCGCAAATCACTCCAATAGCTATGAGAGCTATGAAGATCAATGTTCAGGCACAAAGGAAGTCTCACTTGAATCCAATCAACACTCCCAAGGCACAGCAGCAAACTACCCGAAGAAGTTCTAAAAAATCAGGACAATTGGTACTACTACAGTGTAACCAGTGGTACTACCTATAATCGGTACTACCAAGAAGTATAGAGCGGTACTATCAAGACCATGGTACTACCACAAGCATATAAAAGATACTACCGATTATCCTGGAGTTCGTCCCGACAGCTGAAAAACCAAATCTAAAATTGGCACAACTTTTGATCCACTCGGTCAAACTTCATGAAACTTGAAACAAAGCTTCTCTAGGAGGTTAGGAACCTATTCCAAACAAGGATCGAATAGATCCACATCAAGGTTCCAACCTTTTTGGATTTGAGTGAAGTCTGTTCCAAGAACCGAGCCAAAACCTAAACTGATCTAGCAACTTGCTCGTGGGTGATTGATGATCAAGATGATCCTAGATGTATTCCCACATGTCATAGCAAGCCAAATCTAGGCCAGAAAACAAAGAGAAACTCTCATATCAAAGAAAGCCCCAAAATCATCAAATAGAGAATAAGAACACAAATAGGCTTATCTGTGAAATCTTTGCTTGGATTCATTTCAGACAGATGGATGATTGTTATTTACAGCCACTCCATCTAGGAGGATAAAACCCACCACGTGAGCACACACTCAATCCAAACCCTATAACCCTAGCTCTCCCCTTTCTCTCCAAAACCCTAACAAAATAGGGCACACAATGAATGGGGGCTTCATCTGGCTCAACCTGAGCACACATCACCCCTCACTATTTATATGGAGGCTAGCATCTAGAGAATATTCCATTAGGGCACCCATTAAGCCCAACACACAAACGGGCTAACACACGCACGTATTTCAAAGCGCCGTCTTCGTCTTCGATTGACCTAAACCGCTTCTCCATGCGCCGAACCGCGCCGCGGTTTAGCCAAAGGTCACCAAGGCAGTTTTTGGTGAAATTACCAAAATACCCCTTCTTGATCCTTTTCCAAGAACTGAGTCCAATCATTGTGAAGCAATCCCATGCTTCGCCACGTGTAGGTTGATCAACGGCTCTCATCATGTTGGGAAATCTCTCCCGTCCGGCTCCCGCCGAAACCACCATGGCACTTGCACCGATCCCCGCGCTGCTTGATCCAACCCGTCGCACCAAGCTGCCCGTTCGGTCACCTTTGTCCATTTTACGCTATGCTTGAGTCCATTGACCTCACCCGGTATCCTCGATCATTCTAAACCTCAGCTCTCCAAGCTTAGTCCCAATCATCCTCGTCGTTGACCTACAAGCGTCCTACACAACAATAGACAAAGAAATCGATTACAGAAACAAGTTCTTCACAACTTGACCCACGTTAGTGAAAACATGCATCATGCAACACATATGCACTGAAGAACATGAACTTGACATAACCCAAAACAAACTCTCTAAGAGAAACAACATTCAGCTCAGAAACGGTATGTTATGGCCGGTACTACCGCACTACGGTAGTACCGCACTCATAAGTGCGGTCGTACCGCATCTCGGAGAAATCCAAAAATCTCCCAAAACATCCTCTCTGGAAAATCCATACCGCTCTCAAGCGGTCACACCGACATGCGGTACTACCGGCAACCAAGGCACAGTCGTACCGCTCCAGGAGAAAATCCATTCTCCAAAACATGCCTTGTGGAAATCTCTAACCGCCAAACAAAATCCGGTATCACCGCATCGTGGTGATACCGCTCAAACAACTGCGGTCATACCACACTTAGGAGAATCCCAAAATCTCCAAAAACATGTTCACTGGAATTTACATACCGCCAAGTATCAAACGGTATACCGCTTCTACGGTATTATCGCCACACAACTCGCGGTATTATCAAGATCGAAGATTATCAAGGTCGCGGGTAGGCTACGATAGCTACAAACAAAATTTTCTACCACACAAACCAGAAGCCAAGCAAGTAGATGATCATAGATCGTTACCACCAGACGCCAGAAAATGGAAGAACGGTTGAGCAACCGTCCAACGAGAGCGCTGCCGATGTAGTGGTCGAGTCGATCGCCCAACGCCCAGCAAGTCGATGCGGTGGTCGAGTCGATCGCCCAGCCCTCGCGAGTCAATCGCCTCTCCAAAGAACATCTGCAGCTCGTGAAAATCGCGATCGCCCTCAAGCGCAACAATCGTAGTAGCGCCTACAAGATCCACACGCCAGGTAGGAACAACCATACGCCGTGTGCTAGCACCAAGTCGCACGGTAGAGCTCTCAGGAAGATGGCGGCTAGAGTTTTGGTGGAGTTTTTCTCGCGTTCCTCCCAACAATTTCATGCATCTCCCTATATAGTGCTCGTGACGGATCCTATCCAACATGTTTGACAAATCGATTCAGATCGGGTTTGTTCCAACTGCTAATGTGTGTGACCAGAGGTTCATACGTAATCGGTTGTGACTCGAAACCCTTTCCGATCACGTAGTCTTAGCGGCTCCTAGCGTAACATATCGATTCTCGAATACACACAAATTATATCGGACGAACCTTAATGCAATATGATCTACGATCAGTCCTCATCACTCACGCACTGTGTGCTATCTCTATACGACCAGTTTGTATGTGGTCACGACAAGTTCAGAACTCCTCACGACCAGGTTACGACCACTGCGGATTACGCTTGACCGCCTACGACCAGCTCAGATTCCATACCACCAATCAGAATCGTCAACTAAGCGACCTACTCGTATACCCCTTTGCCTCATGATGTCCGGTTGAACCTGTGAGATGTGGTGTCATCCATGGATTGTTCAATACTTTCTCGATCGAGTGTCGATAACTTTACGTGGTCGAACACTTCGACTACTAGTGGCATGGCCATGCACTTTCTTTATCCGATCACAACGAGGGCCCGTAGATATCTCTCCCGTTATGTTAGGAGGGCAAATCCCATATCCGACCAAATACATTCCTCTACATGTTTCATAGCATACCCGAAAGCTACCTTTATAACTACCCAGCCATTTGAGTAGCGCTTGGCAACCCCTAAGAGTGCTATTACACATGTAGAAAACCATGCCGATCTCAGTCCAAGGATTATACATCATCATTGCTTGAGACCAACTAACGACACATAGAATCATAACAATCTCAATAGTGTCTCAAGGTGGGTCTAATCCAACATCATGTTCTCTAACATGTGTCCATATTATTGGTTTGATATCTCCATATCTATGACTCGTGAAACATAGTCATCAACCAATACATATGCTAGTCTATTCATATGTGTCCCACTCAGGAACGCTTAAGAATAATCATCGCAGAAATATAGAGTTTCACAATCAAGTCACATACTTGATAATCAATATTAACAATATTATTCTAGGAATAAGATAACATATTATCCAATGTCATGAACATAATGAAATATAATCATCTTTATGATTGCCTCTAGGGCATATTTCCAACAACTACCGCACCATCAATGCCGGTACTACCGATTTTCCTAACACTTTGCTGAAAACGACACTTTCGACAAAACTTCAAAGCTATTGCCAATTGTCTCATCATCCTAAGATCATGAGAATATCCCCATGATACCCACAATCTCCCCCTTGATGAACACATTGGTAATTTCCCAAAAAAGAAGGTTTTGAGGTTTGAGAAAGAAAAACTCAACGTTTTCGCGCAAAGGCACAACTTGGTCCAAATGCAAGATAAAGCAATGGAAATGACCAAGTTGGCTTCAGAATAGTGTCAGCAAGTGAGATAAGACAGAAGAAGTCAAGAAAGCTTCAAATTCCAGAAACAAGTCAAAAATCTCACTTAAGATCCATATGAAGGAACAATTGTTCAATTTGACCTTTGATCATTGTGAGGAACCAAGAGATGCAAAATGAGAAGCTCCCCTCACTATGAACATCCTAAAAATTCATTTTCTCCCTATTTCTTCATTTTTACCATTTCTCCCCCCTTTGACAATGTATTCATCAAGATGCACAGAGGAAGATAGAGCATGAATGACAAGGAATGACTGCAATTTAAATTATCCAATTTTTAGCAAAGGGAGCCATAAGAATTATCCAAGAGGACTATACAAGTATTACACCAAGCCATAATTTGTGAAGAAGCTATTGTAATTCAGGGCAAATCATATATAGCAAAGCTAAGGCCAAAAAAGCAATAATCTGTGATTAAATGAAAGTTTAGTAAGTTGAGGTGCACAAGATCATAGTTCAGCCAAAGGTATCGAAAAATGAGTCAAGCCATGTCAATAAACTAAATTGAACCAAGAAGCTATAACAGAGTCAATTTAGAGCGCTATGAGTTCAATGTTGAATCAATTTGTTCAAGCACTTTGAAATTTAGCACATTAAGCACTTGCTAAAATTTATGGTTTTATCTTAGTAAAGCAAGTCCTGGACTAGGAGCCATCCACAACTGCCTCCTAAGCTTCAATCAAATGACAATTTGTTTTCTTAGCATTGTGCTAGATCTCAAGCCTTGTCGCGACCATCCCAAGCAAGAAGCTTAAGAGAGTGGTCTAGGTCATCCAAAACTCCTCCTGAGTTCATGCCTAGTGCAATGGCAAGCCGTCTCATGAGAAAGAATTGGTGAGATCAGTTTTTTCGCACAGAAAAACTCATTTTTCATTTACTTGACTTAAGAACTATCATAGCTCAATTTAAAACTCAAAGTAAGTTCAAGACTCAATTTAGCCTATATGACATGGCATGAATCATGAGAGGATCACTATGGGAAAACTAGTCACAAGATCCAACAAGTCATGTTTTGATTCAATTTTCTCACAGATAATAAAGCTAGCATGGCAAAAGCTAAGCTATACATGAAAAGTCATAATAAACCTAGCAAACTAGCACAAGACATAGCAAGGTATAAAGTATGAAAGCATGTCACACAAGGATAATAATCAAAATTCCACGAGTTTATATTACAACGCAAGTTGCTGAATTTTAAAATGTATTATGGTACAATGAATGCCAAAAGAGCAAACTCCCCCTCAAAACAGGTCAAGAGGACTAATAACCCCCAACTCTCCCCGCAAAGAAGCAAAACGAGAAGAATCAAGAGCCTTAGTGAAAATATCCGCAACCTGCTGCTCAGACTCTACAAAGTGAAGCACAACATCACCCTTCTCTACATGGTCTCTAAGGAAATGATATCGAATGTCAATGTGCTTGGTCCTAGAGTGTTGCGCTGGGTTTTTGGTAATGTTAATGGCACTAGTGTTGTCACAGAAATGAGGAACATTACCCAAAGACATCCCATAGTCCCGCAGAGTAGACAAGATCCAAAGAACATAAGAGCAACCATCGTCATAGCCTACATACTCGACCTCTAAGAAGGATTGTGCAATGTAAGACTGTTTCCTAGATGACCAAGAGATAAGAGATGTGCCTAAGAAATGACAAGTGCTAGAAGTACTCTTCCTATCCACTCTACACCCCGCAAAATCAGCATTAGAAAAAGCCCGAATAGAGATAGCAGAATCAGAAGAATACCAAATTTCAAAGT
Source organism: Phyllostachys edulis (assembly GCA_036346405.1). Classification (NCBI taxonomy): domain Eukaryota; kingdom Viridiplantae; phylum Streptophyta; class Magnoliopsida; order Poales; family Poaceae; genus Phyllostachys; species Phyllostachys edulis. The sequence continues at coordinate 10,944,356 of CM070555.1, forward strand.
CAAGAGTGTCCTGGAGGTACCTGAAAATGCGACGCACTGCTTGACGATAAGAGGCACGATGGGAATCTTGAAATCGAGCACATAGACACACAGCAAATTGTATGTCCGGTCTCGACGCCGTGAGGTAGAGAAGAGAGCCAATCATGTTGCGGTATTCTTCCGTCCACGGGCTCTCCATCCTCATCGTGGTCCAAAGACGGTGGATGTGGCAATGGGAGTAGACATTGGCCCATCGCTTCCCATGTCGGTTACCAAGAAGGTCCTTTGTGTACTTGCTTTGATGAATGAAGGTGTCTTCTTTCGCTTGCTTGACTTGAAGACCAAGGAAGAAGGTCATCACTTATCATGCTCATCTTGAATTCCCTGCTCATAGAATCTGAAAATCTAGACACCAAAGCATGAGAAGAACCACTGAATATAATATCATCCACATAAATCTGAACCAATAAAAAGCCATTGCCATGCATGAGAGTGAACAAGGTTTTATCTACCATTCCCATTTTGAAATTATTTTTAAGCAAGAAACTCTTAAGCCTATCATACCAAGCTCTAGGGGCCTGCTTCAATCCACACAAGGCTTTAGAGAGCTTAAACACATGGTTTGGGAACTTGAGATTTTCAAAACCATGAGGTTGCTTAACAAAGACCTTTTCTTCTATGAAGCCATTAAGAAAAGCACTCTTGACATCCATTTGAAAAAGCTTAAAGCCCTTAGATGACATGAATGCTAGCAAAATACGAATGACTTCTAATCTAGCTACAGGAGCAAAGGTCTCTTCAAAGTATAAGCCTTCTACCTGAGAATAATCTTAAGCTACAAGCCTAGCCTTATTGCGAACTACCAACCCATCCTCACTTTGCTTATTTTTTAAAACCCATTTTGTTCCAATTACATTATGATTAGGTGGAGGTTCAACTAAGGTCCAGACTTTGTTTCTTTCAAAATTTTCAAGCTCTTCATGCATGGCACTGACGCAAGAGGAATCAGATAAAGCATGGGTGACATCTCGGGGTTCAAAAGACGCGACAAAACTAGAATGTGCATGAGAATCTGGAGAGATAAACCTGGAGCGAGTGACACGCTCATAAAGATCTCCAATCATCTGCTCAGATGGATGCTGTCACTGAATGTGAAGAAGAGGTCCTGGTGCAGAAGTGGCCTCTACCTCATGGACTATAGAGGTAGGAGCAGAGCCACTCGGATCGTCAGTGAAGGTGGGTAGAGGTTGCTCATCAGAAGCTGAAGAAGTAGAAGCAGGCTCTCCAACCACCTCAGAAGTGACTAGAGGATGGATTGGGGGTCTTCATCCTCAGAGTTGTCGTCGACGAAGATGCTTTCAGAAACCTATGTACCTGCACCATCAGGTCTAGTACCAGGGCTAGCCTCATCAAAAGTGACTTCGCAAGTCTCAGCAATTTTGTTGGTATCCAAATTAAACACACGATAGCCACGAGAATGAGCAGGATATCCAAGAAAAATGCCATCAGAACATCTTAATTCAAATTTATCCAAGTTGCCATGTTTAAGAATGAAGCATTTGCAACCAAAAATCTTGAAATGAGAGACTTTAGGCCTATGATTTTGGCTCAAAAGATGTCTTGCCTATGACAGATCTCAAGAACACCCTATTCGATACATAACAGGCAGTAAAGATCGCCTCAGCCCAAAACCTCCGAGGTGTACTATGCTCATCTAGCATGGTCCTGGCCATCTCTACAAGGGTCCTGTTCTTCCTCTCTACAACACCATTCTGCTGGGGAACTCTAGGTGAAAAGAACTGGTGCTCAAATCCCCTATCAGTGCAGAAAGTGGCAAAGGAAGAGTTCTTGAATTATGTCCCATTGTCACTCCTAATAGCTCTCAAAGCTCCAGGGAAGTCAACAGCTAGTCTAAGGACCAATTCTCTAAAATAGCCAAAAGCCTCGCCCTTAGAGACCAGAAAATAAACCCATGAATACCTAGAGAAATCATCCATAATCACAAGCACATACCATTTCCCACCTGCAGACTGGACTCTAGAATGGCCAATAGTGTCTAAGTGCAAGAGCTGACCTGGTCCATCAATCATCACTAAAGTAAGAGGTGGATGAGAAGCAGAAACCATCTTACCATGTCTACAGGGAGTGCACACTAGGTCTCTTACATTCTTAAGCAAAGGCAAACCTCTAATCAAGTTCTTGTTACTGACCCTGGTCAAATGGTCGAAGCCTATGTGTCCAAGCCTACGATACCACAATACTAGATCATGAGAGTCAGAAGCCACAAGACATCTAAGACTAGAAGAAGAAGAGATACTGAAATCATCACTAAAGATCTTCTCAAATCTAGAGATCCCAAAGACATGCTCACCCGAAGAGTCTAGAACTCTACACTCACCACTCTTGAACCTCACCTCCAGACCCTCATCAAGAAGCTGAGAAACAGATAGCAAATTATACCTCAGCTTACTTACCAAAGCTACGTTCTTAAGCATGAACTTGTTGTTGACGCGCACTATGCCCTTGGCTATCACGGTCCCGGTAGAAGTATCCCCAAAAGTGATCAACTCATTGTCGGATGCACGTGTGAGGGAGGAGAACCATCTAGAATCTACAGTCATGTGTCAAGAACACCCGGAGTCAACAAGCCATATGTCCTTCTTCCTCGCACGACGGACCTACAGAGCATTTAACAGAAGCATCTGTGGCCTCAAGATCAAGTTAGTGAGAAAAGATTTGGGAATCCAATACTGAGTCACACGATGCTTAGGCAAAGCAGTAGAAGCAGCAATAAAATGGTTAGGAGAAAAATCATAAGAATACACATGTGAAACACCTAGACCTCTCCTAATTGATCTACCAAAAGATCAGTACTCCCCTTATCTAGGTGCTACCCGTGGTCTCTCCTCACGATACCCTAAACCAAAATGTTGCCTAGAGCCACCAAAAGAGTCAAAGAAGTTATCTACAAACTTAGGCCTATGTCTAGTAGGAAAGACAGGCTGCCTAGCTCTAGAAACTATAGCAGGTGAAGAAACTCCTCTAATGGACCTCAGAGCACTCATCATCTCCTTCCTCTCTATCTTGGCTCTACGGAAGTAGAACTCAACGATGTGGCCATTCTTCTTGCAGAAGGTGCAATGGTACTTGACCTTTTGAGAGGTCTGACCTGTTGAAGTAGAAGCACATGTCTTACTAGAAGGGGTTTGGGCAAAACCTGCAGATCTAAAAACTACCTTAGATGGCTCAGGAGGTTCTACCTCAAACATACCACTCTCAACAGCTCTCACAATCTTAGGTGGATGATTCTTGGAATGCTCTAGGGAATTAAATCCTAGACCACTTTTCTTTACACTCACCTTAGATTGGTCGAGAATCATGTTGAGGTTCTTCTTCCCACTAGAAAATCTCTCAATAGTCTTTTTAAGGTAGTCATTTTCTTTGGCTAGATCCTTACATGAGGCACACTTATTTGACTCGATTACCTTATTATATCTGTTTTTAAGAAGAGCTACCTCAACCTTCAAAGACTCACAAGACACACAAGAGGCATTCTTAATCCTATTCACTTGCTCCTTGAATTTGACTCTAAACGTCTCTTGTATCTCATCTAAATTATGTCCAACTTCAATACAAAAGGCACAAGAATTAGAATCAACTACTTTCTTGGATGCAGTCATGGACATGGATTGTTCAATTTTAGCTTTCTCCTCTAGAGTCTTGTTTAGAGCTTCATTCTCGCCAGAGTTTAAGGCAATTTTCACATGATGCGATTTAGAATGAAGAACCATTTCACCATTTGTTTCATTTTAATCTTATTATCCTCACAATGAGAGCAAGTGTGACTAGCATCAAATTTCAGCAATTCTTTTGTAGCGCTATCTAATTTTAATTCAAGCAAAGCACAATTTGAGAAAGGTAAAGGAATAGCATCTACAACAGTCACATCTAAAGCAATAGCATTCATGCAAACAGGACTAGACGAGAGAGATTCTAGTTCATCAAGAGCATCTTTAAGTTGATTCGCAACAAAGGAATGAGCAGATTTCAGATTGGTCAATTCATTATGCAAGCTAGAGCAAGAATCACAAACATCAACAGAATTAATGGATTTGAGCCTAACAACTTCTAGGTTCAAGTTATCAATCATGGTGTCCTATCTCTTAATCATTTTAGCTTGCTTCTTCAGCTTTTTGTTCAAGAACCACCAAAGCACGCTTCATATCATTGAGTGAGGGGCATACCTCATCGGGATCGCTGAAAGGGTCGTCGTCATTGGAGGAGTCGATGTCGTGCATGTCCTTGGCCATGAAGCACATGCCGGTGAAATCCTGAGCCTTCTTCTTGCCGTGAGAATCATCGTCATCGTCCTACGCCCCCGAGTCCACATCGCTCATATCAACACTCTCAAGAGTGGCAAAGACCCGGCTGACGAACTTGCGGTAGTTTGGCTTCTTGGCTTTCGCATCCCGAGCTTGAGGATGCCTCCGAGAGTCCTTTTCCACCTTGCCCTTCAGTTTGGGGCACTTGGACCGAATGTGGTTTGGCTCACCACACTCAAAGCAAGTGATAGGACCACCTCTCCTTTTGTTCCTTACCTTGTTGTAGACTCTCGAGAATTTTGTGGATAGGAGGGCTAAATCATCCTCAGGTAGCTTCTCTAGCTGCTCATCGCTCAAAGAGTGCAAAGCGGACAATGAAAAACCAGATGAGCCAAAATCCAAAGAATCAGAAGAGCTACCCTTAGATGGGTCAACCACTAAAGACATCGACTCTGTCTTGGGAAGATGCGAGGTGAAGTCAATCTCATGCGTCTTCAATCTCAAGTAGAGATTATCCATGGTAAACCCACTCATGACAGTGTTGTCATTAATGGAAATGATTTTCATCCCCCCAGACTTGCACATCAAGAGCACCCAAAAGCTGTCGTGCATTTTCAGATTCAGTGAACACAAGATCTACAGTGCGCAAGTCATGAAGGATTTTGGAGAACCTACAACTCATCCAAAGATTCACCAGGCCTTTGTTCGATCTTTGAGTATTCTTTCTTGAGTTAGTTTTGTCTCACTTCCTTGATCGCAGTAGAGCCCTCATGGTAGTCACCGAGGGTGTAAACACCATGAGGATATGCTCATGATCCTAGGTGATGATACAATTGGCAATTTGGTTGAAGGTTTGTTGGAATTCATGTTTGTCAGAAAGTTTCAAAGAATCTGTCAGATAATCGTAGTACCGAGTGTTAACCATGTAATACCGTGTGACGACTCCACCCCGTGATGTACCGCAAGAGGTCCGGAGGACCATTTTTTTTTTTACGCCACGAAGTCACCACGAAGGATGTGGTAGCACCAGATGGAGCTTTACCGAGGAGGTCTGCCAGACCTCCCAGAGGTCTTATGGACCTCCCTGGAGGTCGTGGCCGCCACCGCCTCAGAGCACCTCCAGCACATCACCAAGAGAGGTCCGCAGACCTCCCAAAGCTAGTCCCAGAGGACCTCCTGGTGGTCCCGCCTGCATCCGAGCTAGTCCCAGACAATCGAGCTAGCTCGCACAAGAACACAAGCCAATACCACAACCACGAGGTCAAACAAAGATGAAGGCATAAATAGAACTTATATAATAGGACCTTATGGTCAAGCTTGTTAACAAGAGGTTTGCCACCGAGGGCTTACAAAACCAACGAGGACTTACAATCGGCGCATAAGGAGCTCTAGGGCTCAACACCAAAACACGCAGGCCATCCAACAAGCACCACAGTCGCCGGGTGGAGGACGGCCTAGGCATCTTAGTCATCAAGAACTCCTCCTCGAAGAGGTCTCTGACCGCCTCGCACTTGGTCATCCTCATAATCTGCTTTGACATGTGGCTTAAGCCATGAGTACTTGGAATGTACTCAAGAAGTCACAGGAGCAAAGATGCAATAATATTCATGCAAGGACTTACCAATGGAGAGTCAGATGGTTAGTTTGCATAAAGCCAAGTTTGACAATAATAGCAATAATAGATTGAAAGGCAGAAGGTAAAACCATAATACATAATACTTTTGATGTTTTAATAAAAGGTGGAGTGAGCACCAACTCACGGCCACAACCAAAAATTGGGGAGGTCTGATCACACCAAAGGGCCGTGTCCTCACCCAAAACCCACCTGTAACACCCATTCCAGAGGTCCCAACCAACCCTCGACCACTACCCGAGCCAACCTTGACCCCTCCGAGCCGCCAAGGTCTCTTCGAGGCAAAGCCAAAGCATCTCGCTGAAGTGTCCAAGGGCACAAGCTTTTGAAACATCTATCACTTGCACCATTTCACCGAGCATGTCCATGACCAAGGACGGGCTATTCGAATAGATCTTTTACTCGCAGAGGTGTACAACTTACCCACAATCCACGATCTCTAGCGGATGGGTTCCGGCCACCCTTGCTCACTTCCTAAGGTGAGCGCCTAGAGAGCTAAGCAAGGCCTTTACAAAGCTTTGAACTGACTAGGGCTGCCCGCTAAGGTTTCGCAATCCCTCCAAAGGGTCTAGAACTACGTGGTTATGGGTGCCCCTCTGCGCCAACTAATCACACGCCAACCAAAACAGCCCCAAGCCATCTCATTGCTAATTATTCAGCCTGCACCATTCCCATAAAATGATCTTGTGGTTGCACTAATTGGCCCAGCTCAATGCACACAAAGTGAAGTCCTTAATTGTGCTAAGGCAAGACTTCTACAATCCAAAGGTGCACAAAGACCCACTACTCACTCCCTACCTTCTTGCCTTAGCAAAACAATTGTATTAGCCCATGCCAAAAGACCACCCACCTCGCACACAAATTTTAACTAAGTGGTCTCACACCACTTGCCGACATGCCTTAGGCATCCCGCCATAGTCGCCAACAATGGCACCAACCACACATTTCATAACTTATTAGTCAAGATTATTAGAGATGAAGCATGATACGCCAAACCACGCTTAAGCGAGGCTATATAAGACCCACGGCCCCATGTTGGCAAATAACAGAGAACACCAACTAAATTATCCACCCTAAGGCTCACAAGGTGAACATGACAACATGATGGAGACAAGGTATAAAGGAGGCATAAAGAAGTAGGTAAGTAACTATAGCCCAAACCATTTTCTTATAAACATAGCCATGCATGATAATTTAAACCAAATACATTTGCAAAACTTGGTTCAAGATGATCAAAAGGAGGTCTGTGGCTTGCCTTGGTCAAGCAAAGGAGAGCCTTCGCAAAGAAGAGTCGGGTCCAAGATTTCTAACTCGTGATCTACACGCTCGCAAGAGAACCAAATAAGCAAAACCACACTAAGCCGTGAGAACAACAAAAGAACCAAAAGGAACTCAAACCAACTCAGCCAAAAGGAAACCAAGAGGCTTAACACCGCTCAAAGAGCTCCCCGGGAGGGTCTTGCGCAAGGAAGAACCGAAAGAGGAGGCAGGAATGAAGAAATGAGTAAAGATTACAAAGGCTCGCCTCTCCTGTGCTATATATAGCCGAGTTGGTGGAGTGCACCAAGAAAAAGGTTCAATGACGTAGGCAACGGACAACTAGGGCAAGGCTTGCCCTAAAAGAATTGAATAGTACTCAGATGTGACTGCATTTAATGTGACCCGACACCAATTAAATACGCATGAGTTTCGAGGCAAGAGCAATAATTACAAGGTGAAGAGGGCCGCAAGTGGGGCTACCAAAAGGGTGCACCATCGGGTCAAAGAGGTGGCCCCACCGCAAAGGGTCATTCCCGCCAAAGACCACCGCGAGGTCTCTGGGCAAGAGGTCCAAGACACTCAAAGGGGAGGTCCGGACAGAGGTCCAAGGACTCAAGAAGGGGTCCCGGACAAGAGGTCCTCAAAGCTCACAACGAGGAGGCCTCGACACTCCTGACCGCACAAGGGAGGTCTAAGGGTCAAGATTTCAAGGGAGGACCTCAACGGTCCAGATCAAAGGGTGTAGGAGGTCCCGACGAGTAGATCTCCAAAAGGAGATCTAATGGTCAAGATCTCAAAGGGAGGACCTCAACGGTCCAGATCAAAGGGCGCAGGAGGTCCCGACGAGTAGATCTCCAAAAGGGAGATCTAATGGTCAAGATCTCAAAGGGGAGGACCTCAACGGTCCAGATCAAAGGGCGCAGGAGGTCCCGACCAACAGAATATTCAAGGTTAGGAGGGTGGTCTTTACAAATGACCAAAGAAGGGCCGAGGAGGAGGTCTTGGACCTAAGGAGGTCTGAACCTTTAGATCCCACTAAAGGAGAACTCGACGGCTAAGATCTCCAGAGAGGAGGTCCTAAAGGCCGATCCCAACAAGGGAGGTCTCGAGCGGCTAGATCTAAACAAGGGGAGGTCCGAGCGGCTAGATCTCAACAAGGGAGGTCTCGAGCGGCTAGATCTCAACAAGGGAGGTCTGAGCGGCTAGATCTCAACAAGGGAGGTTTGAGCTGCTAGATCTCAACAAGGGAGGTCTGAGCGGCTAGATCTCAACAAGGGAGGTCTGAGCGGCTAGATCTCAACAAGGGAGGTCTGAGCGGCTAGATCTCAACAAGGGAGGTCTGAGCGGCTAGATCTCAACAAGGGGTTCGTGGAGAGGTCCACCGGAGGTCCAAAGAAGGTGCCAAGCGTGGCTTGGGGGAACGAAGGGGCTTTGAAACACAAACCCGAGCCGGGTCCTGACAGAAAACCCCAAGCAAGGGAGAGGTTCGAACAGAGGGGAGATGTGAGAGAGGTCTGGATCTCAAAGAGATTCAAACCAACAAGGGAAGTTAAGAGAGAGAGAAGAGGCGAACCTGGGGCACACAGAAAGGCTTCGGAGCACCACAACCCGAGGGCGGCAAAGACACCACAGAGAGCCACAACCAAAGAAGGAACACCAACAACGACTTAGTTAAGGTTTGATTAATTCCAATTGAACTCTCCAGATTCAAAAATCTCGTGTTGCTTTGGATTCTCAATAAAGCCAAATGGTTACTTTTATTTTGAAAACTAGGCAAGGACTTAAAAGAAAACGGACGCTACAAACCTTCACCTCTTAAGGGAATCTCGACCCCGAGATTCAGCCGAGCTAGGGAATAGGTGGGGAACTCCTTCCCGAGGTCCTCTCTCGCTCCCATGTTGCCTCGGCCGAGTGGTTGGTCCATTGCACCTTGCACATGCCTTGGTGGTCTTGCTCCCGGTAACTCTCTCTGACACGCCCGTAATCTTGATGGGGTGCTCTCAGAAGTGAGGTCTTCTTGGAGGTCCGCAGCTTCTAAAGGCATTTGGTCCTCTCGCATTCGCAAGCATTTCTTCAACTGTGACACATGGAACACATTGTGAACTCCAAAGAAGTCGAGGAGGGAGGTCCAACCGGTAGGTTACTTCACTCCCTTCTGCAAGGATCGAAAGGGTCCAATAAATCTTGGAGCAAGCTTCCCACTAACTCGAACATTGCCAGATACCTTTGAGAGGTGAAACTTTGAGGTAGACTCGGTCTCCGGGACAAAAGCTAGGTCTCGACGCCTAACATCTCTGCAGTAGCTCTTTTGCCTAGTTTGGGCCGCTTTTAACTTCTCCCTAATTGATCTCACTTGATCCTCGGCTTTTTCAAGAAGTCCGCCAAGAACTTGGCCTTCACCCGATTCTGCCCAAGACAAGGGAGTCCTACACTTTCTCCCATAAATAGCTTCAAAAGGGACATTTGGAGACTCGCTGGTAGTCAGTATTATAGGAAAATTCAAGATATGGTAACATCTTGTCCCAACTAGATTGTCTTTCTAGAGCGCAAGCTCTCAAAGATGTCCTCAAGGACTTGGTTAACTCTCTCGGCTTGGCCATCTGCTTGAGGGTGGTATGTCAGACTAAAGTTGAGGCCTGTGCCCAAGGCATCATGTAGCTTTTGCCAAAACTTGGAGGTGAATTGAGATCCTCTGTCTGAGACTATCTTCTTTGGAACACCATGAAGGCACACCACTTTTGCCATGTAGATTTCGCCAGCTTGTCTCCGCATAAGTAGTCTTCACAGAATAAAGTGAGCCATTTTTGTTAATCTATCCACTATGACCCAAATAGAATCAAAACCAGCTTGGGTACGAGGTAAACCAAGAATAAAATCCATGCCGATCTCTTCCCACTTCCACTCTGTATGGGTAAGGGCACTAAAAGTCCTCCGTGTCTTTGGTGCATCGCTTAACCTTTGGCAAGTGTCACATTTGGCTACAAAATCTGCTATTTCCTTCTTCATTTTCGCCACCAAGACAATTCCTTGACATCTTGATACATTTTGTAACTCCCGGATGTATAGAATACAAAGCTTCATGGGCTTCTTTAAGTATTATACCCTTGAGCTCCGTGTTATTGGGCACACAGAGCCTCTTATCAAACCGCATCGCACCTAGGTCATCTATAGAAAACCTTGCACCTTCCCTTCTTATGTTGGTCTTGATCTCTTGGATGCTAGCATCTCCATCTTGGGCTGCCTTGATCTGCTTTTTGCAAGGTAGGTTGCACTTCTAGAGTTGCCAAAAACCCTTCTTCCACTAACTCAAGTCTAAGCTTCAAGAATTCCTCATACAAAGTAGATTGGCTCTCCTTGATCATCAAGGTATTGACATAAACTTTTCTGCTCAAAGCATTTGCCACCACATTGGCCTTGCTCGGTGGTAGTGAATTCCACATTGTAGTCCTTAATAAGCTCAAGCCACCTTCTCTCGCCTCAAATTCAAGTCTGCTTGTGTAAAGATGTACTTTAGGCTTTTGTGGTCAAGTAAATTTCACACCTATTACCAATGAGGTAATGGCGCCTAAATTTTAAGGCATGAACCACAGCAGCCCAACTCTAGGTCATGAGTAGGGTAGTTTGTTTCATGAGGCTTCAACTGCCTTGAAGCGTAAGCTACCACTTTTCTGTCGTCTGCATTAGAACATAGCCAAGTCCTTGCTTTGATGCATCACAAAAACTTCAAATCTTTCCCGACATCCGAAGAACCAAAATCTGGGCAGAGGTCAACTTTCTCTTGAGCTCTTGGAAGCTCTGCTCACAACTGAGGTCCAAAGGAACTTTTTTCTTTCTTTAACAAATGAGTGAGAGGTTTTGCAATCCGGGAGAAGCCTTCAATAAACCTTCAGAATAACCGCCATGCCAAGAAAACTTCAACTTGAGGCACGGTCCTAGGGGTTCCCAATTGAGCACATCTTGAACCTTACTAGGTTGACAGACACTCCTTCTTTTGACAAAACATGCCCCAAAAAGACCACTTCTTTTAGCCAAAACTCACACTTACTAAATTTGGCAAAGAGTCGATGAGCTCTCACTTTTCCAAAACCGAAAAGAGATGGCTTGTATGCTTCTTCACTCTTGGAGTACACTAGAATGTTGTCAATAAAGACAATGACAAACTTGTCTAGGTACTCCATGAACACTCGGTTCATCAAATTCATGAAATAGGCAGGGCATTGGTCAGCCCAAAAGACATGACAAAGGAATTCAAATAACCCATACCTAGTTGAAAAAGCTGTCTTAGGGATGTCTTCCTTGCTAATCTTAAGTTGGTGATATCCTGTTCTCAAATCTATCTTGGAAAACACAGCAGCCCCCTTCAATTGATCAAATAAATCATCAATTCTTGGCAAAGGATACTTGTTCTTGATGGTGACATCATTGAGAGCTCTGTAGTCCACACACATCCTTTGAGTGCCATCCTTTTAGGCACAAAATCACTGGGCTCCCCAAGGTGAGGAGCTAGATCTAATAAAACCCTTGCTCGCAAGTCTTCCAACCTGCTTCAACTCCACATGATCATCAACATGCAATCAGTAGGGCCTTTTGGAGATGGGGGAGGTCCCTGGGACAAGGTTTATGACAAACTCAAGGTCTCTGTCTGGGGGCATTCCTGGGAGCTCATCAGGGAACACATCCACAAATTCTTTAACAACAGGGACATCCTCCAAAACTTGAACTTGAGCACTACAAGATAGGGCTCCTTGGAGTTTCTCTGAGGTGACCGAAAACTTCATAGTGGCACCACTAGGGCTGGTCAAAGAGATACTTTTGCCACTACAATCCAACATGGCATGGTGGTTAGCTAGCCAGTCCATGCCCAAAATCACATCTAGGGACCTGGTGTCCAAAAGGATAAGGTTGGCTAGAAATTCTACTCCTTCTATGACCATTTTCACTTGTGGACAACCCCGATTCGTGCTTAGTTCTCGAAGTGGGGATTGAACCAACAAGGTAGACTTAAGAGCAACAACTCAAACCGGTGCTTTGCAAAGAAAACTCCGAGAAATAAACGAATGGGAAGCTCCAGAGTCAAATAAAACTGCAGCTGGCACTGAATTTACTAGGAACATACCTAGTACCACGTCTGAGGAGGTCTGTGCTTCTTCCACTGCCACATGGTTCACACGGCCCCTTCCAAACGTTTGGGAGGTTCTGGCTTGAGGAGGTCCTGCGGCCTGAGAGGTCTTGGTCGAGGGAGGTCCTGAAGTAGAGGTCTTGGTGGTTGGCTCTGTCTTTAGTGGGCATTGATTAGCAAAATGCCCCACTTGGTGACACTTGAAGGTGTGATCCCAATGCTGTGGAGGTCGCTAGGGTTGTCTTGGTGTTGCTAAAGGATGCTTGCCGAGCAGGACAACAAGGAGGTCTTGGCAGAGGTCCTGGAAGGTCCAGGAGGTCCTTGGCGCTTGGGTTGGTACTGCACAAAAGCTTTGTGGCGCTGGGGAGGTCTTTGCTGAGCACCGGAGGGTGGCACCTTTCTCTTGTAGGACTCAGAGAGTTCTCTTCGGGATTCCTCAATGAGCATAGCCTTGTTCACCATATGCTAGAAATCAGGATAATCGTTGCCCACAACTTGAACTTTTAAACTGGGATGGAGGCCTCGCTTAAAGCGCTTCTGCCGTGCATCATCCGTAGCCACATCTTCGCGAGCATAACGCGACAATTGAGTGAACTTAGTGAGATACTCACTTACTGACATGCTGCCTTGCTTGAGCTCTCTAAACTCTTCCTTTTTCATCTCTACCTTCCCATCAGGGACATGGGAATGACGAAAGGCAGCTGTGAATTCTGCCCAAGTGATCCTCTAGGGGTCAGCATGTGAGGCACAAAATGTGTCCCACCACTCAGCTGCAGGTCCTTCCAGTTGATGTGAGGCAAACAAAACCTTCTCCCTGCCTTCACAATGAGCAATATCCAACTTCTTCTCTCGCTGATCTCACCAATCATCTCAGATCTAAAAGCTCTGGAGAGCTCGAATGTAGCCGGGCGTGTCTTCATGAACTCGACGGACCTTTGATTGATGGTGAGCCGGGGTGGAGGTGGTGTGCCGCCGCACCGACTATTCTCGACTCATCATGGCAAGTAAAGCATTGGTGGTCCGGCTTTGTTGAGCCATAATCTGTTCATATTCTCGCATCATAGAGCTCATCATCCGAGCTAGGCCGCCATAAACCGCCTAAAACCCGGTCTGGTCGCCATGGAGGAGGTGGGGGTGGAGGCAACTGCTCGGGGCTCACCCCGACTTGTGGATCGCCGAGTCTGCACTATCTCGACAAAACTCTAAAGGTTTAATAGGTAAGAAGGAAAGCATAAAGGGTAAGAGGATACAGAGAAATAAAGATAAGGCATCTATTAGGGGTGACTTGGTTAACCCAAGAGAGAACCAAAAGGCCAGGAGGCCAAAAGAGGCAACAAAAGCTTCAAAACAGAGGTCTTCAAGACCCAAGCCGAAGCGAGACTCGTAATAGGACCACTAATCCTAACCTTTCTACAATCGGCCCTATTGAAGTTATAAAGGCAAGGAAGTCAAATTAGATTCAAAATCAAGGTTCCAAAGAGAGATAAGATAAGGGAACTAAGGAGGAGTTAAGATGAGAGTAGAACAGACAAGAAAAGATTTTAAGCAAGATAAGGGCAAGATAGAACCAAAGACAAGGAAAGAACTACTAAACAAATTTTAAGTTGACTTGCTTTAGAAAATAACTTTTGGATAAAAACTAAATCGACCTTTTCGCCTATGGCCACGCCCCACACCACCTAGGCTCGATACCAACCGTGACGACCCACCCCGTGATGTACCGCAAGAGGTCCGGAGGACCATTTTTTTTTTTTTTTTATGCCACGGTCACCACGGAAGGATGTGGTAACACCGCATGGAGCTTTACCGAGGAGGTCTGCAGACCTCCCAGAGGTCTTAGGACCTCCCGGAGGTCGTGGCCGCCACCGCTTCAGTAGCACCTCCAGCACATCACCAAGAGAGGTCCGCAGACCTCCAAAGCAAAGTCCCAGAGGACCTCCTGGTGGTCACCCGCCTGCATCCGAGCTAGTCCTGTGACAATCGAGCTAGCTCGCACAAGAACACAAGCCAATACCACAACCACGAGGTCAAACAAAGATGAAGGCATAAATAGAACTTATATAATAGGACCTTATGGTCAAGCTTGTTAACAAGAGGTGCGCCATCGAGGGCTTACAAAACCAACGAGGACTTACAATGGCGATAAGGAGCTCTAGGGCTCAAACACCAAAACACGCAGAAGCCATCCAACAAGCACCACAGTCGTCGGGTGGAGGACGCCCTAGGCATCTTAGTCATCGAAGAACTCCTCCTCGAAGAGGTCTCAGACCGCCCGCACTTGGTCATCCTCATAATCATGGACATGGGGCTTAAGCCATGAGTACTTGGAATGTACTCAAGAAGTCACAGGAGCAAAGATGCAATAATATTCATGCAAGGACTTACCAATGGAGAGTCAGATGGTTAGTTTGCGCAAAGCCAAGTTTGACAATAATAGCAATAATAGATTGAAAGGCAAGAAGGTAAAACCATAATACATAATACTTTTGATGTTTTAATAAAAGGTGGAGTGAGCACCAACTCACGGCCACAACCAAAAATTGGGGAGGTCTGATCACACCAAGGCTGGTGTCCTCACCCAAAACCCACCTGAACACCCATTCCAGAGGTCCAACCAACCCTCGACCACTACTCCGAGCCAACCTTGACCCTCCGAGCCGCCAAGGTCTCTTCGAGGCAAAGCCAAAGCATCTCGCTGAAGTGTCCAAAGGGCACAAGCTTTTGAAACATCTATCCCTTGCACCATTTCATCGAGCATGTCCATGACCAAGGACGTGGCTATTGAATAGATCTTTTACTCGCAGAGGTGTACAACTTTACCCACAATCCACGATCTCTAGCGGATGGGTTCCGGTCACCCTTGCTCACTTCCTAAGGTGAGCAGCCTAGAGAGCGCAGCAAGGCCTTTACAAAGCTTTGAACCGACTAGGGCTGCCGCTAAGGTTTCAGAATCCCTCCAAAGGGTCTAGAAACCATGTGGTTATGGGGTGCCCCTCTTGCGCCAATGAATCACACGCCAACCAAAACAACCCCAAGCCATCTCATTGCTAATTATTCAGCCTGCACTATTCCCATAAAATGATCTTGTGGTTGCACTAATTGGCCCAGCTCAATGCACACAAAGTGAAGTCCTTAATTGTGCTAAGGCAAGACTTCCACAATCCAGTGTGCACAGCACCCACTACTCACTCCCTACCTTCTTGCCTTAGCAAAACAATTGTATTAGCCCATGCCAAAAGACCACCCACCTGGCACACAATTTTAACCAAGTGGTCTCACACCACGGCCGACCTGACTTAGGCATCCTACCATAGTCGCTCAACAATGGCACCAACCACACATTTCATAACTTATTAGTCAAGATTATTAGAGATGAAGCATGATACGCTCAAACCACGCTAAGCGAGGCTATATAAGACCCACGGCCCCCATGTTGGCAAATAACAGAGAACACCAACTAAATTATCCACCCTAAGGCTCACAAGGTGAACATGACAACATGATGGAGACAAGGTATAAAGGAGGCATAACAAACAAGTAGGTAAGTAACTATAGCCCAAACCATTTTCTTATAAACATAGCCATGCATGATAATTTAAACCAAATACATTTGCAAAACTTGGTTCAAGATGATCAAAAGGAGGTCTGTGGCTTGCCTTGGTCAAGCAAAGGAGAGCCTTCGCAAAGAAGAGCCGGGTCCAAGATTTCCTCGAACTCGTGATCTACACGCTCGCAAGAGAACCAAATAAGCAAAACCACACTAAGCCAGAGAACAACAAAAGAACCAAAAGGAACTCAAACCAACTCAGCCAAAAGGAAACCAAGAGGCTTAACACCGCCTCAAAGAGCTCCCGGGAGGGTCTTATGCAAGGAAGAACCGAGCAGAGGAGGCAGGAATGAAGAAATGAGTAAAAAGATTACAAAGGCTCGCCTCCCAAAGCTATATATAGCGGAGTTGGTGGAGTGCACCAAGAAAAAGGTTCAATGACGTGTAGGCAATCGGGACAACTAGGGCAAGGCTTGCCCAAAAGAATTGAATAAAGTACCTCAGATGTGACTACATTTAATGTGACCCGACACCTATTAAAACGCGCCTGAGTTCCGAGGCAAGAGCAATAATTACAAGGTGAAGAGGGTGGCAAGTGGGGCCTACCAAAAGGGTGCACCATGGTCAAAGAGGTGGCCCCACCAAAAAGGGTCATTCCCGCCAAAGACCACCGCGAGGTCTCCGGGCAAGAGGTCCAAGACACTCAAAGGGGAGGTCTGGACAGAGAGGTCCAAGGACTCAAGAAGAGGTCTGGACAAGAGGTCCTCAAAGCTCACAACGAGGAGGCCTCGACACTCGGACCGCACAAGGTTGGTCTAAGGGTCAAGATTTCAAGGGAGGACCTCAACGGTCCAGATCAAAGGGTGCAGGAGGTCCCGACGAGTAGATCTCCAAAAGGGAGATCTAACGGTCAAGATCTCAAGGGAGGACCTCAACGGTCCAGATCAAAGGGCGCAGGAGGTCCTGACGAGTAGATCTCCAAAAGGGAGATCTAACGGTCAAGATCTCAAAGGGGAGGACCTCAACGGTCCAGATCAAAGGGCGCAGGGAGGTCCTGACCAACAGGAATATTCAAGGTTAGCAGGGTGGTCTTTACAAAAGACCAGCAAGGGCCGAGGAGGAGGTCTTGGACATAAGGAGGTCGGAACCTTTAGATCCCACTAAAGAGGAACCTAGATGGCTAAGATCTCCAGAGAGGAGGTCCTAAAGGCCAGATCCTAACAAGGGGAGGTCTGAGCGGCTAGATCTCAACAAGGGGAGGTCTGAGCGGCTAGATCTCAACAAGGGGAGGTCTGAGCGGCTAGATCTCAATAAGGGGAGGTCTGAGCGGCTAGATCTCAACAAGGGGAGGTCTGAGCGGCTATATCTCAACAAGGGGAGGTCTGAGCGGCTAGATCTCAACAAGGGAGGTCTGACGGCTAGATCTCAACAAGGGAGGTCTGAGCGGCTAGATCTCAACAAGGGAGGTCTCGAGCGGCTAGATCTCAACAAGGGGTTCGTGGAGAGGTCCACTGGAGGTCCAAAGAAGCAAAAGCCAAGCGTGGCTTGGGGGAAACGAAGGGCTTTGAAACACAAACCCAGTGGGTCCTTGACAGAAAACCCCAAGCAAGGGAGAGGTTCAACAGAGGGAGATGTGAGAGAGGTCCGGATCTCAAAGAGATTCAAACCAACAAGGAAGTTAAGAGAGAGAGAAGAGGCGAACTGGGGGCACACAGAAGGCTTCGGAGAACCATGACCCGAGGGCTGCAAAGACACCACAGAGAGCCACAACCAAAGAAGGAACACCAACAACGACTTAGTTAAGGTTTGATTAATTCCAATTGAACTCTCCAGATTCAAAAATCTCAAAGTTAAGCTTTGGATTCTCAATAAAGCCAAATGGTTACTTTTATTTTGAAAACTAGGCAAGGACTTAAAAGAAAACGGGGCGTTACATACCGCTTATGAACGCACCGCTTGTTGTTAAGCTGTATGGAAAAACCGTAATCTAATGCAAAATGGTCTTGGATTTCCTTGTGGAGCTAAGATGACAAAGATCTTGTTTGTCTGTAATACCGCACTTCGGTATGACCGTTGTTTTGCGGTATGCAAATTCCAAAGGAGTGGTTTTGGAGAGTTTTGATTTCTCCAAGTTGCGATGCAACCATAGCTTGATTGAGAGGTATGACCATGAGGCTTGTAATCTCGATGGATACTTGGCGGTAGTACCGTTTTTGGAGTGATTTGAGCTTAATGTTATTTCAATTTGAGAATTGTTTTTGGGTTATGTCATTTCCATATTTGTTAATGCATATATGTTGCATATTGCATGTTTTGAGCTAACGTGGGTCAAGCTGTGAAGAACTTGTTCCGGAGACGATTTCTTGGTCTATTGTTGCGGGTGGCTTGCGTGTCAATGACGGTCAATCGGCGAGGAGGATCGGGACTAAGCTTGGAGAGCCGAGGTCCGTAACGATCATGGATGTCGTGAGGTCGTGACTCAAGCATGGCATGTATCGGACGAGGTGGATCGAACCAGTTAGATTCGATCGGTGGTTGGATCAAGCGGCGCGGGGTCGGTGCAAGTGCCTTGGAGGTTCGATGGGATTCTGGACGGAGAGACTTGCCGAGCATGATGAGAGCCGTTGATCAACCTACACGCATGAGCAAAGCGATTGCTTCGACAGATTGGACTCGGTCCATGGAGAAGGATCGAGAAGGGGTATTTTGGTAATTTCACCAAATACCACCTTGGTGACCTAATGCCAACCCGCGGCGCAAGACGGTGCGTCAAGAAGTGGATTAGGTCAAGAAAAGTGAAGACGGCGCTTTAAAATGCGTGCGTGTGTGTCCCGTTTGTTATTGGGCCTAACAGGAGCCCATTAGGGTTAAGTCTTCTAGAAGCTCTAGGCCTCATATAAATAGAGAGGGTGCTGTTCACAGCAGCCAAGCACTTGATTTTACAAACCCTAGTTTGGTTTTTAGGGTTTAGGGAAGAAAAGAGAGGCTTAGGCTCTAGAGAGATGGATTGATGTGTATGCTCTTGGATGGAGCTCTAGTCCTCCTTGAGGGAGTGGCTGTAACCAGCAACATCATGAATCAATCTATGGATGTTTTTCCAAAGATGAGCTCCCCTCTTGTGTTCTTCCTTCTCTTTTGATGATTTTGGGTGCTTCCTTGATCCTATGGTTTTTGGTTGTTCTTGTGCACTCTTACTCCTTGCTGTGACATGTGGGAACGTATCTAAGGTCACCTAGATCATCAATCTCCCATGAGCAAGAGTTGGATCAAGTTTTTCGTTTTGCTCAGTTCTATGCCCTTCTTAGGTAAAACTGAAAAAGATCTAAACTTTGACGTAGATCTGGACAATCGCCACTTGGAATAGGTTCCTAATACCCTTAGGAAGGTGTGTTCCAAATTTGGTGGAGTTTGACCTTACGGTTTAAAAGTTACGTCAATTTTCAATTTCGTTTTCAGGCTGTTCTGTTCATCGTCAGGATAAAAGGTAGTACCGCACTTTTGCCTGAGGTAGTACCGCACATTTGCCTATGGTAGTACCGCGTTGAGGTAGTACCGCACTTACAACAGTGGTAGTTCATTTGTCCCTGATTTTTTAGGATTTCTTCAGGGAGTTTGCTGTTATGCTTTGAGGGTTTAGGAGTGGATTCTTTATAAGTCTTCCACTGTGCTTAAGCTTTCATCTTCATAGCTCTCATAGCTATTGGAGTGATTTGCGATTTGCGAGTTGAATCCATTATCTTTGCAAAAAAGATTTGGTGCTCCTATTCACCCCCCCCCCTCTAGTCGCCTATTCCGGTCCTACAATTGGTATCAGAGCTCGGTTAGCTCTTCTCATAGATCTTAACTGATCTTTGGAGCCATGGCGACTGACAAGTATTCACTCAAACCTCATATTTTCGATGGAGTTGATTTTGCTTACTGGAAGGCTCGCATGCAAGCCTACATCGAGGGTCAAGGGCACACAATTTGGCTTAAGGTCAAAAATGCTTATGTCGTGCCGGCCGATGAAGATGTAATCAATCCCGATGTAGAGGCTAACAAAGAAGGCTCGAACTTCTTGATTCAAGGGCTTAGTCGATCCGAGTTTGAGCGTGTGTCTCATCTGAAGTCTCCGCTCATGAGATCCGAAGACCCTCTGTGATTACCACGAGGGCTCTACAGCTATCAAGGAAGTGAGACAGAACCAACTCAAGAAAGAATACTCAAAGATCGAACAAAAGCCTGGTGAATCTTTGGATGAGTTATTGGGAAGGTTTTCCAAGATTCTTCATAATTTACGTGCTGTAGGTCTCACATTTACTGAGTCTGAGAATGCACGCCAGTTCTTGGGTGCTCTTGATGTGAGAGTTTGGGGAACGAAGATCACATCCATCAATGACAACACTATCATGAGTGAGCTTACCATGGATAAGCTTTACTCGAGGTTGAAGTCGCATGAGATTGATTTCATCTCGCGACTCCCCAAGACAGAGTCGATGGCTTTAGTAATTGACCCATCTCAGGGTAGCTCTTCTGATTCTTTGGATTTTGGCTCATCTGGTCTTTCTTTGTCCGCTTTGCATTCTTTGAGCGATGAGCAGCTAGAGAAAATACCTAAGGATGATTTAGCCCTCCTAACCACCAAATTCTCGAGAGTCTTCAACAAAGTGAGGAATGTATGAGAGGTGGCCTGTTACATTTGCTTTGAGTGTGGTGAGCCAAACCACATTCGCTCCAGCTTGCCCCAAGTCAAGGGCAAGATGGAGAAGGACTTTGAGGCGTCCTCAAGCTAAGGATGCGAAGCCCAAGAAGCCGAACTATCGCAAGTTCGTCAGCAAGGTCCTTACCGCTCTTGAGTCTGTTGACATGAGCGATGTGGACTCGGGGACGGAGGACGACGACGACTCTCACGGCAAGAAGAAGGATCAAGACTTCACCGGCATGTGCTTCATGGCCAAGGACAGCCACGACGCCGATTCCTCCAACGACGGCGACCTTTTCAATGATCCCGATGAGGTATGTCCCTCACCGCCAGATGAAACGTGCTTTGGTCATTTCTGAACGAAAATTAGATAAGCAAGCTAGAATGCTTAAGAATCAGGACATCATGATTGATAACTTGAAACTAGAAGTTGCTACACTCAAATCGATTAGTCCTGAAAATATTTGTGATGCTTGCTCTGGAATGTATGATGAATTGGTAACTCTAAGACTTGCTCATTCCTCTGTTACAAATCAATTGAAAGATGCTCTTGATGAATTGGAATCTCTCAAGTCTAGTTCTACTTGCATGAATGCCATTGCTCGTGATATGACTGCTGTAGATGCTATTCCTTTACCCTGTTCAAACTTTGCTTTGCTTGAATTAAAACTGAATAGCGCTACAAAAGATTTGCAAAAATTTGACCCTAGTCATACTTGCTCTCACCGTAAGGATAATAAGGTCAAAATGAAAGAGATGGTGAAATGGTTCTTTACTCTAAAAGCGCTTCATGTGAAAGCGTGTTAAACTCACAATTGAGAATGATGCCTTAAACAAGACTCTTGAGGAGAAAGCTAAAATTGAACAATCCATGTCCATGACTGCTTCCAAGAAAGTTGTTAATTCTAGTTCTTGTGATCTTTGCATTGAAATTGGGCATAATGTAGATAAGATACAAGAAGCTTTTAGAGTTAAGTTCAAAGAGCAGTTGGATAGGATTAGAGATGATTATTGTGTGTCTTGTGAGGCTTTGAAAGCTGAGGTAGCTCACTATAAGGAAAAGTCTGATAGGGCTAGCATGTCAGATAAGTGTGTTTCTTGTGTTGAACTAGCCAAACAAAATGACTATCTCAGAGGATCTCTTGAGAGATTTGTTGGTGGGAAGAAGAACCTCAACATGATTCTAGACAAATCTAAGGTGAGTGTGAAAAATAGTGGGCTAGGTTTTAATACCCTAGAGCATTCCAAGAATCATCCACCTAAGATTAGAGAGTTGTTGAAAGTGGCTTGTTTGAGGTAGAACCCCCGAGCCATCTAAGGTTGTCTTTAGGTCTGCTGGTTTTGCCCAAACTCTTTCTTGTAAGACAGGTGCTTGTGCTTCATCAGATCAGACCCCTCAAAAGGTCAAGTACCATTGCACCTTCTGCAAGAAGAATGGTCACATTGTTGAGTTCTGCTTCCGTAGAGCCAAAATTGAGAGAAAGGAGAGGATGAGTGCTTTGAGGTCCATTAGAGGAGTTTTTGCATCTACTATAGTCTCTAGAGCCAGACAGCCTGTCCTTCCTTCTAGACATAGGCCTAGGTTTGTAGATGACTTCTTTTATTCTTTTGGTGGCTCTAGGCAGCGCTCTGGTTTAGGATATCATGAGGAGAGACCACGGGTAGCATCTAGACAGGGGGAGTACCGATCTTTTGGTAGATCGTTTGGAGAGGTCTAGGTGTTTCACGGTGCATTCTTATGATTTTGTTCCTAACCATTTTATCGCCGCTTCTCTGCTTTTGCCTAAGCATCATGTGACTCAAGATCGATTCCCAAGTCTTTTATCACTAACCCAAAGATCGAGGCACATATGTTTCTGCTCGTGCTCATTAGGTTCGGGCGTGCGAGGAAGGAGGACATATGGATTGTTGACTCGGGTGTTCTCGACATATGACCGGGATTCTAAATGGTTCTCCTCCTCACGCGTGCATCCGCAATGAATTGATCACATTTGGGGATGCTTCTACCGGACCGTGATGAAGAAGGGCACAGTCAAGCGCCAACAACAAATTCATGCTCAAGGACGTCGCTTTGGTAAGTAAGCTGAAATATAATCTGCTTTCGTTTCTCACCGCTTGATGAGGGTCTAGAGGTGAGATTTAAGAGTGGTGAGTGTAGGATTTTAGATTCTCTCCGTGAGCTTGTTTTTAAGATTTCCGTGTTTGAGAGGATCTTTTGTGCTAATTTTCAGATCTCTTACGCTTCTAGCCCTAGGTGTCTTGTTGCTTCGATTCCCATGATCTAGTTTTGTGGCATCGTAGGCTTGGTCACATAGGTTTCACCACTTGACTAGAGTCGAGAGCAAGGATTTGATTAGAGGTTTGCCTAGGTCAAGGTCGTTAGAGACCTTGTGTGCACACCTCAGTAAGCATGGTAAGATGGTTTCGCTTCTCATCCTCCTCTTACCTTAGTGATGACCGATGGACAGTCGACTCTTGCACTTAGACACTTGTTGGTCCTTCTAGAGTCCAAGATGGGTGGTAAGTGGTACGTGCTTGTGATTGTGGATGATTACTCCGGTATTCATGGGTTTACTTTACGGTTTCTAAGGACGAGGCATTTGGTTTCTTTAGAGATTTGGTCCTTAGACTTGTTTGTTGATCTTCCCGGTGCTTTGAGAGCCATTAGGAGTGACAATGGGACAGATTCAAGAATTCTTCCTTTGCCACCTTCTCGCTCGATAGGGGCTAGAGCACCGCTTCTTCACCTAGAGTTCCCAAACAGAATGGTGTTGTAGAGAGGAAGAATAGGACCCTTGTAGAGATGGCTGTGACCATGCTAGATGAGCATGCCACACCTAGGAGGTTTTAATGAGGCTATCTTTATCGCTTGTTATATTTCTAATAGGGTGTTCTTGAGATCTGTTATTGGTAAGACTTCCTATGAGCTCAGATTTGCTCATAAGCCCAAAGTTTCTCATTTCAAGATTTTTGGTTGCAAGTGCTTCATTCTAAAACATGGCAACCTTGATAAATTTAAATCTAGATGTTCTGATGGCATATTTCTTGGATATCCTGCTCATTCTCGTGGCTATCGTGTATTTAATTTTGACACTAACAAAATTGTTGAGACTTGCGAAGTCACTTTTGATGAGGCTAGTCTTGGTACTAGACCCGATGCTGCAGGTACACAGGTTCCTGATATTCGAGAAAGCATCTTCGTCGATGATGACTCTGAGGATGAGGACCAAATCCATCCTCCAGTCATTTCTGAGAGGGTTGGAGAGCCTGCTTCTACTACACCAGCTTCAGATGAGCAGCCTCTTCCTACCTTCACCGACGATCAGAGTGGCTCTGTTCCTACCTCCACAGCCCATGAGGTAGAGGCCACTTCGCACTGTGAGCTCCTCTTCACATTCGTGGCAAAGATCCACCGAAAGCAGATTATTGGGGATATTCATGAGCGAGTCACTCGCTCCAGGTTCATTTCTTCTGATTCTCATGCACATTCTACTTTTGTCGCTTCTTTTGAACCCCGAGATATCACCCATGCTCTTTCTGATGCCTCTTGGGTCAATGCCATGCATGAAGAACTTGAAAATTTTGAAAGAAACCAAGTCTGGACCTTAGTTGAACCTCCACCTAATCAACATGTAATTGGAACAAAATGGATTTTCAAAAATAAGCAAAGTGAGGATGGGTTGGTAGTTCGCAACAAGACTAGGCTTGTAGCTCAGGGTTATTCCTAGGTAGAGGGCTTAGACTTTGAAGAGACTTTTGCTCCGGTAGCTAGATTGGAAGCCATTCGTATTTTGCTAGCATTTGCGTCATCTAAGGGCTTCAAGCTTTTTCAAATGGATGTCAAAAGTGCTTTCCTGAATGGTTTCATAGAAGAAGAGGTCTTTGTCAAGCAACCACCGGTTTGAAAATCCCAAATTCCCAAACCGTATTTTTAAACTCTCCAAAGCCTTGTATGGTGCAAGCAAGCCCTAGAGCTTGGTATGATAGGCTTAAGAGTTTTTCGCTTAGTAATGATTTCAAAATGGGAATGGTTGATAAAACCTTGTTCACTCTTAAGCATGGCAGTGACTTCTTATTGGTTCAGATTTATGTGGATGATATCATATTCGGTGGTTCCTCTCATGCTTTGGTGTCTAGATTTTCAGATTCTATGAGCAGGGAGTTTGAGATGAGCATGATGGGCGAATTGACCTTCTTCCTTGGTCTTCAAGTCAAGCAACTGAAAGAAGACACCTTCATTCATCAAAGTAAGTATACAAAGGACCTTCTTCGTCGCTTCAACATGGGAAGCAGTAGACCAATGTCTACTCCCATTGCCACGACCACCGTGCTGGACCCAGATGAGGATGGAGAGCCCGTGGACCAGAAGGAGTACCGCGAAGATGATTGGCTCCTCCTCTACCTCACGGCGTCGAGGCCGACATACAATGGCAGGTGTGTGCATGCGCTCGATTTCGAGCTTCCTCGAGCTTCTCATCGTCAAGCGGTCGTCGCATATTTCAGTACCTCCGTGACACTCTTGACCTTGGACTTTGGTATTCTTCTTCTTCGCTCTCTCTATTCGGGCTTTTTGATCGATGCCGATTTTGGGTGTAGAGTAGATAGGAAGAGTACTTCAGCACTTGTCATTTCTTAGGCACATCTCTTATCTCGTGGTCTTCTAGGAAACAATCCTCTGTTGCACAGTCCACTGCCGAAGCCGAGTATGTAGCTGCAGCCAGTAGTTGCTCTCAGGTTCTCTGGATCTTATCTACTCTTCGGGACTATGGGTTATTTTTGGGTAGTGTTCCTCTTTTCTGTGACAACACTAGCGCCATTAACATTGCTAAAATCCCAGTGCAACATTCTAGGACTAAGCATATTGACATTCGCTACCATTTCCTTAGAGACCATGTTGAGAAGGGTGATGTGGTGCTTCATTTTGTTGAGTCTGAGCAACAGGTTGTTGACATTTTCACTAAGGCTCTTGATTCTTCTCGTTTTGCTTCTTTGCGGGGAGAGTTGGGGGTTGTTAGTCCTTTTGGCCTGTTTTGAGGGGAGTTTGCTCTTTTGCATTCATTTGTATCATAATGCATTTTCATTTCAAAGAACTTGCATTGTAATATAAACTTGTGGAGCTTTAATTATTATCCTTGTATGACTTGATTTTATGCTTTATATCTGCCATGTCTTGTGCTAGTTTGCTAGACTTGTTATGGCTTTTTATGTATAGCTTAGCTTTTGCCATGCTAGCTTTATTATCTGTGAGCAAACTGAATCATAATATGACTTGTTGGATCTTGTGACTAGTTTTGCTATAGTGATCCTCTCATGATTCATGCCATGTCATATAGGCTTAATTGAGTCTTGAACCTATTCTGAGTTTTAAATTGAGCTTTGATAATTCTTAAGTCAAGCAAATGAAAAATGAGTTTTTCTGTGCGAAAAAACTGATCTCACCAATTCTTTCTCATAAGACGGCTTGCCATTGCACTAGGCATGAACTCAGGGGGAGTTTTGGATGACCCAGACTATTCTCTTAAGCTTTTGTTGCTTGGGATGGTCGTAGTGAGGCTTGAGATCTAGCACAATGCTAAGAAAACAAATTGGCAATTGGTTGAAGCTTAGGAGGCAGTTGTGAATGGCTCCTAGTCCATGACTTGCTTTACTAAGATAAAACCAATCATTTTCAGCAAAGTGCTCAAAGTGCTAAATTCTAAGTGCTTGAACAAATTGATTCAAAATTGATCTCAAATGCTCAACATTGACTCATTTTCTAGCTTCTGGCTCTATTTTGCTTATAGACATGGCCTGACTCATTTTTGGATACCTTTAGTTAAAACTGTGATCTTGAGCACCTTGTCATGTTGTCTATTCTTTTAATCTCAGATTATTGCTATTTTGGTCTTAGCTTTGCTGTACATGTTTTGCCATGATTGAACATAGCTTCTTCACATAATATGGCTTGGTGTAATACTTGTACAGTCTTTATGGATAATCTTCATGGCTCTTTTTGCTCAAGTTTAAAAAAAATGAAAAAAATGAAAAATTACAAAATTGCAGCCATTCTATTACATTCATGCTCAATCTTCTCCATGCACCTTGATGAATTCATTGTCAAAGGGGGAGAAAAATTTACAAAAATGATGTTTTGGTTTAGGTCACGTTGAAAAATTGCTCTTTCCTTTGGACCTAAAGTGAGATTTTTGGCTCGTTTCTAGAATTTGAAGCCTCATTTGCTTTCTTTGCCTTATCTCACCTGCTTTGAAACTATTTCAAGCCAATTTGGTCACCTTCCTTGCTTTTACTTGCTAAAAGACCAAATTGTGCCTTTGTGCGAAAACTTATTTTCTTTTACTTTCAAACCTCAAAACATTCATTTTTGGGTTATTGCCAATGTGTTCATCAAGGGGGAGATTGTGAACACCATGAGGATATGCTCATGATCCTAGGTGATGATACAATTGGCAATTTGGTTGAAGGTTTGTTGGAATTCATGTTTGTCGAAAGTTTCAAAGAAGCTGTCGGGATAATCGGTAGTACGGAGTGTTAATCATGTAATACCGCTTCTTGAAACGACCGTTTGTTGTTAAGCGGTATGGAAAACCGTAAGCGAATGCAAAATGGTCTTGGATTTTCTTGTGGAGCGGTATGATCGCATCTTGCTTGTCGGTAATACCGCGCTTCGGTATGACCGTTGTTTTGCGGTATGCAAATTCCGGAGGAGTGGTTTTGGAGAGTTTTGGATTTCTCCAAGTTGCGATACTAACGCTAGATTGATTGAGAGGTATGACCTTGATCTTGTAATACCGATGGATACTTGGCGGTAGTACCGTTTTGGAATGATTTGAGTGAATGTTATTTCAATTTGAGAATTTTTTTGGGTTATGTCATTTCCATATTTGTTAATGCATATATGTTGCATATTGCATGTTTTGAGCTAACGTGGGTCAAGTTGTGAAGAACTTGTTCCCGGAGACGATTTCTTGGTCTATTGATGTGCAGGTGGCTTGCAGGTCAACGACGGTCAACGGCGAGGAGGATCGGGACTAAGCTTGGAGAGCTGAGGTCCGAAACGATCATGGATGCGGGAGGTCAGTGACTCAAGCATGGCATGAATGGACGAGTGGATCGAACCGGCGATTCGATGTAGTTGGTTGGATCAAGCGGTGAGTCGGTGCAAGTGCCTTGGAGGTTCGATGGGATTGGACGGAAGAGACTTGCCGACATGATGAGAGCCGTTGATCAACCTACACGTGGAAAGGCGATTGCCGATAGGATTGGACTCGGTCCATGGAGAAGGATCGAGAAGGGGTATTTTGGTAATTTCACCAAATACCACCTTGGTGACCTAATGCCAACCCGGCGCAAGGCGGTGCGTCAAGAAGTGGATTAGGTCAAGAAAAGTGAAAACGGCGCTTTAAAATGCGGCGTGTGTGTCCTGCTTGTTATTGGGCCTAACGGGGAGCCCATTAGGTTAAGTCTTCTAGAAGCTCTAGGCCTCATATAAATAGAGAGGTCTGCTGTTCACAGCAGACCAAGCACTTGATTTTACAAACCCTAGTTTGGTTTTAGGGTTTAGGGAAGAAAAGAGAGGCTTAGGCTCTAGAGATGGATTGATGTGTATTCTCTTGGATGGAGCTTTAGTCCTCCTTGAGGAGTGGTCAGTAACCAAACAACATCATGAATCAATCTATGGATGTTTTTCCAAAGATGAGCTCCCCTCTTGTGTTCTTCCTTCTCTTTTAATGATTTTGGGTGCTTCCTTGATCCTATGGGTTTTGGTTGTTCTTGTGCACTCTTACTCCTTGCTGTGACATGTGGGAACGTATCTAAGGTCACCTAGATCATCAATCTCCCACGAGCAAGAGTTGGATCAAGTTTTTCGTTTTGCTCGGTTCTATGCCCTTCTTAGGTAAAACTGAAAAGATCTAAACTTTGACGTAGATCTGGACGATCGCCACTTGGAATAGGTTCCTAATACCCTTAGGAAGGTGTGTTCCAAATTTGGTGGAGTTTGACCTTACGGTTTAAAAGTTACGTCGATTTTCAATTTCGTTTTCAGTACATTACGTTCATCGTCGGGATAAAAGGTAGTACCGCACTTTTGCTCGAGGTAGTACTGCGATCTTGATAGTACCGCACATTTGCCCGTGGTAGTACCGCGTTGAGGTAGTACCGCATTTACCTATGATGGTTGTACCTTTGTCCACGATTTTTGAGATTTCTTGAGGAGTTCTTTGTTGTGCTTTGAGGGTTTAGGGTGGATTCTTTACAAGTCTTCCACTGTGCTTAAGCTTTCATCTTCATAGCTCTCATAGCTATTGAAGTGATTTGCGATTTGCGAGTTGAATCCATTATCTTTGCAAAAAAGATTTGGTGCTCCTATTCACCCCCCCCCCCCTCTAGTCGCCTATTCCGGTCCTACAGAGGGTCTTCCAGATCTCGTGAGCAGACCTCAAATGAGCCACGCGCTCAAACTCAGATCGACTAAGCCCTTGGATCAAGAAGTTACGAGCTTTGCTATTAGCCTCTACATCAGGAGTGATCACATCGTCATTGGCCGGCACAACATATGGATTTTTTGATCTTAAGCCAAATTGCGTGCCCTTGAGCCTCGATGTATACATGCATACGAGCCTTCCAATAAGCAAAATCAACTCCATCAAAAATAGATGGTTTGGTTGAATACTTGTAAGTCGTCATAGCTCCAAAGACCGGTTAAGATCTATGAGAAGAGCTAATCGTGCTCTAACACCACTTGTAGGACCGAAACAGGCGACTAGAGGGGGTGAATAGGAGCTCAAGAACTTTTCGACAAAGATTGAATTAAATTCGCAAATCACTCCAATAGCTATGAGAGCTATGAAGATCAATGTTCAGGCACAGAGGAAGTCTCACTTGAATCCAATCAATACCCCCAAGGCACAACAGCAAACAACCCGAAGAAGTTCTGAAAAATCAGGACAATTGGTACTACCACAGTGTAACCAGTGGTACTATCTATAATCGGTACTACCGCAGTGTATAAAGCGGTACTACCGCACCGCGGTACTACCACAAGCATATGAAAGGTACTACCGATTATCCTGGAGTTCGTCCCGACAGCTGAAAAACCAAATCTAAAATTGGCACAACTTTTGATCCACTCGATCAAACTTCATGAAACTTGAAACAAAGCTTCTCGAGGAGGTTAAGAACCTATTCCAAACAAGAATCGAATAGATCCACATCAAGGTTCCAACCTTTTTGGATTTGAGTGAAGTCTGTTCCAAAAACCGAGCCAAAACATAAACTGATCTAGCAACTTGCTCGTGGGTGATTGATGATCAAGATGATCCTAGATGTATTCCCACATATTATAGCAAGCCAAATCTAGGCCAGAAAACAAAGAGAAACTCTCAGATCAAAGAAAACCCCAAAAACATCAAATACAGAACAAGAACACAAAGAGGCTTATCTGTGAAATCTTTGCTTGGATTGATTTCAGATAGATGGATGATTGTTGTTTACAACCACTCCATCTAGGAGGACAAAACCCACCATGTGAGCACACACTCAATCCAAACCCTAGAACCCTAGCTCTCCCCTTTCTCTCCAAAACCCTAACAAAATGGGGCACACAATGAATGGGGGCTTCATCTGGCTCAACCTGAGCACACATCACCCCTCACTATTTATATGGAGGCTAGCATCTAGAGAATATTCCATTAGGGCACCCGTTAAGCCCAACACACAAACGGGTTAACACACGCATGTATTTCAAAGCGTCGTCTTCGTCTTTGATTGACCTAAACCGCTTCTCCATGCGCCGACCCGCGCCGCGGTTTAGCCAAAGGTCACCAAGGTGGTATTTGGTGAAATTACCAAAATACCCTTTCTCGATCATTTTCCAAGAACCGAGTCCAATCATCGTGAAGCAATCACATGCTTCGCCACGTGTAGGTTGATCAACGGCTCTCATCATATCGGCAAGTCTCTCCCGTCCGGCTCCCGCCGAAACCACCATGGCACTTGCACCGACCTCCGCGCTGCTTGATCCAACCCGTCGCACCGAACTTCCCGTTCGGCCACCTTTGTCCATTTTGCGTCATGCTTGAGTCCATTGACCTCACCAGGCATCCTCGATCATTCTGAACCTCAGCTCTCCAAGCTTAGTCCCGATCATCCTCGTCGTTGACCTCCAAGCGTCCTACACAACAATAGATAAAGAAATTGATTCCAGAAACAAGTTCTTCACAACTTGACCCATGTTAGTGAAAACATGCATCATACAACACATATGCACTGAAGAACATGAACTTGACCTAACCCAAAACAAATTCTCCAAGAGAAACAACATTCAGCTCAAAAACGGTATGACCGCCATGTTATGGCGGTACTATCAAGCCTTCTAGATAATCGCGCCCCATAAATGCGGTCGCATCGCATCCCGAGAAATCAAAAATCTCCCAAAACATCCTCTCTAGAAAATCCATACCGCTCTCAAGCGGTCATTGCAAACATCTTGGTACTCACAAGCAACCAAGGCACGGTCGTATCGCTCCAGGAGAAAATCCATTCTCCAAAACATGCCTTCTGGAAATCTCCAACCGCCAAACAAAATCCGGTATTACCGCATCGCGGTCATACCGCTCAAACAACTGCGGTCATATCGCACTTCGGAGAATCCCAAAATCTCCAAACACACGTTCTCTGGAATTTACATACCGCCAAGTATCAAACGGTATTACCGCCCTGCGATACTATTGCCACACAACCTGCGGTATTACCGCACTACGGTACTACTGCACCATCAATGCCGGTACTACCGATTTTCTTGACACTTTGCTGAAAACGACACTTTCGACAAAACTTCAAAGCTATTGCCAATTGTCTCATCATCCTAAGATCATGAGAATATCTCCATGATACCCACATCCTCGTGCCTAGTTTGATCGTTTCTCTTCTGTTATCACTGCAGCTGGTTTCTCTGCCAGTGCTCATGATCTTGCTCTCTTTGTTCACACTTCGCCTCGTGGTCGAACGCTTCTCCTTTTATATGTTGATGATATGATCATTACTGAAGATGATTCTCAGTACATCACCTTTGTGAAAGAGCGTGTTAATGAGCAGCTTCTCATGTCTGATCTGGGTCCTCTTCGCTACTTTCTTAGGGTTGAGGTTATTTCTACTCCTGATGGCTTCTATCTGTCCCAAAAAAGTATATTCAGGATCTTCCTGATCGTGTTTCTCTTACTGATCAGCACACTGTTGAGACTCCTATGGAGCTTAATGTTTATCTTCGGCCCACCGATGGTGAGCTTCTTGCTGACTCTACTCGCTATCGACATCTTGTTGAGAATCTTGTTTATCTGGGTGTCACTCGTCCTGACATTTCATACCATGTGCATATCTTGAGTCAGTTTGTTTCTACTCCCACTTAGCTCTACTATAGTCATCTTCTTCGTGTTCTACGATATCTTCGTGAAACCATCACTCGTCGTCTGTTTTTCCCTCGCTCTAGCTCTTTA
Organism: Phyllostachys edulis; assembly: GCA_036346405.1. Classification (NCBI taxonomy): domain Eukaryota; kingdom Viridiplantae; phylum Streptophyta; class Magnoliopsida; order Poales; family Poaceae; genus Phyllostachys; species Phyllostachys edulis. The sequence goes on from CM070555.1 coordinate 10,976,389, forward strand.
CAGCTCCAGGTATATTCTGATGCCACCTGGGTTAGTGATCACTCTGATCGTCGGTCTCTCTCTGCTTATTGTGTTTTTCTTGGTGGCTCTCTAATTGCTTGGAAGACTAAGAAGTAGACAGCAGTTTCTCGTTCGAGTGCTAAGACTGAATTGCGAGCTATGGCTTTATTGACAGCGGAGGTTACTTGGCTACAGTGGTTACTTGAGAATTTTAGTGTTTCAGTTTCAGCACCTACTCCTCTTTTGTCTGACAGTACAGAGGCTATTAGCATTACTACAAATCCGGTAAAGCATGAGCTTACTAACCATATTGATGTTGATGCTTCCTACATGCGGACACAGGTTCAGGATCAGGTTGTTGCTCTTCAGTATATGCCTTCAAAACTACAGTTAGCAGACTTCTTCACAAAAGCACAGGCCAGAGCTCAACACAGCTTCTATCTCTCCAAACTTCCTGTTATTGATCCACCATAAGTTTAAAGGGATGGGGGTGTTAGATGCATATTACTAGATGTGTATTTTCCCTATTGTATAAAAGGTTACCTGCATATATACCATATATATACTTATATATATATTAGCCTATTGGCCTTACGATGAATACAATCGCTATTCGTAACACAATCCAACAGGATACCTTCGGATAGCAGTCCCCCAAGTCAACAATCTTTCTTAGTTGAACATCCGTGGATGAATCTCCGAAGAAATGTTCGCACAGAAATGACAACTCATCCACCCAAATTAACAATAGTTTTATCGTCAGGGATTTTGCGAGATTCTAGTGTCATACAAGGAATTAATCCTTCATTCAAGCATCATGAAAAGAACAAGAAGCCCAGCAAATCTGGGGCTTCGATGAAATCCTCACAGTTAAACTTTACAACTTAAAATATCTGGGTATACAGTAAACTAATTAATATCCAAACGGTGATCGATTCAAATTTCTTCAAACAGCATCACAAACTCCACGTTGAGGGTAAGTTGACTAGCATACATTAACATGGTAGGGAGCACCCTGTTTCTAAGTTTTGACACTTTGCAAGCATGCTCCATAGCAAGTCCAAATAACACAATGCTGATACCACTAATCCCAGTGTCACAATAAGATTACACATGATCGCCCACTCCATCTTAAAATAATTTAGTTCATACCTCCATACGGCGAGAAATGGGCACCAACATTATCCGGGAAGCAGATACAGATTTTGTAATTGGGAGTGCTCCAACATGAAGTAGGCTCGATGTGACATTGATTCTTAATTTATCAAATCAGCTGCTAGATTATTGTCTTTTTCAGCCAAACTGGAAGATAAGTATCTCCATGTTGGCTGCCCTCCAACAACCGAATATAGCCCCTTTCTTCCCCCATCATCACTTATCTGCTTACAGGTGCTGACAGCTAATCCACCTTTTCTTATTAAGATTGGTGGTTCGGGTAAGAGTAGCCATGCCCCCTGCCCATAAATTCGTACCCTCTTCCATAATAGCCACGACCACGCGGACCACCACCACGGGGACCCCTCCTTCCACCCCGCATACTCATTGGTCGATGCCTTGCAGAATCACCAAAGGTCTAGGGACAAAATTTGTTATCAGAAGCCCTCAATGTCAAGCAATGTGACAAGGTGAAAGATGCAATGTCCTACCTCTGTGTCGATTTTTCTCTGCTCAGAAAATTTAATTCTTCCATTCCTCCCTCCATTATCAATTGTATTGCATGAGAGTGAATCAAAGAAGTCATCTTTGACATACACAGACTTCACAAAGGCGACAAAGGCACAAGAAAAGAGGTTAATCAGCATCAGCAAAAATATTGATAAATCACAAAAAAGCAATCCAGCAAAACTGTTACCTTAACTTCCGGCTTTCCAGGAGACATCACATAGTCTTCTAGAACATCATCTTCATACTCATTTGGATCATCACTGAACTGTTCTTTGCTTTTACCAAGATGGCCCCATACTTCATCTTTGTTGAACTTCTCATTCATTGCCGTGAAATCGAAGTCCTCTGTAAACTTGGTTATGGGACGTGATTGCTGGAGTGGGGAACATAGTAAGACTACAAATCCAACACTCCTTAAAAGAGGAGTTCAGATCATAGCATCTAATAATGCAATATACTCATGCATGTGCAGTTGGCAGTCGAGTTAGCTATTTGGTGCCACCAAGTGACGAGACATGCAGCTTGGTTAATTGTATTGATTTGACTAATCTTATGGTTGATTGGAGAAGTACAATCTAATTTTTGTATGCTAACATATATTATGGCAAAGGCACTGGGTTAGTTACACTACAAAATCATTTAACAGTATGCTCCAACCAACCAAATTTATCCATTACTTTGTCATGGCTCGAATACTGGAGAGAACATACTAGTGATCCAATTCTGCTGCTATGACAATAATAGCACTATCAACAGGCTTTCACAAACATATGATGATACAAAAGATGGCTGAAAAGTACCGCATTTCTAGCAATGTTTAACTGCTTTTTGCTATATTTACCAAGTTATGAGGAGTGCATCAGTTGTTAATACTGCTTTTTTGAGCATGTTGATGACATTAGCAATGGTCTAATCATTGAATACTAGTAATGTAACTAAGAGCAGAAAAAATATTGCACAAATACTATCCTGGAAATATTAAAGCTGAGTCCTTAATGGTTACAAGATTCAAGAAAAGAAAAGGTTGTAAAACCAAGATAAAAACAGCTAAACATTCCAAATATTGACATTACTACTACTACCAGATAAATACAATTAACTTCATACAAAGAACCAATCATCTCCAGATTTGACAAGCTTCAAGATAACAATAGCTTGTTTTAGATGGGCATACCGCATTTCCTCTTCCTCGACCTCTTCCTCGGCCTCGGCCTCTATTGTTGTACTGAACATATGAGGAAGCTCCAGCAGGCTGAAACCAAACGATTAAACACAAAAGGACTGATCAAAGTGTATACAATATTAGGATATAACAATTGAAGCGCAGACACAGGAATGGGGATAAGTACAGAAAGTAATCTTCACTTGTTTTACTAATAATAATAATACTTAAATACTCTATACTACCTTCTGAATGGGTTTTGGTGCTGGCAATAGAGGCTCCTTATTTTCAGATGGAACAACTACAGGTTGTTTGGCCTTCAGTTCAGGCTGCTTAACTTCTATATCTTCATTGTTCAGCTCCAGCTGTTGCGATGATAGAATAGCAGAGGAAGCAGCCTTTGAGGATGGAACTATAGAGGAAGCAGCCTGCGAGGATGGAACCATAGAGGCAGCCTGCGAGGATGGAACCATAGAGGAGGGAGCGGTTGAGGATGAAACCATAGTGGGAGGCTTAGAGGATGGAGCCATAGCAGAAGCAGTTCGCAAGGCCTGCGATGAAAGGACTGTTCGGGAAGCAGTTGGCAGAAGTTGTCCAGGAGTGACCAATGTAATTGATTCCGCGACAGTTACTGCACTAGTTGTGAAATTAGCAGATGGTGGCTGAGTGGGAGGTTGATAAGTTGGCAAAGAAGCAGGTGTATTCACAGGTGGTGGCTGAGAGGGAGGTTGATAAGTTGACAAAGAAGCGGGTGCATTCGCAGGCTTATCACTGCTGAGAGAAGCCACGCTGAAGTCAGGAAGAACAACTGGCTTATTGTTCACTAGAGAAGGCATGCCTTGGGACAGGGACATGATGGGTTCAATTATAGAAGTTGAAGGACTGACAGATGGGGGAGTTAAACCCACAGAGAACACGGAAGCAGAAACGGATGGCAGCTTATTTGGCAGCTGGCTCACTGATGATTCAGTTGCTGATGCACTTGATGAAGCAGGGACTGACATTGATGTGGATATATCTGAAGTTTGACTTATATTATTACTAGGTTGCAGTAAAAAAGGAAACTCAGGCATGCCTGGGAACCCAGCTGGTAAAGATGTGTTAAATCCGGGATATTGTACAGGCTGCTGCAGGGCCTGTGGAACTGTCAAACCGTGTGGTGGCCGAAGAAAGGATGGTGGTTGCAGATGAGGAAACCCACTTGGTGGTGTGTAATATCCCGGCCAGTACATCGGTGGCATTGTAAGACCAGTGCCATTTATAGATGATGGCATAGGTGATGAGTTCCATGAAGGTAAGCTGGCCCCAGGTTGATAAGGGGGCAAATTGCCTTGAAATAGCGGTGGCATCTGAATTCCTGACTGAGCATTGTGTGGGGTAGGATCAGCTGCCGTTGTGCTTGCAGCAGAAGGCAAGCTTGTAGACATTGAGGCAGGACGAGGATAATGTAACTACACAAACAGAATAATAACAGTGAGCAAAGCATCACCTACAATATCTAAGAAATCGAACAAGTCTTCCCAGAGAAAGAACCATCAAAGGCGCCTAACATTTTACAAAGATTTACCAAATAACAACATTTACCTGAATAATTGCTGGATCATTGTGTAAAGAAGCAGGCTGAGCTGGTGGGGAGGATTTCACTTGCAAATCCTGCAGTAAAGCAACTAAAGCTAAGACATAGCTAAGGAGAATATTACTCCCTCCGTTTCACAATATTAGTCCGGCGCACATACCAAGGTAACTCGTTTTCTAGCATTTCCCATAACATTTTTAAAATGTGATTTGAGGAAAGCATGTACCATAAATTAGCCAGATGGTAAAAATAGAAGTTTCCAAAATTTACCATGCCAAATAGCAGAAAGAATTAGATATGCCATATAAATAACAATTTACACAAATAGGTCCAACCTATGTCAGTGCCCAACATAATTTGATCAACAGTTCAATAATCACAACAGATGTCAAGGATTTGGAGTACTCTTTCTGATTTACCATCATTACCTTTATATCACTTCCTCGAAAAAGTATGTATTCATATATCTTGTCACTGGCAGGAATTTGTTGGCCATCCTTCTTACGTCGTTCAGTTCCAAATGAACAAACTTCAAGATGATACAACAAACAGTAACTCAGTAAGACTAAGTGAATGTGCAACATGAGAGGAACATTACTTCTTAAAGCCATACAAAACTAACAACCCCATGCCTGGTCCAATCAGAAGAATGAAAAAAATACCCCAAAAAAACACTATTCAACTGACTCTAAGTTAAGCTTAGACAAATTTTATTAAAAGGTTTAGGACTTAGGAAATAGGGAAGCCCAACTGAAGCCCCACTTTGGTCTTACCAAGTTTCATATCAAAAAAATTTAAGCCACACCCAGATATAACCAGAATCACTCAAATTCAAACACAGATCAGACAGAACTTGGTGAATACAGAACGGAATCAAATTTCAGTATCTATTAAATACTCTGAAAATTTTATACATTTGCTGTTTGCTCTGCATTCGAAATCGGCAGGCAACATGCTCCTGGTAAGGTACATGCAATTTTGTATTGTTTATTTATTCACGAATTTGGCTATATTTAGACTGGCCATAAATTTTAAAAAGTATTGCTAATCATATTTGAATTCCGATTTAAATATTACATTTGGATTAAGATATTAATCAAATAGGCAAAAATATGTTCAGACATCAAAATTTCTTACTGAATCCATATCCTATTTGATTCCACTTATTGGCTGGTCAGATATTATTAGATCCTATTACGCCCCAGTCCTCAGTATGGGAAAAAAAACTGGAAAGTAGAACCAATGCCTGAAAGAGAAGCCTTTGCTTGTTCGGTGCTACTTAACAGATGCATGGCAGTTACAGTCATGGTTATTAAGGCGGTAAGGCGAGGCGAGGCGACCCACCCCCCTCACACCTTTTAAGCGGTAAGACGCGAGGCGAGGCGACGCCTTACACACACCCTAAGGCAATAGTGCAGAGTGGCCGTAGAAGATCCCGGCAGCAGCAGCTATTCTCTGGGCCTTGAAAAATCCATTGCCCATTGCCCGGTGCCCGCTTGCCCGACCGCCCTTTGCCCTTTGCTCTTTTCCCTAGCCCAGCCGAACGCACGCCACTCGCTGCCGCTTCGCTTCGTCCTCCACGCCTCCTCCCACATCCTCCTCGGCGGGGCGCGCCGCCTCCGCCTCCTCGCCGGCATGGCCTGAGCCCGCGTCGCGCCGCCTCCTCCCCTCTTTCTCTTGGCTCTCCTCTCCTCCCCTCGCGCCCCGCCGCGCGTCACCTCCTCCTCGTGAGGAGGAGCCGAGAGCTGGCGACGGCGATGGGGAGGAGGCGGCAAGCGAGGCGGCGTGGCGGCGACGAGGAACGCGAGGAGGAGCAAAGCGGGGCGACGCGACAGCGATGAGGAACCGCGGGAAGGAGTGGCAAGGCGGGCGTGGCGCAAGGCGGTGCGACGCCTTACGAAGTCGGCGGCGCCTTACCGTCTAAGCGTCGCTTACGCTTAGGCGACACCTTAATAAGCATACTTACAGTTGGTCAAGCACTAGACACAAGTTAAGTTGGCAGGATCATCCCCAAAAGAAGGAAAATAATTTGGAAAGAGAAAAATGTTTGCCTAAAATTGAAGGCTTTGCTTGTTTGTCGATACTTAACAGACGCGTGCCAATTGACAGTTTGGCAAAGCAACAGACGCAATGGGGCCCTTGATCATGCATCATTCTCCCTTTGAGTGTAACTACACGCTCCAAACATGGCAAAGATTCCTAGCACCTTTAAGCTCCCCGGCAATTTGGCGAAAAGCAGTTAATGTTAATGTAACACTAGTTGCAATTTGATTACTCTCGAGGGGCGGAAACAAAAGGACTTTCGACCATTAATGTCCATCACTAGCTCGTGATGTCATTAGGATTTAGGGCACAAGCAATCCCCTACCCACCTCTAAGCCCTCCTCGCTGCAGACCTCACCTTACTGTGTTACTGCAGGGAAGAAAACGAACTTTAACTAAGCAGAAGAAAACAAGACGGGAACTGCTCTAGTAACAGATCTTTAACCAAGCGCCAGCTTTGTAGATTCCAACTCGCATCACCGAACACCCACTAATATTCACCAAAAAAATTAAATCAGAACGCACTGTTGTTTAGGAATAAAAAATTGTAGAAAATCAGACTTGAATCCCTACTCTAACATGAATCATTCAAGAAAAATTCGGAATTCTGTACCATCGCAACACGAAGCTAAACAAGAAAGCTAAACCCATAATTCTCTACCGCATCGCCGCATACCTCCCCACACAAATCGCCAACTAATCAGGCAGAGAAGAGAGGGAACAAGGGGAGAGGGATGGAGCCGACCCACCGTTCCTGAGCCCGACGCTGGACTCCTCGGTGTTGATGGTGTAGAGGACGCCTTCGTACCGGATCTCGCTCTTCGACGTCAGGCTTATCACGCTCCCGATGTACGACTCCGGCGCCGCCGCCGCCATTGCCGCCGACCTCGCCTAGGGTTTCGATCCCCGCTTCGTCTTCGCTATTTGTTTTTCCTCGTTATTTTTTCCCTCTTTTTTTTTTAAAAAAAAAAAGCCTTCGCTACTCCCTCCTCGTCTCCCCCCTATTTCATGTGGACTGGTGCATGTACTGCTTCGGTCTCCATTACAGGTGGGACCCACGAATGACTAAGTTTCCGGGGCCCATGCGGCAGTGAAGGATTATTGACTACTTGGTACAGGCGGGCCAGGTACGGCGGGTCCTACGGATAGATAATTCTTAGTCGTAGTGGCGCATTTGCGCCCAGTATTCACAGAAACGACGGTCGCCGAAAAAAAATAATAATGTCATGCCGCACGACTACCATACGGCAGGTCTTCTCTGTCCACCGTGCACCCTCCTCCCGCACGGTGGCCCTGCCATGTCGATACCTTCTACACGGCCACCGTGCGATGGCTAGCTCCCGCATGGCCACCGTGCGGTAGCCCGATCACGGGTCGCCCAAACAACCCAAACCGGTCCGGTTCTCGTGAGGGAAAAAACCAACACAAAAAGCGTGTCACGTGTTGTTCGGACAGAGCTCCGAAGTAGGCCCTCCCTCCACTACGTGCAAGCCTTCTTTTCCACCGAAAAACCTATTGTGTCATCCTCCTGCATGTGTATGCATTCATGCATGCCAGAGATTTCTCTCTCGGCTCGCAGGTGCTATAAATAGCGAACAAGAGCGATTAAGTTTCGCCGTCTCGCTTACTCTCTCTCGGTTGTCTCTGTCGATTTTATATTCGGGAACGTTTTAGGGTTATTAAGCATTGTCATTTGCAGCCATATTAGTAGGTAATTTTTTTCCTTATCTCTAAATTATTTATTAACTGCGTTGTTAGTAAATCAGTCATAGTATTATTTTCGTACTTAGTTAGTTATCATTTCTAGGCATACTTATTTAAGTCGTTTAGGAATTTCCATAGTTAAATTAATGTTACATAAATAATTAGTTCTAAATTCGTAATAATATGTAGTTAAGAAAATGTCATGCGATATATGCACTGCTAGCCATACAAGCAAGTAGTTGCTAGGTACTCAAGTATGTATGCACCATGCAATGAACACATATATGCAATTAATTTTTTTAGCAAAGGGAAAGAACAGGGATTAACGTGTATAATTATTGAGGCGAGGTTAATTAGTTACAAAATAATTAGTCATGATTAATTAGTTTTAAACAATTAGTTGAAGTTCATAATGACAGCAAATAGAAAAATAAGAAAAAAATGAAGTTGCTAGTTATTCATGCATGCACTGCTGGCCATGCAAGCAAGTAGTTGCTAGGTATTCAAGTATGCATGCACCATGCAATGAACACACATTTATGCAATTAATTTTTTTAGCAAAGCGAAAGAACAAGGATCAACACACACATACTTTTTTAATTGTCAGTACGTAGCACAGGTTCATTCGCGGTAATCAATTAGCCCTAATTAATTTAGTCATGTTTAAATAGTCGTATTTAATTTTGTACTACTAAATTAGTGTACATTAATTTGTAGTGTTAGTTTCATCATAATTTTTAATTTGCAGTATTTTAGGGTCATTATCAACCTTCTCATTAATATTCCGTCTATTCCATGTGTTGCAAGTTATGTCTCTACCGGCGCATCTAGAACACTTCTACGATGAGGACCATCGGTGCAAGTTGTGGATCGTCGGTGATGCGGATGGCCCTCCACCCTTGCAGCTTCAGTCGGGGAGGGACTACCGGGAACTGGACGATCGCTACATTCCGATCCTCCGGGACACGGGTTTATTGCCCCTTGCGAGCCTGGTCTCCGTCGGACGTTGGTTCACCCTAGATGCTAGTCTGCTGTTGGCACTTGTCAACAGGTGGAGGCCCGATACGCACACCTTCCACTTTTGGTGGGGGTAAGATGACGGTCACCCTACAGGATATCTCGTTCTTGACCAGGGTGGGGCACTTGTTCCAGACCCTCCACCGGCGAACTAGAAGGCCAAGCTGGAGCATCGGTTCGGCCTAGCTGTCTCGGAGCGTGCACGCGGCGTCCCCCAGACTTGGCCAAGGCACATCAGTCAATGCTCGCAGGATGCACCTAACGAGGTCATTAGGACACACCTCGTTGCTTACCTTCTTCAGCTCTTTGGTTGGGTCCTGTTTCCAACCACACAGGGCGATTGGTGCTACCCTAGCTTCGTCCGCGTCGCCGAGTGTTTGGTTGACACAAAGGCTGGGCCGATGCCTCAGTATAGTTGGGGATCAAATGTCCTTTGCGTCGCATACCAGGGGTTGTGTGACGCTTCGCGGCGTGGCACCGGTGGTACCCCCAACCTGGTCGTCTGCTACATGCTCCTGCAGCTGTGGAGTTGAGAGCACTTCCCTGTTGGGCAGCCGTCCATCGAGAGAGTGGTGCACCTGTACGTCGTTCCGGACGACCAGATAGACGGGCTCACCATGGGCTTACGGTGGACTATTGCCCGTCTACGCTGGGCCAAGGACAGATCGACGAGGTGCAACTCGTTATTCCACAACGAGTTCGAGTCGTTGCACGACAGCGACATCATCTAGACTCCATGATATCCAGAGTTCGTGCACACGGTAGTGCCGCACGGACTGTCCGTGCAATGCATCCAGGACGTAGGACTGTGGACGATGGCCCGCCACCTGGTGTTCGCACATATGGTGGAGCCTTACGTGCCGCAGCGCATAATGCGATAGTTTAGTGTACACCAGGTCGTGCCCCTCCCGGACGACAGGCTCCTGCCGCGAGCCGTACACCTGTGAGTCAAACTTCATCTGAGTAATGTTTACACTTCTTACGTCTTCTTTTCTAACATCAATCCTTCCGAAAATGTAGGCAATCAAGGGCGGGTGGGCATATTCAGGACTGGCGACCAGTCTAGCACGAGTGGACTACGGCATGGACGGAGAGGGTGCACTTGGATGTCTTGCATGAGCAGCGTCCGTACGACGTTCGGACGTACGATGAGTACATGGAGTGGTACGTGCCACGGTTGCGTGCAAGAGTCACCCTTCCTCACTACCACAGAAAAGGTAATCACAAACGGTTCAAAATTGTCATCACAGATGGTTTTTTTAACCGTCTTAGTTTATGGGCCAGTGATACTACGAGGTCATCACGAGCGGTTTTGAACCGTCAGAAAAGCTATCCGCAGCGGTTCTAAACAATAAGCATGCGTGATAGTATTTTCTATTGCAAAAAATTTTCGAATTCTGAAACTTCGGAAGCCGTTTTGAGGCACTAAACGACCTTTTTTGGGGGTTTTTACTTTTTTGAGTCCTTGTGAAGAGAATCTAACCTTGACTTTTTCGTTAGCTTTCCAATGAGCCAAAGAACGTCGCAATCCGAGTTCGTATGCAAAAGTTATGGCTGTTTTACCCAACAGTGCGCGAAAACGAGTCCAGGACGAAGAGGCGGACGATGGCCTGGTACTCGAAGTCAGGGATGCCGAGGTGCTCGCTGTCGATGTCTGCAATCTTATCTTAATCTATTCATTCACAAGAAAACCACGGTCACAATTGAGGGCCACCAAAAGCAACAAGGCAGGGGGAGGCGACAAGCGATTGATCACTTACTGGCATGTTGGATATCAACCAGGAAGAGAGGGGAGGGGATCAGATGGGGGATATCACCCGCAATGAAGGAGAGGTGGTAGAAGCATCATCGTGGCGTCACAACCGGAGGCGGAGGAGCTCACGACGGTAGTCGGAGCTCGGCGTGGGGAGGATAGAGGGAGAGACTAATGGAAGACAAGGCAGGGGTGGCTATAATATATAAGGACAGTACCAAAACATTTTGCTTCCCACGCATGCGTCCAAAACATTTCGCCTCCCGCGCGCGCGTCTAAAAATTTCTGCCATCCCGCACTGCGAATCATAGACGATTTCAAACAAAAACCGTCTGTATTGACCATAATATCACAGACGGTTCTTAACAAGAACCGTCTGTGAAGTATCACAGACGGTTCTTAACAAAAACCGTCTGTGATATTTAGTAGTATCACAAACAGTTCTTGTTTAGAACCGTCTGTGATACTTCACAGACGGTTTTCAACATGAATTGTCTGTGATATTACTTCTTCCTGAGCGGTTTTAGCACAACCAGAATACGCAGGCGGTCGCTAAACCAAAACCGTCGTGATTGTATTTATCTGAGATGGTTTTGGTCAACAAATGCGTAATGAGGCGTCCAGTTGTAGTAGTGCCTCCACCGGAGCGCTCGGAGCAGGTCACGCACCAGCAGAGCCTTTGCCGCTCTTTCGATCGTCACAGCGCTTCGTGGCGTGACAACACCGTAAGACACTTACAACCTTTGGTCATTTCATTGATGATATTATTACTCTCCGTTAATGAACCTATTATGTATGTCACTATAGTTGGAGCGAGCATAGCGTATCGCAAGCGCATCAGAGTCCGCCATCCGTAGGCTAGACACAACACCGGCGGGGATGCTAAAAATTTTGAAGTACATCTTCTCGGAGTAGAAGAAGATAATAAAGAACTTGTGCTACGATCGTTCGATGGGCGACGTCCTGCGCATCGGGCACCAAGTGGGGGAGGTGTGCTCACCCACTTGGTCACCACGGCCTAGCGAGTCCGGCCGGTGTCATAGTGTTCCCTATCGGTCATCCGCAGGCCAGATCGGTGGGGAGGTAAGTTATGTACAAATCTACGTTCTGTTTTTTGGTTATACCTTACGTTCCACTAATATTATGTCGTTCTCCCGCCGCAGGTCCATCGGGATGAATCACTTCTACCGTTCGCGTTCGGTACACAGACTAGCGCTCCCCCTCGGTCATCTGCACTGCACATCCGGGAGGTACGAGATTCTCAGTTTACGTCCAGAGTGTTTATCTGTACTAACATCGTTCTTTCTTGCAGTCTTTAGTTGACCGTGGGGGTCATGGCCAGTTCACGTCGACTTATGATGACGTACGGGCCTCATAGCTCCTACCAGGGAGCAGTACACGTCGTCAGGGTTTGGACCATGGTAGGGGTTTGGAGCGTACGCAGTGCAGAGCTCCTCTGGGTTGGCTGGCACACCGTACGTCTAATGCTAGAGCTCATCCGAGTTGGCTGGCACATCGTACGTCTAAGGCTAGAGCTCATCCATTGTGACATCCCAAATCTTGGGATTGTATTTCAAATGTATAAAAATGAGGAGAATTTAAACTTTTGAGCATGCATCGGTTTTTCTGGAGTATTTGCATAATTTGTTGCTTCCGAAATTTTTGAAATCAAAGAAAACATACACTTCAAATTTAAATTCCAAAAGAAAATAAGAATAAAAACTTATGAACATCATTTGAAAATAATTTATTCAAATAATATAATAATTATCATGAATAAATATAATTTGTTCCAAATTTTTGGGGATAGTTTTAACCCTCAAAAAATTCAAACTCAAATCTATAACCTTTTCTAAATTTGAATTTAAATTACACAAATTAAATCTTGAACAGTAGTTTTCCAAATTTTATTTGAGAACTAGGTCATCCCACGAACCCCTCCAAATTATTTCAAGATTTTAGGAATTTTATTTATATTTTTAAGACCCTAGTCAAAGTAGAACCAATCTAAATTGTCTCAGTCAAACTTTAGGCTCAAACCTAACCAGCTAACACTGTTCCTCCGACCCGGTCGCTTGGCTCGGCCAGACCAACTCGCGCTGCAACCCCCCCCCCTTCGCAGTCACTGCCAGTGGGCCCCACGCATAGGGTCGTCTTCTCCGTTTTGCTGGCGTGCGCGTAGAGCGGCCTCGCCACGTCGCGGCCGGGCTCTGCCCTCATGTCTAGGGACGCCGTCACCCACCGCCCTCCACGACCAATCCCCGAGCTGCTCCCGCTCACACCGCTCCATTCTCCGTCCTTCGCCCCACTCAACACCCCCTCGCGCCCCCCTTTTTATCCTTCTTTGTCTCCACCGAGAAAGAAAGAGAGAAGGAGAGAACCCTCACCTCTGCAGCTCCTTGAGCAACGACCCCAGTGCGGTTTTTGCCTTACCATGCTGTGTATTTTGTCATTGGGAGCTGCCGTGAAAGCGCCTGTAGCAGCCGGACCTTGCGCGACGTCCTCGGCCCCGACAAGAGCGCCACCGTGATCGCCTGTCCCCGTTTCGGGCCGTCCGATGATCCCCTACCTCTCCTATCCGTGTCAGCACTCGTCCTAGAGTTTGGGCATTATTTCCCCTCTTTTAATTCCTCCATTCTTTCGCAGAATCATGCCGGCGACCTTGTCTTCCCCGGCCCCGGCCATAAGCGTCGCCCACGCCGCCGCATCATTCCCGGCGAGCCCCACGTCGATTCTTCGTACCCAGAGCACCGCCGCGGCCTACTCGTTCTTCCCCAACACCCAACTGGAGCTCTCCCCACCGATTGCCGCTTCCCCTAACGCCGGGCTGCCTCGCCGCTCGGCCGCCGTCGCGCCTGACCATCAGTGCCTCTCCATTGCCAAGACGCCACCGGAAGGTAGCCATTGCTATTGTCATTCCATTTTGCCACAGTCTTTGCACCCTCCGGCCTCCCCTCACCACCGGCGAGCGCGGCAACGCCACGGTCGCATGCCCCTGCGCTGTCGGAAATTCTGACCAAAAACGAAACTCATTAATTAACCAAATCTCCAATTTGTTAGCGCTAATGAATGCTTAGTTACTTAATGGTTGTTTCAATGCGTTAATGTTTCACCGGCTTGTGGGCCCGTGCGATCGTTTTGGTGGTTGTGCCGTTTGGGATGTACGCTTTCTCTTAAGGAAAACATAACTCCTATGTGTTAATTTCATATATACGTCTTTATAAACCGAAGGCGTATTATCTAGACTACACTTTCGTCGTCACTCTAACCGTGACCGGTCTGAGTTGACCCGTTCAAAACTTTGACCCCAGGTCCCACCGGTCAGTCCCTGTGGCTAGGTTAGACCCCGGTAAGAAAAGTCCTTAATGCTTTTATAAATTCAGAAACGATTTATTATTGAACTGAAAAATCCATTAATTTCAAAAATGCATAACTAATTCATCTTAACACCAAAATGAATGAAACCACTTTTGTTATTTTTAATTTCACATGAACATTATTTTAAAATAGGTTTCCACCTTGTCACTATCTCATAAAATATAGTTATTGGAGATTGATCCAAAACCCATTTATTTATACTCTAGAAAATGTCTTTAACTTTAAAAATTCATAACTATTTCACCTTAACTCCAAAATGGATGAAACCAGTTTTGATTATTTTCATTTTAAGTGAGATTTATTTTAAAATAGGTTTCAAACATGTCTCTATAGCAGAGAATATAGTTTTGGAAAATGATCCATAATTCTATTATTTTTACAATAGAAAAAGGTGATAACTTTGGAAATTCATAACTAATTCATAAAGATTCCAAAATTTATGATTCAAATTTTGTTAGTTTCCTTTTTAAATTTAATTTAATATAAAAATGGGTTGAGCCATGTTACTGTTCCACAAATCATTTTTGGCAAAATTACTTTAGGTTTAATGTTATTGTTACTTTAAAAATTGCTTTAACTTCAAAAATGCATAAGTATGTCTTTGTAACTCCAAAAAGAATAAACTCAATTTTGTTAGAATCCTCTGTTAGTGTAGTTTATTGTAAAATAGGTTGTGAGCATGATACTGTTACTGAAAATCTTATTTTACATGTAACTTGTGTACTACTTTCATAAATTTGAAAAATCATAGAAAATTCATCTTAGCTCCAAATGAGGTGAATCAAATTCCATTGTTCATCGCATGTGGTTCTCTTCCTACCATAAAAATTTCAAGTACACCACCGCTCTGGAAATTTTCACCAAAATAATTATTTCGAATGAACAGTAACCGGTAACAATTAAATTGGATTTTCTGGAAAACTGATTTTCAAACTGCCATAACTATTGCATAGAACATCCAAAGAAATTGATTCTTGTTGCTAAATTCATCTAAAATCATGCTATTCCTTCCGTGAATTTTTCATAATTTTTGGATGACTTTGAATTTTTGGGTCTTTTCGGTGTTACTCGTTCTTGTTGTGCTTTCGACTTCTTTCGCTAGGTTTCAACGAAATTATTGATTGCGCGAGTGACCCTCTGCAGCAAGAGAATTAGCCCCAGCAAGGCAAGCAGTTTGATCATAAATGTCCTATTACTTTCAAGTCTAATACTTTGTTTACAAATTGTATGTATGCATACTTTTGTGTGAAAGTAATTTTCCCGATTAGAGGTAGCTATTCCTATTGCATGGTTGCCCTTAAATTGTTATCCCCTGCCACAAAACATAAGTTAATAATATCGCTGGTGAATTAGAGCCCGGTGATTTAATTATGCTCTCTTATTGTCTTTACGGTGTCATGCTTAGAAATGCTTAGTTACCGGTAGAATTGGGCGGTTATCGACTTAGTCGATAACTGTGATCACCCAAAATTATTATTATCATTATGCTCAGCACCTTGTGCTTTGTTACTTTATAAGTCAAAAACTGAAAAATAAAAATGAAATGTTTTAGACTTAGGCACAATGGTTGATGGTGTGATTTTATGGAGTGACTGGAATGGTGCCCGGGTCAACAAGGACCAAACATCTTGGACACTAAGCCAAGCGCTTATTGCGTGCTAACCACATGAGAGGGATATGGGACCTCTCTTGACTTAGTATTGTGGCGTGTGTTAGCTCCAAGTTGCATGGTGGGTTATTGGGTGAGCAGTAGTGGAGGTTATCCACTGCAAGGAGCATCATCCTTTATAAGGAGATGAGCATCTTTGATGACTCCGCATCAACGTATGGGGCTTCCTCCCATATGGGCGACTCGTAGTTAATACACAATATTGAAAATGTCTCGTAGGACTTAGCCTTGCCGGCATACCAAAGGAAGTGTGCTTAATCTAGTGGCAAAAGGCGATGCGGCGTGTGGGTACATTGGTACACCCTACGCAGGTTCAAACTATTCGAATAGCCTCGTCCTAGGTTATGGACATGCTTAGTAAGGTCTCTACAAGAGTTAGACTACAACATTTAATTAAAACTTGATGTGGGTGGTATGAATGGGGAATTCATGCTATTGTTGTTGTGGCTATTGGGTTAGCCACTTCCAGGTTGTCTTTTTATTATTCATACTTAGTATCTCGCTGTTTTTATCAAATAAAATCAGATTGTAAAACTGCCTTCAATCTATTACATTATTGCAAATGAAAACTTGCTTTATCTTTGAAAATGAGTCTAGAGCCTCCTCCACTTAAATAAACTTGCATGTAGCTATTTATATAGGCACATTACTCACACGTAAGTCTTGCAGTACATTTTTGTACTCATTTGCTTTGCTTAATAAATTGTTGCAGAGGAGGAAGTTGAACCCCAAGGGTTCCACTTTTGCGAGATGTGCGGTGGCTTCGACGACTAGGTTGGTGGCCCGGTTGGTTGCCTTGTGGGTTAAAGGCACAATACTTGGCTTTTGTTTATCGCCATCTTATGGCACCTTGCTTCCGCTGTTATTTAAGACTCTTTAGTTGTCTTTTGGCCGGTCGGCCCCTTTTGTAATAACTATATATTGTATGTCTTTTGAATTGCTTAGTTGTGCTTTGGATTCTATGTGTTGAATGGAATTGATGCACAATTTTTGTATGGGGTATGTGTACTACACTTCTGGGAAGTACATAAATGCCGAGAGCCGTGATATTTGATTTGTAATACTTGAATCATCTTAATGGTTAAGTATTACAAGTTAAATACCCCGGGTTCACATCGACTGATGATGACGTACGGGCCTCCTAGCTCCTACTAGGGAGCACTACACATCGTCATGGTTTGGACCATGGTAGGGGTTTGGAGCGTACGCAGTGCAGAGCTCGTTTGGGTTGGCTGGCACACCGTACGTCCAAGGCTAGAGCTCATCCGGGTTGGCTGGCACATCGTACGTTTAAGGCTAGAGCTCATCCACACAACTGGAGTTGCAGGCATCGTACATTGGGGGCAGACAACCCGGGAGTGAATTTGTAGAGTTCATTGTTCATGAGTTCTTCGGAGGTGGCCCCTAGGTCAGCATGTCTCATCAGGATTGCATGTACGCTTACCAGACTCTGCTGGGCCAGAGTAAGCCTATTGATGCACCCTAGCCCACTCAATGGTCTCCAAACCCCATCCGATCCGACACGCGCTCGCCGAATCGGCTCACGTATCCCACGGGACATACTCGACGCAAAACATCCACGTGCACGCGGAGGCACCCGCAACGAACAGATAGTAGTGGCTCAGATAAGTGAGTCATATTGTATCCCGTGATATACGATTATGTTTTGGTATATTTGTATTCATATTTGTCTTGCTATATTTGTACGCATATTTTGGTTGTTATGTGTGTACTCTTGTGCCAATAGAGTTGCAATGTAGTTTTTTTTCATACATTCCAAGTCACATGAAATCATGAAACCCTAATTTTCGAAACCTAAAATTCAAATTTTTGCAACCTAAATCCTAAATTTTTGAGACGATTCCAGAACACACAATCAAGTCCACTGCGTGAGCAGCCTTCAAAACAAAATTCATAATTTTTTGAGCTCATTTTTTACATTTACAAATTCGTACAAACAGTACATTATATAAAATTACGAGAAAAATTCGAAACAAATAAAATTATAGAAAATTTACACAAGCAATTACACTATGTCTGGAGGATCCACATTAAATTTCATAATTTTTCGAACTCATTTGCTATATTTTAAAATTCCTACAAACAACGCTGAAATCATAATGAAACCCTAATTTCCTCACGCTGAAACCCTAATTTTCAGGAGGAGAGAGAAGAGGCGGGCCACTGCACGGTGGCTATGTGGTAGGAGGGCACATGGTGGGTGGGGAGGGCATACCGCACGGTGGCCGTGTGGCAGAGGGTCATTTTTGCCAAAAACAAATAAATCCAAAGACGGTCATTCTTGTAAATACGGGGTGGAAATGCGTCAATACGGCCAAAAATTCGATAATGAGTACGAAGTGGTGGCGTAATGGCAGATTCATGTGGTGAGAGGAGCGTGTCCTCGTCGACTATGACATGCTGGGCCCGCTGTCTACCACTGTGGGTTTCATGAGGGGGAAAAACTGTTGTTACAATGGACTGCTCAATGCCAAAATTTATGAGAATTGTTCAAAAGAAATTACTCGCTCTGTTCAACAATACAAGACGTTTTGAACATCGTCACGGTCTTCAACATGTAAGTTTGACTATTAATTTTTATCTGAATATATTCATAAAATAATATAATAGTATTATATTATATTATGAAAATATTTTTAATGACTAATCTAATAATATCATTTTCATATGACCAATACAAATAGCTTTTTATATATTAGTGGTCAAAGTTAAAAAAGTTTGGCTACACGCTTTCTAAAACGTTGTATATTTATGAACGGATGGAGTAGTTTGTACCATTGATTGATGGATAACAATGGCAACGTCTTTACTTCGTTAATTTAGCCCTAGCATCAACAATAATGTTACCCATGAACAGGGACGAAGATAGGGGGATTAGTGGGAGCCCTAGTCCCTCAGGCTGATGGAGTCTTCTATATAGCTCTTAGTTTGCTTATGTAGAATAGTAAAATATTTATACTTGACACACCTTGATATTTAGATCTCGCCATATAGCCCCCTAGATAAACATTTTCTAGCTCCGTCCCTGCTCGCGAAGGAGCTGATTTGCCAGCAACAAAGATGGGAAAGGCGGGGAAGCATTCGTGGCCGAGGATGAAAATAGCATGGTGTTGTGGTGGGGAAGTTTGGGTTCTGAATTGCGCCGCTGTCCATATTGTTACTGAAGGTAGTCATTTCTGTTGATTGTCTCCGAGGTGGAAGAAGCAATGGCAACACCTTTCGGTGGAGAGTAAGGTTTTATTTATAAAAGAACCAGGGTTGTAGTTTGGGATGTCCGCGGATTAGAGCATAAATGCTAACTAACACCTTCCATTGTTGATTTTTTTCTTCATAAATTGAAGTGTCTTCTTTTAGAACACGCAAAAGGCTTGCGTGTCGTTCCAAAGTAGGAGAAGCAATATTATGATACAACAATGCATGAGATCCGAAAGTAGGTACGTGCTAGCCAAGCATGGAGCAAGTAAGACTCTTGCAATGTGATAAATGACAACCTACTGTAACAAACAACTACGAAAGCCGACTAGACGACTAGATCCATTGATTAAATAGTCTCTCCTGGAAGCGCGCTCTCGCCAACTGCAATTTTCGCACTCTCTTGGAGATATCATGAGCAAGGTCCGGTGCTAACATAGACTTGGTCACCCTTCTTTTTAGAGTAAACCCTCTTTGGCATTTTTTTAAGAACGGACAGGAGGACTGTCTATTTTATTAATAAAAAAGGTAGCAGAGACAACCCAGAATGGGCAGGTTTAACCAAGCAACTTAATTATACAGTATAAAATGCTCCAAGCACTTAGCTCTCGTGAGGGTCTAAGCTCTACCTTCTTCTTTTATTGTTGCCACCAAGTCCACGGGGGAGGCTGTCCTATTATGGAATATTCTGTTATTGCATTCCTTCTAGACTTTCTAGGTGATTAGGATGACCACCGTGGCCCACGCCTTTCTTGGGAGACCTCCCATATCGTTAATGTTTGTCCACCAATCTCTAATGTTTCAGTTATCTGCCCACCGAGATGGCTAAAGCGGTTCCTATCCTAGCCAATTGGCCATCAGATTCCATACTCGTCGTGAGTATCTACAAGCGTAAAAAAAAGGTTCAAAGCCATTTTTGCTATTTGTATGTAGAGGGGACATGTGTGCTGGTTCGACCAGCCCCTTACTTGCAGTCTGTCTGAGGTCGAACCAGCCCCTCACTTGTAGTCTGTCTGAGGTCCAAAGACAGTTTTGGATGGCTACCCAAGTGAAGAATTTGCATTGGGGGGGGGAGCGGTTTTCTAGATGACCTCTTTGTAGTATGTTGTTATTGAACTGAGGAACTGCAGCGCATAAGTAGATTTCACTGTGTATCTTCCCTCTGGTGTTATCTTCCACATGATCTCATCCGGTACGCTTGGGTCAAGATTGATAAGCCTTATTTTCCTCTAGGTGTCTAGGAATTCATGTATGTGCTGAGTTGTTGTCCCCTCGAGAATGTTGATGTTCTAGATCCATCGACCATCCTGTAGGGCCGCGCTCACTATTAAGTTCTTCCTTCTGGATATTTGGAATATCTTCAGAGCTAGATCTTTGGGAGCTGTAACATCTAGCCACGGTTCATTCCAGAAGTTAGTTTTATTCTCGTCGCCCAAGGTGATTGTTGTGGCCGCTGCAAATATACGTTGGTCGGCTCTGTCACACAGGATGTCCATTCCCACCCAGGGTTTGTGGTCATCCTTTCATTCTTGCTAGAGCCAGCATAGCCTTAGGGCTATTGTGAAATTTTGGAGGTTCAGAGAGACGAGTCCTCTGAGTTGTGTTGGCCGACAAACCTTTTCCCAATTAACTTTGCATTTTTCTCCTGAGATTGCGTCTGTACCGGCCCATAGGAAGTGTCGCCTAATGCGGTCCACGGCACGGAGGATGCCTTTTGGGTCTTTTAGGACTGAGATGTAGTAGGTCGGCATCGAGGTGAGCACTGATATGACCAAGGTTGTCTGGCCGACTGGTGTTAGAAGTCTACCCTGCCATCCCACCAATCTTGACCCTACTTTATCTAGTAGGGGCTAGAAATGCACCTTCCATGGTCTTTTGAAGTCAAGCGGCAGCCCTAGGTGCTTGATGGGGGAGGTTGATTTGATAGCCAGGAAATGTAGGAGGACCGCCTCGAGGTCTGTGTTATCACAGCTTATAGGCACTACCATACTTTTTTGGAAGTTGGTCTGGAGTCTTGAGACATTTCCAAAACTCTGGAGTAACTGGCGTGTGGTTGAGACGTCACGCTCTGCGGAGGAGATAAAAATCGCTGCTTCATCAGCATACCAGTATGTCCTAAGCCTGGCAAATCGGTCTCGTGGACGCTCCAGGTGACCTGTCTCTGTTGCTATCTCTAACAACCACTAGAGGGGGTCGATTGCCAAAATGAAGAGGAATGGGGAAAGCGAGTCTCCGTGTCGCTGGCCCCTCCTGTGATTAATTCTAGTGCCAAGGATGTCGTTAAGGAGCACTCTGGAGGAAGCAGTTGAGAGGATGGTCGAGATCTAGTTCCTCCATCTGTTTGGTAGTCCTCTTTTTTGTAGCAGCCTAGCATGTAGTCCCATCGGACGGTATCAAAGGCTTTTGCAATGTCTAGCTTGAGGAAGAGTGTCGGGGTTTTGGTTCTATGGAGTCTTCTTATTAAGTTCCTCACGAACAAAAATTTATCCTGGATGCATCTCGATTTGATGAAAGCATTATGAGTCACTGAGACCGGGATGTTCAAATGCGGTGCCAGGCACAAAGCCAGTGTCTTGGAGATCCATTTTAATGTGACGGTGGCCCGATCTTCCGAAAGGTACTGATATGTCGATTGTGGAGAATACGACGTTGATGATCCAAAGGCTCCGACCAAAACGGATCAAACCCCTCGCAATCACCCCACGCGGTTGACCTTGCCAAGAAGTCTATCTCCTGCAAGCGAATTGAGAACACAAACAAGAGAGTAGAAGATGCAATCTAAAATTGTATTGCAAATAATGATTAAGCTCACAAAGTTGGGGTTCCTCAACCGAACGTACGACGAGACTACTATGCAGAATAATCTAAAAAGAAACCCCAGGAAAACTAAAGGGGTACGGCCTCCTTAAATAGGGGAGGAAGAGCCGCACATATCTAAGGAATAAGGGGGTGGTATTATTCACGTGAATAGTGCAGCCCAAGGGGGCGGCCAGGGGGATGGCCGGTCAGCATATGGGCTACATGGGCCAAATAAGCCCATTACAAAGTTTGACTCAAACTAACCCTTAAGGGGATTCGGATACAAACCTTGTAGACTAAGGAAAGGTGGCACAGCACCAAGTAGAGGGTGTCCGAAACTCTTTGAGTTGGAGGCCACAAGTTCTTCATCTCCTTTAGGGTGGCTTTAAAGTCCTGAAGTCCTTGCTGGAATTGTGGCTATTGTTATTGTCTTTTCCTTCCTTGATGCACATCAACTCCTTGCTATCCATTCCTAGATTCCTAAGCACAAGCAAATCATCTCCATTAGGCAGCATCAAAGAGTTCTTAAATAATACACTCAGCCCTAGAAACGAATTTACCTGATAATTGAGTTGATGAGTACGTGCCCGAGTTATTAGACCTTGCACATCATTCATGGCAGTAGCAAGAGGAGTGTTCATATCAGTAGAAGTTATGTCCTCATCATCCTCCCCTTCTTGAATTGGAGTCGTCTTCGACTCAAGCTCATCCTCCGTGCCCAAGAAAGGTCGTAAATCTGCAATGTTAAAGGTGGGGCTAACACCGAAATCTGCAGGCAAGTCTAACTTATATGCATCATCATTAATACGTTCAAGCACTTTAAAAGGACCATCTGCACGAGGCATGATTTTAGACTTTCTTAATTCAGGGAATCGTTCTTTATGCAAGTATAACCACACAAGATCACAGGTTCAAATGTAACATGCTTGCGTCCCTGACTACCAGCAACTTTATATTTAGCATTCATGATCTCAATGTTCTCTTTAGTTGTCTCATGCATCTTAAGTATCAAATCAGCACGTTGTTGCACTTCAAAATTTACCTTCTCCGAAGCTGGAAGAGGCAACAAGTCGATAGGTGCATGAGGTATGAAACCATAAACAATCTCAAAAGGGTACTTCTTTATGGTAGAATACAATGAGTGATTATAAGCAAATTCCACATGAGGCAGACATTCTTCCCACATTTTTAAGTTCTTTTTAAGCACAACCCTAAGCATAGTAGACAATGTTCTATTGACTACTTCAGTTTGTCCATCGGTTTGGGGATGACAAGTAGTGGAAAATAATAGCTTAGTCCCCAACTTAGCCCACAAAGTTCTCCAAAAATGATTAAAAAATTTAGCATCACGATTTGAAACTATCGTATTTGGAATACCATGCAAACGAACAATTTCCTTAAAGAATAAATCAGCAACATTTGTAGCATCATCACTTTAATAAATCAGCAACATTTGTAGCATCATCACTTTTATGACATGGTATAAAATGAGCCATCTTAGAGAATCTATCCACGAAAATAAAAATATTATCCCTCCCTTTCTTTGTTCTAGGCAGTCCTAAAATAAAGTCCATAGAAATATCTTCCCAAGGTGTGCTTGGAACAGGAAGAGGCATGTACAAACCATGAGGATTAAGTCGTGACTTAGCTTTTTGGCACGTGGTGCAGCGGCCAATGAAGTGTTCGACGTCACGCCTCATCTTTGGCCAATAAAAGTGGTAGGTCAGAATGTCCTCGATCTTCTTCACGCCGAAGTGACCCATCAATCCTCGTCCATGCGCCTCCTGTAACAACAAGAGACGAACGGAGCTAGCTGGAATGCATAGCTTGTTAGCACGGTACACGAACCCATCATGCACCACAAATTTATTCCAACCCTTTCCCTCTTGACAATTGAGCAACACATCTTTAAAATCAACATCATGCACATATTGCTCCTTTATTTTCTCTAATCCAAAGATTTTGAAGTCAAGTTGTGAAATAATGGTATATCTCCTAGACAATGCATCAGCTATTACATTTTTCCCCTTTTTATGTTTAATGACATAGGGGAAAGACTCAATAAACTCAACCCACTTAGCATGTCTACAGTTCAAGTTGGTTTGACTTTGAATATGCTTCAAAGATTCATGATCAGAATGTATGACAAGTTCTTTGGGCCATAAATAATGTTGCCATATTTTCAAAGTTCGAACTAGAGCATATAATGCTTTATCATAGGTAGAATATTTCAAACTAGGGCCACTTAATTTTTCACTAAAGTAAGCAACATGTTTTCCTTCTTGAATTAACACACCACCAAGACCTATGCCACTAACATCACATTCTAATTCAAAAGTCTTGCAGAAATCAAGAAGTTGAAGCAAAGGGGTGTGTGTCAACTTATCTTTGAGAGCGTTAAAAGCTTGTTGCTGTATGGTGCCCTAAGTAAAAGGGACACCCGTCTTTGTAAGCTCATTAAACGGTGCAGCGAGGGTGCTGAAATCCCGAACAAAATGCCGATAGAAATTAGCAAGCCCGAGAAAACTCCGTACTTGTGTGACCATTTTAGGAGGCGACCAACTCTGGATAGGGACGACTTTGGCTTGATCAACTTCAATGCCCTGTGGAGTAACAACATAACCAAGAAAAGAGACTCGATCCATGCAAAAGGTGCACTTTTCAAGGTTACCAAACAAACATGCATCTCTCAAAGCATTAAAAACAGCACGTAAATGATCCAGATGTTCTTCATATGACTTGCTATAGATCAGAATATCATCAAAATAAATCACCACAAATTTTTCAATGAAAGCACGTAAAACTTCATTCATCAAACGCATGAAAGTGCTAGGTGCATTAGTTAAACCAAAAGGCATAACTAACCACTCATATAGCTCGAACTTAGTTTTAAAAGCTGTTTTCCATTCATCTCCCAATTTCATCCTAATCTGGTGGTAACCGCTACGCAAGTCAATCTTTGTGAAAAGAATATAATCACTCAACTCATCAAGGATGTCGTCTAACCTAGGAATAGGATGACGATACCGTATTGTGATATTATTAATGGCCCTACAATCAACACACATACAACAACTACCATCTTTCATCTTTAGGACCAAAACGGATCAAACCCCTCGTAAAGGCAAGATGGAGCGCCTAAAGGTAATCAAGAATTGATTTCATCTTTAGGATTTTGTAGTCATAGAAAAACTTATGACTTGGTTCTAGTCGTAGAAAAATTTACGACCATGGGATCGTCGTAGAAAAACTTACGACTAGGTACTGGTCATAGAAAGACTTACGATCAGGGAATTGTCGTAGAAAAACTTATGACTACTTAGTAAAATTTTGTTTTCTGACTTCTGCGGAAAGTAGGTATGGAAAACCGTCAAGACAACGAAGAGATCGAACTGATGGTCATCGGCGCGGTGGCGGAGCAAGTCGAGGCACCTCCGGCCAAAAAGCATCAGCTCGTGAAAGTCGCCGATAAGGGAGGCACAAGTTCAAGCTCTGCTGCTTCGACCGGGCCCTTTGCAAAATTTATTGCAGACATGGCTGCTGCAAAGAAGGCGAAGGCGGCTGAAGTGACTGAAGGACTCAAACACAAAGCCCCCAAGACCAGGGTACCATTTGTAACATCCTATTTTTCAAAGCCTTTTTGAAAATTTTCAAAATTAAAATTAACCATCTGGTTTATTGATTAATAAAGCTTAAACTTGAAATTTCAGAAAAAATAAAAGCAATTTAATTGAGTTAATCAAACTTCAATTAAATCAAAACTTGGTTTATTTGTATTTCTTGGATTTTATTGGATTCAAAGTCAAAAAGAGTGCATTAAGTATTTTCTTGGATTTTCGGTTTTTTTAAAAAGGGCTTTCCTTTTTTCCCAAAAGTCTAAAAATAATTTATTTGGAAAATTTAAAAGCTAAACTATAGTTATAAATAATTTTATTAAGTTCCAAATAACTCAAGGAATTTTTTTGTATTTTTCTTGAATTGTTTGGACCTAATTAACTATTTTCTAAAAAGCCTTTTCAGTTTCTTGAATTATTTTAATTGAAAAACCAATTTAAATCCTCCTTTTCCTTTTGGGCCGAAAGCCTCAGCCCCGGCCCATCTCCTTCACGCCCGGCCCACTTCACGCGTAGCCTAGCACCTCGCTCCAGCCCAGCGCGCCGCGCTCCCTTCCCCCTCGGTGACCGTCCGATCGAAATCGGATGGCTCGCGTTCATGCAGCCTCTCTTCGCCCGCGCCCTCACTCTCGCTAATGCGGCGGGCCCCCCCGGCAGCATCTCAGCGCACTGCGCTGCTCCTCTCTCTCTGCCCGACGGGTCCCGCCTGTTAGTCGCCGTCGCTCGGGTCATCTCCTTCCTCACGCCACCGCGCTCGCCGCTCGCGTCAGAGCCGTGCGTGCGTGTGCACGTTTTGTGCCGACTCGCCTGCCTCCCTCCCGTTGCCGCACCTACCTCTAGCACGCGCAATCAATGTGGCGTCCTCCGTCGCGCCCGTTGCGGCCACCCACCCCCGCTTCCGTGTCCTGTCACGTCCCAGCGCCTGCTCCCATCCGTGTCAGTCCTCGCCACCGCGGAGCACGCCACCGCCCTTACCATCCTCTGCTCCTCCCCACCGCCTATAAAAGCGCGCACCAGACGCCCCTTCCCCTCCTCTCTCTTTCCCCTCTCCCCACTCCCTCTCTCCCGTCCTCGCTGCTCCGTATTTCGTCGGCGAAGCTCTGCGACTGAAGTACTCGCTGACGCCATTAGCGCCACCGCGGAAGCTCCTTCGCCGCCTCCGACCACACCACCGGCTTCGCAAGATCGTGCACCACCTGGTGCGCGCACTCATTCTGCCAGGACGCCACTGGAACCCTATTGTCGCTGTGGGACCTCTCCGGCCGCCTTCACCTCCGCTGCCGGCACCGCCTCATCGCGGCGCAACTGGTGCGCGCACCCGCCTCCTCGCTCCCCCATCGGAACACCGTCGCCACCACCGAGCCGTCGTCTCCGTCGCTTTTTGTCATCGCCGTCGGCCATCTCTTCATTAACCGCCGCCGTTTTGGTGCACCCTGAGTTCCCCGCGTGCTCCTCTTCACGTTGCCACCACCCATCAGGCTCACCCTGGCGTGAAGCGCCGACGAGCCGCGCAGCCCTGACGCCGCCGTCGCCCTTTTGCCAACATGGCGCCACCTCACCGCCACGTCGAGGCCACCTGGGCGCCACCTCAGTCCTGCGCACGCATGGCGCAACCCTGTGCCGTAGGCCCCACTCATCAGCGGCTCAAACCCTTTTTTCGAATTAAAATAAACCCGGAAGTTCCGAAAATCCATTTCTTTTGTCATTTCATGTATTTGTAACTTCCGGAGGCCATATCTTCTATGTTCGAACTCCGATTCGAGCGATTCAAATTTCTAAATTCATCTAAAATCAAGACTTACCTATCTATACTAAAATTATTTGATTTTGAGCTCATTTGAGTATTATTTGAATTTGGATCCTTTTCACGTGTAGCTTTCGACGACTCTAGGGAACCCAAACATTGCGAAGAAGTAGATCCTTAAGCATTTGAGCAAGGCAAGTTACATCATTGATCATATTGAATCCCATTATTTTAAATTATTTAAATTCCGTTTTAAATTATTATTACATGCTTATTTAAATTCAAGTAATTTAAATTCTCGTTTTAAGCTTATAGTTATTCCATATTCCTTATAGTTATTCCATATTCCTTTGTATAGCCAACTTTGTTATTAAATCAATCATTCCTTGATACCTTAGTTAAAAATCTAGTTGATACACTAGTATGAGCTAGACCATGTTGTAAAACACTATGCTTAGACAAAGCTTAGACCAAAATGGTTACTTTTGGGAAATTAGCCAAAAATCCAATTATGATTTGAATAATGTTATGGTATGTCTATACTATACAATCTTTGAAATGTTTAACTTGTTAAATAAAATGAAAAATGGTTTACACTTGGGCGAAATGGATGTCGGATGGTGCATGTTCATGCACGGGATCGATTATTTCTATGATCGAGACCCATGGGTTTATTGGAATGTCGCCCAAGTCAATTAAGGACCGGTCTTCGAGCCGCATCTTGCTAAGCCCCATCATACTACCACATGTCCTGAATGGGCGGGACCTGGCTAAATAATTTGTATTCTTTCACTGTGGTCGTGCCATCCGGTTGCTTGTGTATCTTTTATGACCTACTTTTATGTATTCCCACCTGGCGCAAGAGGAGGCTTGAACCCGACGGATTTCTATCCAAAGGGGGCGAAACCTTAGCGAGGTAGGACTACGGTGAGATGATGCATTGTAAAGGCTTCATGATAATGACTTAGTCGCACACCTTCGGTAGTGTGTTAAACGGACATTATAAGTCAATTATCTCTTGTGGGTAAAGTTGTACCTGTTGGGACACGGGGTAGGCTACGATAGCTACAAACAAAATTCTACCACGCGAACCAGGATGCCAAGCAAGTAGATGATCATAGATCGTTACCACCAGACGCGCAGAACAGCGGAAGAAGGGTTGGAGCAGCCAGGTCCAACGAAGAGCGCGTCGATGTAGTGGTCGAGTCGATCGTCAATGTCCTCACGAGCCGATCGTCTCCTCCAAAGCAACGTCTGCGGTTCCTTGTGAAGATCGCGGATCGTCCTCAAGCGCAACAATCGTAGTAGCGCCTCTACGGTATCCACACGCCCAGGAAGGAACAACCGAACGTCGGTGTGCGGCACCAAGTCGCGCGGTGGAGCTCTCAAGGAGATGGCGGCTAGGGTTTGGTGGTGTTTCACGATCCTTTCCAATGACCTCATGCACCTCCTTATATAGTGCTCGTGGCGGATCCTATCCGGACACGCCATTTAATCGTATTCGTATTGGTTTGTTCTAACCCATTAAGTGTGTGACCACAGAGGTTCATGTGTAGTTCGGTTGTGATTGGAAACCGTTTCCGATCACGAGTCGAGCGGCTTCTAGCGTAACATATCGATTCGAATACACACAAATTATATCGGACGAACCTTAATGCAATATGATCTACGACTAAGTCCTCATCACTTACGACTAGGTCCTATCTCTATATGACCGGTTCAGTATTTGATCACGACCAACTCGTAACTCCTTACGACTTGGTTTCGACCACTCTGTGATTACGTTCGACCGATCTCGACTTGCTTGTATCTCCATACGACCAGAATCGCTCGAACTAAGCACCTACTCGTGTATACTCCCTTTGCCTCACGATGTCCGTCGAACTCCGGTGAGATGTTGTGTCATCCATGGACTGCTCAATACTTTCTCGATCGAGTGTCGATAACTTTACGTGGTCGAACACTTCGACTACTAGTGGCATGGCTATGCACTTTCTTTATCCGATCACAACGAGGGGCCAGAGACATCTCTCTGTTATGTTAGGAGGGCAAATCCCATATCCCACAGTCACATTCCTCTCCATGTTTGAGCATACCGAAAGCTACCTTTATAACTACCCAGTTACGGTGTAGTGTTTGGCAACCCCTAAGAGTGCTCTTACACATGTAGGAAACCATGTTGATCTCAGGTCTAAGGATTATACATCATCATTGCTTGAGACCAACTAACGACACACAGATTCATAACAATCTCAATAGTGTCTCAATGTGGGTCTTATCCAACATCATGTTCTCTAACATGTGTCCATATTATTGGTTTGATATCTCCATATCTATTACTCGTGAAACATAGTCATCAACCAATGCATATGCTAGTCTATTCATATGTGTCCTCATATGTTTACGACCAGGGATCGTATAAGAATAATTATTGCAGAAATATAGAGTTTCACAACCAAGTCACATACTTGATAATAAATATTAACAATATTATTCTAGGAACAAGATAACACATTATCCAATGTCATGAACATAATGAAATATAATCATCTCTATGATTGCCTCTAGGGCATATTTCCAACAGTCTCCCACTTGCACTAGAGTCAATCATTTTAGGTATCTAATACCGATAGCTCTTGTGTGTGCCTCA
Source organism: Phyllostachys edulis (assembly GCA_036346405.1). Taxonomy (NCBI): domain Eukaryota; kingdom Viridiplantae; phylum Streptophyta; class Magnoliopsida; order Poales; family Poaceae; genus Phyllostachys; species Phyllostachys edulis. The sequence continues at coordinate 11,006,376 of CM070555.1, forward strand.
TGCTTTGGCTGTGTGAGAGGCTTTGTCAACGGATCAGCAACATTTAAATCTGTATGAACTTTGCATATCTTAACATCTCCTTTATCCACCAATTCGCGGATAAGATGATAACGCCTGAGTATGTGTTTGGACTTCTGATGGGATCTAGGCTCCTTAGCTTGAGCAATGGCTCCATTGTTGTCACAATAGAGATCCATTGGGCTCGAGGCACTCGGAACCATTCCCAATTCAAGAATGAAATTCCTTATCCAAACACCTTCTTTTGCGACTTGAAGCGCAATGTACTCGACCTCGTCGTGGAATCAAGAACCGTCTCTTGCTTGGAACTTTTCCACTCACCGCTCCTCCATTCAAAATGAATACAAAACCAGATTATGAACGATAATCATCTTTGTCGGTTTGAAAGCTCGCATCGGTGTAACCATTTACAACGAGCTCTTCATCACCGCCATAAACTAGGAACACATCCTTAGTTCTTCTTAAGTACTTAAGAATGTTTTTCACTACCGTCAAATGACATTCACGGGATCACTTGGTATCTGCTCGTAACACTTAGAGCATATGATACATCCGTCGTGTACATATCATGGCGCATATGATAGATCCAATGGCGAAGCATATGGAATATCACTCATTTTGTCTCGCTCATCGAGTCGAGGACATCGATTCTTGCTAAGATTAATGCCATGTGCCATGGGCAAGAATCCTCTCTTGAATTTTGCATGTTGAACCGATTCAACACTTTGTCTATGTACATTTCTGGCTTAATCCAATTAGCCTCTTAGATCTATCTCTATAGATCCTTATTCCCAAGATATATGTTGCATCTCCTAAATCTTTCATTGAGAAACTTTTTCTTAATGAAGATTTAACAGATTCTAGCATCTAATGTCATTTCCGACCAAGAGTATGTCATCTACATACAAGATCGTAATAACAAGTGCGCTCCACTAACCTTCATGTAAACACAAGGTTCTTCTTTGTTCTTGATTGAAACCAAACCTTTTGATCTCCTCATCAAAACGTATATTCCAACTCCGAGATGCTTGCTTCAACCCATAAATGGACTTTTGAAGTTTGCATATTTTACTAGCATTCTTTGGATCGACAAATCCTTCAGGCTGTGTCATGTACACATCCTCATCTAGGTTTCCATTAAGGAAAGCTGTTTTGACATCCATTTGCCATATCTCATAGTCGAAATATGCAGCAATCGCTAGAATGATCCGAACAGATTTAAGCATCGCTATTGGTGAGAAAGTCTCATCGTAGTCAACTCCTTGAACTTGTCGAAAACCTTTTGCGACTAGTCGAGCCTTATGAATGTGAACATTTCCATCCATATCAATCTTTTTCTTATAGATCCATTTGCACTCAATGGTTTTGACACCATCAAGTGGATCGACTGTGTTCCAAACCCGATTTTCTCTCATGGAATCTATTTGATTTCATGGCTCCAAGCCATTTCTCGAGTCCGGGTCCATCATAGCTTCCTCATAAGTCTTAGGCTCACCATTATTCAATAATAATACGTCATGCCCATACCTTGTAGGCAATTGACGCCTTTTAGATCTACGTGGGGCTGGTGCCTTATCTACAGGTTCAACAACAATTTGTTCATCCAGTAGAGGTTCAATAGGAGTTGAAACACTTTCAGATGTTTCCCGAATTTCTTCGAGTTGCACCTTTCTCCCACTGACTCCTTTTGAAAGAAACTCTTTCTCCAAAAGACACCATTTCGCAACAAAAACTTTGTCCTCTTCGGTTGTAGAAATAATATCCTTTGGTTTCCCTAGGATATCCTATAAAGAAGCATTTATCTGATTTGGGTGTGAGCTTATCAGACGTCAAACGTTTAACATAGACATCACATCCCCAAATCCTTAGAAAAGACAAGTTGGGACTTTTCCCAGTCCACATCTCATATGGTGTCTTATCTAATGATTTAGATGGTACCTTATTTAAAATGAAAGCGGCAGTTTCTAGAGCATAACCCCAAAAATATAATGGCAGATCCGATTGGCTCATCATTGATCGAACCATGTCCAACAAGGTCCTGTTACGCCGCTCGGACACCCCATTCCATTGTGGAGTGCCGGGTGGTGTAAGCTGTGGAACAATTCCACATTGTTTCAAATGATTACCAAACTCATGGCTCAAAAACTCACCTCCACGATCAGATCGTAAAGATTTGATTGTCTTGCCAAGTTGATTCTGCACTTCATTCTGGAACTCCTTGAACTTTTCAAAGGATTCCGACTTGTGCCTCATTAAGTAGATATAACCATATCTACTATAGTCATCGGTGAAAGTAATGAAGTACTGAAAACCACCTCTGGCTGTCGTGCTTATTGGTCCACATACATCAGTATGTACGAATTCCAACTGGTCGTGCGCCCTTTCACTACGACCAGGGAAAGGCGTCTTGGTCATCTTTCCGACCAGGCAAGACTCGCATGTTTCAAATGATTCTAAATCAAATGAGTTTAGAGTTCCATCATTATGGAGCTTTTTCATGCTTTCACTTATGTGACCCAAACGACAATGCCAAATAAAAGTGGAATTTATTTCATTAGGCCGAAGCCTTTTAGCATTAATATTATAGACTGATGCATCATCAAGATTTAAAATAAACAACCCATTCAAAATAGGTGCATAGCCATAAAACACTTCATTCAAAAATATAGAACAACCATTGTTCTCTATAATGAATTTATAACCCTCGCCATCAAACATGAGGCGGAGATAATGTTTCTACTAATAGTGGAACGTAATAACAATTATTCAATTCCATAATAAATCTCAAGGCAATAGTAGTGGCATAGTCCCGACGGCTAATGCAAAGAACCTTTGCTTTATTCCCGACGCGAAGATCCATCTCGCCTTGCAATCATCCTACTTCTTGTTAGACTCGATCGTATTGCATATATGAGCAACCGATCCCAGATCAAATACCCATGAGTTAACAGAAGAGTCAAGAAGAAAAATGTCTATAACATTAATACCAGAGTGGAAGTTTTAGTCCCACCATTCCTTTTCTCGATCACCGGTATTTCTTGCGCCTCTTCCAAAGATGGCCTAGTTCTTTGCAAGAAAAGCATTCATTCTCTTGAGTCGGGCGGACTTAGTCTTGGGTTTAGGTTTGTCGGTTTGGATCTCATCCAAACTTTAGCCTTGCCCTTTTCTTGACCCAAGTCTTAGCCTTCTTCTTGAAGCTTGTACTCTTTTGCACCATCATCACATGATTGTTGCATTTCTTAATCTTGCCTCTCATTGCCTTAAGCATCATATGCTTGATTCGGTGAGATTCTTGTCTAAGCTGCTCATATGGAAGTTCAAAATGAACTCGCCATAGCTTTCAGAAGCGAAGCAAGAATCAAATCAGAGCCAATTCTTGGCTAAGTGGAAAACCAAGTTTTTCCAAGCTCGTGTGTAACCAACCATTTTGATTACATGAGGGCTCACGAACCACCCTCACTAGCTTACATCCAAACAAGTTCTTTGAGATCTCAAATCTCTCAGTTCTTGCTTGTGTCTCAAACATGCCTTTGAGCGCCACGATCATATCGTGAGGCCTCTATGTTCTCAAACCGCTTCAAGGTTCATAGCAAGCAAGCATGAGACAGCTAACATCAAGGACTCATCACATGCCTTTTATAGGCGGTTTTAATAGCAAAGAAGCAAAGATTTTTCAGAGGCACTTCGAATTGGTTCTTCTAGAACATGTTCCTTTTATCTTGCCCGAGAACAATTCTCAGTTGCGGGACCAATCCGCAAAATTTATTCCATTAAGTTTTTCCTTTTCAAGTATCGAACGTAAAGCAAAAGCGATGTAGGTACAAAGTAGCTTGGTGCCATGATCTACAATAAAAATATATGCAAAACTAAGACATATGTTCATTAAAGTAACTTCTATTAAACAATTTAATAAAGATACTCCCACTAAACACCATATCCTCTTATGACATTTAATGATTCAAGATCCATAATCATTAATCAACTAGTGAGCTTTGGCTTCACCGCTAGAAGACTAGTGAAAACGGTAAGCAACCTTTGCTAATCATATCTACTATATGACTCTTGTTGTTGGGCAAGATCTCTATGCTTCTAAGACTCCAACCTTTATGCCCCAAGGTCCACAATCTGTTATGATAACCTTGTTAAGTTAAACCAATGCCGTGTGTAAGTGTTCGACACAAACCCATCTAGTCAAGGAGAGTTAATGGCACTGCTTTGGCAAGACCTACCATTAAAAATACATGACTTTTGATGGTGCGGCATATTTGGGAGGGCATCAATTTAACTTAATATTAAGTGAGGGAATTTTACTTCTATCATGTTAAAAGCAATTAAAGCAAAATAACATGCATAGAAATAAACGAATGTAAATGTAAAGGCATTCACAGACAATCAAATTGCATTGTGATATAGCATGACCCTTCTTCATGGTAATCTCCATCGCCATGCATCGTGTTCACCATGTCTTCAAGTGGTGGACTCCTCCAAGCACTCTCACTAAGCCATTATTTCTAATAGCACTAGTAATGAAACACAAGGAGTAAAGAAGCATCACAAGTCGACACGCAGTCGTTATACAATTATAAACAAACCTTGGTCTGCAATTAACATGACACGCGGGTCATGAATATTACAAGCATACATGCATCTCAAACATGAAACAAGATGGGTCATACTATTCACATCAATCCTCGCAAAAACAAGTTATGCACGTAATCCAATTCTAACGGATGACATGAGCACACACTACCTATAGCCATTGATTTAATACCCAAAGACGGCGGTCCCGAAACATGAATCTTATTCATGTATCCGAGCCTTGGAAATCATCGGATTAATCATATTAACCCTATTCCGAACCACTCTGATTATTGCCTTGATACGACCACATACTGCGGCAAACTCCGATGGCGGAATTCCGACCGGTAGGAGTGTTATGCAGACTGGTCGTGAACAAACGCAACAAACGATCTGATCCTTAAAGCTCATACCTCCTCGTAAAACCCATCTACTACCACCGAGAACTGATCGATCATATCGACCAGGGTCTAGGTCGTTCCATCTATATGAACCGATCTAGGTTATCAAAATCGACCAGTAATAGATCCAATCTACTACTACCACATATCAAGTATATGCGATCGATCCAGATCAAAAACTACGCAGGATGGCTCGATACCACCGTTGGGACACGGTAGGCTACGATAGCTACAAACAAAATTCTACCACGCCAACCAGATGCCAAGCAAGTAGATGATCATAGATCGTTACCACCGACGCCGCAGTAGCAATGAAGAAGGGTTGGAGCAGCCAGTCCAATGAAAGCGTCGATGTAGTGGTCGAGTCGATCGTCCAATGTCCTCACGAGCCGATCGCTCCTCCAAAGAACGCTCTGCGGTTCCTTGTGAAGATCGCGGATCGCCCTCAAGCGCAACAATCGTAGTAGCGCCTACCACGGTATCCACACGCCCAGGAAGGAACAACCGAACGCCGGTGTGCAAGACCAAGTCGCACGGTGGAGCTCTCAAGGAGATGGCGGCTAGGGTTTGGTGGTGTTTCACGATCCTTTCCAAAAGCCTCATGCACCTCCTTATATAGTGCTCGTGGACGGATCCTATCCGGACACGCCATTTAATCGATTCATATTGGTTTGTTCCAACCTGCTAAGTGTGTGACCCAGAGGTTCATGTGTAGTTCGGTTGTGATTCGAAACCGCTTCCGATCACGAGTCGAAGCGGCTTCTAGCGTAACATATCGATTCCCTAATACACACAAATTATATCGATTTAACCTTAATGCAATATGATCTACGACTAAGTTCTCATCACTTACGACTAGGTCCTATCTCTATACGCACCGGTTCAGATTTGATCACGACCAACTCGTAACTCCTTACGACTTGGTTTCACCACTCGGATTACGCTCGACCGCCTACGACTTGCTTGTATCTCCATACGACCGATCATACCATAATCGTCGAACTAAGCGACCCTACGTGTATACTCCATTTGCCTCACGATGTCCGATCGAACTCCTGTGAGATGTTGTGTCATCCATGGACTGCTCAATACTTTCTCGATCGAGTGTCGATAACTTTACGTGGTCGAACACTTCGACTACTAGTGACATGGCCATGCACTTTCTTTATCCGATCACAACGAGGGCCCGAGACATCTCTCCTATTATGTTAGGAGGGCAAATCCCATATCCCACCAATCACATTCCTCTCCATGTTTCAGAGCATACCCAAAGCTACCTTTATAACTACCCGATTCACGGTGTAGCGTTTGACAACCCCTAAGAGTGCTCTTACACATGTAGGAAACCATCTCGATCTCGTGTCTAAGGATTATACATCATCATTGCTTGAGACCAACTAACTACACATAGATTCATAACAATCTCAATAATGTCTCAATGTGGGTCTTATCCAACATCATGTTCTCTAACATGTGTCCATATTATTGGTTTGATATCTCCATATCTATGACTCGTGAAACATAGTCATCAACCAATGCATATGCTAGTCTATTCATATGTGTCCTCATATGTTTACGCACTGAGGATCGATAAGAATAATTATTGCGTAAATATAGAGTTTCACAACCAAGTCACATACTTGATAATAAATATTAACAATATTATTCTAGGAACAAGATAACACATTATCCAATGTCATGAACATAATGAAATATAATCATCTCTATGATTGCCTCTAGGGCATATTTCCAATAGTACCACCTCTGCAGAGTGTAAAACTATTCGAATAGCCGAGTCCACGGTCAAGGACATGCTAAGCATAGCCACTCCAAGTTAGATTTTTGGTTTTGATTTTGATTTTGAAAGACTTTATTAATTGGTTTTGGATTTCTATCCAAATAGAAATTGGGCGGGTAGCCATGTGATAGGAGGATATCCTTCACCACTTATTGATGAATGTTATCTGACTATAAAAATTGAGATTTAGAAAACGAATTTTAGTTATACGTAAACTGCTTTGGAACTTAGTATGGATATTTAAATGAAAAATATCGCTTTATGCAAATTGAGCCATATAAGCCTCCCTTTGTTGAATCATTGCATGCATTATAATTCTGTTACATTGGGTGTAACTTACGAAGTACATTCATTTGTACTCACCTTGCTTAATAAAGTATTGATTAGGAGAAGAATACTACGAGGATAATGAGAACGTGGACGACTAGGCTACACCCTCCAGACGATTGCCTATGGCGAATCGTGTGGTCTATCTTACTACTTTTGCTACCGCTGTATTTTGCTCTTTGACTTTATGCCCCTTTTGTGTTAAACCTTAAGTATTTCAATGAATGACGTTGTATGGTTGTGTTATCCACTTTTTGTTGACTGTGTACACTAGCTGTTCCTGGACTAGCGTGTGTTTCACAGAGAATCCGAGATCCTTCGCTCCTGGGTTCGACACAATTCTACTACGACAACAAGACTTTCGCAGTTTCTGCCTCCCGTGGCTTTGTCAAGCAACAAGTAAAGGAGAACTGGAAGAGTTTTATGTCTTTTGTGAAGGAAACCGTTGTACAAGCAGTGCCTATAGTCGAGGGCAGTGCTACCCTTGGGGTGGTCGAGACAGGTCTCGGCCATCCGGAGAGCCAAGAGGCTTAAGGAGCGGCAGTGCTCGCTCAAGACCCACGACCAGATGTGGTCGTGGCTGATCCCATTCCGCAACTCGAGTTTCGACCAAAAGTGGTCGAAGAGAAGAAGTCGAATAAATCTTCTTTAGGGAAGGTTTCTTCCAGATTCAAGATCAAATCTGACACACGAAGGTGTGTAAAAAGACAAAAGTGTAAGAATGACATTTACCTTTTGCCCTTTATCTTTTGACGTATTTTCCTTTTTGTGATCTTAGCCCGACTCCTCTAGCCCTCAAGGACGTTCCTGCCGAGGAATCCATTGTTATTTCTCTAGCAGTCGGAGAAATGACAGTGGCGGCGGTCGAAGGGTCGCCCACCGTCCGAGTGGTGGAAGAAGTCGTTGCTGCTGAAGCAACTGCGACCACGAGAGTGGTCGTAGAGGCCGAGGCGAAAACGGCGTATGACACAGTGGAGGCATCAGGCCAAGGCGATGAATCGTTGGGCCACCGCGCCGGAAAGGAAGTCGTCGTAGACGTTCCTCCCGGTCCCCAAGGAGGAGCTGCTGTCACCGAATCAGAAGAAGAAGAATATGTCAACTTATTTTCTGAGTTCTTTGGCCCGGCTTCCGTTGCGGGGTCTTTTGCTTTCAGGTCTCGTAACCGAGTTCCCCACCCCAAGGACATTCCTAACAGGGGAAATGTTTTCGATGACGAGCGTCACGAAAAGGTGTGGTGGAATCGGGTTTAAGAGATTAATGAACTGAAGAACCATATAAGCGTATTCTCCATATTTGCTCGAGCGAGCATTAACGTAAGTACCTACCACCCAAGATTTTTATATGTGATTTTTCTCGCTTCTCACTGTCTTTCTTTATGCAGAGAGATCTAGAGCAATTTTTACTGTTGCAGAGTACAACCGACAACTTATGTAGCTGCGATAGGAGAAAGCGAAACTCTGCGAGTAGGTAGAGAGATGGTAAGTAACTGCTACTCGTAGTCGTTTATGTTTCAACCACTTGCACAGTGCTTATGGGGATTGTCGTAGAAGAACTTATGACTAGGTACTGATTGTAGGAGGACTTACGATCAAGGGATAGTCGTAGAAAAACTTACGACTTGGTACTGGTCGTAGGAGAACTTACGACCAGAGGATTGTCGTAAAAAAACTTACGACTAGGTACTGGTTGTAGGAAAACTTACGACCAGGGTATTGTCGTAGAAAAACTTACGACCACTTATTCTATGCTCATGTCTACTCTTTTCCTCTGTAGATTCAAGAGTGACGAAAAGATCTTGGCTGATTCGCTCGACTATGAGAAAGTCGAGATGAAAAGGCTAAAGGAAGAGAAAGAAGCCCTTCTGAAGAAGCTTCAGGAGGTAAACTCTGCAATTCAAAAGTTGTAGGGACGAATAAACGGTAAGTGCTGAACTTAAAACCGCTTATTACCTTCTTTTCTTTTTCTAACTCTTATTCCTTTTCAGAAAAAACAGGTCGAAATGGGGAAGCTCTAAACCAAGGTCAAAGAAAAGACCATGGTTGTTCACGAGATTTCCCGTATCGCCAAAGAAAAAGATCAAGAGGTCAAGTCGTGGGAAGAGCGCTATGCAAGGAGCACCGCCTCTCATGACGATGAAGTCAAGAAGTTAAATTCTTGACTGGCAGGTAAGCAAGTCTTTACCTACGACTATTTTTTTTCTCTTTTGGGGTCATTTTTATCTAACTAGTCTTATTCTTTTCAGAGCAAGCAGTCAAAATAAAACAACTCCGTAAGGCTTCGACTCATATTCAAGAGGAGATGAAGTCGATGAAGGTCAACCTTCATGACAACATTTCTCTCTTGAACAATGTACTCGGCAGGCTACGTGCTAAGAAAATCACTCCTCGTGAAGACACGATGATTGCTCACACGAGTGCCATTGGAGAAGAAGTCGGGACTTTGCAAGAGTTGGTGACTATTCTGAAGACCAACCAAGATGATTCGATAAAAGAGGCAGTAGAAGGCGCAATAAGTTTTGTTCTGGCAAAACTTAAAGCTCATGACCTCAATTTTAATCTACAACCAATCAAATCCGACTTCGACTGCTCTGAAGCAGAACCGGAGCGGTTGACAGAAGATATGCAGTCGATCAGCAAGGAAGTCACGGAGAAGATACAAATAGGGTCTCCCTCATCAGAGTAGTTTGTACTAGAAACCTGTAAAGACAATTTTTTTGTTGATATATATAATTCTTTCTTCTTCCTGCAAATCATCTTGTCGAGTAGTTAGTAACTCATAAGATAATGAATGAAAAAAGAAATTAAGGCTAAGAATTGAAGTCATATTAATAACTTTATCCTAGTCCCTGACTATTTCCTTAGTTTATTTAGATAAACTAAGTAAATAGTGTGAAATGGGTTTTCTTAAAAAAGAGAGAGGTTTAGCTAACTTATAGTTTTCGATCACGATTATCATGCACTGGTCGAAAAAGTAGGAACGAGTCGACACTAGAAAGTTCCTTCTAATGGGTAGGACCATGTGTAGAAAGGAAAGGTTTCAACTAGATGATGTTACCTTCTCCAACTAGGTTAATCAAATCAAGAACGACAACTTGAGTTAGACAAACGTCTGGAGTACCTTAAAAATTCGTTTGACCTATTCCAGTGCACTCAGTAGGTTCGCTCTGGTAGCAAGAGTTAGAAACAGGACGATACTAGAAAGTTCCTTCTAGTGGGCAGGACCACGTGCAGAAAGGAAAGACTTTGACTAGGTGTTGTGTCTTTCTCCAACCAATTTGAACAAAGCAAGTTTACCAAAAGTAGTTAAACAAATTACAAAAGTGTACTCTGCTTAGAGTATTTTTCAAAATGAATGAAGAAATAAACTAAGGTACTAAAAGTTGGTTTTGAAAATATTTCGACCATGTGTATTGAACCCGAGCTCTTCGCGTTGGTAGAAAAAAGGAGGAACGGATCGAAATTAGGAAGTTCCTTCTAGTGGGCAGGACCACGTGCAGAAAGGAAAGGCTTCGACTAGGTGATGTCACCATCCTTTCAACCAGTGTAAAGAAAGTTTGGGCACTGGTCGTAGAAGAACTTACGACCAGGTAATAGTCGAAAAATTATTAAAGCGCTACTCAAAGTAAGACAATAAAGATAGAAAGAACATGAAACTTTATTGTAGGGTTGGTCGATTACATATAAAATTTGCGCAACTAGCCGATGTTCTAAGAATTAGAGAGAATTCGACCGTCTTCCATTGCTAGTTGTACCAAACCTGGTCGCGTAATTTCGACCACTATGTAAGGACCTTCCCAATTGGGGGGAAAGCTTGCTCCGATTAGAATGGAATTGAATTTTCTTCAATACAAAGTCACCTACAGCAAGGCTACGAGGTTGGACCTTACGATCGTAGTATTTGTGCAGGGCTTGCTGATAGATTGCTGAACGGATTAAGGCTTGATTTCTCTTTTCTTCGAGCAGGTTAATGTCATTCGCTCGAAGTTGTTCCTGGATAGAGTCATTGAAAGTTTCGATCCTTGTTGACCTGATCTTTAGTTCTGGTGGAAGAATGGCTTCGGCACCAAAAACTAGGAAAAAAGGTGTTTTACCAGAGTTTGTGGCAGACTAGCAATGTATGAACTGCCCATAATACTGAGGGTAATTCTTGTACCCAAGCCCCCGAGCGCTTGACAAGCTGGTCGAAGACTCGAGTTTTGATTCTCTGCATTATTTGGTCATTCGCTCTTCCGACTGCCCCATTGCTTTAAGGATGGGCAACAGAGGCATAACACAATTTGGTACCAAACTCTTCGTAAAATTCTTGGAATTTTGTGCTCGAAAATTACTTACCATTATCTGGATTATTCGACTTGGGACCCCCAAACCGAGTAATCACGCTTCTCATCATGAACCGTCTTGCTGCTTCCGTTGTTATCCTAGTCATAGGTTCAGCTTCCATCCACTTTGTGAATGTATCAATAGCCACAAAGAGGAACTCGAAGCCACCTGGGGCTTTTATGAACAGTCCTAGGATGTCGAGACCCCAGATCGCAAAAGGCCAAGATAAAGGAATTGTTTGTAATGCCAGAGCCAGTTGGTGTATTTACCTGCTATGAAACTAGCATTGTACATACTTCTTAACCAGTTCTTTGGCATCATAGGGGGCTGTTGGCCAATAGAAACCTTGTCGAAAGGCCTTTTTGACCAGTGTTCTTTAGGAAGCATGAGTTCCACAGATGCCCCCATGTATGTCATGAAGGAGGTTTAGTCCTTCTCTCTACGATATGCATCACATAAGTACCCCTTGAGTGCCTCGTTTATAGAGGACTCCTTTGACCAAACTATACATGTTGGCCTTTCGGGATAAGCGATCTACCTCGAGATCATTATCAGGTATGGTACCCATCTGAAGATACTCGTAGATGGAATTCATACAGGTATCTTCGTATTCTAGAGAGGCTATCTCAATAGGAGTTGTCTCTGGTGTTTTGACCAGAGCCGACTTTTGGAGCTGCTCCAAGAAGACTTCTTTTGGTACTTGTGATCGGGAAGAAGCCATTCGAGCAAGCTGATCTGCGAGGAAATTATCCTTTCGATGGATAAATTGTACCTCGAAACTGAAAAAATGCTTTTCAAGCTTTGAACTTCTGATAAGTACCGAGACATGGTCGGATTAGAGCACTAGTACTCTTTTTTGACCTGATTCACGACTAGTTGAGAGTCTCCTCTCACGAGTAGTCGTCAAATCACGAGCGCTTTCGCAGCTCGTATGCCAACTAGCAAACCTTCGTATTCTGCCACGTTGTTAGTGGCTTGAAAGTTTAATTGAATGGCATACTTTAAGGTCTCTCCGGTAGAAGATTCCAGTACCACCCTAGCCCCCGAGCCACTTAAAGTAAGTGACCCATCAAAGTACATCATCCACTGGTCGTAAGTATCGTACTGGGGATCCTAAACAGGTTCATGATTTGTCCATTCACGCAACAAAGTCTACCAAGATATGGGATTTTATGGCCGTTCGGGACACGAAATGGAGGTTGAACTCTCCAAGTTCTACCGTCCATTTTGCCATATGTCCCGCTGCTTCCCTGTTCTGGAGGATCACTCCTAAGGGAAACTCAAACGGCACAATTATTTTATACGCCTAAAAATAATGCCGCAGTTTCCTCAAAGACATAAGGAGGGTATATAGAAGTTTTTGGACCTGAGGGTAATGCTCCTGAGGCTCGTGCAAAACTTCACTTATGTAGTAAACTGGTCGTTGGACATTTTCACGCTCTACAACTAGTACTGCGCTCACTGCCTGTGGCGTGGCAGCTAGATAAATTAAGAACGTCACTTCTGGCTTCAGAGAAACCAAAATAGGAGCACTCGTAAGATACCTCTTGACATCCTCAAAGGCAGCGTTTGTCTCTTCTGACCACTCGAAACCCTCGTGCGCTTCTTTAGAAGTTTGAAGAAATGCAGTCTTTTTTCTCTAGTCGTGCGATGAAACGACTTAAAGCCGCCATACACCCCATGAGTTTTTGGACTTCTTTCTTCATGGTCGGAGGGCGCATTTGCACGATGGCCTTTATCTTTTCAGGATTTGCTTCAATTCCTCGTGTAGAGACTAGGAATCCAAGCATTTTTTCTGAAGAGACTCCAAACACACACTTCTCATGATTAAGTTTCAGGTGGTGTTTCTTGAGGTTGTCGAATATTTCTTGCAAGTCAAAAACATGTTTAAGTCGCTTGATGCTTTTTACGACTAGATCGTCAACATAGGCTTCCAAATTTTGGCCTAATTGAGATGAAAATGTTGATTGCATCAAGCGTTGAAAAGAAACGGCAGCATTTTTTAGTCCTAATGGCATTTTGACATAACAAAATATTCCAAATGGAGTAATAAATATGGTCTTTTCTTCATCTTCTAGACACAAATTAATATGATGGTAGCCAGAATATGCATCTAGAAAACCTAATGTTTCACAACCAGTAGTAGAATCAACCAATTGATCGATACGAGGTAAATAGAAATCATCTTTTGGACAAGCTTTATTAAGATCAGTGAAGTCTACACACATTCGCCACTTGCTATTAGACTTCCTAACCATTACAGGGTTGGCCAACCACTTTGGGTGGTCGGCTTCTCTTATAGCATCTCATCGATCAGGGGCAAATCTCTGTAATTTTTGTTTTACGGGTACTTTGTCAGGCCATAGAGTTAGCATGTACTCGATCACCCCCCTGGGGACTCTGGGCATATCAGATGCTTGCCACGCGAAGACCTCCGCGTTTACCTAAAGGAAAGTGACGAGGGTGTCTTTTTATTTGGGGTCGGAAGTATCCCTGATGCGAACAGTCTTCGAGGGCTCCTCTGGATCCAAAGGAACCTCCTTGACCTTGTCGTTTGACTTAGGTGCAGCTTTAGGCTTCGACTGCTTGGTCAAAGGCTGCCCCTTGTTTTCTTCTCGAGTTGGTATTTGGCCAACCATCTCAAGGGATCAATGGTCACACATATGCTCCATCTTTTTTTTTATCACAGTGAATTGTGATTACTCCTTTGGGACCTGACATCTTAAGACATTGATACCCATAATGAGTAGCTACTAAGAATTTTGCTAAAGTTGGTCGTCTGAGTATGGCGTTACATGCCGTATCGAAATTGACCACATCAACGGAGATCTTCTCTGTTCTGAAATTACTTGGAGAACCAAATGTTAAAGGAAGAGAAACTTGGCCAATACGTTTGGCCGAAGACCCCGGTACAATACCATGAAAAGAATATCGTACCGGTCTTACCTTGGTCCTGGGTACTTGCATTTTATCCAGGGTACTCGTAAATAGGATGTTTAACGAGCTGCCACCATCAACCAACACTCGATTTACTCGACGCTTGTTGATGGTGGGTTCACCACTGCATCGTAAACCGACTGGTGGAGAAGAAGGATCAGACAGTCACTCTTCTCGAAAGAGATGGTGACTTCTGACCACTTTGGCAGCTTATTGACAAGAGGAGGGTCAATGGAGTTTACCTCACGTTCGATAGCCTTAAACTGTCTTTTTGAGTCGTATGCCGATGATCCTCCATAGATATGCTCGATGGTATGCTCAAGATCTTGGAATGGCATCTTCTCGTCGTCGTCTGATTGCTTACGACCACTCGCTTGCCCTACCTCCTCGAGAGTAGGAAGTTGTCCTTTGCCATTGTAGTAGTCTTCGAGTTTTCATTGGAAAACTCGGTAGTTGCGAAGGTCATGTCCTTCCTTTTTATGGAAGGGGTACCACCTAGGCTTGTTGTTCTTCCTTTCGGGCCACTTGTCCTTACCTTGATCGGAGTATGGCTTGGAGCCTTGAGGCTTCTTATCACTTACAGCCAAGACTTCCTTGGAACTACTGACTTGAGGCTTTTGACCCTTCGGTTTATTTTTGGATTTCTTGGTCTTCTTGTCCTTCTTCTTGCCATTTTCACCCGCCTTTTGAGAAATTTTATCATCTCTATCAATAGTATTGTTCCATTTGACTACTTCAGCAGCAGTCACATATCAATCGGCCATCTCAAAGAGCTCGACGATGGTGGCAGGAGGATTTAAAGCGATATCCTCCGTGATCCTTGTACTATGGACTCCCTACCTGAAAGCTCTGATGACAGAAGAATCGGAAACTTCATGAATGGAATTCCGAACCTGACTAAAGCGTCGAATGAACTAGCGCAGAGTCTCGTGGTCGTTTTATCTCATCCTGTGCAGGTTGTCCTCCTTCCTAGGGTGATGGTAGGTGCCCTAGAAATTGGCCAATAGTAGGTCACAGAGGTACTGCCATGAATAGATCGACTCAAGTGGCTGATTTAACAACCACGATCGAGCAGATCCCTCGAGCACAGTAGGAAGGTAATTTGCCATTACATGCTCTCCTCCTCCTGTTGTTCGGACAGCGGTTCTGTAGATCTAGAGGAATTCAATGGGGTTTGGAGATCCATCAAACTTCTCCATGTTCACTAGTTGAAATCGAGGCGGCCAGCGAACTGCTCGGAGGTCAGACGAGAAAGTCCGACATCCGGTAATGACTTCTTGATGCTTTCTTTGCAGAAAAGAAGGGTTGACGTCACTAGGTGATTGTACACGACGATACCTGGTTGTAGGTGGACTTGATTTGTGGTAGGTCTCAACCTTACGAGGGAAATACTCATCATATTCCATCTGCTTTTGCAGATTTCTGAATCGAAGTGGTGAGCGATCACCTCTCTTGAGAGCTTCTTGATCATCAGGCATTCAAGGAACTCTTCTTCGACTGGAGTGAAGATCAGGAGAGTGTTGCAGCCTGTTGTCGGGCTGATCTCCACGTGGTGAGTTATCCGAGAGGCTGGTAGGTGATGGAGTTGTACCGTTACAACTTCTGGGTCGATGCCAACGAGGGTGCTCGAGTCTGGCCATCATGCTTCTAAGCCTTTGTGCGATCTCTTCAATGAAGAGGTCATAGCTGGACGTTCGAGCAAGTTCCCGAGATGGGTTCTTGAGAATGTCATTGATGCACTGGAGTTCTTGAGGTTCCTCCGACTGATAGGGAATGTGCCCAGGCAGATTTCTCTAAGCCGCGATTCTTCTCTGTTGGATTGTCTCAGGAGCCCAGGCAGATTTCTCTAAGCCGCGATTCTTCTCTGTTGGATTGTCTCAGGAACGTCCATACCTGGTCTTCGAGTTTGCCTCAATGGAGTACGAGTATTTCGATAATCTCCTTCACGCTCATTAGAGTGTTGATCCTGTTCATCACCGGAGGTGTCCTCATCATCACCACGAGGGGTCGCAGTGTGTAATCATCGGGGAGCATCCTCAGTCCTGTCTTTGGAGAGTGATCATTATCTGAGGGAAGGACGAAGACCTCTCGTTGATGATCTCCACTTGCGCTTGAAGCCTCCTCACTTGAGGAGTGATTGAAAGACACCGTCAGGCGACTTGGAGCAAACCCCTCCAGGAAGGGGAATTCTGGGTTATAACCGTCTCTGGCCGCAGGTGAGCCCTGCGATGGGATGGTCGAACTCGCAGGAAAAGTGTGCTCTACCCTATCCTTTGTGGGGCTAACCGGAGAGAGACGACCACAAGATGCTGATGAAGCTCCGGAATAATGGCTTCCAGGACTTGTCGTACCAAGTCGGACTGTGTTAGACGGACTTGAACACTTGGAGGGTGTCGGGACCCCAAGATCGAATCCGTGTCAAGCTAAGTAATTATGCTGAAAGAGCACAATACTTAACATGAAACGAAAACGATTCCGAGTACCCGGATAGGTGTCTTATGTTAGCTCCCAAGGATCAGTGACTAACATGCACATATCCAAACACAACATTGTATTCACATCCATACACAATATACAAGAATAAAGGAAATGTAAATACAACATCATTGAAAAGAAACATAATATACAAGTTTGCATAAGAGGGCCAATCGGCCAAAAGTATTTATCAAATAATAAATCGCAGCGGAAGATAAACTTAAAATAAAAAGGGAATAACCAAGTTGGCATGCCCACAATCCCACAAGCAACCAACTCGATTAAAGTCGAAGCGCTCAAGTATTTTACCCAATTCAATGACTTCTCACCGAACAATAGACAATTTTAAGTACAAAGTTGTACCCGCGAGACTTTTCAAGAAAAATAAGGATGCATGTAAGTGTCAAAGGAACGCTACTACACTAGTCAATTTTCAACATAAAGCAAGTTTTGCAATTAGATAAACAGTATAGATTCAAAATGCCATTTTTAAAACATTTATAAAACATTGTATAACAGTAAGCAATGATCATGAACAGTATAATCTCCAAATATAATCAACACACGAACATCTCATTCGTGGCACAATTCATTCCATAACAAAATTAACAAGCGAACATCTCGTTCGAGATAACATTTCAGATCTGGACAAACTAACATAAAGACATAACATTTTTAACCATAACCCAAACTTAACTTCCCATAAGCTAACTGTGCATGCTTTCCCACAAATGATGTCCATAACCGGGGACATGGCTATTTGAATAGATTTATTTGACTCTGCAGAGTTATACAGCTTTACACACACGATATGCATTCCTCGTAATGTCGGCCAATGCACTCTTCCTTTGGAGTGTGACTGAGGTAGCATAACGAGGCCGTTACAATGTCATGTCCTAACTATCAAACCACCCGAGGACAGTCCCATGGCAAACAGTACAGTCGCCTGAACCACAGGGGAACCTCGTTGTGTAAGTAAGTCCCTTGCGCAGTTTCACGGCAAACGCAAAAGACCCTTAAGGGCAAGAAAAGAAAAGTGTAACATGCCCCCACCAGATTGACAAGAGAGCCATTAAAACCAAACAACAACAATTGCCAATCTGATTGTGTTTTGATAGCTAACACACAACAAATTATTAAGCCAAACCATCGCCCATAAACCCGGCGTGTGGTTGTACGTAAGACTTGGTTCATTACACCACAGACCGGTCCTCAAATACCCAGACGGGGCTACATGAATCCGAGACCACCCCTTCATCACCCTATCACCCGTCCAAGTCCAACACACTACAATCCATCAACAAGTTTATAATAATCAGATACGAAGATCTGGACATTTTCCTCAATTTCAACATAATCAAATCCATATAATCCTCAAATTTCATTAAGATTCAATTCGATCCATCGACCGATGTACTAGCTCCATCAACCGTTATCGACTACAACAACTAGCATGACTAAGCATCGTTCTACAAATAAGCGAACACCCATATAACACATATCCTTAATCATTCAAGGTAAAAAGGGTAATCAACATTCAAAGGAGGGCCAATGCAGCAAGTAGGAAATTTAACTACTTCTACCCATGAACATACTTTTCAAAATAGCATGCATTGAAGATATTAAAACCATACAAAACATTTTAAAATCAATAGGAACAATATGTTCAAGAGGAGGGTGCTCGCACCTTGGCTGTACCACTTGTTCAATCTCAGTTTACACTCAATTTAGGTCTCACGAATATATCGGTATCGTCGAAAAACCTAAAGATAGACGACATTGCAATAAACACCAAATAATGCTGAAAGTTCAAAATACTCACAAATGCATGAAATTTATACAGTAGGTAGATTATGATTTTAGATGAATTTAGGTGAAAGATTCATTCCATTTGGATTTAGCATGAGAGAGTTATGATGGTTTGAATTGCAGTTTCTAATATGTCTTAATTCATGTAATTTAATTATTTAGCCAAAATTTGTAGAGTAGTAGTGGTAAAAAGGATTACATAGGTAAATATAGAATAATTTTATAAGACCAAAATAACTGAGTTTATCTCATTTGGAGTTTTTATGAATTAGTTATACATTTTTAAAGTTATCACTTTTTATATTGTAAAAATAATAGAGTTATGGATCATTTTACAAAACTATATTCTTTGCTATAGAGACATGTTTGAAACCTATTTTAAAATAAATTTCTCTTAAAATGAAAATTATCAAATCTGGTTTCATCCATTTTGGAGTTAAAATGAATTAGTTATGCATTTGTAAAGTTAAATCCATTTTCAGTGTACAAATAATTCTTTACCGAAATGAATTCCATTTTCAAAATTTTCTAGGACACTAACATGTTTCAAACCTATTCCAATTTAAAGTACTTTAAGAATGAAAACCAACAAAATTGGTTTCACTCATTTTGGAGTTGATTTGATTTAGTTATGAATTTTTGAAGTTCTAAACCAATTTAATGTTGTAAAACAATTTATGTTGGATCTTCAGAATTAAAGAATTACATTTATACCGAGGTGTTTCAAGTCACGGTCTATGACAGATGGGGTCTACATGTCACACACACTAAGAAATCGATTAAGTGCTAAAGTTGGGATTATCACCTAAGCGCACCTGGCCGGCACGACGGGGTTTGCTGTAGTCGTCGCCGAACTCGTCCGCGTCCGCTCGTCCTCTCGTCCGCGTCCACTATTCCACTCTTATTAACAGTGGATACAAAGGAGTCGTCTCTAGAAGCAACATCATCGAGTTAATCTTGGCATCATCATCATCAACAACCACATTTGACAAGAGGTAACTAAAATCAGTTAAAACAAAGAAGCGTTGTTTCTGTCCACCTTGGTCTTTAGTGTATAACTTCCAAACCACTAATTCAAACTGCGTGAAACTTGGCAGGGATGCAGTTCAATGAGTCCTCAACATGCCGTCCAAATTTCAGCCCAATCCGACACCATATGACTCCCCAAACAGATCCAGAACCAAGGTTGCGCACCTCTGATTACACTACAAACAGAGCAAACTAAACCACACTCAAATCTGGTTCTCAATTATACCAAACCTCAAACCAACTGATCACAACGAAGTTCTCTATGTGTAGAACTAACTCACCAAGTTTGGAGCCTAACCAATGACGTTTGAGCCTCCGACTATGAGCTTGAAGCAGATCGGGTAAGAGCCACCAAACTGAACTTACCTTCACTTCTCCTCCCTTCTCTTCCTCCCATCAGCCGGCCACCTCGGCGCTGCCATACATGCATGCAACGCCTCGGCTCCCTACTTGCTGGGCCGCCGCTGCACTGGCCTTGCCTCGGCTCGGCCACATTCACTGGTCAGTCTCGAGTGGCCGACAGACCGAGTTGCGAGCTGAAGGCTCGTCTTCTTGGGCCGCCCTCGCCTAGGTGCCGCGCCGTTGGGCCAAGCCTCGGTTGCCCCGCCTTGCTCGCTGTCGTCTTCGCACCGCCTTGTGCTCTCGCTTCACCGCTTAGCTGGGCCGCCATGCTGTGCTGCCTTGATCTTTGCGCCTTGACTCATTGCTACATGTCAAAGATGTCGCCATTGCTTGCACCTGCTACTCCTTTCATACCAAAATAGCCACTACCCTCCTTTCTCTCCTCTCCAAAACACTCACAAGAACTTGCATGTGAAATCTGATTGGATAAATGGGATGCTTGGGTGAAGATGAACACAAAGGGATGACATGCATTAATTGAATTTGTGTTCTTGGGGTTGATTGGGAGGAGAGAAGTGTAGAGGAGCTTGAGTAAGAGAAAGAATGGAGGTTCTGTTGTGGGGAGAAGAGAGGTGGCGTGGGGAGGCAATGGGGAATGGGGTTATGGTAGGGAAAGGTGGTAGTAGAGATGAGTGGCTGGGTTTGGTTCGGTTGGGGCAAGAAAATGGCAGAGTAGGGGAGATGGAAATGATGGAGTGGGCAGTGGAGAGATGAAAAGGGTTTCAGCTAGGTAAGAAAAACAATGGGGAGGTGGCTTAGTGATGGCAGTGGGTGGTGTTCAGCTGGGAGTAAAAGAAAATTTTGAATGAACAGTGGGAACACATGATGAAATGGCTGCATGTGCCCTGTTCGGCTGGGAAGAAGTGGTGTTGGGGAAAATTCGAAATTAAATTGATATTTGACTTGGTATTCCAGTTTTGACTGAGCTATTTAACATAGTAAATAAATTCTAAAAATTCTAAATTTTTTTGTGTAGTTTCTCTGTTAAGTGTAGTTTCCATTGTTCAAGTCCCCACACACTGATCACTTTTCGTTTGAGAGCAGTAATTAAATTTCTATACAGCCTTTGGGATGTGTTCGGGATTTCTATAGGGCTAACAGTGCTCCTAAAAATTTATTAAAATTCATATTTATTCATGATAAATATTATAGTATTTGAATAAATTATTTTACGAAGATCTTTGTAAGGACTTATTTCTGTTTTGTTTGGAGGAGTTGATTTAGGTTAAAGTTTAATCTTTTGATTTAAGATTTTTCCAAGTGCAAAACAATATGCAAATGTTTAAAAATCAACATGCATGCTGACAAGATGCATACTAATTGTCATTAATTAACTTGGGGATGTTACAGAGGGAAAACCCTCGCCATGCTCTGAGCCTGCCTTAGGACAGTCCTCATGGTGGTCGGATGGACCCTTGCCCTCTGAGGAATCTGGCTCCTCGTTTGTACGTAACGTTGTGGGGGATAAGGATCCCACCTCAACTCCCTCCTGGAGAATAATCTTCGGAGGCGACATCACCATTAGATGATGCAATACTCGGCTCATAGTTGAAGCCGGCATCCATGTCGATATCTGCGTAATCAGCCAAGTCGAATCAGTTCTTCTCGTTCCACTCTCCTGCCATGGAAGCATTAGAGTTGGGAGAAATCGAAGGAAACCTGATGACTAGAAAATCCCCACGGACAACGCCAACTGTCGGTGTTTTAGAACCGATCTTACGTAATGATTGTTTGATTCGAGGGGTCTCTAAGACTCAAATTATGCAGAGAGAATGACACATGGATTTTTATACAGGTTTAGGCCTTCTCCGGAGAGAATAACAACCCTACTCCTGTGTGGATATATTGAGTATGCTGGTTACAGGTTAAGAGAAAGACTCGAATGTAATGTATTGTGCTCCTGATTGCCCTCTCCTCTTCTCCTGATAATTCCACCTTTTATATATTACTCGAAGCGGGCTACCGTTTCTCCAGTCCAAAGGGCGCCTCAACGTTTCAGATGATGGAGCCGTTACAGGAGATTATTGTGGGAGTGGTAACGTTCCTTCGTCGCTAAACAGTTATCACCAGGATAGAGAGTTAAATCATGCCATTATTATAGAGAATAGCAACGTAATTAACTGCACATATCTTTAGATATGGTGTAGGAGATTCCTTAATCGACTAGGCACACATGTCTATAAGCCCCATTGATTAGGGATTGGTCTAGAAGAGCTTACGACCAAATGGTGGTCGTAGTAAAGCTTATGAACATAGACTAATCGTAGGAGGGCTTACGATCAGGGGATAGTCGTATAAAAGCTTACGACTAGGGAATGGTCGTAAAATAACTAATGACCATGAGCTGGTCGTAGAAAGACTTATGACCACGGGGTAGTTGTAGAAGAATTTACAACTTCCAGCTTCTCCCTTATGAATATTAAAGGGCATACTCAAAAACCATATGACGCGGTATGATTATCCATAATAAAAATTATAAATAAATAATTAAATAGAGATTATTAGGTCCTCTTCAGTACCGAACCTTGTAGGGTGTCGGTCCAGAAGCTGTGGGTGCTTGAGAAGAGTGGTGTGGCCCTGTGGAGAAAGGTGGGGAGAGAGAAAGAAAGTGGACACCTCGTGGGCGGCGAAGAGCTTCGCGGCGTGCAGCCCCGCGTTGACAACGACGAATGCGACCAGTGGCGGATGACGACGATGATCTCGACCGACGGCAGCTGCGGCGATCAGATCTGGCCACGGAGTAGTGACGGAGACAGCTAATCGACGGCGACGAGCTTGTTGTTGCGATGGGGAGCGGCGACGGCGGCGACACCAGGAGCGAGCGTGTGCGTGGGCGCTGTCGGGATCGAGCACGAGCACGGGCAGCGCTGCCGAGATCAAGCACGAGCACGGGCAATGCCGCCGGGATCGAGTGGACGAGGGCGGAGGTGATGAGGTGAGAAAGAGGACAGACGTGGAGGTAGAGGAAAGGATTCGGTGAGTTTAGCATTAAGATGACAAGTGGGCCAAGGGTGAATGTGTATTTTTTTTTCTCTTTTTAGGGTTTTCAATGTAAAATATTTGGAGAAATGTATAGATTTGAACAAAGTAGGGGCTGAAATGGAAAAATAAGGACTGAAA
The DNA here is from genome assembly GCA_036346405.1 of Phyllostachys edulis. NCBI lineage: Eukaryota > Viridiplantae > Streptophyta > Magnoliopsida > Poales > Poaceae > Phyllostachys > Phyllostachys edulis. The sequence continues at coordinate 11,029,589 of CM070555.1, forward strand.
TGCAAAATTATTTATGGATCCATTTGAAACTACGTGCATTAGGTAGATAAAAGCTTGATTGATGTCTTGAGTGGTTTATGTCTAAGTAGATGATGACACCACTAGGGTTGGCAAAAAAGCTTGAAGCTCGCGAGTTGCTCGAGCTCGGCTCGTAAAATTATGGGCCGAGCTGAGCCTCCTTCTCAACTCGGTCTCTTAACAAGCCGAGCCGAGCCCAGCCGGCTCGCGAGCTGCTTGTCAACTCGTTATGAGCTCGGATTGTTAACTATTTTAGCGGCTGTAGTCGGACTATTAAACTTGGGTGTGCAGGTGATGGCTTTTGATGTGGAAGGCTTTTAATTGGCTAGATATTTAAATTATTGTATGTCCATGTAACCATGTTAGCATGTGCTAGGACTATAAATTGTTAGGATTGCTAATCGGCTCCTGCCTAATTACCTATGTTTTACTTGCATGCTATATAATTAGCTACATTTTTTATTTATGCCGTCCTCCTGTTGCTTGTATGTATGCCAATAGTGTCATCCTATTGATGCTTCACTCAGTTTGTCTTGACTCACATGGCTCACGAGCAGCTCGAGCTTTTATCGAGTCGAGCTGATATAAGTTTTCAGCTTGTTAGCTTAACGAGCCGAGCCGGCTCGATAGCCAACCCTAGACACCACTACCGGCTACCAAGCATTGTGCATGGCCTGAGATCCCTTCCTCTCCAAAATTCACTGCAGCCTCAGCGCAGCGGACCATCTTTCCTGTCGTCCTATGTAAGAGTGGAAAGGTGAAATTTTAATCTTGTCACCCATAGACCATGGGAGGATGAAAAAGAAAACTGGAGTTGGTACGTGCTGGAGTTGGGAGCAGCCATCTTCCCCACCGCAGCTCCCTCGGCTCCCTCGGCTCCAAGAAGTACTGTAAGGTAATGGATAAGTGCAAAAAGAAATAAAGTTTGCTTATTTTCTTTTGTGTTGTCCATTTATGGTGGATTGATATGCTGTCATTACAATGCTACATTAACGTGTTAATAAATAAAGGTATTCATATATATTGAAAGAAAGTGTTTTTATGCTCCGTTGATCATGTATATTGTCTTCATGTCAATCTGTTTTAGTGTACATATATAGGGCATGCATCATAGGGTAGCTTCTAGCTAGCTCAGTAGTTGTAATTTTTGACATAAATAAAAGTTTGATTAAAATATCGTTATGTTTTGCACACTAGGATGGCCGAGGATCGTAGTTGGATGTACTTTGGGCGAGAGCGATGGGTGAATGTACCCAAGAATGGATGGAAAAGTCGACAGATTTTGTGGATCGAGCATTTGCTAGGAGTAATGGACGAGGTGTGTTGTGCCCTTGTTCGCGTTGTTCGAACACACGACCACAAATGAGGGCAACAATGATCGCACACCTGTGCAAGTACGGATTTAGGGCAGACTATACCGTGTGGGTGTATCACGGCGAGTCACAAGATAGTAGATCAGATGTGCTAAGGGAAGAAACGGATGATGGCGGCCACAATGAGAGTAGGATAGAATACATGCTAGATGATGTGCGTCATGCATATGGGCCACTGGCGAGGAAGAACCGGAGCTCGCAACAAGGGCTTTCTTTGATATGTTGTCCGCAATGAAGTCAACCACTTCATGGGCACACACAGTGTCCCAACTAGATGCCATCACACGACTACTTGTTGTCAAGTCTCGATTCGGCAAAGACAAGCATTGCTTGCTTTGATGCATTGTTAAGCGTGTTTAGCACCCTTCTCCCAGATGGTCACAAACCGCCGCTAACTTGTATGAGGCCAAGAAATTGATAAGCGCAATAAATATGCCATATGAGAAGATAGATGTTTGTCCAAATCATTGCATGCTATTTAGGAATGAGAATGTGGACAAAGATTACTCGTGATAAGTGTGGTGAGTCTAGGTTTGTTGAGGTTGACTCGGTGATGGTCAAGAGGCGCCTTCCTATTGGCGTAAAAATACTTCACTATCTACCATTTGTGCCACGAATCCAAGCGGTTATACATGTTCGAGGTTTACGCCAAACAAATGGTATGGCACAAGTATGGTCGTCGGTACCATAATGACAAGATGGTCCACCCATCCGATGGTGAAGCATGGAAGCAATTTGACCGAGACTATGTAGAGTTTGTCATGAGCCTCTAACGCTCAATTGCAATTGCAATCGATGGGTTTAACCCATTTGGTATGGGGTCTGCGCCATACAATTTGTTGGCTGTGTTTGTTATTCCCTTAACCTCCCACCCGGCGTTTGCATGCGAAGCGGTACATATTCCTTTCTTGATAATCCACGTCCCGAGTACCTGGGAAGAATATGAGTGTATTCATGGAGCGGTGGTGGATGAATTGTTACATGCTTGGGAACAAGGCATAGTGACATATGATCGGGCATTGAAACAGAACTTCACCATGCGGGTCGCGTACCACACATCCATGCATGACTTCCCGGCGTACGGGATATTCTGTGGGTGGTGTGTACATGGGAAGATGCCATGCCCAATCTGTAGGGAGACGTTGCGTGGCTGTTGGCTAAAGCATGGTCGCAAGCACTCCTTCTTCGATTGTCATCGTCAATTCCTTCCAATTGACCACGAATTCAGAAGTGACACAACTGGATTTAGGGCCAATATTGCTGTCCATGATGGACCACCACGTCGTCTGGCGGTGAGGAGGTTCGTGCACGCCTAGATGCTTTGAAGCCTCTTGATGATGGTGATGGGTTCGAGAAATATGGTGAGGAGCACAATTGACTCACATTTCAAGTTTGTGGCGGTGCCATACTTCCATAAGCTCATTCTTCCCCATAACATAGATGTAATGCATAATGAGAAGAATGTTGCAGAGGCCATATTTAGCACATTCTTGAGGAAATTTCCCATTTCACATCAATATACTTTGCTGACAATGTTCGCACGGTGCACAATCAAACCTCACGATACAATATTGGCATCCCTCAAAATAATTGCTAACTTAGCCTCTTCACCGGAAGAGGTGACACTTCAAGCGGTGGTACTTCCAAAGTTTTATCGCGGGATGAGTGGTTGACTGTGATGTTGTATGTCTTTACCAACCTCTCCGAAGTGGATGATTACATTAGGTATGCAACAATTATTTTTTCCCAATAATTGATGTATGAGTGTTTTAATCTACTTGTCTTGTTGCCTATAGGGAATTTGTTAGGAGCGAGTGGAAGCAACGCCGAGACCCATCCGAAAAACAAGTTGCGACCCTTCTTAGGAAGGGTTTGGGAATTGTAAACCGAATTTCCGACTTGGTTCTATCGTAAAGTAACTTCTCTATTAGCTACTCCCCTTGCACATAATATTTACTAAGTAAAGAGGAACTAATACATGAAACCCATTCTATTTATCTTTGAGAGTTTCAAGGACAAGTCTATGAGCAATGAATTGAAGCAAGTTGCTCAAGGATGCCACACTCGGGTCTTTGTCCTATAGTACCTACGATGTGAATGGGTACCGCTTCGAACATCGACACATGAGAGGAACGGCCTAATGCAACAACAATTAACAAGTGGATTGGTGACTATAGGACAAGATGAGAGTGATACACTGTTGAATACTATGGAGTAATTGAAGAAATAATTGAACTATATTTCCATGGTAGCAAACCTCTCAAACTTATGTTATTCAAATGTCATTGGTTCCATCCGTTTAGGGAGTCGACGGGATACATCACTTGAAATTTGGTTGAAGTTGCACATCAATCAATCCTACCGAGCAATGACCCATTTATTGTGGCTCAACAAGCCACCCAAGTATACTACATCCGCACCCATGCAAAACTATGAGTAGTCTAGTGGATTGGTGGGTTGTACATAAGGTGCAACCATATGGTAAACTTCCTACCCCTAGTGAGCAGGACTACAACATGGAGACCAACAATGGTGTTGACCTATTCTTTCAAGAAGATGGGCTACCAAGGACTTTTGAAATAATAATTGGGGAAGAGGACGATCACATAGATGATATTCAAATCGATGCCGATGAGGTTGTAAACCAAGAGGACTTGGAACTACTTAATCGCTTAGACATTGATGGCATCGCAGGGGATGAGGTTGAGTCAACACCTCATGATAGTGACGATGACTTTTTGGAGGGCCCATCTGCGGAGGATCCCATTGTAGATGACTACTTGAGCATGATCTTGTATGTCTTCCATTTATTTCTTTGCATGTTTTAATTTTTGTATAAGCTTACTTGATTACGTTATATTACATTTTTCTATGAGCTTACTTGATTACGCTTATATTAATTGATCTATTTTATTTCATTTCATTTCAGACACCAAAATATGAGTGGCGATGCAAAGATACTCTAGTCGAGGCAGACGCTTGTTTTCCACTCGAGGAGGCGGAGAGGGCACCATGCCACTGAGGAGGCAGAGGGGCAGCCACGGCCCCTCCAGGAGGCAGAGGGGCAGCCGCGGCCCCTCCAGGAGGATCAGGGGCAGCCTCGGCCCCTCCAGGAGGCACAGGGGCAGCCGCGGCCACTCGACGAGGCAGAGGGGCAGCCATGGCCCCTCTAGGAGGCACAGGGGCAGCCGCGGCCACTCGACGAGGCAGAGGGCAGCCATGGCCCCTCCAGAGGACAGGCAGCCGCGGCCACTCGACGAGGCGGAGGCGGCGCTGGCCTCGAGGGGCGGGATCTACCTCTAGTAGATCGGGCTCTTGTACCCTGCCCTCGCGTCCGATGATGTGGAGTATGAGCACCGTGAGGCGGAGGTGAGGAGGAAGAGTACCCGAGGCGGCGGAGGGTGAGGAGGATGAGCACCATGAGACACAAGAATTTTGGATGCGAGGACTGCGAACTGCCACGACGACCAACCCGAGAGGAGGAGAAGCATCATCGTTCTGTTGGCGACACGAAGAAAGCTGTTTGCACTTTCACTAATTTAGCCCACTTAATTGCATACCTCAAAAAACTAATATGCGAGCAATGGCGAGAAGAAGGCGGGGTGACAAATGTAGACTTCGAATGGCATAATTGGCGTGTTGATTCATGGCACTTCCCTGGGTTGGTCACCCACAGAGAAAGGCGGAGCTCAGATGGACATGGTGCCACTACAAGGTCTTGAAGATACCGCCATTCAAGGAGAGGTTCCATTTGACAGCTGTTTGCAGCGGGTGGAGGAAAGTTTTTGGGTAAGTGACCGAATATTCAAATTTGCTTCTATGTGTTCCTATGCACGTTAGGGTTGATTAGGTCACAACTCTCGAGTCGCAATGAGTTGTACCTATTTGATTTAAAGAACCATTGTTTCTAATTTATTTAACTAGATGATGCATAACCATGAAAATGATGGTTTTTGTAAAAATTCGGAAGCAACAGAAAAAATGTTATCTGTCTTAAAAGTGAACATGTAAAGCAACAGATTGTCAAAGTAATATGTGAGTCTTTGCAATTGCTCTGGGACAAGCAAGCAAAACTGAGCTAAACTATTAGAAGGGTGGATACTTTTTGTGTGTGTGTGTGTGTGTGTGTGTGTGTTTCTTTTGGATGGTTAGTAGCCAAGTAATAAATGTCAACTAACTTAATCATCTTATTCTTTATCAATTCCTTTTTGCTTTCATCAACTAACTTAATCATCTTATTCTTTATCAATTCTTTATTCTTGGATTGTAGTGGTGGTTTCGATGGGCTGAGGGATAGGAAGCTAATTCTAGGAGAGTGCTGCGTAATTGTGTTAAGAAGCTGATCCCACAGATGTTTTATGAAGCACGCATCCAAGCGGTGATCTGTTACCACACACAAGTGCTTAGACAGCAAATTCGTAGGGTCGACGCTTGCCGAACGAATATCACTTTGGACGAGTACATGCAGGTAACCAACTGAACAAACGATGTCCTTGATTACAATCAATTCTACTTTATTCATATTTAACACTTGGTTAATTTAGGCAATACCTTGGTGGGCCCTTAAGTGTGAAAATGCATAGCGGCAGATTGTCCAAGACAGGTGGTGCAACGAACGATGGTTACAGAACTCTCGTGCAGCTAGGGAGCGGAGATTGTTGATGGACGGGACAACACATCGTCAAGGCAGCTCCTCCATGGCACGTTACAAGACGAACCTGGTAGGTCAACATGTTCATATTGATTGTATGTTGTAGATACATATGTATTGACCGCCGTGGTTTTTTGGGTGCAGAAAAGAAGAAGCGAGACTGTCTCGATATGGAGGCATATGTAGCAGCTAGGAGGGTGATCGGGAGGGCACCTTGTGCGGCCAATGCCATGACAGAGAACTTGGTACGATTTCGATCATTTTGTCCACGATGATTTTCGCCCCCGATGATTTTGTCCAACAGTGCATATATCGATCTTGCTAAGGAGATTCATGGCCCGGACTACGACGTCATGAATTCACCACTAGACACGAGTGTTGTGTACAAGGCTGGAAAGGGGAAGAAACATGGTCGTTTCTTCATGGGTGCCGGGTACATTAGCACACCGACAACCCTCTCGGAGGTCCGATCCACGAGTGCTGCATCAACGGATGAAGTACACCTTCAAAGTCGACAGCAGACCATCACATGTTTCGATCTCGGTTTTACGAGCTTCAAAGCAATGACTGACAGAAATTGAGGCTAGGCAATGGTTGGAGCAAATGCTCCTACAAAGTTAGTTGGGCGTGGTAGTACAATAACAAAAATGTATATATATATATATATATATATATATATATATATATATATATATATATATATATATATATATATATATATTCATACTTGGCTAATGTATGGCAATGTGCAAACAAATATGCACGAGCACTCGGATGGGACTCGACTTAATGTCTCTCCGTCAGGGAACCATCGCCTCACTTATCTCTGCTCTGCTAGTAATCGCATCTTGATTATTATATTGTTAGTCTCTTATGACCGCTGATTCGAAGACATTGCAATGACATGCAATGTAATTATTGGTCGCTCATCGCAAATTTCTTATAATGCGATTTCTTATAAAAATATAGGAGCGGCGGGATCGGTTGCTTCTCCGCTAATGTCAAGTCAAGATGTCGCTCCTAATGTTCACACGACGTCCATCGCCGAGAGGCCACCACCAGTGCTTGCTATTTTCATGATATACTAAAAGGATACCAATATTAGAAAACATTCACAATCGGTGATTGCTAAAAATGGATAAAAATGGCTACATATATAACTAATTCTCTATAGCTATATCATAAATTCTTTTGAAATGTGTCAACATATAATAATTTGTATGTACACTCCTTTCTATGAATTTGATGATAAGTGCTTGAGACATAAATGTTGATCAAGAGTTCACAATGACAAAATATTGAGAGTTGGAGTTTAACATTTTTAGCACCTGTGCTTTTCATGTTCTTAACTGATTTGCCATGTTATTAGGTTGTTCATCATGATTTAAAGGAATTTTTTTGCTTTGTCAATAGTTCGGTTAATTATCTTTTCATGTAATATCAATTCCTAACTTTTGTTGTAAGATGGCACTAATATTAAGTTTTGCTCTATCTGCAGAACTCCCAAAATGATGCTTTTGTGCGCAGAAGATTGAAGCAGGAAATTCTGTGCATGCAAATGGTTATACTGATACTTGCTTTTCTTTTATGTACATAAGAGTATGAAATTACTATTTTGAACTGTCATATGTATAATGCCTGATGCTTACATTTTCGAACTTGAACTTGAATGTTGTGAGCTTCGGAACTGTTATGATGTCTATACATACATATATATACATATATTGTGGAATGGATGGATGGATGGATTATTTGATTGCTGTGGAATGGATGCATGGATGGATGGATTATTTGATTGCTGTGGAATGGATGGATGGATTATTTGATTGCTGTGGAATGGATTTTAAATGAATTTGTGAAAAATTTGGTTCAGCTGTTTTGTCGTTTTCCCGAGTGTTTTCTGCATTTCCCGAGTGTTGTTGGCACTCGGGAAATTGACAAGTATTTCCCGAGTGTCGACACTCGGGAACTAAACCAAAAATTTCCCGAGTGTCGACACTCGGGAAAAGACACTCGGGGAGACGACAAAACTTTCCCGAGTGTCAACACTCGGGAAAACATGACACGTGGCAATTCCAGCCGGATTTGTCGGAATATTTCCTGAGTGTCGTTTTCGCTATGCACTCGGGAAAATCGCCAGGTGTCAATTTTCGATGGTTTCATCGGTCAAACGTTGACACATTCCCGAGTGTTTTTCAGATATCGAAAGTGTCAACACTTTCGGTAATATTCCCGTTCTGGTGCGAGGCCGCTAACCGATTTTTTCGAGAAAAGCGAGTTTCGAGTGTAGCGAGAGCACTCGGAAAGTCACATTTCGAGTGTAACACTCGAAACCGTTATTATCCCGACTAAACTATCCCGAGTGTTTTTTTCGAGTGTGACACTCGGAAAATCTCCCGAAAGTGTTTACCTTCTTTTCCCGAGTGTTTTTGGCACTAAGGAAATATCTTGTTTCTGGTAGTAAAAAACGTAACTTTGCTCACTTATCTGGTGCCACAACTATTGAGGAGGATGTGGAAGACAGTGAAATATATTCTGATGGAGTTTCTTTGGGAGGGCAGCTTCGCAAGAGGCAGCAAACAGGGGGCCCAGCAAAGCAACTGCCAGGAGAAAATCGTTACAATCTTAGGCGCAATAGAGTGTAAGTCTTCTTTACTCTCCAATGTTTTGTTTCAACTTCCAATCAAATTCCGTTTTGTTTCCTGTATCACATGCAATGGGTGAATGCTTATGCTTTTCATGTTACAATAGGTGTAAATACTGCGACCACAGCCAAGACAACATCCAGCAAGACGAGAGCTGTGAAGGCGGGAAGTAAACAGAAGACAAGAGCAAGCAGTGATGATAATGCAAAAGGAACCCCCAGTTGTGAGGACCCTGATGCTCAAAGAAATAGAACCAGTGGCTTGCAAATATCAACTGAGTTAAATGTAGTCAAAGTACATGAATCCTCCCCGATGATTTTGCTGGTAAGATAAGCTTTTTATGGTTGTACGTTCTTTTTGCCTCCCGCTCATGTGTTGTTGGTAAGCATTTCATGGCATATAAAGAGCTGAAGTATCTCTCCTGTGTTCAATGTGCTAGTACATGTCAAAACAATGTTAGATATGTAGATAGTGTAGGATGTTCTTTGCATAATTATAAACCCTGTACATGTTATATATTGGCCTCTTGGTCCATTGGAATGAATTCAAGCCTTATTCTTTATATGAATGATATAATCATTACTGGAGATGACTCTCGGAACATTTCTTTTGTAAAGGAGTGTCTCAGTAGCATTTATTTATTTATTTTTGATTTGGGTCCTCTTCGTTACTTGGGATTGAGATCACTTCGACGTCCGATGGCTACTATCTCTCCCAGGAGAAGTACATTCAGGATATCTTTAATCACGCTTGTCTCACTGATCAGCGTGTGGTGGATACTCTGATGGAGTTTGGTGTTCACCTTCGGCCGACTGATGGTGAGTCTCTTGAGGATCCCACTTGCTACCGTCATCTTTTTGGGAGACTTGTCTACCTTGGGATCACTCGCTCTGATATCTCTCACCCAGTTCACATCTTGAGTCAGTTCGTCTCTGCTCCCACTTAGCTTCACTGCACTCATCTTCTTTGTGTTCTGTGATATCTCCGCGGGACTATCACTTGTCGCCTCTTCTTTCCTCGCTCCAGTTGCCGATTTCTTTCTGCCTATTGTGTTTTTCTTGGTTCCTCCTTGATTGCCTAGAAGACTAAGAAGCAGACTGCAGTTTCCCGTTCGAGTGCTGAGGCTGAGTTGAGAGCCATGGTGTCGTTGACAGCTGAGATCACCTGGCTTCGGTGGCTACTTGAGGATTTCGGTGTTTCTGCTTCTGCACCGACTCCTCTCTTATCAGATAGTACTGGTGCGATCAACATTGCTCGAGATCATCTGAAGCATGAGCTCACGAAGCACATTGAAGTGGATGCCTCGTACATGCGATCGCAGGTACAAGACCAAGTTATTGATCTTCAGTATGTGCCTTCGGAGTTTCAGTTAACAGATTTCTTCACCAAGGCACAGACTAGAGTTCAGCATAGATTCTGCCTTTCCAAACTCAGTGTTGTTGATCCACTATGAGTTTTAGAGGGGGGGGGGAGGTGTTAGATATGTAGATAGTGTAAGATATTATTTGCATAATTGTAAACCCTGCACATGTTATATATTGGCCTTTTGACCCATTGGAATGAATTCAAGCCTCGTTCGAACACACAAAACTTCAATTGAAGCCAAATGCAATTTTGTGGACCCAATTGACAGAATATAACGAATTGGGATTCAAGTTTTGAGTAAAAAAAATGAGGACAAGCGAAATTTACTGTTTCAACGATAAATTTAATGTAAAAAACCAGCATGGTGGTGCATACCTTCTGTTCTTTTATTATTCTTTCATTGTTTGCGAGGAATTCTTTCATTATTTCTAAGCTACAAGGTTTCCAATCACAATTCCAAATGGCGGCTACAGTTGTAAGTACTAACTGGACTGTCTCCTTTGATCAGGCCGAAGCTGGGGAAGCTCGTTATCCTGTTGAAAATACCAATAAAGACGATGACGATGCTGTTGATGGAAAAGCTATAGTGCCAGATTTTGTGCCCTCAACACCCTCTGACGGTGAGCTAGGGGCAGATCGAAGATGAGGAGGATGGTGATGAATCTCCGAGGGAAAACCAATCAATCGGAAAAAAAGCTATGGTCATTCTTCACTACATGACAACTAGAGAGGCTTGAGCTGCATAGGTTACTTCTAGGTTTTCTGTTTGCAATCCATTGTTGGCACCGCTGGTGTCTACGCACGCGAAAACACCTAAACACACATGAGCACACTGTGGAGGAGATAAACAAATGATAACAGAGTGTTTGGTGCTGCCCAAAAAACCGCTGCAGTGTTTTTCTGGTTTTTTCTCTTATTTATACTAGCAACAATGAGTAACTGCTCACTAATTACTACATGCGTTACATGCAAAAACTGACCCACTATTACTGCCGTTACTTCCTTGCCATACAAAAACATCAATGACATGACTGCTATGCAAACACAAAACTGAAAATGATGTTACAAAAAACAATAAATGCAATAAATCAAGGAGTATTTAAAAAACACCCCTCTAATTCTTGATGCACTTTCTTGACGATGTCGATCCTTGTGCGTAGTTCGTCACGCCCTTTGTGCCACACTAGCGCTGCCCGTCGCACCGCTGGCCGCCGGACTGACGTCGTGTCACGTATTCATGCAATTGCCACGCCGCGCGCCGCGCGCCTGTGACACGCCGTGTCGTGCATGCCGTGGCGCCATCGCGACGTGTGCCCCAGGGCGCTTGCACTCTGCCGCGTCGCTGGGCGCCAGACGCCGTTGTCGCTCCCACGCCTATGCGCGCATTGCCACATGTCGCCCACGTGTCGACGCCGACCGCGGCGGACAAAATGCACCGGTTGTGCAATGCTAAGGGTAAGCACATAGAGCTGGTTACGGGTGTGGTTTACCCCAGTAAGTATACGACGTTGTTGGTCGCGGATCGTGAGCACGCCATCTTGGATAAGTGTCTGGTAGCCATTCTCGTCGAGCTGCCCGAGATTCACTATGTTGCTACGTAGTCGTGGGATGTAATACACCCCCCCCCCCCGTAAGCGCAAGGTTCCATCACCAAGCCGTCACCGAACTTGACAGAGCTGGTGACGCCCTCGTCCATCTCCGTGAAGCTTGTTTGGCACCCAGACATGTGATTGCTGGCGCTGGTGTCTAGGTACCACGCGTCGTCGTGGGCGTCCTCCTCGTGCCCTAGATGCACCTACGCGTGCACCTCGTTGAGCACCACGTTAGTGCCCACGCCTACGGATGCCTCCGTGAGTACACATACCTACGCCATGAGAAGCGTAGGCTCGTCGGCGGCGGCTTGCGTCAGGTGGACCTGCTCGATACGCTTCGGCATGCGGCGGTTCTCACCACCGTTGCCGCTGCTGTTGTCACCGCCGGAGGAGTCGCCGCCTTGGTACCTCTTCTTGGCGCGTGCGAGCCACTCCTCCTCTTCCTCCTTCTTTAGCATGACGACATCCGCGGCATGCTCGCATGCCACAGCTGTTAGGAGAGCCGGCTCGTCGTCCTCTTGGACGTTGGTGAGATACACCCGTCCTTTCTTCGGCTCATCACACTCGGACGCGAAATGGCCGAACTCCCGACAATTGAAGCACTGGATCTTCGACTTGTCGAACTTTCCGCGGTGCTTCTTCTTGTCGCCGTCTTGGCCACGACCATGGCCATCGCCGTGCCCACTATTCTTGTTTGTGGCGCTGTCGGAGTCCTCACCGCTCCTCTTCTCTTCGGCGGCTTTGGCCTCCTACTCGGCGCGCGTGAGCAACAGGTGCTCTCCTTCTTCCTTGTTGCACCGCTGTCCCTTCAAGCTCTCCTCGTACGCCCTCAAGCGTCCGATGGCCTCCATCACCGACATCACCGATACATCGCCCCATTGCTCAATGGTGCCGACAATCGGTAGGAATTTGTTGAGGACAAAGCGTAGGAGCTTCTCCACGACAGCACTCTCCTCCACCTTGGTACCGAGAGTACATATCTCGTTGACCATGGTGGTGAGTTTCAAGGCGAACTCAGTGATTTTCTCCGAGTCCCCCATGTAGCTGCGTTCAAACTCTCTCTTGAGAGTTTGAACGCGCGCCTTCTTGACACGTTCTTCACCGACGTGCATCTCTTTGAGTGCGTCCCAAGCCTCCTTTGCTGTCTCCTTCTCGGATATGGCCATTACAACGGCCTCCAGCACGGCTTGGACTATAGCAGCGAGAGCCATCTGGTCTTTCCTCTCATCGACCAATTCTTCGCCCTCCACTACCGCCCATACTCCTTGCGCACGCAAGATGATCTTCATCTTCACCGCCCACAACTCGTAATTGCTCTCCGTGAGCATGGGGCATTGGAGGATCACAACTCCCTCCCTCACCGGGGTACCATTAGTGTGCGACTAGTGCCGCTACCGCTTGTGCCGTCCTCGACACGAGTCCTGGTATGTGATGGAGACTCCGAGCCGTCATGCGACATCTTCACAGGCAGGAGAATATGAAGCTCTGATACCAATTGTTGGCACCGCCAGTGTCTACGCACGTGAAAACACCTAGACACACACACACGAGCACACTGTGGAGGAGATGAACAAATGACAATAGAATGTTTGGTGCTGCCCAAAAAACCGCTGTAGCGTTTTTCTAGTTTTTTCTCTTATTTATACTAGCAACAATGAGTAACTACTCACTAATTACTACATGCATTACATGCAAAAACTGACCCACTATGACTACCGTTACTTCCTTGCCGTACGAAAACATCAATGCCATGACTGCCATGCAAACACAAAACTAAAAATGATGTTACAAAAAATAGTAAATGCAATAAATCAAGGATTATTCAACATCCATCAAGACCATATGCCTTTGTTTTAGCTTAGGGTTTAAAATTTTGCTTCTACTCCAGTGTGTTCTCCTTTGTAATCGAAGAAATAGCTACACTCAAATGAGTTGTTGATGGCAGTGCCAATGATGCCTGTGAAATTTTTGTAAGATCAAAATTGTAAATTTGTAGTTGTAGTGTTCCATCCTTTTATCAGATTTATTCTATTATCGATTTTTTATTTAATCCTTTTATTATTATTATTTTAAACTTAACACCTCGCTATTTTTATTTCCAATTCGACTCCTTTGATCACGCCATTACCCACAATAAGTGACCAAATCTAGCGGATCTAGACCTGCCATTATGTGTTAATGGAGTTTTGGTGATTAATGACAAATCTAATTGTGAGACTAACACTTTTATTGATATACATATTGTGTAGTCTTATTTGGATATAAAGGTGAAAACCATGAAGACATGCAAGTGATTAATGACAAATCTAATTCATTGGATAAACAAAAGGAAAAATCCAAACAGGTGGATAAACAAAAGGAAAAATCCAAACAGGTATGTATTCATAATGATAAATCTATTTGTGAGACTAACACTCTTATAGATATACTAATTGTCTAGTCTCAACTTGGATATAAAGGTGAAAATCAAATGAGGTATGCATTCCAAATGATAAATCCATTTGTGAGACTAACACTTCTATTGTTATACCATGTTTAGTCTCAGCTTGGATATAAAAGGAAAAATCCAAACAGGTATGCATTCATAATGATAAATCTATTTGTGAGACTAACTATTCTATTGCTATATCTCATGTTTAGTCTCAGTTGGGTTTAAAGATCAAGAGGTATGCTTTCGACATTATAATTATTATATCTTGTTGCATTCCTTGGATCCAAAATATAGGATGAACTCCACCAAAAGTCTAACTTGAATATGTGCATATGTTCTTATTACACTTTCGTGTATGCACACATTTAGCGCAAGAGGGGGCTTGAACCCGGCAGGTTTCTATCCAAAGGGGGCGAAACCTTAGCGAGGCGGGACTACGGTGGGATGACGCATTGTAAAGGTCTTGTCACGTGCTCTAGATTGCTTACCTAAGGTAGTGAGCGGTGGTATCGATGGATGCCAAACAAACTAGAGAAGTCGGTTCATATGGGTAAAGCTGTAAACCTCTGCAGAGTGTAAAACTATTCAAATAGCCGTGTCTACGGTCATGGACATGCTAGCAAAGCCACTCCACGTTAGATTTTGGTTTTGATTTCAAAAGACTTTATCAAATGGTTTTGGATTTCTATCCAAATGGGAATTGGGCGGGTAGCCTTGTGATAGGAGGGTATCCTTCACCACTAGTTGATGAATGTTATCTGACTATAAAACTTGAGAATTTAGAAAATGAATTTTAGTTAGAATAACTGCTTTGGAACTCAGTACAAGTATTTGGAAAGAAACATTGCTTTACGCAAAACAGCCGTATAAGCCTTCTTCTGATATATCCCTGCATGCATTATAATTCTGTTATTGGGTGTAATTTGCGGAGTACATTCATTTGTACTCACTCTTGCTTAATAAAATATTATTCATAGGAGAAAGACTTTGCACCTGCTGAGGATCTTGACGACTAGGTCGCTACTCCAGTCGATTGCCTGTGGACGATTAGTTGGGCTCTACTACTTGCTCTTCGTCTTCCGCTGTGTTCTGTATTGTTGGCTCATAAGTCTTTCTGGTAATCAACTCTGATATTTATTATTAAATCTTTGCGATTATAGTTGTGGTACCATGTTTATTTACTGTGTGAGCTAGCCACTGATCATAGGACTAGTTCAGAAATGCACAAAGGATTTGGAGTGTTAATCCCAGGTCCTTACATAGATCCAGGAGACAGCGTTGCCGGTACCATCTGCGAAAAGGAACGACCCGAGCAGATGCCAAACCCATGCCCGTGCGAAGCACCGCACTGTGTCCTCATCTGCATCTGGTAGGCACACGTTGAAGTGCGCGCGCAGCTAGGACGCAAGCACCACAGATGGCCAGTTGTCCCTTGAGTCCGATGGCGGGTCCTCTGGTCGCACTCCAAGCCACTCTCCCACCCGGTCTCACCAACCCATGCTGTTGATGTCCCCAGTCACCGAATGCCTGTTTATGGGAAGGCCCAAAATCATACCGACGTCCTCAAGCGTGATGGTCATCTCGCCTGACGGTAGGTGGAACTTGTGGGTCTCCAGGCACCACTGGTCCACCAGTGTGGTAAGCGTAGTACCATCCATACGGGGGAGCCCGTTGATGACTATCCACGCCAGAGCAAGTAGACCGGCATCGCGGACGTGTGGCACGTACCGCTCATCCCAATCCAGAGGGGTGTGAGTCCGAGGGCGAAGTGGCTAGAGTACCTGCAAGAGCGATAAGCAAATAAATAAGTGACACAAGCACATGGGGATAAGTTGAAACCATGATCTAATAAAAGATTAACAAATCTCACCACACCATCGTCGGCTATGCGGTGGGCGTGGTGGCCGTCATCGTACCCTCTCCCTCCCAGCAACTCGATTTTTTTAGGTCTATGGCCATGGCTAAGCACTTCCTGGTAGTGTGGAGGAGGATGGAGGAGGAGGAAGAGAGAGAAGAAAGAGTAGTAGGAAGGAGGAGGAGGAAGAAGGTGTGGGCCAAGTCTGTCAGCGGCAATAGGACTTTGCAACATGACATGCGGGCCAACTTTGTCATTGAGCGAAAGCGTAGAAGAGAGAGGAAAGGTAGGAGGGAGTGGGGGTATAACTGGCATTTGGGAAAAAAATTGATAGGTTCCCATGACTTAACAGTAACAGGAACTAACGAACCTAACGGGAGTGTCACAAAAGGGATGAAAGTAGAAACTCAGTGGTATATAGGGAAACAGTTTTTTTAGTGGCACATCCCGGAATGGAGTAAGTTTTAGTGGCATGCAAGGACTTTTGTCAATAAAAAAAATTTGGGCTCAACAAGCTACTTGAGCCCGGTTTAGGCTCGGTTCGAGCTTGGCTTGAGCTCAAGCTTGAGTGAGTCCATGCTTGGACCTGAACCCTCTTTGAGCCTGGTCTCGAGCTGTAATATCCATTTTTAATTGAGAGTTAATCATAAAGTATTATGAGAATTAGTGTGATATTATCGAATCAGAGGAAGTAATTAAGAGTTAATGAAAAAGATTAAGGGAATTAATTAAGAGGGAAAACGAATTAGCAAAGGCCATTGGGTCCGGTCTCCGGCCGGCCCAAGGCCCAATCGAAACCCAATCAGGTTCGGCATCGATGGCCAGACCACCATTCATAAAAGGGAGGGAGGGGAGCCGAACTCGCTCAAAACCCTAGCCCCTGTAGCCCCTTGCCTGCTGCATTCCCCTGCCTCACCTCTACTTCGCCTAGCATTGCATGCAAGCTCCTGCGTCGCCTCCTTTGTTGCTGCATGCTCTCCTGCACAACCTTGCATGCGTGCCAGAGCTAGCTACTTGCTGCCTAGCTCTGCCAAAGCCTGCATGCCTAGCTAATCCTAGCTGCTGTGCCAGGCAAACCCTGCTTGCAAGCTTGCGCCCGTGCTGCATGCGTCTAATGTGCTGCCCTGTGCGCCATGTTGCTTGCAGCTTGTTTGTCCTTTAGCCAAGAGAGAGAGAAGCTAGGGGCTTATGTTGTGATTTTTTTAAATAATATTAATGTAAAAGATAATTACAATAAATAGTCAAAACTTTTTTTTTTTAAAAAAAAGGTGCATGTCACCGTTTCCAATTGGTGAAAAGCATACTGTCGCCAATTGGAACAGTGCGGAGAGGTTTCTTTCACTCCAAAGAGGGTTATTTGTGTTATTGCGCCGCCGAACTTGTGTTCCAAATTTCATTGCCCATCTCGCATTCTCTACTAAATATTTCGTTATGTTCTTCAATTTCGGATTATGAACTACGCGGACACTTCAAGGTATTACCAAAAAAAAACTTCGTGAAGTACACTAAATCTTTAGCCTGAATTCTCTAAACATAAATTAAAAAAATTAAATATAGGGCCCTATCGCCAGTTCAATTGGCGAAATTGTCATGTTGCCAGTTCAATTGGAAACAGGAACATCTTCGCATTGTTCCAATTGACGACAGGGATACTATTGTCAGTTGGAATGGCGAAAGACACCTATTTTGTAAAAAAAAAAATCGACTATTTTTTTTTTGTAATTATGTCGGACCCGGGAGCGAAGCATCCCGAATCCTCTGTGTATTCCAATCCAGTCCCATGATCAGTAGCTAGAGTACACAATTTAAACAAAAGGTCATAACATAACCATAATGCGCGATATATTCACAAAAGTGCAAGTTTATTTCAAAAAGAGCATAAGTCCAAAAGTAAAATACAGCGAAAACAAAAGTAGCAAGGTAGACCACACGATTCACCACAGGCAATCGTTTGGGGGCGTAGCCTAGCCATCCACGTTCTCATTCTCCTCATAGCAGTTCTCTCCTGATCAATAATTTATTAAGCAAGGTGGGTACAACTAAATGTACTCTGTAAGTTACACCCAATAACAAATTATAATGCATGAGGGTATAACAAATGATGGCTTCTAGGGTTTATTTTACATAAAGCAATGTTTTCTTTAAATAATTGTACTAAGTTCCAAGGCAGATATTCTATAACGAAAATTCATTTTTTCTCTCTAAATTCTTAGTTTTATAGTCAGATAACATTCACACAAAAGTGGTGAAGGATACCCTCCTATCACATGGCTACTCGCCTAATTTCACATTTGGATAAATCATTTGATAAAGTCTTTTGAAAACAAAGTCAAAGTCAAACTTTGAGTGGCTTTGCTAGCATGTCCTTGACCGTAGACACGGCTATTCGAATAGTTTTACACTCTGCAGAGGTTGTACAACTTTACCCACAAGAGATAATTGACTTATAATGTCCGTCTAACACACTGCCGAAGGTGTGCGACTAAGTCATTATCACATGGTCTTTACAATGCATCATCCCACCGTAGTCCCGCCTCGCTAAAGTTTCACCTCCTTTGGATTGAACCATCTGCCGGATCAAGCTGTCTCTTGCGCCATGTGGGAATATATAAAAGTAGGTCAGAAAAGACACCCACGCAACCAGATGGGACAACCACGGTGAGATGTTACAAATTATTTAGCCAAGTCCCACCCACACAGAACATGTGGAAGTACGATGGAGCTTAGCAAGATGCGGCTCGAAGACCGGTCCTTAATTGACTTGGATGACTTTCCAACAAAACCCATGAGCCTCAACCATACCCAATTGAGCCCGTGCATAAACCTGCACCCACCAAACATCCATTTCTCCCCAAGTCCAAACCAATTTTTATTTTGTTTTGCTTTTCAAAAATCATTTGCAAAAGTCCTATGGTAAAACAATACCATAGGCTCGATTAAATCATATTTGAACATTTGGCTAAGTTTTCGAAATTTAATATTTTTCGTCTAGGCATGACTAAGCATAAAGTTTTTCAATATGTTCTAGCTCATACTATGTTATCAACTAGATTTTCATCTAAGGTGTCAAGGTTGGTTTATTTCAATGTCAAGATTGGCAGTACAAAGGATGTAGTCATAACTATAATTTAAAAACATGTATTTAAATTATATTGACTAGAAATACACATGCAATAATAATCTAAAACAGAATTTAAATAATTTAAAATACTACAATCAAATATGGTCAAAGGATATAACTTTCCTTGCTTGTATGCTTGAGGATCTAACTCTTGGAAAAGATCGGTTTCCTCGGAGTCGTCGAAATCTACACGCGAAAACGAGCTAAATTCAAATAATATCCAAATGAATTCAAATGAACTCCAAATTGAATAATTATAGTATGGATAGGTAGATCTTGATTTTAGATGAATTTAGAAATTTGAATCACTGAAATCGGAGCTCGTACGAAGGAGAACGAGCTCTTAGAAGATGAAAATCACATGAAATGAAGAAAAGGGAATTTTCCAGATTTTACGAATTTATTTTTCTGAAGAAAAGCCTTTTAATACGTCATGCTGACATCAGCGGACGGATTTATTTTTGGTTGGAATTATTTTTCAAAGGAGAAATGAAAAAATGCCATGTTAGCGATGACCGGGTTGACACACGACTGCCACGTCGGCAAAACCGGTGCGGTGGTGCTGAGGTGTAGCTGGCGTGGGCGGCCACATCAGCACTGAGCAACGGCGGCATGAGCGTGAGGGCTCGCCGGTGTTAGGGTGGACGGCGGAGGGCGGCGAGAGGCTCAACGAAGAGAGGAGGGTGCGGTGAAGTTCATGCGTGTGGTTTGGTCACCAGAGGATGTGGTGGTTACCGGCGGTGAGCACGAAGGCGGCGGTTCGATGCGGTTGAAGGTGGCGTGGCTATTCCGATGGTGCTCCGGCGACGAGGAGGGAGGCCCGGGGTAGAACGCGAAGGTGCAGTGCCGAGGGAGGCGACGGGAGCGGCGGTGGACCGACTAGGGCGGCGTAATCACTGGAAAAAGGAGCTCCGACCGAAGGGCTTCAAACGTTGAATACGGCGAGCGCAGATGGAATGGGGAGAGTAGAGTGAGGGGATGGAGAGAGGAGGAAGAGAGGCGCACGATGACGGGGTTAAGGCGGCGAGGGCGTCACCGGAGCGGTAGTATGGCAAGGAGGCGGCGCGGCCAGCGCCAAAGAAGAAAGGGGAAGGGACGCGGCGGTGAACTCCGGGTGTAGAGATAGAAGAAGAAAGAGTGGGGGACGAAGAAAGAGAGGTGGGGAAGAAGGTCCGCAGGTTTTTATAGGAGGAGAGGGAGGTGAGCGGTGCGGGCGGTGGCCAGTGGCGCTGGCGGGCGGTGGGGCGTGAGGCTGCAGCGTCAGACGGGCAAAGTGAGGGGTGCTCTGGGCCACGGGGGGGGAGGCGGTGTGGCGACGTGTGGTGAGTAGGAGGGCGAGGTGGCATGCGGGGGAAGAGGTGAGGTGACGCACAGCCGGAGGCGTGGCGAGCACAGGAGTGCAGCCGGTGCACCCATGAGGAAGAAGGAGGGAGGAGCCACTAACGGGGCGGGCCCACCTATTAGTGAAAGGGAGAGGAGAAGTGGCACGGGCCAGGCGGCGGGGGGAGCTGGGCCCTAGGTGTGAAAATAGAAGATGGGCCAAGAAGATTCGGCCCGAATAGAGTTTTGAATTTTCTATTGATTTAACATTTTCAGAAATTGAAATAATTCCTTTAGAATTTTAAAAAATAGCTAATGGAGTCCCAAAATTAAGGATAAATTCACATAAATTCCTTGATATAATTTGGACTTAAATAAAATATCTTCAACCTAATATTGGTAATTAATTTTGCACATAAATTGTTTTGGCTTTAACATAAATAGGGAAAAGCTTTTTAAAAATTTCAGAAAATTCACAAAACTCTAGGAAAATAATAAAATTTTATTTTTAGCCAAAATTGAAAATTTAGGTTGTTACAAACCTACCCCTCTTAAAGGTAATCTCGACCCCGAGATTCAGAATTGGTTAGCAAAAAGGTGGGGATACCGGCTTTCAAATCTTTTTCTCGTTCCCAGGTGGCTTCTTCTTCTGAGTGATTACTCCATTGGACTTTGCGCGAACGGATGATTTTGCTTCTGGTAACGCGTTCTGTGACATCAAGAATCTTGATTGGCTGCTCCACAGAAGTGAGGTTATCTTGTAGATCGATGCTCTTTAAAGGTGTTTGCTCGGTTGGGACTCGAAGACATTTCTTCAATTGAGAAACGTGGAAGATGTCATGAACTGCAGACAAGGATGTCAGTAACTCTGATTGATAGGCAACTTTACCTCTTCTTTCTAGAATCTTGTATGGTCCAATGAATCTAGGCACGAGTTTTCCTTTGGTCTAGAATCTTCTTACTCCTTTGAGCGGAGTTACTCTGAGATAAATGAAATCTCCTGTTTCAAAGGACAATTCTCTCCGACGATTGTTAGCATAACTCTTTTGTCGGGATTGAGCCACTCTCAAGCGTTCTCTTATCGTTCTTACTTTACTTTTGGAATCCTGTATTATTTTAAGTCCAAAGAACTGATGTTCTCCCACTTGATCCCAAAGGAGAGGAGTCCTACACTTCCTGCCGTACAATGATTCTAATGGAGATATTTGCAAGCTGGCTTGGTAGTTGTTGTTGTTGGGCCATGGGGTAGGCTATGATAGCTACAAATCAAAAATTTCTACCACGCAAACCAGGAAGCCAAGCAAATAGATGATCACAGATCGTTACCACCAGACGCGTAGAGCAGCGGAAGAAGGGTTGGAGCAGCCTGGTCCAACATAGAGCGCATCGATGTAGTGGTCGTAGTCGATCATCCAGCGTCCTCATGAGTCAATCGTCTTCCCCAGCAACGTCTGTCGTTCCTTGTGAAGATCATGGATCGTCCTCAAGCGCAACAGTCGTAGTAGCGCCTCTACGGTATCTACACGTCCAGGGAAGGAACAACCGTACGCCGGTGCACTAGCACCAAGTCGCACGGCATAGCTCTCAGGAAGATGGCGGCTAGGGTTTCGGTGGTGATTCACGCGTCGCTCCCGACAACCTCATGCATCTCCTTATATAGTGCTCGTGACGGATCCTATCCAAACACGTTTGACGAATCGTATTCGTATTGGTTTGTTCCAACCCGTTAAGTGTGTGACCCTGTAGGTTCATGCGTAATCGGTTGTGACTCGGAAACCCTTTCCGATCACGAGTCGTAGTGGCACCTAGCAGAACATAGCAATTCCCGAATACACACAAATTATATCGGACGAACCTTAATGCAATATGATCCACGATTAGGTCCTCATCACTTACGACCAGGCCCTATCTCTATACGACCAGTTTGTATTTTGTCACGACTAGTTCGTAATTCCTTACGACCAGGTTACGACCACTCTGTGATTACGTTCGACCAGTCTACGACCAGCTCGTATCTCCATACGACCGACCAGAATCGTCGAACTAAGTGACCTACTCGTGTATACTCCCTTTGCCTCACGATGTCTGGTTGAACTCCAGGTGAGATGTTGTGTCATCCATGGACTGTTCAATACTTTCTCGATCGAGTGTCGGATTACTTCACGTGGTCGAACACTTCGACTACTAGTGGCATGGCCATGCACTTTCTTTATCCGACCACAATGAGGGGCCTAGAGACATCTCTCCTGTTATGTTAGGAGGGGCAAATCCCATATCCGACCAGTCACATTTCTCTGCATGTTTCATAGCATACCCGAAAGCTACCTTTATAACTACCTAGTTATGGAGTAGCGTTTGGCAACCCCTAAGAGTGCTATTACACATATAGGAAACCATGCTGATCTCAGGTCTAAGGATTATACATCATCATTGCTTGAGACCAACTAATGACACATAGAATCATAACAATCTCAATAGTGTCTCAAGGTGGGTCCAATCCAACATCATGTTCTCTAACATGTGTCCATATTATTGGTTTGATATCTCCATATCCATGACCCGTGAAACATAGTCATCAACCAATACATATACTAGTCTATTCATATGTGTCCTCATATGTTTCCGACTAGGGATCATATAAGAATAATTATCGCAGAAATATAGAGTTTCACAATCAAGTCACATACTTGATAATCAATATTAACAATATTATTCTTGGAACAAGATAACATTTTATCCAATATTGTGAACATAAGGAAATATAATCATCTCTATGATTGCCTCTAGGGCATATTTCCAACAGTTGTTATACAAAAATTCTACATAATGAAGATTCTGATCCCAACTATTTCCAAAATCTATAGTAGAGGCTCGAAGTATGTCTTCTAAAATTTGATTTATGTGTTCCGTTTGTCCATCTGTTTGAGGATGATATGCTGTATTGAAGTTGATTCTAGTCCCCAAGGTTTCATGCAGGCTTTTCCAAAATCTAGATGTGAACTGCGAACCTCTATCGGACACTATCATTTTGGGCACTCCATGCAGACAAACAATCTTGGCCATATATAACTCTGCTAATTTACTGCTTCTGTAGGTGGTCTTGACTGGTATAAAGTGTGCCACTTTTGTCAACCGGTCAATCACAACCCAGATGGAATCATATCCTAATTGGGTCCGAGGCAATTTGGTGATAAAGTATATGCCGATTTGTTCCCACTTCCACTCGGGAATTGGTAAAGGTTGCAACAATCCAGCTGGCCATTGATGTTCTGCTTTGACTCTCTGGCATACATCACAGCGTACAACAAACTTGATAATTTCTCGCTTCATGCTGACCCACCAATATTTTTCTTTTAGATCATGGTACATCTTGGTACTGCCCGGATGAATGGAATAAGGTGATTCATAGGCTTCCTTCAGAATGAACTGTTTGGTTTCCTCATGATTAGGTACACAGATGCGGTTCCCAAACCAGACAGTACCATGCTCATCCTCTGAAAATCATGGGGCTTTGCCTCTTCTCATGGTCTTCCTGATTTTTGTAATATCTTCATCATCTTTCTGATTTTCTCTGATTTGACTCTGAATGGTTGGTTGAACTTCTAGAGTGTTTACGCAACCCTGGTTGACAATCTCTAAATTCAGATACCTCAAGTCTCCATACAATCTTGGTTGACTTTTCTGAACCAACATATTGTTGCAATACCCTTTTCGACTCAGGGCATCTGTCACTACGTTTGCTTTACCCAGATGATAATGGATTCCAAGGTCATAGTCCTTTATCAGTTCCAACCATCTTCTTTGCCTGAGATTGAGTTTTGGCTAAGTGAAGATGTATTTCAAGCTTTTGTGATCCGAGAAAATATCACAGCGATTACTAATGAGATAATGCCGCCAAATTTTTAAGGCATGCACAATTGTGGCTAACCCCAAATCATGTGTTGGGTAATTACTTTCGTGAGGCTTCAATTGGCGAGATGCATAAGCTACAACTTTGCCTTCCTACATCAGCACACATCCAAGGCCCTGACGATAGGCATCACAGAAAACCTCAAAGTCTTTATGAATATCAGGTAAAATCAATACAGGTGCGGAAACTAGCCTTTTCTTCAACTCCTAGAAACTTTGCTCACAAGCATCTGTCCAATCAAACTTCTTCTCTTTCTTCAAAAGCTCGGTCATGTGTCTAGCGGTTTTAGAGAAACCTTCGATGAATCTTCGGTAGTAACCAGCTAGACCAAGAAAACTCCTTACTTCAGAAACAGACTTGGGTTGCCTCCAATCCATTACGGCTTAAACCTTGGCGGGATCTACTGCAACTCCTTTTGCTAACACGATATGTTCGAGAAAAGCTACTTGGCTTAGCCAAAATTCACTTTTACTAAATTTGGCATAGAGCTGTTGCTCCCCGAGTCTTCCAAAAACTGCCCTGATATGCTTCTCATGTTCTTCTTCATCCTTTGAGTAAATAAGGATGTCGTCAGTGAATACAACCACAAACTTATTCAAGAATTCCATGAATACTTTATTCATCATATTCATGAAATAAGCCGGTGCATTCATCAATCCGAATGACATTACTGTGAACTCGTACAGTCCATATCTTGTAGTGAAAGTGGGCTTGGGTATGTCTTCTGGTCTATTTTTTAGCTGATGATAGCTGGATCTTAGATCAATCTTGGAGAAAACACTAGCTCCTTTCAACTGATCAAAGAGATCGTCGATCCTGGGCAAAGGATACTTGTTCTTGATTGTGACTTCATTGAGTGATCTGTAATCTACACACATCCTCATACTGTTATCTTTCTTTTTGACAAGCAGTACCGGTGCTCCCCAAGGAGATGAACTTGGCTGAATATAACCCTTGTCTTGTAATTCTTTGATCTATTTCTTCAATTCTGCTAATTCATTTGCGGGCATCCTATAATGTCTCTTTGAGATTGGAGCTGTCCCTGGGACTAGGTCAATTAGGAATATGATGTCCCTATCTGGTGGCATGCCGGGTAATTCTTCAGGAAATAAATCCGAATATTCCTGCACCACTGGTATATATTCAAGCTTCACTTCCTTTAAACTGGTCAGGATGGGCTTTTCTCCGGTAGAGGTCTTGGGTCTGAAATCTAATTTAATTCCTTGGTCATTTGTGAGGGTGATAGACTTATTGGCACAGTCTATTTGACCTTGATGGCTAGCCAATCCATTCCGACAATCACATCCAACCTGTGGGATTGTAAGACTATTAAGTCTGCCAAGAAATGTACTCCTGGTATTTCCAAGGTGAGGTTTGGGCATAGGGAACTAGTCTTTATTTCTGAGCCCAGAGAATGGATTATCATAGGGTTAACTAAGGGAGAGATAAATAAACCATATTTTCCCACAAACTTACTTGAAACAAATGAATGCGAAGCTCCTAAATCAAATAAAACTAATGCTGGCACTAAATTGACAAGGAACATACCAAGGACCACATCTGGTGCAGTCTGAGCTTCTTCAGCTGTGACGTGGTTCACACGTCCCTTCACAAGCTGAGCTGGTGGTCTAGCAGTTGGAGTACCGCCAGAGGCCGGAACTCCCTGATTTGGTCTAACTGGGGCTGCTGGTTGCTGTTTTTTCGGGCACTTATTAGCATAGTGTCTCAACTCATTGCAATAAAAGCAAGTAATTCCTGCAGCTGAGGTAAGTACCTTCTTCTGAAACTGGCCTCCGGAAGAAGTGTTGTGGAAACTGGGGTTGTTTGGGCATTGAGCTGGCACAGGTGCTTTGGATGAAGGAGACTGGAATTTCCCGTGCTGAGGTGTTGTGGTGCGGGGCTTGGGAAAACCCCCGGAGTTGAACTTCTAGGATGCCATCCTTCTCTTGCGGTTCTCTATCTCTAGGTGCTTGCCCTCCTAGCGGATAGCCTTGTTCACCAACTGCTGAAAGTTGGTGTAGTCTTGAGTAATGAGGCGGACGGAGAGATCATCATTGAGTCCTTCCACAAAACGTTCCTGCTTGGCCTCATCAGTGGCCACATCTTCAGGTGCATAGCGAGCTAACTAATTGAACTTGTGTAGGTACTCATTGACTGAGAGATTAACTTGGCGTAAGGTGCGAAACTTTTTCTTCTTCAAGGTCACCATGCCGGATGGGATGTGAGCATGGCGGACAGCCTTCACGAACTCGTCCCAAGTGATAGTCTGAGCATTAGCGTGAGACTGAGTGAAATTGTCCCACCACTCCGATGCTGGTCCATTCAGCTGGTGAGAGGCGAATAGAACCCTCTCGCAATCAGTGCATTGAGTAATGTCCAGTTTCTTGCCGATTTCCCTAAGCCAATCGTGAGCATCCATTGGCTCGGTGCTGCTGGAAAAAGTTGGGGAACACATCCTCATAAACTCAGATATGTTGGTCTTTGGCTGAGGTGGAGCGTGAGCTAGAGGTTGAGCTGCTACTTGTCACATCCCCAAATTAATAAAGAGAATTATTATGCATTTCATGAACATGCATTATTGTTTTCAAGCATTTGTATTATATATTGCACTTGGAAAATCTCAAAAAGGGATTAAACCTACACTTCAAAATTTAACTCCAAAAGAAAACAAGAACAAAATCTTATTCACATCTTCTGGAAATAATTTATTCAAATACTAGAACAATCATAATGAATTAATATAATTTTTCCCAAATTTTTGGGAATAGTTTGAACCTCAAAAAAATTCAAACACGCTCCAATAACCTATCTCAGGTTTGAATTTAAACTGAACCAAATATAACATGAACAGTAGGGTTTCATAATTTGTTTTGGACACTAGACCTTCCTAGGAAACCTTCTGAATTATTTCATAATTTTTAGAAATTTATTTCTATTTTTAAAGCCTTGGTCAAATTTGCTAGTAGTTGGTCAAACTGAAATCAAAACTCAAGCTCAGATCCTTGTAACCGACCGAGCCGCTCCTTTGCTCCAACTCGACCACGCGACTCATTTGGACCAACTCAAGACTGCACCATTCAGACTTCACCGCCGACCTGCGGGCCCCACCCGTAGGTCATCTTCAACCTCCGGCGCTGGCTCGCGCAGAGCGCGCTTGCCACGCGGTGTCTCTGCCCTGCCACCCTCTGTCTTCGCCGTGACCACACCGGCCACGTCGACCAACCTGAGAGCTCCGCACTCTAACACCGCCTCCATTTCCGTCCGTTCCTGAGAGTCAACTCCCCCTCGCTACCCACTTTTCTCTTCACTTCTCTTCCCAGTCGAGGGAGAGGAGGAAGCTCGTGTGAGCAATTTTCCTGGTAAGAGCTGCCGCAACCTCACCATTCTCCTCCTACTTCGTTGCCGTCTCCATTTTTCACTAACCGAGCTCCCCTTTTCGCGTGTAGCTCATGGAACGCACCCTTGTCCCCGTCGTCGTGGGTGCGCGCTCTGGAGGTGACAGAACCGTCGCGCCAAGCCAACTTCCCCTCCGGTGAGCCTCGAGCCCTCTAACCATGTCTAGGAGCTCCGTGTTGCCCCTTTGAGTGCTCCCACCAATTTAATTGGTCTTTGGTGCAGGGAATCGTCCCCTCGGCTTTCGTCTTCCTCATCTGCGGTGACCCACCGCCGCCGAGCAATTGGTCCACTCCGGTGAGCCTCCTTCCTTAGGTATGCATCCGTTAGGTTCCAGGGGTCTTGCTCGTTCTCAGCTAAGCTCCTTGCCCCTTCTGGTGTCAGGACTTCACCGTTGTCAAGGAGCTGTCGCCGCCACCATCGACGTAGCTGTTCCAACCGCCCTCGACCTCCTCCGCTGTCAACTTCGCGCCAGGCATTCCCAGGGTAAGCTCCTGAGCCGAGCGCACCCCTTTCTGAGCCTCCTCTTGGGCTCTACCGCTCCCTCCACGGGGACGGCCATGGCGCCGCCGCATCTGGTGGTAGTCCGGCGAGCTCCGACGACCTTTGGGCTTCGCGTTTGTGTCGTTGGGTTTGCCAAGGGCCTGGTCACCTCATGGGGAGCCTCACGGTCCTAGGGCGCCGCCATTGTGTTGCGGCGGCCTCACTGCCTGCTGCACAAGACTCCATCGTTGTCGGAACATCCGACAACCCCTGTAGCAATCTCATTAGGATTTAAATCGATGATTAGCTGTTAATGACAAAGATCAATGTCGGAAATCGGGTTTAAATTGAGTAATGGCCGGCCTAGTGCGTATGACATGTGGGCCCATGGCCAATTTAGTGTAGCATAAATTGTGTTATACGTTTTCCCTTAAGGAAAGCGTATTCCTTAAAAGTTTAAGTAAAAAGTACATATTGGTATTAGGAAAACGCATTTTCTAGAATACGTCTTCATTCACAGCTGGGCTGGGTCAATTTGGACCGAGTCAACGGTTGACCCGGGGCCCCGCTGGTCAGTGACCGCAACTAGAGTAGCGCCCAGTAAGAAAAGTAATAAAGACTTTAGAAAATTCGAAATGGATTATTTGCACACTGTAAAATATGTATAGCTTCAAAAATACATAATTAATTCATCTCAACTCCAAAATGGATGAAACCACTTCTGATAATTTTCACTTTTAATGAACTGTATATTAAAATTGGTTTCAAACATGTCTCTATAGTAGAGAGTATTATTTTGGAGATTGATCCATTAACACTATTATTTTTACAAAAGGAAATGCTAATAACTTTAGAAATTCGTAACTAAATCATGAAAACTCCAATTGAAGCAAACTCAACTGTTTTGGACTTGTATTAATATTCTATATTTATCCATATAATCCTTTGTCCCACTACTGCTCTGCAAATTTTGGTCAAATAATTAAATTGGATGAATAGTAACCGAATGTATTTAATTTGGATTTTCCAGCAAACTGAATTTCAAACTGCTATAACTCTCACATACTAAATCTAAATGGAATAATTCTTTCACCTAAATTCATCTAAAATCATGAATTAGTTACTGTAGAAAAATCATGCATTTTTGAGCATTTTGAATTTTTGAGTATTTCTCGATGTTTATTCGGTGTTGTGCTTGTATAGATTCTGAGCATATCAATATTGACTTATACGCTACTGAGGGAGAGAAACTAACCTACCAGCAAGGCAAGCATCATTTGAATTTTCTTTTTCATCATATTTGATCCCAGTTTTGCTAAGTTAGTGCAATGATAATTGCTTGCATGCTATTTTGATAATGTCGCTATTTTTCTGATGTGTAGATTAGTTATCTCCTATTCATTGAAGTTATCCTTGAATTATTCCAGTACCACATGCTTGAGTTAGGATGGTTGAAATATATTGTTCGGGTTTGCTTAGCCATGCAAGTCTAGAACCGGTAGCTGATTGTCAGGAATAGCCCGACAATTATGGGATAAACACAACTATCATTATATTCTTTTGTTTCAGATCTTCATATCTGTTTTGTGAGTTAAATTTTATCATTTTAAATGAGCTTTTGCTCTGGACAAGTGATGGTTAGTGATGGTGTCTTTGTGCACGAGCTTGGGTAAGTGATGAACTTGTCTGGACAATTAAGGACCGAACTTTGGGTACCTGCGGTTCAAGCAAAACTCGTGCTATCACACGTGGCGTATGGGCGCTGCTTGGTTAAGTAAGGGGTTGGTGTTGTTGAGTTGATGACTGGTGGTGTGAGGACGTATATGTGTTCCATCGCATATATGTTTCGTAGGGTGCCGATTGCAATTCTATAATGAGCGGGTGAGCACTATTTAACCCTTATTTAATTGGGTCAGTATTCTCGGCACAACTTGCATGCCCGTTTGGTTAGTAGGCGGTATAACCTACACCTAAGCGGGATTACGTCGCGCATGGGTGATTCAACTTAATAATATCAACTTGCTGAAAAATACTGAGTCTTGATTTACCCGGCCGGCATACCATAGGAAGTATGCTATTTTCGGAGGCATTTGGAGGCATATGGGCTAATCGAGTCGTGCGGGTAAAGTAGTACACCCCTGCAGGGTATAAATCTATTCGAATAGCCGTGTCCGCGGTTATGGACGATCGCTTGAGTTTGTGGCTGCTAATTGTTAGACTTGGAATTAAAATTGTGGTTATAACTTGGTATTGTCATGAATGGGATGTTCATGTTTGTTGTTTTATCAAAGTGGACAGCCACTTTGTTATTTGTATGATTCATTTGTTATTCAATTTACTACTTATTCACATGCTTTACTTCTACTTCAAATTTGATTTCGAAATGGCACTTGAAAAACTAGTATGTGTAGGTTG
Organism: Phyllostachys edulis; assembly: GCA_036346405.1. NCBI lineage: Eukaryota > Viridiplantae > Streptophyta > Magnoliopsida > Poales > Poaceae > Phyllostachys > Phyllostachys edulis. Next base: position 11,060,161 of record CM070555.1, read on the forward strand.
TAAATTGTTGCGTCTCTTTTGCAAAACTAAGCCAATATGAGCTATCCTTTGGAACAACCTCTGGCATAACTAATTTTTATTTGTGTAAGACTTGCGAGTACCTTTGTACTCAACTCGGTTGCTGCAATTTCAGGTGAGGAAGGGTATGAGCCCGTTGAGCTTGTTAGCGTCGGTTTTGGCGACGTTGACGAGTAGTGCTATCTTTTAACTCCCAGTCGGTTGCCGATGGGATATGGGCATACCACTGCTGGTCTTTTGGTTTATTTACTTGTTTCTGCTGCTACTTAATACTCTTATTTGAATTTGGCCGGTCGGCCGCTTGTAATAGTTGTAGACTTTAACTATTATGTTGTATGTCTTTTGAACTATTAATGTATGTTTGTTGTATGGATGTGATCAACGTTGAATGAGAGTATGAGCATATTGGTCGCTGATCTTAGGAGCCAATATGAGTTCATGCTCGCTGTTCGTGGCTTCCCATTTAACTCACTAAGTGTAGTGCTTGACTTGTTGGAGAACCGACAATCATGTAGTGCTCGCAAAGGAGCAGTGCACATGATCATCGGGGCTCTAGATTCAGTTAAGCCTCTTATTTAGATTGAGTTAAGTTGGAATCCATTTACTTGAGGCCAGAGTTATGTCCTTAAGACCATGTTTAGTCTCAGTCTAAAGGAGATAAATCGGGGGTCCTCACACCACTGCTGCTTGCTGATTCTAATTAAGTAACTGGGCAAGCAGATTAATTAGTTGGGCTTGGTTGGCCATCATTTGACGCCAATCAGCTCTTTCAGCTGGAGGGGGTGGTGGCAACGGAATCGGGGTCTCTTGAGAATCCATATTTTCTCTGTCCTGACTGCTGGTGCCACCACTGCCATTGCCAATAGTCGTCATCTACAAGATCTCTAAGGACTTAGAAAAAAGAGGAGAAACTAAGGGGAGTAAAGCGAAAGAAACAACCCAAACGAAACAACTGACTCAAAAAGCTTTTTAGAGAAACTTTAATAGTTTTTTACAACGCTCTACTCGGTCCAAACTCTTAATCTGGTGGAGCGACTCAGTACACAAAATGAGTCACAATTTTCGGTTCAAGGTCTTTAATGATTCTTGTATGACGACGCTCTCTTGAAAGCTTCATAACTTGTGGTCTTGAACGTAATGGTTGCGTTGACTATCTATAGAAATTTACAGGGGTAAGAGGATCTATTTAACATTATAAAATGGTGAAGAGAGTTAGGTAAGAAAGAATTGCCATGACAAAGGTTAAGTATAGAAAAGATGACCAAAGATGAGGAGAGAACAATTTACTTTTCTTGTTATGTAAAATAAGTTTGGAAGTTTTTAACTAACGGCCATTCTAACTAGGTCACGACCTACAGTCGATATAGCTTTGATACCACTTCTTGTCAGACTCGGGAGCGAAGGATCCCGGATCCTCTGTGTATTCCACTCTAGTCCCATGATCAGTAGCTGGAGTATACAGTTTAAACAAAAGGTGATAACTTAACCATAATACGCGATATATTCACAAAAGTGCAAGTTTATTTCAAAAGGAGCATAAGTCCAAAAGTAAAGTACAACGGAAACAAAAGTAGTAAGGTAGACCACACGATTCGCCACAAGCAATCGTTTGAGGGCGTAGCCTAGTCGTCCACGTTCTCATTCTCCTCATAGCAGTCCTCTCCTGATCAACAATTTATTAAGCAAGGTGAGTACAACTGAATATACTCCGCACGTTACACCCAATTACATATTATAATGCATGAGGGTATAACAAAGGATGGCTTATATGGTTTATTTTGCATAAAGCGATGTTTTCTTTAAATACTTATACTAAGTTCCAAGGCAGATATTCTATAACTAAAATTTATTTTTTCTAAATTCTTAGTTTTATAGTCAGATAACATTCACACAAGAGTGGTGAAGGATACCCTCCTATCACATGGCTACCCGCCCAATTTCACATTTGGATAAATCATTTGATAAAGTCTTTTGAAAACAAAGTCAAAGTCAAACTTTGAGTAGCTTTGCTAGCATGTCTTTGACCGTGGACACAGCTATTCGAATAGTTTTACACTCTGCAGAGGTTGTACAGCTTTACCCGCAAGACATAATTGGCTTATAATGTTTGTCTGACATACTGTCGAAGGTGTGCGACTAAGTCATTATCACAAGGCCTTTGCAATGCATCATCCCACCATAGTCCCACCTTGCTAAGGTTTCACCCCCTTTGGATTGAACCATCTGCCAGATCAAGCCGCTTCTTGCGCCATGTGGGAATATATAAAACTAGGTCATAAGAGATACCCACGCAACCGGATGGGACAACCACGGTAAGATGTTACAAATTATTTAGCCAAGTCCCGCCCACACAGGACATGTGGAAGTACGATGGGTCTTAGCAAGATGCGGCTCAAAGACCGGTCCTTAATTGATTTAGACGAATTTTCAATAAAACCCATGAGCCTCAACCATACCCGATTGAGCCCGTGCATAAAAACAGGTATTTAAATTACATTGACTAGAAATACGCATGTAATAATAATTTAAAACAGAATTTAAATAATTTGAAATACTGGGATCAAATATGATCAAAAGATGTAACTTGCCTTGCTCATATGCTTGAGAATCTAACTCTTCAAACAGATCAGTTTCCCCGGAGTTGTCGAAATTTACACGCGAAAACGAGCCAAATTCAAATAATATCCAAATAAATTCAAATGAACTCCAAATTGAATAATTATAGTATGGATAGGTAGATCTTGATTTAGATGAATTTAGAAATTTGAATCACTGAAATCGAAGCTCGTACGAAGGAGAACGGGCTCTCGGAAGTTGAAAATAACATGAAATGAAGAAAAGGGAATTTTCCAGATTTTTTGGATTTATTTTTCTAAAGAAAAACCTTTTAATACGTCATGCTGACATCAGCGGACGAATTTCTTTTTGGTTGGAATTATTTTTCAAACGAGAAATGAAAAATGCCTTGTCAGCGATGACCGGTGACGACACTTGTCGCCACGTCGGCAAAACCGGTCTGATGGTGTTGAGGTGTAGTCGGCGAAGCGGCCACGCGTCAAGATCGGCGGCAGTGGCGTGAGCGTGAGGGCTCGCTGGCGTTAGGGTGGACGGTGGAGGGCGGCGAGAGGCTCAATGGAGAGAGGAGGTTGCGGTGAAGTTCATGTGCGTGGTTTGGTCATCGGAGGAGACGGTGGTTGTCGGCAGCGAGCACGAAGGCGGCGGTTCGATGCGGTTGAAGGCGACGCGGCTATTCCAATGGAGCTCCGGCGAGGAGGAGGGAGGCGCGGGGTAGAACGCGAAGACGCGGTGCCGAGGGAGGCGACGGGAGCGGCGGTGGACCGACGAGGGCGGCGTAATCACCAGAAAATGGAGCTCTGGCCGAAGGGCTTCAAACGTCGAATACAGCAAGCACGGAGGAAATGGGGAAAGGAGAGTGAGAGGGTTGGAGAGAGGAGGAAGAGAGGAACACGGTGATGGGGTTAAGGCGGCGAGGGCGTAACTGGAGCGGTAGTATGGCGAGGAGGTGGCGCGGCCGGTGCCGAAGAAGAAAGAGGGAGGGACGCAGCGATGAACTCCGGGTGCAGAGATAGAAGAAGAAAGAGTGGGGGACGAAGAAAGAGAAGTGGGGAAGAAGGTCCGCAAGTTTTTATAGGAGGAGAGGGAGGTGAGCGGTGTGGGTGGTAAGCGGTCGCGCCAGCAAAGCGAGGCGGAGCGCGGTGGCGTCTGAGCAAGCAGTGGGGTGCTCTGGGTGCTTGGGAGGGAGGCAGGCTGTGGCTGAAGCGTGGCGAAGGGAGGGCTTGATGGCATGCGAGGGAAGAGGCGAGGTGACGCATGGCCGGAGGCGTGGCGGCGTGGGAGTGTGGGCGGTGCGCCGTGAGGAAGAACGAGGAAGGGAGTCACTAACGAGGCGGGCCCACCTGTTAGTGAAAGGGAGAGGATAAGTGGCGCGGGCTAGGCGACGGGAGGAGCTGGGCCGCGGGCGCGAAAATAGAAGATGGGCCGAGAAGATTTGGCCCGAATAGAGTTTTGGATTTTCTATTGATTTAACATTTTCAAAAATTGAAATAATTCCTTTTTTATTTTTAAAAAATATCTAATGGAGTCCAAAAATTAAAGAAAAATTTCTGAAATTCATATACATATATACATATACGTATATACCTACATATATACATAAAGACATATATATATATATATACACACACACACACACATATATACACACACACACACACACACACACACACATATATATATATATATATATATATATATATATATATATATATATATATATATATATATATATATATATATATATATATATATATATATGTATACATATATGTATATATATATGTATATACATGTATATGTATATGTATATGTATATGTATATGTATATATATATATATATATATATATATATATATATATATATATATACATATATATATGTATATGTGTGTGTGTATCTCATTTTAGGCCTAATTGAACTGAGCTCAAGCTTATTCAAGTCCAAGATATACTTGTTCACGAGAAATGAATGGCATAGAGCATTCGACGGAATTCTATGTATTTTCTTTTACGCAAGATGCTTGGAACAAAGGGATGGCGCACAAGAATTCATATGAAGATCCTACTGCTATGAGTTCATCGAAATTTGGGAGGAAAAAAATTCCTTGTCTCTCTTTTTAGTCGCATGTATGTGTCTTTTTTTTCGATATGTCCAAATTCTCCATAACTCTTGCGTCTTACAATCCCTTGAAGTTGAACTCAAATGGTCATACCACTCATTTCCTATATTTCCTTATTCCACTCATTTCCTATGTTTCCTTATTCCTTCTTTGTTTTTTTAAAAAAAGAATCTGAGAAATGTAAATTTTGACACGACTCGGGGTTAGAGCCTTTTCTGGTGAAAACAGGCTAGATAAGAGTGAAAAAACAAATCACCGTGCTGTCACAGGCGCCTGACAACCCGCCTTCAGAACAACTTGCTTTGCTTGCCGATAATTGCAAACTTCTGCAGGTCGCAGCTTTGCAACAGGAAGTACAAATCCGGCGAATCAAGACTCGAGTGAAGATTATTCGTCACTTTTTACTTGGAAACAATGTATTTCTCTGAACACCTCAGTTCAGATTCCAAAAGAATGAGATAAATCTGAGAGACTCGTGACAGGCCGGTAAAAGGAGAGTAATATACACATTCATTGAATTTTGATTTAGCCACCGCACAGCAACACTGAACAAAATGTGGCCATGTTCGATACAATCAGGAAAGAGGAGGGGGGGCTATTCTGTTGATCCAGCTATGACTTGCAAGGAAACTATACAGATATGTACGGACACCACATATGTCAGATTGTCTATGTAAGCTTCCGTTGGTATTTCCTCTCAATGCCTCCATGTCCATGTGTAAAGAAAAACCAGGCGACGCACATAAATACGAGGATAAAGTCACCCCCATCAGCCTGACTTCCTCACGCAAATGCCGGGAAAACCAGCGAAACAATTAACTCAGATGCTGCCGCGCCGCCTCCACCGCCACTAAGTCAACATTTTATTTACCTTGCAATTCCGTCAATCTAGGACGGCCAACAACAATTTATTGCATTTTCATCAACAAATTTTACTGTCTGAAAAACCCAATACTAGTTCACAAGAAGCTAATTTCTGACCCGCTAGTCTTCTACAACACAAGGTCCAGTATGCTTCTTGCTCTCAGCCATGAATACTTTTATATCCCTAAAATATTATTAAAAAAATCACCAGTAAGCAACTTGGAGAAAAGGGCTTTATTGAAATGCAAATGTGCATTTGGAGGGAGGAACTGAGTAATGCAGATGAAGCATGATTTTACCTGCATCTGGGAACTAAACAGTCCGCTTGATCACAATGCTTCGAGTGAGTAAGCAGAAGTTTCCACATGAAGACACACTTCCGGCAACCTCCTCGGTGGTGGGCACGGATATAACATCGTACACCATGGAAGAACAATTTCTTCAACAAAACACAAAGTTCGGAAGTGCAATTACGAGGATCGAAGCATCTTGATGCATGCACCAAGCCATCAAGGTAGTCCTGCTTTGAAAACATGCAGTTCAATAGTAAGAGCGGAAAAGTTCCTACCGTTTTCATCAAGAGATCACAAAAAAAATTATTTAGGATGAAACTACATAATCCCCACATAATGTAAAAGCTCGGAATAATCTTCACGCTGATTATGAATTTTCATATGATTAAAGCTAACAAAAGAAATTACTGGGACAAACAGGTGAGCATAAACACCTTGAACACTTCGAAAATATGAAACAAAAAATTTCACATAACAAGCTCTTTGTTCAAGTAAAATCAAATGGGCAAATTTTAGTCAAACAAAAAACAATGGTGCAAACTAAAGGTCCACAACTTATGCCAAAAAAAAAATCTTGCAAACAAACCAAAAATATTCAGATCCCAGAACTTCTGAAAATTAAAACTTCCTGAACAAGGGAACACAACATAAGAGATGTAGAAGCTTCAATTAACAATTTAGGAAGGATACCTGTAGAGTGTACTGTTGTAATGTGTGGTGATTGTCTGTCTGTCTGAGTTTATGAATATGCAATTTTTCACCATTTTGTTTATAGCATGAATCACAAAAATTGCATCCTAGGCAAACCAGGCACCGCCATGCCAAGCATTGATCCATGGCACGGTGACAAGCGGAACAAGCAGAATCATGTAGATGATAAAGAATCATCATTGTAGAGTGTTTTGCCCGCCGGAGGGTATCAAACTGGTATTGATTGTCTTGACAGTGCTTCAAGAAATCAATTCTGCTGTCAAAATACTTGCTTTCCATTGTTGGATCTCCATCATCAGTCTCTGGAAGAGGTTCTTCCTCTATCTGTACGACAATAAGCTACTCTGGTGAGTATAAATTCCATAACACATCTATTAAATAGTAGCACACATATTGTGATTGCCTTATTCGATTGATGAAACTAACCAAAAAAATTAGCAGAGTTTATATGCGTACTCTTTGAAATGCATGCTTTTGTTTCGTTGTAGCCGGGTGCCTGTCCTTTTGTGGGGTATTTAGCTCCTCAGCATGACACCTACAAGGACCAATAACAATAACATAATCAATTATGGGTGCCTTACTGATGAAGAATAACTGAGTAATTAACAAAAATAGGGAGCATGTAAGTTCATTTTGCAATTTGATTGACAAATGATGAATGCAAAAAGAAGCTTTAGGTTGATGATTGCAAGGAACTAAGGCACTGAGAGAATACATGTGCGGACATTTTTCAAAAGAGCGGACATTTCCCCTGCTGCTATTTTACCAAGTTCTAAAGTATGGGAAATGCATTCTATATGGTCATCAAAATTTATATAACCATGTGAGAGATCCTATCAGTGTAAAATAAAATAAAAGCGATAAAAAGAAGTGCTTACTGGTCACAAAGATGGAAGTTTTTGCAGCTGGTGCAAACCCAACTTTTGTCAGATACAATAGGTTGATGGCAATGCTTGCAAAACTGCTGCAGACAAAGCATAATAAAGTCTTCTTTCATGGTGCGCATCCTTTCTCCAAGCTGCAACAATGAAAAATAAGGCGTCAAGTGCCTACAAAATACTGAAAAAAAGGGACAAAACCACGGTTTAAGTAAACTAACCATGTGCACGAGCAAAATATCCTCAAGGTTTCCTTTCCTGTCATCACGTTTGGCAACCCGTAGGAGCCTTCCTACTTGTGTCTCTTTCTTCTGTGAGGTGTTGTCATCTTTCTTCTCAAGGAGTCTCTCTGCTTCACCAGGCCAGAAATCATTCTCACAGTATGGCAAGCACGCTGCTGAGATATTGGCCTTGCATTCATTGGTAGGCTGAATGAAAAAATCATAGTGTGTATTACGCTCCACAACTACACCCTCCTTAACAGCCTTCTTGATCAAATTCTGGTACCTAAAAGAATTCAAAAGATAGCCAAATTAAGGCCAATAATTAACTAATAAGGTTTAAATCATAAATATCATGTTACAAAGACAAACCAGCTCCGAAGCTTGTCAGACTTGGGCATCTTTTGTGTTGTAGGATGACAATATAAAACATAATCATCACGCTTTGTAGATGGGCAAGCCCATATGGAGCAGCTTACAAATCCTCGTTTCTTGCAGTAATCCAAATAACCAATCTAGAAGAAAAAAACAAATTGGATGAAAAATCAGACTATAGAAACATGAGCTCAATATGAAAATCAAGAACAATAAGTGGTTGATGATTGTTTGCATTTCTCATACCAAAATTTCATGGTACACAAAGGTACGGAGAGCTTCCCCACTTGCAGATTTGATTTCAGGCCTGAAGTACTTGACAGAATCGATATATGCAAGATAAACGTGCCTTTGATTTGGCAATGGGCAAGCTGAACCATACTCTTGTACATACATGGCGAATAGACAAACATCCACCCCTTGATTCTTTTGAAACAAGAGAATGGCCTGTATAAAAACAAAAAGGCGGTAAAAGGTGACCCTCATTATCTACTAAATAGCTGAAATTATTGTTTACTTGGATATTATAACAAAAGCATTGATCAAATAAAGTATCATCCAATCACCTTTGATTTGTATGGAAATTCCCCAGGATATTTTTCTTGTTTAAAAAATTCCCGAAAACGTGGTTGGACTTGCAGTGCTCTGGCAGCTGAAGAAACCACTCTAACAGTAAGACCTTCAACACGTGGTACCTAAAAATTGGAGCACAAAAGACAAGTATTATAAGTTTACTCCAGAGTTGTCAGCAGAGAAATACACTTCCTAGAGACAGGCAAATAACATTAAGATTTAATACCAATACAGATAGTCTGATAATGAGTAAGCAACTAAGCATCAGCACTAATTCCACAATTATACTATTGTCAAGTTTGGTCATGGCTTGTAATATGAACTGGTTCACCACGTCAAATTTGGAACATGTATGCATGCAGACCATCTTTTATTGGAATGCAATAAAATCCAAACACAAAACTCAGTAATAGTTTAACAAAAGATCCTCAAACCAAAAAATATCCTATTTGTTGTATATTTCAAAATCATTATCTAATATAGTTTGATGCAACCTCGGAGCCAATTAAACGTGAATTGTCAACACTGCACCAACACAAGGATTAACGACCAAATCGAATCAAATGTCATCATATAAAACAAGAACATAAATGCATTTCAATTTTCAACAGTAGAAGATTACAATACAAGGATTAACATTTAAGTCCGATCAATAAGGATTAAAAGAGCAAGTAGTACAAAAATGCATCTGGAAAATAGAGATAAGATTTAAACAGGGGTGTAATAGGGCCACAATCAGGTGCATGGTCAACAGTAGTAGATTATGCATGAGACTTTGTATGTGGTACAAGATGATCACAAACATAACACAAATACCTCCTCAATGACTTTTCCTGAAGCGCTTGCCCTCTGTTGCCATTCCTGCTCAAGCCGCTCAGAAAGCCTTTGCTCAATATGATCAGTTAGTTTAGTTCTTGGTAACTCCCGTGCTCCCAGAACAGTAGATGACTCCAGCGAATCAATATCTCCATTATCCTTCTCCTTCAAGAAACATTTTGCACAAGTATATTCAGCCTCCGCATCCACAATTTTAGGGTTGAAAAGAGCACAGATTTGATGCTGCCAAGCTTTGCACTTATCACACTGGACCCACTGAAAAGACATAAGAGAAGAAAAGATGATTAATTCACATATAATTAAGAATAGTCAGAAAGAGATCAGAAAAGCACATTACCCATTCGGCCTCAGCGTCTGTTTCTGCATAACTGAATTTCTTTTGATATTTAGCTTTTGCACTACTAAGATGGTGACATCTGCCACATATTGAAGCCTTTTCATTCCCATTTTCTACTTCAACGTAATAGGATCCCATAGAGTTTATTATTTTAAAACAGAGAGCACAAAATCGGGGAGGGGGTTCAAAAAGAAGTCTCTCCATCCCACATAAACTGCATGTATTCTGATCAGGCAAGCCTTCAACTGGCTGGAGTTCTTCCGTTGTCACCTTGCTCTGAAAAATATAAAGAAAATTGTGATAAGGGATATAAACTATAGCACAATCAATCAATCTAGTTTAAATGAAAAAGAAAACATAACTTTTAAGCCAGAATAAACTCAAGTGGAAGTGCATAATAGTTATTTAACTTTGCAATTACTCAGTGGCATAATTTGTAGAGATTACAGCATCAACCAAGGATCAAATGTTTTTACAGTAATGGAAAACCTGTATGAGATCCACTTCACTCACCGAACAAGTATGCTGGTTCAGACTTCTCATGTGATCTCTAAGCTCCTCAGCAGTTAATGCATAAAGTATTGAAGCCCCTCTTTTCTTCCTTGCACTTAAGTTGGCTCCTGTTGATGTTTGATTCAATGAACCAACCTTAGTGTCCTTCATCTCATTGTCATCATTTTCATAGCGCAGTTCTTCTTCAGTTTGTACAGCAGTCTCCGATGATCTAACAATCTCCATGTTATGTAAGTCTTCACTGGTCGGTCCTAGAACAATATTGGTGCTAGCATTGTTGGGCCCCAAGGAACTGCAACATGGTGACTTTGCAGGTAATTCTGTAGTTTCAGACTGTACTGTTTCAGCAGATACATGAGTCTCATTGACAACAGGCTGTTGTTCGTTTGGAATATCTATTTCATTGACATGGACAAGATTGGGAGAATCAACCTTCAAGCGTTTTGCCAGACGATGCTTGCCAGAACATTCATCTGAAGTAGGTGAGGTTGGCTTTGATACAGTACTATTTGATGTCTGTTCAATCTCCACTCTCTCTTCCACAAGGCCACAAGTGTCACAGTCAGTCACGAAGCAGCTTTGGTAATGAGTAAAGAGTGTGCCTATATTTGAGAATTTCTCCCTGCAGAAACCTTTGTGGTCCGATATGTAGCAAAGTTTTTCTTTCATTTGCATGCATCCGTCAAGTCCGCATTCTCCTTTGATATACGGGCACATTTTAGTGTGGTCATATAGATGAAACAAATCCTGGCCTCCAGTTGTGATGTTTGACTGATCTGATTGTTCTAGTGGGTGACTCCATGCATACCCTAACTCTTTCTCACATTCTCTGTATTGTAGCGATGATGGTCCTTGACTGACGGAATATATGTTGTTATTTGTAGAAAGTTTTTGACCATTTGCTGTTGAGACAGAGTCAATAGAAAATGTTGTCATTGCACTGGAACTTGTGGTTCGATCACACATTGCTGACGAAGAACTGGAACTCCCAGACGTCGATGGTTGTGGACTATCAACTTGATGAGCATCACCTGGCAAAATTTGGTCATAGTGTTTATGACGAAAAATAACTTCAGCTCAGTTTCATACATAAGACAAGGGAAGAAAAATAACTTACCTGGGAAATGGTCCTTTATATGGCCATTATGCACTCCACCACTGACACCCCTACCAAGACCAGGACTGCATTTTGGTAGTGCTGACACACATGGAGCAACAGTGATGTTTATTAAGCTTTCAGGCATCCATTTAATTTTATCAGCCGATGAACGAGCAAAGTTAGCAGCAACCTTACGGTGGTCATTTGGTACATATCCTGCCAATATCAAGCCAATAAAGAATTAAAATTCTGAAGGTGTACTGTGAGGTAAAAGTAAAGAACTCAATAACTCATCATCTCAACTCACTCTGAGAAGAAAACACATGGTGTGTTGATAAGTCTCTTGCACACAAGGGCAGATTAGCAGAACAAGGAACAGCTCTACCATGTTGTACACTTAAATCTGGCACCTCTATCCCAGCCAGCTGTTCTGAGTTTAGCGTGGATGAAGCTGCTGAAGAAACCCAAGCATATCTACTGTTACCAAATGATCCAGAACTGAGCACAGCACTCAACCTAACTTTTACAGTTTCGAAATCCATGTAGTGGACCTGAGAGAAAAGAACTAGATGTTAGCAACTCATTCAGAACTAAGGAGACAGATAACAATTGAATTCAAACAATCACTATCATAAGCATACCAAATTATTTGAAAGTAAGAGTACCATGTAAGGAAAGCAAAACAAATTACAAGAATTGCTCAAACTTTGACTATTACTTTTTGTTCAGTAAAACACATAGCTAAATTCTGAAGATGATGTAATAGGAGAGCATAAATCACTCCAAAATAAAGAACCATGTGTGATCTTATATTATTATATTATAATTATATTGCAACAAGAAGCAAAGCAACACAAACCTGTGATTCAGCTTCCTTAAAAAGCTGTTCATCAATATTTTTTGAAATTGCCACAAGATAATGCGGGTTCAAGTTACAGAATCCCTCCCATTCTTTCAGGTACTGTACACTGGATAGGGGGGGAAAAATCAGGACATACTGTGCAAACAAGAGATATGTACGATGAATTAGACAACAAAAAAAGAAGCAACTATCGCTTTTTTCAACCATTCTCTAGTATTCCTAAAGGAAATTTTAAACTACCGAATTATCAATTATGTACGTGTTTAAAAGAATCAAGCACAAGAACAAGGATTGTGTCAATAGTTCACAAATGGACAGTTGAACTGATGTCAAGCTTTTAGTGGAAGAACCATGCAATTCACACTCAAAACAATGCCAATTTTGAATAAAAAAAACTTTGAAACTTTGGCATGAGCACGTGTTCCTCATATAGGCAAGCTAGATACAAACACGTACTTCTGAAGTCATGAGCACAGTAGTTGATAGAGCAGCAATGCAGTGACACAAAGTAATGAACATATGAAAGCCATTGAACATATAAGAAATGACCATACAACTCAGTATCTATAGCAAAAGGAAGACTGACACCACTAGTCAAAAGTTCTGGTCTAAATGACACTTGGCACTGCTAAATGGAAGTCATCTAGTCAAGTATACGATTAAATATGCCATATAAGCAAAATATGATCAACAAATAAATTCAGCCTTGTAAAAAGTAATGAATATGGTTAGCATGATCACAGTGATATGACTTAAGACTAACAATACACACAAAATTTTATCACACTGTTGAATACTTGGATGCAGAACTATGCTAGCAATAGACAGCTCACATTGCCATTATAGAGTTTGTACCTATGTTTGAAAAATTTATAGAAAGAAACCAATTTGTTGCACTAATGTTCAAGAGCTACAGAACAACTAGAGGCAGTGAAATGGCTAAACAAATGCCCTGGATTGTAATGTTTGCTGGTATACTGAGCTAGCACACTACCAATTAGCAATCAGTAAGCCAAAGCTATTGTCGATAACGGTGGTTTCAGAACTTACATTTTATGTTGGACCATGATGCGAACTGGAGAGCTATCTGGATCCATATTGTCCAGCTGAAGAATTTGAGCTGCAGCCTGTGTATACGGTGCCTGCATAGGAAAGCCACTCGGTGCATATTGCTGCTGGATCCCTTGCAGGGCTTGTGCCATCATGCTTCTAGCTCACCTGAAATGCACATATTTAAGTCATCGAGAGTTTGATCAGCAGCTACAACCACCCCCACACAACAACCAGGGCCAAACGGTAATAAAGGAGAAACCACAAAACATTAATACAATGCAGCATACCAAAAGTTGTACTACAAACAAAATTTCAATTTTGCCACTTCAAACTGAAACACACCACCCACTGAACTCCACATTGCATCCCCTATGCACACTCAACATTCCTACCAATGCGCCGACCAAGAAGCAATGCATGGCACAGGGCAACAAGTAAACTTAAAACAGAATAACAGCGCGAGCGTAATACAATGTAACTGCGACGACGACAGAACCACAGCGTATAAATAAAACAGTGCAGCTGTTCAAACAGGCGCAAAAACTACAGGCCTTAGCGACCAGGTAAAATACTGACAACAGGGAAACGAAGAATCACTAATACGCAGGAGCACATAAAAACATTACCCTGAGCAGAGTCATCCTATGGTAACTCAAATTTTGCCACCAAACATCAAGGGCAGCACCCGCTGACCCCCCACATTGCCTCTCCTACATCACACCTCTACACGCTGCAATGCTACACCAATTGGGCCAACCAAGAAGCTACACACTTTATTTGCAAAATTATAAATTATTAACAAACAACAATTCAGCATACACCAATACAACTCAATTCTGCAATCTTTAGTTCTTTACCAACAATCAACAACGCGTATGAAGAACTAAAACTACCCTACCCTGCACGACGAGACATACCGGGCACGAGGCATCGCCTAATCGAGAGCTAGAACAAGAAAGAACGGAAGCAAATCCTAGACGAGCCGTACGGGGGGAGGACTCCAGCGAGATCCGGATCGGGTGGCATGCCGGATTGGGGGGGGGGGGATGGTCGTTACCTAGGGTTCCCCGGCGGCAGTACGACCGCGGCGCCGTCGGCGCCGTGGGGGACGACGCGCTGAGGTCGGCGTCTCGCCGGCGGCGGGATAGAGCTAGGGTTAAGGCGGTGGGGGATGGAGGCGGAGGGAGACGGGGATGAGGCGGAGAGAGAAATCGAGGAAAAAAATAAAGGTAAAAGCGGTGCGACGCGGCCCAGACCAGGACGGCCCAGATACGGGTCGGACTCGAGGTGGGCGAGACGATATGATACCGGCTCGGTCTGGGTTCGGGCTCGGGTCGGTGTTAAGAGTTGTGACGTGGGCGTGGGCCGACCCAGACAGGGTGGGGGTTTATTGACGGCTGCGATCTGTGACGGGATTGGTCGGACGGTCAGGGATCTCATGCTTCGATTTGGAATCAGGTTGGGCTTCGGGATTGGGGTCTAACTGACGGCCGTGATTTTCTCAAGAGTGGTGGCCCGACTAGGTTATGGCCTAGAAGGAATTAAGCTGCTTTCAACGGCCCAACTTAAGCCCAGCCTATCCGCTTTTGACTTAGTTGTACTTTCCACTCTGACCGGGTGTGGTGCGTATTGATTGGCTGAATGTCCATGCATTGCCACCGATTAAAAAAGAATTACATTAATCCCTACTACTTAGATATTATAATAGGTGGTGGTCGTTAGATCTACGAGCGGGTTACGGACGACCAAATTTCATTGCACAGCAGATAACGCACGCTCCTCCCGGGCTCCCACGCTCCACCCACTTACCACGATCGCGCCGCCCTCCATCCCTCTCCTCTCTCACTCTCTCTCGCAACCCCGCCTCTCTCATCTCCTACCTCTCACCCGAGCGGCGCGCCGGCCGGCCAGTCCTCCCCTCCCCATCCTCCTTCTCACCCGCAGCCCCCCTCTCGAGTTGGAGCGGCGGAACGCATACCTGTGTATGAGTACCGGCCGCACCGGTTGCCAGCGAGCGAGCGATTCATCAGGATGTTCTCGTCACCGTCGCCCTCATTATCCCCGGCGGAGCCCTCGTTCATCGCCAGGGATGAGTTCCACGAGGATGACTTCCTCTTTTCGGCCTCCTTGCCGCGCTGCACAAGGAGGATAAGAGGATCCTGGTAACCACTCCCGTCTCTCTCGCCTTGCCTCCATCTCACCGCCTCTCCTCTCTTCCATCTCGTCGCCTCCGCCACCAGCCACGGTGCCCTCCTTCCCTCTTCCCCACGACCGACACCGCCGTCCTCCCTCTTCCCCGCGCCCGATCCCTCGCCTAATCCACGAGCGAGAAAGCAATGATCGAGCTCACGCCAACAAGAACCTCAGAGTCAGCCGCCACCGAATCGACAAAGTGTGAGGAGGAATCAATAGAGCTCTTCCTTGCTGTGGTATTTATACACTTACACATGCTTTTGCTAATTCTTGGAACTCCGCTTGCAGCTGTCTCTGATTCCTTTGGATTTGGCAGCCCTCTGCAACGCCGGCCGGTGGTTGTGAGCCTGACTCCCCCTCGTACTAGATATTATGGGATCGACGGCACGCGCCGGATTGGCCCCCAAGGTGACTGACAGCTGCTCCTTCCTTCTTTATTTCTTTCTTTTTGTTCACTAGTAGGATGCCCATACGTTGCAACGAAACCCTAAACCTTACTGAAATAATATTTTCAAGTTCCCGAATTCCTTATAGATTGTACTCTACCCTCGATGAATGAGAAATAAACTCTTGTTTCACAAAAAAAAAAACCACAAGCATAAAGTGTTTATGATTCCAGGAAGTATAATGCAGCACTCTTGATTACTGAATTCTCCAATTATTCACATAGCTGCCTTTCTCCCTTCTTTTTTTAAGCTAACAAAGGTTGTTTGTTTTAACACATCATGTATTCTTCTTTTGCAGGTTCTTGCAACAAGCAAGGTCTTCAAATTTGAGAGGTGACTGGAAAAGGAGGTTCTTTGTCCTTATAGTCAAGGAATTCTATACTATTATTGCAAACATAATAGTAGACATCCGTAGGTCCCCCCATAACACTATTCAAATACGCAATCTAGCATGATATGATTGACATGCTTAGGGTGTGTTTCAGTTGATATTATTCCAACATTTTTTTTTTGATTTTGTAGAGTGGTTCTTCTAACCAAAGAAGTAGCACTCCCTTCGAGCATGGTTCTGGGTTGATTAGCAGATGGTTCTCTAACCATTAAAGTTGACGCGGACCAATTAGATCTATGTTTCTGCTTCAGAATAATTTTGCGCACAAAAAACTACACATTGCAGGTATCATCAAGCTTAACCAGAAATCTGTTGTTTGTATTTTTCTTTAGGCACAGAATGATGTTGTAGGAAGTTTTTAATAGATGCTAAGTTGCTTCCTGACTAATGTCATAGTGTTCTAGGGTACACAGAAATCTTGGTGTGCATGTATGTAAGGTAAACAAGAAATAGTGTCGGCTATTTACATGTGCAAAAAGTACATCATACAACTGTAGAGTGTATACATATTGTTGGTTCTGCATTCAGGTTTTAGGTTGTTGTTTAGACTCCAGTTTAGAGTTTGTGGATGTCATGAGGACATTGTGGATGTCATGTGGACATGCTCATGATCTTAGGTGATGAGACAATTGGCAATTGCTTTGAGAGTTTGTTGAAATCTGGAGTTTTCAAAGAAGTGTCAGAATCGGTAGTCTGGCTTTGAAGCTGCAGGTACTCTTGGTGTCTTGATATGACGCTTGTGAGTCTTGATATTACCGCAAGTCCTTGGTCGTGTTGGATTTCTTGAGAGGCGTCCGATTGAATTCGGATGACCTAGATTGGTTTGAGGCTTTTGAGCGTTTAAGTGGAGCGGTAGTACCACATGGATAAAGGCGGTAGTACCGCGACTCGGTAGCACCGATTGTGACATGGCGGTTGCAAAATTCCAGAGGAGGTGTTCTTGAGGAACAGAGGAGCTCTGGTTTTCTTGAGGAGCGATGACGACCGTGCTTTGGTTTGCGGTAGTACCAAGATGTATGGCGGAATGACCGCGTGTGTGCGGTATGAAAATTCCAGACAGAATATTTTTGGAGATTTTGGGATTCTCCGAGTGGCGGTACGACCGCAATTGCTTGAGCGGTATGACCGCATGGCGATAATACCGGGGTTTACATGGCGGTAGTACCGCTTTGTGTGTTGAATTGAGCTGAATTGATGAATTCTTGGGAAGTGATTTTGGGTTAGGTCAAGTTCATGTTCATCAGTGCATATGTGTTGCATGATGCATGTTTTGGCTAACGTGGGTCAAGTTGTAAAGAACTTGTTCCCAGAAATGGTTTCTTGGTCTATTGCTGTGCAGGTGGCTTGCAGGTCTATGACGGTCAGCGGCGAGGTGGATCGGGACTAAGCTTGGAGAGCTGAGGTCCAGAATGATCAAGGATGCCGGGTGAGGTCAATGGACTCAAGCGTGACGCAGAATGGACAAGGATGACCGAACGGGCGGTTCGGTGCGACTGGTTGGATCAAGCGGCGTGGGAGTCGTTGCAAGTGCTCAGTGGTGCCGGTGGGATCCGGACGGTAGAGACTTGACAACATAGAGCCGTTGATCAACCTACACGTAGTGAAGCAGGCGATTGCTTCAACAGGATTGGACTCGGTCTTCGGAAAAGATTGAGAAGGGGTATTTTGGTAATTTTACCAAATACCATCTTGGTGACCTTTTGGCTAGACCACAGCGTGGGACGGCACAAAGGAAGTGGTTTAAGTCAAGAGAATTGAAGACGGCGCTTTAATATGCGTGCGTGTGTGTTCCGTTGTTGTTGGGCCTTAACGGAAGCCCATTAGGTTTAGCTCTAATTCTAAAAGGATTTTAGGGTTAAGAGCTGTGATATAAAAGGATTTTGGAGATGGGACATTAGGGTTAGCCCTGCAGAAAAGTAGAGGCTCTGGTTGCCGCTGTGGAAAAACTGGAGAGGGTGGCGGCGCCCTGCTCTGCCCTGAGCTACAGAGTTTTTGGTGGCGCCTTGTTCTCCTGGAGAAAAAGAGGTCCCCTAGGCGGCGGCTTGGAAGTTGATCTGTAAACACAGTCCTTGTATTGAGTTAATCCTTGTTTTTGATGGCCGATCTTGTTTTTATGTTTCTCTTGGCGGTAGTAGGAAATAGTATTTGGTAGAGCCCTGTCTGTGTTTGTAAGCTCATGCTTGTCCTTCGGTTTGTGCGCACAAATCTTTGCCTTTTGCTGTTGCAAGATCCAGTTTGTATTGATTTGTTGTTTGAGTTTTTTATTTGCTTTGGCTGCGTACCTCCTGGGCTTGCTGTTCGGCTGCCTCTTTGAGGCCCTGCTGCTTGCTAACCCTGAAGAAAAAGGGAGTTCAAGGCGGCGGCCTCGCACCCTGAAAAACCGGAGCTGTGGCGGCGCCCCGCAAGATCTGAAAAATTAGAGTCCATGGCGGCGGCCTGAGAACCCGCAGAAACCGGAGCTTGCGGCGGCTATTCTTGTTTAGTCGGTAGTCACTAAAATCAGAGTGAGGCATTAATTTCAATTGTCAGGTTCGCATAGGTTTGTAGCGCATCGTGCTCTCAAATTTGATCGCCAACTTTTTCCTCTCTCGCTATGAGTGGTGTTTTCCTTATTAAATGCTTGAGTTTGTTTCTTTGCTTGTTCTGCTCAGAGATAAAGCAGATCCTTGTCGATATTCGCCAAGAATTGATCGCAGATTCTTTTCGATCATTTGTGTGTGCGGCTCAAGCCGAGCATGCGTCGCTACCGAGTCCATGGGTTAAGTGAAAGGAGATTTGTTTTGTTTTTATTATGGTCTTTGTCCGGCCGGATTGCTAGCAAGATCTGTGGCGGACGGTTACGAAAAAAAAAAAGTGGTGGCGGCGGCCTCGGTCCGGCAGAGAAACTGACTGTGATGGCGCTCCTTGGTTCCAGAGAAAATTGCAGCATCTGAGTGGCTCAAGCAGAAACCGAAGCTTTGGTCAGTGGCTTGCTGCTCCTTGAAAAGCCCTTGGTAGCGCTCGGTTTTGATTGATGTGGGTGAGGCTGCATCTTGTATTTTCTTAATTGCTGCGCGTGCTGATACTTGCTGTGATTAAGGCTTTGGTTTTAATAGCTAGTGGTCTTAGCTGTTTGAGTTTGGCTGCAGTCTCTTGTTGCGGATCGGCACTGTGTGTTTTGTTGTTTGCTTCTGTGACCGATCTGTTTAGTTTTTAATAGTTGGGGCTGCTGTCATGTCTTGACCACTTGATTGAAGTCTTGTTGCTGGCAGCATGGTGTTTCCTTGTGCTCTGTCGTGAGAGGTTGCTTTGGACTTTTGTGCATGCAGTTGTGAGGTGTTTTTAGACTTGAGCTTCGGGGTTTGATCGGATTCAACACAGGTCATCCGCTGTGCATGTATACAGATCTTCATAGCCTTTATAACTATTGGAGTGAAAGTAGTGTTGAGTTCGATTGAGGTAAAAAATAGAGAAAGCGTCTATTCACCCCCCTCTAGTCGCCTTTCCGGTCCTACAATTGGTATCAGAGCCAAGTTTGCTCTTTTGTGATCTTCACCGATCTTTGAGCATGGCGACTAGTGTACCCACTTGTGAGCGCTTCTTTGCATTTTATCGTAGTTCTTTTGCCATTGATGTCCGTCGTGACAAGAGGCTTGAACATACGATTTTTTGGATGTCTATTAAGGAGCTGTTCACCTGCGATATTTGTGGCTATCCCTTTCGTTTTGATTGTCCTAGTTTAAGGGATAAGTCATTTTTAGAGCCCGAGGAGAATGAGCCAATTGGCATATGCGCAGTAGCTTTTGAGGATGAACACGATGAAGAGCTCTTTGAGGTTGATAGTGATGATTCTTCCAAGGATGATCCTTCCGAGGATGATCCCCTACTCGAGCTAAGCAAGGTGAGCAAAGAAAAACTTGAAGATGTTTTATATTCATATGATCTTAAACTGCTTGCTCTCGGGAAGAAAGTAAAATTGTTAGAAAAAGAGAAGGGTGATTTGTCTCATGAGCTCTCCGAATTGAAAACCTCCATGAATGCTTATGATTCTTTGCTTATAGATATGGAGAACTTGAATAACTCTCTTGCATGCCTAAAAGCTGAAAATGAATTATTAAAATCAAATGCTTCTATGCCATGTGATTCTTGTATTGCCTTACATAATGAGCTTAATAATGCTAAGTTAGAAATAGGCAATCTTAGATCTATGGCTAGAAATAATTGTGAATCTTGTGTAG
This sequence comes from Phyllostachys edulis, assembly GCA_036346405.1. Lineage (NCBI taxonomy): Eukaryota > Viridiplantae > Streptophyta > Magnoliopsida > Poales > Poaceae > Phyllostachys > Phyllostachys edulis. Next base: position 11,080,739 of record CM070555.1, read on the forward strand.
GCATGCTTGCTGATTTTGAGAAGTTGAAATTGACTAATACCTTTCACCTTGAGCAATTAGAGAATGCTAGGGCTGAAATTATTGATATCAAAGCTAGGCCTTGTAGCACGTGCTTTGGATATGAAAAATTGCTTAAGGATGGTTTAGTCTCTTGCAAGAATTGTGCTTGTTTAGAAATTAAAATTGATGCTTTGAACTGCATGCTTAATTCGAAAGCATCATTAATTTCTTGCACATCTTGCATTTCTTTGAAGAGCGAGATTGATTCTTTGCGCGATGATATGAGCGCCAAGTCATGTGACTCTTGTATTTGCCTTCACTCCGAGATTGATGTTTTTAAGATTTCTCTTGTATCTTTGCATTCGGAGTTGGAGTCCTTTTGTGCTAAACGTGAGTCACTTGGTGTTGGTTTTTGTGGCATCGCTTTGGATAGCTCTTCTTTGGTGAGTTCGACTCTTTCGGACTCTTCTTGTGTTGTCCAACGGATTTCAAAAGACAAATGTGCTTCTTTCTCAAATGGTACTAAATCTTCAAAAGAGAAGTACCATTGCACATTTTGTAAGAAAAATGGACACACTCTTGAGTTTTGCTTTCGCCATTTGAAACATGAGCGTCGAGTGCGTCGTCGTACCTCTAAGAACACACATAGCCTTTCTCATGGCATGTGTGGGTCTAGTGCCGATGCGAGGACGAGTCATGATGTTACTTCTTCCACGACTTCTTCTTTAAGCGATAATGGTGCTTCGTCCTCTCGGACCGTGTCTACTAGTAGACCTTTACACCATTGCTCATTTTGTGGGAAGAATGGACATCATGTAGATTGCTTTTAAGTGCAAAACATTTGCGTCGAGCTCATGTTTCTAAGTCTCCTAGTGGGCATAGTCTTTCTCATGACATGCACACTAAAGAGCCTAGCAAGAGGACTCGCTTTATTGATGGCTTGTTTGTAACGTCCCGTTTCTCGTACGTTTCTTGCCTGGCTTTCAAAATAAAAGTAACCATTTGGCTTTATTGATAATCCAAAGCTTAACCTGACGTTTTGAAATCTGAAGAGTTCAATTGGAATTAATTAAACCTTAATTAAGTTCTTTGTTGGTGTTCCTTGCTGTTTGAGCCTCTCTGTGTGTCCCTGGGTTTGTCTCTTCTCTCTTAACTTCCTTTGTTGGGCTGAATCTCTTTGAGATCCAGACCTCTCTCTTATCTCCCCTCTGTTCGGACCTCCCCCATGCTTCGGGTTTTCCTGTTAAAGACCCAGCTCAGGTTTGTGTTTCAAAACCTCTTTGGTCCCTCCAAGCCACGCTTGGTTTTGTTTCTTTTGGACCTCCCGTGGACCTCTCCACGCTCTCTTGGAACCCCCGAGTTCTCTTGGGCGCTCAGAGCCTCTCGACCTCCCAAAGGCCCCTTTGGGACCCTCCTAGACCTCCTCGTGGCTATTTGGACCTCCCTTGTGTCCAAATAGACCTCCCTCTGTCCTCACGGACTTTTTGTGTCCTTGGACCTTCTTGGCGCCCTTAAGACCTCCCTTGTTGAGATCTAGCGCTCAGACCTCCCCTTGTTGAGATCTAGCCGCTCAGACCTCCCCTTGTTGAGACCTAGCCGCTCAGACCTCCCCTTGTTGAGACCTAGCCGCTCAGACCTCCCCTTGTTGAGATCTAGCCGCTCGGACCTCCCTTAGTTGGATCCAAAGGTTCCGACCTCCTTAGCGCTTGGACCCATCTTTGACTCTCGTGGTTGTATCGCTTGAGGCCTTGCCTTCTTAACCTTAGGACCATCCGATGTGGTTTGGATGGCCCGATCCTAAGGGCACGTTAGTTTGGTTCGAACGGTTCCGCTTTGATGCGCGTCTGCCTTTGTTTCCAGGACCCCCCTCCTGGTTGTTTTGCAAAGACCCCCTCCCCGGTCCTTGCTGGTCTTTTGTAAGGACCACCTCCTAAATCAGATATTCTGTTGGTCGACCTCCCTCACCCTTTAATCTGGACCGTCGAGGTCCTCCCCTTTGAGATCTTGACCGTAGATCTCCCCTTTTGGAGATCTACTCGTCAGGACCTCTTCGTTTTGAGCTTTGAGGACCTCTTGTCCAGGACCTCCCCCTCTGAGTGTCTTGGACCTCTTGCCCAGGACCTCATAGTGGCCTTTGGCGGGGGTGACCCTTGCGGTGGGACCATACCTTGACCAACTGTACACCCTTTTGACTGGCCCCACTTGCCAGCCCCTCTTCACCTTGTAATTATTGCTCTTGCCTCAGAACTCTGTGCGCATTTAATAGGTGTCGGGTCACATTAAATGCATCACATCTCGAGGTACTTTATTCAATTCTTTTAGGGCAAGCCTTGCCCTAGTTGTCCCGATTGCCTACACCTCACTTGAGTTTTTCCTTGTGGTGCACACTACCAACTCCGGCTATTTAAAGCACAGGCGGGCAAGCCTTTGTAACTGTTGCTCATTTCTTCCTTCCTGCCTCACCGCTCGGTCCTTCCTTGTGCAAGACCTTTCCCAGAGCTCTTTGAGGCTGTGTTAAGCCTCTTGGTTTCTTTTTGGTGAGTTGGTTTGAGTTCCTTTTTGGTTCTTTTGAAGTTCTCGGCTTAGTGTGGTTTTGCTTATTTGGTTTTCTTCTGTAACGTGTAGATCACGAGTTCGAGGAGATCTTGGACCCGGCTCTTCTTTGAGAAGGCTCTCCATCGCTTGACCATGGCAAGCCACAGCACTTCTTTTGATCATCTTGAACCAAGTTTCAGTAAATGTATTTCGGTTTTACTTTATCATGCATGGCTATGTTTATATGAAAATGGTTTGGGCTGTAGTTACTTGCCTACTTGCTGTTATACCTCCTTTATACCTTGTCTCCATCATGTTGTCATGTTCACCTTGTGAGCCTTAGGGTGGATAATTTTGTTGGTGTTCTTTGTTATTTGCCAACATGGGGGCCGTAGGTCTTATACAGCCTTGCTTAGAATACGTGGTTCGAATGTATCATGCTTCATCTCTAATAATCTTGACTAATAAATATGAAATGTGTGGCTGGTGCCATTGTTGAGCAGCTATGGCAGGACGCCTAAGCTGTGTTGACTGTGGTGTGAGATCACTTGGTTAAAAAAACTGTTGTGCCAAGACTGGGTGGTCTTTTGGCATGGGTTAATACAAATTGTTTTGCTGAGGCAAGAAGGCAGGGAGTGAGTAGTGGGTGCTTTGCACACTTGGTTGTGGAAGTCTTGCCTTGGCACAACTAAGGACTTCACTTTGTGTCTCATTGAATGGGCCAAACAAAGGCAACCACAAGATCATTTTATGGGAATGGTCTGGCTGAATAATTAGCAATGGGTTGGCTTGGGGTGTTGTGGTTGAGCGTGTGATTCGTTGGCGCAAGAGGGGCACCCATAACCTGCGGACTTCTAAACCACAGGAGGGATTGCGAAACCTTAGCGGGCAAACTGAGTCAGTTCAAAGCTTTGTAAAGGCCTTCTTGGCGCTCTCTAGATTGCTCACCTTAGGAAGTGAGCAAGTGTGACCGAACCCGCCCCGCTAGAGAGACCGTGGATTGTGGGTAAAGTTGTACACCTCTGCAGAGTAAAAGATCTATTGAATAGCCAAGTCCTTGGTCATGGACATGCTCAATGAAATGGTGCAAGGGTAGGCTGTTTCAAAAGCTTGTGCCATGGACACTTCCATGAGAGGCCTTGGCTTTGCCTCGAAGAGACCTTGGCCGGCTCAGAGGGGTCAAGGTTGGCTCGGGTAGTGGTCGGGGGTTGGTCGGACCTCTGGAGTGGGTGCTCTGGAGTGGGTTTTGGGTAAGGACACGGTCACGGGTGTGGCCAGGTACTCCTTCATTTTGGTTGTGGGCGTGAGTTGGTGCTCACCCCACCTTTTAAACATCAAAAGTATTATGTACTATGGTTTTACCTTGCCGCTTTTCAATCTATTACTATTTTTATTGTTCAAATCGGCTTTTGCAAACTAACCATCTGACTCTCCATTGGTAAGTCCTTGCATGAATATTATTGCATCTTTGCTCTCTGTGACTTCTTGAGTACATTCCAAGTACTCATGGCTTAAGCCCCATGTCAGCAGATTATGAGGATGATCAGTGCAGGCGGTCTGCAGACCTCTTCGAGGAGGAGTTCTTGACGACTAAGTCGCTTAGGGCGTCCTCCACCCGACTGACTGTGGTGCTTGTTGGATGGCTTTGCGTGTTCTCGTGTTTGAGCCCTCAAGCTCCTTGTTGCAGTTGTAAGTCCTCGTTGGTGTTGTAAGCCCTCGATGGCGGACCTCTTGTTAACAAGCTTGGCCATAAGGTCCTATTATATAAAGTTTAATTTGTCTGTTTCATCTTTGTTTGACCTCGTGGTTGTGGTATTAGCTTGTGTTCTTGTGCGGGCTAGCTCTGTTGTCCTGGGACTAGCTCAGATGCAGGCGGGACCACTGTGAGGTCCTTCGGGACTTAGCCTGGGAGGTCCTGCCGGACCCCTCTTAGTGATGTGCCTGGAGGTGCTACCGAGCGGGTGGCGGCCACGACCTCCAGGAGGTCCTCAAGACCTCCTGGGAGGTCAGTGGTGGACCAAGACCTCCAGGAGGTCCGCAAGACCTCTGGGAGGTCTGGCAGCACCTCCCTCAGAAAGCTCCATGCGGTGCTACCACATCTTTCCGTGGTGACTTCGCAGCGCAAAAAAAAATGGTCATTCCGGACCTCTTACGGTACATCACGGGGTGGGTCATCACACTTTGACACCTTTTCTAGTGGTGTCGGACAGCACCGTGGACATGGTTTGCGTGGTTTTGGTTTTAGTCCACGAGCTGCCCCGAGGCAGGATTTCCGCCGTTTTCCAAGAGGTGGACCTCGTTTTGTTCATCGAGGTACACACCCATGGCGAGATTGTGTGAGTTCTTTTGATGCTTCTGTTGGTTCTCATCTTGGTGCTTTCAAGCAAGGCCATCGCCGCTTTTCTAGAGATGGATCTCGTTTTCCTTTTCGAGTTGTCCACTCGCGGCGTGCCTCCAAGGATGAGATTGGATCTTCTTGCATGAACCATTATTTGCATCATGCTATCTCACATAATGGTTCGACTGCCTCTGGTGGTGGTGTGTCCAAGGTTTGGGTTGATGAGGACATCACTTCTTCGGATACACGCACTACACAAAGTCCTCCAGATCCGGTTGCTAAACTACAAGGTCCTATGACGAGCTCGTGCACGTCACTTAAATTATGAGGTGAGCTCATTTCTAGGTGCTAATAATTTATCTATGCGAGAATGGTATGCTACCTAAAATTGTGATCTTACATTGCTTGAATAATGGGGAGGATCCAAACCGCTCACGCCTGAGTTCCCAAGGGCTACGACCAGTTCTCGGTGATCTGCAAGCTCTCGACCAGTGTACCCGCTCACGACTAGATCTGCCAGTTCTCGACCGTGTCTCAAGCTCTCACGATCACCCCACGACTAGGTCTCAAGCTCTCGACGATCCCCCACGACCAGTCGCCAGATTTATGAGCGAGACCTCAAGCTCGACGACTGTGCCCACGACGGTGGCGACCACGCTGGGTGTTGGTCGAGACTTTGAAATAAGGTCTTTGCGTCACCGCTTTGGGCCTAATACTGGCCTTGTAAGCGTGGCGAGGTCAAAGCCCGTGATGTGTACGCCTCCACATGGCAAAGACAACCCTAGGTCACCTCCTCATGTTCTTCCCCTATATATTGTAGCAGCCGCCACGCTTTAGGGTGGGTTTTTCTTAGATTATTCTCGCCACTTTGCGGTTTAGCGCTTGATCGGTTTGAGGAACCCCACTTGTGAACTTCATCTATATTCGCAATATAATTCAGATTGCATCTATCTTGTTCTTGTGAGTTGCTTCGATTGCTTGCAGGAATCATAACCCTCGTGGTAAGGTCGATCGCGTGCAAGCGTGGTTGATAACGACAGTCGTGTGGGTGTAGCGAATTGCGAGGTGACGATCTGCGGGTCGGAAGCCTCAAGGCGTCAACGTCCTCACGACGAATTCAATTGAACCTATCGGAAGATCGAGCCACCGTGTATTCATCAAGTGGTATCAAAGCACTAGGTTGCCCGTTAGGTAATCTCATTTATTCCCTTTGTTCGTTGTTTTCCATCACCTAGAGTCTAGAAAATTGCCCCACAAAAAGTTTTAGATCTTAGTTCTTCCGCTGTCCAAACCACTTTGTGCTTTTCGCAGTTGTGTTTTCAGTTTTCGCGTTGTTGAATTTGAGTCCATCGTCGGTGTCTTTGTTCTTTGGTCTAGTCGTCGTGATCTAGTTTCTAGCATCGAGTCTTTCTTTGTTTTAGTCATCGTGTATCTCGGCTTGACCTTGGTCGCATCCGTTGTTCATCGCTCGCCATAGTCGAGATCGTGTCATCACCCTCATCCGACCACGCACTCGGTTTGACCCCCACCAACTCGAATTCAACCACCGATCGGATCGACCACCTCCTCGGGTTCGGCCACCCGGTCGGATTCGATCACCTCTTCGTGTTCGACCACCTAGTCGGATCGCCCACCTCCTCGTGTTCGACCACTCGATCAGATTCGACCACATTCTCGAGTTCGACCGCCTACTCGGATTCGACCACCTCTTGAGTTCGACCACCGCTCAATTCGACTACCTTTCCTTTCGACCACCGCCGGATTCGACCACCTTCCTTTTCGACCACCTAGCCAAAGTTCAGAGAGAGAGAGAGAGTATCTTTTATTACCTTTATACCCTCGCTCTCCGAAAAAGTTTGTAACCTATATTTTCCCTGCACCTTAAGAGGGTTTTGAAGAGTTGTGAGTCAAGGTCACTTTCAAAAAAAAAAAGAAAAAAAAAAGAAGAGGAACCCTCGGTTGGGTTTGGCGAAAAAAAAAAAAAAAAAAGAGAAGGAAAAAGAGACCACCCCAGTTGGCTCACGACCACCCTCAGTTGGTCTACGACCACCCTCAGGTGGCTCACGACAACCCACAGTTGGTCCACGACTATCCACAGGAGAAATCAGTTGCTTTGCGAATTTTGTTCCATTGTGCTTGTATCTACCCTATTTTTCGGCTTGCTTGAGCTAGTTCTAGGAACGATTTGGGCCAAAGAATCGTGATTTAATCTTGTGGACTTTGATTCACTCGCTAATCTGATTTCATTATCGCTATTCCTTGCTACTAAATTTTGCTGTCCGAGCTCCACATACTTTCGGCCTTCAGATTTGGATCCTCGCATTCGCCATCCGCCGTGGTCATACATCCCACCTTTCTCCGATCGTACCACCTGCTGCAATTGGTAAGAAATTCATAAGAGCTTGGTAAGACGCTTGAGAGTGTGTGATCCCACCTCCCACCACCTAGTAGTTGATAGGGATAATATCTTTGTGTTGTCTTTTGTCTTCTACTAACCATGGTAGGTGAGGAATTGGAGCCGCAAGAGTGTGTTTTGAGGGGAGAGCTCACAAGGGTGTTGGATGAGCACCGCCATGCTATTAATGACGACATTGATAGGAAGTTTGCAGAAACAACTGCTACACTGCAGCAACTCAATGATAGTATCGCAATGCTCAACACACGCATCGATGGTTTGGCCAATCAACCACCGAACAATAGGCGTGCGGGTCCTCATGGTGCAGCCCATGACCGTGAGTTTGACAATGAAAATGAGATGCACAACCACGATGCCTTTGATGCACGACAACGGAACCGGTTGAACTTCAACCGACAAGGTATGAGAGGTAATAACGCTCAGCAACATAATGCACGTGTTAATGATGATCCATATGCTAAAGTCAAGTTCACTATACCATCTTTTGTGGGTGCTTATGATGCTGAAACATATCTAGATTGGGAGTTGACGGTAGAACAGAAATTTAATGCTCACTTAGTTCCCGAAGTGCATAGAGTTCGACAAGCCACAAGTGAATTTAAAAACTTCGCCATCATTTGGTGGAATAGAATATGTAATGATGGATTAGCGCCTACTACATGGGATGCTTTAAAGGTTGCTATGCGTAACAGATTTGTTCCACCTTCTTTTAAACGTGATTTGCTTAAGAAATTGCAGCGCTTAAACCAAGGCAACAGATCCAGAGAAGAATATTATCAGAGCTACAAATTAGTATGTTGCGTTGTGATATTATTGAGGATGAAGAGGCTGCGATGGCACGTTTTTATGGAGGATTAACACGTGAAATTCAGGACATAGTTGATTACAAAGAATATGATAGTGTCCCTAGATTGTTTCAACTTGCATGTTTGGCAGAAAAGGAATTGCAGGGACGACAGCAAAGGCCAAGGAACAATTTTGGAAGCACATCTACACCAAGAACAACGCCAGAGCAAGTTAAAACAGTTCCACCTTCTGCTACACGGTCTGCTGCCCCCTCCTCGAGTAGGGCGCGTTCAGTAGCACCTCCGACACCATCACATGCACCCGAGGTAAGTAAATCTACTAGTGTGCAGGCCCCAGCCAAGAGTTCTTCTTCGGTTGCTTCCACGGGCCGTACGACTGGGATTATTTGCCACCGTTGCAAGGGAATGGGCCACGTCATGAGGGATCGCCCAAGTCGAAAGCATACCTTGCCATCGCAGACGGAGGTTATGTAAGTGCTAGTGATATTGAGGATGAATATGTACTTGCAGCTAACATTGCAGGTGGAGGAGACGAAACAGACAGTGATGCTAATGATGTAGAGGAACAAGTAGCTGATGTTGACACCGGAAATCATATGAGCCTTGTTGCACAACGAGTGCTGAGCGCACAAGTGGAGAGAGAAGAGCAAAATCAACGGCACAACTTGTTTCAAACCAGGTTTCTCGTGAAGGAGAGGGCTTGCAGAGTAATCATTGATGGAGGGAGCTGCAATAACCTTGCAAGTTCCGAGATGGTCAAGAAGCTTGGCTTGGCCACACAGCCACACCCACGTCCCTACTACATCCAATGGTTCAATTCGTGTGGTAAGTTAAAGGTAAACCAAGTTGTGAGAGTGCAATTTTCAGCTGGTAATTACAAAGATAGTACCGACTTTGATGTAGTGCCTATGCAAGCATGCTCTTTGTTGCTCTAAGAGGCCTTGGATATATGATAATGATGTTTTGCACCATGGTAGAGCTAATACCTACTGTTCTCACATAGGGGTAAAGAAATTAAGTTGTTGCCTTTGACACCAGCTGAAATTGTGAAAGATGAAGTAGAGCGTGCTAAAAATGAAAGAAACACCAATGAACATGATTCTGAAAATCAGCAAGTAGCAAAACGTGTTTTCCCACCTAAAGGGGAGGAAGTGACGCCTAGTTCTAAGTCCGAAGGAATAAAATTGAAGGGGTGTGTTATGCTTGCCACTACATCTGAACTTGCTGAAGTTTGTGATAATGAGCTGCCATGCTATGCTTTGATATGCAAAGATGCTTTATTTTCACTTGAGGATATATCTAGCTCTTTGCCTCCTGCTGTTGCTAACCTTTTGCAGGAGTATGTGGATGTATTTCCAACTGAGATACCCCCGGGATTACCACCTATTCGAGGGATAGAGCATCAAATTGATTTGATCCCGAGAGCGACTTTGCCAAACCGTGCTGCATATAGGACCAATCCCGAGGAGACTAAGAAAATTCAGCGACAAGTCCAAGATCTTTTGGACCGTAGGTACGTACGAGAAAGCCTTAGTCCTGTGTCTTTGTTCTGTTCTTTTGGTTCCTAAGAAAGACGGTAGTTGGCGATGTGTGTTGATTGTAGAGCCATTAATAATATTACCATAAGGTATCGTCATCCTATTCCTAGGCTAGACGACATGCTTGATGAGTTGAGTGGTTCTATTATTTTCACAAAGATTGACTTATGAGTGGTTACCACCAGATTAGAATGAAATTGGGGATGAATGGAAGACTGCTTTTAAAACTAAGTTCGGATTATATGAGTGGTTAGTGATGCCTTTTGGTCTAACTAATGCACCTAGTACTTTTATGCGATTGATGAATGAGGTTTTACGTCCTTTCATTGGAAAATTTGTGGTGGTTTATTTTGATGATATCTTGATTTATAGCAAGTCACATGAGCTACACTTGGATCATATACGTGCTATTTTTAATGCTTTGAGAGATGCACGTTTGTTTGGTAACCTCGAGAAGTGCACCTTTTGCACCGATCGAGGCGCGTTCTTGGTTATGTTGTGACACCACAGGAATTGAGGTGGATGAGGCAAAGATTGCAGCCATCCAAAGTTGGCCGACGCCTACCACTGTGTGACACAAAGCGGAGTTTCCACGGTCTTGCTGGATTCTATCGACGTTTTGTGAGGGATTTCAGCACCTTGGTTGCCCCATTGAATGAATTGACAAAGAAAGGAGTGCCTTTCCAATGGGGACCTGCACAAGAGAAGGCATTCAACTTATTGAAAGAGAAGCTCACCACAAACACCCTACTCCAACTCCCCGATTTTGGTAAGACTTTTGAGATTGAATGTGATGCTAGCGGGATTGGGATAGGTGGTGTCTTGATTCAAGAAGGTAAGCCGGTTGCATATTTGGTGAGAAATTAAATGGGCCTAGTCTGAATTATTCTACCTATGATAAAGAATTGTATGCTTTAGTTAGTGGTGCTTCAAACTTGGCAACATTATCTATGGCCCAAAGAATTTGTTATACATTCCGATCATGAATCGCTAAAACATATTAGAAGTCAAGCTAAACTGAATAAACGACATGCTAATTGGGTAGAATTTATTGAGTCGTTTCTATATGTCATAAAGCATAAGGAAGGTAAGGACAATGTGATTGCCGATGCGCTTTCTAGACGTTATACCATGTTATCTCAACTTGATCATAAGATTTTTGGTTTGGAGACCATTAAAGATTTATATGCTATTGATTTGGACTTTAAAGAAGTGCTTGAACATTGTAAAGGAGGGAAAACATGGAATAAATATGTGCTGATTGATAGTTTGGTCTATCGTGCTAACAAGCTATGCGTTCCAGCTAGCTCTATTCGTCTTTTGTTGTTGCAGGAGGCACATGGAGGATGTTTGATGGCACATTTTGGAGCAAAGAAGACTGAAGATGTGCTGGCCGCCCACTTCTTTTGGCCAAAGATGAGGCGCGATGTTGAGCGCTACGTGGCTCGCTGCACTACATGCAACAAAGCTAAGTCCCGTCTCAATCCACATGGACTTTATATGCCTCTTCCTATTCCTAGCGCCCTTGGGAGGATATTTCTATGGATTTTGTTTTAGGATTGCCTAGGACAAAGAGGGAAGGGACGAGATATTTGTAGTAGTGGATCGGTTTTCTAAAATGGCACATTTTATACCTTGTCACAAGAGCGATGATGCCACAAACATAGCTGATTTGTTTTTCAGGAAAATCATTCGCTTACATGGAGTGCCCAATACTATTGTCTTGGATCGCGATGCGAAGTTTTTGAGCCACTTTTGGAGATCACTTTGGAACAAATTGGGGACAAAGCTACTATTTTCTACTACGTGCCATCCCCAAACTGATGGACAAACGGAGGTTGTCAACCGCACGTTATCCACCATGTTGCGGGCTGTTTTAAAGAAGAATTTGAAGATGTGGGAAGAGTGTTTACCGCATATTGAGTTTGCTTACAACAGGTCGGTACACTCTACCACCAAGGTAAGTCCATTTCAGGTAGTGTATGGTTTTAACCCCCATGCTCCTATTGATTTACTACCTTTGCCTACCTCTGAAAAAATTAATTTAGATACTAAGAAGCGTGCTGAATTTGTTCTTAAGATGCATGAAACAACTAAAGAGAACATAGAGCGATGACCTGAAAAGTATAGAGTTTTGGAAGTAAAGGTAGAAAAGAAATAAAATTTGAACCGGTGATTTAGTTTGGGTGCATTTGAGAAAGGATAGGTTTCTAATTAAGAAAATCAAAGTTGATGCCTAGGGTGATGGACCATTTAAGATAATTGCAAAGATAAATGACAATGCATATCAATTGGATGTACTGCAGATTTTGGGGTTAGCCCTACATTTAACATTTCAGATTTGAAGCCATACGTGGGAGAAGAAGATGAGCTTGAGTCGAGGACGACTCCAATTCAAGAGGGGAGGATGATGAGGACATCACTTCTTCTGGATACACGCACTACACAAAGTCCTCCAGATCCGGTTGCTAAACTACAAGGTCCTATGACAAGAGCTCGTGCACGCCACTTAAATTATGAGGTGAGCTCGTTTCTAGGTGCTAATAATTTATCTATGCGAGAATGGTATGCTACCTAAAATTGTGATCTTCATTACTTAGGAATAATGGGAGGATCCAAACCGTCACGCCTGTGTTCCCAAGGGCTACGACCAGTTCTCGGTGATCTGCAAGCTCTCACGACCAGGTGTACCGCTCACGACCAGATCTACAGCTTCACGACTGTGTCTCAAGCTCTCCACGACCACCCCACGACTGTGTCTCAAGCTCTACAACCAGCCCCACGACCGACCCCACGACAGTGCCGCCAGATTTATGAGCGACCTCAAGCTCGATGACTGTGCCCACGACCGGTGGCGACCACGTTGGGTGCTGGTCGAGACTTTGAAATAAGGTGTTGCGTCACCGCTTTGGGCCTAATACGGCCTTGTAAGCGTGGCGAGGTCAAAGCCCGTGATGTGTACGCCTCTCCACATGGCAAAGACAACCTAGGTCACCTCCTCATGTTCTCCCCTATATATTGTAGCGGCCGCCACGGTTTAGGGTGGGTTTTTCTTAGATTATCTCGCCACTTTGCGGTTTCGCCGCTTGATCGGTTTGAGGAACCCCACTTGTGAACTTCATCTATATTCGCAATATAATTCAGATTGCATCTACCTTGTTCTTGTGAGTTGCTTCGATTGCTTGTAGGAATCATAACCCTCGTGGTAAGGTCGATCGCGTGCAAGCGTGGTTGATAACGACAGTCGTGCGGGTGTAGCGAATTGCGAGGTGACGATCTGCGGGTTGGAAGCCTCAAGGCGTCAACGTCCTCACGATGAATTCAATCGAACCTATCGGAAGATCAGGCCACCGTGTATTCATCATGGGTTCCCAAGCATTTGCTCTCTAACCCTTCGGGATCCAAGACTTGGACACTTTGCCTTTCTCATGTGTAGGTACCGAGAATGCGGGTTGGAGAACATGGACTTAAAAGGTTCTGGTTTTTCTTGCTACATCACTGATCGAGACACTTGATGGTTCTCCACCCCCTTGATGGCCTCCAAGAGGCATGTGCTTTCATGATCGGCGTCTACATCTGTTTTGTGAGCAATTTTATACCTTCATGCATGTATCTTCATGATTACTCAATCTTGGCATGTTGTGCTTATCATTGTGCTCACTTGTACCATATTGGCATGTGTTATTCTTTTGATATAATTCATCATGTCTTTACCTTGCTTGTATATCCATGTATCTATTGTTGTTCTTTATTTCCATGGGTGTATGAGCTTGATTTTGTCATCATGAGCTTGTGCTGTCTTGTACCCTTATTATCTTGCTTATGTTGATTCTTGCTTGTGTATCCATGTATTAGACTGTTGTTCATTACTTCCATGGGTATATAAGCTTGGTCTTGTCTTCATGAGCCTGTGCTATTTGTACATGATTTATCTTGCTCGTGTTGATTTTTGTCTTTGTATCCACATGTTTACTTGATATCCATGTTAGCATACATTATTCATGTTTTGTTCTAAAATGCTTTATGCTTACATGGTTATTGTGCCTTACTGTTAATTGTGGATGCATGAGTCTTGCCATAGCTTTCACTAGCATGCTTTACTTTCGACTGTATATATGATGGGTGATATGCTATGTGCTTGTTTGCTTGCTCCTATGCCTTATTGTGGATTAAGGATAGTTTGAGCTTTTTCATATCTTGGATAGCATGTGCTGAAATTGACTTGTCTATCTCCATGCTCATGTCTTAAATTATTGATTATATGTTTTTATGAGCTTTGGATCATTTGCTGCTATCCTTGCTAGTCATGTGTCTTGGTACTATTTCCCTAGATATTATTTCACTAACCCAGTACCAAGGCATAGACTTTTTCTGTCTCTTTGGTGTAGTCTTTCAGCTGAGAAGAAGAACATGTGGTCCAACAAGTGTTATCACCTCAAGCTGTTGGTTCTTCTTCATTTGTGCCTTCAATGATGACTATCACTTCTCGGAGACGAAGGAATTTGAGATGAGGATGATGGGTGAGCACAACTACCTTCTGAAGCTTCAAGGATTGGATCTTCATCTATCATGACTACATCTCACTGTTAAGCAGTGGGACTCAGGTTCGAGCTTCTATACCCTACATTTGTGTATGGTATCCCTAGTCTATCTTGCATTGCATCTGGTTCGTGTTAGGTGTTGGGTTTGTTGGGTCCAGGGTAGATAGGAGGCTCTGTTCTAGCACGTGTCTTTTCTAGGCACTCTTCTTATCCCTTGATTTTCTAGGATGCACTCTTCTCACAGCCTAGGTCGAGCTTGTCTCCCAATCACTAGTGTTAGCAGGTTTTTGAGTTGCCTGTAAGCTTTTTAGTATTGGTGTTTCGCTCCCTAGCTTTTTGAGTTGCTTTTCCTAGAGATCGTGTGGCGTTTGAAGTCTTTGTGCTAGTTTTTGTGGAGTCCAAGGCCTTTTTGGCAGATCTCCCCTCAAAGCTTTTTGACCCAACAAAGTTTGCCACCTTGAGATGCGAGTTAGGGATAATTTATCCCTATGGGTTGGTTTGAGGGGGAGTTGGTTCTTTTCTAGATCTTTTCTGATACTTTTTTCAAGTGGTATCTTTTTCAGATCTTTTTTGATCCTCTTGATCTTTTTAGGCTTTTAAGTCTTTCGTGCATCTCATTGTATCATATTGCATAAATATGAAAAATCCAAAAAGATGCATTGTAATATAAGCTTTACCGCTTCTTTCTTTTAATTAATGAAGCTTTGCTTATTACTCTCTTGAGCTTTGGTATTTCAAATTCTTGCTCAAGATCGTGTCTAGTTCTTTGACTTGCTAGAATTATCATGCTTTCACGTGTGCAGCAATGTCTTTGCTAATTGAGCTAGCACTTTAATTCAACCTGAACTAAAAATTGCAATTTGTGGATCTTTTAGCTAGTTGCACAATTAGTGATCCTTTTGTGACATTGGCCCTGTCAAAATTGCTTTGTTAGCTCTGGAATCTAGAATTGAACATCTTTGAGCTTGTTTCTTTAAAGAATCTAAAACAGCCCTTGTGCAAAATAAAAAAAATGATCTCTTTTGTGCTCAAAATGAAGCTGAAAGCCCTGTAGAGATTAAAAAATGTCACTATGATACTAGACATTTTAGAGAAACAGATAAGTTCAAAACAAACACATACCTATAAGATTATGTGTTTCAATATGCTTGGGGTGGGATGCCATTGCATACTTTCTCATCTGTCATTAGTTCTAAATATGCCATTGCTTCTTATATGTGCAAGCCAGATTACATAACATCATGTCATTTGGCAGTGTGAAATTGTAGTTCTTGGCCTTGAAATCTAAAAGTTTTGTCTTTCGGAAGTAAAGAATTTGTTTTATCTGTGTGTTTGTAGTCTGATAAGCCATGCCAAGGAATTTTCAAATATTATATCGCCATTTGTGAAAAGTAATGGTCTGCATTTACCATTTTGTTCACAGTTTCATTTTTAGTATTGTTATCAACTCCTTGTTTAGTGTAGAAAATGATTATATTCTGGTATCTTTCAAACAAAATAGTTTTGTAGGGTGCATCCAAATTAGATGGATTTATAGGATGAGCGTGATGAACACTTGTTCTTTCTACTGATGTTTATAGTTGCTCAGGCTGCACAGCTACTTGCTACCACTCCTGCTTAAATGAGTAGTAAATGTAGTGTCTTACAGTAATTTTTGGGGAAAAACATTTCCAAGACAAAGTATGTCATTTCGTGTGTTCATATTTACATCTATTGTCCATTTGTCCTGAAATGGCCGCTTCCTTCTGGTATTGTGATTCTGAACAGGTGGGATTGTTTAGATATCTGACATGCTAATTCTTGGTCATTGCAAATCAAATAGTCACAGGAATAGAGTAAATAAGTATGTTGATTACATTAGTCTTGAAATTCTTGGAATCGTATGAGTGGTTCCTATTTGGACTAATTAAGCTAAATTGTATTTGATTGTTCAGGACATTTCCTTACTTTTGCTAAAGAACATATATGTTTGTACCTTTCCATTTCGACTATACTAGAAGTATGCACTGATATGATTCCTTTTATCTCATTGAGTTTTAAGGTATTTTGCTGGCAAAATGTGTTGAAAAATACTACATGAGTAGCAAATATCGTGATGAATTGCTTGTTGAAAACACACTCGAGTTGCCATCCTTGCATTATATATTTAGAATTAGTTCTATATCTCTTCTGTGCACTGACGTGCAACGCAATACTCTAGCAGGAAGAAGTGTACTCCAAAGATTGGATAATTGTTGCAGTACAGCAAGGGAACATCCTCGCCACCGCTTTTCCCCCAGAATTGACACCAGACTCTAGATGGTAAGCACTTTTCTCTCATACCGTGTCATGTGTTTGCTCACCAGCTTAGCGCTCTTGATGCTGACTCTGGAGCCCGCGCTCTGCTCCTCGATAGGCATCGCTTCTTCTTGGGCATGGATAAAGAATCTCATGCAAAGGCCTTCTCTGTGCTATCGCTATCGACATCTTCAGGAGATGCAGAAGATGGGTCAAAGCATAAACCTCTTGATCTGCCTGTTTTTTAGTACCACTAGAAATAAGACTGACAAACACTGAAGAAAAGAAGATGAAGAAGTTAACTAAATTTTGATCATTCAGTTGGTGACAACAAAGTAGTTGAGTATCTGTTATGCTTAGTCCAAATGTGTTATTGGTGCCAAAACTGTACCAGTCAAAAAATAATGGCAATGGTGTTCCAGACATTGTAATCTTACTATGAGAAAGAAGCTGATCAATTCATATGTTACTTATTTTTTCGCCTCATATGGTTTGATTTTTTTTTTTGCGAAACAAGAGTTTATTTCTCATTCATCGAGGGTAGAGTACAATCTATAAGGAATTTGGGAACTTGAAAATATTATCTCGGTAAGGTTTAGGGTTTCGTTGCAACGCACGGGCATCCTACTAATCTAGCGTAATGTGCAAGAAGAAGAACTCATGGACCCATTTGTTAGCCTAGAGGCAAACGAACCATAGTCGCATATTTGAAAGACTCCATAGGAACAACATAAAGCGTAGCGCTCAATTGCTTACGAGTGTTGTCTCTATGTCCCAACCAAGGCATGGCAAGTTCGAACCTCAAGTCTGGTTATTGGATTAATACTACTTTGACCTACTTCAAACTAAAACATTCTTAGTTAAATGACTGCATATTTCTCCTAATCTCGTTGATTCAATTATGTCCTATACAAGACTCCGGGGAGTATGTACGCCCACTTCTAATATACCACATAAACGAACATATTATATTTTTTTTATCACTTGCAGTATACTTAAATACCAATTATAAGATACTCCAATG
Organism: Phyllostachys edulis; assembly: GCA_036346405.1. NCBI lineage: Eukaryota > Viridiplantae > Streptophyta > Magnoliopsida > Poales > Poaceae > Phyllostachys > Phyllostachys edulis. Next base: position 11,098,214 of record CM070555.1, read on the forward strand.
TGACTTGATTAACAAATTTCCATTGGAGCCCTTTATTTTTGTTATATACCCTTTTTCATACATACACACACACACACACACACACACACACACACACACACACACACACACACACACACATATATATATATATATATATATATATATATATATATATATATATATGTACACACACACACACATTTTGCTATAAAAAGTGCAATTTGATTAAATTTTTCATGGAACTCACCTTGGAGTATATTATAATCATTATTGGAGAATGCTCAAATAGATAAAGAGGTATTTGTGAGAACCCAGAGTATTTACCTTGTAATACTTAACCATTAAGATGATTCAAGCATTACAAATCAAATATCACGACTCTCGGCGTATATGTACTTCCCAGAATGCAGTACACATACCCCATACAAAAATTATGCATCAATTCCATTCAACACAATAGAATCCAAAGCACAACTAAGCAATTCAAAGGACATACAGAATATAGTTATTACAAAAGGGGCCAACCGGCCAAATATAACTAAAGAGTCTTAAATAACAGCGGAAGCAAGGTGCTATAAGATGGCGATAAACAAAAGCCAAGAAGTGTGCCTTAAACCCACAAGGCAACCAACCGGGCCACCAACCTAGTCCTCGAAGCCACCGCACATCTCACAGAAGTATAACCCTTGGGGTTCAACTCCCCCCTCTGCAACAATTACATTAAAGCATAGTAAATGAGTACAAAAATGTACTCGCAAGACTTACGTGTAGAGTAACAGGCCTATATAAATAGCTACATGCGAGCTTATTTAAGTGGAGCAGGCTCTAGACTCATTTTCAGCATAAAGCAAGCTTTCATTTGCAATAATGTAATAGATTGAAGGCAGTTTTACAATCCGATTTTATTTGATAAAAACAGCAGGAAACTAAGTAATAATAGTAATAAGACATCCTGGAAGTGGCTAACCCAATAGCCACCACAACAGTAGCATGAATTCCCCATTCATACCACCCACATCAAATTTTAATTAAATGTTATAGTCTAGTTTTTGCTCGACCTTACCAAGCATGTCCATAACCTAGGACGAGACTATTCGAATAGTTTGAACCCTGCAGGGGTGTACCAATGTACCCATATGTTAGACCGCTCTTTAACGCCACGCAATGAAGCACATGTGAGCACCCGGATTTATTAGGCTCATAATACTTAGTCATCCAATTGACCCTAGTATTATCAACCAAATAAACCCGGTCTCGAGAGATGTATACTTCCCAGAATGCAATATACATACCTCCCAACAAAAGAATGTATCAATTCCATACAACACATAGTACATAAGCAACAAACCAGAAGTTAATATTAAAAGGAGAGGTTATTATAAAAGAGGGCCTTCAGCCAAATAACAACAAGTACTACTAAGATAACAATGAAGCAAAAGTGCCATAAAGATGGCTATAACACAAAGCCAATCAGTGTGCCTTAACCCCTAGGCATCTGACCGGACCGCCAAGCTAGTCGTTGAAGAAGTCGCAACACATAGCACAAAAGTGAGGCTCTTGGAACTCACCTCCTTCCTCTCGCAACAAAAGCCACAAGAATGCCACAAACATCGGCAGATGAGTACATAAAGTACTCCGCAAGACTTACGTGTAAGATAACAGCCTATAACATATGCTACATGCAAGCTTTATGTAAGTGGAGGTTGTATGTCTTATTTAGCATAAAGCAACATTTATTTGCAATAAGGTAATACATTTAAAGGCAAGTTATCAAATCTGTTTTAACATTCAAATATCAAGCTTGACAACGATAATAAGAATAAGTAGATGACAACAACAATCCTGGAAGTGGCTAACCCAATAGTCACCACAACAATAGCATGAACTCCCGCTCATGCCAACCATGTCAAGTTTTAATTAAAGGTTGTAGTCTAATTCTTACGGAAATAACCAAGCATGTCCATAACCTAGGACGAGGCTATTCAATAGTTTTATCCTGCGCAGGTGTACCACTGCACCCACACGCCTGCATCGCCTTTCCTTTACGCACACTTCCGAAGTGTGTCGGCACGGCTAAGTCCTACGAGACATTTCCAAAGGATAATGCTAATTACGAGTCAAGACAACCCACGGAGAGAAAGAGACATTAGACGACCTAGCCGAAGCTAATGTTCCCCTCCCACACTATACATATACGTTTTCATTTAAAACACACCAACCGAGCAGCTCATAATTAACACCTCCTAGAGTACTTAGTCAAGAGGGGTTCCATATGCCCCTCGCGTGGTTGGTACGCATAATTGCTTGGATCAATGGCGCAAGAATTTGGTCCTTGTTGACTTAGGCATACCACCACATCCAAAAACCACACCATCCATCCAATATGCCCAAGTCCAATCCACACATTTATTTTCAGATTTTGTATTTACAAATTAACAAAGCACAAGTGCTGGACATAAGGGAGTAATAGATAGATTTGTGTGATCAAGATCATCGACTAATTCGATGATCGCCCATTGCTACCGTTAACTAAGCATATCTAAGCATTTTAAGTCGCGATCTACTAAGTGATATGAGCTCATCCAACGAGCTCAAACCACAGCAAGTAACCTAGGCTTAAGGTAGTAAAGACATGGCATTCCTACAGATTGTGCAACTATAGGATTCACTAACCATAATTAAAACAAAGTAGCAATGCATACATAGAGTTTAAACAATATAATAGACTTGCAAATATAGGATGAATCATGGTCAAACTGCTTGCCTTGTTGCTGTTGCTCAAGTTGTGGCTGAGGGTCACTCTCGGGATCACCACAAATATCGAAACCTAACGGAAAAGCGATAAAGAACCGATAAGAACAACGAAAAACCAAAAAGACTCAACAGCGAAACTTCTCCGAATGCTATGAAAATTTTACAGCAGCAAGACAATGATTTATCATGAATTTAGCAACAAGAACCAATTGATTTGGATTCTTAATGCAAAAGATATGATGAAATCAATTCTACTCAGCCTATTTAATTAGAAATATGTTACTATTCATCGCAAAATTTTCTAGAATAGTAGTGAAGCTGAACATTTTAAGGTAGCATAAGCACCTCATAAGATGAACAACCTAAATGGATTCATCCCAATTGGAGCTATAATGCACCTTCTATTAATTTTTGAAACAAGAACTTGAACAAAATTATAATGCATGATTATTCTTTCTGAAAACAGTAACATGTTCAAAACTATTTTTCCTAGTAAGTTCATTATTAGAGGAATCCAACAAAATTGGATTCACCCAAAAATAGTTTACAGATAATTAGTTATGCATTTTACATGTTACAATGATTTCTAGAGAAACAATTAAAGCCTATGCAAGGTTAAAGTTAATTCTGGACATTCTTGTAACTATAACATGATTAAAACCATTTTAGATTAAAGTATAGTTAATAACAGAATTAACAAAATTGATTTCAACTAAAAAGGAGTTAACCTGAATTTGTTACGCATTTTACAATTTAACAGAATTTTAATACAATTAATAAAGCTGAACAGGATTAAAACCTATTTTCATATTTTTCTGAGTCATTTTAATCTCCTAAACATTTTTAGATTAAAGTTGAGATTATAACAGAATTAATACGACCGAATCATCTAAAATGAATTAACATGAAAAAGATATGCATTTCTAAATATTAATACCTTTTCCAAAGATGAAAATAAAGCTTTGGAAAACTCAAATACACAAATGACGTGGCTGATTATGGGTCAGAGATCTTGGATCGTGCGGCCCACGATCTGTCATCAATACAGGCTGCCCCGAGAGGCATCCAACGTGGACCGCCGATGGAAAATCCAACGCGGTGGACACACGATGTGCCGCCGTGAAATGAACAGGAGCATCGACGGTGGGGCCCCTTGCCGCCGACTTGGAGTCACGGGCTGAGTCGCTTAACGCAAGCGCGACAAGCGCTAAGGGCCCACAAGTAAGTGATCGCGGACCCGAGAGGTTTAAACGCACGAGGATTTAATTAGACGCGGGCCCATGAAGTCGCTGATACCAAAGGTGGCTAAGGACACACTTAACGCTAAGCAATCATTAGCACCTTAATGACCGCTATCATCGTGCATTAATGACGACATAATACGCCTTTGCGCGCCCGGCAAAACTCCGCGACGCCACCGGCGGCTCACCGGCGACACGAAAGCACGGCGCGGCGTGTTAAGGGCACCTACGGTGCACAATAGCATCGTGGTCACGCCAAAGATCACTCACACTCACCGAGTGGATCGAGCGGCGGCGACGGCGAGGAGCGGCGCGGTTACTGACAAATGATGACAAGAAAGGAGAGCTCCGCGGCGAACATTCCAGCCGGTGCCCGAGCGACTATAGGCTACCAAAGGACTCACCCGAGTGACGCGGAGGGTCTAAGGTGGCTCGAGCCGCCCGGCGACGAAGGTCGTGGCAAGAAATGGCGGCAACGCGAGATCCTTCCTCGTCAACCAAAACACGCGGCGCGATATCAAAATGGAGCCTACGGGTCCACCGATACTCCACGAGCGAGGAATTTGGCAGAGAGTCACCACCGCCATGGAGAAGAAGAACGAAGAATCGGCCGAAAAAGGATTCTCAACTTGAGCCGCCACCGCACGGTGAATCCAAATTAGTTGAGGGTTTAGCTCCACCGAAGAGAGAGGGAGCCGAGGAGCCAACGATTGAATGAAAGGGACACGGGTTACCGCTTTCACCGAGCTACCGAGGTGCGGCAATGGCAAGCAGGATCAGTGAAGGAGCTCAACAAGCAACAAGAGTGCTAGCTAGAGCTAGGTGGTGTGCAAAGGAAGCCAAGGACGCAGCACGGGTGCTTAAGTAGCAAGGAGGAGAGAGCACCAGACCGCCTCCTCGGGTGCTCTGGGTCAAGGGGAGGCTCTGTAACATCCCAATTTTCAGAGCTTTTAAAAATCTTTTAAATAAGTTGTAGTGGGAAAATTCACCATTTGGATTTATTTGATTTTAATTTAAAAGCTTAATATTGGACTTTGAGTAACAAAACAATTTAATATGATTAAAGTCAACATGAACAATGGTCAAAACTATTTTATTTGGATTCTATGAGCTTGATATATTTTCTAGAATTTTCTCGAATTTTTCCAAGTTCATTTGCTATTTTCTATTGCTTATTCAATTTCTCGCTATTTTCTTAAAAAGAAAAAGGTAGTTAAATCTCCAAATAGTGATCGGGCCGAATCTCTCGCCCAACTCCTTTCCCGCCGCCCGGCCCACTTGGCCCACTCATTCTCGCCGTTGATCAGACTAGACGCCAGATCTCCGCCAAGACGCCAAGACTCGCTCTCTCTCGACGCTGGGTCAGCTGCAGGTCGCTGCCTCCGACTGTGTCTCTCTCACATGAAGCGCCCGCGTCGCCATTGCCGTCATGGCTCTGTCCGACAATATCGCAACCAGCCCCGATTTTGTGCGGATGATCGCTTCTAGAAGCCCTATCCTCCCGGACTGCTCAAACAAAATTGAAATTCAAATTCGCTTATCTCCTTTATCTCCATGAGCCCTTCTCGGGTGGTTTCAACCTCCGCCATTGCACGCCGCCCGAGGCCGCTTAGACCCTATAAGTAGCACCTCGAGGATCGCTGCACTTCTTTCCAAAAACCCCAAACCAATTGCCTCTCGAGTTCTTGCGCCAAGAATCGGAGTTTTGGGCGCCAACCACCGAACCCTAAAACTCCGATCCTCTCGCCGTCGGTGACGATTGCCTCGGGAGTGCACCGCCTTCCTCGCCAGAGCTACCCCGAGAAACCTCGCCACACCGAGCTACATCGAGCGCCTACCGACAAAACCCGGCTTTCGCCGCTTGAACTCGCCACGGCCACCACCGTCACCCCGACCACTGAGCCGCACCAAGAGGTTCGCAATAACGCCTCTACCCTTTGGTACCACCCACCGCCACCAGATCGCCGCTGCTCGTCGGGACCATTGGGTCCATCGCGCCGCCGCCGCCGTTTCGCCGACCATTGGGTCCAGCGCCGCCGCCGCCGCCCACGCCACCTCCACCTCGTCGCCATCGCCATCGCGGCACGCGCGTGGCAGCCACGCTGGTGCCGCTGCCACGCAGTACGCAGGTGCGCCCCAGCCAAATTTCGATTCAGAGGCTCGGTGGACTTGGTCCACTGTGAGTTGTGCTAACGACATGTGGGTCCCACATGTCGATTTTCTTTTTATTATTCCTTTTCCGAAATTCCCAGGGCTGACGTCATATCGATGTCATGCCGACGCAATATTCTGATTTTTTCGTTAAGAAATAATTCGGAATTCCGTAAAATCCAATTTTAGGGTTTTCTTTAGATTGAAACTTTGAAACCCCATATCTTTTGCATCCTAACTCCAAATCAGCCCATTCAAATTTCTAAATTCATCTAAAATCAAGATCTACCTAATGGAGATTTTTTTATTTTTTTAGTTGTTTTGCCTCTGTTATTTATTTATTTTGTTTTTGTGCTTCGCTTCATGAGTAGACCTTGATTTGTTGGAAGAGTTGAAGAAGAAGGAGCTTTCCAAGACCAGGACCAGTACCTAAACTTATTCCAAGGCAAGCTATACCCTTGACCATTTTGCTTCCCAGCTTTTACAAAAGTATTTTAATTCAAATTATCGTGATCTTAATTCAAGTATTTATTTAAATGTTTTAAAAGAGTTAATCCCAAATTGTTATGCCATCCTTGTGTAATTATTACGCCTCGATCCTTTGTCACCCTAGTTACTATTAGTTGGTAATATTGTAGCACCAACGTGGGTTGGTTAGCACGAGTAGATTGCTTAGCCATGCCCTAATCACTTATTCATGTGAGACTGCAATTATTAATCTGACTAAGTGAATATGCAATCTTAAATAATCTGTGTGTACTATGTGTCTTTGTGGCATGTGTTGCACGTAAATCAACTGGGTGGTAAAAGGATTTGGACTGAGGCAAGTGGTGGATACTGTGTGAAATGGTGGAATCTGTGTGATCTGTGTGGACAATAATCAGGTGATCTGTGTGAATAATAATCTGTGGTCAGTGTGGTTTAGTTGGCATGTGGAAGTCTTGCCTCGGTCAATTAAGGACCTCACCATGTGCGCTATTGAACTGAGCCCCTGCACGACCACATGTCTGCTTTTGAGACGGCCTAGCATAGTAAGATAAGGTATCCGAAATGCTTTGTTATGATTAGTGCTAGCTACACTAATTGTATCTTGTGGGTAAAGTGTACAAACTCGCAGAGTGTAATTTAATCTATTCGAATAGCATTCATGATCATGGACAATGCTTGGGGATATCACACTAGGGGTAGATTTTATTAAAACTGTGGGAAGGAGTCTGTGTGGTTTGAATCATCCAAACTATGTGAATAAAATTGTCTAGGCTGTGTGTCTTTGTGAAATCAAATGTTAAAATTATTGTTATCTATTTGTTTTACCTATTTTCAATCTATTATCGGTATTCAATTGCAAACTTGCATTTCACGCAAAAGAACCACGAATGCCTTTCCTTGTAAAATGCCAAGATGTGTATATATTGCATTTACGTGGTGTGGCTTATAGTACGGTGTGTACTCACGCTTGTTTTTATGAATCAAGCGTAAGAGGAGGAGTCTTCACCACTTTCGAGGACGAGTTTATCAAAGGTGCCTGATCGCGAGGTCTTGATCCCAGTCGGTTGCCTGTGGTGAATCGATGGGGTGCCGCTACCGCTTTTGTTTCCGCTGCTTTAATTCTCTGTTAGCCCTGCGTGGCTTGAATAAATGTAAACTCGACCTTAAGGTCAAAACCATTAGTTATTAATCAAAGTTATTCGTTTATGCTATTATTCGCTTGTATGGATCGATTTTCACCTTTGTTACCACTGTGTGCACTAGCGTGATCCTGGGCTAGTGCGTTGAACACAGAGGGTCCTGAATTGTAATTTCGGGTCCCGACAGGCTCCGAGGGCGACGGGAGCAGTTGGAGCAGCGACTTCCGGGGCGGTGTACACAGGAGCATTAAATGCTTGCAGAGCGACCCGTTGAATGCCTGCACAGACGTGACACGACAACGCTCTGCCCACTCCCTGCCATGGCTCACTGCGCACGCGAGAGAGAGGGTGCGGGAGGAGGACGACGACGCGGAGCCGTCCGATTTACATCGCGTGGCTGAGAAAGAAGACGATCGCGAAGGGGTATGCGAAGATGGGCCGCCTGGATTTTAATCCAACGGCCAAGGCCACGCACCGCATGCATCGGTCTCGGTGCAGCTAGGTGGTTAGACCAAACGAGTGGCTCGGGGCCGACATGGGTTCGAGCCCGAGCAACAGTGAAACCTTAATTTTGAGTTTAGAATAAACAGCAGACTTTGAAGATTTATTTGAGGCATCAAACCAACTCTAAAAATTATGAAATTTTTACAGTGGCTTGAAGGCTTACAGATTGACTTCCCATATAAGTTTCAGAGGTTTATGCACAGTGCATTTTCCTCAAGAAATTTCAGAAAATTTTCTTTAGAGGTTTGACCAGACTTTGGACTGGTTTGACTTGCCTCCAAAACTATTCAAATAATTTCTAAAAATTATGAGAAAAAAATCAGAGGGGTCACAAGGCTTCCCTAGAACCTTGGAAAAATATTTACAAGAGTTTGGCACAAGATTTTTATCTTGGAGGTTTTTGATTTGAGTTTAAATTGGAGATTTGATTTTTATTTCCATAATTCTTTTGCAAGAATTACAGAAAAGGTTCAAGGACCTCAAGAGGAAATAAAAGTTTTAATTTCCCCTCATTCCATATAAAGGACGATGCTCCTTGCAGTGGGTAACCCCCACTACTACTCACCCAAGCACACACAAGTTTCTTTTTCAACACAACGCACACAACCACCATGCGACCCGGAGCTAACACACACCAAAGTACTAAGTCAAGAGAGGTCCCATATCCCTCTCATGCGGTTAGTACGCAAAAGCGTTTGGCTTAGTGACACAAGTAACTCGGTCCTTGGGGACTTAGGCACCATTCCATTCACACCCAACAGATCACACCGACATCCATTGTGCCCAAGTCATGAAACAATTTTATTTTCAGTTTTTAGTTTTTGACTTTACAAAGTAACCAAGCACAAGGTGCTGAGCATAATAATAATAATAATTTATGTGATCAAGGTTATCGACTAAGTCGATAACCGCCCAATTCTACCAGTAACTAAACGTTTCTAAGCATGACACCGCAAAGACAATAAAAGAGCATAATTAAATCACCAGGCTCTAATCCACCAGCGATATTAATAACTTATGTTTTGTGGCAGGGGATAACAATTTAAGGGCAACCATGCAATAGGAATAGCTACCTCTAATCGGGAAAATTACTTTGACGCAAAAGCATGCATACATACAATTTGTAAACAAAGTATTAGACTTGAAAGTAATAGGATATTTATGATCAAACTGCTTGCCTTACTGAGGTTGATTATCTTGTTGCAGAGGTTCACTCGCGCAATCAATAATATCGTTCGAACCTAGCGAAAGAAAACGAAATCACAATAAGAACGAATAACACCAAAAAGACACAAAAATTCAAAGTCGTCCAAAAATTATGAAAATTCACAGAAGGTAGAGCATGATTTTATATGAATTTAGCAACAAGAATCAATTCATTTGGATGTTCTATGCAAAAGTTATAACAGTTAGAAGATCAGTTTTCTGGAAAATTCAACAAAAATTGCCACCGGTTACTGTTCATCCTAATTAATTATTTTGGTGAAAATTTCTAGAATAGTGGTGCACTTGAAATTTTTATGGTATGGGGAGCACCACATGAGATGAACAATGGAATTTGATTCACCTCAATTGGAACTAAGATGAATTTTCTATGATTTTTCAAAGTTATGAAAGTAGTACTCAAGTTACATGCAAAATAAGATTTTCAGTAACAACATCATGCCCACAACCTATTTTAAAATAAACTACACTAACAGAGGATTCTAACAAAATTGAGTTTACTCATTTTGGAGTTACAGAGAAGTACTTATGCATTTTTTAAGTTAAAGCAATTTTTAGAGCAACAATAATACTAAACATAAAGTAATTTTTCCAAATGTGTTTTCTGGAACAGTAACAAGGTTGAAACCATTTTTATATTAAAGTACATTTAAAAAGGAAACTAACCAAATTTGAATCATCAATTTTGGAGCTAAAATGAATTACTTATGCAATTTTGAAGTTCAACCAATTTTCAGTTCACAAATAAAACATTTCAGAAATTATAATAACATACAATACTTTTAATACCCAGGCTAGCCTAGCCCTAGTCACTGACCAGTGGGGTCCTATGAATAGTGCTATTTTCTATTTTCCAAACGAATTTTCGAATCGGCCTGACAAGTGGGGTCCACATGTCATACACTAGGCTCACGGAACAGTGCGTGAACCCTTGGTCCACGGCTGGTCCACGAGTGTATACTGTGCACTAAGTTCCCGGGCCCACTTGCCATACACCGATTCAAAACACGTTTTACCTCTCGATTACTGTGCTCGGTCCCACATGTAATAGAGACAAAGACTCAGCTAATGAAATACTTTCCGACAAAGATCCATCATTAACACTAATCAACGTCATTAAATGCTAATGGCGGCGCTTACAAGACATGTCCGAAGTCGCCACGCTTGTCACAAGAAGAAGCGAGATTCCCAGCGGCTCGCCGGCGAAGGCAGAAAGCAGCGCGAGTGGGTGGTCAAAACGGGATGCCCGTGACCTTGCGCACCTGATGGCACCGGCGGTGAGACCAGTGGTGGCCCGACGCGGCGGCGCGATGCGGAGAGGCGGAGGAGAGCTACGGTTAACAATGGCATGTCGCGGAAAAGGAACGCCTGCGGAAAACTAGCGCGCGCATAAGCTATAGGGGGGGTTCAGGGAACTCACCGGGATGACCCGGAGGTGGAGAAGCTGCCAGAGCTGGGCCGGCGACGAGAACCCGAGGCGGCGGCAGCACCTCACCGAGGAGAGCTCCACCTGAGGACAGAGAGAAGGAATGGGTGATGGAGGATGCATCCTAGGTGCCTCAAGATGGTGCACTAGCGAGGAATTGAAGGATGGCTTACCGAGCCGTCGCCGGAGAAGAAGAGGGTGCTCACGGCCGAGAAAGGGGAAAAACTTAATCCCGAGCGCTCTTGTGACCGAAACCCAAAATTGGTTAAGGGGAAAAGATCCATAAGCTAGGGGACGCAAGATGACGCGCTAAAGAGAGAGAGAGAGAGCTCACCGGGATCACTAATGGCGCAGAGAATGCCTACGGGGCGCGCACCGGAGACACGGAAGACCACCTTGGAGTCCCAAGCGCTACAAACGAAGACACAAGCTCAGGTCAGAGCAAATGGAGGCGGCGTCGAAGGAGAAAGGGAAAGCACGGACACGGAGGTGCTTACTGGGACTGGAGAGGGAGCTACGCTTCCTTCTCTCCCACTGCCGGAAAGAGAAGTGAGAGAAAATGGGGAATGGAGAGGGGTATTATCCCCGGCCAAGGACGGAGAAGGGGACGGCGTGAGATGGCGACGCACCCGGATAGGTCGAAGAGGGAGGTGCATCACGGTGCTGACAGAGGCGCGCAGAGCGGCGCGGCGACATGGCGCCCAGGTTCTGCCCGCTTCCCAGCGCGAGGTAGGGGACGGACCTGACCGGTGGGGCTGCGGCGTCAGCGTCTCAGCCGCGGGTGCACGATCGTGCGGAAGGAAATTGAGACGGGCTGTTGGATCGAGATCCAACAGTCGTCAACGCGCGAGAAGTTTTATAACTGGCGAAGCGGTACGCGATCGTGAGCGTTGATGCACGATCAGACGGCTGCATGCGACACGCGGGTGAGTTGGTTGGGCCGAGTCAAGTTGGCTCGGGTCGGAGCCCGAGTCGGAGTATGGCCCGAGCCCGATGAACAGTGATTTTAGATTTGGATTTAAAAAGGCTGAGAAGATAGGGAATTTTTGGAGGTAACTCCGAAGCTCCAAAAATTTTGAATTTTTTATGGAAGCTTGCTGGAACAGAGAAAAATCTTGTTTAATTTTTCCAGAAATTTTTATGCACTGAATTTCTCTCCAGAAAATTCACAAGCTGCTGCCCTAGAGGTTTGACCAGAGTTCAAACTGGTTTGACTTGCTCTTTTGAAATAGCAAATAAAATCTAAAAATTATGAAATTTTTTAGAGAGGTTACTAGGACGATCAAGATGATAGGAAAAATATTTCCAGAGGATGATCATAAGATTAGATTTGAAAGTTTTTAAGGACAACAACTTCCATCCAAAGAAACATTGATCTAAGGAAATAGGAATTACTAGGGGAAATTTCTAGAAATATTCAAATGACAATATGAAGCATCAAAAGTTTTAATTCATCCTCATTTTATTACATTTGAAACACACACTATTGTTTGGGATATTACAAAACCTCCCCCCCCTTACAAGAATCTCGTCCCAAGATTCCGATCACTCGGAAAAGAAAGATGGGTAGTCCGCACGCAGGCGATCCTCCCTTTCCCAAGTTGCTTCATCCTCGGTGTGATTTGTCCACTGAACTTTAAGGAACTTGATGGCACGATTCCTCGTTCTTCGTTCAGCTTCCTCAATGATGCGAAGAGGACGCTCTTTGTAGGTCAAGTCTTCTTGTACATCGAGACTCTCCAATGGAGCTTCCTCGGTTGGAACGCAAGGCACTTCTTCAATTGGGACACGTGAAAGACATCATGCACACCCTCAAGTGCAGCGGGCAATTCCAACTTGTAGGCAACCGCTCCCTTCTTCTCAATGATGCGGCAAGGTCCAACATATCGAGGAGCTAGCTTGCCTTTGATGCCAAATCGCTGATGACCCTTCAGAGGAGAGACTTTGAGATAAACAAAGTCATTGGGCTCAAAGTTCAACTCACGGCGATGGCGATCCGCATAGCTCTTTTGTCTTGATTGAGCTGTGCGCAATCGATCTCGAATTAACCGAACTTGACTTTCGGCCTCATTGATCGAGTCTGGGCCGAAGAATGGTCTTTCACCTGTTTCTGACCAATTCAATGGAGTTCTACATTTTCTCCCATATAATACCTCAAATGGTGCCATGCCAAGACTAGCCTGAAAGCTGTTGTTGTAGGAGAACTTGGCAAATGGCAAACATCTCTCCCAATTCTTCCCATATGAGAGAACACAAGCACGGAGCATGTCTTCCAATACTTGATTGACCCTTTCAGTCTGGCCATCAGTTTGAGGATGATACGCTGAGCTAAAAGAAAGACGAGTTCCCATAGCCTCTTGTAAGCTATGCCAAAACCGGGAGGTAAAGAGTGATCCACGGTCCGAAACAATTGTCTTCGGTACCCCATGCAAACTCACGATGCGGGCAATGTAGAGATCCGCCAAAAGACCAACACGAAGATCAGCCTTGACGGGGAGGAAGTGTGCCACATTAGTCAGTCGATCAATAACAACCCAGATGGCATCTTTCCCTTTTGAGGTACGGGGTAGACCGGTGATGAAGTCTATGCCAATAGAATCCCACTTTCATTCAGGTACAGACAACGGTTGTAGCAAGCCCGCTGGACGTTGATGCTCGGCCTTCACACGACGACATACATCACACTCGGCAACAAACTTTGCGATTTCTCGCTTCATTCGGGTCCACCAGAACTTCTGACAGAGATCTTGATACATTTTTGTGGCCCCAGGATGAATGGACAAAGGAGAATCATTGACCTCGCGGAGGATGACATTCCGCAATTCCATGACCTTCGGAACAACAATGCGTTTTCCGAACCATACAACACAATTGTCATCTTCTGAGAAGCACTTAGCTGTTCTATTCTTGATATTCTGCTTGATCTGATTCACACCATCATTTGTTTGGTGTGCAGCCTTGATCTGATCTTCTAAGGTTGGTTGCACAACCAAGGCAGCGAGGGAACCATGCTCAACCACTTCCAAGTTGAGCCGCTGAAATTCTTCATGAAGGGCGGGCTGCTGCTCTTTGATCATCAAGGTATTGCAATAAACCTTGCGACTGAGAGCATCAGCAACAACATTAGCTTTGCCCGGATGGTATTGGAGACCCATATCATAATCTTTGATCAATTCCAACCACCTTCTTTGCCTAAGGTTCAGATCCGGTTGGGTGAACAAGTACTTCAAACTCTTGTGATCCGAATACACTTCGCAACGATTACCGATGAGCTAATGTCGTCAGATCTTCAGTGCATGAACCACTGCAGCTAATTCCAAGTCATGGGTTGGATAATTGAGTTCATGAGGCCTCAATTGTCTTGATGCATAAGCCACTACCTTGCCCTCTTGCACAAGAACACAACCGAGTCCTTGACGAGAAGCATCGCAATAGATATCGAAGCTTCGGTGGACGTCGGGAAGAACAAGAACTAGAGCTGTGGTTAACCTCTTCTTGAGTTCTTGAAAACTCTTCTCACAATCAGCGGACCACACATATTTCTTGTCCTTCTTGAGCAATTCTGTCATTGGCTTCGCAATCTTGGAGAAGTTCTCAATAAAGCGACGATAGTATCCCGCTAAACCGAGAAAACTCCTCACATCAGTCACTGACTTGGGCTGACCCCATGATAGCACATCACTGACCTTGCTAGGATCAACGGTGATGCCTTTCGCTGAAAGAACATGACCCAAGAATGCCACTTCCTTTAACCAAAACTCGCACTTGCTGAACTTCGCATAGAGTTGATGTTCGCGAAGTTTTCCCAATACTAGCTTCAGATGTTCAGCATGCTCTTCATCATTCTTTGAGTAGATGAGAATATCATCAATGAAGACCACCACAAATTTGTTCAAATACTCCATGAATACCATATTCATAAGATTCATGAAAAGAGCAGGAGCATTCGTCAAGCCGAAAGACATGACTGTACACTCGTACAACCCATAGCGAGTAGAGAAAGCCGTCTTCGGAATATCTTCAGGTCTGATTCGGACTTGATGGTAGCCCAATCTCATATCAATCTTGGAGAATACCCGAGCGCCGGTCAATTGATCGAAAAGGTCGTCAATCCGGGGCAACGGGTACTTATTCTTCACCGTCACAGCATTCAGTGGACGGTAATCAACGCACATACGCAGAGTCTTGTCTTTCTTCTTTACAAAGATTACAGGACAGCCCCATGGTGATGAGCTTGGGCGAATGAAACCCTTCTCTTGAAGCTCACCAAGTTGCTTCTTCAACTCCTTCAATTCATTTGGAGGCATCCGATACGGCCTCTTGGAAATCGGGGTGGTACCGGGCAGCAACTCAATCACAAACTCAATATCACGGACTGGAGGCATGCCAGACAGTTCTTCGGGAAAAACATTAGCGAAGTTGCATACCACAGGGACTTCATGAATCTCCATAGTTGGCTTTGCTTTAAGTGCAAAAAGATGTGGTTCTTGCAGCTTCGGTGAAATCCCAACTTGCTCGCCGGATGGACTTGTGAGGGAG
The DNA here is from genome assembly GCA_036346405.1 of Phyllostachys edulis. NCBI lineage: Eukaryota > Viridiplantae > Streptophyta > Magnoliopsida > Poales > Poaceae > Phyllostachys > Phyllostachys edulis. The sequence goes on from CM070555.1 coordinate 11,113,663, forward strand.
ATGAATTTTCTAGCACAATCAATTTGCCTCAAGTGTTGGGACAGCCAATCCATGCCAAGAATCACATCCAAACTTGTTGAATCGATGAGGATGAGGTTTGCCAAAAATCCCACTCCTTCAATCTCAATAGAAACATCCCGACGTTCATATTCAGCTCTCATTATTGACCCCGAAGAATGAATAATCAAAGGAACATGCATAAGTACAATTGGAAGATCACTAAGTGCAGCAAAAGACTTTGATATAAATGAATGCGAAGCTCCGGAATCAAATAAAACTGTAGCAGGCTGAGAATTGACAAGAAGCGTACCCAACACGACGTCGGGTGCCTCCTGAGGTTCCTCGGCCGAGATATGGTTGACTCGACCGCTGCCCACATTCTGGGCCTTCTGATGAACCTTCTAATCATGGCCATTTCCTTGCCCGCACCCTCCATTAGGACGAGGGGTCGCTCCAGCCTTCTTGGGGCAATGATTAGCATAATGCCCCTTGTTGTTGCAGAAGAAGCAGGTAACATCGGCAGACGGGTTGCGGGAGCCTCCTTGCTGTGCCGTAGGTGCACGTGACTGAGACACGGCCTGCGGTGGGCGTGGTACAAACGCCGGTGCCCTCGGTGGTGCTGAAGTCTGAGAGTGATGCACTGGGGCTTGCCCGCCATAAGAACGAGGAGCATTGGCCCTTGCTGATTTTTGGGCCTCCCACTTGCGCTTGCGAGAATCGCCTAGCGCCCTTGCCTTGTGCTCAGCGACAATGGCCTTGTCGACCAGTGACTGGAAGTCAGGGAAGTCGACGATACACAGCTTGTCCTGAAGCTCCTCAGACAAGCCATCCATGAACTTCTCCTGTTTCGCCTCATCAGTGGGCACGTCCTCAGGGGCGTACCGAGAAAGGTGGTTGAAGTTATGGAGGTACTCGGTCACAGATCTACGCCCTTGCTTGAGCGCTGAGAATTCCTTCTTTTTGAGCTTCATCAAGCCGGCGGGCACATGAGCCCGATGAAAAGCGGTGCGAAACTTCGCCCAAGTGATAGCCCGGCCCTTGGGCTGCATGGCGAGGAAGTTCTCCCACCATGAGAGTGTTGCCCCCTCCAGCTGATGGGAGGCAAAGAGTGCCTTCTCTGCGCCCCCGCATGGCGACATCGAGCTTCCGCTCGACAAGACGCAGCCAATCATCCACGTCAAGCGGATCCTCGGACCTCGAGAAGGTAGGTGGCTGTGTGCGAAGGAACTCTGAGAGTCCCCCCCCCCCTCTGATGGTGGCCACCACCCCCTCCTGATCCGGAGGCACCGGATAAGCTGGAGGTGTTCCGTAATCGACTCTAGGATCCTCGTCGATCCATGCGATTCCGCCAATCGAAGCGAGAACCTCACCATGGTCAGAGGAGGTGGGAGCTCCTCATCCTGACCATCTGGCTGACCTTGGCTGCTGCGTGTTCGTCCAGCCATCCTATTTCATCAAGGCGGGTTAGCAACAAAAACCCAAAAACTAGAGACGAAAGGTAGCAAAAGACAAGCTATCGACTAGGGAAATAATATATTATCCTAACCCCATTACAACCATATAACCAGCAAGAAAATGAACTCCAAACAATTGCAAAAAGGCATAAGATCCAATGCAAAGCTCATAAGACACAAGATTCAACTTCTCGGTACGACTATCTTGTATTGAATGAACAAACAATCGGTTTGAGAAGAAAATTTCAGAACGTATCTCAAGTCTTATCGCATCTAAGGATCATGGTAAAAACCATCTAGGGTGTGTTAGACACTAGCCAACTAATATCACATCTTAACGCTTTGAACCCCACAAGTTTTAGTTGAATTATCCTCTCATTTTTAGCCCTAACGAAGAACTAGGTGCTTGCTGTCCAAAACTTGTACTTGCTGTCCTGATTTTGTATTTAAACTCCAAGTTAAATTTTCCAACTTATAAAGCTTCTAATCTTCATCAAAGGACCGCCAACATTTCATATTCTCAACACTCATTGAATCCCAAAACCGAATTTAAACGGTAACAACTATCTTTTGAAAGAAGATGAGAGGAAGCAACTTTACAAACTTAAATAAGAATAAGGTGAGATGAGCGATCTAAGAAAGGTAAGGAGTAAAATTTGAGGACTTACTTAAGTTTTCATAAACCATTTGACATTTTGAAACTAAGTTGTTCAAAATATCCTAAGGACGACCAAGCTAGTGGCTTCTATGGTTAGTATGGCTCGATACCAACTTTTGTGAGAACTCGGTATTTAACTTGTAATACTTAACCATTAAGATGATTCAAGCATTACAAATCAAATATCATAACTCTCGGCGATATGTACTTCCTGCACGCAAGACACATACCCCATACAAAAATTATGCATCAATTCCATTCAACACAATAGAATCCAAAGCACAACTAAGCAATTCAAAGGACATACATAATATAGTTATTACAAAAGGGGCCGACCGGTCAAATATAACTAAAGAGTCTTAAATAACAACGGAAGCAAGGTGCTATAAGATGGCGATAAACAAAAGCCAAGAAGTGTGCCTTAAACTCACAAGGCAACCAACCGGGCCACCAACCTAGTCCTCGAAGCCACCGCACATCTCACAGAAGTATAACCCTTAGGGTTCAACTCCCTCCTCTGAAACAATTACATTAAAGCATAGCAAATGAGTACAAAAATATACTCGCAAGACTTACGCGTAGAGTAACAGGCCTATATAAATAGCTACATGCGAGCTTATTTAAGTGGAGCAGGCTCTAGACTCATTTTTAGCATAAAGCAAGCTTTCATTTGCAATAATGTAATAGATTGAAGGCAGTTTTACAATCTGATTTTATTTGATAAAAACAACAGGAAACTAAGTAATAACAGTAACAAGACATCCTGGAAGTGGCTAACCCAATAGCCACCACAACAATAGCATGAATTCCCCATTTATACCACCCACATCAGGTTTTAATTAAATATTATAGTCTAGTTCTTGCACGACCTTACCAAGCATGTCCATAACATAGGACGAGGCTATTCGAATAGTTTGAACCCTGCAGGGGTGTACCAGTGTACCCACATGTCAGACCGCTCTTTAATGCCACGCGATGAAGCACACTTCCTTTGGTATGCCGGCAGAGCTAAGTCCTACGAGACGTTTCCAATATTGTGTATTAAATACGAGTCGCCCATATAGGAGGAAGCCCCATATGTTGATGCGGAGTCATCAAAGATGCTCACCTCCTTATAAAGGACGATGCTCCTTGCAGTGGGTAACCCCCACTACTACTCACCCAAGCACACACAAGTTTCTTTTTCAACACAACGCACACAACCACCATGCAACCCGGAGCTAACACACGCCAAAGTACTAAGTCAAGAGAGGTCCCATATCCCTCTCATGTGGTTAGCATGCAAAAGCGCTTGGCTTAGTGACACAAGTAACTCGGTCCTTGGGGACTTAGGCACCATTCCATTCACACCCAACAGATCACACCGACATCCATTGTGCCCAAGTCATGAAACAATTTTATTTTCAGTTTTTAGTTTTTGACTTTACAAAGTAACCAAGCACAAGGTGCTGAGCATAATGATAATAATAATTTGTGTGATCAAGGTTATCGACTAAGTCGATAACCGCCTAATTCTTGGTAACTAAGTTGCTAAGCATGACGCCAAGAAAGACAATAAAAGAGCATAATTAAATCACCGGCTCTAATCCACCAAATGATATTAATAACTTATGTTTTGTAAGGGGATAACAATTTAAAGGCAACCATGCAATAGGAATAGCTACCTCTAATCGAGAAAATTACTTTGACGCAAAAGCATGCATACATACAATTTGGCAGCAAAGAAGGCAGTGAAGGCGCCTACTGATGCGTGTAAAGACCCGCTAGGTAGACCCAATGTGGCAAAGGTACAGGGTTCATAGCAGTAACTCATTACGATATTTTTCAGTAAAGAAAAATATGATACGACAGTAAAACAAAAGACATGAGTTCTTTTTTTCTCTAGGATGTCACCGCTAAACAAAACTTCAAAATAAAACTCGTCGATCCCATGTAGGCAAAGCCGACGGACGGGCACAGCGGTGACCAAAAAGGCGGTGCCTCAGGGAGAAGACCACTACTGGGAAGAGCATTCCTCCCTCAGTCCAGAAGGATACCGACGACGTCGGTGCGTTTGGGAAGAGGATGACAAAAGCACCCAGCAAGCTGGTGTCGCCGTTCAAGCCGCACATAAGGCGTCCGGAAGTGCACGTCGACATGGCCATGGAGGTGAGGGAGCTGGTATGTAACGATGAAAGACTCAATAGGTATGTTAATATCTCCACACTTTTACCGATACATAAAAGTCCATGGAGCGTGCGTGCGCCATGGCAGTGGGTGTGCAAGTCCTGTCATGTCCCAACGGCTCTGTGCCTGTGCGCATTTATTGCGTGTCAGTGCTTTCCGCCCCTAGGTCTGGCTCAGACCTAACCCCCCCCATCACCTCCACGTCCTGTCCAAGCCATGGACCGAGCCATGGGCTAAGCTCACCAGGGGGCTTAGCCCTAGCTCATGGTCTTTCTCCTCGGGCTATAAGACCTCCCCCTTGTCCTCCTTGGCTTCTTTTACACACTTCACCCTTGCTCTCGGTTATGTGGAGCTCTAAACACCCAGACCTCCTTGGCCACCATTGATGACCTTGGAGCTCCTCGGTGCAGTGAGTACCCAGTGGCTCCCTCTCTCGACCTCTGCTCCATTTTGCTCCTCTAACTTCCTGGAAGTTTTAACCCTAACTCCATTTGGGTTGACCTTTTCAGGAAAGGGCTAATTGGAGTTTGGAGCTTTTGGCCGTGGAGCTCATCGTCTTCACCATCGCCGATCCTCCTCTCCTCCGACCTCCTCAACACCTCCAGGACCTCCTGTAACCTCTTGGTAGTCCTTAGTTGTCGGGCACTGCATGTATAGTTGTTATGAGCTTTACTTCAAATTTTGCTCTCTGACGTGTGCTTCGTCGTCTGCCCTCTCCGCTCACACTGCTCAGGCCACCCCGCCACCGAATGGTCGGTGTGTGCAAGAACACTATTGCGCACACGTTGGTGCCCTTGGATGGCGCCGGCGAGGTCCATGTCACCGGCGGCAAGCCGTGAAACATCCTCGGTTGTTGTCGGACGGGGATGTCTTTGTGCCATTGTCATACAGGACCTCCCCGTGTAGATCTCAACCGTGTAGGTCCTCCCCGTGTAGATCTCAACTGTGTAGGACCTCCTCGAGGTCATCTTAGCCATCTTGGTCCTCCCCGAGTTGATCTTAGCCATTTAGGTCCTCCCTCAGAAAATCTAGACCATTAGGGTCCTCCCTCGGAAAATCTAGACCGTCCAGGTCCTCTCTCGAGAGATCTTGACCGTTTAGATCTTCCTTGGGAAGATCTTGATCGTTTAGATCTTCCTTTGGAAGATCTCAGCCATTAAGGTCCTCCCTCGCTGGATCTGGACCGTCCCGGTCTTCCCTCGATTGTTTTGGTCCGTTGGATGCAGCATCAACGGCCATGACCTCCTCCCCGCCGCAGCGCTAAGCAGCCGGAGGACATGGACCGTTGATCCAAGATCAACGCCCATGTTCTTGGACTTGGGGCGCGCGTCGTGGCAGAGCCACTGGGAGGTCTTGGGCCGTCCGATCCAGGATCAACGGCTCATGTCCTCCCGCTCCGTTATTGGTTTTTAGAAAATCTAGAGAGCTCTTATTTGTGATCTCAAAAATGTAATAACTTTGAAAATGCATAACTATTTTATTTTTAATCCAAATGAGTTGATTCAAATTTCTGCAGCTCTGGTTTGACCTGGGGTCTAATCTAAAAATAGTTGTGAGCTCAGTTCGGCTCCAGAAAAGAGTTTGCCAAAATAGTTTAGAAATAGGTTTTAATTGTTATCCTTTAAATGGTGTTTAACTTATAAAATGCATAAGTAATTCTCTGTAGATCATTTTTGAGTGAATCCAACTTTGTTGGCTTCCTCTATTAGTGCACTAATTGTTAGAATAGGATTTAGGCATGTCACTATTTTCAAAAGAATTGTGGGTGCATTTTAGTTGTGCTTATTTTCATGTCTTTGGAAAATTATAGAAAGTGCATAATAGCTCCAAATGAGATGAATCCAATTGGGTTGTTCATCTTATGAGGTGCTTGTTTTACTGTAAAAATTTCAGTTGCACCACCTTTCTAGAAATTTTTGCTAAACAATTTAATTATGTGAATAGTAGCAGTTTGCAATTTTTAGGCTGAGCAGAATTGTTTTGCTCATATCTTTTGCATTAAGAATCCAAATCAATTAGTTCTTATTGCAAAATTCTCTTAAAATCATGCTCTAGATTCTGTAGAAATTTCAGAGCATTTGGAGCAGGTTTGCTGTGGTGTCTTCTTGGTTTTCTTCGTTCTTATCGATTCTTTTCGCCTTTTCGATTAGGTGTCGACGAGTGTGTTGTTCCCGTGAGCGATACTCTGCAGCAAACTGAGCATAACCAGCAAGGCAAGCAGTTTAATCATATCCCATTATTGTCCCTTTACTTTAAAAGTTAATACTTTGTTTCACTTATATGTATGCATGCTACTTTGTGTTAATTTATCGATTAGTCAAGCCTATAGATGCATACTCTGTAGGTAAATGTTCATTCTCTACTACTAAGCCTAGGACTATCTTGCTGTGATTTAGAGTTCGATGGATGGACTCTTATCACTTAGTAGTTTACGTGATGATGCTTAGAAATGCTTAGATAACAGTAGAAATGAGCGGTTGTCGACATTATGTCGATGACCTTGATCACACAAAAATTATTATTCCATTATGTCCATCTTGTGCTTTGTTACTTTGTAAAGAAATAAAAATAAAAACAAAACTGTTTGACTTGGGCACAATGGATGTTGGTGTGATCTGTTGGGTTGAACGGAATGGTGCCTAGGTCCCCAAGGACCGAGTTACTTGCTCCATTGATCCAAGCACTTTTGCGTGCTAACCACATGAGGGGGATATGGGACCTCTCTTAACTAAGTACTTTGGGGGTGTTAATTATGAGCTGGATGGTGGGTGTTTTCAAAATGTGTTGTGTTGTGAGGGGAGCATTAGCAGATCGGTTGTAAGCTGGCTAATGTATCTTTCTCTCGTGAGTTGTGGCTCTTAATTAGCATCATCCATTGGAAATATCTCGTAGGACTTAGCCGTGCCGGCATACCAAAGGAAGTGTGCTAAATAGCTTGGCGAAAAGGCGGTCTGGCGTGTGGGTACATTGGTACACCCCTGTAGGGTTAAATCTATTCGAATAGCCTCGTTCTAGGTTATGGACACGCTTGGTGATTTCCCGCAAGAACTAGACTCAACCATTTAATTAAAACTTGTTGGGTGGTATGAATTGGGTAATTCATACTATTGTTGTGGTGACTAGTGGATTAGTCACTTCCAGGTTGTTCTTGTTGTTGGTTATTATTATTGTATCGTTGTTACTTCAACAATTAAAAATGCTTTGTCAAATTGCTTTCAATCTATTATATTATTGCAAATGAAAACTTGCTTTATGCTAAAATGAGCCTAAAGCCTTCCACTTAAATAAAGCTTGCATGTAGTTAACTATAGTCCTGTTATACTACACGTCAGTCTTGTGAGTACATTTTTGTACTCATTTACTTTGCTTAATAACTTTGTTGCAGAGGAGGTAGAGCCCAAAGGGCTTTACTTTTCTTAGATGTGTCATGTTGGGAAGACTAGCTAGCGGCCCGGTTAGTTGCCTTGTGGGCTAAAGGCAAACCTTGTGGTTTCTTTTGTTTATCGCCATCTTATGGCTTTTGCTTCCATTGTGTTATCTTTCTTAGTTGTATTTGGCCGGTCGGCCCTTTTGTAATAACTCTCTATATTATGTATGTCTTTTATTCCAATGTGCTTTGGTTCTATGTCTTGTATGATATTGATGCACGATTTTGTAAAGGGTGTGTATACCGCATTTTGAAGTATACATATCTCAAGACACGGGTTATTTTGTTTATGATGTTAGGGTCAATGGATGACTAAACATTACAAGCTAAATAAACCGGGTCCTCACAAAGTTGGTATCGAGCCATCTCGACCGTAGTAACCCTAGCTTGGTTGTCCTTAGGATATTTTGAAAAACCTATTTTCAAAATGTCAAATGGTTTATGAAAGCTTAAGTAAATTCTCTACTTTTAGTCCTTACCTATCTTAGCTTTCTTATTTCATCTCACTCTAATTTGAGTTTTAAAAAGGTTGATTCCCTCTCCTTCCCTCAAAAGATAGCGTTATCGTTTAATTGGGTTTTGGGAATCAATGAGATTGGCAAATTGAAGTGTTAGCTGCCCTTTTTCAAGGTTTTGAAGTTTCTGGAGTCGGTGAATTCGGCCAAGAGCTTAGATGCAAAATCTGGACAGCAAGCATCAAATTTCCGGACAGCAATCTCAAGATTCTAATTAGGGTAGATAATGAGAGGATAATTCAACTGAAACATGTGGGAATAAAAGGGTAAGATGTGATATTAGTTAGCTAAGTATCTAACACGTATTTTATTGGTTTTACCTTGCTTTATAGAAGTGTTAGGAGTTGGAGTAGTGTGCTGAAATTTTATCTTCTCAACCAATTACTCGTTCATTCAATACGAGTTAGTTGTGTCGGGAAGTTGGCTTTTAATCTTATGTTTTCCTTGCTGGTTTAGAGCCTTTTTAGAAGCTTTTAAGGTTCGTTTACTTGCTGTTTGGCTTTCGTTTAGGGTGATGTCCCATTCCCCTAGTCGATAGCTCTTCGCTTTCTTTAACTTCTCATTTTTGGGTTTTTGGTTGCTAACCTCTTTCCCCTTTTAGCAGGATGGCCGGTCAGACTCAGAGTGGCCAAGGCGATCCACCGTCCGGATGAGGAGCTTCCTCCTCCTCCGACCATGGCCGAGGTTCTTATGCAGATTGAGCGTAACCGTTCGGAGGACAAAAGGGTCCTGGAGGTTATCGCTCACAACATCTCCACTCTCTCTGGTGCCTCTGGATCAGGGGGAGGAAGTGGACATCAGCAGCGTGGGGGACTTGCAGAGTTCCTTCGCACTCAGCCGCCCACTTTCTCCGTGTCCGAGGACTCCACCGGATGCGAGACGATTGCTTGGCTCGTTGAGCGGAAGCTCAACATCGCCGGTGCTGAGGAGCAGGAGAAGGCACTGCTTGCATCCCATCACCGGAGGGTGCGGCTCTTTCATGGTGGGAGAACTTTTCGCCATACTGCCCGCAGCCACACCGCCTCTTGGGAGGAGTTCCGTGTTGCCTTCCGGCGGTCTCATATCCCTGCCGGTGTGATGAAGCTGAAGAAGAAGGAGTTTCTTGCACTCAAGCAAGGGCGCAACTCGGTCACGGAGTACTTGTACGAAGTTCAACCATCTGCTCGTTATGCTCCGAGGAGGTGGCCACCGATGAGGCCAAGCAGAGAAGTTCATGGATGGCTTGTCCGAGGAGCTTGTGACAAGCTCTCCATCGCTGACTTCCCGACTTCCAGATCTTGGTGGACAAGGCCATCGCTTCGAAAGCACAAGGGGCGAAGGCGGTGGATTCCCATAGCGCAAGTGGGAGGCCCACAAGTCGCCCCGCCAGCTCTTTCCGTCCTCGTTTTGGGCAGTCTCAGGGGTCCCATTCTCGAGCTTTGCACCCCGAGGTTGCTAGCACTGCCCTCGTCCTTTGCGTGCCGTGCCCCAATCACGCACTGCGAGCAGCAGGTGGCCCCGCAACCCGGCCGCCGGGTCACTTGCTTGCTCAGAACCAAAAGGGGCATTATGCAAACCAATGCCCTAAGAAGACTGGAGCAGCCCCTCGTCCTAACGGAGGACGCGGGAAAGGAGGTGGTCCTTCATAGGATCAAAAGATTGTCCCCGTAGCCCAAGGCGTGGGCAGCGGTCGCGTCAACGCCATCTCTGCTGAGGAGGCATAGGAGGCACCTGACGTCGTGTTAGGTACGCTTCTTGTTAACTCACATCCTCGCCATCGCTTTTGTTCGATTCAGAGCATCTCATTCTTTGTATCTCGTCTTTTCTTTGCTGCTAGTGATCTTCTTTTTCGCCATTTGTTGGTCCCGTTGCTTATTCACTCTCCCGGTTCGGAGTTGAGAGCTGAATTGGAGTGCAAGGATGTTCCTATCGAGATTGAGGGAGTAAGATTTTTGGCAAATCTTATTCTCCTCAATGCAGCGAGCTTAGATGTGATTCTAGGCATGGATTGGTTGTCTCAGCACATGGGGCAAATCGATTGCGCCCGGAAGCTCATCTACCTCACAAGTCCATCCGGCGAGCAGGTTCGCTTTTCACCGAAGCTGCATGGTCCACATCTCTTCGCACTTGAAGTGAAGCCAGCTCCGGATATTCGTGAAGTCCCAATGGTATGTGACTTCATGGACGTCTTTCCCAAAGATCTTCTGGGGATGCCACCGGTTCAGGACTCGAAGTTCGTTATTGAGTTGGCTCGGTGCATCGCCCGATTTCAAAGAGGCCCTACCGGATGCCACTGAATGAGTTGGTGGAGTTGAAGAAGCAACTTAATGAGCTTCAAGAGAAGGGTTTCATCCGCCCTAGCTCATCTCCGTGGGGTTGTCCGGCCATCTTCGTAAAGAAGAAGGGCGGTACTTGGCGATAAAGGCCGACACCGCTCGCTTAATGAAGTGACGGTAAAGAACAAGTATCCTTTGCCCCGCATCGATGATCTCTTTGATCAATTATCTGGAGCTCAGGTTTTCTCCAAGATTGATTTGATAGTGGGATATCATCAAGTTCGTATCCGGCCTGAGGATATTCCCAAGACGGCTTTCTCCACTCGCTATGGTTTGTATGAGTATACCGTCATGTCGTTCGGCTTGACCAATGCTCCTGCCTTGTTCATGAACCTCATGAATTCGGTGTTTATGGAGTATTTGGATAAGTTTATCGTGGTCTTCATCAATGATATTCTTATCTACTCCAAGAACGATGAGGAACACGCCGAGCATCCAAACATGTGTTGGGCAAAGCCGCGAGAGCACAATTTGTACCAGAGCGCGGTTCAGCAAGTGCACGCTCGTTGAAGGAAGTGGCCTTCTTGGGCCATGTGCTTTCAGCAGAGGCGAGTCATGATCCTAGCAAGGTCGCGATGTGCTTCCTCGAGTCGGCCGGATCGGTAACCGGCGCGGAGTTTTCTCGGCTTAGCGGGATACTTTCGTCGCTTTATCGAGAACTTCTCCAAGATCGCGAAGCCGATGATTGAGTTGCTCAAGAAGGACAAGAAGTTCTTGTGGTCCGATGCTTGTGAGGAAAGTTTCCAAGTACTCAAGAAGCGTTTGACCACCGCTCCCGTTCTCGTTCTTCCCGATATTCATCGGAGCTTCGATATCTATTGCGATGCTTCTCGGCGAGGCCTCGGTTGTGTCCTTATGCAAGAAGGCAAAGTAGTGGCCTATGCATCAAGGCAATTGAGACCTCATGAACTCAACTACCCTACCCATGACTTGGAGCTAGCTGCTGTGATTCATGCGCTTAAGATTTGGCGACATTACCTTATCGGTAATCATTGTGAAGTGTATTCGGGTCACAAAAGCTTGAAGTATTTGTTCACCCAGCCAGATCTGAACCTCAGGCAAAGGAGATGGTTGGAATCGATCAAGAACTATGACGTGGGTATTCACTACCATACAGGCAAGGCTAGTGTCGTTGCCGATGCGCTTAGTCGCAAAGCGCATTGTAATGCCTTGTTGCTCAAGGAGCATCAGCCCTCTCTTCTGGAGGAATTTCAGTGTCTCAACTTAGGTTTGGTTGAGCATGGTTTCCTCGCTACCTTGGTTGTGCAACCAACCTTGGTGGATCGTGTCAAGGCCGCTCAACAATCGGATCCTGGAGTGAACAAAATCAGGCAAAATGTGAAGAACGGAACAACCAAGTGCTTCTCTGAGGATGAGCTTGGTGTTGTGAGGTTCGGGCAACGCCTTGTGGTTCCAAAGGACATGGAGTTGCAGAATTTGATCCTCCGCGAAGCCCATAATTCGCCTTTGTCCATTCATCCCGGGGCCACAAAGATGTATCAAGATCTCCGTCAAGGATTTTGGTGGGCCCGAATGAAGAGGGAGATTGTGAAATTCGTTGCCGAGTGCGACGTGTGTTGTCATGTGAAGGCCGAGCATCAGCGTCAACCGATCGCTTCAGCCCTACCGTTCTGAATGGAAGTGGGATTCGATCGGGATGGATTTTATTACCGGTCTACCCAGGTCACCGAAGGGAAATGATGCCATTTGGGTTGTCATTGATCGGTTGACTAAAGTGGCACACTTTCTTTCAGTCAAGACCAAGATTCGTACCGGTCGCCTAGCTGAGCTTTATGTATCCAGGATCGTGAGTTTGCATGGTGTGCCAAAGACGATCGTTTCTGATCGTGGTTCTATCTTCACTTCCCAGTTCTAGCATAGCCTGCAGGAGGCTATGGGAACTCGCCTTTCCTTCAGCACAGCATATCATCCCCAAATTGATGGTCAGACCGAGAGGGTCAACCAAGTTTTGGAAGACATACTCCGTGCTTGTGTTCTTTCCTATGGGAAGCATTAGGAGAAATGCTTACCATTCGCCGAGTTTTCTTACAACAACAGCTTCCAAGCCAGTCTCGGCATGGCACCTTTCGAGGCCTTATACGGGAGAAAGTGCAGAACCCCGTTGAACTGGTCTGAGATCGGCGAAAGATCTTTCTTTGGTCCGGACTCGATCAATGAGGCCGAGAGTCAAGTTCAGCTTATTCGTGAGCATCTTCGCACAGCTCAATCCAGGCAAAAGAGCTATGCGGATCGCCGTCGTCGTGAGTTGAGTTTTGAGCCTAATGACTTTGTTTATCTCAAAGTCTCTCCGTTGAAGGGCCATCAACGCTTTCGCCAAGGGCAAGTTAGCTCATCGGTATGTGGGTCCCTACCGCATTATCGAGAAGAAAGGAGTTATCAGGAGGTCCCGGGCGAGAAGCCCAAGACACTCGAGAGGGGAGGTCTCGGACAAAGCGGTCCAAGGACTCAAGAGGAGGTCCCGCACTCAGATCTGCACAAGGGAGGTCCGAGGGTCAAGATCTCAAGGGAGGACCTCAACGGTCCAGATCAAAGGGTGCAGGGGAGGTCCTGACCAACAGGAATATTCAAGGTTAGGAGGGTGGTCTTTATAAAAGACCAGCAAGGACCGAGAAGGTGGTCTTTGCAAAACAACCAGGAGGAGGTCCTGGAAACAAGGAAAACACGCAGCAAAGCAAAGCCGTTCAATTGGAATCGGGCGGCCCAAAAAGGAAAGGAACGTTCGGACCATCCAAACGTTACCTCACAATTGAGCCATCAGATCCAGATCGAATGGCGCACAACAAAGGGGCTGTTCGGACCAAGCGAACAGACCAACGAGACTAGGCCGTCTGATTGAAATCGGACGGCTAGGAGGGAAAGGGGATGTTCGGACCGAGCTAACGTGCCCTTAGGATCGGGCCATCCAAACCACATCGGATGGTCCTAAGGTTATGAAGGCAAAGCCTCAAGTGATACAGCCACGAGAATCAAAGATGGGTCCAAGCGCTAAGGAGGTCTTGGACCTAAGGAGGTCGGAACCTTTGGATCCAACTAAGGAAGGACCTAGACGGCTAAGATCTCCAGAGCGGAGGTCCTAATGGGCAGATCCTAACAAGGGGAGGTCTGAGTGGCTAGATCTCAACGAGGGGAGGTCTGAGCGGCTAGATCTCAACGAGGGGAGGTCTGAGCGGCTAGATCTCAACAAGGGGAGGTCTGAGCGGCTAGATCTCAACAAGGGGAGGTCCTAGAGGACGCTGAGGAGGTCCACAGGACAAAGGAAGGTCCGAGGGGACCAGGGGAGGTCTATTTGAACGCTAGGAAGGTCCAAATAGATCGAGGAGGTCTCAAGAGGGCACCTTTGGGAGGTCCAGAGAAACTCTAGAGCGCCCAAGAGAACTCTGGGGGTTCCAAGACAACAGGAGAGGTCCACGGGAGGTCCAAAGAAACAAAACCAAGCGTGGCTTGAGGGACCAAAGAGGTTTTGAAACACAAACCCGAGTGGGTCAATGTAAAAACCCCAAGCAAGGAGAGGTTCAACAGAGGAGAGATAAGAGAGAGAGGTCTGGATCTTGAAGAGATTCAAACCAACCAAGAGAGTTAAGAGAGAAGAGACAAACCAGGGGCACACGGAGAGGCTTCGGAGAACCGACAGCCCGAGGGCAGCAAAGACACCATAGAGAGCCTCAAACGGCAAGGAACACCAACAAAGAACTTAGTTAAGGTTTGATTAATTCCAATTGAACTCTCCAGATTTCAAAATCTCAAGTTAAGCTTTGGATTCTCAATAAAGCCAAATGGTTACTTTTATTTTGAAAACTTGGCAAGAACTTTAAGGAAAACGGGACGTTACAAACCTTCACCCCTTAAGGGAATCTCGACCCCGAGATTCAGGCTGAACTAGGGAATAGGTGGGGGAACTCCTTCCTGAGGTCCTCTTCACATTCCCAAGTTGCTTCGGCTTCAGAGTGGTTGCTCCATTGCACCTTGCACAGCTTGGTGGTCTTGTTCCTTGTAACTCTCTCTAACACGTCCAAAATCTTGATGGGGTGCTCTCTGTAAGTGAGGTCTTCTTGGAGGTCCACAGCTTCTAAAGGCATTTGGTCCTCTGGCACCCGCAAACATTTCTTCAGCTGTGACACATGGAAGACATTGTGAACTCCAGCAAGCTGAGGAGGGAGGTCCAACTTGTAGGCTACTCACACCTTCTGCAAGGACTGGAAAGGGTCCAATAAATCTTGGAGCAAGCTTCCCACTAACTCTGAACCGCTGCATACCCTTGAGAGGTGATACTTTGAGGTAGACTTGTTCTCTTGGGACAAAAGCTAGGTCTCGACGTCTAATATCTGCGTAGCTCTTTTGCCGAGTTTGAGCAGTCCTTAACTTCTCCCTAATTGATCTCACTTGATCTTCAGCTTCTCTCAGCAGGTCCGGGCCAAGAACTTGGCCTTCACCTGATTCTGTCTAGTATAAGGGAGTCCTACACTTTCTCCCATAAATAGCTTCAAAAGGGGACATTTGGAGGCTCGCTTGGTAGCTGTTATTGTAGGAAAATTCTGCATATGGTAACATCTTGTCCCAACTAGATTGCCTTTCTAGAGCACAAGCTCTCAGCATGTCCTCAAGGACTTGGTTAACTCTCTCGGCTTGGCCATCTGTTTGTGGGTGGTATCAGTCTTGAAGTTGAGGCTCTGTGCCCAAGGCATCATGTAGCTTTTGCCAAAATTTGGAGGTGAATTGAGATCCTCCGTCCAAACTATCTTCTTTGGAACACCATGCAAGCATACAACCTTTGCCATGTAAATTTCTGCCAGCTTGTCTCCAGAATAGGTAGTCTTCACAGGAAAAAAGTGAGCCATTTTTGTTAACCTATCCACAATGACCCAAATAGAATCAAAACCAGCTTGGGTACGAGGTAAACCAGTTATGAAGTCCATCCCGACCTCTTCCCATTTCCACTCGGGTATGGGTAAAGGCACTAAAAGTCCTCTAGGTCTTTGGTGTATTGCTTTAACCTTTTGGCAAGTGTCACATTTGGCCACAAAATCTACTATTTCTCTCTTCATTTTCGGCCACCAGTACAATTCCTTGATATCTTGGTACATTTTTGTAGCTCCTGGATGTATAGAATACAATGTCTCATGTGCTTCTTTAAGTATCACGCCCTTGAGCTCTGTGTTATTGGGCACACAGAGCCTCTTATCAAATCAGACCGCACCTAGATCATCTATAGAAAACCTTGCAGCCTTCCCTTCTCTTATGTTGGCCTTGATTTCTTGGATGTTAGCATCTCCATCTTGGGCTGCCTTGATCTGTTTTTGCAATTTAGGCTGCACCTCAAGTGCTGCTAAGAACCCTTCTTCCACTAACTCAAGTCTAAGCTTCAAGAATTCTTCATACAAGGCAGGTTGGCTCTCCTTAATCATCAAAGTATTAGCATAAACTTTCCTGCTCAAGGCATCTGCCACCACATTGGCCTTGCCTGGGTGGTAATGGATCCCCACATTGTAGTCCTTAATAAGCTCTAGCCACCTTCTCTGCCTCAAATTCAAATCTGCTTGTGTAAAGATGTACTTTAGGCTTTTGTGGTCAGTGTAGATTTCACACCTATTACCAATGAGGTAATGGCGCCAAATCTTTAAGGCATGAACCATAGCAGCTAACTCTAGGTCATGAGTAGGGTAATTTACTTCGTGGGGCTTCAATTGTCTTGAGGCATAAGCCACTACTCTTCTATCTTGCATTAGAACATAGCCAAGCCCTTGTTTTGATGCATCACAAAAGACTTCAAAATCTTTCCTGACATCTGGAAGAACCAAAACTGGGGCAGAGGTCAACTTTTCCTTAAGCTCTTGGAAGCTTCGATCACACTCTGAGGTCCAAAGGAACTTCTTTTCTTTCTTTAACAGCTGAGTGAGAGGTCTTGCAATCCGGGAGAAGCCTTCAATAAATCTTCTGTAGTAACCGGCCATACCAAGAAAACTCCTGACTTGAGGCACTGTCCTAGGGGGTTCCCAATTGAGCACATCTTGCACCTTGGTGGGATTGACAGACACTCCATCTTTTGACAAAACATGCCCCAAAAAAACCACTTCCTTTAGCCAAAATTCACACTTGCTAAACTTGGCAAAGAGCTGATGAGCTCTCAGCTTCTCCAAAACCGAAAAGAGATGGCTTGCATGCTCCTCTTCACTCTTGGAATATACAAGAATGTCATCAATGAAGACAATGACAAACTTGTCTAGGTACTCCATGAACACTCGGTTCATCAAATTCATGAAATAGGCAGGGGCATTGGTCAGCCCAAAAGACATGACAGTGAACTCAAACAACCCATACCTAGTCGAAAAAGCTGTCTTAGGGATGTCTTCCTTTCGAATCTTGAGTTGGTGATATCCTGTCCTCAAATCTATCTTTGAAAACACAGCAGCTCCCTTCAATTGATCAAACAAATCATCGATTCTTGGCAAAGGATACTTGTTCTTGATGGTGACATCATTGAGAGCTCCGTAGTCCACACACATCCTTTGAGTTCCATCCTTTTTAGGCACAAAAATCACTGGGGCTCCCCAAGGTGAGGAGCTAGGTCTAATAAAACCCTTGCTCTGCAAGTCTTCCAACTGTTTCTTCAACTCCACATGATCTTCAACATGCAATCTGTAGGGCCTTTTGGAGATGGGGGAAGTCCCTAGAACAAGGTTAATGACAAATTCAAGGTCTCTGTTTGGAGGCATTCCTGGGAGCTCATCAGGGAACACATCCACAAATTCTTTAACAACAGGGACATCCTCCAAAACTTGAACTTGAGCACTACAAGATAGGGCTCCTTGGAGCTTCTCTGAGGGGGCCGAAAACTTCACAGTGGTGCCACTAGGGCTGGTTAAAGAGACACTTTTGTTACCACAATCCAACATGGCATGGTGGTTAGCCAGCCAATCCATGCCCAAGATCACATCTAGGGACCTGGTGTCCAAAAGGATAAGGTTGGCTAGAAATTCTACTCCTTCTATGACCAACTTAACTTGTGGACAACCCTGGTTCATGCTCAATTCCGAGCCGGGGGATTGAACCAACAAGGTAGACTTAAGAGCAACAACTCGAAACTGGTGCTTTGCAGCAAAACTCCGAGAAATAAACGAATGGGAAGCTCCAGAGTCAAACAAAAGCTGCACTGCACTTGAATTTACTAGGAACATACCTAGTACCACATCTGAAGAGGTCTGAGCTTCCTCCACTGCGACATGGTTTACACATCCCCTTCCAAAAAACTGGGAGGTCCTGGCTTGAGGAGGTCCTGTGGCCTGAGAGGTCTTTGCAGAGGGAGGTCCTGAGGTAGAGGTCTTCTTGGTGGCTCGATCTTGATGGGCATTGATTGGCAAAATGCCCCACTTGGTGGCACTTGAGCGTGTAATCCCATTGCTTGTGGAGGTCATTAGGGTTGACTTGGTGTCGCTAGTGATTATTGAAATTTGGGTCATGGGCAAGGAGGAGGTCTTGGCAGAGGTCCTGAGAGGTCTAGGAGGTCCTTGGCGCTTGGGTTGGTACTGCACAAAAGCTTTGTGGCGCTGGGGAGGTCTTTGTTGAGCACTGGAAGGCGGCACCTTCCTCTTGAAAGACTCAGAAAGTTCTCTTCGGGACTCCTCAATGAGCATGGCCTTGTTCACCGTATGCTGGAAATCGGGGTAATCGTTGCCAACAACTTGAACTTTGAGACTGGGATGAAGGCCTCGCCTAAAACGCTTATGTCATGCATCATCTGTAGCCACGTCCTCACGAGCGTAACGTGACAACTGAGTAAACTTAGTGAGATACTCACTTACTAACATGCTGCCTTGCTTGAGCTCTCTAAACTCTTCCTTTTTCATCTCTACCTTCCCATCGGGGACATGCGAGTGTTAAAATGACTACTAATTCTGCCCAAGTGATCCTCTGGGGGTCAGCATGTGAGGCACAAAATGTGTCCCACCACTCAGCTGCAGGTCCTTCCAGTTGATGTGAGGCAAACAAAACCTTCTCCCTATCTTCACAGCGAGCAATATCCAACTTTTTCTCTGTTGATCTCAGCCAATCATCTGCATCTAAGGGCTCAGGGGAGCTCGAAAATGTAGCTGGGCGTGTCTTCATGAACTCGACGGACCTTGATTGATGGTGAGTCCGGGGTGGAGGTGGTGGTGGCCGCAGCTTGACTATTACGGCTCATCATGGCAAGTAAAGCATTAGTGGTGCAGCTTTTTGAGCCATTATTTGGTTCATGTTCGCATCATGGAGCTCATCATTTGGGCTTGTGCTGCCATAAACTGCCCAAAACCTGAGTCTGTTGCTGCCACTGGAGGGGGTGGACGTGGAGGCAACTATTCTGGGGGCTCACCCTGACTTGTGGACTGCCGAGTCTGCACCATCTGGACAAAACTCTAAAGGTTTAGAAGGTAAGAGAGAAAGCAGGTTAGGTAAGGGGAATCTGGCTGACAAGATAAGTGAGAACAGAGAGAAAGGTAGAGCATCTATAAAGGGTGACTTGGTTAAACCCAAGAGAAAACCGAAAGGCAGGGGGGCCAAAAGAGGCAACAAAACTTCAAAAGCAGAGGTCTTAAAGACCAAAGCTAAGCGAGACTCAGGACTAGGACCACTAACCCTAACCTTACTACGATTCGGCCCTATGGAAATTACAAAGGCAGGGAGGTCATGTTTAGACTTAAAATCGAGGTTCCAGCAGAGACAAGATAACAAAACTAAAGAAGGAGTTAAGTTGGAAGTAGAACAGGGTAAGAAAAGATTTAGACAAGTTAAGTGCAGCATAGAACCAGAACAAGGAAAGAACCTCCAAACCAATTTTAAGTTGTTTTGCTTTAGAAAATAACTTTTTGAATCAGAACTAAATCGACCTTTCTACCTATGGCCACGTCCTACAGCCGACCAAGGCTCTGATACTAACTGTGACAACCCACCCCGTGATGTACCGCAAGAGGTCCGGGAGGACCTTTTTTTTTTTGCGCTGCGAAGTCACCACGGAAAGATGTGGTAGCACCGCATGGAGCTTCCGAGGAGGTGCGGGACCTCCCGGGAGGTCTTGCGGACCTCCTGGAGGTCTTGGTCCGCCATCGACCTCCCGGAGGTCTTGAGGACCTCTGGAGGTCGTGGCCGCCACCCGCTTCAGTGGCGCCTCGGGCACATCACTAAGAGAGGTCGGCCGGGACCTCCCGAGCTAAAGTCGTGGGACCTCTGGTGGTCTTGCCCTCTGCATCTGAGCTAGTCCCGGGACAACAGAGCTAGCTCGCACAAGAACACAAGCCAATACCACAACCACGAGGTCAAACAAAGATGAAGGGACAAATTAAACTTTATATAATAGGACCTTATGGTCAAGCTTGTTAACAAAAGGTGCCTTCGAGGGCTTACAAAACCAACGAGGACTTACAAGCGGCAACAAGGAGCTCTAGGGCTCAAACACCAAAACAACAAAAGCCATCCAACAAGCACCACATCTTTGTCGGGTGGAGGACATCCTAGGTAGCTTAGTCGTCGAAGAACTCCTCCTCGAAGAGGTCTGCACTGCCCTGCACTTGATCATCCTCATAATCTGCTTTGACACAGGGCTTAAGCCATGAGTACTTGGAATGTACTCAGCAAGTCACAGAGAGCAAAGATGCAATAATAATCATGCTAGGGCTTACCAATTGAGGGCTGTATGGTTAGTTTGCGCAAACCCAGATTTGAACAATAATAATAGTAACAGATTGAAAAGCAGCAAGGTAAAATCATAGTACATAATACTTTTGATGTTTAAAAAGGTGGAGTGAGCACCAACTCACAGCCACAACCAAAATGAAGGAGTTAGGTCACACCCGTGACAGTCCTCACCCAAAACCCACTCCAGAGCACCCACTCCAGAGGTCCAAACCAACCCTGGACCACTACCCGAGCCAACCTTTACCCCTCTGGAGCTCGCCAAGGTCTCTTGAGGCAAAGCCAAGGCATCTCGCGGAAGTGTCCGGTGGCACAAGCTTTGAAACATCTACCCCTTGCACCATTTCCTTCGAGCATGTCCATGACCAAGGACTTGGCTATTGAATAGATTTTACACTCAGAGGTGTACAACTTTACCCACAATCCACGATCTCTAGCGGGATGGGTTAGGTCACCCTTGCTCACTTCCTAAGGTGAGCAGATCTAGAGAGCGCAGCAAGGCCTTTACCAAGCTTTGGCTGACTCGAGGCTGCCCGCTAAGGTTTCATAATCCTCTAGTGGTCTAGAAATCCACGGGGTTATGGGGTGCCCCTCTTGCGCCAATCTAATCACACGCTCAACCACAACAGCCCCAAGCTATCTCATCGCTAATTATTCAGCCTGACCATTCCCATAAAATGATCTTATGGTTGCCTTTGTTTGGTCGATTAAGCAGACATAAAGTGAAGTCCTTAATTGTGCTAAGGCAAGACTTCCACAAACCCAGCTGTGCATAGCACCCACTACTCACTCCCTACCTTCTTGCCTCAGCAAAACCATTTGTATTAACCCATGCCAAAAGACCACCCAGTCTTGGCTGTGATTTAACCAAGTGATCTCACACCACGTCCAACACTGACTTAGGCGTCCTGCCATAGCTGCTCAACAGTGGCACCAACCACACATTTCATAAGTCATTAGTCAAGATTATTAGAGATGAAGCATGATATGACCGAACCACGTATTCTAAGCAAGGCTATAAAGACCTACGATCCCCCATGTTGGCAAATAACAAAGAACACCAACTAAATTATCCACCCTAAGGCTCACAAGGTGAACATGACAACATGACGGAGATAAGGTATAAAGGAGGCATAACAGCAAGTAGGCAAGTAACTACATCCCAAACCATTTTCTTATAAACATAGCCATGCATGATAAAGTAAAACCGAAATACATTTGCAAAACTTGGTTCAAGATGATCAAAAGGAGGTCTGTGGCTTGCCTTGGTCAAGTAGTGGAGAGCCTTTAGTAGAGAGAGCTGGGTCCAAGATCTCCTCAATCTCGTGATCTACACGTTCGCAAGAAAGCCAAATAAGCAAAACCACACTAAGCCAAAGAACTTCAAAAGAACCAGAAAGGACTCAAACCAACTCAGCCAAAAGGAAACCAAGAGGCTTAACACAGCCTCAAAGAGCTCTTGGGGAAGGTTCTTGCGCAAGGAAGAACCGAAAGCGAGAGGAGGCGATGAAGGAAGGAATGAGCAAGCGGTTACAAAGGCTCGCCTTCCGTGCTATATATAGCCGGAGTTGGTAGTGTGCACCACAAGGAAAACTTCGATGGACGTGCGAGCAATCGGGACAACTAGGGCAGGGCTTGCCCTAAAAGAATTGAAATAAAGTACCTCGGATGTATTTGCATTTAATGTGACCCAACACCTATTAAATCGCATGAGTTCGAGGCAAGAGCAATAATTACAAGGTGATGAGAGGTGGTAAGTGGGGCCGATCAAAAGGGTGCACCACTAGTCAAAGAGGTGGCCCCACCGCAAGGGTCATCCCCACCAAAGACCATCTTTGTGAGGTCTTGGGCGAGAAGCCCAAGACACTCGAGAGGAGGTCTGAGACAGGAGGTCCAAGGACTCAAGAGGAGGTCTGGCACTCAGATCCGCACAAGGGAGGTCGAGGTCAAGATCTCAAGGGAGGACCTCAACGGTCTAGATCAAAGGGTGCAGGGGAGGTCCTGACCAACAGGAATATTCAAGGTTTGGAGGGTGGTCTTTATAAAAGACCAGCAAGGACCGGGGAGGTGGTCTTTGCAAAACAACCAGGAGGAGGTCCTGGAAACAAGGAAAACGCACAGCAAAGTAGAGCCGTTCGATTGGAATCGGGCGGCCCAAAAAGGAAAGGAACGTTCGGACCATCCAAACGTTACCTCACAATTGAGCCATCAGATCCAGATCGAATGGCGCACAACAAAGGGGCTATTCGGACCAAGCGAACAGACCAACGAAACTAGGCCGTCTGATTGAAATTGGACGGCTAGGAGGGAAAGGGGACGTTCGAACCGAGCTAACGTGCCCTTAGGATCGGGCCATCCAAACCACATCGGATGGTCCTAAGGTTATGAAGGCAAAGCCTCAAGCGATACAGCCACGAGAATCAAAGATGGGTCCAAGCGCTAAGGAGGTCTTGGACCTAAGGAGGTCGGAACCTTTGGATCCAACTAAGGAAGGACCTGGACGGCTAAGATCTCCAGAGCGGAGGTCCTAATGGCCAGATCCTAACAAGGGGAGGTCTGAGCGGCTAGATCTCAACAAGGGGAGGTCTGAGCCGCTAGATCTCAACGAGGGGAGGTCTGAGCGGCTAGATCTCAACAAGGGGAGGTCTGAGCGGCTAGATCTCAACAAGGGGATGTCCTAGAGGACGCTAAGGAGGTCCACAGGACAAAGGAAGGTCCGAGGGGACCAGGGGAGGTCTATTTGAACGCTAGGAAGGTCCAAATAGATCAGAGGAGGTCTCAAGAGGGCACTGGGAGGTCCAGAGAAACTCTAGAGCGCCCAAGAGAACTCAGGGGTTCCAAGACAGCGTGGAGAGGTCCATGGGAGGTCCAAAAGAAACAAAACCAAGCGTGGCTTGGAGGGACCAAAGAGGTTTTGAAACACAAACCCGAGCTGGGTCCTTAACAGAAAAACCCCAAGCAAGGGAGAGGTTCGAACAGAGGAGAGATAAGAGAGAGAGGTCTGGATCTTAAAGAGATTCAAATCAACCAAGGGAGTTAAGAGAGAAGAGACAAACCAGGGGCACACGGAGAGGCTTCGGAGAACCGACAGCCCGAGGGCTGCAAAGACACCACAGAGAGCCTCAAACGGCAAGGAACACCAACAAAGAACTTAGTTAAGGTTTGATTAATTCCAATTGAACTCTCCAGATTTCAAAATCTCAGGTTAAGCTTTGGATTCTCAATAAAGCCAAATGGTTACTTTTATTTTGAAAACTTGGCAAGAACTTTAAGGAAAACGGGACGTTACACATATCTCCTCTATGAGCCCATAGTAGGAGCTCCTCAGCCCATCGGTACTGGATGCATCTATGTGGACACCGCTGTTCTGGTTAGTGCTCTTTATATCCTGAGGCTGCGTATAGAATGTGTACCCATTTATGTCGTATTCTCGCCATGTCACAACTGTAAATGTTGGCCCTTTTACCAACCATGTCAGCATGTCACTTGACGAGCTCCTAGCGAGTCGCTCCTTCAACCATTGGTTGAACCGACTGTTATGTTGTCTCGTGATCCAAACATATGGCCACTCCAGATTCTATTACTGAAGCACGTCCTTATGCTGGTCGATATACGGGGACACTTCAGTCATGTGTTGTAAGACCGTGCAATGGACTTGAGCATAGCATCCATATCTGGAGTGATTGCTTTCCTTCCGATGGTCCCGATGCCCTCGAGCCTCCCCTCATGGTGAGATCGAGGCACACCTATCAGTTCGATCTGAGCCATGTAATCGACGCAGAACTCAATGACCTCTTCGGTTGCATAACCTTCGATGATGCTGCCCTCCGGTCGAGATCGATTCCGTACATAGGACTTGAGAATTCCCATGAACCTCTCAAATGGGTACATGATACGTAGGAACACGGGCCCGCACATCTTTATCTCCCTCACAATGTGAACAATGAAATAGACCATGATATCGAAAAACGATGGAGGGAAATACATCTCAAGATCACATAAAGTCATCACCACCTCGCCCTACAGAGCATCTACTCCTTCGGGATCGATGACCTTCTAAGCAATTGTGTTAAAGAAATAACACAGCCTCATGATTGTCTCTTGGACCTTGATCGACAAGATATTTCTAATTGCAACAGGGAGCATTTGTGTCATCAGCACATGACAATCATGAGACTTCATGCCAATTAACTTTAAATCTTCCATCGAAACAAGTTTCTTCATGTTGGCGGAGTAACCGGACGAAACTTTCACACCATGCAAACAATGGCACAGTTCAGTTCTCTCGGCTTTGGACAAAGTATAATAAGCAGGGGGAAGATACGTTCGTCCTTTATCGGTCTTTGTTGGTGCTAACTTAGGTCTGATGTCCATATCAACCCAGTCAAGCTGTGTGTTGACACCATCCTTAGTTTTGTCATGAATGTTCAGTAAGAGACCAATCAAGCTGTCACATACATTCTTCTCTACGTGCATGATGTTGATGTAGTGGCGAACTTCTAGGTGCTCCCCATAAGATAAGTCCCCAAATATTGATCTCTTCTTCCAGATGTTCTTCTCACGGGTCCTCGATTTACATCCCTTTCCGAGCATATCTAAATCCTTAACCATATCATAGACCTCTTTTCCGCTTAAATGCCTTAGAGCTGAACTGTCCTCCTTCTCTCCATCGAATTATTTCTTCATCCTGCGGTATGGGTGAGCCCTCCGAAGGAACCTACGATGACGCGTGTACACGGTTTTGCGCGAGTGATTCAGTCACACACCCTCAGTATCATCTAAGCAGTGAGTACATGCTTTGGCCCCTTTTGTACTTTGGCCTAATAGGTTAGCAAGGGCAGGATAATCATTTATGGTGCAAAACAACAAGGAACGTAAAGTGAAGTTCTCTCATTTGTACGCATCCCATATCTGTACCCCTTCAATCTATAGTATTTTTAGATCTTCCATCAATGGTGCTAGATACATATCAATATCATTCCCAGGTTGCTTCAGCCCTTGGATAAGTATTGACAACAAAATATAGTTCCGCTTCATACACAATCAAGGAGGAAGGTTGTAGATACAGAGCGTCACGGGCCAAGTGCTATGTCGGCTGCTCATGTTACCGAAATGATTCATTCCATCTGTACTCAATCCAAACCTTATATTCCTCGGTTCTGCACTGAAGTCTACAAACCTCCTATCAATGTTTTTCCACTGGGCAGAATCAGCAGGGTGTCTTAGCTTTCCGTCATTCTTATGCTCCTCTAAGTGCCAATGCATTAGTTTTGCATTCTTTGGGTTCGCAAAAAACCGCTTCAAACGGGGAATTATAGGAAGATACCACACCACCTTAGTAGGAGGTCCTTTCTTCACCTCGATTCCCTCGTCATCATCTGATTGATTCTTACGCTTGTATCGGGATACGTTGCACACTAGACATACATGCATGTTTGTATACTCGTTACGGTAGAGGATATAGTCGTTCGGACATGCATGTATTCTTTGTACTTCCATTCCCAATGGACAAAGAACTTTCTTGGCTTTGTAGGCGGTTTTGGGCAACTCGTTTCCCTTTGGAAGCATGTCCGCTAAGAGACCTAATAGCCTCGTGAAACTCTTGTCGGACTAACCGTTGCTTGCCTTCAATTTCAGCAGTTCAAGCACAGATGACAACCTTGTGTATTCCGACTTGCAGCCCAGGAACAAAGGTTTCTTCGAGTCCTCCATCAAGCCCCGGAATTTATCAAGCCTCGGAATTTAATATACTCCCTCTCATCATAGTTCCCTTCTGCATCGCGAAGCATCTGATCTAGATTGTCATCATCGTGCAGCCTATCTGAATTAGAACCACAATCGACATCATCCGGCAGCATATCATTGACTTCCTGTATAATATGCTCTTCACCGTGACTGGTCCAACGTGTATAACCCTTTTTGAAACCCCTTCGAATCAAATGTGCTTTGATCTACGCTTGGTTCTTAAACATCTTTAGATTCTCGCAGTCAATGCATGGACAGTACATATATTCTGCCCCCTTATTCAACATATCCTCCTTGGTAGCTCTTGTAAAAGCAGATACACCATTAATGTACTCTTCACTCACACGTTTCTTAGCGTACATCCAACTTCGGTCCATCACACGGTTCGTATTGAAAACCCTGGAAATAAATAAAAGGGTGACTTCGAAAGCGTATTTTCTGAGGCTTAATTATGCTTTCCTACAGAGAAAGCGTTTTTTCTCTAAACTAAAGGTGGCTTTTTTTCATTTTTTTTTTATTTTTTCGGTTTTTACTAACTTACATGTGGGCCCTACTTGTTAGTGACTCATTTTTTATTTCATGATTTTATTTATAAAATCTATGGCGGTCCTACATGTCATAGACTCATTAGTTTATTAACTAAATGATTAAAAACAGTAGGATTTGAAGCTCAAATTGGGCTCAGGGTGACATCGCATTGCTAATAGTCATGGCTCGGGGCCCTAAGGTCGCCTGAGGCGAACTGATGGTGATGTCCCTGTGGCGGCGCCATGGCCTTCACTAGCGATTTCAGTGTAAATGCCTGAAACTACTCAAATTAAAGGATGCTTATGCTCCATAGCTCACCTCGATCACGAGGAAGGTGTCATTGAAGTCGGAGAAGGTCCAAGGCGGCTGGTCGTCGGTGAAAGGAGGCGACGGAGGCAAGCTCCTCGGTGACAGATCTTCTCGGTGGAAATAAATTGAAACCAAGCACATGCACAGCTTTAGGGGGACATATAGCTAGGGAAATCGACTTTGGTGGGATCGAGGACTCACTGGAGAAGAGTTGGTGTCGATGGCGGCGGCGGTGACAGAGAGGTCCACGGTGACAGCTTGGCGTGGGCGACAATAGTTGAAATGGACCACACGAGCAGGCTAAGTGAGGTGAGGCGATACTCAAACCAGGCACGGAGTGGCAATGGACTCACCGAGCTTAGAGATCTCCCGCGGTTACTGTAGCGCCAGAGATGGAGATCAAGAAGACTCTGTTGGGGAGCTATGTACACTGCACCGTCTGTGATGAGTTAATTATCACGGACAGTTTTCAACAAAAACCGTCTGTGATATGTAGTAATATCACAGACGATTCATGTTGAAAACCGTCTGTGAAGTATCAGGTAATATCACAGACAATTTTTGGTTAGAACCGTCGGTAATACTTCACAAACGGTTTTCAACATGAACCGTCTGTGATATTACCTCTTCACAGACGGTTTTTAGTGCGAAAAGTAACACAGATGGTTGGTAAACAAAAACCGTATGTGATTGTGTTTAATACAGACGATTTCGATGAACCGTCTGTGATCAGGCGTCCATTATTAGCATTTTTATAGTAGTGGCAGGTCAGGGCGGTCGGAGGGTGGCCGAGGCGGTGCGGCAACAGCGGCCGGTGACGCGGAGGAGATGGCGGCGGCGGCGGCACTCCTCGAACATGGTTCAGCCGAATTAAGGGGAGGAATAGGTAGAGGATGACCGGGAATGCGACGTGGCACGGTCCAATCAACGAGAAACTCACCGAAAAAAGAGATCGAGCGACGGAGGTGAGTTTAGCCTAGAAAAAGAAAAACGTCAAAATTCAGCGATGAACTACAACCAAAAGGGAAATTGAATGAGGAGAAATGATCAATGAGCTCGGGAACATAATGTGACGCAGTTAGGGGTTCAAAAATCTCACCATATTGACGGAAGCACAGAATGGGGGTGGCAGCCGGCACTTGGGAAGACGGCAAAATCGGCGGCGATAGTGCTCAGGTGAGTATGAGAGTTGGAGGAGGTGTAAAGGGGAAGGTGGAGGTGCTGGTGCTCCATTTATAGGCTAGGCTAGGGGAGCGGGCGCGGGCGCGGCTGTGAGCGTGATTGACGGTGTCGTAAAAGCTCAGTTTCGAAAATGTTCAAACAGCGCAATTGAATGGTGTGGCACATGAAAATTCAAGCTGCGATGAAGGAGGGGATGTGATGATGCGGATGACATGGGAATGTGACGTTCATGGCGCGACGTGGGCTTGTCGGCTCTGGCTCAGCAAGCTAGAGAAGCAACTGGCTGAAACAGAGCAAGCAAGGCAAAGGAAGAAGAAAAGAAGATAAAGAAAGAGGAAAAAGAAAAAGAGATTCGGTCCAAAATAAAATGAAATGAAATGAAATTATGAGATTTGTATTTCGGATAAAATTCAAATATAAATTTGAATTTGAAATTTTAGCGAAGGTTTGAAATTGAGGAGCAGTGAATTCAAATTGAGAATTTGAATTCAAAATTTGCAAAGAATTGATTTGATTTTGGGATTTGATTTGAGATTAGAATTGATAAATCAAGAATTCCAAATAAAATCCATTTTTAAAATAATTAATTAAAATTAAAATTTTCAACAAAGGAAAGAAATTTTTAGAAAATAGAAAAGAAATAAGTTAAGCGGAACTCAAAAGAAATAATAAAAAGATCTTAGAAAAAAGAAATCCAACAGGAAACTAGAAAAAGAAATAAAACAATTTTGAAATAGTTGAAGTTTGATGTACTCACATTAAATTGTTTTTATTTCCTTTGAAATTTCAAATTAAGATTTTAACAAAATAGGAAAATCCAAATGGTTATTTTTATTTTTAAAATTTAAAAAAGACCGAAAAATGGGATGTTACATTACGTCCCATGTTTGTCGCCGAAACATCAGTAAAACGTTTTTTGACGCCACAGGAGACACACGATCATTTTACTATCAAATTTTTCATCACCATTTGCATGTTGGGAGGTTTTTACCATCAATTTAGAATGGCACCCAAGTCATTTTACCGTCGTTTTGTTGCGTGTGGGCAAGTTTTATTGCTGACCTTGAGCGACAAGCGAGCACTCCACGTGTAACGGTGGGGAGTGTCATGTGATGCGCTCACGTTTGTTTTACTATCGGTCTCGAGCGAGAGCGTGGGCCAAGTGGGAGGCATGGGTGCTGGTGCACTGCACATAGCGAGGGGGTCATGGGTTGGCGCACCGTGCGCAGCGTGGCCTAAACGTCGGCACACGCGTAAAATAGCTATTCAGCGCACGGGTATGTATGTATGTATGTATGTATATATAAGACACCTGTTTTCGTACTCCCAGTCGATATGACCCTTGATTTTCTTTGAGATCCGAGTAGCGTAAACAAGTATGGATGTAGTGGATACCTCCGTTAGTTACCAACTGTTGTAATTAATGAACTATTAATTATGTTGCATGCGAAAACTGCCTCCCAGATATTAGGATCCCAGTGCATGCATTTGGTTGAGTGAAGTGATTTTCAGAAATTCCAAGCATCTGAAAATGATCAAGAAGTATATATTGTAAAGGTACTTTCTTCTTTTGTTACACAATCATAGATTGAGAACGAGAAGTATATGCCTAAATAAAAAGGAGTATATAGGTATCTTCTTAGATTCATCTTTTAAAAAAGGGTATCTTATCAAAAATCAGTATGTGGTACTCCATCAGCATTGAAGGAATATCATCGTACTTAAACAAATGAAGTATCTATGTATTGCTGATCATTACATCAATAACACATTTCAATAGAACATTTGAAAAGGGGTATATAGGGGCACCACTGATCACAAAATGGTACACAGACAAGTAATACAATCATTCAAGAAGGTGGAAGAAAATCCACTTGTACAGACAACCATGCCTTCCAGGCAAAAGCGATACAAGACTTATGAGAAGGATGTTGCCATAGCCAAGAGCAATGCAGGGTTGGAGAGTGTCCATTCCTCAAGGTGCACTTCTTACTGTCTTTTCTACTCAGTATTGAGCGCAAGCAATTTGAGATTAATGATGTAGCATACCTTGACTGAAAAAGGAGTATTATCTTTGCTCCAACTGGTAAATCAAATATTTAAGAAACAATAGCGATGGCTAATCTGAAAAGGCATTGTTGCAAGAAAAAAAACAACTAAGATCTTCATCGCCAGTCGTGTAGAGAACAAAGAAGTGCACGTTAATCCTATATATGATGAGTTAATTACTAAACAATATACCCTTTTCTTTTAAATTCCAAATACCCCTTTTCCAATATATGGGTTAGTAAGAAATTGGGGGAGAATTTGATACGTGAAAACCATTCTGAACTAGACTGGTGCATTAGTCTGAATTCTAAATGGAAAGCACTGACGTCCACTACTACAAAACAGGCTATACTGGACACCTCATCACAGATGGTTCATGTGGAACCGTCTGTGTTGTAATTATCACAGGTGGTTGTTAATAAGATCCATCTGTGATAAGTGGCGATGGCTAGAACCGTCTGTGATACGTAATTATCACATACGGTTTTTAACTAGAACCATTTGTGATAATTCACAGACGGTTCTTAAAAAAAACCTTTTGTGATGATTGCAGACGTCACAGACTGTTTTTAATAAGAACCATATGTGATACTTCCCAAACGGTTCTGAACAATAGCTGTCTTTGATAATTATGTATCACAGACGGTTCTTAACAAGAACCGTCAGTGATAATCATGCATTAAATACCCGACTGGCCCGATAGAGGCATCCCCTGCCCGTTTGAGCCGCCACCCCTGCTGCTTTCTCCCCATTGCGCCACCTTAGAGGAGTCCCAACCAGAGGAGGAAGGGAAGGAAGGAGGCAGGGAGGAGAAGGAAAGGAGGAACAAAGGAGAAGGAAGAAGGAAGAAAGAGAGGATCGAAGGGAAGGAGGAATAAAGAGAGGAGGATCTCAGGAGATATTTGGGATCTTCGTCATGAGCTCGAAGGGTAACGATCTGTAATCCTTTATATTTGTCCTAGGTTAATCACTATTCAATTTGTAGCATGTTTGGTCAATAGGAAGAGTAGTTGTGTGCATTAATCTAATTTAACATTAATTTGTTACGTACGTAGCGTAGATGGACCAAAGCTGGATGTACATTGAGAACTGTCAGTGAAGAGTACATTGATGGCATGTTTGCTTTTAGAAGAGCTGCCGAGCAGGATATGTTGAAGAAGGGGATAAATTTTATGTACTGTCAATGCATTGATTGCGACAATCTAAAGATGTTTACCAACCCAACGCAGATCGAAGCGCACTTGATTCGAAGGGGTTTCAAAGAGGAGTATACATGTTGGACCAGTCATGGTGAAGAACAGATTATACCGGAAGGTAGTAACATCGTCGAGGGAGACAACGATATTCCGGATGTGGACTGTACTTTCGATGAGGATACATCGCATGATGACAATCTAGATCAGATGCTACACGATGTAGAAGGGAACTATAGTGACAAAGAGTTTGGCAAATTCAAGGGCTTAATAGAGGACTCGGTGAAACCTTTGTTCCCTGGCTGCAAGCCAGAATACACAAGGTTGTCATCCATGCTTGAACTGCTGAAATTGAAGACAAGCAATGGTTGGTCCGACAAGAGTTTGTTGGCGTTGTTAGGCCTCCTAGTGGACATCCTTCCGGAGGAAAACGTGTTGCCTAGAATCACCTACCAAGCCAAGAAGGTTTTTTGTCAATTGGGAATGGAAGTAGAAAGAATGTATGCTTGTCCGAACGACTATATCCTCTACCGTAAAGAGTATGTAAACATGCATGTATGTTCAGTGTGCAACGCATCCCAATGCAAGTATAAGAATCAATCAGATGATGGCGAGGGAATCGAGGTGAAGAAAGAACCTCCTGCTAAGGTGGCGTGATATCTGCCTGTAATTCTCCGTTTGAAG
The DNA here is from genome assembly GCA_036346405.1 of Phyllostachys edulis. Taxonomy (NCBI): domain Eukaryota; kingdom Viridiplantae; phylum Streptophyta; class Magnoliopsida; order Poales; family Poaceae; genus Phyllostachys; species Phyllostachys edulis. The sequence goes on from CM070555.1 coordinate 11,145,569, forward strand.
CGGTTTTTTGCGAACCTTCCTCCTTGGCTGTGTATGAAGCGGAAATATATTTTGATGTCACTATTTATCCAAGAGCCAAAACAACCTAGGAACAATATTGATGTGTACCTAGCACCATTGCTGGAAGATCTTGTGATACTGTGGAATGAATGGGTATAAGTATGGGATGCGTACAAACGAGAGAACTTTACTTTATGCGCCATGTTGTTCTGCACCATCAATGATTTTTCTGCCCTTGGTAACGTATCGAGGTTCAGTACAAAAGGATCCAAAGCATGTTCGCACTTCTTAGATGGTATCGAGAGTGTGTGACCAAACAACTCGCACAAAACTGTGTACATGCGTCACCATAGGTTCTTTCCCAAGTATCACCCACACCGCAAGATGAAGAAACAATTCGATGAAAATAAAGAGGACGGTTCAGCTCCAAGGGCTTTTAGAGGGAAAGAGGTCTATGATATGGTTAAGGATATCGATGTTGTGCTTGGAAAGGGTCGTAAATTAAGGACCCGTCAGAAGAGCATCTAAAAGAAGTGGTCAATTTTTTAGGACTTACCTTATTGGGAGCACTTAGAATTCCGCCACTACATCGACATCATGCACATGGAGAAGAATGTATATGATAGCTTGATTGCTCTCTTACTGAACATTCGTGGCAAAACAAAGGATGGTGTCAACACACGACATAACTTGGTTGATATAAATATAAGGACTGAGTTAGCATCGAAAGATGCCAATAAAGGCCGAATATACCTTCCACCAGCTTACTACACTCTGTCCAAGGCCGATAGAAATGAACTATGCCAGAACTTGCATGGTGTGAAAGTTCCGTCTGGTTACTCCGCTAGCATGAAGAAACTTGTTTCAATAGAAGATTTGAAATTAATTGGTATGAAGTCTCATAATTGTCATGTGCTGATGACACAAATGCTTCTGGTTGCAATTAGGAGTATTTTGCCGAATAAGGTCCGAGTGACAATCATCAGGCTGTGTTATTTCTTTAACTCAATTGCTCAGAAGGTCATCAATCCCGAAGGACTAGTTGCCCTGCAGGTCGAGGTGGTGACGATTCTATGTCATCTTGAGATGTATTTCCCTCCGTCATTTTTCGATATCATGGTCCATCTCATTGTTCACCTTGTGAAAGAGAAAAGATATGCAACCATGTGTTCCTACATCATATGTACCCATTCGAGAGGTACATAGGAATTCTCAAGTCCTACGTACAGAATCAATCTTGGTCAGAGGGCAGTATCATCGAAGGTTATGCAACCAAAGAGGTCATTGAGTTCTGTGTCGACTACATGGCTCAGATAGAACCGATAGGTGTGCCTATATCTCGTTATGAGGGTAGGCTGGAGGGTATCAGGACCATCGGAAGGAAAGCAATCACTCTTGATCTGGAGACATACGCTCAAGCCCATTTCACGATCATGCAACACATAACCGAAGTGTCTCCGTACATCGACGAGCACAAAGATATAATACGCTAACAGAATCTAGGCCGGTCGGAGGTTTGGATCATGAGAGCACACAACCATCGATTCAATGAATGGTTAAAGTTATGATTCACTGGGAGGTCATCAAGTGATGATATGCTGCGATGGTTGACAAAAGGGCCAAAATTTACAATTGTGACATGGTAAGGATACGACATAAATGGGTACATATTTTATCTGACATTTCGGGATAGGAAGAACGCGATCGAACAATGGTGTCCGCATAGATCGTTTCTGGCGATTCAATACCATTTGGGCCACGTGGGTTGAACTCCTACTATGGGTTTGTACAAGAGATTTGGGAGCTCAACTACGTACTTTTCAAGATCCCCTTGTTTCGATGCCATTGGGTCAAACGTCCGTAGGGTGTGAAGGTCGATAAGTACGGTGTTACTACTGTGAACCTCAAATGTGTTGGATATAAGGATGAACAATTCATACTCGCTAAGCAAGTTGTTCAAGTTTTTTATGTAACGGACCCGGCAAATAAGAACCACCACGTAGTTCTTCATGGAAAAAAGAAGGATTGTCGGAGTTGAGAATGTCGTGGATGAGGAAGAGTACAATCAATTTGACGAGTTGCATCCTTTCGGAGATGGTATCAGGCTCGAGGAAGAACCCAGTGAGGAAGCTAGCTATATGTGCGTTAATCATCGTGAAGGGCTATTTTTTAATTAAGAATTTATTCTATTGTAATTAAGAAACTCGGCATGTAATTAATAATTTATTCCATTGTAATTGATTTAGTAATTAAGAAATTATTCCATCTGTGATTGTATTTGAATTTATTGTTTTTAGAGGGCATGGCTAGCCAGCATTTCCTGAGGCTAGCCCAAAAACATAATATTTTTTAACTATAGAATGAACTATCACAGGCGGTTTAGTGCAACAAACCGTCTGTGATATGCCACCATATCACAGATAGTTCTCTTTTAGAATTGTCTGTGATACATATCACAGATAGTTCCATAATAAAACTGTCTGTGACATCCCTTTAGTAGTAGGGAACCGCTAAGGTTTACGCCCTTATACTCGTCACTCGTCTGTTCCCCTACCTAGCACCCATACTCTCGCCCATTCCCCTCCCCACCCGAGCGCCCCTGACCTTGCCGCCGCCACCCTCGACATCGATGCAGCCACCGCCCCCGACATTGACGTCGTCACCCGAAGCCTCCTCCTCGATGGCCGCCCCCATGTCACACCAGTGCCGCCTGAATCTCCCTCCCCGATGACTCCTACCTTGAGCTGCGGCACTCGACTTCCTCCTCCACGCCAGAGCCACACCGGTTCCCTCTGCTGCTCGACGGGTCCCCTGCCACCGCGGCCACCCTCCAGAAGTCGCCACCTCCCAACTGGTGCCGACGCTACCTCCAAACCAAGGTACAACATCCCCCCATCATCACTCCAACTTATTCTCTAAATCCATGGTTGTCTTGGTTCAGATCTGATGGACAACATCCCTCCATTATTAATCATTTTGCTAGAAGGATGGATGAACATATCAGATTTTATCAAATTTTTATTATGTATGCATGTACTGATCGAGTTGTGGATATATATACATATCAATTAATCCTTATGCCTTCATTAATTCACTGTTGAGCATCTAGCTATTTTTTTTATTGTATATGTATCATGAAAACATGGTGATGATTGCTTCAGAAATAAATAAAGGTGATGGATTAGTGAATTGAAGTTAGCAGGCATGCTCGATTAGATTAGAACCGATATGTTCTTATGTTATGTTTATCTGGATTTAATGTCCCAAATGGCAAACATCTGTTTGTGCACGTAGTTCAAAGATTCTTTGTTCTAATGTCTACTATTAAAAATCAAGTTCTTTGTTTTTTGCAAAACATGTTGTCTAAGAGCTATGATGGAAGTTAGATTAATCACATTTCATGGAACCTTTGCTTGAAGGGTTGCTACTAGGTATTCTATATTTAAGTTCAATGGGTAACTTCTATTTGTTTATATAGTTAATCTGTTTACAAGGCAATTTTAGTTCATTGGTTGGGTAACTTATATTTTTTCTGTATAAACTATGTTTCCAAGGGAAATTATCTTCGAAAATACTTCGTGGATATCAACTTGCAATCCATTTTATTTAAACTCTTAGTGTTTTGAATTCTGAAATTGTAGTTCATTGCGTATGTAACTTATATATTTTCTATATTTAATATGTTACTACGGAGAAATTCTCCATGATCTAGTACAAGTTTGGATTTCAATCAAGAAAATTTTATTTTGTCTTTTGCTGAAAAGTTTCCATAGATAGCAAGTAAGCGAGATGACGTCCGCACCGTCTTTGCTGCCGTCATCAACGTCGCCGAATGCGTCTAGATCTCCAAGGAAAGTGGTACCTAGGCGAGATGGCAGAGGGATATCGAAAATGCCTAAGGGCCGAATGACCATCATGGAGGTTAGTACCGTTGGGGTCCCTTTGAGTCCCAAGAAAGCAATGGTAGCATTCCAGACCACCTGTGGGATACTTGGAAGGGAATGGGTCCCCATCACCATACCAAGCTAGAAGTCTCTAACGGACGTACAGAGAAACGATATGTGGACTGACATTACAAGCTCGTTTGAGATCCCAGCAGAAGTTTAGGGACTCAAGCGACGGTAGGCCTGGCTCACGATTGGAAAAGTGTGGAAGACCTTCAAGAGCATGCTTGTCACGAAATATGTGAACAAGGATCGGGCGCCCTTTACGAAGTATAAATTTGTCTTGCGAGATACATGTGACGCCTTTGTGCGAATGAAGACAACAACCGAATTTTAGGAGCAAAGTGTGGCGCACAAGGCTATCCAAACACGAAACACTCACCCTCACAAACTCGACACCGCTGGGTACGCAGGTAAAATGCCACAATGGACGGTCCAGGACAAGGAAACAGTCCGGTGGGAGGCCCCCCCCTCGCAATTTGCTAGAATCATAGACGAGCGTGCCCGAAATTGGTTAAGAGTGAGGGCATCAGCCACGTCTTCAGGCGCCATCTCTTTCACAAACCCGGCAGACGAGGCCCAACGTCTAGTAAGATATGTCAAACTACCTAGTTGTTAATAAGTCTATAACTTTATAGGGACTAAAATAACATGATGGCCTCTTGCAGCAAGCATTGACTATAGAATCTTTCCAAGGCTTCTTCGAAGCAGTCAGGGAGAAGGACATACTATCCACGGCCCTGGAAAACAAGGAGCACCCGGGTCGCACGTGAGGCCTTGGTGTTTACGTACCTTGGAGGCAAAGATTCCCAGACGACTCCGAGGTGTATAGGAGTAGGAAGAGATGCAAGGCCAAGAGCGAGAACCGGTTGATAGAGGAGATTAATGCAAAGATTTCTGCAAAATTTCAAGCACAAATAACATCATTACAGGAACAAATGAATCAAGTCCTCAACTAGTCGCAAGCCATCCCCGTTATTTTGGGAGGCAGTCCTCCACAACGTCAGAGTAGCTACGCGTCCACACCAATTTTTGAACATGGCGATGTCCAATTACCTATTGAAGACATCAAGATAATGTACATCTCTGGAATGCTCCAAAGATAGACTTGTAGAAAACTTAAGCTAACTGTGTATCGTTTTGTAGGAGCCCACGCCCTGCAAGCTCCAAGTGAGGCTGGTTGGGTCCATTTCTGTTGAGGCTAGGCGGGGGATGGCGTTTCTATGCTAGGAAGGGATAGTGTAGCACGATGCCCAGCTAGCGCAAGGTTACACCAAGGTCAAGGTGGACATGGTACATGACAATTTTATGGCCTTCCCGCTGGAGAAGTGTCCGGATGAAGACATCATAACACTAGGGGATACCTTGTATACTTTTGTCCAGTGGCCCAAGAGGGACAACACCCTTGACCCTGCAGTACCGCGATCTCCACATGACCATGTCTCTCCAAAAGGACCCTCGATGACTCTACCTCAACCTCCGCTTCAGAAGGCTACTACATCGGTTCCCGTGGAGAAGACATCGAAGGAACAAGAAAAGCGTGCCACCGTATCGGTTCCAGAGTCGTCTCACAGGAACATGTATAGCGGGCGAGTTGTTAAGGCCAAATCGAAATTGAAGAACATTAAGACGCCTCCCACCGCCTGAAAATACTCCCTTGGAAAACCGTTGGTCCCCGACACAGTATTAGCCTGTGCTGGAATAGGTTGCTAGAGTTTGCATGTCTGGTACATGCGGAAGACCAACGCGCAGAGGTCAAACCGTCCTACTGGAATCACCATCAGATACACGAAGGAGCATTTCCTCCACGAGTCGGACCACTTCGTCGTGGGCTTCGAAGACTTATTCGACCTATTCAACCTCAATGCCCTCGACACCTCACTTCTACGATGCTGGACACTGTGTAACAGCCCAAAAATCCATAAAGGCAAAAATGTGGGATTTTTAAAACTTTTTATGTGTTAACGATTGTTGTGCTTCTTGAATGCATTTTTCGAGCTTTCATTTTGGCAGCATCATATTTCTCTTGCCAGCATAAATGACATCAAGACTAGGGATTTCCTTTAAGTGAAAATCAGGATTTTAGCTAATCTAAAATCATGTCATTTTGTCTCTTCCCAAGTCCTTCTAGCTTCATTGTTTCTTCCTATTTCTCCTTGGGCTAAATGCTGATCGGTCTAGACCTGGTCCGACTCACCCCACTTCCCTACATCTCTTTCATGTTCCTCCGACCAGTAGTAGGTCCAGCCGGTGTAGTCAGACCTCCCTAACTGGGATCAGGGCAGCCGTGCCCCTTTCCACCTGTGTGCTGCGTGCGCTAGGAGGGAGAGCTCTAGCATGGTGTGGTCTATTGACTATTAATAGCAGTCACCCAAGATGTCATTTAGCTGCCCTATGCTGCCCATGCTGCTGAGGACATCACTTCTTCGGATACACACAACAATCCTCCACTTCACAGTCAAGGACCAATCACTAGAGCTCGCGCCCGACAATTGAATTTACAGGTGAGCTCGTTCCTAAGTACTTCTTTTTGTTCATTTGAGAATCGATTGCTACCTAATGATTTAATTATGATTAGGAACCATGGAGAGGACCTGGAAGTACTTGGAGAAGGGCTACGAGGCGCATAAGTCCAGCGAGGGCGGTCGAATCATGTTGGAGGCCCAACTCAAGCCGACTTCGAATCCAATTCGAGTCAGGACCAGGTCAAGACTAAAACGGACGCCCAGATCGCATCCGGGCTCCGTTTTGGACGTTCCACATATGTATGGAAAGCTGAGAAGATGACCTTTCCAATGGCTCTAGTTCCATGTCAAAATTCCTTTTGAGTCAACAGAAATCATCGAAACAAGCGGGCATTCAGAATCTGTCACGGTGCTGCGCCACCGTCTTTTGGGCCGTTCGGCTTTGTATCGTGTTGGAGCCCATTAGGGCGCGTCCAGGGGTTTTGCACGCCCCTCAGTCCTCTATATCCAGCCGCCACCCCCACCATTAGGGTTGGGTTTTGCTTAGATTAATTCTGTCTTGAACAGTTTCGCCGTTCATCGGTTTGTGAGACCCCAACTTTCGAGTGCTAAAACAATACATCTGCAATTCCGTTGTGTTCTTCCTTGTTCTTGCTTGTGTTCTTCGATTCGCAGGCAAGGATTAGCCTTCTTGGCGAGGTCAACCGGGCTGCGCACGGTTGATAACCTGAGGAGACGTGGTGCTGCGATTGCGGGGTTCGGAACGTGTTGTTCGGAAGCCGAATCGATTTGTGTCGCGCCTCCACTAAATCGAACATATCCAGAACCTGTTGGAAGATCGGGACCCTGTTCCCATCAAGTGGTAATCAGAGCTTGGTGTTCCTTGAGTTCGAAGTTTACCCTACCCTTGTTGTTTTCGGTTTCATCCTAGAGTCCAAGAAAAAGCCCTACAAAAAAATTGTAGTCAAAGGTTGTTCCCTGTCCCAAATCTCGTTTAACCTTTTGCACAATTTGATTTCAGAGTCCGTAGTGTTGAGTTTGTGTCCTTAGTCGAGTTGTGTTGCTGGTTTAGATCGTGTTTTATTTCGGGTTGTCTTGCTTCCGCTACCTCTAATACAAACCCTAGCCATCAACTTTTGTTTCTCCCACCCTCTGTTTTTGAGTCATCCATTGCGTCTCGTGATCACCCAACACCTTTCCCCATTGAGTCTCGTGATCACCCAGCACCATCCCCCACCTCTTCCCGAGCTTCCGCCCCCCAATTTCCACCAATTTCTTCCACCCGATTTCGTTTCGGCCTCCACAGCAACCATAACTCGGAGACCCTCCTTCAAACGGCCGTAACTTTCGCATACGGACTCGAAATCAGACGAATTTTTTTTTGAAATTGGGTGAAATTAAATTTTGCATCCGAAACTCCGGGTTCGGCGAATTTATTTTGCCCAAATTCGGCCTGAAAAGTGCAGTACTCGAGCTCTGAACTTTCATCACCGAATTTACAGCACATTCATCATTTTCTGTAGGCCACACCTTACATCAGATTGAGGTGAAACTTTGTGTGGTTCCTATTTCTATGCTCCGCTTTGTGAAAAAAATAACAGAAAAAAAAGAAACCAAAAAATTCGGCACCTGGTTTTGCCTGAGAGCAAAGGCACCTGAGAGCACTCCGTGCCTAAAAAAAAGAAAAAAAAAAAACAGAGAGCACAGATTTTTAGGTGGCAGATATTGATTTGTCTTTGTCTTTGCACAGCCATCCTTGTTCTTTGTCTTTGCCCGCCATCCTTGTTCTTCGTCTTTGCTTTACTATTACGGTCTTGACTCCTTGTTCATCATATCATACCGCTATAGGACACATTTAGACCAAACAACTAGGACCGATGTTTTGGACATTTACTCGGCATTACTATCTGTTATTGATTTGTGTTCCACTAACATATTTGGCCTTCCAAGCTCCATATACCTACTTAGGATAGCACGACTTTTGACCCTTGCAATCGCAAAGACCACGTTCGGTATCACGAACCACCACCGGTTGTACCACCTCGCTTTTGCGATGGTAAGAACACTTGTAAGAGCTTGGTAAGCCACTTCCTTTGCGGGTTCCCACCGTCCTCCTTTGTAGTTGATAGGGATAATCATTTTGTTTTCCTGTGTTTCCACTAACCATGGCGGGGGCGAAGGGACGGGACACCGGTCGATTTCAACGAGTGTGTTAGTCGCGCGGCTACAAGTCTGCGCTCGACAAACAAAATGCTTCATTCATCGATCTCGGCGCGAATGGACACCATCGTCGCCGCCATTGCCCGATTGAACACCACGAAGGCATTGGCGGGTGGAGCGGCGGATGGTGACCTCACCGGTCGATGGGCGATTGAGGCACGCCGCCGCCACTGTCAATGACGGCCATCATCATGATGATGACCACGATGCATGATGCGGTTGGCAACATTGATCACGGAGACACAAGATGCACGACACGTCGGTGTCTTGACAAAAGAAAGTATATGGTATGGGAGGTAATAACCGTAACCGTCATGGTAACGATGACCCTTTTGCTAAAGTCAAGTTTACCATCCCATCTTTTTCTCGCCTTTATGATCTGCAATATATCTTGATTGGGAGATGACGGTAGAAGCGAAGTTTAATTCTCACTTGGTTCTGAACAACATAGAGTTAGACAAGCTACTAGTGAGTTTAAGGACTTTGCTATTATCTCGGTGGAATGGCTGGGTACCATGCGCTACAACCCGACACATGGGAGCGGTTAAAAGAAGCTATGCGTGTCGTTTTGTTCCTCCCTCATATAAACGTGATTTGAGAAAAAAATTACAGCGCTTAGAACAAGGTGATAGTTACATTGGGACTATTATCTTTGAGCTTCAAAAGGGTATGGTGCGTTGTGGGGTTGTTGAGGAAACAGAGGATAAGATTTGTCGTTTCTACGGGGGGTTACGGCGTGAAATTCAGGACATTGTTGATTATAAAGATTTTACTATCACAACCGCTTGTTCCGACTTGCTATGCTTGCGAAAAGAATTGCGAGGACACAAGGAATCGGCGACGGCAAGCACCGGACGACCCTCCTACACGCCGCGAACGACTACATCGACGGGACTTCCCAAGTCTTCTTCGAGTTTTCGTTCTCCTCCACCACCAGTGAACAAGATTGCTGCGGCGCCACCGGCCACCTTCCACGACCGCCCGCAGATTCTACAAAAATTCTTTGCGAGCTCCGGCCAAGAGTTCTTCTTCCGTGGCTTCCACGGGCGCTCCTCCGACATTGATGCCACCGCTGCCATGGACTTGGTCATGTGCGAGGAATTGCCAAGCCAACGGGCATACATCGCCACGGAAGATGGAGGCTACATCAAGACTTGCCGGATGTCGAGGAGGATGATGACGTTCTTCTTTGCCTCGGACGACAATGGCGGTGGTCATGACGACTGTTCCTTGGTGGGCGCCCACGGCGACGCTTCTGAGCATCATTGTGCAATGAGTCCTCGGACAGGTACAACAACCCGATAAGCTTCAACGCCAAAATTTGTTTCAGGCTTTCTTTGCAATCAAGAACCGTGCAAGACGTGTCATCATTGATGGAGGAAGCGCAACAACTTGGTGAGTTCGATTTGGTCAAGAAGCTTGGCTTGACCACGCGATCGCATCCGCATCCATACCATATTCAAGTGGTTAAATGACTCTGGAAAAGCTAAGGTAACACAAACATGCCGAGTCCATTTTTCCATTGGTGGTTATGCTGATCATGTTGATTGTGATGTGGTTCCCATGCAAGCATGCTCTCTTTTATTGGGTCGACCTTGGGAATTTGATAATGATGCTTTACACCATGGTAGTAGTAACAAATACACTTTTATGCATAAGGGAAAGAAAGTTACTTTACTGCCTTTGACCCCAGCTGAGATTATAGAGGCCGATAGGGAGCGAGCTGCTGCTGCTAATGATCCAACGGAACATGATAAATCTGAAAAACATTCTGTTATGCTTGCCACAAAATCAGACCTTGCTGAAATTGATGATATTAATGATACATGCTATGCTTTTGTGTGCAAAGATGCTTTATTTTCTCTTGATAATATGCCTTGCACTTTGCCTGCTCCTGTCACTAACCTTTTGCAGGATTTTAGAGATGTTTTCCCTGATGAGATACCTCCAGGACTTCCACCCATTCGAGGGATTGAGCACCAGATTGACTTGATCCCTGGAGCGAGTTTGCCAAACCGTGTGGCGTATAGGACCAATCCCGAAGAGACTAAGGAGATTCAGGGACAAGTCCAAGAACTTTTGGACCGTGGGTACGTACGTGAGAGCCTTAGTCCTTGTGTTGTTCCTGTTCTTTTGGTACCCAAAAAAGATGGTTCTTGGCGTATGTGTGTAGATTGTAGAGCCATTAACAACATTACTATAAGGTATCGTCATTCTATTCCCAGGCTAGACGACATGCTTGATGAGTTGTGTGGTGCTATAATTTTCACAAAGATTGACTTGTGTAGTGGATACCACCAAATAAGAATGAAACTTGGCGATGAATGGAAAAGCGCTTTTAAAACTAAGTTCGCTTGTATGAGTGGTTAGTCATGCCTTTTGGTTTAACTAATGCACCTAGCACTTTCATGAGATTAATGAGCGAGGTTTTCGTCCTTTCATTGGCAAATTTGTGGTCGTTTACTTTGATGATATCTTGATTTATAGCAAGTCCATGGATGAACATTTGAATCACTTACGTGCTGTTTTTAATGCCTTGAGAGATGCACGTTTGTTTGGTAACCTTGAGAAGTGCACCTTTGCACGGATCGAGTCTCTTTCTTGGCTATGTTGTGACTCCACAGGAATTGAGGTTGATAGAGCCAAGGTGGAGGCGATATGGAGTTGGCCCACGCCCACCACGGTCTCCCAAGTGCGGAGTTTTCTTGGCCTTGCAGGGTTTTATCGCCGCTTTGTCGAGGAATTCAGCACCATTGCGACATCGTTGATTGAGTTGACAAAGAAGGGAGTCGTGTTTCATTGGGGGCCATCACAAGAGGAGTCCTTTAATCTTTTGAAGGACAAGCTTACACACTCACCATTGCTCCAACTTCCGGATTTTGGTAAGACTTTTGAGTGGAATGTGATGCTAGCGGAATTGGTATTGGTGGTGTTTTGATGCAAGAAGGCAAACTGTTGCCTACTTTAGTGAAAAATTGAATGGTCCTACTCTTAATTATTCCACGATGATAAAGAATTGTATGCCCTTGTTCGTTCTTTAGAGACGTGGCAACACTATTTATGGCCTAAAGAATTTGTCATTCATTACGATCATGAATCACTTAAGCATATTAAGTAGTCAAACCAATTTGAATCGTAGACATGCTAAGTGGGTTGAATTTATTGAATCTTTTCCTTATGTCATTAAACACAAGAAAGGGAAGGATAATGTGATTCTTGATGCTTTGTCTCGACGCTATACCATGTTGTCTCAACTTGATTGTCACATTTTGGTCTTCAAACCATTAAAGGACAATATGCTTTAGATGCTAATTTTAAGGATGTGTTGTTGCATTGTAAAGAGGGACAAGCATGGAATAAATTCGTGATCAATGATGGGTTCTTGTTTAGAGCTAACCGCCTATGCATTCCAGTTGGATCCGTTCGTCTTTTGTTGTTGCGGAGGCGCATGGAGGCGGTTTGATGGGATATTTGGTGCTAAGAAGGCGGAGGACGTTTCGCCACACACTTCTTTTGGCCAAAAATGAGGCGAGATGTTGAGCGGTTTGTGGCTCATTGCACTACATGTCAAAAAGCTAAGTCTCGCTTGAATCCACATGGTTTGTATATGCCTCTTCCTGTTCCTTCTATTCCGTGGCGCGATATTTCTATGGACTTTGTTTTAGGATTGCCCGGGACTAAGAGGGGAGGGATAGCATTTTGTTGTTGTGGATCGTTTTTCTAAGATGGCTCATTTTATACCATGTCATAAAACCGATGATGCCATTCATATTCTCGACATCTTTTTCAAAGAGATAGTTCGCTTGCATGGTATGCCTTCTACTATTGTTTCAGATCGTGATGCCAAGTTCTTGAGTCACTTTTGGCGTACTCTATGGAACAAGTTGGGTACAAAGTTGTTGTTCTCTACAACATGTCACCCACAAACTGATGGCCAAACCGAGGTGGTGAACCGCACATTGTCTACCATGCTGAGAGCTGTTTTGACGAATAATTTGAAGTCTGTGGGAAGAGTGTTTGCCGCATGTTGAGTTCGTGATATAATCGGCGGAACACTCCACCACCAAGGTAAGTCCTTTTTCGTAGTATATGGATTCAATCCCGTGCCCTCTTGATATTTTACCTTTGCCTACTAGTGAGAGAGTTCATAATGATGCTAAGAAGCATGCTGATTTTATTGTCAAAATGCATGAGACTACTAAGGCAAACATTGAAAAGATGAATGAAAAATATAGGATTACTGGTAGTAAAGGTAGAAAGGAAGTTAAACTTGAACCGGGTGATTTTGTTTGGTTGCACTTGAGAAAGGATAGATTTCCTGAGTTAAGAAAGTCAAAATTGATGCCTAGAGCTGCTGGTCCTTTTAAGATAATTGAGAAGATAAATGATAATGCATATAAACTTGAGTTGCCTTCCGAGTTTGGGGTTAGTCCCACCTTTAACATTTCAGATTTGAAGCCATACTTGGGAGAAGAAGATGAGGTGAGTTGAGGACAACTCCGCTTCAAGAGGGGAGGATGATGAGGACATCACTTCTTCGGATACACACAACAATCCTCCACTTCACAGTCAAGGACCAATCACTAGAGCTCATACCGATAATTGAATTTACAGTGAGCTCGTTCCTAAGTACTTCTTTTTGTTCATTTGAGAATCGATTGCTACCTAATGATTTAATTATGATTAGGAACCATGGAGAGGACCTGGAAGTACTTGGAGAAGGGCTACGAGGCGCACAAGTCCAGCGAGGGCGGTCGAATCATGTTGGAGGCCCAACTCAAGCCGACTTCAAATCCAATTCGGAGTCCAGGACCAGGCCGCACTAAAACAGACGCCCAGATCGCATCCGGGCTCCGTTTTGGACGTTCCACATATGTATGGAAAGCTGAAAAGATGACCTTTCCAATGGCTCTAGTTCCATGTCAAAATTCCTTCTGAGTCAACGGAAATCATCGAAACAAGTGGGCATTCGGAATCTGTCAGGGTGCTGCGCCACCGTCTTTTGGGCCGTTTGGCTTTGTATCGTGTTGGAGCCCATTAGGGCACGTCCAGGGGTTTTGCACGCCCCTCAGTCCTCTATATCCAGCCGCCACCCCCACCATTAGGGTTGGGTTTTGCTTAGATTAATTCTGTCTTGAACAGTTTCGCCGTTCATCGGTTTGTGAGACCCCAACTTTCGAGTGCTAAAACAATACATCTGCAATTCCGTTGTGTTCTTCCTTGTTCTTGCTTGTGTTCTTCGATTCGCAGGCGAGGATTAGCCTTCTTGGTGAGGTCAACCAGGCTGCGCACGGTTGATAACCTGAGGAGACGTGGTGCTGCGATTGCGGGGTTCGGAACGTGTTGTTCGGAAGCCGAATCGATTTGTGTCGCGCCTCCACTAAATCGAACATATCCAGAACCTGTTGAAAGATCGGGACCCCGTTCCCATCACATGCCGTCAACTGCACAAACCACTCTGCCTCGTCAGTTGTGCCAAGGTGCATGTACATATTCTCTCCAAGTCCCATATTGCCTTTCCTTGGCCATTCCAGTGCTAGCCTCACTTTCTTCCTCCTCCAAGAGAGCTTGAGCTCCATTCAGGCTCAAGCGCTTGCCTCGGTCGAGCACCACCACCTCATCCCCGCCTTCGCCATTGACAACCATCAGTAAGGCTACTTCGGCGTTGTGGGCATCCGCTCATACCCATGCCCAAAGTGGTGTTTCCCCAAAATTAACTCTATTCCCTTATCCATAGGAACTGCCTTGGATACAGCTCTTTTTCCGTCCGTCTAGGACACTTCAAGACCTCCCAGAAGAACCATCTGCCTGCTTCCACGGAGCAACCTTGAAGATTGAAGACTACTCCCTTTCCTCAAGCCACCACTGTAGCGCGGAGTCCTCTCGCTGTCACGGTCCACTGTCGACGGTTCAATTCTGGCTAGCCCATTCCCCCGTTCCATACTGGTAAGTTCTTGGTGGCCAAATACTCTTCCTAGTTTGAGCCACCTTGTTCTTTCTTTGTTGTTTCTCTGGTTCTTCCTCTGGCTATTTCACTGGTTCATTCGAGTGCGACGATGCAATCGAACCTTTGCTTATTTTAACCGCTGTTGTGTAGTTGAGTACTCCTCTCATTTGACTACGCACAGTTAGCACTCCCACAACCTCCCTTTTTGCAAAGATCACCCTCTTGGTCACGACCTCTCCAGGTCATAGCGCCTCCAAGACCTCTCTTGGTCGTAACACTCCGACGACCTCCCTGTGTCTGAGTCACAATACTTCCAGACCTCCCAGTCACAAGATTTCCAGACCTCCCAGTCACAAGATTCTAGGACCTCCCAGTCACAAGACCTCCACGACCTCCCCTAGTCGTAGCATTCCTACGACCTCCCAATCGTATCCTTCTGTGACCATTGCAACCTCGACAACTTCCATAGCTACGACCACTATGGCTCCTACGACCACTGTGTTTCGACCACACAGTTTGACCACTGTGTCTCGACCACGCAGTTCTACCACTCGTCTTCGACCACTAAGTCTCTACCAGGTCGACAACAGAGTTCGACCACCCTGGTCTAAGACATCGACCACAATAGGTCTAAGGCTTCTGGTCTAAGACCTTGCTCGTATGTGTAAAGTTACATACATGCTCGGTACCAACAGTAAAGGCTGACTTCAAGTACCATTCGTAAACTGAAAGCATATCTAGGAGTATTACCTAACCAAGTGATCTCTCCCACCTAGGTAACCATTGAGGAATGTTCCTATGGACATTCGCTCTCTCTGTTAGAGTTGTCCGCTTTGATATGAAGTATTCCCTGTTGGGATTGAATCGCTCAGTCCTCTCTCTTTTGGAAACCACACACTAGTCTCTCTTGTATCTCTGGTTAAACATACGTAGAGAGGAAACCCCTTGGGATTG
Organism: Phyllostachys edulis; assembly: GCA_036346405.1. Taxonomy (NCBI): domain Eukaryota; kingdom Viridiplantae; phylum Streptophyta; class Magnoliopsida; order Poales; family Poaceae; genus Phyllostachys; species Phyllostachys edulis. Next base: position 11,161,099 of record CM070555.1, read on the forward strand.
AATCACTCAATCTCTATTTGTGCTTCACTTCCTTTAGCAGGAAATACTCGGCTTAACTAAGCCACCTACACATAGGATCGCACGACCTATACTCCATGCACCCACTAACTCCACCAGGACCTATTCTCATGCTACGACCTCCTGGAATCTCTCCACAATCCAAAGGACTCGGCCCACCTATTGACTTAGACTACTGCCTCATTCGGGCGTTACCACCAATACTACCACTGCAGCTTCTACGACCACTGCGGTACAGCTTCTACAACCACTGCGGTTTTCCTTCGGCCATTTCCTGGTCGTAAGTCTCCTCACAACCAGTCCCTAGTCGTAAGCCTTTCTACTACCATCTCCTGGTCGTAAGTTCTTATACGACCAGTCTTTAGTCGATAGGGCTTACAGACGTGTAGGCCTGGTCGATCAAAGAGTCTCCCACGCCATACTTAAGGATATGGTCTGGTCGTTCCGTTGAGTTGTCATTAGATACGTTTGCTCTCATTCGAAGTGTTTTCGTTTGTTTGAATGTATTTGGATTTATTGGATTTCTTTTGGTTATTTTCAGTCGCTCGGGAGTTCAATCGTATTATGCGTAATTAGCATCTGGAGATATAATGGAACAGCAACCCCAGCAAGGACAGGATTGCCAGGATATTGAACAGGATGATTATCAGCACATTGAACAAGATTATTACCAGGATATCGAGAAGGGCGAATATCAAGATATAGAGCTTTATCAGAACATTGACCAAGACGAGTCAACACTTTGACCATATTGCACCTACGTTTGCAAATTATGTTTCTTTAAATTATGAAACTGCAATGCTATATTTTATCAAACTAAATTGGTCTAGATCATAGTTAATGCCTTAACAAATACTGGTATATAAACTTCCAATCCTTGAACTTGGACACTATCCTTTGTCACCCTAGACTTAATGGATTACATACTAGTTACTAAGTCTATATCCAAGTGTCATGCTTAGCCTTGCTTAGATACAATATCATGCGGGCATTAAATTGCCCAACCACAATCATTACAAACTTTGGAAAAAGATTTGGGGCAGCCGAGGCTGGGAGCCTGACTGGTATGTTGAGCAAATGATATTTCCAAAACAATAAAACCTGAAAAACTGTTTTCGATTGGGGCGGCTGGAAAGAGTGGCTGGTACTGGGGGCACGAGAGGATGTTGGTATGTGGATGCCCCGCCCTGGTCAATTAAGGACCAAATCTTGTGATGACCTCTCATGCAAAAACAGTGCAACCACAAGTCTATAATGGGTACGACCTGGCCAACTAATTTGCTCGCCTCAGCGTGGCCTCCCATTGGGGGAATGTGGCATGGATAAAGGGGAAAGAAGCCACAGTGAAACCACACGGTGCAAGAGGGGGCCTCCTGGAAGTGCTTAGCACCGGGCGGTGGAAACCTTAGCGGGTGGGGTTGCGTCGAGGAATGAGCATTGTAAAGGCCTTGTGGTAATCTCCCCTTGATTCGCATGTCCAAGGAAACGTGTGTATATATCAAGGCGATTACCTCTTGTGGGTAAAGTGTGCGAACTCTGCAGAGTAAGAAAACTATCTAGATAGCCGTGCTCACGGTCAAGAGCGGTGCTGAGAACTTGCTCGATATAGTTTTCGTTTTTATAAAACCATTTGTGCTGGAAAAGAAAGATGGGGTGGGACTCCAGGGATTTGAGAAAGGCCTGGTCCGGGACTAGTGGTAATTACGGGAATACCCAAGCATTGAGTGGATGGAGCCACTCAATGGTATAGGAGGTGGGCTAGTACTTTACAAATGAAAACTCATTTATGAAAACAGATTTGTTAGAAATGTTAAGTCTCAAGATTTCCTACTACTCATCTATTTCAAACTTGGCTTTGTGCAAATAAAAGAACTTTAAAGCTTCCCTTGACTAACCCTGCATCTATACAACTGTATTGTGTGTTGGCTCGCGAGTACAGTTGTGTACAGAGCTCTGCCATTTTAATCTTTTCAGACTCATGTGATCAAGACCCCTACGACCACTACTACCCAGAGGCTGAACCGGATGGTGTTGAAGATAATGAAGCTTAGGCCAGGACCCCAGTCACTTGCATGTGTGCGTAGTGAATGGATCCACTATGATTTGTTCTGCTTCCGCCTTTATCTTTGTTTCTGTACCCTGACACTTTTGTAAGATTTCTGCCTTCGTGACTCTTTTGTAGAACAATTGGCCGTATGGCCTGATATATACATATATATAGACACACACACACACACACACACACATGTAGGTTTATATTATGTTACAAGCTTGCACTATTCTTACGAGCACTATCCCTACAAGCACTAATTGCACCAAGCGCGGTCTATACTGTGTACAGTCATACCTCCTACGAGCGGGTGCGGTTTCCAGGACCTCCTCTGAGACCTCCTCTGAGACCTCCCCCAAAACCTCCTTTTGAACCTCCTCTGAGATATCCCCAGGACCTCCCCTTGGACCTCCTCCAAGATATCTCAAGACCTCCTCTTGGACCACTTCCAAGACATCTCAAGACCTCCCCTTAGACCTCCTCTGAGACATCTCAAGACTTCCTCTGGGACCTCCTCTGAGACATTTCCAAGACCTCCTCTTGGACCTTCCCCCGAGACCTTCTCAGGACCTTCCTTGAACTCCTCAAGATCTCTCAAGACCTCCCAAGACCTCTAGGATCTCCGCAGGACCTCCCTGGACTTCTCTTGACCTACAGGATCTCCTTAGGAACTCCCTTGACCTCCCAGGACCTCCGCAGGACCTCCCTCGACCACCTCAAGACCTCCCCTCTGGACGTCCTCAGGACCTCCCTCGATCTCCTTAAGACCTCCTCTCAGGACCTCCTCAGGACCTTCCTTGACTCTCGGGACCTCTGTAGGACCTCCCCTCAGGACCTCCCTTGACTCCTCAGGACCTCCCCTCAGGACCTCCTCAGGAACCCCCTTGACTCCTTAGGACCTTCCATCAGGATCTCCTCAGGAACACCATCGACTTCTCATAACCTTCTCAGGGTCACTTCAGGACCAACACTTGAAGGGAACAGTGGCCGGCAGAAGTATCACTCCAGGACCTCTTCAAGATCGCTACAGGACCTCTTCAAGACCACTCCAGGACCTCTTCAAGATCACACCAAGACCTCCTCAGGATCTATTTTCCCCGGGCCTCTTCAGGACCACTCTAGGATCTCCACGAAAGCACTACATGGACAGTTATGAGTACTGATCAAGACTGAGGAACAAGAAGGCTACATGGATAGTTATGTGTACTGATCAAGACTGAGGAACAAGAATGCTACATGGATAGTTATGAGTGCTGATCAAGACTGAGGAACAAGAAGGCTACATGGATAGTTATGAGTGTTGATCAAGGTTGAAGATCAAGAAGGCCAAGAACTAGGTCGCGAGCCCACAGTCGATTGCCGGTGGGCATATCTTGAGGGTTCCATGCATTATTCTGCACTCCTATTTGCCGTTGCTGATCTCTAAAAGAAATTTGTCCTGCTCAGCCATTTTGCAAGCCAAAAGTCGTAAGGTACAGTTGCGCTTCGTTAAATATTATGCAAAATCTTTATATTGTCGTGATATGTGTTTGAACCAACAATGTAACTGTGTGTGCTATCTTACTGATCTAGGGAATGGCACAACCAGATACAGTGGGTCCCAAGTTCCAAATTTGGGGTCCGACACACTGTAAGTATGTACAATCAAGTTCTACATTCACGTAATACCGATAAATGTCATAACTCATTGCTTATGTATAGATACATGATGAAAGAAGCCCGACGATGACGAAAACCGGTGGGTTTCCTCGACCCACACTTGATCTCTGAGCAATGCATCGCCCAAAACGCATCCTATGTCAAGAATTATATAATGACGAGATTGCTTGCTCAGGGCGATAAGGACTACATACACCAACCTTACAACTAGAAGTAAGTGCATCACTACTTGCTATACAAATTTCATTTCTACTTTATACGCAACACAAACTTATGTTTAATTACTATAGCGACATACATGAGTAGGTTCCACTGGATCCTTTTAGTCATTGTACCAAAAAGCAACAAGGTAATATACCTTGATTCTCTCCTCAACAAAAACCACGACTTCACCCTTGCGCAAGGAATACTTTACAGGCATGCTCATTTCCTTCGTACATAACTCTATACTAGTCTTCCTTCGTTTGAAATGGTTAATGATAACTTTTTGGAATCATGTGGGTCGTTCAACGTCTATGTTGCTGAGGGAGGAACACACAAGGAGTCGAGCGCCACACTGCAACACAGGACGGGATTTTAGGTACACACTACAACACAATAATCCTATGTCGCACTTCATAATAATGCCTCTTGAACTGACTATACCTATATATGTAATTCTATTTTTGTAGTGCTACCAGCAAAAACAAGATCACATATGTGCATTCTACGTTTGTCGTCATATGCAGCAAATCATGAGTGCTATGACGAATGATCCAGAGGTTTGTCAATCTCGCAATAATTATTTCCTAATTATAAATTTAAATATATATGCTTACTACTTTACTCCTCCTAGCGACAGGGTGTGATACTCGATTTATATGCATTCATTATGAGCGAAATCTCGGAGGTTCGAGGACTGCTCTCCGGCTTCATCAAGACGTAGATCATTAATGCCAGCGGAGAGTTTCACTCCGTCGACACCGCTGAATGACCTTCAAACAATTGATTCAATTGTAATTCACTTTGAGTAGTTGTAATTCAATTGTAACTCTAGCGACAATACTTGAATATTCTTTTGTAATTGATTTTGAGTTGTAAATCACTTTGAGTTGTAAAATATTGATTCATCTGTGATTTATCTATTTTCTGCTTGCTTCTTTTCGAAGGGCATGGCTAGCAATTCCTTAGGCTAGCCGAAAATCAGAAAAAATATTTATGTATAGAATGAACTATTACAAATGGTTTTTTGGTATAAACCGTTTGTGAAGGCCTACTATCATAAACGGCTACCACCAAAAGCCGTCTGTGATATGTCGGATATCACAGACGGTTCATTTTACTAACCGTCCGTGATATGTCTCTGATCACAGACGGTTGGTACATATAACTGTCTGTGATGGCCGACGCATCACAGACGATTTTTGGTAGAAGTCGTTTGTGATAGTAGGCCTTTATAGACGGCTTCGACCAAAAATCGTTTGTGATATGACTTATCACAGACAGCTCACAAACCATCTGTGATAACTGCCTGTTATCACAGACACATAAAATCAGACGGTTCGGAAACCATATGTGATGACGGTTTAGAACCGTCTGTGATGACCCTTTCTGTAGTAGTGGTCCATGCTCTTTATTATACATGATATTGATGACATTTGGTAAATGAGATTATGATATCGAGTTAATGAGAATGAGGCATTAAGTTAATGAGATGAATTTTGTTGCTGAATAATTAAAGATATTGCACCATTTGCATTCATCATGAGAGGAGTTGCACGAGCCAGGTCGGTGAGAAAGTCATGTAACTATTCCGGTGAGGTCGGTGAGAAAGATACATGATTAGTCCGAAGTGCTCTAGATAAAATCATACTTCAGTAGGGACTTAACGGGAGTGAAGGATAGAGTGGTTCATCGACGGGTGAACACTCTGTTATACCGGTATCAGCTGATGAGATGCATATGAGTATAAGCATATGGTATATTTGCATATATAAGTAAATTGTTAAATTATACAAATTTACCTATATGGAATATGACTTGTTTATTTGAGTATGAGAATAACATTAAATAGATAGATGATGATGATAACATTGATTATAGTTGATACTGTAACATCCCAAACAATAGTGTGTATTTCAAATGTAATAAAATGAGGATAAATTAAAACTTTGATGCCTCATGATGTCATTTGAAATTTCCTGGGAATTTTTCCCTAGGGTTTCCTATTTTCTAGAATCAATGTTTCTATTGATGGAAGTTTCAGTCCTTGAAAACTCCCTAATAAAATCTTGTGATAATCCCCTGGAAATATTTTTCCTAGCTTCTAGATCAACCTAGTAACCTCTTTGAAAAATCTCAGAATTTTTAGATTTTAGTTGCTATTCCTAAAGAGCTAGTCAAACCAGCTAGAATTCTGGTCAAACCCCTTGGGCAGCCTCTTGTGAATTTTCTAGAGAGTTATACAGTGCATGAAAATTCCTAGAAAAATTATGAAAGGTTTTCCTCTGATCCAGAAAACTTCCATAAAAATTTCAAAATTTTTAGAGCTTCAGAGCTACCTCCAAAAATTCCCTATCTTCTTAGCCTTTTAGATGAAAATCAGAAATCACTGTTCATCGGGCTCGGACCAGACCCCGACTCAGGCTCCAACCCGCGCCTTTGGACTCGGCTCAACCAACTAACCCGCACCTCACGTCCGCCATCCGATGGAAGATCAGCGGCCCTGATCGCGTACCGCTTCGGCCAAGTATAAAGAGTCCTTGCGCAACATCAACCATTGGATCTCGATCCAACGGCCCGCTCTGACCCCTTTCACTCAATCTCGCGCTCGCCACTGTGTCACTGCATCACAGGCCCCACCGATCAATCGCGTCTTCCTCCTCGCACTGGCGCTCGTGCAGAACTCGCGCGCCACGTCGCCGTGCCGCTATGCCACCTCCGTCAACGTGCAGGCACACCGTGAATCCACTGCCCGTCCTGACCACTCCTGGGGCTTCGCCGGTTCACGCCGCCTCCGCTCCGTCTGCAACCCAGGGATAATACCCCCTCTTTCGCCCATTGGAAGCCATTCCTCCTCTCGGTGGCTAAGGAGGGAGGCGCTTGCTCGAGCTACTCTCTCAGGTGAGTTTTCTCCGCGTGGTTCCCCTTTCTTCCTCTTCCATCACCGCTCCCTTGTGCGCCGGTTTGAGCCATTGTCTTCTTGTGTAGCCCGAGGAGACGAGGCACGCTCCCTACTGCTCCAGAGCACGCACCCGAAGCCGCTGCTTCGCCATCTTCTTTCCCGGTGAGTTTCTTTCTTGATTACATGCGTCACCGTGCGCCTTTTAGTCTAAGGAGGAGATCCCCTCAACCAATTTTGACTTTCGGTCACAGGAATCATCGGAATCAAATTTTTCCCTATTTTCGGCCGCAAGTGCCATCTTCTTCTCCAGCGATGGCACGGTGAGCCATTCCCTTATTCCTTGCTTTGTGACCATCACCGTGACTCCCTCTAGCGGTTCCAACAGCTATTGTCCTCTTTCTTTGCTCAGGGCAAGCTCTCCTCGGTAGCACCACCGCCGCCGCCTCGGTTTCTCGTCGCTGGCCCAACTCCGGCAGCCTCCCCACCTCCGGGTCATCGTGGTGAGTCTCTGGAACCCCCCTGTTGCCCGTGCGCATGCTATTTTGCCGCGGGCATCCCTTTTCCGCGTTGTGTCGTGTTAGCCGTAGTAGCTCCTCCGCCCCGCTCCGTCGCGCCGCCGTTGTGGACCACCTTAGTCCTCACCGCCGGTATCTTTAGCTTCGCCTAGCTACCAGAATTCCGTTTTGACCATTCACTCGGGCCGCCATGGTGTGTAGCATGGCCTGGCGGGAAGCTTCGCAGGCGTTCGAGCGCGTGGGCGCTGTCCGGACAGTAATCAGAGCGAATCATTAGGCTTTAATTGATGTCTTAAGCATGGGTTTCTGTGTAGATCTGGTAATGTTTCGCTGGCAAGTGGGCCATAGGCCGGTTAAGTGGTAGTTAAAGTGGAGTTCTACGCTTTCCCTTAAGGAAAACGTATTTCTATTATGCTTCAGAGTTAGAGTACGTTTCCCGGTTCGGAAAGCGTATTTCCGGCTGGGGTCTGGGTCAAATTTGATCAGGTCAGACTTTGACCGTGGCCTTACTGGTCAGTGAGTATGGCTAGCTTGGTCTGGGTATAAAAAGTATTGTATGTTTATATAATTTCCGAAATGCTTTATTTGTGAACTGGAAATTGGTTCAACTTCAAAATTGCATAAGTAATTCATATTAGCTCCAAAATTGATTATTCAAATTTTGTTAGTTTCCTTTTTAAATGTACTTTAATATAAAAATGGGTTGAATCATGTTACTGTTACAGAAAACACTTTTGGCAAAATTACTTTAGGATTAGTAATATTATTGCATTACAAATTGCTTTAATTTCAAAAATGCATAAGTATTTCTCTGTAACTCCAAATTGGGTAAACTCAATTTTGTTAGAATCCTCTATTAGTGTAGTTTATTGTAAAATAGGTTGTGAGCATGATACTATTACTGAAAATCTTATTTTACATGTAACTTGTGTACTACTTTCATGACTTTGAAAAATCACAGAAAATTCATCTTAGCTCCAAATTAGGTGAATAAAATTCCATTGTTCATCTCATGAGGTTCTACGCCTGCCATAAAAATTTCAAGTACACAACAGCTCTGGAAATTTTCACCAAAACAATTAATTTGGATGAACAGTAACCGGTTGCGCTTTATTTGGATTTTCTGGAAAACTGACTTTCAAACTGTCATAACTTTTGCATAGAACATCCAAATCAATTAATTCTTATTGATAAATTCACCTAAAATCATGCTCTACCTTCTGTGAATTTTTCATGATTTTTGGATGACTTTGAATTTTTTGGTCTTTTCGGTGTTATTCGTTCTTATTGTGCTTTCGACTTCTTTCGGTAGGTTCCGACGATCCTATTGTATTCGTGAGTGATCCTCTGCAGCAAGAAAGTCATCCCCAGTAAGGCAAGCAGTTTGATCATAAATGTCCCATTACTTTCAAGTCTAATACTTTGTTTACAAATTGTATGTATGCATGCTTTTGTGTCAAAGTTTATTTTCCCGATTAGAGGTAGTTATTTCTATTGCATGGTTACCCTTAAATTGTTCATCCCCTGCCACTAAACATAAGGTATTAATCTCGCTGGTGAATTAGAGCCTAGTGGTTGAATTATGCTCTTTTATTGTCTTTACGATATCATGCTTAGAAATGCTTAGCTACCGGTAGAATTGGGCGGTTATTGACTTAGTCGATAACCTTGATCACATAAAATTATTATTATCATTATGCTCAGCACTTTGTGCTTTGTTACTTTATAAGTCAAAAACTGAAACTGAAAATAAAATGTTTGAGACTTGGGCACAATGGTTGATGGTGTGATCTTATGGTGTGATTGGCATTTTTGCGTGCAACCACATGAGGGGAATATGGGACCTCTCTTGATCTAGTACTTTGGCGTGTGTTAGCTCCGGGTCGCAGGAGGTTGTGTTGTGTTGAAAGATGATTTATCTCATGTGTGTGTTGGGCGTGACGGGATGGGTTTGGTATTAAGTCCAAGTTCCCTACCCCGAGGAGCAACGGTAAGTTCTCTCTCTGCCGTTGACTCCGTCACAACATATGGGGGTTTCCATTCCTATACGGGCAACTCGTAGTTAATGCACAATATTGGAAACATCTCGTAGGACTTAGCTGTGTCGGCATACCTAAGGAAGTGTGCTTCATTGCATGGCAAAAAGGTGGTCTGACATGTGGGTAAAGTTGTACACCCCTGCAGGGTTCAATCTATTCGAATAGCCTCGTCCTAGGTTATGGACACGCTTGGTTAGGTTTTACAAGAGTTAGACTATAACATTTAATTAAAACTTGATGTGGGTGGTATGAATGGGGAATTCATGCTATTGTTGTGGTGGCTATTGGGTTAGCCACTTCCAGGATGTCTTGTTATTATTGTTACTTGATATCTCGCTGTTTTTATCAAATAAAAACATGTTGTAAAATTGCTTTAAATCTATTACATTATTGCAAATGAAAACTTGCTTTATGCTGAAAATGAGTCTAGAGCCTCCTCCACTTAAATAAGCTTGCATGTAGCTATGTATAGGCCTGTTACCCTACACGTAAGTCTTGCGAGTACATTTTTGTACTCATTTGCTTTGCTTAACTAATTGTTGCAGAGGAGGAAGCTGATCCCCAAGGGATCCACTTTTGTGAGATGTGCGGCGGGTTTGACGACTAGGTTGGTGGCCTGGTTGGTTGCCTTGTGGGTTAAAGGCACACTAATTGGCTCTTGTTTATCGCCATCTTATGGCTGTTTGCTTCCACTATTTATCTAATTCTTTAGTTGTCATTTGGCCGGTCGGCCCCTTTTGTAATAACTCTATATTGTATGTCTTTTGAATTGCTTAGTTGTACTTCGGTTCTAAGTGTTGTATGGAATTATGCATAATTTTTGTATGGGGTATGTGTACTGCAATTCTGGGAAGTGCATATACGCTGAGAGTCGAGATATTTGATTTGTAATGCTAGAATCATCTTGATGGTTAAGTATTACAAGTTAAATACCCCGGATTCTCACAAAAGTTGGTATCAGAGCCATACTAACCGTAGAAACCACTAGCTTGGTCGTCCTTAGGATATTTTGAAAAACTTAGTTTCAAAATGACAAATGGTTTACAAAAATTTAAGTAAGTTCTTAGATTTTACTCCTTACCTATCCTAGATTACTCATCTTACCTTGTTCTAGATTGAGATTTGAAAAGTTGTTCCTCTCATCTTTATTTCAAAAGATAGTTGTTACCGTTTAAATTCGGTTTTGGGATTCAATGAGTGTTGAGAATATGAAGTGTTGGCTGTCTTTTAGTGAAGATTAGAAGCATTTGAAGTTGGAAATTTCAGCTTGGAGCTTAGATACAAAATCTGAACCGCAAGTATAAGATTTGGACAGCAAGCACTTAGTTTGTCATTAAGGCTGAAAATGAGAGGATAATTCAACTAAAACTTGTGGGGTTTAAAAGGATAAGATGTGATATTAGATAGCTGGTGTCTAACACACCCTAGATGGTTTTTACCATGATCCTTATATGCAATAAGACTTGAGTTGTGTTCTGAAATTTTCTTCTCAACCCGATTACTCGTTCATTCAATACGAGTTAGTTATACCGAGAAGTTGAATCTTGTGTCTTATGAGTTTTGCATTGGATCTTATGCCTTTTTGCAAATGTTTGGAGTTCATTTCTTGCTAGTTATATGGTTGTAATTGGGTTAGGGTAATATCTCATTTCCCTAGTCGATAGCTTTGCTCTTGCTACCTTTCGCCTCTAGTTTTTGGGTTTTTGTTACTAACCCGCCTCAATGAAACAGGATGGCTGGAAGAACTCGCAGCAGCCAAGGTCAGCCAGCTGGTTCGGATGAGGAGCTCCCACCTCCTCCAACCATGGTTGAGGTTCTCGCTCAGATTGAGCGGAATCGCATGGATCAGACAAGGATCCTAGAGGCGATTGCGCGGAATACCTCCAACCTTTCTGGTGCCTCCGGATCAGGGGGAGGAGGTGGTCATCATCAAAGGGGAGGACTCTCATAGTTCCTTCGCACACAGCCACCCACCTTCTCGCGCTCCGAGGATTCACTCGACGCAGACGATTGGTTGCGTCTAGTCGAGCGGAAGCTCGATGTCGCTCAGTACCAAGAAACAGAGAAGGCACTCTTCGCCTCCCATCAATTGGAAGGGGCAGCACTATCATGGTGGGAAAACTTCCTCGCCATGCAGCCCGCGGGCCGAGCCATCACTTGGGACGAGTTTCGCACTGCCTTCCATCGGGCACATGTTCCCGCCGGATTGATGAAGCTTAAGAAGAAGGAGTTCTCGGCGCTCAAGCAAGGGCGCAGGACAGTAACTGAGTACCTGCATGATTTCAACCATCTTTCTCGGTACGCCCCTAAGGACGTGCCCACTGATGAGGCCAAGCAGGAGAAGTTCATGGATAGCTTGTCTGAGGAGCTTCAGGACAAGTTGTCTATCGTCGACTTCCCCAACTTCCAGACGTTGGTCGACAAGGCTATTATCGCCGAGCACAAGGGAAGGGTGCTAGGCGATTCTCGTAAGCGCAAGTGGGAGGCCCAAAAATCAGCAAGGGCTAGCTTTCCTCGTTCTCACGACGGGCAAGCCCCGGTGCATCACTCTCAGACTCCACCACCACCGAGGGCATCGGCGTTTGTACCTCGCCCACCGCAGGCCTTGTCTCAACCACGTGCACCTGCGGGACAGCAAGGGGGCCTCCGCAATCCAGCTGCTGAGGTCACTTGTTTCTTCTGCAACAACAAGGAACATTATGCTAATCATTGACCTAAGAAAACTGGAGCGGCCCCTCGTCCTAATGGAGGACGCGGGCAAGGAAATGGTCAAGATTAGAATATTAATCAGAAGGCTCAGAATGTGGGCAGCGGCCGAGTCAACCATATCTCAGCCGAGGAAGCACAGGAGGCACCCGACGTCGTGTTGGGTACGATTCTTGTCAACTCTCAACCTACTACCGTTTTATTCCATTCCGGAGCTTCTCATTCTTTTATATCAAAGTCTTTTGCTGCACTTAGTGATCTTCAAATTGTTCCTATGCATGTTCCTTTGATTATTCATTCTCCGAGGTCGGAAATGAGAGCTAAAAGTGAATGTCAGGATGTTTCTATTGAGATTGGAGAAGTAGGATTTTTGGCAAATCTTATTCTCCTCAATTCAGCAAGTTTGGATGTGATACTTGGCATGGATTGGCTATCTCAACACTTGAGGCAAATCGATTGTGCCAGGAAATTCATCTCCCTCACGAGTCCCTCCAGCGAGCAAGTTGGAATTTCTCCAAAGCTGCAAGGACTGCATCTTTATGCACTTGAAGCGAAGCCAACTATGGAGATTCATGAAGTCCCAGTGGTGTGCGACTTCGCTGATGTGTTTCCCGAAGAATTGCCTGGGATGCCTCCAGTCCGAGATATTGAATTCTTCATCGAGTTACTACTCGGTACCGCCCCGATTTCAAATAGGCCATATTGGATGCCTCCAAATGAATTGGAGGAGTTGAAGAAGCAACTTGGTGAACTTCAAGATAAAAGTTTCATCTGCCCAAGCTCATCACCATGGGGATGTCCTGCAATCTTTGTGAAGAAGAAAGACAAGACTCTGCGCTTGTGCGTTGATTACCGTCCGTTAAATATGGTGACGGTGAAGAACAAGTACTCGTTGCCTCGAATTGATAACCTTTTTGATCAGTTGACTAGAGCTCGGGTATTCTCCAAGATTGATCTGAGATTGGGCTACCATCAAGTCCAAATCAGGCTTGAAATCACCAACACTCTGATTTTACCATGGCTTGAAATCACTAACTCTCTGATTTCAAGCCATGGTAAAATCAGAGCGTTAGTGATTTGAAGCCATGGTAAAATCGGAGTGTTAGTGATTCCAAGCTATGGTAAAATTAGAGAGTTAGTGATTTTAAGCTATGGTAAAATCTTCAAGCCATGGTAAAATCGGAGTGTTTTCATGCCATGGTAAAATCAGAGCATTAGTGATTTCAAGCCATGGTAAAATCAGAGTGTTAAGCATTTCAATCCATTGTAAAATCAGAGAGTTAGTGATTTCAAGCCATGGTAAAATCAAAAATACTTATCACAGACGGTTTTTAATACGAACCGTCTATGATGAGGATGGGAAGTCACAGACGGCTCATGTTGAAAACCGTCTGTGATATTACTTCTTCAGAGACGGTTTTTACTGCAGCCAGTAACGCAGACGGTCGCTAAACCAAAACCGTCTATGATTGTATTTAATACAGATGGTTTTGGTCAACCGTCTGTGATGAAGTGCCCAGTATTAGCCTTTTTATAGTAGTGTCGTTGAATCAATAAAGATACATTTTTCTGCTGATTTCGCTATTAAGCTAGCTAAAACATGGTACCCTTGCGGCCTTGCTAACCGGTCATGATGTTGGTGGTAGGAAATGATCTTGGACGGGCCAGTCTCAAGAAGGTTTAAGCTGAAACTGAAATTTAGCCCTATTGTCAAATGGCTTGGACATTTTTCTCCTGCTTCTTTCAATGGTCAAAGCATGCTTGTCCAATGTTCGTCATCAAGATCTGGTAATATCGACACATCTTGTAGGGGTCAAGAGAAGAAGCTCCCTACTTACTGAAAAAAAAACCTATGGCCCGTTTGGAACGTGAGAAATTCGTAGTAATCCCATATGAATAACATTGTTTGTTATGAAATTCCTGTGAAATTCGTTGGGTCCCAAATAGGACTTTCCTTCAAAGTAGACCTCGTTTATTACATCCAGTTGTCCTGGATGTATGTATGCAACAGACGTTCAAGAGCTTTTCCTATAGCTTTTTCTTTAGCTCTTCTTTCTCAGTGTACTGGTGTACATCAAGATTGTCAATATTAGGATCCTAGGTGGGAACATTTTTGTGTTGCCTAGAAATTTAGGATCCTGGCATCGTTGGCATGCAACACTTTTTAAATTTTGACCACTGTACACATACAAAAGATGTCTAAGTTGCCACCTCAAAATAACACAAGCAATATCAAAAGCACCTCCATAATTCTTATGTCCTGACTCCAGAGTGCATCTCAGAAACTGTACATGTCCAAAACGATACACATGTAAATCTCTGGAAAATGATCTGACAATGGGATCCAGGAGAGTAGGCTGTCCAAGATTAAAAAATACACAAAAGACGGCGCAGCATGCGACGAACCATGGAAAACTCTATCGGTGAAATTTCACTGGTAACCGGCGTCATCGGTGGGGTCTAATAAAATTTCATACCAGCCAAAAAATTTCATATTTATGTAATTTTCATACAAATTCAAAATTTAGAAAAATTTCGTCTTTACATCTGAAAAAAAAACACATTTTAATTCAAAATTTTACCAAATATTCGGTAATCACCGGTTCCATCAGTGAGGTCCCATAAAATTTCCAAAACTATATAGTTTTCCATGGGCCGGACGGCCTTGCCATGGGCAGCACACGAAATGACTGACAAAGACCGGAAGAGATAATATCTAATCTGTCCACTACTTTAACCCTAAGTCCATAACTAACCACCAATTTGTTATTTTGCTTGACTTAATTACGGGTACCAAGGATTCGATCTATTTGGTCTCTCAGTGGCCCAACAACCTGAGAATTGTTATGCGACACCCTCACGTGCACGGGCCATGCGTAGCATACCCAGTCCACCCACCCACAAGACCTGGTCCACTTTGCAAATCTTTTGTCCACTTGCTCCTTGCTTTGGCACAACTAACAGCACAATAAAGATCAGATGTGCAGAAGAAAAGCTAGCAGAAAAGAGAGAAGCAAAATAGGGGAGGGGGACCTTTGGTTCTTAAACCCTGCTGATGGGGGATAAATATAGGGTTATTTAGAGACATGCCACTTTAGAGTTGTAAGTTTTAAAATCTGTCATTGCAAAGTTCGTCATTAGATTCATGCCACTTTAGAGCTGTATTATTTTGATATATGCCATTATAAAATTTTCTAGACCAAATTGTCCTTCCTTCTTCTCCTTACCTTCTTAGTTCTTTCTCCTATGTCCACTGCTACTATAGAGGTGAAATCTATGGCCGCCGCTGACCCGCTCCTCCTCTACTCCGATGCGCTCTACATACCATGGCCGACTGTAGGATCGTAATGGCAATCAGAAGGGGGGGTTGAATGATTGCAGCGAATTGACCCCCTAATTCCAACTTCTTCTTGTGTGCAAGAATTTCAGCAACTTCTCTGTTGATACTTGAAGAGCTTCACAATCGAGACCACCTCAGCGCACAGGAAGAACACCAAATCAAGAATCAAAGTAGAACGAATCTGAACTTTATATATCAAACTTGATTTGTGTCTACAAAGTGCTCAGCAAGCACCCCTCAAAACCCCAATTCGAATGTCATCTAAATCACAGCAGCAGCAGCAAGCTATGATCTCAAAAACATCTAAGACACCCGTCTAAAACACGCTCTCCCAAGGCGCACCCACTCTGCCTCTTTTATAAGTAAAGTTCAATCCGTATCAATCACGAATACGAAACCTATCACTCCGAAAATCAAGGGACCCGAAACCCTTTCCAACACAGGTTTTACCAAAACAACTCAAAACTTTCCAAAACAACCTCTTCCACGTCGTAAGCCTCCAGAACACCTTCCCGTAGCTCCAACGTGATCCACCTTTGTCTTCCACGTGCTCCAGCGTGATCCAAACCACTTGTTGACATCCGCGACTTCCAAGACCTCAGATTTCCCATCCTAGTCCGAGTCAATCCCGTCACCGAACGTAGTTCGTCCTCACGCCTCAAACTGCACATGCAAAGATCAGAGAAACCCAAAACTTGGCACAAGTTCTCCAACTTGACCATCTATTAGTATACACACACCCATAAGCACTATCATGTATCATGCAACAAAATAAAATTTATGAAATCAACAAATCCACAGTCAATTTTCCAAAGCGACAACTTTCCAGAGTACAAACGGTACTACCGCTATTGTACGTCCGGTACTACCGCACATGCGGTCGTACCGCTCAAAGCACTGCAGAACTACCGCTCATCGGGAAATCTCAAGATCTTTCATAAACATGCTCTCTGGAATTTCCATACCGCAACCTTGCGGTCATACCTTTGTGCGGTACTACCGCCGTTCAAACTGCGGTATTACCGTCCTACGGTCATACCGTTTCACAGCTGCGGCACTACCGATTTTGACTTAACAGTACCTGTCAGAACCTTTCTCTCTCTCAAGAACAAGCGCGGTACTACCGTTGTTTTCACCATGGTACTGCCGAACACGCGGTACTACTGCGTTCACAAACGGTATGAATGTATGGCAAAACGTGTTACGAACCTTAAAGCACACGAACGGCCCAGATGCGATGTCGATCGGACCATGCTTCACAGCCGTTGGATTTACTGTTCAAAGTCCAAACGTTCACAACAATATCAGCCGTTGGATTTCAGATCAAGGGCTCACAATCCTTGAGACGTTCGGACGGTCCGAACTTTCATCTCAATATCAGCCGTTAGATCAAGATCTAACGAACCGAACAAAACGCACCAGAGAAAAAGACTTGCGGTACTACCGTAAACTACTCGCGGTACTACCGCAAAGAGGTAGTTCCGTAAAAACAACGCCGGTATTACCGCAACACGAAAAAGCTCAAAAACTTCATAACAAAGCTCTTTTTGCCACGTGGACGCTCCAGATGATTTGGGCCGATCGGACCACGCTTCAACACCGTCAGATTTAGGAGAACTGTAGAAAGTCCGAACGTTCCCCTCAATATGAGCCATCAGATCAAGATCTAACGTGTCGACCAAAACACCATTCAGAAACAAAGACTTGCGGTACTACCGCTGCACACCCGCGGTCATACCGCACTTCGGTAGTTCCGCATGTACAAAGCCGGTACTACCGATAATCCTGACAAGAACTGATTTTCAACAGAAACTGACAGAACTCAAATGCAAGTCAGTTGAAGAGCACAAACAAGTTCCAGAGACAATGTATTCATCTTTAAGTACTGAGACTAAGTCTAGCTTATTGTCAATGTGTTCATCATCAAATATCATGACCAAAAACCTCTTGGTCTTACACCGACAAGCTCCGATAGTAATTGCTGGTCACCGCCGCTCGCCATGGGCTGCCACTGCTCGCCATGGCCAGCCATCTCCCCGAGCTCCGATTGCCAGCTCTGGTCAGATCCACTTGCTCGTCCTCAGTCCTCTACTCTGCACTGTAGCACACTCTCCCCACCCCCACAACACCCCCTCGCCTCACTAGTTTGCTTCACTCTCAAACTTCCCCGACTTGGCTGGCACGCTCCCGGCCTCACTTTCCAGCCTCACCGTGCTCACGGACCTCGTCCTCTACCCGGGCCATGTCGCTAGGACCATCCCACCGGACATTGGGTCGGTCCTCCGGCAACTCCGCCTCCTGTCGCTATCCGGCAACTAGTTGACTAGGCTAGTATCTGAGTCTCTTGTCGAGCTGCTGGATCTGCACACGCTCGACCTCGATAATAATTGAAGCTCGTTGGCCATGGTATGGAGAACGCGACAGAGTAGAGGAGGAGCGGGTCGGCAACGGCCATGGATTTCACCTCTATGGTGGCAGTGGACATGGGAGGAAGAACTATGAAGGTAATGAGGAGGAAGAAGGAAGGATAATTTAGTCCAGAAAAAAAACCATAAAGGCATATCTCAAAGCAATGCAGCTCTAGAGTGGTATAAATCTAATGATGAACTTTGCAATGGCAAATTTCAAAACTTGCAACTCTAGAGCGGCATGTATCTAAATAACCCATAAATATATTAATTAGGATCAAATAAGTTTTGAAATAACCTTTCCTTATGTGTCTAATATTTTTTTAAAAAAATAATTCAGGCCATATCACCTTGAAATCATAGGATCAGATCCTAAAAAACCCACACAATTGAGACAATGACCATATGGAGTAGGGCAGGGGTGGAGCCAGTGGCCCTATTGGCCGGGCACATGCCCGGGCTTTGCAGAAGAAGAGGAGGTTGGGCTAGTGGTGGGGGGACGAGGTGGTGGACGACGACGCATACGCGCAGGCGTCGGAGCGTCGGTGCGTCGGTGCGTGGCGTAGGGCGAGACGGAGCATGGGAACAAGCTCCTGTGGCCGCGCGGGGGTGCTCGTGGGGGCGAGTTGCCGCAATTGCTGCAGTCGACGTCACTGCCCCCGCCCTGGTTGCGCTTGGCGGCGACGGCGAGGAGGTGGTCGCAGAGGCAGGAGGCTTGCCGTAGCCGTGGGCTTGCTCGGGCTTTGGAGGGCCGCTGGCTCCGCCCCTGGGGTAGGGATTATTATGCGGAAAATGTTTTTATACTACTTAGCATAGGGCCAGCAACCGAGAAATCATAGGATCAAACCCTAAAAAATCCACACAAAAAATCGCTTAACATGTAGAGACTTAAGTCTTGAACTGTTGCCTTTAGCCACACGACATGTGTCATATATACTCCTTGCAATAGCCACCGGTTGGCCTATCTCGTCGAAGAAATTTTGATAGATCATAGACCAAACAAATTTAGCATCAATTGTGATCCTCTTTCTCCTTTTTGTTGCTGTTTTAGTGCTGTTATCGGGTCTCTACTCGTTGTTCTGTTGCAACTCTTTTGTGAGTCGTTTAGGCTTCGACCTTGTAGCAAACTCTTTCCTTCTCTCTAATTGAATTAGCAGAGCTCTTGCCCTTCGTGTTAAAATATAGACTAAACAAATTTCACTTGCCACATTATAATTAAGTGCAGTGAAAGTTCATACATTTTTTAGTTGAACTTATATGATGTGCATATAGTTACAAGACTTCAGGTTGTCACACAAGAAATTGCAGGCAACCTCAAAATATATCATCTTAGATCCATTTTGTATTTTCTATTGGTGTAATTTTCAGTACCAATAATTACAACTTAAGTGGAACAGATAAAAGTAATCAAAAGCTGTACTGACAATTAAAAGGCATAAGTTTTCATGTGAATCATGATTAATTGAAGAATGGAAAATTAATAATTAAAGGTAGCATGCTTTTGTTTAATTAGTACATCAGACATGAATTATTTCAGTGCAAGGAGGAGTACTATTCAGTGGATGAACACCCTCTTGATGTGCCTATAAAAAAGAGAGAAACATATCGATATGCCTATCTAAGTAGCTTTATTATCACAATTAAGTACTACTTGCAACATAAAGAGTAAAGAGTAATGATTACCTTTAATTAAAAGTGAATAGTATATGGAAAGAAAAGCAAAAGCAAAAAGTCCTGAGTTCCATAACTCTTTTGTGGATTTTATCCTTTTTGTGCTTCTTTTAAATGTTTCAATACCCTACAGGGTGAATATTCTATGAGAATGGCCGGGCTAATTTTGCAACTGCGTGAAAATTAGGTGTGGAAGTTTTCCAGAATCCTCAAGAGAAAGAGATGAAAAAGACAAATACTTAATTAGTGAATAGTAATTCCTTAAAGATATATCCCTACAGGCAGGGATACATTGAAATCCATCACCCTGGTAAAAAAATTCAAAACTACATTGGTTTAAGCATCAAACAACATGAAAAATTTCTTACAGAATTAGCAAGCATCCATTTAATATTTCAAGTTCAAATTCAATTTATGCTGGAAGAAATTAGGAAGAGAAATCCTCACAAACTATAAGTTAAAAGAAAATGAAGAAGGAAAAAGATGAAAGTAATTATTCGAAGCAGTTCTTTCCTTTTTTTATTTCTCCTAACTCGTTTTGAGTTTAAACTTGAGATTTAAAAATGGTGATAAAAACTCCATAGGCCCCTCAATCGTTTAGAGAAATTTTGACGTTAATTTGGTGCTCAAATAAAATTGGGTTTCAAGTTTTCACCAAAATGTTGGTTTTCACTAGATATGTTCCCATACATGTAACTAACACACCTAAATGCCTATACTTCTGGTTGCTATATGCCAATCTGTCTTTAGCCTACTATGCGATTAGCACAACAACTGAGAAGCAAAATATTTATTGGAAAAATCAAAATAAATTAATTCTACATGACTTATAGTTCAGTACAGTGATCTAAATAGAAACCACACTTGTTCCTGTTCCTATCTCATGTTTCTTTGGTTGTGAATGATGGATCCTAACAAATCCCCGGGGCCGGACGGTTTGACGGCCGGTTTCTATCAACGTCACTAGGATTTAGTTAAAGATGATATGTGCAATGCAGTCAAAAAAATTTCTTAGGCCATGTACAGTGGGGTGATATCAGCAGTTTATAATTTTTGTCATATAAAATTTTTAATAATGTGGATGAGAGAGAACAAGAAAAGAGAATGAAGCTATCCAGCATGCAACAGAAAGTCTATAAGACCCTTATAGGCGACTGTTTTGCTGTTGTATCTAAGCTGTCTGTACAGTTTGTGGGATCATATATACATAACTTAAAGACAACTTACTGTATAAGTTGTCTTTAATTTTGTCTAGAGATGACATGAAGAGTATCACAGACAACGGTCATCGATACCATTGTACACACCCTTAATGGTGGAGAGATGCCGGCCAATATTGACAGAACAGTGCTAGTGCTCATACCCAAAGTGAAAACCCCCAAGAGATGAAGCAGTTTCTGCCTATTCTCTCTGCAATGTGGTTTACAAGCTGTGCTCAAAGTCGATGGCAAATACACTGCGGGTGTTCCTAGATGTCGGACCCGGATTCCGAGAATCTAAATCCTCTGTGAAAACTCTGTGCTATTCCCTGGATCAGTAGCTAGTACTCATAGACACATTACTGAATCAATTCATACATAGCGTAAATAAAACCATACCATTCATTAATTTAACACAATAGATTTTATATAGACCGCATCGGGTCAATTTTTACAATAAGGGCCGATCAGGTCAAAGATTACATTACAAAAGTTGCGGAAGCGACAGCAGAAGCAAAAGAGGTGATAGCACATCTCTCCACAGGCAAGTGACCGGGGAAACCTGTGTGCGCCCGATATTAACCAAAAGCTTAGCTAATATTGGATGCACGCAAGCACCAACGGAGTCCACTAGACTGGGGTGAGACTAGAACAACTAAAGACTAAGCTACGCTACATCATCTTCTGGCCTCCAGTTTCTGGATCTTCGTAGAAAGCGTAGTCTCTTTTGTCTTCATTATCTGAAGGGTTTGGGGAGAGGAGCGAGAATGAGCACTACTACCGTGCTCGCGAGCCAACACACAATGCAATAGTATATATGCAAGGTTAAACAAGGATGGCTCGGTTCTTTTATTTGCAAAAGCAAGATTTTCAAATATCATACTTACAAAGTCCTATCACTTAGTATTTTAACAAATTGCAGTTTAGTAAAGAGAGTAATGTGCAATAATTAATAACAATAGAGGTTTCATCCGTCAAAACTCTACACATGCATCTTTTCAATTGGAGCTGCCTCCAATGACCACACCCACTGAGTTCGAAGACTCAGGGAAAAATCCAACACAGGGCTAGGTGAGCCCTTCCACTATTTTCATACCCCCCACAAAGTTTTGAAATAGAACTAACTCAAGTTATAATTCCCATGTTCGCCTTTGACCGTAGGCACGGCTGTTTAAACAGTTTTAGACTCTGCAGAGGTTGCACACTTTACCCACAAGAGATAGTCATACCCGTTACCCCCACATGATTCCGTAGTCATATAGTTGGGCGACCGTCACAGTAACCTTTCAAACTACCTTGCCCTTTCCGTAATCTCACCCATATGGGGTTGCACCCATACGTTGCGCAGGATCATTGTACATGCAGCGTTGGGTATAGATTTGGACTACCCACAACGTTGGCAACCTCACCCATTCAAGCTAGATGTACCGCACGCTTGCGCATTTTCCCTTCTCCACCGTGTGAGACACATTCAGGGTTTAATAATTTTACTAAGCCAAGTTGCACTTTGCAGATTTGTGGTTGTACTTGTTTAACACGGGAGGTCGTGACAAGATTAAGTCCTTAGGGTTATCTGGGCAGTTCATTCCACAAACCAACCATCCTCGTGCTCCCCGAGCACCCACCGCCTCACCATCCGCCCAGATAAAACTAGCAATTAGGGTTTTTGAGGAGTAAAATCTACCAATTCCACCATCTCAGTCATTTCCCCACAATGACTGCCCAAACCATTTTTTTGTGTTTTAAATGATGATGATTGGGACATTTAATGCCTCGGTACTTAAGCAAGACTAGCATGTCGCTTAAGTACAACCTATAACTAGTATTACCATATAGTTACTAGGGTGACAAGGATTAAGGATTCAAATTATCAAGGATGGCATATTAATTAATTAATCAATAAGTGGGTGTTTAACTACCTTAAGCTTTAACATACATTTGATTAAACAATTAAACCATGCAATTTTGATAATTTAAATAAATATAATTTGCATAAAATGTAGGCTCAATATGATCAAAGTATTGACTCACCTTGGATTAAAGGTAAGGAAATCTTGATAATCTTGTGCTTGATCGAAGTGGAGATCCTCCGCGTCTGCGAATCCTAATCGGTTGATCGTACCAGAAAAAGACACAAACAAGCAAAGAGAGCAAATAAATACAAGAGATAACAAATGAACTCCAAATTGAATAAGACCTATGCCATTAGCAAGATCTTGAATTAACAAATTTTTATAAATTTATTTCATAATTTTTGGAGTTACGACGAGGGAGAACAGAGCTTTCGAAGATCGGGTTTTGAATTAAATCAAGGAGGAGAGAGGATAGGGTGCACTGTACAGTGTATGGACCGAGTTCAGCCGCACCAGTCAAGGGGGGGGTTCACTGTTTGCGGGCCCACTTGGAAGAGAGGGGGGGTCTCAAGGCTAATGACATGTGGGGCCTCAAACCAAAATCCCCATTTGGATTTCTTCTTTGGCCAGAGAAAAGGGGAGCCAGGGGAGCGGGCGGCTCGGGACTGGCGGTGGCGGCGCCGGCGGGTGGCAATGCGGGGAGGCGAGCGAGCTAGCAAAATGGGCTCCCACGAGGATGGGGACCTCGTGGGCAGAGGTGGCAGCACCAGGGAGGAGCGGGTGCAGTGACGGTGGAGCCAAAAGCGGCGACGGACTCCACGGGCGGTGGGCGGCGTGGTTGATCTTGATGGCGCGATGGTGAGCTAAGCGCGACACTGGCTGCGCGATGGTGAGGAGGACGCCGAGCCGGGTGGGGAGGCCGGAGGCGGCCAAAGACAGCCTAGCGGCGGCGGCCGAGAGCGGAGGAGGAGGAGCCATGGCGGCGGCGCTTCCAGGTGGCGGGGAAGGCAAAGGGAGATGGGGGATAGCATCCTTGGCACCGAGGGCTTCTCGTGACGCGATTGCCGGAGGCGGAGGCTCACTGGTGCGGAGGTGCGGCAGCGAGGCAGCGTGGCTGATTTGGGAGCTCTGGCTCCGGTTCAGCTCGATGAGGAAGGAAGCATTGGAGGAGAAGGGAGAAGGAGGAGGTGGCCGGGGCCTTCTTATAGCCAAGCAAGGAGCCGTTGAGGCCTGATGGAGCACGGAGAGAGGACAGAGTGCCGACGAAAGCGGCGGGTGCGTGGGATGGGCGCATGCTGCGTGCGCACGACGCAGGGTCGGGGCGAGCGTGGGCAATGACTGGTGCGGGCGTGTGGCCCGGGCGATGGGATGAGGTGAAGCGGACATCATGACGCGTCGGCGACGGCATGGGCGACCGGGATGGTGGGGCAGGCGTGTGCACATGCGCGAGCGCAGCTGTCTGATCTAAGCGGCGAGAGCAGTGGGGGACTGGTGGCGCGAGGACGTCTTGCTGATGAAGGCGCGCTTAGCGGAGAGGACAGGGTGAGGCGGTGGGCTCCAGGGTCGTGGCTGTCAGCGGAGCTCGCAGCGGCGACATAGGGGCATGGTCGCAAGCGGCAGCGACCAAGAGAGAGAGGGAGGCGGCCTGCGCGGTTGACCTGGGGGAGAAGAAGGAAAGAAGATGACCGGGCAGGGCAGGCCAAGGAGAAAAGGCTGAAGGCCTGGGGGAAGAGGTCGGGCCGGGGCAGGGGTTGGGTCGGAGGAAAAACAGGTCGGGTGGGCCGGAAGAGATGGGCTTGGTCCATAGAGAAGATGGGCTGGGCCCAAAAGAGAAGGGAGGCCCAACTCAAAATGGCCCGGGGACTCAAAAGAGAGGGGAAACTCCAACTGAATTTGAATTTCAAATGTTACGGATATTACATTTGAAACACACACTGGAGAGAAAAGAAAGGAAGTTTTTCGAAATTAGTTGGCAATTTGAATTACGGCGAAGAACGAAAACCAGAACAGTAATTACTATGCGCCGTCCGAAAATGGGACGCTACACTAGATGATATCGTTTGAGGAAGAGTGCTTCCAGATCTGGTAGCTTACTGCGGGTGACACTCAATATTTGGTAAATCTGTGGAGCAATAGGCATCAGCAACGGCTGAAATTTTGCCAATTCTTTTGGAAACTCAGAAGCTTAGCAGGAACTTGGTCCATTTCCAGCTTTGTGTTCGCCCGCCGTGATGCAAACAAGTAGGGGTGATAATGGGTTGAAACCCAACCCAAACCCACCCCAACCCACTACAATGTAGTATATCAATCCAACTCAGACCAACCCATTGTTCCACCTTCAAAACCCAACCCAACCCAACCCATACAAAATTCCAACCCAACCCAACCCAACCCAATCCCTCAATATGGGTTCAACCCATTTCTCACCCATTTCCAACCCATTCCATCCAGCCAGCCCAATTCCCAAGCCGAAGTGCCGAACCAACCCAATCTCTTCGATTCTCATAAGAAGCCGAACCAATCTCCATGGAATCAACCCCGTGACGCGATCCCGTCGCCGCCTCGCTGGAGCAGGAGGACGAGGATGAGGATGATGGAGACGAAGCCGCCGCCGCCTGGGTCCGCCCATGGCGTCGGCAATGGCCACCACCGGCCGGCGGCGGCGGCGCCACTGGTCGCGTCGTCTTTGGTCTCCTCACTCCTCATCCCCACCTCCTCTTCTTCTCCTCCTCCTGCCTTGCTCCTCTCCTTCGCCGCTCCCCTCGCGGCCTCGGTCGAGCCGCTCTTCGTCGAGGCCAAAGCTGCGCCCGATGGCGAATCTTGGCCCGACCCTTTGCCGCGCCAAGGCTGTCCCGAGGATCGCCTACCTCGTCTCGGCTCCGCGGCGACGGCCAGCCATAGCCTGCGTCGGACGCTCTATCACCCGACCAACCGGTACGTGGTGCACCTCGACCTGGAGGCGCCGGCCGTCGAGCGCTCCGAGCTCGCCGCCGTCGTGCACTCTCTCCCCGTCTACTCACGATTCCGGAACGTCAAGGTGGTCACCGGGCCAACCTTTCACCTACCGGGGCCAACCATGGGCCAACCCATTGCAGTATCAACGGGTTCAACCCGTTCTCAACCTGAATTTCTCAACCCACCCCACTCCAATCCAACCCTTTCTACGAGGAAACCCGACCCGACCCAACCCATTGGCTTTTTTAACCCGTTGTCACCCATCCAAAGCCAACCCAATCAAGAACCCAACCTGTTTAACCCGTTTGAACCCAACCCATTATCACCCCTACAAACAAGGCGGCTCATTTCTGTGCAAAGTATCGGAATTTCTTTCTTAGTGTATTTACCGTCAGAGGCGGAGCTTGAGCTCAAAATTAAAAGGGGCCAACACTAGATATGTGAATTGTGCAATCTAAATGTGGCCATTTTCAAAACTAATTACTAAATTATCTTAAATACTACTGTTTTTTCTATAAAATTGCACAATTGTTGCGGGGGCGGAGGCCCACCTTAGCCCCCCAACCAAGCTCCGTCCTGTTTACCGTTTACGTGAATGTAATCCTGCTGTTGATATAATATGAAGCTCCTGGTTCCATCGCAAAAAAAATGATCTGGGATGTCTGAGCAAAATAAGATGTCATTTTTGTTTATTCACGACTAATCTTTGAAACATATGGAAAAAGAGAGCAAATATTGAAAAATCAAGGAAAAACTCATTTAACACATGGTTAGCAAGAATCAAAATCGGATCCTTGATCACAAAACTTGGGGGGCCACACCCTCTGGACTAAACAATGGCTGTGGCCACGTCGCCGTTTTTTCGTCTGCGGTCCGATTCAGCACCTGCCTTCTTCTCAGCCACAAGATTTTTTTTTTGCTTTGCGTGTCCATTCGCTCGCTCCTTCCACGCGCAGGGCCCACGGGCGTGACTCGCGCTGGTTCACTGTGTCCTGCCGATTTCGCAGGCGTGGCTTCGGACTGGTTCGTGCTGGTTCTCGTAGGCCCCACCGGGGTGTGACTCGCGCGCGCACGGCGCGCAAGCGCGCCACAAGTCCACTAGTTAAGATTAACTAGAAGACCACCCATGCCCCTTCACGTAGGCACGCACGCGCTGCATCGCGGAAGGCAGGGGCCCACGGACGCGTGGAGGCGAAGGCGAGCGAAGCAACCAGCGGGAGTGAGCGCACGCGCGGGCTTGCGGGTCCCACCGGCCGTGCGTCCCAGACGCAGCGCACGGAACACACGAAGTGCGGGCGGCAGGATCGTGCGGGCGCACGCGAGGACGGAGGCGATCGGGCGGCCACCGCTTTTTCGGCAATATGGACATGGCCGAGCGGGAGGGCAGAACTTCATGGGCCTTTAAATTAGGTAATATAAAGACTTGACGCAGACTTCTAGCTGAGAACCTGAGATGCCCCGGAACCATGAATAAGTTGCAGAGTTAAGAATGATTGTCAAGAAAAGCTCACCTATGGTAAAATCTGCCACACGGCCCACAATCTTTAATTCTCATCCTATATAAAAATATATAAGTTGCACTTACCATTATCACACCACTGTTACAAAACAGCATAAACCAAATAATATTACAACTCACTCCTATATCTGATATCTTAGTACATCACTGCAGATTATATTCAACCAGCATAAACCAAATGAACTCAGTGAGAGTAATGTAAGTACATCAAACGACCAGCTGCTTCACATAACCAAGAACCAGACATGCATTCAGAAACCCATAAAACAATACACCATGAATGCAGACATCACATTGATTCATGGTAGATGCTGAATGTAGATGCAGACAAGCAGCCATCATCTTCCCTTTCTCAGACCCTGAGGAGGTAGATGCTGAGCTCCGGCCCACCGTTGCCGTCGGGGTTCATCATGTAGAACGCCTCCGAGTCCCTGGACCCCACCACCCTCTCGAACCTGGCCCTCATGTACATCAGGTCCCCCTCGCCGGCGGCGCCGGCGACTTCCGGGAGCACGCCGGCGCCGACGGAGACGGGCTCGACGGCGCGCAGCACCCGCCATTCCTCGGCGCCGCACTCCCGCCGCACCGCGTACCCGCACTTGCGCCCGTTGCAGTACGCGCGCCACGTCGGCTCCTCCACCAGCGCCGCCCGCCGCCTCTCGCCGCCTGCATGTCGCCACGGATGGATGCCATGAATGGTGAAAGCTTGTGAGGACATGAAGCAAACAACTCTCAAGCAGCCATGTCACTGTGTCAGCAAGTAAGCATCCATCACCTGTGTGTGCCGGCGTCTTCTCGCACTCGAGGGCGAGGCGGACGAGGCCGGAGGACATCTCCCGGACGAGCGCGTCGGTGGAGTACGCGGCCAGCTCCACCATCAGCGCCGGCGGGGCGCGCGGGTCCGTCTGCAGCGCCACGTGCACGCGGCCCCGGCGCCGGCCGAAGATGGTGCCGGTGACGCTGGACCCCATCGACCCGCGCCGGCGCAGGCGCCACGCGCGCGCCAGCACGTTCAGGATCGCCGACCGCAGCCGCGCGAGCGCCTCACCGCGCTTCCTGGCAGACGGCTCCACGCCGGCAACAGCGTCGGCGGCAGAGGGCGTAGCGAAGGCGAACATGGCGCCCTCCTCGTCGTCGTCTTCAACCTCCTGGCCAAGCTGCGGGCCGTGCTGCACCTTGTTGGCGCGCTTCTTGAGCAGCCATTGGAGGTTGGCAATGCTGCCGATGCTGCCGCCCCCTGTGGCGTTCTTGGACGACTGGAACGGCGAGGCGGTGGCCGCAGCATGGAAAGCTCTCGCCATCACGGCTTCAGCTTCAGCTCCAGCTCTATGTGTCAAGATAGCTAGCAAACGGCAATATATGAAGCAACAAAGCTGGTGTCGCAGTGTAGAGAGAGAGAGAGACTGGCAGCTTTAGTACAGAAGAATTCGTTAGCTTTAGACGTGTAGCCTGTGCTTTTGGCAGGCAGCGCTGGGGGCACCTGCATAAATACTTGCCAGACCACACAAGACACACAGGATGACAGGAGGGAGAGCGAGAGAGAGAGAGAGTAGGAGGGTGGAGGTGGGCAGAGCAGGCGACCTACGCCTACCAAACTGGCAACGAAGGATGGCAGTGATGGCCACAGTGTGCATGCAAAACTTGCAAAGCTGTGGGTTTAACTGTTTCTCTGTCGACTCATTTTCATGGCAGGAGACAGGGCATTGGGAGGCGGAAAGTATGACGTGGATACGACACTGACATTCGTATATCACAAAGTGACGTGATCGATGCTTTGCAGCAGAACGTACTGCAATTTGCAGGCGCCCGGTGGGCATATGTTGCTATGTTCTTATGTATGTGCTCCTCTCTAACTTCCAATTAACGAATAAATGCATGTAATACGTCAACGACAATCTTTGGAACGCAGGAATTTCATAGAAATCAGCATAAATCATTCGAATTTTCAAACAGAATCTAGAGAGCATCGCCAGGAATTTTGGAGGAATCAGATTGGTTTGCACAAATTCATAAATTTTCTGTGAAATCTGTGCACTGCTAAGTCCGAACAGGTCGTAAGAAAGATCCGGATTATTAGTGACCGTCTGACCATATTCCTGACGGGCCCGCGGACAACGTCAAAGATAGCTAAGCCCCTGATCGTGGATCCGACCGTCAGGAGAGCAAAACGATATGTCAGTACTAAAAATCCCGAATGCTCGTATATGTTCCTAATCGGAGCGGATACAGAGAAATATCGTTTATTTTGTATCATATTTTATATATTATTTTTTCTCGGAGTTAAAATCGAACACAGATGGTGCTGGATACTCATTTCTCTATCCTGTATTCGCTCCGCAAACCTTCGGTCGGTCAGTTGGATGAAAATTATCCACTTCTTTTGCACCTCTACACAAAACATTTGACAGTAGGAGTGCAATCAGAGTGAACACGAAGAGACTAATCACTGAGATGTCGAAGAAAAAATACTCAGTATTCTCTGTTTGCTCAGATGCAGCAATCCACATCTGTTATCATATTCCTAAGTGAAGTCAACAGTCTTTCCTCATACCACCCCACATACAGACACATGCGAATGGATATCACTTATCTCATATTCTATTTCGTATTTTTTTTCTCAGAGTCGGATACGGATAACGCCGGATACTCATTTATCATTTCAGTATTCTATCCGCAAACCTTCGACCGGTCGGACGGGAATTGTTCACTGTTTTTGCTCCTCTATCTGTTACGGTCTTTCTCTCCGACCTCAACTCATGCCCATCTTCTCGTCGACTAGCTCCACCCATGACCCATCCCCATCTGCCTCCTCCCCGGCCGCAATTCCTCCACCGCGTCGTGCCTTTCCAATCAGCCGTGCCGTCTCCAGCCTCACGGGCACGCACGGCTCGCCGCCACCAGCCTCACTTCGAAGTTAAGTTGTCCAATATTGAAGGTGCTCAGTCGTACTGCACCCTTTTTTTTTGCGTCAAATTGTTTAGATTGAAAACAGCACAAAAGATTTAATCTAAACTGCACCTAGTGAAACATGCAACATGTGTAGTCCACCAATTTGTGTGCTGCATATGACCTCTCTAGAGTCAAATCGATCTTACACCAGCGTGTGTCGGGAGTGAAAACCATGGATTGTTTGATACATAGTTACCGGATTCGCTGTAAAACCTTGTGAATCGCGAACCAGATTCGTCGAACCCGAACTAGTTTAGGATGGTAAGAGTTCGTGTTCGTAGTGAAAATTGAAAGAAAAAGTAACGAACTACAAATCCGGATCCTGCACTGCGACTCAGATGAACGTGTTTCTGATAACTATGGTTTCATATCCTTCTGAGATGACAGCGAAGATCGGTCGAGTGCTTGTTGAAAATGTACATCGATTCTCATTCTCTGTAGATCGGTGATGCATTCTGCCGGGCATATGCAACATTGACGCGAGAATGACAGAAGTAATCACATCAGCAGCGTGGTGAAGCACTCGAAATTTTTCTGAATCGTGTCGTCACATATCATATCATACTCACTCTTATATGGACGATACTGACGCCGAAAGCGATATGAATTATCTTAACATTAAGAAGATCGATTTCGTCAATGGCGCCGTGTCACGGATGCAGTTGAAGCTAGTTGAATGCTGTTCTATGTGTTATGTCATGTGCATGTCATATTGTAGTGCCAATGGATCCCATCACTGATCGAGACGTGCTTAAATCATTCAGAAATGAATTAGCAGCTGAAGGCGGCTAGCTCGTGTATCACCGCGATACTGGAATAGAAAATTGAAGAGTGCAAATCATGATTAATCACCCAGGGGATTATATATTTAGTCACCATGGATACATATATATGGATTCTTAATCATTGGCTCATCATATATTGCTTGGTCAAATCCTTGAACCAAGCTTAGTAGGACAAAGAAAAAAATAGATATTTTTCTGGTTAATTCCAGTCTTAACATCAACCCAAGTATCTTTCAGACTAGGCTGCAAAAGAGCACAAGAACGTGGTCCTACTCTTGTGTTTTAGCGATAAAGTCACAATTGGATCGGCTTAGGTAGGTTTTGTTCCTTGATGCGTAGTGCAAGTGCTACCTAGCTAGCATTCTAGCCTTAAAGCAGGTTCAGGAAACCGCCGATTTTTTTTCTCATCAAACCGACTTTGGACCAGGATATGTATCCTTGTTAGGGGTGTAAACGGTCGAATTTGAATCGGATAGTGGCCAAACCATATTAGTTTCCATATATTATGAGCCGGATTTGAATACGAGTTGGATGTGTACCGGATACAAATTCGAATCGGATACGTAACAAATGCGAATCAAACACTGACTCATTCCGGTCGGATTCAAATATCCACGTAATTATTGCATCAACTAGGCAATAATAGCTTTATACACACATGAAAGACAAATAAACCATTGTAATATGTTAAAATAGGTTAAAGAAACCATATTTATCACTAAATGTATTACATTTCTTTAATTTTTTATGCTATTACAATAAGAATTGGTAAATAATTTTATCGAATTCGGGTGTGGATTCATGTAGAGAAAACTATTATTCTAATGCCAAAATCAAAACCATATTTGTTTCCATATATTTAAGCCGGATTCGAATACGAATTCGGATAGAGAAGATACTGTTATTTGGATGGGAAAATCCAAACCATATTCACAATTTATTGAATTCGGTGATCGAATGTTTATGACAATTCGTATCCGACTTGCACCCCTTCCTTGTCCGGTTTAAATGACAATTTATACCGATTCTTGCCTTTTGACTGATTTCCAGTTTCCGGCTTCTATATTTTCCTTTTCACGAATACAAAGTAGATGCCCACATGTTGTTTTGTTTTTTTTCTTACAGGAGTTTGTTCGGAGTTTTTATTTTGAGAATGAGTTTGTTGGGAGTATTGCTGGAAGGTTTTCTGGTTTTTGTTTCGATAATATTTAACGGTCTTTCGGGGGGTTGGGGTACAAATGGGACACATTATAGGGTAAATATCCTATGAAAATGGGCTAGTGTTGATGTTAAATGATTTTGTATTGTTCAGTAAGTATTTGTATTTTTCATATCTCGTAAATTCGATGGAGTATGATCTTGAAATTTTGCAGTGCTATAGAACATACCATCCCCTATATATGGTAATTTTTAATAGAAATTTGGAAACTTCCGCACCTAATTTTCACGGAATGCAATATTTAGCCCACGATATATGCTATTTATAACTGTAGAAATCGCTAGTCTATCAATCCATTATTACTTATATTTTTTTATCGGAGTTGCTATGCAACAGTCAACTATAGTCAAATTTCTCACCTTTGAATGTGCTCGGAGATCCATGCGGGCTCCAGTGGCCTCCTCATCCAGCACCGGCGAGCTTTGCCACCCACCGCCGCCGATTGCCCTCCCCCTTCTTCCTCCATAGTTCATTTAAGGTTTATGAGTTTCTCCGGTGTGTCTTTATCTTCGATACTAAAGGTGGCAGCATGGGAAGTGCAGAGATGGAGGCTGTGGCATGATATGCCAAGATGGTGTCTGGTTTGGCCATTTCAAAGTGTAATCCGATTACATCGTTATCGTCTTCTCCATCTCGGCTTCTTCTCGACCCCGTTCTCCTCGCATGAAAAGCCCTCCAATTGAAACAGCAGGAGGGGCGGAGCTGGGTCTTGGACCGCTAGGGCGGGTGGATGCCGTCGCTGTGAGGCGGCAGGAGGTGGCGGCGGCATGGGCATGGCAGACGACGTAGAGTTGGAGGACGGCGGCGCTTTCTCCCTCACCCCGTCCTCTGTCCGGTGCCATTGTTTCGAGGGAAAACAAACACCGCAATGGTAGTCAATTTCATTCCCTAGTGGGACCAAACAAAACAGGTGATCACGCATTACACCCGTTAAATTAATCCCCCTGTAATCCCATTCCATTCCGACTACGTTTACGTTACCACTCTTGAACCAAACACCACCTGAGAGCTGAGACTGAGAGTCTCTACTCAGGAGTTGCAATTAAGGATTATATGAGTGAGATGGGAGAGGAAATAGGGAGGAAACGTGTCAGGTTTGGAAAAGATAGGACATGACTGGTTTTTTGAAAAGTACAAAAGAGAAGGAAAAAAACCCTGATTGATGTACAGACAGTTCCTCTCTAGTCTTAAACAGTTGACGTAGATCACTCGAAAATCACCGTTCAAACGATAAATATAGGATAGATAGAAACCAGCAGCATCAAGATCTCGCCTCTTTCTCTACAATGTGCCACTCGAGATAACACGATCACGCATCAAAAGACAAATTCTGGCCATGCGCCGTAGGTTTTTACAGTCTGTCTTGCCATCATCATATGGTCTGCAAAAGAAGCAAACAAAGGAAAAGAGCAGAGCAGAGCAGAGCAGAGGGGAAAAAAGAGAGAAGGCCTAGCTTGTCAGTGCAGCAGCTAGTAGTACCACTACCAACCATATAACATAGGCACGGCATAAATATGCCCGATCCAAGGAAAGCAGACAGCAACAAAAGGCAAATTCTTGGCAGGTTTGGGCTCCACGGGATTGCCATGTCGCGTGCAATGTTTGGTGCCTTTCATACGGACAAGCTTGTAGTCTGAGCCAGAGCTAAAGCTATAGAGATTAGACAGCAGCATCTTTCATCCCTTATGTCTAGCAAGAATCCTTACCGGTTGTGTTTATGGAAGAACGAGGCCAGAATCTTGTAAACACGCATAAATAAAAGTACCAAATCTCCTTTTCTTTCCCCATAAAAAAAGTACAAAGATCCTCATTCTACAATTTCTCCAATATGCTACACAACATAGGGAAGCAAAAGAAATTTCTAATCGTCTGAAGCTGTAACACAAAAGCTATGTCAGCTCGAAGTAACCAGATATAGGATTCTTCAGCAATTGATATGGTACAAATCAGCTACATGTTTGATTCACCTCCGGTGGTAGTAGTGCCTATCATGCCTGTCTCTGGAATGGCGCGATGACATCTCCGAGCTCGTGCTGTACTGGCTTGAGTACTGCCTGCTTGAGTAAGCATGCGGGGTCCAGGCACCATCATCGGCTGGTGAATTCTCATAACCGGAGGAGCTTCTCCGTCCTCTGTCTGAATGAGACCTTCCGAGACTTGGGCTCGCCGGTCCATAGTCGTAGGAATGGTATCTCAATGAATAATGGTCAGCACCAGGAGGGCCTCTATCGCGCTGCTCCCTCAAATCTGATGAATGATGGCGGCCTGAGGACTGAGGTGGAATGCTGCCCCAGAGCCAGGAGTCACCGTTCTCTGGAATAGGGGCATTTATTCCAGGGAATTCCACTGTCATCCTTGTACGGGATGGAGATGGTTCACCCTGCTCTGGAAGCTCTCCCTCCTCGTACTCATGTTTCATCTCACCATCTCCAAATATGGTGATACCAGAAGGTTTGTCTTCACCATCGACCACATCTAACAGTCATAATCAGAGAGAAACAAGATGAGAAACCCATGCCCTTTAAAATTTAAGTTGTCCCCAATGTTAATCAATAAATGCAAATCCTATTGACAGTTCATAGGTATGCTTGGTTCAAATTTTGAGAACTGATATATGCAATCCTCACAGCATTGGAGGACTTGCCATTGTTCATTGGAGTTCAGTTGAACACCCACCAAATTTCTTTTGAAAACAAGTTGTTAGTACTAACACCTCAGCCTAATATATGATCTAATATGTCACATTTGCACCTTCAGGAAGCTAAGAACAACTTAGCCAATAATTTGCAAATGAAGAACATCAAGGTACCTAATTTGAACTATTTAAATTTGATTACCACTAGTTTGATTTATTTATTTTTTATTGAACTCTGCTATCTTATGTTTGAACCCCCATCGCAAAATTTCTGGCTCCACTGCCTGACCTCCAAAGAGGTAAGATGGTATTTGGATCACAAGTTTCATCCAAACAGGACGTATGTAATTTACAGTCCAACTGGCCTAGTCAAGCATCTACCATTAATAACTAACCCATCTCAACTTTGTCATTTACTTTCAGTAAATCCATACAGCAAACTATGAAGATTAAAGACACGAGTGTTTTCCCATAAAGATGTTTAAACATGCACCAAAAGCTTCACCTCTTCTAATTAAAAAACGTAGGCAGGAGCTCTGCTCAATTAATTAAGAAAGACGTGCAAACCGACAGGTTCTGCTTACCAAGGTAACCTGGAGGATAACCCAGTTCACGCATTCTGTGCAGCCAAGGAGGTGGATCGTTTTCCTGCATGGATTGTGGTACTCTCAGGAAAAAACTTCTGGAAGTTAACATAATTGTAGCGGTGTTCAGCTCACAAAAAGAAAGGCAACATAACTAGCACTCTTAACAAAAAAAAATTGCCTAACAGAAAATCATTAAACCATCCAGAGTTCCAAATATGGAGTAGAGGCTTCTTGCATCACATGCTAATAGGAAAATGGCCAGCAAAAATGTTATTGCAATTTTTTTTATACTCGGCACATTCCCATTTTGTCTAACTGCTGATTAAAAGATAAGGAGAAACTTACTTTTATGAAAGAGCATGGAAATCCATTAATCATGGTTGAACATATCGAAAGAAGGGTACTACACTCAAGATAACATCATTTAACCTTACACAATAACCATAGCTGTTCACACCACGTTGGTTGATGTAAATGTAATGAACCATTGATTTTCAACTCATGCATGAAATTATTTAGAGTGTTATTTCATTGAGCTATTAGGTGAAAAGCTAGATGATAGGCCTGAAAACAAACCAGAAGACCAAACAAAACAAAGATGGTTCAAGCTTTAACTCGAAAAAGAAATCATTAGTTACCCCGATCCCCAAGCATTCTCTAGTCTCAGGTCCCAGGACCCCTGCTCTCAGATCATCGAATTTGCCTGGTGTTTTCTGGTAATACCGATTTTGTCCACGATTAACATTAGATTGGCCCCTTTTCAAATTATGCTGCTTGCGGGCATTGCTAATTGCAACATTGTCACGAGGCTTTGGGCATTCCTTCAAAGCATGGCTATATGAACCACAGTTGAAACAGCGAGAATCCTCCTTATCTGCCCTGCTGTCAGATAAACAATACAAGTTAAGTTGTGGATCCACAACAGGGTATAAGATTATCATAAGACAAGAAATGCCAAATGTAAGTAACTACAACAAAGGTGCCGAGAAATGGAAAACAGAAGTCTATGAGCTGACAAATAATGAATCAAAGTAAAATAAAAATAAAAGGCATCACAGGTGGTATAACAACCTATTGACAGACAGACAGCAGAAGGCCTAAAAAAATGTTTGTCAGAAGAGTAGATGTCAACTCTTAAGTCATGTTTCAGTCAGTGGAGAGTTAATTATTCATTTTTTTCCTTTAATTATTGGAATAGGCACACAAGAGAAAACTAACTAATCTTTCATAATCCTAATGCATACTAGCTCCCATCTCCCATCCATGCTTCAAAGTTTTTTTTTCAATAAGGAGAATGCTACAGATAACAGTTTTGCAAGATGCACAAAAATTTCTATATAGTGGCCAAATATTATTTTTAGATTATATTTGGTGATTGAGATATTCTATATGAACAATTCACTGATCTTCATACATCATCAGATTTACAAGATCGTATCTTTGGCGTCACAGAGAAACATAGAAACCAGCAATAAAGCTCCAGTACATACACAGTACTGCAGTGTAATTTAATTTACAACGGGGTGATGAAACTTTGGCACCGTTGTGCCAAATATTAGAAGACCATTGGTGGATGACTTTTTAATTCTATAAGGTAATGAAAATGTGGTAAGTATTTCAGAAAAAGTAAGCAATAAGAATAGTGAGGGAAAACTAATTAATCGCAAGGAACTCAGGTCTTCCACAAGACTGACTGCATAGTGCATATGCATCAGTAATAAAGCTCCACTACATACACAATACTGCAGGCTATTTACCAAAAATAATACTTAGAAATAAGGGGTGATGAAACTTGCCAAATATCAGAAGACCATTCATGCATGACTTTTAAATTTTACTAGGTACTGAAAGATATGGCAAAACAGGTGGATTGAGATACTGAAAGATACGATAAATTTTGACAGTACATTAACATAAGCAGGTGGATTGAGATGCACTCCCATAGGTACATACAGAAAAAAGGTTAGTGAACACTGCAACAATACATATGCTCTTAAAACCACAAAACAGTAATAACCACCAAGGCAACAATTAAACACTAAACAGTTAAGCAAAATGATCATTTTCTCAGATTTACAGATACTATTGTGAGAGCAAATGAAGGGGCCTAACAGGCCCAAAGTTTTTTTAAAAAACCGAGGCAATGATAGCAACATGACTAAGGCCAGTATAGGTATACATTTAATAACAACATCTACCTTTCAGTGTTTGATGAATCACCCAGAGGAGTTGAACCCAATGTAAACTCCCGATCGTATAGAGGCACTGAATCATCGTCCATGGTAACACGTTCTCTTGCTTGGTTATCCACCCAAAATGACTTCTCACGATAAGCAAAATAAAAGAAAACAAAAGGTAGAATTATTAGATTTAAATCAAGAAATAGTATGACTTCAAAGCATTTGTAAATCATACAATCCATTATCTAATATTACTTCAAATGCTCTACGAAAATTATTTGCCAATAAATTAACATCCGGAAAAAGTTATCAGCCTACAAGTAATATTGTAACAGCCCAAAAATTTCACGCATTTGAAATTGTTTAAAAAAACTGTGGGATTTTTAAACCCTTTTGTTTCGCTTCGTCGATATTCGAATTTTTGAGTTGTTAATTGAAACCTCAACCCAAAAACAGAAAATTGAATTCAAACCTGAGTTTAAAAAGAAAAGAAAAAGAAAATAAATTGAGACCTCAAAAATGCGGTCTGGGCCGAAAGACACCTGGCCCAGCCCGACTTCTGCCTTTTCTTTCTTTTCTTTTCCTTGTCTTCTCTTTCTTTTCCCTCCCCTCCCCTTCCTCTGTTCTCCCGGCTGCAGCCCAGCAGCACCATGCCGCCGCTAGCGTCACATGGCCTCCACGCACCACGCACGCCTCGGCCGCTTGCACTGGCGCCATGCCGTCCACGCCACACCAACCACCCCGTCGCGTCCTTGCCACTAGGGCCATGCCGCTGATGCACCACCGCCCCCCCTCCGTTGTGTCGATGTCTGCCTTGTCCCGTCGCGGCCATGCCTACCCCAGGGTGCGCCCTCCCTCCTTAAAGACCGCATGATGCGCTCCTTCTGGCCTCCCCTTCTTCCCCGCCTCCACAGCCGGCACTCCTCGCTCAGTAAGACTCCGCCCAATTCCTCCCTCCTGGAGCACCACCGGACCTCTCTTCCTTCCCCCACCACCCGCTCTGGCTCCCCCTCTCCCCGCCGCCACACACACCATTCTTGCGCTTTGTGGCTGACGTCGCTAAGCGCCCACCTCCCTCCGCCCACACGGTCCGCACCGGTAGGTTCCTCTCACCTCTCTCTAGCTCATGTGCACCACCGTTTCCCTCCTCTCCCTCTCCAGCGCCGCCGCCCCCTTTCCTTCCCCACGACCGACCGCCGAGCACCGCCACTGCCCATCCCCCCGGTAGCACCACCACACCACCCTTCAGCCACCTCTCCTCCACGGTCCCATTTTTCCCCTCCACCGCCGCCGCCCCCTTTCCTTCCCCACGACCGACCGCCGAGCACCGCCACCGTCCACCCCTGGTAGCACCACCACACCACCCTTCAGGCCACCTCTCCTCCACGGTCCCATTTTTCCCCTCCACCGCCGCCGCCGCTGCCCACCTCACCCGCGACAAGCGCAGCCCCGAGCCGCCCTAACTTCCCCTGTTCTGCCCCCTGTCTCAGCTCCTCTCTGTGGTTGTCTCCCTATGCTCTCTCTGTGTTCTCTGTGTGACTAAAGTAGGGGCCCACCTACAAGGACTAGCTGGCAATTAGGGTTGTGAGGATACTTAATTGACAGTGGCCCCATTCAAGTAAAGGACTGGTTAATAGGGTCGATTAATAGATGGATATTTCAAATACCAAATAGGCATTAAGATAAGGTGATAATTGATTAGGGAATCCTTTATCCGATTGAAGACTTATGCCAATTAGTGATTAATTGAAATATATCAACTGTACATAAGTTAAGTGATATTCCATAACATGGGCCACTAAATTGGCCATTACCAACAAAAGGTACAGAAAGGGTAAATTAAAACCCACTATGTTTTGGATGAAATACGAATAATATCAGATTACATGAAGACCTTAAGAACCTAATTAAATCCATAAAAAAAAACATTATCACTAGAAGAAAAAATTAGTGCTTATAGCAGATAAGCATGCATCGTGTAATCTTGGGAGCTATTAAATGATTGAACTTGGTAAGGGCATGCCATGTGAATATAATATAAACAATGGAATTGAAGAGAGAGTATGGACCAAAAACATTTCGTCCAAATCCCTACAGCAAAAGTTTTTTTTTTGCCAAAATAAACTTTTTTGTTAGTTTGCACAAACTCAGGTAAGAGTGATAGCTTAGCAAGCAAATTTTACAGAACACCTCACGAATGAAAGCATGAAATGTAAATTGAACTAAGTAAAAAGAGAAGACCTAACTAGAAGGTAAGGTTACATTAGTTCTCAATTAGTCAATTAAATTTTAAAAATGATTATTGAGAAAGAATGTTTTAAAGTAGTAGAGATTGTTCCCTCTGCTATGAAATAGATGTTTCAAAATGCATGCAGTCAAATTTTTTATATTACTAATTGGTGGGAGTATTATATTATTATATTACAATAGAAATTAATAGGAAAAAGATGTACACTTAAGGCTGTGTCATTGTCCAAAATAACATCTACTATTTACAGAGGGAGTGACAGAAA
Organism: Phyllostachys edulis; assembly: GCA_036346405.1. NCBI lineage: Eukaryota > Viridiplantae > Streptophyta > Magnoliopsida > Poales > Poaceae > Phyllostachys > Phyllostachys edulis. The sequence continues at coordinate 11,201,002 of CM070555.1, forward strand.
AAGGAAGACAACAGAAAACAAATCAGTGATGAAATCTTCAAAATAAATGCACTAACGATTGCTGGAAATTGGCAGGCTAATTTGAACTCATAAAAGTGGTGTACTTATACTTACCACAGCACAAGATTTTTCTGAGACAACATGTAATGCTGGATAATAAGTCTCTTCACCACATTCCAAGACCTCTTCCACGGCTTCCTGTCATTTCCACAAGCAAAATAAACAATAGATATCAAGAAAGGAAAATTTTATTTAAATCATTTTGACGAAGGATTTCTTTCTCCTATTTTAATCTATATTGTATCACGAAGGATTTCTTTCTCCTATTTTAATCTATATTGTATCATGTTAAAATCTACACTACATAAGTCGTTAATCCTTTTATTTGCAATGACTGCAATTATATTGCAGCAAAGTGAATAAAAAAGATAGCAAAAAAATAATATCAAAGGGTGCTCTATTGAGGGAACATGAAAGATACAGAAAAATATTTAGAATTGAAAATAATTCAGCCATGTTCCTTTTTTTTTCTTAATCTCTACTACCCATACCCTAGAAATGGAAAAAGCTGTCATTTATAGCATTGTCAAAGAACTGCTGACACACAAATAAAATTGGTACGAAGCTACCATACCGTCGAAGTGTGTTGCTTTCTGGCTTGCCACTCAGACCATTGTTGCATCATTTCCATGAGCTTCCTTTTGCTTTCCCTGGAATATTGAGAAAATACACAGTAAGAGTTAAAATGGCCAAACAGTTTCAAAAAGTTTCAGAAGGATAACTACTGCAATGCAATTTGCTGCCATAGATATTACTGAGAATAGAAAGTGTCTAAGTGGCTTGTGTATAACCTTGTCAAGTTGTTGTAAATTACACGAACTGAAGGCTGAGTTGATTCCACTCGGGCCCTTTTAACTCCTCTTGTAGCTAAACATGCCATATCAAGGAACAACAACAGCTAGAAATAATCCGATTGGTAAGAACTAATAACAATATATTTTTGTGGTCCTGGGAGAAAGAATACTACTCTGCTCTGCTGATGTGAATACAATTCACAGGATTCATGGGAAATAGATGGACTTCCAGATAACATGGACAAGCTTGCACGAGTACATTAGCAGATAGAAATGAGAAGACTTAAAGAATTCATATCAGAGGATACGACTTTCATCAATAAAGATGCTGTTCGAAGCATGAGTTAGGGGATTCCCGGGCCCATTACCCTTGTCTAGTTCAACTGAAACACCATGTAAAGTCTGTACATCTGCTACACTGGTCGCGGACTGAACGGAAGCATCTAACAGCTGATGTTTTGCAACAACTACATCATCATCAGCCACGTCCATATCTTCCACTTGTCCTTCTTCAATATCTATAATCTCATCAGAAGCCTTGGTACTATCCATAGTACTAGGCTGTCTTTCTTCAAGATCTATAATCTCATCAGATGCCTTGGTACTATCCATAGTACTAGCCCCCCCATCTGGTTGATGTTCAGATGCCAGAGGCTCCACTCCATTCACACTCAGGGCTTCAGTCTGAAGGTTACCCCCCTGTTCATCTTTGACATCAGCCTCGCAAGGTGCCCCAAGACTGATGAATTCCTCTGACGCCATCCTTTTACGAAAAAGTTACACTATAAATTCACATTCGGCGTCCAATCAGCAACAAACATAATCCGCGCCTTCAATCACCATAGTACAATCTGCCAAGAAAATAATAAGAATCAAGCCTCTCAGCTAAACTTCTTCCATTGCACACTTGCAAATGCAAACCAACAACGAGAAGGATGACAGCAAGATTTCTGCCATGGCACCTAAAAGAAAGCTAACTAAGCATCAACTTCAAATGCATTCCAAAAACAAGAAAGACGGTACCAAGTTTTTTGCTATGGCACCGAGAAAAGACGACTAGGCATCAGCTTCAGCTTGTTAGAAAACTTGCCTACGGAATAGTCACCTACTTGTCTGCAAGATCCCCAACCAATGCGACTAGTAAAAACATCAACCATGTAATTGCTACGAAGTCATAAGTCCATTTGCAGTGAAATCCTGAAGCTATCTCTCCACCAACAACAAGACCAATCCATACGGAACAATCGCAAATAGCACATTCGAACTTCGAAGCGCGCAAGAACTAAAGATCCAGCCGCAAGAATCCTAACATCGTACCGTTTAATATGGCAAAATCCCCAACAAAGCTAAAATAAATCATGGTTGATGTCACCCTAACCAACGCCAAACAAAAAAAAGGAAACAAAAAGGACCCCCATGGAAACGAAACCCTATAGTGGCAAGGCCACAGCACACGAACCGAAATCGCAGCGATTGGCGGCGGCGGCGCGGAGATGAGATGCCAGCGGCGGCGGGCAGATGAGATGCCGGCGGCGGCGAGTGGGGTGTGGCTGCGGCGGCAGTCGCGGAGGCGGGAGAGGCGGCAGTGAGCGGGGAAGGACCCGGGGAGAGGAAGCGCCGGCCGTCGGAGTCGGTCCTTTTTTTCTCTTCCTTTCCCTTCTTTCTTGGAATAATTGAGATTTGCCACTACTAACTAAAGAGGATATCTAGGATTTGCTACTCATATAAGATATGACATGAAACTACAATAACAAATCTTTTTTTTAAGATGAAGAGAGGAGCGGGTAGGGATGGCTAGGGCCGTTAAGAGAAAAAAAAAACTCGGGCTCACGAACTGTTCTAGCTTCGTTCGATCTAGTATAGATTCGAGCTTGTTTAAGCTCTAAACGAACGAGCGGAGCTTAAAAGTAACTGTTACTGAGCTCTCAAAAAGCTCATCTATCTTGTTGAAAATTACTCAGATAGCTCTTCTATCTTATTGACAATTATTACATGTTAACTGTTACCGAGCTTCCCTCAAACTCAAGTATACTCGAGCTTTTCTAATTATTAAAAATTGATGTATATTTTTTACTGTTATCGAGCTTACTCGAGGAGAGCTCTAGCCTACTCGAGCTTGGGCCAAGCCGAGCTCGAGCCTAGATCCAAGTTCGGACCCCTAACTTAGGCTCCCTCGAGCTCGGCTCGTTTACAACCCTAAATGTGGCCAAATGGGCGGTAGTCTTGCACGCGGGTCCGATTAAACCAAGACGCCCATTCATGGGCTCGGTGTCGATCCAAACACAAGATCACGATCTCTCGGGTCGTCTTTGGTCGCCCTGCACGATAAATTTAGTCGAATCAGGGTAAGCATAGAGAACCACGCTAGGCATTAGTTGCCCACTTTTCCCTCCCCAACCAGTCGCCTCCACGCCCAGCCACCTCCTCCTCTACCTGCACGCCCCGCCGTCGCCACCACCTCCTCCGCCGCCGCCTCTGCGCCCGGTCGCCACCTCCACGCCCGGGCGCCACCTCTGCACCTGGCCGCAGCTGCCACCTCCTCCTCCTCCAACACCATTGTCGGGTGTGTCAGTCGGGTCATGCTATGTTTGGCATGGCACTGTGGTCTAGCCCGTTGGGCCAAGGTGTTGTACTAAGCACAGCACGTCCAGTCATGTCGTGTCATACCTGAGCTGGGCTAACAGGCATGTGCTTCGGGCCGGTACATCCCACATGGCCCATTTGGACAGTTGTATAGCTGTTAGACTAGACCGTAAACATACATTCATTGGTGGTAAGGTGTTGGGTTGACCTGTGGAAATTGTCGCTTACCTCTAGTATCTCCGATTCTAAATGTAAGTTGTTTTAGAATAATGGCCAGTCATACACTTTTATGTTTGATCATTAATATATAAAAAATTACCTAGATTGACAATATAAAATCAGTATCACTCGATCCATCATGAAATATAATTTCATAATGTATAATTATTTTTATTTGAAACAACATATTTTCATACGAATTAATGGTCAAAGTGTCACCATAGAGAATATGTCAACGTCCAAAATAACTTACATTCAAAATAACTTACATTTGGAGTGAGATGGAGTATTGTTTAGTCTCTCTAATGCAACCTGTTTTGTCTCAAAAACAGAAAAAGAAAAAAAAAACGCGACTCAAACCTGTTCCGTAGTATCAATGTTTGTTAGTGCTAGCGCTCATAGCCTCATACCCGCTCTGGCACAAAATATAAGTCATTTTGAATTTTTACGGTGTCCAACGTAACATTTTGACAGTGATTTTGTATCATGGTATACTAGCAAAAGTAATAAAAATTATATTATGAAAATAATTTGTAAGACAAATCCAACCACATTTGTTGGACCCTGGGCTTTGAATACCCGAAGCCCCGTATGTACCGTACTAGTCTCATGATCAGTGGCTAGTACACACATCCATAACATTGACAATCACATCCATACATTCATATATGCAAAATAAAGCAAAAATAGTACATAACTTAAGCGGTTACAACATTTTCACCACAAGGCCCAACCGGCCAAATAGAAGCTTAAGTATCAAGAGTAGCAGAGTATCAGCGGAAGCAAAATATAGTAAGAGTTCCCAAAATTCTAGCGGCATGCCCATCCAAACCCTCAGACAACCGACTGGGGGCAAGTCCTAGAAAGACCTGTCACCGAACCCATCGGTTCCAAGTGTGAAGAAAGCGTCGTCCGGCGTAGGATCATCCTCTATCTCTGAACAATAATTTAAGCAAAATTGAGTACATTGTATACTCAACAAGACTTGTAGTGTATCACAAAGTGTGTGTGTGTGTCTATATATATATATATATATATGCTACATGTTATTTTCAACATTAAGTAAGTTTTGTTTACAATATCAATATGTAGTATTTTGCATCGGAAGTCTAAAGAGCAGTTTAAATAGTTAAAGGACAACAAGTAAGTAACTGAATAAATAAGAACTCGCAACCCTCCTCGGCTGCGAGCAATATTTAGTTTTCAGCAATAAACATGGCACCCAACTCAAATTTAAACCAATGTACAAATCCCTCATTTTTCAATGAAAACTGTTTTTATGAAAACCAAGACTATACTTGACAATACTACACTTAGCACACTCATCGCTGTAAGCACGGCTATTTAAATAGATTTACACTCTGCAAAGGGGGTACAACTTTACCCACAGCATATGAATTCTCTAGTTTATTTGGCATTTGTTGATATCACCGCTCATACCTTCGGTAAGTAGTCTAGAGCACGTGTTGAAACATTTACATCATCTAGTTATATCCTTACACTAGCCTAGTGAATGAACGCCCTCACTTTGTCCGGACTCCTCCCAATCAAGTGAGGCATTCACCGTTGTGTAGGGCTAGAAAAATAGCTCGAGGCTCGTGACCTGCTCGAGCTCGTTGAGCCAAGCCCCGTTTTCAACTCATGGCAAAAACGAGCCAAGCTCGAGTTGCCCGCGAGCCGATTTGGCTCGTCCCTTGTTGACGCTGCGCACAAAGCCCCCATCGCCCAGACCCAGCCCACTAAGGGTGCGTTTGGTTGGATGAATCAGGGTGAATGGGATGGGATAGTACATGATGGATGAGATGATCCTGGATAAGATGATACAAGTATGATGTTTGGTTGGTGGGATAGGATGATGTTTGATTTTATTTGGTTGGTAGGATAGGATGATCCTGGATGACATAGTATGACACGTGGGGCCCGCATGATATATATTCTTTTTTGCACTAAAATATGTCAACAGTGGTCTTGTTTTGTTGATTAAATGACAAGGAACACAACGGTTCAATCGGATTGCAAATCGGATACTTGGTTTAGAAAATATAGTCATTTGAAGCTTGTAAATTACATTGCCACGTCACCTTTTTTTTATTCTGCATGCTGCGGTTGAATCAATCAGAGAAATGGAACCGAATGGTTTGGTTTTTTTTTGGAATGGTGTGGTACAGCATCTTTCAAGAATATTCCATTCTATGGAACCATTTCATTCCATACAGCAAACCAAACGCATGAATCTATCTATTTTCCAAACCATCCGATACAGGACGGTCCGGTTCCTTCATCCAAACGCACCCTAACATGACCCCTAATCCTACAGCTGCACTCCCCAGTCCCCATCAACCCCGAATCAGGATTCCCCTCCCCATCCATCCCGACCCCCTTTCCCCTCCCTGTCCGCCGCTTCGAGCACCTCCTTCGCCTCCCGCGCTCCCCTTTCCCCTCCATCCCCCTCGTCTCCGACCGCCTCCCCTTCGACCTCCTCGACGTCATCGAGCCTCTCCACTCCTCCGCGGTCTGCTCCCTCCCCGCCGCCATGCTCCGCTCCTTCCTCTCGTCGTCGCCTTCATGGGGACGGGGGCGGTGGCGCTGGAGTGTCCCAAGCAGCGTCATGGGATTCTTCATCGGATTCGTGCCCTCCTCCTCCTCTTCTTGGGCCGAGGACGCGTTCGGGGGCCAGGGAGTGGCGGCGGCGCCGAGCGGAGCTGCTACGGCTGGTGCGCCCACCGGTTGTTTGGGTGGTGGTGGTGCAGTGGAGCTCAGGCGACACGCCGCCACGACGGAGGTTGTGACCATGGGCACTGGTCATTTATCGCAAGCACTGGCACCGCCGACGCCGGAGGAGAACTTCACCATCGCGGGGGCACCTGGGTCCTGAGTCATGTACTGGGGCGCTGGAGGAGAACTTCACCATCGTCGACGCCAAAGAGCACGCAACAAGAATGTCATTGAGCCGCTCGAAGACAAAGCAGCCCTTTGCGTCGCCTCCCCTTGCCCCGCTTCACCAAAGCCCACCCGCCGCCGCATGGTCCCAAACTCCCGATCCCCAATCCTCTCCATCCCCTTCCCCTTATAGTGTATCGATTCCTTGGTGATTTTGATGTTGTTTGGTTTGGATTTTGCGAGTTAATTTTGCAATTCATTCTAGTGTCATGTGCTGACTGCAATGCAAGTTCTACATGTTGATATGCTGGTGAATTTGGTCAGTTTGGATATCATTTAGATGAATGTGGAATGAACAAAATCATAGAAACAAAGTTGCTGCTGCTTGGTTGTTTCCTGGGCTGGGTGGGCTCGAGCTTCATTTTGAGCCGAGCCGAGCCAGGTTTCTAGCTCGGTTTCAAAATGAGCCGAGCCGCAGTTGACACCGAGCCTGGGCGAGCTTGGCTTGAGCCGGCTCAGCTCTGCTCATTTCTAGCCCTACCGTTGTGTCGGCATGCTTTATGCCCAACACCGTGGTGAAGGGAGCTCCTTCGAGCAATCACACATACTCGAACTACTATGGCCTGCTAACGTGCAAGGCTAGTTTTCGATAACTTAATTAGCTAAAGCCGTCCCATACCAGCACATGTGGCTGTACGTTTACGCTTAGGTCGGATATACCAGCGTTCGGTCCTTAATTGACCTGGGTGAGGATCTCCCCTATCTACTTGTGAGACTCCTCTTTCACACTTCTCAGAATATAATATAACTCGCCCGCACCGAAAACTAGGTTTTTCACTTTTATTTTAATACAAAGTAACAGAGGTACACCCCTCTGGATTTTCTTTTCAAAACTCCCAAACTCACATTTATCGTGTCATCCTTCATAAAATTTTATGAAAGACTATGACCCGACTAAGCAAATTGTGTGATATTTGCCTTCGAAAATCCAAGTTGACATCATTCATTGTCTAACCATAATCCTAGTGTCTACAACAGTAAGTATATCAATATATCAAGGAGGATCATGCATCGAATGTGATTTACAACTACTGTTATCCAAATATAGCAATTTTATACCAAACATACACGCATGCATAATAGATTTTGCAAAAAGAAGTATATTAATTGAAATAGTAGGATCAATAAGGTCAAAGGGGGTGCTTGCCTTTCTCTGGTTGCTCTAAATATGAGGAGGGACTATCGTCATAAAAATCATCTGAACAATCGACGTCTAAAAAGAGCCAAAAGCAAATTAAATAGAGCAAATTAATTTCAACGATGACAACATACAAATATATTTTTTTGTATATTCTAGTAGAGCATGATTTTAGATGAATTTATAAAAAAGATTCATCTTATTTGGAGTTTTTATGCAAAAGTTTCTAATGTTTCAATTTGCTTCGGTTTGAAAATTCCAGAAAAAAAGAAAATGTGACGTCGAAAGCGTATTTTTTTTGAAGTTTACGCTTTCCAAGAGAGAAAGTGTATTCTTCTCTGCGTTCTACCGAGGTTTACGCTTTCTAATAGAGAAAGTGTATTTTCCTCGTAACTAAATGTGGCTTTCTCATTTTTCTAGTTTTTTTATTAACTTATATATGAAGCCTACTTATCAATGACATAATTACTAAAATGTTTAGAATTAGATTTTTCTTTAACCTTTTCGGTTCGGTCCCACATGTCATAGACTAGTTACATTTAAACTATGATGATTAACGCTAATTAGCATTTTAATCCCTCGGGCCCACTAGCAGCGAGAGAGGGAGAGAGAGAGCTGCGCTCATGGTCGAGCGACTTGGCGATCTCGTCAGCAGCGAACGGCTCGACGACAAGGCTCGGGGATGGGCAAAATGGGTTCCTTTCTCGATGACAATGCCACCGGGTGGTGGTGGGGGCCGGAGTGATGACCGGAGGCGATGCTACGTCGGAGAAAAGCGGCAGAGCTCCTCAGGCTCAAGGTGGGTTTCGCGATTGGGGCAAATCGGTGGCAAGAGAGGGTGCGCATTAGCTTTGGGAGGCTACAACTATGCTACACGCAGCGGCTCAAGGACCAATGGTCACCGGAGCGGCGGTGACAGCACTCCCTGCGGTGGCACCATGATTGGCCACAATGAATTCTATGTTACACTTGAGGTCCTTGAGGGCGTCGGGGGTTGACCGGAGAGGCTCGGCGATGTTGAGCAACAGCGGCGCGAAGGAAGCTTGTGGTGATAGCTCGTTGTAGGGATGGAGATGTTACAAGGAGGTGCGGTGCGCATTAGCTTGTATGCACACAGAGGATGGTAGGGGTAGAAGGAATCAGCCAAAGCCAACAACTCACTGAGGTGGCGGCTTAATGAAAAATGAAGAAGAAGGTTGATTCAGGGGATTCTCTGCGTTTGAATCCTCATCAACCGAGGAAAAAGTATTAGTGAAGTATAGGATACGAAATCATATGGTCAAGTGAGGGTCAAGCTTACCAGAACGTCGGGAACGAAGATGTACAGAGAGGGGTTTGCGCCGGATGTGAGGAAGATGATGGCTTGTCCGCGTTACAGGGCTCCCGGAGCTGCATTAAGCATAGAGGAAGCATCAGTGAGGTAAGGGACGCATGGTGATGTGGTTGGTGAGGGCAAGGAAGCTCACTCGAGCAAACAACGTTGTGAGACTTGCTCACCGGTGTCGAGAACAATGTTCTCGTTCCCGACAAACCAAGGAGCGAGAAGCTCTGATTCTTGGTGGAAAGCGAGATTGGCGAGCTGGGATCACTGTGACGCGGTCGGAGGTTTACATACTAGTGAGTAGAGCGTGAGAAATGCGACGAGAAGATACAGCCGCGGTGAGTATCTCGCGCTCCACTTCGTCGTCTCCACCAGCGCAGAGGTGTTGGGCGCCATTAAGGAGGTAGCTGGCATGAGCGGGATGGCGGAGGAGTTGAGAAGTTGTTGAAATTAGTATATATGCTTTTTTTTCATTATACAAAGAAGTGGTGCCACAATAAATTATTTTTTTATTTCTAAATGCAACATTTGAACATAGCTTGACTGCTTAAGCGCTAATATCCCTTTGTTTACAAATGTATGCGGTTTTGGGCATGGACACGGTCTAAAAAACAACTTTCATAACCATGATAAGTGAACAGAAGGTAATATCCCTTTGTTTACAAACAACCTTGAACACCTAGTTGCAACTATTAAGCGAAAGTTGGAAAGTGGTAACCACGGATAATACGGCTAGGATTTTTCTGATTTTGTGTCCTAGCTTCTTGATAACCGTGATTTATTTATAGTCAAGTTGGATGGCTAAGATTTTTCTGATGGTGTGATCTAACAAGTAATAACACTCTAAAGTATGTAAAATGTTAGTGCTCTGTAGTCTGTACTCTCCTTACTCATTTTTTAGGTACATCCAAATAAGAATGCCCCACTAAAATAATTCAAACCGGTTTATTTACAAAGCTTGAAAAAAAAAATTCAAACCGGTTTATTTCTCAAAAAAATTGTTTGAACAATGGTCCGCGATCGGCAGCAATGATTAGTGCTGTGTCCTCTAGGTTTTCGTCGAAGGAATTGACTGGTCGGGTTACCAGAATATCTGGCTTGAGAGTAGTTGCAGCGTCTTCGGTGGGGTTCCTCGTGATCAGGGTTCAAATTTCGGACGAAAATTGATGATATTGGATTTACCGGTGAGGACTGATAGGAATATAAACCGGTTTTAAAAAAATTGGTTTGGATGAATTTTGTCAAAAAAATAATCAAATTTGCTTTATTTTTTTCGAATTTGTTTTTTTTTTAAAAAAATTTAAATCCGAAAAAATCAAAGAAAAATATGAAAATTTTGGTCAAAATTTTCCGGCCAAACCGGCCTTATACGTACATGTTCTTCACGTGTTTCCCTAGTCTTCCTACCTACTGCTAATACTCTCTTTGTTCACAAAAATGTTTATCGCAAGTGTGGTAGTTTGGTAGGATCTGACAAAACCACCATAAGCAAAGCATAGAATGAGCCCATCTGGGATTCTAGGTTCGAACACTTCCTAAAATTCATTTCCTTCAATGCTATGTTCACCAAAATTTATGGACACTGCTGCTACAATTTTATCGGATTTCATATTTCATACCACTCCCAAGTTTGCGATTTAGAAAAGTGCCGTCGATCCCCTGTGAGTATGACAACCTTCGCAGGGCGGTGTATATGTGGAAGTCGCAATGTACACAAGTAGCTTGCCCAAGCTCTTCTTTTCTTAATCCCCTGCATCCCACAATTTGGCATCTACCAAGGAGAAGCTAGATCCTTGCAGCTCTTAACATCAAATGAGAAGGATCTAATGTTGATAATGTTGATTGGTACTAGTACTAGTACAGCCTACAGAGGGTGTGGTGTAGTTTTCCTTGTTTGTGTACTTCACTAGCAGTAGATTACATCTTCAGGTTGCAAAATCCGAAGGAAGAGAAGAACTGAAGACCCTGTCCTTCGCCTTGGCTGCCTGTAAATTTAAAGTTTCAGTCTAACATGACTCATGAATTAAAATGTTGAGTGATCAAATTAGCCTGACGAACATGCATAGCCATGCTAGAATCAATCTGGATTGTTAAAAAAAAATAGAATTGATCTTTGCATGCATACCTCTTTATCCCAATTTGTACATAGCGTGATGGCCATAAGCAGCAGGACTTGTACCATGAGGCCACAGATGATGCCAAACCACAGGCCCTGTTCGTTCATTGTAACAACTCACATCAGTCAAAAACTACTGACAAATAGGAACTTACTGCAATCAAGAAGGCGTACCATTCCACCAACACGCAAGACGAAAGCTATGAGGTAAGCCGAAGGGATCCCGACGATGTAGTAGGCAGCAAGGTTGATCCAAGCACCAATCTTCTGCCATCCACAGCCTCTAGCAACACCTGATTATATATCAGATGAGAACATGCTTAACTCTGATTGTAATGCTGCATTATTGGATTTGCAATGACAAAAGTTGTGTACTATCCAGCAAAGGAAACTTGTACTAGTTCTGTGGCCAAATATAGATTATCTGTACCTGAAAGGACACATTGGATTCCATCAAAGAAGTTGGACACTGAAATAACTAGCATCATCCGGGCTACATATCTAACAACTTCCTCCACATCACTGTAAGCATGCCCCCAGATGTGGCGCACAAGAACCAGTACCAATCCCATGATCAATCCCTCCGAGACGGCCATGAACACGACAACACGCACCGCGAGACGAGCTGTGTTGGGACGCCCTGCACCGAGCTCGTTCGAGACACGGGTACTGCATAATTGATTGAGACACAGATAATGACCATGGCTTCAAAAGTAGTGTGATCCATGACGGCATGATTAAGAGGTAGCCTAGCTTTGGCTCAGTTTTACCTTACGGCAGAGCCAAGGCCGAAGGGGATCATCCACACGAAGGCAGCAGTGTTGAGGCTGCCAAGAATGCACTTGTGTATGTTCAGAGAGGCATAGCATGAACCTAAAAATTAAGTAAAAATTTGGTGACTTCAATTTACAATCACCTGATCGATAACACGGATGTCTCCAGCTTTGGATTAGCAAGAAGGCCTGAAAGGAGTACGATGAGCTCAAACGACCACATTTCCAAGCTGCAACCAGTATCATTGTCAATTCATCATTTGAAGAAAAAAAGATTAATTCATCATTGATTATGCTACACAACAATTTCATCATGAAGTGTAAACCTCACTCACCAGACCATCAGGGCAGACGGCACTGCGAGTCCGAAGAAGCTGAGTGCATCATGGAAGGCCTCCATAGAGAACCCAGTCCATGTCTTCTTGCAGGCACTTGACACCCTCACATACACAGCCAGTATGATCACGTTGATCCAGTAGGAGATGGCATTGCTAAGAGCTGCGCCCTTGCTGCCCATCCCAACAACATACACGAGCAGCCAGCACACGACGAGATGGCACATGGTGGCCGCGCCGGCGCTCACCATCATCGGGACGACGATGTTCTGTGTCTGCAGGAACCGGACGTGGCACTGAAGTAAACCGTAGGCGAAGATCACCGGGATCATCCACCGGGCGTAGGTGCCGGCCTCCATGGCGATGTCATGGTTCTGGCCGAACAGGAGGAGTATCTGGCCGGTGTAGAACCAGATGACGGCGAGTGGGATGCTTACGAGAGTGAGCAGAAGCATTGCCCGTTGTTTGTAGATGCCAAGGAGATGGTATTGCCCGGCTCCGAACGCTTGGCCGCACAAGGTGTCCAATGCACTTGCCATTCCAAGCTGATTAAGGAGGTAGGGAAATGAGAAGGCTATGTGCATATTATAACTAAAAGATATTTGGCGCATTTGTTAATACTTAATAGTATGATAAAAAATTGATTCGAAATATCTTGATTTACACAAGGGAATAACATGTCAAACTTGGCACAAAGAGACCAAGAGAGATGGAATGTTTGTTAGTATCAATTGTCAAAAGGGAATAATAATAATAATAATTGACATTAAAAAGTTAGTTAGAACTTGTATGGATGGCAACTCTTCATGTTGAAATTATCACTAGCAATCACGAAAACACAAGATAACAAGAGTGTTACTCTGTATTTTGTCGCTCAACAGAAATTCAAATGTTGTCTTTTAGCTTCCATGCTCTAGTATACATGTCATGATTTTTATAAAGAAGCAGAGCGTATCATCTAGGAGACTAGGAAGGGAGAAGCTTTTGCAAGAACATAAAATATATTTGGCTTGCATAGATTAACAATTACCTGCAAACTAAAGAAGACATTTTCATGAGAGAAAATATTTACTATGTATACTTGAAATGTTTTTAAAATGTACGAGACTTTTTTGTGGCTAAAACTGGGTCATATGGCAAGAATCCAATGGTTAAGAGATGCTATAATTACGGGTATGTCCTTCCATTAAGAGCATAATTTAGAGCCTTACGAATGCTTAGATAGAAAAGTACTGGAGAAACAACCAACAACAGATGGGGTTATTTGGTTCTTGACTTAGAGATTTCGAGTGAGCTTAGTCCCTAACGGGACTGTTGGTGTAACCTCCTCATAAGAGGGCCCACCCTTGGAACATGGTTGTTTGGCCATATGATCCATAATCTATCAAATAAAGATTCTCTGCATGGTAAGATCTCAATGGTGAAACGAGAGCAATAAAATAATAAATAAATAAAAACTAGAGAGGCTAAAAATAAATGATTGAATATATATATTTAAAACAAAATAGCCTGTATACACTACAGGATAAGTTTTATAAACATTTAGAAAATAAAAGGTAAGATAACTACGGGTGCAAATGTAATATCCCAAAACGCTTTAAAGGAGGAAAACACATTAGAGAGATAATTAAAGGTTTTAAAAGGGGAAAAAAATCAGAAAATTAGGACAACCTGAGCCTCAGCCCACGGCAACATAGCCCAAAGGGGGGCGACCAGAGGGTTTAAGAGGGAGGGGGCAGCCCCAAAACCCTACCCGCCCCACCCCCTCCAGCCGGCACCTTCCCCTGCGCGTCGCCCTGCTACCACGCCCTACCTTGTCGCCGGCCAGCTATTGCCAAAGGGGAAGAAGGAGGACATCAGGGAAGAGAGGAGCAAGGAGAAGGAGAAGAAGAGAAGGAAGGAAAAGAGAAAGTTTTCGCGAATTCCCGTGATTCGTTGTAATCGTCAAGGGTAAACCCTGTTAATCCCTATATTAGTCGCTGTTAAGTTTGTAAGTCGTTTTGATTAGGGGAAAATTAGTTTTTAATTTGCCCTAGTTCGTCAAAGTTAGGCACAAAACCTTGCGCGCGGTAGAAGCGATTTGGGATATTTAGGCTCGGAATCAGAGGTTAGTCCAATCAAATAAAAGTTAGACAATATCATTAGCTTTCCCAGAAGATCTGGATCATTAAAATCGGAGTAGCGAACGAAAAGATACAACCTCGGGAAGGTCGCTGTCCAGAATCTAGATGTAGCTGGCAGACGTCGTGAAGATGAGTCGATTTCATATAGTAGATGGAGAAATTAAAATACGGTGGAAACTTGAATAATGTAGAAAATTTTGTTTAGTTTTCAGAACTGGAATCATTCATATATATTGAAGTTTTAGAATTAAAGATATAAAATTGTGAAATAGACTGTCCTGACATATTCTAGGATGGTCTTGGGGTAAAGAAATGGGGCAGAGAAGGGTAGAATCAGATGTTCGTTATAACTAAAAAGTTGTAGGCTTTTTCATGGGGATTTTAGAAAGTCTTGGTTGGTTGAATTTGGAGTTCGGATGAATAGGTTAGAGCCATTTTACTACTGAGACAGTTGGTAGTGCGTCCAGTAGTTTTGGATTAATTGTGTTGTCTTGGTGTAGACACGTGAGGACGATTAGTGTAATGTTTTGGTACTGTGATGATGTAGTTTTGAGATTGTTTTAACTTGCTTGTTCAGGGACTGTGGCCTCATACGTAGTGCCACAATTTCGTCACCCGTCTTCTAAAGGCTAAGAGGCAAGTACATGGTAGAGCGGTGAACAACGGGTTGTTCGCTATTGTCATTAGTATTACTTATCATGCTATTTATTATGCTTTCGTTAAGCATATTCTTATAAGTGATATTGATGACATTGAGTGAATGAAATTATGCTATTGAGTTAATGAGAATGAGATATTGAGTTAATGAGATGAATTATGTTGATGAATAATTAAAGATGTTGTATCATTTACATTCATCATGATAAGAGTGCATGAGCTAGGTTAGTTATAAAGTCATGTAACTATTCCAGTGAGGTTGGTGAGAAAGATACATAACTAGTCCGGAGCGCTCGAGATAAAGTCTTACATTTGTAGGGACTAGTTAAAATCCTACAATATAGAGACCTCATCCTAACGAAGATGGGGGAAGAGCATGTCATCGATGGGTGAATACTCTGCTATACCGGTATCAGTTGATAAAATGCATATGAGCTTGAGTACGATGGTGTATTAGCATATATGAATAAATTGTGCAAATTTACCTATATGTGAACTCTAATGTCATTGGACATATCCTTATTTTACAGAAAGAAATAGAGCTCCTATTTTATTTATTTATATGTAGGCCCATCTCTAATAAATTGCGTTCGGAAGACACTAAAGAGACCAAACACTTCGGCCAAACCTTAGCACGAGAGAGATCACTTTTGGCCACAATTCAAGAACGGAAGAAGGAAGTTCATGCGCTACTAGAAAGAAAGAGCATGCAGTTCGGCCACATGGAAATAAACATGTGTGGCTGCATGTACTGGAAAGAAAGCAATTAAAAGCTACACACGGGTCAGCCAAAAAGAAAGGAAAGCCATGGCGGCACATGAATTTAATTCGGCGGCCATGAAAAATGAAGGAAAGCAAGAGGAGTTAATGCTTGGCATGAAAGAAAGGAAAGGAGTGAATGTGCTGGTGCATGCATGCGAAATACAAGAAAGGAAGGAGATAATTACTACACATATTCAGGGCATTGTACTCATTGTAATACCACGACTAATATATTTGATTATTTTTGCATCAAGAGCATACAACGTTTGATTCTTCCAAGAAGTTTGGTGAAGGCTGACGACTTGAAGGGGAATACGACGTTTTCTTCCAAAGACCGTTCTGTCTTTTTGCCGGGAATTGAGAGATCGGTAAACTCCACTTAGTGGTCGGGTGGAGTACATGTGAGATTAGGCGAATTAAAGAGTTGCAAGTTCATGTATGGGCATTGGGTGAGCCACTACGATTAGTCAGTTCAGACGTATAAGTTATCTTTGATCCTACGTCGAGAAGATCGCCCCCTATCACTATTCTATACCTCTCCCTCCATCTAAGGCACCTGACCCAACCCAACCCCTATTCCGACTCGATGTAACTCATGTGTATGCCAATTTAATCATACTGTGCAAAGATAAAAATGGTTGTAATGTTTTGTGTAGATTTATATACATATATCGTTTCGTTAAGCTTCTTCTAAAAAATTATATATATATATACATATACATATACATATACATATACATATACATATACATATACATATACACATATATACATATACATATACATATACATATACATATACATATACATATACATATACATATACATATACATATACATATACATATACATATATATGGTGATATATAGTAGAGGCAATCATAGAGATGATTGTATCACGTTAATGTTTATGAGTTATAGAATAAATATTATTATGTTCCTTGAATGAATCATCAGTTATAGAGATTAACAATTATGTGACTTGTTGGTAAAACTCTTTAACTTATATGATATTATTCTAGATGTATCCCTGGTCGGATGTCACTAGTCGGAACACTAATGACTTATCGACCAGCACATGTATTGATTGATGACCATGTTTCACCGGTCATGGATATAGGGATACCGAATCAATAATGTGAACACATGTTAGAGAACATGGTGTTGGATTGACCCACCTTGAGACACTTTTGAGATTGTTATGAATTTATGTATCGTCAGTTGGTCTCAAGCAATTGTGATGTATAATCGTTAGACCTGAGATCAGCATGGTTTTCTACATGTGTAATAGTGCACTTAGGGGTTTCCAAACACTACTCCGTAACTGAGTAGTTATAAAGGTAGCTTTAGGGTATGCTATGAAACATGCGGAGGAATATGATTGGTCGGATATGGGATTTGCCCCTCCTAACATAACAAGAGAGATATCTCTGGACCCCTCGATGTAGTCGGATAAACAAAGTGCATGGCTATTCCACTAGTGGTCGAAGAGTCGACCACGTGAAGTTATCCGTTACTTGATCGAGTAAGTATTGTATAGTTCATGGATGACAAATCATCTCACCTGGACTCCAACCAGATATCATGAGGTAAAGAGAGAATACACGAGCAGGTCATTTAGTTCGATTAGATATAGACTGGTCGTATGGAGATACGAGCTGGTCGTAGATTGGTCAAACATAATCACTATCTGATCGTGAACTGGTCGTAAGGAGTTACGAACTGGTCATAACTAAATATGAACTGGTCATATAGAGATATGAGATGGTTGTAAGTGATAAGGATCTACTCATAGATCATATTGCATTAAGGTTCATTCAATATAATTTATATGCATTCGGGAATCGTTATGCCTTGCTAGGAACCGCTAACGACTCGTGGTTGGAAAATGGTTTCCGAGTCACAACCGATTAGCATGAATCTACAGGGCCACACACTTAACGGGTTGGAACAGACGAGTTCGGATAGAATCTGTCATGGGCTCTATATAAGGGGACGCATGAGGCTGTTGGGTCTAGAGGAGATAGATAGAACGTGAGTTACTGCACCGAAACCCTGACCGCCATCTTCTCGAGAGAGCCCTGTCGTGCGAATTGGTGCTAGCACACTAGCGTACGGTGTTCCATCCTTGGACGTGTGGATACCGTAGAGGCACTACTACGGTTGCTGTTGCGCTCGAGGACGATCCACGACTTCGCAAGAAACGCGATTGATTGCTGGAGGAGACGATCGACTACGACTACTACATTGACGCGCTCGATGTTGGATCAGGCTGCTTCAACTCTTCTTCCGTTGCACTGTGCGTCTAGTGGTAACGATTTATGATCTTCTACTTGCATGACTTCGTGGTTTACGTGGTAGAATTTTTGAATTATCAGCTAGTGTAGCCTACCGTATCCCTTCAACACACACAGACACACATAACGGTAGTGCTATTCAGCGCCTTAGCATTATGCGCCCGGTAGTAGCATGGGCGCGACAACGCCAGCTGATTGCCCAGCATAATAGCGATAAAATCATGCTACCGCCCCCAACCCCTTCTTCGACCGCTTCGCACAAAGATGTGTCCACATTGCAATCGACGGTAAAAATGGCACGGGAGCACACCAACCGGCAACAAAATTGATCCCCCGTTGCCGTGTCGTGTGGATTTTCCTCCATCGCATCTCAGTTGTATCCCGTGCTGACTCCATGCTGTTTACCCCCATCGTTTACTGCCGTGCCGAACAGAGAATTGTTTTACTGTTCTCCATGTGCTATGTTACTGTAAAAGGCACGAAAATATTACTGACGCTTGTTTGTTTGAGAATTATTATTCGTGTGGCAATGTTTTACTGCATTGAGAATTGTCTTTTACCGATGTCCAACCACAACCTCTTAATGCATACGTCTCGTGGAAAAAAGTGACATTACCACGTCCCCGTGTGCCCCCATTAAAAAGCACACGATCCCAAGCATTCCCCCCACGCGGCCCACTCTACCGGCCGTAAAACCGTGCTCCCCCCCCAACACACAACTGATCGTAAAATCGCGCTTTCCCCACGCAACCGATCGTAAAACTGCGTGCCCCCCCTCAATCCACCACCCCGTCCCCCCTTCCGATGCCCCCTTCTGTCGATCCCTTCCCTATACCCTTGCAGACGAATCGACGGTAAATGGCTCCAGGTCGTCCACCGCGCGAGCGCGGGAGCTCCTCGATCGGCGATAATTGGCCGCCATTGCTCGTGTCGTGCAGATCTGCCTCCATTGCTTCTCCTTTGACAGAATGCAGGTTTCCCCCGTCATTTACTGTCGTGCCGGACACAACGGCGACCACACCGAGTTCCTCCGAGCAGACGGCTACGCCAGTGGTAAACATGGTGTCGTTGGTAGTAAGCCTCCCCCGACGTCCGGGATCCTCTACTCTACATCTCGATACTAACGCCAATCCCCCCTCGCGGTTTCTCCGAACGAGATGAAGACACCGGACAGAGCGGTCGTTCACTAAAGTACGTTGTTTACTACGAGCTCTCTTACTATCAACGGCTCATTATATTACTGACGCTGGTTCTCTCGGAAGGTTTTGCTATATTGAGAATTATCATGTACTGTTTGATCAACTATAAATTACTTTTCTTGGTGGTATATAAAAAAATGTCTTGTGGCATTGGTTTTTTTACTGTTGTGTGTGAGCTCTCTTTACTGTAAATGGCACGTAAAATTTACTGACGCTTGTCTTGTTGGGAGCTACTATAGGTATAGCAAATGTTTTACTGCATTCATAGATGTCTTTACTGTGTTGTTGGTGACAAAAAAAAAATTACGTCTCGTCACCGGTGGCACTCGTCAAATTTCAAGAAATTTCTGAGTAATGATAGAGTACAAAAGTCCTACGAAGAAATCCACACGTTATCTCAAGAATATTTAACTAGTGTATTTTATTTGTTGTTTTTTTTACAGATTCCAGACACCTGTGTAGTCTAGTGGTACAGTATAAGATCGTGGTGGTTAACCAAATCCATCGGTTCAAGTCTCTACTGTCTTCAAAATCAAACATATAATATTGGAGATACAAGTGCTTCAGTGTGAGACGGCTCCAAGAGTCAAACAGGGAAAACATTTAGATGGCAACTGAATGAATTAATATTGGAGAATCTTTGTTCTCATCCGAGTAGAGGAAGATGGACGAAATGCTGGAAAGCAACTCGTAGACCCATAGCAGTGACAGTGTGTCAGTGTAGACACTGACATTTTTCTTTAGAGGACTAATCTCCTCTGAAACAAGAACAGCTAAAACAAATGGGGGATTTCATAATTTACAAATATCCCTGGTGATCACAAACTGCTTAATTTGAGCTAGCTAGAGCGAGATGTATAGATTGGTCAAGCTATTTGAGCAAAATCTCAACACTGAAACCCGACTGAAATTTCATTTCAAGCGCAACCTAGCAATCGACATCCCTTTTAAGCTACACACACTGTGCAACTCCGAGCAACTAAAAACTTCGCATGTGAACGTGCATACGTACCAGGAGGCTGAAGCCGGTCACGGTGGCGAAGGAGGTGGCCATGGAGGCGCCGGCGAGGGGGAGCTCGCCGAGGTGACCGACGTACATAACGGAGATCATCTGGATCAGGTTCTGCAGCAGCGCGCCGGCGATCATTGGCCCCGCTAGCCATAGCTGCTTCTTCACCTCCTCTCGCACTCCCACGCTCTCTTCGTTGTCATCTGTTGGGCGTGGGAGCAGGAGAGCTTCCTCGACGCTTTCCTTCACCATGTTGAGAGGCTTCCCCTTTTCCTCTCCCTTATGAGAGAGAGAGAGAGAGAGAGAGAGATGGGGAAGAGAATGTGTTGTGTGTGTGTCTCGGAATCGGTGTTCAGTATACGTAGACACTGGCACACAGTGACACGGCTAGTGATTCAACCATTGACTAAACGAGAAAATAAACTAAAAGAAAAAAATATGAATCAATTTTTTTTAGGAAAAACAGTAGGAAATCGATAAGTTGTATAGCTAGGAAACAGTAGGAAATTTTTTTGTGTGTTATGTTTGTAAGACTGTTTCTAGTGTTTGTACTCCTTTCTACCTCTTTAACTCTGCCACGGCGTAGACTTTTCGTACATCCTTCTTGCATCAGGCTGCCTATTAGCTGTCACGCTTGATGGCAGTTTTTCTTGGATCAACAGTGTTGGATATTTTGAGAGTTATTAGGTAATTTCTTATTTTAAGAAAAGAAGAAATAGAAAAAGAAAAAGAAAAAGAAAATGGAGGGCCCTCTTGTCATTGAGAGGAGAGGGATAAGGTCAAGGGACCTTATCTCCTACCGCATGAGGGAGGTTGTTGGGCGTTTAGCCTTGACTGTGCGGCCGAGCGACTTCGGCGGGCGGGTTCGCCGGCTCGGGCGAGATGCGTGCCGGTCGTTGGTGGCGGCAGCCGGTCCTCCTCCTCCTCTTCAAAGGTCGACCATTTTTTCTTCTTCTTGCTACACCCGAAATCCAGTGACTTCTTCCCCTTTGGTGGTTCTTCTTCCTCTCCATTTTGGTCTTCAGTTTTGAAGCATTGGAGCTCCTACGCCGCTGTGGTCGAACCGGTGCCGTCGGTAGTGAGGTCCGGACCTTCCTTTGTGCGCATCCCGCCGGTTACCCTCTTGCGGCCCCTCCTCTATGGGTCTTCTGTTCGGGAAATTGGTGCTTGTGCATCTTGGAGGCATGATTTGGTTGGCTCTGACTTGACTTCAGTGAGGAAGAAGGCTTTGTTTTCCTGGTGATTGGTGCTCTCGGTTGCACTCGGCCGGTGCACTTCTGTTGGTCTTGTGCAGCATTCTTTGTACCTCGCCTTCGCAAATTGGTGTGTCCCAGTTTATCGGCATTGTATCTCCAACGAACTCGTTTGTTCAAATGCGGCATAGCGGGGCGAATGGTTTTATGAGACAACGTAGTTCGCATGCCTTGCCCGGTTTACTACTAGGTGGATTTGAGTGCCATCCACATCGTGAGTATCACTATTTTCCTTTTCGCATTAGTTTGCATATGTGCTGTGCTAGTTGAAGTCTTAAATTGTGATTCAAACTAGCACTAGGAGATATTGCTTAGTAATGTTGTGGGCTCGGATAAATGCTCGATGACGATTATTGTCATTTGTGAAATTGGATTGACAATATCGATTATAAATCAGACTTGAGCTAGTTGTTTGCATACTATTGTTGATTCATCTCTAGAGTTTCAATTATGTTTTGTCGGTAGTTTTGTTGCTCTTGTGCATACTAAACCTGATTATCTTGTGCACTGTGAAACTCATGTTCCTGTTAGCCAAAAGCAGCAAAAGTTGTCTTGTGATTTCAGTTTTGCACTATGATTTACTACTTCCTCTATTGGACTAAAGTGTTAAGTGCTGATTGTTAATTATGAGATAATTCAATTCTTGACGTAACAGTAAGACATTCATTTTAGCACAAAGTCTGATTTATACTACACTAGTCCAGGATCATGCTAGTCCAAGATCATGCTAGTGCACACAGTAACAACATCGATGAAATATCATTTCCATATGCAAAGAAAACTAAGAAATAGGCAAATAATAATAATTATCAGAGTAACGACCTTAAGGTCAAAATTTACAATTAATGCCTCAGAGGCGAATAACTCAAATAAGCTATAGCGGAAAGTAATGGAATAACTTCAGTGAATCCTATCCATATGCCCACAGGCAATTGACTAGGGTAGCGTGACCTAGTTCTCCACAATCCTTGAAATAGACCTTGTTGACCGACGATGGACTGTTGTAGCCTTCTCAACTAAACAACATTGTTTATAGCAAGAATGAGTTCATAGAGTACTCAGTAAGTCGCACCACAAAAATACAATTATAGATGATGGCTTGTTCCAAAGAATATGACATCTATGGTTCTTTTGCATACACGCAACAGTTGTAGTTGAATATGAATAATATATTGAAAGCATAATTTAAAACAAATAATATTAATAGTGTAACAATTGTTTTCACAAAACTCACATAACCTAATCAGTTTCTTTCACACAGTTGCATAAGTTTCCCCATACAGCTCTCCCTTCCTAGTTATTTTATGAAAATCTACCCCTCGTGTGAAATCTCTGAGTATGTCCATGACTGTGGACGCGACTATTCGAATAGATTAATTAACACTTTATAGATGTTGTACACTTTACCCATAAGATGCAATCAACTTGTACAGAGCTGATCACAACAAAACCTTTCGGATGTTTCATCTCAACAATTGACTCTCCCGACGTGCATACTGCTAACCCCAATCTCACTCATTGGTTCAACGCACATCGTTGGACCTGGAGACGGCGAACCGCCCATAGATGCGACTTTCAGAGTAGTCCACACCTCCACCCATTACTAACCTACTACTTGAGTAGTCAATGTCAAAACTCCACAACTTACTAGATTAGGCCCGTCCCATCAAACATGTGGTTGTACAGTTGTGGCTTAATTTAATGGTGCACAAGTTAAGTCCTTAATTGACCAAGGCGAGATTGCCAAAATTCTAACTAATTAACCACCATTCACTATTCCCAGGCACACATCCATTATACCACCAATCCTTTCTACTTGTCTCAGTCCAAATATTTTTCCCACCCTGTTGGTTGAGTGCATCACATGCCATCAACGAGTAACAACATACAACACACAATTTTTCCACAACATGTTCCATAATCATTTAGTCAAGTATATATCTTGCAACTCAAATTGATATCAATAACCCGTTGCATGGCTAAGCAGACTATTCGCGTCTAACCAACCCACGTTGGTGCTATGATAATACCAACTAATAATTAACCAAGTTAGGGTGACAAAATATCATGGTAATACAATGAGCAAAATGGATATAATCAAATGGGTGTATAACTAATCCAAAAATATTTAAATAAATACTTAAAGTAAAATGCAATAATTTCAATCAAGGTAATTTTAGAAAACTGGGTTGAACATGGTACAACTTGCCTTACTATAGCAATGATGTTCTTATTTTATCTTCAATCTTCTTCTTCCTTAACCTTCAACTCCTTCAGACGATTCGAGGACTTCAACGTCTAATGAGAAAGAAAGCGCAAAACAACAAAAATTCAAAAAGACAAATAAAATAAACTCTAAATTAAAATTGAATGATAAATTAAGGTAGATATTTAATTTATATGAATTTAGAAACTTGAATGGGTTCAATCGGAGTTCGTATGAGGAAGAACGAGCTCTCGGAAGTTTGATCGGAAAGGAAAATGCTGAAAAAATAAAAAGGGAGAGAGAAATTGACAGGTGGGACCGAGGGAATATTCTTGAGAATATTTATTTTCAGAAATTCAAAAAATAGCCGAGAGTATGACATGTGGGACCTACTGAGATTTATGATTTTCCAGAATTAAAATAATTCCAGAAAAGGGAAAAAGAGATTGACATGTGGGCTACTAGTCTATAAACCAGGTCCACACAGAGATGCTAGTCCATGGTGGACCAAGTTCATGTGGCTAGGGTTTGACCATGGTTGACCAAACATGCGGGGCTGCATGTAAGAGAGAGAAAGAATTAGGGTTTTGAATTGAGTGTCTAACGTGTGGGACCCACACGTCAGAGAGAGGGAGATGTGTTTCGGTTTGCCACGTGTGCGTTGGCTAGGGCAGAAGTGGATGAGGTGGAAGGACATGGCAGTGATGATGTGTGGCACATGGCGTGGTGAGATGACGCAAGTGAGGTGACGTGGCACTGGTTTAGATCTGAGTCGTGGGACTTGGTCATCACAGAGACAAAAGGGAGAGAGAGAACGCTTGGCCCATACGTTAGAGAGACAGAGGGAGAGGAGGCAGCCATGGCGGCTTGGGTCAACGCCGTCGATGGCGAGCGGCGGCCGGTGGGACTTCGGTGATGGCAAAAACGGATCCGGGGTGGCAAGGCGAAGGTGGTGACGCGGGTACGATGACAAGAAACGACGACAATCGCCGGTGGTAAGGCGAAAAGCGGCGGTGGCAGATCAGCTGTGGTGGTGAGGTAGTTCCGACATGGTTCTGTGTAAAGCGAAGGGAGCACGATGTAGAACACGATGTGAGGATGAAGATGGTGTTGAAGATGAATAGCGAAGCTCGACAGTGGCGGCGCAATCGGAAGGCGGAGAGTGGTGGCTGGAGAAAGAAGAGAAGAAGGAGATTGTAACACCCGCGCTATACGGAAGCCAAGATGTAACTAAGAATTACAAATCCAAAATTGAACTTACATTTAACTTAATTAAATAAACATCGAATCAAGACAGCTCATTCTCAATATATCGAATTCATATGAAAAATGCTATGCAATTGATGCAAATATGAATATTAAATTCACTTCTCTTTTGCATATACCGGTATAGCCAGTGAGACACCCGTTAGTGTTCACTCGGGCCCGCATTATCAAAATACGGGGATCCAAGGCCCGTATGAAGAATCTTTTATACGGGGATCTATTTGCCTATATTGGAATGATGGGATTCTCAATACCCACTCCCGTGGGTGAGGCATGAATGATTGAAATGAAAGAAATGAAATGAATGCATTCTCTCATAGTAACAATTTTGATATCACCAATGAACAGAATCATGTAAAGGAAGGAAAATACTCACAATTCATAAGAATTATTCATGTCATAATCATATAACCAGATTGAACAACAACCATACAAGACGATCCAATTTGTACTTGCCTTTTACGTTGCAACACGTTAGATGGTAAAGAAGATGCAACTAAACCCAAGGTCACTCCTCCTACAATAAGTAATTTACTCAAAACAAGATTTGACAAGAGAAAACAACGCTAATCGCAATGCTCTAATCCGCACACCCAAAAACCCATACTTCAAATAATTAATCTACTCACGCGAAACGACAAACTAACAGTAACTCAAAACTGGACATCGATCTTCTAAAATACGTATCTCCCAATCTGCTTATCATAAAAATCCATTTTTAGTCTCTCTAGAAAATTTAAAACTTGGTCTACAAAAGTTTAGTTGGTAAGATTTCTTAATTCTACTTTTAACTAAATTTAACAAGCAGATAAATAAACAATGACAGAAACTGTCCGACAGTCTGGACAGCAGTCTTAAAATAGCTATAACTTTCACTAGGATGATCCAAAAATTTTGTTCTTTAACATTATCAAAAGCTAAGATAATTTCCTACAAAATTCATGTTGGTGGACAATCCTGATTCGGCTATTAACAAGTTCTAATCTACCAGGTACTACGACTGCTATAACTTGACAAGGTTTTTGGACAGCAACATTGCGCATATCATAACTCACAAACTACAACTCCAAATACTCAAACCGAGCTCAGCTCCTATAGAAACATAACGAAATGACCCACAATTATTTAGGAGACCCCAAACCCTAATTTCGCATTGATCTCAACCAAAACCGCCGAACAACATACTACAGATTCATGAATCAATTACAGCAGGGACACTAATGCGCTAATCGATAACATTCGCATGGAGGAGATTTAAACAAAACAACAAGGAGATGAGGAATCACCCTTGAAGACATGAAGGAACCACTAAAAACCCCAAAAGGATGTCCTCTCCCCTTTCTTCTCCCTCTCCTCTACCTTTCTTTGGCCGGCAGCAATGGAGGAAGCACCACCAAGGAGGAGGACAGCAATGGAGCGCAAAGGGAGGAGGTGCTAGACCAGGACGCCAATGGAGAGGGAGAGTGGTGGCTCTATGGGGGGTGAGGCACAAGGAGGGAGGGGTTCTATGGTTTCAGCCGCCCCCCTTTTCCCGCTTGGCCAGCCCCCTCATGGGCCTCCTAGGCTAAAGGCCCGAGGCCCAGGTTCTCCCTACTTTCTTTCTGTGCAGCTAACACTTTGGAGGTTGTAACTTTCTCTCCTAAACTTGGAATGGAGTGATTATTATCTTAAAATTTAGCTAACTCATAGTACTTCAACTTCCTATTTGTGGAGTTTTTCTGAAAATGCCGTCTTCATTACGAATTTGGCTCTGGAAGCTGACTCAATTGCAGACCTTGGTTCTTTGTGCAGCCTGCCTTGCGGGCCCCATATCTTAAACCTCGAAACTCCAAATTAGGTTAATGAGGACTCTAAATTAGACTATGGAAAGCGATCTACAAGTTTTTAGTTATGAGATTTTCCATTCGAAGCCGTTCCAGTCACGAAAATCATGTTGCAAGATGATTACAGATTCTGACATGTTTCTGTGCTAGGCAAATAAGGAATCTCTCAGTCTCCTTATATTCTTTGTAAATAAACGGGTTATTACATTCTACCACCCTTAAACAGAGTTCGACCCCGAATTCTACTAGAAAAAATACCAACCGAACTTAATAATCATTAACACGTACCCGACGTCAACAACTCTGGTTAAAGCTTGCACATGCGAGTTTCCATGTCCCAAGTCTCATCACGCTCAGACCATGACGTATACCAATGTCTTACACCTCAACACTCGTTTTGACCTTTATAGGTTCTCTCAACACATAGGACAAAAGTAAGGTCTTACTCGTTGGCCAACGGCTCTATCGAAAACTCAAGCGTTGGACCTCTCAGGTACTCACTCAGCACTAGACATACAAGACGTTGCGTACCCCGCGTATGGACTCGAGACGGTCCTAACGATACGCCAACTTTCGAATCCCCGCAACTAGCGAAAACAACCCAATATACCTTGGGCTAACCTCTCCTTTTGTACCAAACCACACAACATGCGCATAGCCCACGGAATTCTTGTTCCACCCCTCAATCGAACTCTTCACCGTAATAAGGATCACCTCCTTTAACGACGGGCACACAACATAACTCGCTTTGAACAAACTCTATTATAAACAGAGTCAACTGAAAGTAAATGATTCTCATCGCAACCACGTAATGCCAACTCTCCACAAAAAGGGTCAAATCCAAAATCGAAGATTCATCACAAAATCCATTCCACTTTCTAATTAGGTAGTTTGCAAATGAATACCACGAAAGCCAAAGGAGAAATCACTCAAATGCCCAAATCAAATATTTCTTTTATTCTTTCTGAACTGGAAAGAACTACCCATGCCAACATAGCGCCAACTCAATTTGCGAAAGACATCAGTCATAAACATATAGCTCAAACAAAAATCAAGGGAGTGTTTCATTACCTGAGGCAACATTCTTTTCTCAATTTCTCTTTTAGGAATAAAACTTCTCTCAAATTATGGAATACCAATTCATCGCATGACACACTAACTCATTTATCTTAAATTGGCAACCTCAATGCCATGCTCAAACCGAATACAACAACCACATTCATCCAGAGGAACTCTACTAGACCACAAAAAGATACTCTAATTCACTCCTCTACTAAAGGAATTATTTTGACAAATGATGCCCAACACCTTGATAAAGATTTTCACCCACAACCACATCACATCAATCCTTTAAGGATAATCAACTTGAAATTCTCAGCGCACACTCTCATTTACTGCAACCAAAGGATGCTATCAATGATCATCACCCTGTTTGTAATCCACTTTTTTATTCTACTACTTCTACACATAGTCATTGGGAAACCAAGGTACTAGCATAGAACACCAAACCGAATTTCCATCTCCATGATTCCTATAAATGTATTTCAGTGTAACTGATACGAAAACTCTCAAATCCGATGACTAAGATTCCCACCATCCAAACATTCTCAATCCTTAACAGCAACATGTAAACACATTCTCGACCAAATCATCTTTAAAGAAATTCTAACTCCCAGAGGGTACTCACTGAAGCTAGGTCAAACCTGACAATACTCCAACGATCCCGGCTATCTCATTATTTGCTTTAACGTTTAGATTACTTCACTAATCTTACTCTCATTACTCTACAACATCATATTTCACCTACACAACCTAACAAAGTACCCAATCGCAACACTCTAATACTCTGATCATGATTTCCATACTTTTGATAATTCTATATCCCATCGAAATAAACAAAAGATCTTGGACCACATATCACTATAGGTTCTACTAGTTGCAACAATGTAATCGGTTAGCTACAAGGACCAACTTTCTTTTTAAAATCAAATCCTCTCCAAGGATTACTCCAAGAAATCAACTTATCACTCAATGCATCTCAACAAATTGACACCTGGAGTCTCACAAAATCATTCACTTAACTACCACCAATCAGTTGCCACTATACCCTCTATGAGATTTTGTAAAACAAATCCATTATTCCTTTCTCAAAAGAAGAGGCATCACAGTAAATATAAGACCAAGAGAAATAGTCAATTAGCAATGAACTCAGAAAAATGAAAGATGAGACCACAGATAAGGGCACAAGTCCCACAAGAAGAGAATATCAAACTTTAGCCAATAAAAATAAAGCATTGCTTTTGAAACTTGAGGAACTCTTATGCGGCTAACCACCAAGGTTAAGCATGGTTCAATAAGCTGCAAGCTACAAAACTTGAATCCAACCGCGAATACTTCTACTACACTCTTCCATTTAACAAAGGAAATATTTTTCTTTGATTGAAACATCACTTTGCCAACCCAAGCAAAGGATCCTTTAAGCTCAAATCATATGAATCACTTAAGAACCGATAGAACCTTCCAATATGTCACTCTGCGCAAACTAATTTTAGATACCACATAAATCATGAATTCCCAAAGGATCACGAATGCAAAACTCCAAACATTTCATTTAACCGATATTACAAAAGGCAGTCAATTTACTTTCCCTCGTGAAGAATCATCACCACTCTCACAAGTCACAATCTATTGTAGACAATCTTACTAATATCAAGAATAATACACTCTTAACAAGAATCATTATCATCTACCCTTCCATTAAAAAGCCCTCCAAAATCTCATCAATTAGTTCCTTATTACTTTATCATCCCATTCTCAAATTGAGAGTATTTCAAAACCTTACAACCTCACTACAACAACCACTTTTTTTTAGAGGAGATCTACTACACAATTTAAAAGGTTCTACCAAAACCCTTTCATCCAAGACATACTATCATTCGACAATCCCACCATCATGTAAATATAGATCACATATTAAACCCCATCCATTCCTCTCTTACTGATACTCAACACCAATCTTCATTACACAATATTTGCACCTAGCAATTACATATAAACACTAAGTATCCACAAAAGATAACTCCAAGATTAACATCCACTAATACAGTAATCTAACACCTTTTGAGTTTAACCATCCCAAACAGTTAGATTTATCCATTGAGACCCGTCGATCCAATTTATCCCAAAAAGTTTATCAAATTTGTCACTCTTAATGATCAACTAGTTCATCAAAGTTCCACGCATCTTAGTAACTCTATCGATTCCAATTAGGAATAGCCCTACTCATAATCACAGTTCATCAAGAACTACAAGAAGACAACATCAACTTATTCAATTTCACTTCCAAGGATACTAGTTTAGATTAATTATGCACCACACCATTGACCCAACTTGATACCTCATATCTTATTAATGAACTTCTATGTTTACCACCTCTTGCTTAAACATAACAAGATATCATAAATGGGTTTTTAACATTTCCTTTCATAAAAGTGAGGTGTTTAACGTCAACACCCAAATTAATTCAAAAGAAATACGTAGGGTCAAAGCTTCTACATGCTACAGACATGCAAAAGTTAATTTCCATTACCCAAAACACCAAGCAAATAAATTAGTCATGTTTTCCAATAAGAAAAATGGAACAACCATGAAAATATCAATCTCGCCAATGAACAATGTTCACAAGTAGTAAAAGCAACTCAACAGTCGGAAGAGGCCATAATTGCTCCATAAAACAAATGGAGACCAAGTGACAACCCAACAACTGCCTTGTAACCAATATCCCAAGAAAATTCATCGACCACAACTATACCCAAAATTGGCCAAAATCAAGCTCAAGGAAGAGAAGAACTTTTCTAAAGAAACTCATTCTCAACACCTGTAACTATGGTGCTCGGGGTAACCACTTCACTATTCTCATACCACGAACAGTGGTGTAACCTGGCAAAGCCCAAGGCTACAACCACGACCTCTACCTCCCAACAACAACTATTATCACACATAACAATTATAATAATCAAATCATAAGCATTCATACTCAATTCCTATCAGCAATCATTAATGCGACATAACGGAAATGTACATGCAATGCTTTGCCCATTCCCATGCTACTGTGCACCAGTGTGTCAAATTTTAAGTTGATTAGCCATTAGCAAAATTTAATTAATCTATTCACCACGGACCTAAAACCTCGCTCTGATACCAGCTGTAACACCCTGACTATGTGGAAGCCAAGATGTAACTAAGAATTACAAATCCAAAACTGAACTTACATCTAACTTAATTAAATAAACATCGAATCAAGACAACTCATTCTCAATATATCGAATTCATATGAAAAATTCAATGCAATTGATGCAAATATGAATATGAAATCCACTTCTCTTCTGCATATACCGGTATAGCCAGTGAGACACCCGTCGGTGTTTACTCAGGCCCACATTATCAAAATACGGGAATCCAAGGCCCGTATGAAGAATCTTTCATACGTGGATCTATTTGCCCATATTGGAATGATGGGACTTTCAATACCCACTCCCGTGGGTGAGGCATGAATGATTCAAATGAAGGAAATGAAATGAATGCATTCTCTCATAGTAACAATTTTGATATCACCAATGAACAGAATCATGTAAAGGAAGGAAAATACTCATAATTCATAAGAATTATTCATGTCATAATAACATAACCAGATTGAACAACAACCGTACAAGATGATCCAATTTGTACTTGCCTTTCACGTTGCAACACGTTAGATGGTAAAGAAGGTGCAACTAATCCCAAGGTCACTCCTCATACAATAAGTAATTTACTCAAAACAAGATTTGACAAGAGGAAACAATGATAATCGCAATGCTCTAATCAGCACACCCAAAAACCCATACTTCAAATAATTAATCTACTCACGCGAAACGACAAACTAACAGTAACTCAAAACTGGACAACAATCTTGTATCTCCCAATCTGCTTATCATAAAAATCCATTTTCAGTCTCTCTAGAAAGGTTAAAACTTGGTCTACAAAAGTTTAGTTGGTAAGATCCCTTAATTCGACCTTTAACTAAATTTAACAAGTAGATGAATAAACAATGACAGAAACTGACCGACAGTCTGGACAGTAGCCTTAAAATAGCTATAACTTTCACTAGGATGATCCAAAAATTTTGTTCTTCAACATTTTGGAAATCTAAGATAATTTTCTACAAAATTCATGTTGGTGGACAATCCTGATTCGGCCATTAAAAAGGTCAAATCTGCCAAGTACTATGACTGCTATAACTTGACAGGGTTTATGGATAGCAACATTGCGAATATCATAACTCACAAATTGCAACTCCAAGTACTATGAACTCAGATCCTACAGAAACATAACGAAATGACCCACAATTATTTAGGTGACCCAAAACCCTAATTTCGCATTGATCTCAACCAAAACCGCCGAACAACATACTACAGATTCATGAATCAATTACAACAGGGACACTAATGCGCTAATCGACAACATTCGCATGGAGGAGATTTAAACAAACAACAAGGAGATGAGGAATCACCCTTGAAGACATGAAGGAACCACTGAAAACCCCAAAAGGATCTCCTCTCCCCTTTCTTCTCCCTCTCCTCCACCTTCCTTTAGCCGACAGCTATGGAGGAAGTACCACCAAGGGGGAGGACAACAATAGAGCGCAAGGGGAGGAGGTGATGGACTACGACGCCAATGAAGAGGGAGAGTGGCAGCTCTAGGGGGGAGGAGGCACAAGGAGAGAGGGGTTCTAGGGTTTCAGCCGCCCCCTTTTTCGGCTTGGCCAGCCCCCTCATGGGCCTCCTAGGCTAAAGGCCTGAGGCCCAGGTTCTCCCTACTTTCTTTCTGTGCAGCAAACACTTCGGAGGTCGTAACTTTCTCTCCTAAACTCGGAATGGAGTGATTCTTGTCTTCAAATTTAGCTAACTCATAGTACGTCAACTTCTTATTTGTGGAGTTGTTCTGAAAATGCCGTCTTCATTACGAATTTGGCTCTGGAAGCTGACTCAGTTACGAACCTTGGTTCTCTGTGCAGCTTGCTTGCGGGCCCCATATCTCAAACCTCAGAACTCCAAATTTGGTCAATGTCTAAATTAGACTATGGAAAATGATCTATAACTTTGTAGTTGTGAGATTTTCCATTCGAAGCCGTTCCGGTCATGAAAATCACGTTGCAAGATGATTACAAATTATGTCCTGTTTCTGTGCGAGGCAAATAAGGGATCTCTCAATCTCCTTATATTCTCTGTAAATAAATGGGTTATTACAGAGATCTCGGGCTAGGATGGACCAAACTTGGAATCAAGGAAGGGTAATAGTAGATCGGGATATGGAACACAACATGACGCGAAAGGATTGGCGAGGAACTCACCGAGGCGGCGGGGAATGCGAAGAAGAGGTGTCGGTTGTTGTGGACGCTGCCGGACCTGAATAAGACAAGGATGGCGATGGCGAATCTCGGCTCGAGGGCTTTGTTGGGTGAGTGCCAAGCATAGAGGACGTTGAGGCAGAGTTGGTGGCACGAACTTGGCGGGCCGAGAGGAGATGACGGTGAAGAACGGCGTTACGGGCTGCGGCGCCGGCAATGAAGAAGGTGACTGGGGCGGCAGTGCTTCACGGCGTCTCGGCGGAGGCGGCTAGGGCACCAAGGGCGGTGGAGTGAGGCGCGGGTTGGCGGCGACTTTTATAGCCTGGGAAGTCGATGTGGCATGGACACCAAAGGTGGCGGTGGAGTGGACTCAGTGTCCAGGACGGACATGGTTGCTGGCGTGATGAGGCACTGGCAGGCAGGCCCGGGCTGATGCGAGGAAGGAAGCGGGGTCGGGTGAACCAAGTGGGGATGGGCTAGGGTAAAGCGAGAGAGAGAGAGAGAGAGAGAGAGAGAGAGAGAGAGAGAGAGATGAGTGGGCCAAACCAATTCGGCCCACAAAGGAAAATGAATTAAGAAATGATTTCGGAATTTGGAAAAAGACTTAAATTCAAAAGATGCAAAATAAATAGCAAACAAACTCAGAAAAATCCAATAAAATACAAGAAAATTCCTTGGAACACAAGGAACCCAATTAATGGATGTCTACATTAGTCAAATTCAATATTTTAAATTTCAAAAAAATCCCATTTAAGCTTTATTAATTCAAAGAAGATTGGTGAAATTTTTCATGGACCTAAACTCAAAAGATTTTTGAAAACCCAAATTTTGGGACATTACATAAAGGTTGTCTTGTGATTTCAGTTTTGCACTGTGATTTACTGCTTCCTCTGTTGGACTAAAGTGCTAAGTGTTGATTGTTAATTATTAGATAATTCAATTCTTGACGTAACAGTAAGACATTCATTTTAGCTCAAAGTCTGATTTATTTTGTGTTATATCTAATTTGTGATTAAATTTTGACACAAGTGTCGTGATGGCCTAGATTTTATCTTGTGCAAGTCGACATCTGAGAGCAAATAAACAAACACTTAAATCTGAGCATTATGCTGATTTTGTATGTTTAGGAGTCCTATCTTTTGAGCATATTATCCTGTTTATTTGACATGTAGAAATTACATGTTTATATGTCATTTTTGTCATTTATATGCTGCTAGAAATATGCTTTAATTATGATTATTGTTGCAGGAATTATATCTGAATATTTGCTAGAATTGCTAATTTTACAACGATTTAGAAAACCAATAATTGAATGAATGGCTTCCTCGTTTGATGTCTTTAAGCCAGAAGCAAGTATTTGATGTTGCCATCGTAAAACGTTGGTAGGCTAAAACAAAACTATGGTTGACTGACCTCAAACTTTTTTGGGTCATCTTAAATCCTCCAATGTTCCCATTAGAAACTGCTGCTCTGACGCGGTGGGGGGATGCGAACAATTCAGTCTTAGCTCGTTTGTTAGCCATCCTATCCAACTGGCTGTTCGACGTATATGTTAACTTCAAGGATGCTAAGCAACTCTCGGACGAACTTGATGAGAAATATTCTAAAGGGGATAATGGGAATGCATCATTCATAACTGCTACCTACTTGAACTTTAAGATGGTTGAGGAGCGGTTGGTGATGGAGCAGCTCCATGAGCTACAATTCCATGTACGTAACTTAAGTCAGTACGACTGCATCCTACCAGAAAAGTTCCAAGTGAATGTCATCCTGGCTAAGTTATCATCCTTGTGGCGTGACTTTGTGACCGCTAGTAGACATATAAAGGAGCGATTGACTCTCAATAAGCTGTCAGCTGCTATTAATGTCGAAGAGCGTGCAAGAGCCGGTGATGGTACAGGAAAGGCTCAAGTTCAAGCTCATCAGGTGGAGGTCAAGAGTGCTGGAGGCTTTGGGAAACAGAAGGTCAAGAATCATCCCTAAAACAAGCTCCACAGAAAGAAAATGAAGAAGAAGAAGGAGGAAATTGTCTGCTTTATTTATGGAGTGGTTGATCACTTTGCCAACCATTCCCATAATCATAAAGGCAAGGGTCATTCTCCTGGTCAGCATAAAGGCCATAAGGCTGAAGTGAATGTCGCACTAGCTAGTTCCGGTTTAGAAGGGTATGTACCACGGGCCTTTATGGCAAGTCCAACTATTGATTGGTGGATTGATACATGTGCTATTAGACATATATGTGCTAATCAATCTTGTTTCTCTTCATTTCAGGGTGAAGGTGGTGGATCCGTTCTGATGGAAAATAGAGCCGCCGCTACAGTACGTGGGATTGGACAGGTTTGCTTGAAGCTCACTTTAAGCAAAACACTCATCCTGAAAGATGTGATGTACGTGCCTACAATGACTCACAATCTGATGATTGGGTCTATGTTGTGTAGGCAAGGAATAAAGCTTGTGTTTGAGTTCAATAAGGTTGTGTTAACCAAATTTGGTAATTTTGTGGGCAAAGGCTAATATAGCGGGGGCATGTTCCGTTTATCCATTCTTGATTTCAATAATGTAAACATTTTTAATGTTTTCCATTGCAATAAAATTCATGATGTTTGGCATTCTCGTTTATGTCATGTTAACTTTGAAGCCATTGTGCGGTTAAGCAAAATGAGTTTAATTCCAAGCTATAATTATGAGAAGGGTTCAAATGTGAAGTGTGTGTGCAAGCAAAGCAACCCCGAAAACTTTTTCATAGCGTTGAAGGGCGAAGCACCTCTCCACTTGAGCCAATCCATTCTGATCTTTGTGAGATGAATGGAATATTAACTAAAGGTGGCAAACGATATTTTCTAACTCTCATAGATAATGTGACTAAGTATTGCTACATTTACTTACTTAAGTCGAAAGATGAAGCACTAGAACACTTTAAAATCTTGAAAGCCAAAGTGGAAAATCAAACGGTTAAGGTCGGACCGAGGCCGTGAATACATCTCAAATGAATTCTCTCAATTATGTGAAGAAAATGGAATAATTCATGAAATTACTCTACCATACTCATCTCAATTGAATGGAATAGCCGAAAGGAAGAACCGAATTCTTTGTGACTTGGTTTATGCCATACTATAAAGTTCTGGTACGTCGGACTATTGGTGGGGTGAAGCAGTTCTCACGTCTTATTATGTCCTTAATAGGGTCCTGCCTCGAAATAAAGAGGAAACACCTTATGAAAGATGGAAGGGGAGAAAACCTAACTTATCATTTCTTCGAACTTGGGGATGCCTCGCAAAAGTGCATGTGCCATTACCGAAGAAAAGAAAACTTGATTCTAAGACTATTGATTGTGTCTTTCTAGGGTATGCTAAAAATATCACGATTTATAGATTTCTAGTGGTCAAATCCGAGGTGAGTGACATGTCTACAAATGTAATGATGGAATCTCGTGATGCGACGTTCTTTGAACATGTGTTCCCTATGAGACTAAATGAAGTCATTGACCCTAATAGTTCAGATGAACACTCTATTCTTCCTAGTGTGGATAACACCACTCTATAATTAGAGTTGAGGAGGAGTAAGAGGCAGAGGACTGAAAAGTCTCTTGGCGATGACTATGACACCTATGTCATGGATGATGATCCACGAACTCTTTTAGAGGCATACACATCCCCGGATGTGGATTACTGAAAGGAGGTAGTCTGTAGCGATATAGATTCTATCATAGCTAACAGAACTTGGGTGGTTACGGACCTCCCATCTGGATACAAGTGTAACACCCTGGCTATACGGAAGCCAAGATGTTACCTAAAAGACTAACGTACAACAGCAAAACGAAATAACTTCAACCATTTGTCAAACAATAATACTTTAACCAAGTAGAACTAAGACGTTTCTCTAAAATTCGGTAGAACCTCCTTTGTATAGGTGGCTATACCAGAGATTCAAACAGCTTAATATAGCATCAATCAACAATCAAGTCTTCCAACATAAACGAATCATCGGAGAACATCCAAAATATGCTAATCAACTAAAGCATCAATGATCAGCATATCTACGCGGGTTGAATGAACTCAATCAACGAATGAATAGGAACACAAAGGGATCATCCCTGATCACAAACAAACATCCACCACGAAGGGTGGTCACAGAATCGAAACTAAGGTAATTAACAATAATATAAATTGTGGATAATTGGGTTTGATTATTCATTGCAGATGGTGTTTATGTGTAGTGCACCATGTCTACCCCTTCCCATGCATGTCGCTGCCTCGAGAGGTACCTAACAAGCACAACCCAATAAGTGTGAGTCCACGACTCAGCAAAGTGCAATAGCAAATCAAACAATAGCAGCATAAATAGTCAAAGGAAATAAACAATTCCAACATGAATAACAGCATTATATACTACCATCCATCTCTTATGACAGCATCACAAGTAGTCATAGGAATTAAACAATTCCATCAAGAACAACAACATTATAGGCTAAACAACCAAATCCACATCTTATGCAGAAATGCAATGATTATGTCATGAATGCATCTCTTCACATCTTAGCAATTACCGGTAATGCCGAGTAGGGTATCCGTCGATACCTACTCAAAGCCTGTGCCCTCTAGGCACAGGGAACAAAAGCCCACACTCCAAGTCATGTAACAGTTCTCACCGACCTCACCGGATTAGTTACATGACTTTCCGCGGGTGTGGGGAACAAAGCCCGTCCAATGCATGATGGGGACCTAACGCCCATCCAATGCCGACGGGACCTCAAAAAACAACCCTTGGCTACCATGTAGTCAAGGTTCGAAATGAATGACATGATGCAAAGTTTAAAGCACAATACCAACTCATCATTGTCATCATTAACAAGGTAGTCTCATTTCTCACCTTATCCCATCATTATTGCCATCAACATGTAACCATTCTCATGTAAGCAAACCCATATAGACATTATCATGTACGCATCATCATCTAACTATTAACATGTAGCATCCTGTAAACCTTTCCAAGTAGTAAGCACCATCATTAAACTATGGCATTCATGCTCAACAACATTACCAATCAGTTAGCATCATCAATCAACTAAGGCAATTAGGCTCGTTATCATTAAACTATGGCATTCATCAAGTAGGTAATATAACAACCCGTTAATAATACTTGCACTTGCCTCAATCGTGAGACGGGAGACAACGACGGAAGACTCTAGCATCGGGATTCACTACCACCTCAGGTGATAGCAGCACCACGATCACGGCAGCCCACCTCATCCACTTCACCAAGTTCAGGCATCAACCATGCAACAAACAGCACAAGTAAAAGGAATTGGAACTCCAAGTCCAGAGGCTGTACATTGGTATTAGTGGGTCTTGTTTTGTACCAACAAACTCATTTACCTCATTACAACAGCCAGGACGAGAAACGGGTTGAGCTCCTTCAAGAAATTGCAGCTCGTCCTTGAGGAACGTGATCTCGTGGTCGAGGATCTACACCTCCAGTTTGACTGCTGAATGCCTTTGGCATCAGTAAGGGAATCCTCAAGTGGCTCTCTATTAACAGAATGGTTTGAATGAGTTGAAGCCGTGGAAGCAAAAGTGGTTCAAATTAAGATCAGGAAGCAAGTCAGTTTTAGAAGACAAGAACGTGTCACCATTCTCAACTATATTCCTGAATACTGCTTGTTACAATCAATGGTATCCCTCTGTTCTAAGACTCCACCAGTCCAACATCCCTACACAAGACTATCAACTATTCATGCCAACATCTTCAATTAGTTCAGCAGATGATGAACTTCCCATTTCCCGTGTAACATATTAGCAGAAGAAGTTCCCACAGAATCAGCAATAGATGCTAGGGCTTCATCAAAAGCACAAGAAACAAAATTCAACCTGCCTGTGGAGCTAGACACCGTGGCGGGCGATCCACTTGAGGTCGACGACGCCGGCTTAGGGCATGGTGGCCTTGGATCCCGACGGCGAGGAACGATCGAAAGCTGGTGTCTTTGGTGGCGGCAATGCCCACACCAAAGTCGAGCTGGGCGAACTGCAGTCGGCGACCACGCCGAGTTGAGCGATGGCACTGAGAGTGCCGGAGGTGGCCACGCCAAGCCAGAGCGCTGTGGCGAGGAGGCGCCACCGGCGGGCTAAGAGCAAGGCAACGGGGGGGCGGCCACGGCCGGATCAAGCCAATGACGCAGGGCGGTCACGGGGCCGGGCAAGGCGCAATGACGCCGGGAAGGCCACGCGGGCCAACTAGAGTCAGTGGCGCCGCCACGCCGAGCCAAAGGAGGCCGGGCCGGGGCCAGAGCGGTGGAGGGGCTCGCCGCAGCTTGGAGTGGGAGGAGCACAGGGGGAGAGCGAGCAGCGTGGGTGGTGCTCCCCATCGCTAGAGGCGGCAGCATCCTGGAGAAGAGAAAAAGGGGGAGGCGACGCCAAGGGGAAAAGAAGGGCGGCGCCAGGGAAAGAAAAAAAAAAGAGAAGTGTGGCGGCTAGGTTGGGGCAAAGGGAAAAACAACATGGCAGCTAGGGTTTCTCCTCAATCTAATCCTCTTTAATACTAGACAGCCCTCCCACATGGGCCACAAGGCCATGGGCCGAAGTCCCAGGTTCCTTTCCAAACCCAAAATTTATAATATTCAACTAAATAATTCTATTAATTTTGGTCTCTAAATCATTTAAGTCTCTATTGTCTGAACGGGATATTACAACAAGCCAGTGGGCTGCAAATGAATCTTTAAAAGAAAGCGTAGGCCTGATGATACTATAGAAAAGTACAAGGCTCGCTTAGTGGCTAAGGGTTTCACGCAAAAAGAAAGTGAAGACTACTTTGACATAGGTATATTGATTGGTGGATTGATACAGGTGCTACTAGACATATATGTGCTGATCAATAGGTAAAATGAAATTGTATATGCGCATATAGTTTGTTGTCAGGATCATGATCCTACCCGATCATGAGCACAATCCTAACGATCCTACATGATTCTATACAATCCTACCTTTAGGATCATGATTATATGAAATTTTGATCCATATACCGATATGTAGCATTTTAGCACTGTGGGATCCCACGATCCATATCGCGATCATGAAAACCTTGGCCAAAACATATTGCACCAACAGAATCACATGCACCAACCATTCGTACGTTTCCAATTTCCGCCCAAGTGTCCAACCGTGGCTACGGACTAGGGTGCGCACGAAGCACAAGGTGATGAACCATGAAGGTCCTGATGTGGCCCGATCTTTCGATGAGAAGATAAATTCAGTAGAAGTCGCTAACTCTCATGATCCTGGCTACAAACTCGCAAGGCTCGAAACCACACGATCACTGAACTGCTCGACAAGTCGTTATCAACCATCCATGAATACCCAGAAGACCTGATCACGAAGATCAATTCCTGCATACACCGAAGAAGCACGCAAGAATGAGATAAATAGCAATATGAAATTGCGAATAGGAATTAAGATTGTATTGATAAGTGGGGTTCCGAAGACAATGTCGCTGTTGATCTCGCCGAACAAGAGGACAAAGTATAAAGTAGCAAAGCTAAACTTCAATCAACAAAACCCACAAAACTTGAAGGGCAGCGGCCACTATGTTGTAATATCCCAAAATCCTAATCTTGGGATTAAGTAATATAAAATGCATTAGGAAAAATTTCTTTGAACATTTGCATTTAAACTTTGTCCTTTTGAAAATCTTGTGTTGGTTTTAAAACTAAAACTTTAACAACATTATGTGCTAAAAAGGAAATAGAGAAAACAAAATAAAATTTCTCTAAGTAAGAGAATGGTTTCGGGCTTTTATCCCAGGAACTATTCAACCAAAATTTCTGTATGAAATTTTTGTTTAGGAAAATCTTTGCAAACACCTAGGATCCGCACCTCGTTTGAATTTTGTAGAAATTCACAAAAGGTGTTAGCCTCTGAAAATTTTACTGTAGGAACTACTTGAGCCTAGTAGCCTACAAAAAATGTTCATAAATTTTGGACTTCGTTTGGATGGTGAATTAAATCGTCATAGAAATCAGCTGATAATTCAAAACCCTAAAGCCTGTACTGTTCATCGGGCTTGAGTCAAAACCCTCACAGTTGAACCCAACCCTATTCGCAATCACACCAGTTCATTAGAGTGCAAGTGTTTTGAGCCGTTGGATTTGCAAACCAACCGCTCAGATTTAATGTGCCGTTCGGACCATCCGAACAGTACAACCCTTGTGAGCCGTTGGATCTAAAACCAAGCGCCTAGATCAATTGGGACGTTCGGACCGTCCGAACGGTTGTGCAATCTGGGCCGTTCAAGTTTTGATCAAGGCTGCCCAGCAAACACATGCGTGCACCGT
This sequence comes from Phyllostachys edulis, assembly GCA_036346405.1. Taxonomy (NCBI): domain Eukaryota; kingdom Viridiplantae; phylum Streptophyta; class Magnoliopsida; order Poales; family Poaceae; genus Phyllostachys; species Phyllostachys edulis. The sequence continues at coordinate 11,242,584 of CM070555.1, forward strand.
TGGATCCTTATCGGACGAATCAGATTGAGTGGGCCATTCGGACCATCCGAACAACACATTTCATCTAAGCCGTTGATTATCAAATGAACGCTCCAGATTAGTTGGGCTGTTCGGACCATCCAAACAGCACAATTAATCTCAGCCGTTCGTTTCTAATCACCCATTTCTCTTTTCATCCAGTCAATCCAACTCTTGAGCTCCGAGAGCTAAAACCCTAAAACCACCGTGCGCCGTCGTGTTCGTCTCCAGCGCCGTGAAGGGTTTGGTGTTGTTTTGTTCACGTCACATCGCGTCCTTTGACACCTTGAGTATTTCCCCTCACTCAATTTAGCCTTTGATCCACAGGAGCTCTCGATTGGGTCTTTCTTCTTCGTCTCCGGCCAGAACCACCGCGAAGGCCTCATCGGCGATTCAGTGCACCTCGAGCCATTTCACTGCACCTGAAGCATCGCCAAGACTCACTAAAGCTTCTACGATCATTGGATTTCACTCTCTTTCACCCGAGCTTTTTCTCCGCGAGCAACCGACTTCACTGTCGCACCTCACCGTCGACATACTACCTCAGACCATCTCAGCCTCTCCGCGTCATTCCGGTACATTCCTAGTAGTCCCTAGTTGCTTATGCGCACGTTAGTTTGCCAAGAGCTTCGCTCGTTTGCATTATTGTCGTTTGCCGTAGCAGCCCTTCCACTCGCTGCCGGCGCGCCACCGCATTGAGCCACCTTAGGCCATGCTGCTGGTGCCGGCAGGTGCGCAATACTGTGTAGTTTCCTTTTTGATCACTCACTTGCCTCGCTAAGTCCCACATCGCCGGCGAGTAGCGCAACCGTGAGCACCACTGTGCGGCACGACGATGATGACACTGTAGCATATCATTACCATGTCTACTCCAGCCTTTAACTGTTTAGTTAGTTATAATTAGTCGCTTACATGTGGGACCAAGCGTTTAAGTTAACTCAAATCGTTAACTCCCCTTGAGTCTATGACATGCGGGCCCCACGGTGTAAGTACACAGTGAGAGCCAGTGAACCTAGTCACTGATAGTAGGCCCCATCTGTCAGTGTTAATCGGAAATCCAATGAAAAATGGAAAATGCGCTTTCTCTGTTAGAAAACGTACTTTTTATTTATTCAGGATTTGTCAAACCGAGAGTAGTAAAAGCTTAATAACTTTTGCTATACAACTCCAAATTTAGTGAAATCAGTCTCTAAATTCGTATAAAATCAGGATCTACCTAAATATGTAAAAATATTTTGTTTTGGTTGCTGTTGCTTTTGTTGGATATTATTTTAATTCTTTTCCGGCTCTTTTTAGACATCGATTATTCGGGTTATTCTTGCGACGATCAATCCGTTATACCTTCAGAACAACAAGAGCAAGGCAAGCACCTCCTTTGATCATGTTGATCCCAGTATTTTAATTATTGTACTTTGTTTTGCAAATCCTATTATGCATGCGTGTATGTTTGTATGAAAATGCTATTATCAGGAAAATGGTAGTTGTACATCCTACTTACTACACATGTCTCCTTGGATTATTGATCTCTTACTATTGTAACCATTAGAATATGGGTTAGACAATATGTGATGTCAATTGGGAATTTTCGAGTGCAGTTATTGCACAAATGCAACTAGAGCAATAGAATTTCTGAAAATTGATAAAAGGACAATATGTTACTTTGTGAGTTTGGGATTACTTTGAGAAAATGTCTAGAGGAGTTACCTCTATTATTTTTATGAAAATGATATGAAAACTTTAGTCTTTAGACTCGGGCAAGTTATTGTTGTATTATGAAAAAGTGGGGATTGAAACTCACTAGTAGATAGGGTGGAGATCTTGCCCGTAGTCAGTTAAGGACTAAAGCTAGCAAATCCGGGATTAAGACCTAATCGTACAACCGCATGTGCTATTATGGGATGGTCGTAGCTAACTAAGTTATCGAAATCTTAGCCTTGCATGACAGTAGGCAGAAGTAGTGCGCATATTGCCGGAGAACCGGTAATGCCGACACAACTGCGAATGCCTCACTTTGACGGGTTTCCATCTGGGTGAGTAAGGCTCCTCATCCGATGTGTTACTATGTTACTATCAGTGTTGTTATTATTATCTCGACGAATGAGGATAAAGATTCGTAGGGCTAGTACAAGGTTAGGACTAGATAATGTAAAGGTTGCATCACGAACTATAGGTTGCTTACCTTTGGCAGTAAGCAACGCTATAGAGATATTTCAGGCAACTAGAATACCGCATACCATGGGTAAAGTTGTACACCTCCGTAGAGTGATAAACTATTCGAATAGCTGCGCTCGCGGTCATGAGCATGCTTAGTGCGGTTGGTATGGCGGTAGCTTTTGTTTTCCAAACTGTTTTGTCATAAAATGTTGAGGTAATGACATGGGGTTTTACTTTGTTGCGTTAACTGCTATGTCTATGGTTTTGTTGCTATGTCTATAGCCATTTGTCATTTTATGACTGATTTGATATTTCTATAGCAGTATTGCCATGTCTAAGGTTGAGCCGAATCTGTCAGTGCCATTTCTATGGCGAAACATTTGATTATATTTTTGCTTACAACCGGGTATGGTTGTGAGTGTTTGTTGACACTTATTCAGTTACTTTACTTACTGTCTTGTACTTACTTTTTCATAAACCGCTCTTTCAAATACCGTTGCAAATTATTACTTATGCTTATTGCAAATAAACTTGGCTTTGAGCAAATGAACTTGTAGATTAGAGCATACACTTGATAGCCTTGAATCTAATATAATTTTTGCGATACACTACAAGTCTTGCTGAGTACACAAGTACTCAATCTTGCTATTGTTGTTGCTTTAGAATTTGCAGATGATCCCACGCCAGACGACGAGTTCTTTGCACTTGGCACCGAAGGGTTCGGTGATGGGTCTACTTAGGCTTTGTTTCCTTGTCGATTGCCTGAGGGATCAGATGAGCATACCACTGGACTTTTGCTACTACTACTGTATCTTCCGCTGCTATTTTATGTTCTCTGATGACTACTTTTATTTGGTCGGTCGGCCACGGGTTGTAATAACTCTTGTAACAACGTAAGTAGATTACACCCTTTTGCTTTACTTTAGTATGTGAATGTATGAATGCGATGCCAAATGTTGTGAATGTGTGTGCTAGCCTTATTCCTGGGACTAGCACGGTATACACATAAGATCCACAGGTATTCCATGCCCGGGGGTCTGACATATGTAGAGGAGGAAGAGGAGAAGGGATGGGTGGTGGCACTGTTCACGTGTGAACAGTATCCATGTGAATAGTACCAAACCCTAGGGTTACAAGGCCCATGGGCCCAAGTGGAGGTGGCGCAACACCGTTTGTCTCGGGCTCAGAAATGGTGCCAGATTGTTTTGGCGATTACAGTGCACTCAAAAGGAATTTTTAGGTGGGGCCAGATTCGTTGGAAAGAGGATGAGATAAGCTTTCTATCAAGTACTCGTGGACCTCCAACGGACTCTTTATGTGAAAGTTATGCACATTTGAAGTCAGTGCTATCTCTGGAGGCCGAATTGGATTCTAGAACGTATCCAACTTGAACCCTTTAGGTGTTGATGCATTCCTCCTGGTATAGCTGCACAAATATACATTTTCATTATTAGGTAGCTTCATATTCTTATTTAAAACAAATTGAAGCTGAAGGAACAAATTCACCTTTATGGCTGTATGCGTTTGTGGCATGGTCACATCATCCTCCCTTTCTTGAAAACAAAGCTGTCCTCGGCTTGTGATAAGTTGAAAATAGAGTAACAAAGATGCCAAGGTGTATGCATGGTATATATATATGTCATCCGTTTTAACAGTTCTTCGTTGTTGCACAATTAATGTTATAAAATAGCAGCGATCATAAAAGCTCATTATATTATCACCCCAAGAATAATCATATATGTTAATGAGCAAAATAAAATTTCTCACACAGCAATTATTGCAACTAGTTTTGCAAATGTAAGTAAAGCATTTATGCAATTCAAATCTCTGAAATTGTAAACTTGTAGGGGTAGCACATATGGGCAAATCTACAACTTTTGGAATCAAACAGAGTTCATCCATATAATCATATTTCAATTGAGCAATAGCAAATTCATCTAGCAAGGGTGAAAAGATTTGTATGTTCTTCCATACTTTAACATCATTTTTCAGATTGTCAATACTAGATGGTGCAATAAGAGACAAACACATAGGGATTGAATGATCACTAAATTTTATTTTTCGCTCATAATGAACAAGATTCAGCACACAAGAATTGTTGTTCAAAATAGCAAGCTTCAATTCATCTATGTGATCACAAGTTATGCATATTCGATATACCATAAATTGATTGTCTACACTATAATCTGCAATTAATTTAAAACAGTAGGTGTAGGTGCTAAATAGAGAATTTAGCAATGAAAGTTCAAAAACTTTCTTCATAGCACATTCTAAACTAATGGGCTCATTAAGCATGATATAACACAACACATCACTAGTGGATATTCTATCAAGTACTTATGTGTAATTAATTCGACTTGTGCGACATTATGTGAATTCAGATCAGCACATGGTTCGTTCAAGTCAACAAAAGGAATATCAAAAGATTGCACTACAGCAGGTATATACTCACAAGGATGCTCTTTGTCTTGTTGTAGCATCAAATCAGTACCTTTGTCATTATCGTGCTCATCAGATACTGTAGGTACCTCAAACTTCTTCTCTACTGACATAAGATGCACTAGATCATCCTTCATCTCTTCAACCGTCTCGGTGGTATTGGTAGATGGAATAGGAGCCAAAACAATGTGAGCATTTTTAGTTACCTTAGCTTGCTCCTCGCTTGTGGCCATGGATGGTGGAGGTACAAAACGACGTCGCAATTCCTTCTTCATCTCCTCCCATATGTACATGTAGTGATACTTGAGATTCAACCACCAATGTTGAATGTCACCGATCAGTGCCGTTCTTGCCATGTTCATCTTCTCATAAGGATCAGGGTCTTGTCTTTCAAAATAGCTATCCAACATGGTAACCCATAAGAAATAGTCCAACGATATACTCTCAGCGGTAAGTGGCAAGTTGTATGCCGATAGTTGTTTCCCTTTGAGTTCAAATCTGTCCGCGATGTCATCGTAATCTATCAACTTCAACCAACCTGTCATGGTTAGTAGAAAACAAGGAAACAAATCACAAGTAAATGTTCCTATCAACTACTAGGTTCTTGCGTTTCAACAGTCGCTCTTTCACAACGCCTTACCAAGTTCTTACAAGTTTTTACCAATACACCAAGGAAGTGGTACAACCGGTGACCAGTGGCTAGTTCGTGATACTCTCACCGGCGATTAGCCCAATGATTGTAAGGAACGGAACCTGCTGAGTTAGTAGGAAGTGGAGCTCGGAAGGCTTCAATATGGTAGCAAGGATTAGCAATAATCAATCAGTTAATGCAAGTTAAAAAATTGTTTAAAGTACTAGCCAATGTTGCTGATCCTAGCCTAATCAAAGCTAGTTAATCAAAGCCATACTAAGAGAAGTGTATATATGCACACGCAAAGATCATTGTGACTTGATGTAAGCAAAGAAAAACCTCACAACAAGTGCTAGGAGAGACGCTAACCAACTACTCAAACTTCTTTGTAGGGGCACAGGATTGTTCACGCGATGTAGAGCACCAAAACAGAATAATGTGCAACGTGAACAACCCTCTAGTTTGAGCAGAAACAACAGTCTCGAGAGATGAAAAAGAAAAATTTTATATGGCATATATATGATCGTTTAAAAGGTTTCGACAAGGTATACAACTTTACAGTTGAGGCGAACCCCAAATTCCGACGGAAAGACCGAAAGAATCGGCAAAAACAGAAACTAAAAACTTGCGACGCGAATTCGGGGTCAAAGATGGCCGATTTTGGGGGTCTTGGAGGAAGATTGGCACAATCTGGTCATTTTTATTGGATGCGCGTCAACGTTAGATTTCCAAAAAGTGTAAAAACGTCGAATTTTGACACCGTATGCAAAAGTTATGCCTATTTTACTAAAGGTGTCTCGGAAACAGACTCGAATTCGTTTCGGCCTCAAATTGAAACTGCTATAACTTTTGATACCGTGGGCAAAATGTGCTCAATTTTTTGAGGAAGCTTGTGGATGTATGAAGAAAGGCTCTACCAATTTTCACTAGATTTGCAATGGTTTGATGTGCTTTCCAAATTTTAGAAAAGATGGACTCTCTCTTTTGTTTCTTCTATTTTCTCTCTCTCTTTTTTCTTCTCTTTTTTCCACTGTTTTTTTTCACTTAATACCGAAATCAACTCTCTTTTTCGCTTCCTTCATTTTTCTTCTTTGGAACAAACTGAAATCAAACTCTAGGGTTTCTCTTGCAATCCTGCCAAGAAGCGGCGGCAGATGCACTGGATTGTCGCGGCAGCCAATGAACAACGCGGCTGTAGGGATGGCTTGCGTTTTCGGTGCCACAGCAAGAGAGGCAGTGGGAGGCAAGCAATTTGGTGTCTTTATGCTTGAGAGGCAATTTGGAGTTGTCGCAACAATGGATGGCGATCTTTGGGGTTGTCATGGCAGAGATGGTAGGCCGAGTTGTCACGACAGCTAGGGTGGTGTGGCAGGGATTGGTGGTGGCGGGAGAAGTTGGACACAACGATGAAGCTACGCAAAGGAATACGAAGATCAGACTAGAAAATGACGAACTAGACTCTAACTAAACTAGAAATCAGTAACTAGACACGACGATGCAACCAATGATTCAACAAACAAAAACTGAAAAGAAAAATTGCAATGGCTCAAAGGGCTCGGTATGGATGATAGATGCAAAAAAATTTTTGTGCAATTTTCTAAACTCTAGGTATGAAAACGAATCTACTACTAGAAAACTGAAAACTCTCACCAATGAACTGTAGCTCTGATACCACTTGATGAACCACAGATGTTTTGATTTGGCCTGATCTTTCAATGAGAAGATAAATTCGGTAGAAGTAGCTCAACTCTCACGATCCTAGCTATGAACTCGCAAGGCTTGAAACCACGCAATCGCTGAATTGCTCGATAAGTCGTTATCAGCCGTGCATGAATACCCAGAATACCTGATCACGAAGATTAATTCTTGCAAACACCAAAGAAGCACGCAAGAACGAGATAAATAGCAATCTGAAATTATCAATATGAATTAAGATTGTATTGATAAGTGGGGTTCCGAAGACAATGTCGCTGTAGATCTCGCCGAACAAGAGGACAAAGTATAAAGTATCAAAGCTAAACTTCAATCAACAAAGCCCACGAAACTCGAAGGGTGGCAGACACTATGTAAAGAAGGAAGAGGAGAAGGGAGGGACGGTGGCACTATTCATGTATGAACAGTACCAACCCTAGGATTACAAGGCCCATGGGCCCAAGTGGAGGTGGCGCAGCACTGTTTTGTCTCAGGCTCAGAAATAGCACCGGATTATTTTGGCGATTGCAGCACACTCAAAAGGAATTTGGAGGTAGGGTCAGATCCGTTCAAAAGAGGACGAGATAAGCTTTCCATTAAGTACTCGTGAACCTCCAACGGACTCCGTATGTGAAAGTTATGCACGTTTGAAGTTAGTACTGTCTCCGGAGGTTGAATTGGATTACAGAACGTATCCAACTTAAACCCTTTAAGTGTTGATGCATTCCTCCATGTATAGTTGCACAAATATATATTTTCATTATTAGGTAACTTCATATTCTTATTTAAAACAAATTAAAGGTGAAGGAACAAATTCATCTTTATGGTTGTATGCGTTTGTGGCATGATCACATCACAAGGCGACCAGCCACACCGTACTGTGCGAGACGGGGAGATTTCATAGTATGTGGGGAAAAAAATCTATGAGACGGACCCTGAAACCTCATCCCTAAAGACTCCATTCCCAATTCCGCCACCTAGCCAACACCAATCTAAAAGCAACCCATCTTCTTCTCTTCTTCAGCACTAGCTCCTTGTTCCCAAAATCTGCCATGGCTGGTTTCTCTTCCCACACCTTTCCCTCTCTTCCTCTCTCCATGACGATGCCCGGTGATGCCGATCCTGTCCGGCGAGCACTACGACGGGGGCGTCCGGCGAGCTCACCGCTATGGTGGCATGGACCGGTGAGTACGCGGAGGCCAACGATGTGGGCCTGCGAGCACACACAGGAGGCTGCTTCCTCGCCATGGCACCAAATAAGATGATGAGCACAGCAGAAGCAGATTGTCATGGGGTCATCCACGTTGATGACCCTTAGCACCTTGGGGCCGAGCTCGTCGTAGTGGTTAGTGCTGGCCAAATGGGCCGGGTCAAATGGTAAACACGAAGCTCACATCAGAGGTAGGCAAGACGAAAGCACGCCCCAAGACGCGCTCGTTCATGGGCCGCTGCAAGACGAGACCGGCCGTGTTCTGGGCCGCCACCTCGACACGGTGGGCGGCAAGACGCAAGCGAAACGAGGCCGGGCCGTGCTGCACCGCAACGACGGCACGGCACGCGCCCATGACGGCCAGTTCGCAGCGGCAGCGCCAGCGGCGCGGCAAGTGGCGCTGGGACGGGACGGACCGGGCCGGAGGCGAGGCAGAGGGCGGCCGAGCGAGGAAGGAGGAGAGGAGGTTGTCGCGGGCTCAAGGGCGCACGTTCTCTTGGCCGGAGCGGAGGAAGGAGGAGAGGAAGCTGTCATGGCTCAAGGGCGCACGCAATGGCCGGAGAGGGAGGGAGGGAGGAGGCGGTGCATGGGAGGTGGCGGGGTCAACGCCATGGGAGGCGAGGAGGTGTCGGGAGGCGAGGAGGTGTTGGGGCCGGGAGGCGAGGAGGCGCCGCATGGGAGGCGAGAAGTCGTCGCCATGGGAGGCGAGGAGGCGCCGGGTCACCACCGCGGGAGGCGGGTGGCGCCAGGCCGCTGGGAGGCGAGGCCGAGGAGTCGGCTGCGGAGCCTTGACGCCTTGGGCGAGGAGGGGGTCGCGAAATGAGACGCGACGGGCGAGGACGGAGGCAAGGGCACGCACGAAGAGAAGAGAAGACTCAGGCGGAGAAGACAGGCGAGGAGAGAAAGAGAAGAAGGCAGGAGCGGGTGGGCGTGGCCGGGCCGTGCGGTGTCAGCGTCTCAAGACGGCACGGCCCCAAAAACGGCCGTTTTTTGGACTGCTATGTGAATTTTTTGACCGTTGAGTGAAATTTTTTTTACCGTTGGGGGGCTTAAAAAATAGCAAAAAAATTGAAAAAATTCCGAAATTTTTTCTATAAATAGGCATCATACCCCCCCTCATTCAGCACCTCTTCATTCTCTATTCTCTTTTTTAAATTGTGTTGTGCAAATTCAAATCCGTGTTGAGCTAATTTGGCAAAATTCAAAAAATTTGTGCCAAAATTTGGTAATTTCAATTTTCATCGGGCAAGTCGCGAAAGAGGTACAATACTATTTTTGTAATACTTTTATTGTCAATTATTATTATGCTAAGATTAAAGTAGTAATAATGTTAGTTTCGATTTTGCGATTTTAGTTATGGGATAGTCCTTACGATAGCTTTGCTCTTAGTGAGTTCGGACTTTCATCGGACGAATTATGCGTCTATGGAAAGGGTGCGGCTGCCTCAAACGAACCGGAGGTTCCACCGGAGGAGCAAGCTGGAGTTCCGTCATCAGGCTCGACATCAGCATCAGGCTCAACGGCAACCGAGCAAAGAGGTCGAGGCCATCTACGTCGGGAGTGTGGGAGAATTTCGACAGGGCAACTAGGCAAGACGCAGCGGGAAATGAGGTACCATATGCTATTTGTAAACTTTGTCGCCATGAGTTGTCTGCAAAGTCTACAGGTGGAACGGGGCACTTTCTTAGACATGCTACAAGGTGTCGAACCAAGCAAGGATTGGCGATGAGGCGACGCAATTGCAATACAACCCCGACGGATGCAGTATCTAGTCGACTACGATCCTCGGGTAGCCCGCCAATCTCTCTGTCGCTTAATTGCTTTTGAGGATTTACCGTTAGGCTTTGGCGAATCTGCTTCTTTCCAAAATTACATTAGGATTCAAGATAATCCTAGATTTTCTTCCGTTTCTAGACAGACAACAACAAGGATCTAGTGAAATACTATAATGAACGCCGTAATAAAATAAAGGAACTATTTAGTACGTGCACATTTTCGGTTGCCTTGACCTCGGACATATGGAGTGGTTGGGCTAGGGAGGATTATCTTAGTGTAGTTGCACATTATGTTAATGACGAATGGGTAATGGAGAAAAGAATTATAGGTTTGAAATTAATTGATGTAGCACACATGGGGGAGAATATTGCGAACTGTATTCTCAAAGTCGTGGAAGACTTTGGTCTTACAGACAAAATATTCGCAATTACCTTAGACAACGCCGCTTCAAACTCTAGGGCCATGGACATTCTTACTCCAGTATTGAGTACATATGCCAATTCGTTCTTGCTACATCAACGATGCGCTTGTCATATTATCAACCTTATAGTCAAATGTGGTCTAAAGAGGTTGACTCAGATATTAGAGCTTTACATGATGCGATTTCTTTCTTGAACAATTCTAACGTAAGAATAGCACAATATAAGAACTTCGCAGGCGATGGGTGTACGCCCAAGAAAGTTCGGTTTGGACATGCGGTAAGGTGGAACTCTACTTACCTCATGCTTAAGCATCTTTTACCATACAAGAGCACTTTTTCTGCTTTTTATTCAAACACACTATCCTAGCAATCGCGGTATTTTGTTATTAAGCGAGCAACATTGGTTCGTTCTTTGAGAAGGTCTTGTCATTTTAGAAATTTTTACGAGGCAATTGTTGCTTTGTTCATTGTCTACTATCCAACATCTCCTATCATTGTGCATACTATTTTCTGATTGCTACTCAATTGAAAATGCTTGAAGATGACTTAGTTTTACGTGAGGTCATTGTTTCCATGAAATCTAAATACCTTAAATATTGGAGAGAAATCCTTACCTATATGCATTTGCATTTATTTTAGATCCTAGGGCTAAAATTGGTGCATTTGGTATTGTACTTGATCTTCTTAGTGATGCTACTGGCTAGACTATACTACCTATTTTGCGAAGTTCGTTCTCGGTTATCCGAGGTTTACCAAAGGTATGAAAATAAGTTCCGAGGAGTTCGCCAAGAACGCCTCCAAGAGTCTCCCCACCTCGAGTGGGAAGACAAGTATGTGGGGCACGATCTTGGTGCCTCTTCATCCAGTCCAGTCTTCGTCTTCTTACGCACCAATACCGCTCACCAAGACCCACAAGGAGCGGGGAACTATCCACCTATCTGGACAGCGATACGGTGGATTTCGCCTCAGAAGGTTTCGACATCTTGCAATGGTGGCAAGCCCATAAGTTAACATATCCCATGCTATCCATACTTGCACGTGATGTGTTAACTGCATTCGCTCTCTACGGTTTCCTCCGAGTCCGCTTTCGGTCTTTTCCGAAGAATATTGGAGGAAAGAAGAACAAGTCTCACAAGTGAGATGGTGGAGATCCTTCTAACTGTGAAGGACTGGGAACAAGCTGATTCGCGAACACAACACTCTGTGGAAAATCCGAATTGTCGGAGGTGTTCAAAATTTGTACTTAGACAATGACACCGCACATAGAACAAAGATGTATCATGTATGTAGAATTGTAGAGCTATAGGTCAGTACTTTTTTTCCTTTGCCAAGGTTTTCTCATTTTGAGTTTTTACTTGGCAAAGGTTTTAACGAGGCGACAGTTGGACATCAATAAAGCTCTTTATTACATTTTCAATATGATTGTCTCACTTTTTAAAATTTCATGTCTACTTGAATTCTACACATTTTTCTAATTTTTCTGGATTTTTTGGATTTTTTGGATTTTTTGTTTTGATGGGCCAAGCGGGCGCGATCTCGCCCGACAGACCAAGCGGGCTCGTCTTGCCAAAGACGCACGCATGCCCGCTTGCCGCGTCTCGGCCGTCACCCCGCCCATGGGCGGCCCGACGCAGACCTGCCGAAAGATCGCTGGGCGGAATGGGCCGTGCCTAAGCGGCCGTCTTGCGTCTTGGTCGGGCGGCCCATTTGGCCAGCACTAGTAGTGGTCCTTGAAGGTGGCGTTGCCAACTCTCAGCCCAGCAAAGGATTAGACGGTGATGGGCGCCATCTTGCCCGTGCAGTTGTCGGTGGATGTGGAGGCGTCAGCGATGCAGTTGAGGCCGAGCTCAGTGAGGAGGTTGGCGAGTGAGCTTTTAGCATTACGCTCCGACCATGATACGATATGGGGCGCCTGATCTTCTCAACAAGGATCAAAGGTAACTTGCACGGGAGACTAGGCGAATCATTGTTGTTCACCCGCTGTCAATACAATGAACTTGTAAATCTTTAATTCATCCAGTCACACATGCTCCACCTATCATCGAGTGGAGTATATCAATATCTCAACTCCCCTTAGAAAGACAGAACATCTATGGAAAAAGAGCGCCCAATTCCCCTCAAGTTCTTGGTTGAGCCTGTAACATCCCAAAGTTCTGTTAACAAAAATAAAATTATTATTTTGTTAGATTCTCTCAATTTTAAAGAGTTTTATGGGTTTTATTGGATTTAAAGTTTTTTTAAAAATATTTAATTTTCTAATTTAAAAGGGTTTTTCCTTTTTCCAGAATGTAAAAATAAATTACGTGCAAAAATAAAAGCCAACTTTAAGTGAAAAATAATTTTATTAAGTTCAAAAGTAACATCACAAATCTTAGAATCCTTTTGAAGCTTTAAAAATAAAAGGAATCAATTGCAATTTATTGGATTAATTTAAAGCTTAAGTTGAAATTTCAGAAAATGGAAAACATTTTAAATGATTAAAATAAACTTCAATTAAATTCAAAATTATTTTATTCAATCTTTTCAGGTTCCAAGGATTTTTGTAAAATTTATTTTATTTTTGGATTTTTTCTGATTTTCCTTTTTCTCTCTCTTCCGTTTTCCTTCATCTTCTTCCTATGTCCAGAATCGTGCATACACGCGACAGCCACCATGAGCGCCCGAAACAAGCTCCTTAATTCCCACCTTTCCTTCCATTTTTTCTCAAGAAAATGTCGGCAATCAATCCCACATCACACCTCCCCTATTTCCGACCATAGCCCCTCAATCCCGCGCGCAAAATCACTGAAACGCACAATGCCGCCATGACACTCGTGCGCCCAATCTCCCTCCTCCGTCCCTCTATGGCCCTATAAAAGAGAGCCCCAGGTGCCCCTTCTCTCCCTCATCCATCCCCTAGAGTTTCCCCTCCCCTCTGGCTGAATCACCATTTTTCTCTCGTTGGCCAAACTCCGTTCCTCAGATGATTGCACCGTCTACAATGGAGCCCCACCACCATTGACCACATGCCCAGCTTCACCTCGTGACGTTCTATGTGGTGCTCCCCTCCTCATCGCCAGAACACTGTCGGAACCACTGTGCCACCATAGGTCGCACCACACCGCTGTCCTTGCCCTCACCGGCGGCCAGCCGACCGCGTCTAGCTATCGCCAAGGAGAGCCCTACGCTCCCCAGTCTCTCCTCTCTCCATCCCAGCCCTCGTTAGCCGTCAGAACGCTGTCGTTCATTGGCAATCATCGCCACCCGAGCCGCCGGCCGAAGCCCCTTGCTCCGTGATTTGCGCCGCCATCAAACGAGTTCTGGCAACACCGTCTCCACCACCGGCATCGCGACTCCGCGTTCTACGACGTGCTCTCTCCCTCTTCGCCTGAACATCGCCGGAGCGCCACGCCATCGTGAGCCCACGTTGCGCCGGCACCTCTCTCCTCGCCGCCGGCGAACCGTCCGCGCCCCTTTGCCGCTAAGCTGAGCACCATGTTCGCCTCGTTCTCCTCTTTCTTATGAAGTCCTTGTCGGCCGTCGCTTCGCCGCCATTTCACCGGAACACCGATTCCCGTACGCCGTCCGCCACGTGTCATGCATGTCATGGCACGTCATCGACACCTCACCATTCTACCCACGTGGCCGCCACATGCTGCCACGTCCTTGCCCAGATGGTTGCTTGCGTGGCGTTTTCCTTTTCCTTTAGAAAAATAAATAAGTAATTCCAGAAATTCGGAATTTCATCATTTCATGTGATAATCAACCTTCCGGATGTTCGTTCTCATTCATACGAACTCTGATTCCATCAATTATTATTTATAAATTCATATAAATTCAATATCTACCTCCTAGAACCAAAATTATTTAATTTGTATTTAATTTGATTTTTGTTGAATTTGGCTTATTTTCGTATATAGATTTCGATAACTTCGGTGAGTTAGATTTCGACGACGTTTGAGAACAACAACTAATTGAGCAAGGAAAGGTACATATTTGATCCCATTATTTAAAATGATTTAAATTCCATTTTAAATGATTATTGCATGCTTATTTATATTTAGTTTAATTTAAACTCCTGTTTTAAATTTATAGTTATGCCCAAATCCTTTGTACTGCCAATATTGACATTGAATTAAATCTACCTTAACTTCTTAGATGAAAATATATTTTATGCAATAGTATGAACTAGAATATTTTAGGAAAAATTATGCTTAGCCATGTTTAGACATGAAATATTTGATTTGGGGAATTTCAGCCAAAAATCAAATGTTGTTCAAATTGTATCCATAGCTTTGGTGTGTCATGGAAGTTTATAAATGACTTTGAAAAATGAAATAAAATAAAAAATTGGTTTGGACTTGGGTGAAATGGATAGTTGGTGGGTGCAGGTTTATGCACGAGCTCAATTCGGGAATGGTTGAGGCCTAGGGGTTATTTTGGAAGTCACCCAAGTTGGTTAAGGACCGGTCTACAAGCCGAATCTTGTAAAGCTCCACCGTACTACCACAAGTCTAGAGTGGGACAGACCAAGCTAATTAATTTGCAACGTTCCACTGTTAGTTGTGCCATTTTGATGTGTAGGTGTCGGTTAGACAGTATTCCCACTTGGCACAAGAAGGGGCTTCTGGCGGGTGGTTAGTGTAATGGAAGTGAAACCTTAGCGGGCATAATGACATTGGGATAGTGCATTGTAAAGGCCTTGTGATAGTTACTTAATCGCACACCTACAGAAGTGTGTCAGACAGACATTATAAGATGATTATCTCTTGTGGGTAAAGTTGTATAACCTCTGCAGAGTGTAAAACTATTCGAATAGCTGTGTCTACGCTTATGGACATGTTGAGCAAAGCCACTCAATGTTAGACTTTGATTTTATTTTCAAAACATTTTATAAAACAGTTTATGTCATGGATTGGTGTCCATGAGAAAAATTATGGTTTGAAACCCGGGTTGGTGCTCGTGTTTAAGTTAGTGTTAGGTTGGTGCCTATACTAGCTTTATTAATTCAGTTAAAACTCAATTTTAGATATTGTAAAACTTGAGCTTTTGAACTTAGCTATTGTATTTAAAATATCAAATGCTGCTTTTGCACAAACAACCCTATAAGCCTTCCTTTGATTATATCCATGCATGCATTAACTCTGTTATGAGTGTAACTTGTGGAGTATATTTTTGTGCTCACCCTTTCTTAATAAAATATTGTTCAGAGGAGAAGAACTTCGCTACTAGTGTGGATCTCGACGACTAGACCGCTACCCCAGTCGATTGCCTATGGCAGATTAGCTGGGCTCTACTACTTCTTCATCATCTTCCGCTGTGTTCTTTATTGTTGGTTTGTAAGCTTTTCTTGTAATAAACTCTAATATTTATTAATAAAGTTATACGATTTATGGATGTTACCATATATATTTTACAGTGTGGACTAGCTACTGATCATAGGACTAGTTTAGAAATACACAGAGGATTTGGGGGTGTTACTCCAGGGTCCGACAACACCGAAGACTTGGAAGAACAAGCGTTGAATGCTATTAGATGCAAAATCAATCAATTTCTGAAATAAACATGGTCTAAATTACACGAACGTGATACAATGGCTTATATACCTCCTAAGACATCTAAAACAGACTTGGACTTGAATACAATAAAAAAGGAAACACTAACTTTACAACTGTCGGTTTGTTTCTTTGATGGTAGTGCATACACATAGAATCTGATGTTGGCACTTCATCTATCATGTGGGTCTTGAAATAATCTTTCCAATGAGTACACTACTACAGAAAAGGCCTTCACAGACGGTTCAAAAATGCCATCACAGACGGTTCCGTGAGCCGTCTGAGTTTATGGGTCAGTAATGCATTAGGTCATCATAGACGGTTTTCGAACCGTCTGTAATACATACTATCGCTGCACGGTTCAGATGAAATCTATGCGTGATAGTCGACTACCACGCACGGTTCAGATGAAACTGCTCGTGATAGTCGACTACCACGACGATCAGATATGAAACCGCTCAGGATAGTCGACTACCACAAACGATGCGTAGATGAAACCGCTCAGGATGATCGCTATTACAGAGACGATGCGTAGATGAAACCGCGTGATAGTTCACTATCACGCAGCGGTTTCATCTACGCATCGTCTGTCAGGTAATCGACTATCACGCACGGTTTCATCTCTGCACTGTCTGTGGTAGTCTTTGCATTGCTAAATCTATTTCGTTTATTGGCTAGCCTCAGAAATGCTAGCCATGCCCTCTCAAACAAGCACATCCAATTCTTATTCATTTCAGAAGCACATCAAAATTGCATTCATTTTAGAAACAAGCACATCCAATTCACAAATCAATTAACTAAAATTAACCATTAATGTACATTAATTTACACACATGTACCATTATGTTCAATCTATCCCAATCAAGTTCAATCTACACTGTGGAAACTCCCATTTGGATTCATGACCTGTCTGTTCAGGAATGACGCAAGGTGTGATCGAATTTTTATGAGCTCACTCTGTTCCAACGCAGTTTTAGCGATGCTCGTAACCTGTCGATAGGAAGGTTAAATTCGGGCTTATACTAGTAGGATGCCCGTGCGTTGCAACAGAACCTCAAATCTTACAGAAATAATATTGTCCTTTAACATATAAAGCGAACCAAGCAATTAAAAGATGGTGATACATACGGATATCACATTAGTTCAACACAATAGAATAAGAACTTTGCGCGGCAATTAAAACAAAATAGCCTGACATTGGGGAAAGGCATGTTTCATGTCATTGTTTAATTAAAAGATAATTAACGTGTTTCATGTCATGAATATCCTGGTGACCGTGTGGCTGAGTTCCTTCTGCCGAGCTGCCTTTCGGATTAAAACTAATTTTCAGTGTTTAAGAATGGCCTAGGCAACAACAGCCATGTGGATACTTCAATCATACTGACAGATTTGAACAGGAAGTTTTTGCCCGAATGACTACTCACGAATTTGCCAATCTGGTTTCAGTGGACTTACGAATTCTAGTTTCCTGATTTGTAGATTTCGATCTTACATCTGTTTTGAAAGTAGTGGAAGAAACAATCCTTTTGGCATCAATGAACAAGTTATTGCAAATACACAACACAAACAAGTTTGTTTTGCAAATACAATGAGCAAATGACATGCAGCTCAATTATGAACACTCTGATACTAAACTGACAAGGACTTTTCACTAACAAATAACTCAATCTCAGCCAAGCTACAATTGGTGAGTGGTGAGCATACTACGATTAGACTTGACTAATATACATCCGAATCGTTGACAATCTCCATCGCTTATACATATGTAAACAAATAGAACAAATACAAATAAATTAGATCGAGGTTGGAGAAACCATGGTTTCACAACACAAACTCTCACATAAAAGAGGTATTGGAGTTCGAGCTATTTGCTTTCTCCAATGTCCGGATTAGGTTGAAATGAGAAGGCGACCAACTCTTCCAAAGGCAGCCTCTCCAATGTCTGGATTAGGTTGAAACACCATCTTTGCTCTCAAAACAATATTTATCCATTTTATCTTCACATTCCGAGAAACGTGCTTCACATGACTTTGACGATCGATACTGTTAGCTAGAAGGAAGTTTCAGACACCTACAAGGTACACCTGTAAGTATGTAAATATATTATCTCCTACATGTGATAGAAGGTGAAAGTTGATTACTGTGGCATCTAAGAGTGTATTTTCATACATCTAAAATGCATCCAACAATTATACTTCTTAGACTACATGCATATTAAATATTCAGTCAAAAAGAACATTAAGCATCGTTAATCTAACCTTTTAATCTCATCATCAAGCTTGAGGATTAAGCGAGCAAAGATGGTGTTTACCAAAGTGTTGCTTATCAAAGAGCATTCTAGCTTGATCATTTGCCACCTCATGAACTTGTCGCAGGTTTGTCCTTTGGGCTTGGTAGACCTAAGCCATCCATTTTCTCCTTATACACCTTCGCACATCATTCAAGAATGGCCTTATTGAAAATTTCAACAAGAGATCCTGTTGATGGAATCTCTCCTTTATTCAAAGCCTCAAGAATCAAATACAAGAGAAATAAGTTTTTTTTAAAAAAGCGATGGATCGAATACATGTCAATAATAACCACATCAAGTATTTTACTGCCGCAGAAGGACACAAATTCCTTCCCATTTAGAGTTCGCCCTGCATAATTTTTGGTTTTATGATGGATGCAATGACACGCTTCAATTGCTCCCGCCTTTTTACATATAAGGGGTCAAGCACTTTGTCCTCCATTTCACATAACTTTGTTCTTTGCGAGATGAGGTCAGTAAAATAAAAACCGCACCATGATGCTTTTTGGGTATACAAAGCACAAGATGAAGCATCAACATTTATGATACGTAACATATGTAATGCTCACCAATTACATAACGACATTGTTAAACACTCAAAAGTGCTACCGTTGAGCAACCAAAGGATTATGTAGATATATTGCAAGTAGTCGAAATGCACAGGGCAAGCTAAAAGCGATCTTGTTGTTGCCCATAATACCAAAGAATCTCGATTTGATTGACCTAAAACACATAGAAAACAAATTTCAGAGCGAGTTTGGATCTCATATCTTCGGTAAAAAGTGTAGACTTCATATATAATCATGCCTCATCAATATATTTGTCCCTGCAAAAATATATACAAAAAAGCACATCAATTCAACTATGCACAAGACATCTTTAGATGCTCAAACATCATTAACCTAAACAATAGTCACTGAGGCTGCTTGAACTAACCACTATCTTTAGGCACCCGCTGGAGGACTTCATTGACCATTTGTTGAACAGATTTTCCTTATACGCACAAAGTTAAAGCACTCTCAGAAGAAATTTGCATATATTAACACGAGTAAATATAGACAAATGCAAAAAATAGGGCCATAACTCCAATGAGGGAAATACTTACTATTTAGAACCAAAATATCATGACCCATGCTATGGTTCAAGACATCATTCTATCAAGCCCTAAGTTCCTAAACACATATGCAATAGGCATCACAGTCACATAACACGTACTATGCAAAATAATGAATATCACCACCTATAACATAGAAGGCATCAACTACTGACTGAAAAGCCCATTCATTCGGCAAGCCATTATATGGGAAAAAAGTCGAACTTTACTAAAGTACACGACAATTGCCCTTGCTCCCATCAATTATATAATTTAGATTAAATGGTAAGTATAAGGAATATTATAGCTCTCACCTGAATAGAGCAATCGCCAATTTGACCAACATTCGTACTACTACATCATCTAATAAATAGTAGAAATGTTAACAGACTAAATTCAACCTATCGATACCCCAGCAGTGTCAAATGTAAGGGAAAAAAGGCACACACAATCATAATGTCACAATTTTTTCAACGGAAAGAAAGGACATGATAGACATTTTTAAGAGTTGGCTCCATTTAGCTTTTACAAGCCACACCAAAGTCAAGCAAAATGAGCCATATATTCAGATTAATTTTTCATTTCATAAAAATCCAAGCTGTTGGGAATGAAGTGGTTTCAATGGTACGTGATCATGCAATAACGGGGTGGCGTTCTCATTGGTTGTTTATGCCACTATTTCTCTCTATCAAACATGGTGTGCTACTACAACACACATTGAGATCCAAAGCAGAATAGTGATATACCCATCGTAGTTTATTACATGCGAAGGTATAACAATCACCAAAAGTCATATATAGGTTGAATTCATACGCCCGATCGAACTTTTGTATAAACAAAAGTTCGGATAACTGCTACAAAAATCATGCTAATAGTAACAACAATGCAAGAAGCAACTTACGGAGGAAATCCTCCGATAAGCCGGAGAAGCTTTCTTTGGCTCAAAAGCAACATCTTGACCTCAAGAAACAAGCGGCATATTGCATTAACAGCTTGTAGATATTCCGATTAGGCGGACTTACACTCATGAAAATGGAATATTACCTTCACTCTGCTCATCACCATGCAGCATAACAAAATTTTGAGGAGAATGTTATTGCCAAAAGAATAAATTGCAAATAAAAACATGATGAGATAAACAAACCTTCCATAGAATTCTTCGGCAATTTCAACAGCAAACGAGAGCCTAGATATATCAGCCTCACGCACCTGCAATGTCACAAAAAAATAAATTTATCACACACACACACACGAGAGAGAGAGAGAGAGCTGTCTCAGGAAGGTTCTAGACAAGTACCAAACTTAAGACAGTTACCAAGGCAAATATCCTGCCATGAAAGAAAAAGGTTCCAACAACCATAGAGACCTTTCCATTCTAGACAAAGCAAATCAGAAACAGGTACATGATTCATTTCTAGGCACAAACCTATCATCATATACATTTGATTTCCCAACAGTCAACACTCTCAAATCCTTCAGTGTCAAGATAAAGGACATACACTTTGGAACCATCAACATCCATCTCAACAGGTGTACCCCAAACTCATATACCTACAGGAATAGAACATGTATGATCATAACTTCATAAGCTTCAATCAGCAAATCATCATGAATCCGAGAAAACCACTTCACCTTTAGTTTTAGTATCTCACATATGGCCAACTCCAAAACCAGCATAGTTAAGTTTATCATGTTCTCATTAGTCTTAGTATGTATTTTATGAAATCCATGGCTTGTAATACCAGAAGCAGTGTCTACCTTTGTCACATGATAAGGATAGAAGCTGGTTGAGGAGAAAAGACTTTCCAGATCGATATGGACCAATGATCTGTGTTGACAAACAATTGACCATTGGGGTACTGTGCTCAAAAGTTTGACCGAGCACACTTTAAGATTGTGCTTTGGCGTTATTCAAGAATACAAAGTGGCAAAAGAGTTAAGGCTCTTCCAAATTGTGCGCTCAAACTTACAAGAACAACAATGATAGGAGTTTCAATCCTTGAACGCCTCTAGACCTTGTTTCGACAGATGGAGTTTAGTGTGGCCATAACTGCTCCACGATTGGAAACCCAGATAAGTATATACATCAATACTCAAATAGTAGCCAATTCTGCGAACTTCTAGCATATGCCTCCTTGAGAAGCATCCATAATGAATGCAGCGATGTTTCAATGTTTACAATTGAAAGTTAAAAAGCATATTAGTAAACGAAGTTGCTTGCATCAGGGTTGTACGAACTAAAAAAGTATTCGCTTCTATCCTCTCATTGTACCCTCCAGTATGCTTTCTCACTCAATACGATATAAATTGTGTGTGTGTGCAGCGTGCCATAATTTATCAAGAACTCACATTCACTCAATAGAAAAAATCCACGAGCTGGGGGTTAATGCCATCAGGAATTTCCACAGGATTGTTCACTATCTATTTGACAGAAATAATAATTTTATATATGCCTTAGGTACAAAAATTACTACTACGGGTAGCAGATCCACACCTTGTTATAAGTATCCTGCAAGGTATCCCCTAGAAATGGATACTGACCTAAAATCATACAGTACAGAGTAACCAGTCAATCAAATGATATGTGATGCAGGATAATAAAACAGCAATAAACTGATTATCTTTAGCGAAGAGATAGCTCAATTGCAACAATAAATACATTTTAGTTGATAAGATGAATAAATAGCCTAGGGTCATGTCCTAGAATAAACATTAGTCATGCTCCCATTTACTTACAGAATATACTCGAGTATCCCATCAACTTTCGGTTTGTAGTTCATTGTTGGAGGACGCCTTCTCCGTGCTTCGATGTGAAATCTTGTCGGACATTCTTTGTTGTTTGATTATCCTCTCACAAAATCATTCACCCTGGAATATGGAATGAGTGCAAGCCTGTCCATTGAAACCGCAACCGAGAAGGAGAATCGCGAGGAACAGATTGGCCAAAATGGGTGAAAAACAACAACACTTCCAAAAGAGGGGAAACCACAATCCAGCTCAGAATCCCCAAATTACACACAAAACCAAAACGATCAGGATCAACAACCGCAAAATAAACCCCAAATTTCACCACAAAGAACGCAATCAATGAAACCCCAAAACAAAACAAAAATCCCCATAACCTCCACGGGCGGCTACGGGCAGTTCCACATCAGCCGTTGCTCCACCGCCACCGACACCCTCCCGGCATCCACCCACACCTCGGCGTCGCAAACGTCACCCCTCTGGCCGCGAGTTGTCCGGATCCGGGGCCCGCGGCAGCGCAGCCTAGCAGATGGCCGCGGTAGGAGGCGGAGCGCAAGGTGGAGGTTGAGCACGGGAAAGGGGGCGGGTTGACGCCGAAGTGATCGAGGCGTAGGTCGACGACGCGGGCGGCGGGCGCGGAGGGGTAGAGGAGGAAGGCGAGGAGCACGAGGAGGAGGATCGAGCAAAGGGCAGAGAAGAAGGCAGAGGCAGGAGATGCGGGCTGGGGAGCCGGAGGCGACGAGGCCAGGTGAGGCAGAGGCGAGGGCGGAGGAGGAGAGGGACGAGGGAGGCGGATGGGGGGCGGGCGAGGTGTGAGGAGGTTGCGGTGGTGGGCGCACGGGGCGTGGAGGAGACGGACGAGGGAGGCGGGTGAGGGGTAGGGGCGGGCGCGGGCGTGGAGGCAAGGGAGGCATGGGGCAGATGGGGAAAACTGTGGTGGTTTGTTTTTGTTCAGCCGAACGTGGGGTTTTCGGGGGAAGAAACGGAAAGGGTGGTGATTGGATTGAAGTGGGACGATGGGAGTAAACTCTAAATTATAGTAGTTAAGATAAATTGGTAAGTATATGTGAAATAATTGTTGAAAGATTGACAAACCTGAGGATCATTGGTGATCGCGGAACCGATGAGTAGTTGCATGTTGTGGCAAACATAGTATCCACAGACGTTGTGGCCCGGCGGCTGCTGGTGGCACTGCAAAAATAGAATTGGTTAGTTCGAGAGGCATTGCTACGAAGTGTTATATAGGATTAATGTGTACTAGCTAGCAAGTACCGGGAATTTTTGATCATGTCCCAGCGTCCTTCCCTTGATATTCCATCCTCTAGCATGTAACACGTCGAACACCCTACGTGACTCCAAGAAGTTAGCCTTAGCCATTGCAAAGGAAGGAAAGACTACAATAGAGTTTCTATGGAGGAAATGTGTTTACCGATGATTAAATTCGGATAGTTGTGAAGTTGTGAGTGGACCTCTGAGGGAATCTAGGTATATTACGATTTCCGTTTTGGTATAATTACAATTAGAATCCAAATGGTACCTACATTGTACGTCAAGATGGTCATTAAACCTAAGTTCGTGTTGCTTATAAAGTACAAATCAACAAGTATAGCCGGTGAGTGCAACACTACTTACTTCGGTTGTAGGGCAAAAGTATGAATTCCTTGTTGCGGTGAGCCATGAAAAAATCTATAACGTAATTCTCGATTTAATGTTGCATTCGCCGTGATGCTTTGCTCGGAGACAATGTGTGGGTCGAGGAAACCTACCGGTGATTTCCTTCTTTGGCTTCACAGATCATGTATCTATTATACAAAAGCTAGGAGTTATATATAACATTTATCGATATTACACTTAACATTGATCGTGATTGTACACACTTACGATGTCCAAAGATCGTATGAGTGAGACGTCGAGCTCGCCGAGGTTGAAGAGACAGAACAAGTCGTCGAAGGTCACCGTGAAGACAGCGTCTTGATACACGTGGTTAAAATGATCCTCCTTGAACTTGACGGTGAAACCCGAGCGCCGTTGATCAACCCGCTTGTTGGACTGCTCCATGTACCATGTATGCAATGCATGCAATCCGGTCCTAGGGTAGGGTCGTTTAACTTCTCGAGCAACGGCTCGCCTAGCTTGAATTTCCGGGCCAACGGCAAGAAGGGGATATCAGGAGAGGACTCGATCGTCTTCGATTTGCCCTTGCCCTTGCCCTTGTTGCTTTGCTTTGTATAGGTCGACTTCACAAGAGTCGACTGAGCATGAGGTGTAGATGCATGTGATGCAATGGGTCCTTCTTGTGTCGGTCAGCAGTAGCCGGTCTTGGCCAGTCTGTGGACTTGATGCCGCAGCAGACATTCCGTGAAGTTGACACCGAGCGGGTAGCTCGAGCAGATGTCCTCCTTGGGCCTTTGGATGAATGTTCCAATGGCTTGCCCTAGAGTCATGACCTCATCGTTTGGGGGAATTTTCAGTTGGGACGGCCTCGAAATTGGCACAAACACCGCCCACATTCACTTTTGTAAACCCGGCGCTAGATTTGCACCGTGCACCAAAGCTCCGACACGGATGGATACACTCGCCCCAAGCAAAGATCTAGGGCAGCAGAGACATATCTCACTTGGAGCTTGCGCCGTAGCCACCCACGTACATAACGATACAAAATTAGCTACTCCAACAGCCTATCAATGGATTGAGCATTCGGAGATAATAATTATTACCGGATGTCATCGATGGAAAATCTGTCATCACCTATTGTGGTAGGGTTAGGGTTGGACGCCATGACTACTCGGATGTTTGGGGGTCTGGTTAGCAAGATAAGAGGGGCGGGGCTTCCAACCGACTTGGGAGTTGCAATCCCTAATCCTTTCCTCAAAGGTCTCCATCCGCTTTTGCTCGGATGCACGAATCTCCAATCGAAGGATTGAGTGACCTCCTGTCTGATTTTTTCAGTGACCTCCGCTCTGATTTTTTCAGTGAGCTCATCTCTGAGGGATGCACGAAGATCGTCTCGTAGCTTTGCATCGTGCTCGGCTTTGGCTCTCTTCCTACTCCGGTACGATCCGGAGTCCACTTGGAACCATTGTTCCCATGTAACAAAAACACCGGCGCCTCTCGTGCGACCGGATGCTCACTTTGCTTCCTAGGGCCGCAGAGAGTATATCTTTCTCCCTATCATGCTCGAATGAGCCTTGTGAAGATTGTGCACTCGGCGTTATCGCAATATAGCCCGACATGTCATTTCACTTCCTATGAAGTTATGGAGTAATTACAAACTAGGTAGTTCGACATCTTACGGTATTTGGGACACTTCCTTGTCTTGAGGTTTGGAAAGTACACTTCCCGTAGGCCCAATACATAACCTCGCAAATAACCACCGTCGGGAGCGCACATCGCTGATCTCGAAATAGCAGGAGAGATTCAAACCGCTTGCTCGCTGTTCTCGATCCCTCCATATCGGGCTTTACCCGCATACCCAAAGAAGGCCGAGTCCGTGGGGTGCTTGTTTTTGCTCGAGGGCCGTGTCGCGCAGACTTTCACTCTTAAATTCATCTATCATCTTCTTCGCCACAAACTCGCCCAGACTCTTCCAAGAATAGATACTTGTGGAAGGCGGCTTCAGATCCTTCTCCACGTAGTTCTTGACAAGTGTGCTCTTGAAGTTCTTCCATGCTTTGCACGCAGTAGCAACGCTGCGTGTCGTCGACGGAGTCCGTGTGTTCTCTGGGATCTCGAACGATGCGAGAATTTCCGCCAAAGACGGTTTTGATGGTTCGGGCACCACCTTCCACGAATCGTAGGTGATCTTGACCCGTTCCCGTGCAACTATTCCGACCATTCTCCGGAATGCGGACGCTGCTCGACGAGGATTGATTGGGGTCCCAGACTGATCGACCTCTGTGATGGTAAATCGACCCGTGGGCCTTTTCGATATTCCTCTTCTTCTACCGCGGTTGGATATTGTTCCAGAGGATGGTGCATCATCAGACACATGAGGTGGCGTTGACTCAGAATGAGCGGAAGACATCTTCACAAGAAATAGAATATCATGTGAACAAATGAAATCAAGATAAAGCTAAGATTTAACATTTTGATATTGCTATCGATGTAGAGTAAGCATTCCAATTAGAGCTCAAGTACAAACCCGATTATCAAAACAATTTCAAGACAAGACTATTATCATCACAGAGCATTCATCTCAAGCCCACCACACCACATTGCAATATATTCGATAGCGAGATCAAAACAAATACCATATGAATAATCGACTAGAACAAATACAAATTCCTAAAACAAGTACAATTATCATGAAGGACCATGACGGATTATTGATAGAAATAGTTAGGAAAAAGGCGTGGGGGTCGATCGGCAACTCGGCATTGGTTACCTTTGGGCGTCGAGGAGAAGGACGAGCAGGAGCAAGAGCGAGGGAGCAGGAGGCGTCGAAGGGGAGGCGCCACGGCCTGGGGGGGAGGAGGCGGCGGGCTCTGGGCAGGAGGCGGTGGGCTCGGGGGGAGGCGCCGAGCTATAGGAGGAGGCTCGGCAGGCTCGGGAAGTCTGGCCGGGAGGAGGAGGCGGCGTCGACAGGATCGGGGAGGAGTCGCCGGGCTCGAGGAGGCGGCGTCGAGGACGGCATGACAGCCTGGGAGGAGGAGCGAGAGGAGTTGAGAAACTTAATCGTTTGAGAGTGGCGGGCGCGACAAACCCTAGCGAGTCCGAATGTAAATAGGGATGGACATCACAGACGGTTCTAAATTAAAACCG
Organism: Phyllostachys edulis; assembly: GCA_036346405.1. NCBI lineage: Eukaryota > Viridiplantae > Streptophyta > Magnoliopsida > Poales > Poaceae > Phyllostachys > Phyllostachys edulis. The sequence continues at coordinate 11,269,348 of CM070555.1, forward strand.
TCTGTGATATATACTATCGCTGAGCGGTTCTAACTTAGAACCGCTCGTGATATGTGATGATATCACGACGGTTTTAATAAACAACCGTCGTGATATGTGATGTATCACAGACAGTTCTCACTTAGAACCGTCTATGATATACATGTATCACAGACGATTTTAATAAACAACTGTCTGTGATATACATGTGAGATGGTTTGTAGTTCAAACCGTCTGTGATATTATTTTGTATTGGTTAATATCTAGATCTGTTTATTGGCTAGCCTCATGAAATGCTAGCCATGTGCCCTCTGAAACAAGCAGAAAAGACAACAAGTACATGTATATACATCCAATTCACATTCATTTGAGAAACAAATCACATCCATTTCACAGTACAAATCAATTAATTAACTCAAATGAACTAAAATTAACCATTCATCATAACGTACATACATATACACACATTGTTCAATTAATCTTTAAAAATTAGCCCTTCATGATGATCGACGCGTATGTAGCTAGTTTCGTCATGTTCTTCTTCCTCGACCCTTATGCCGTTTCCGAAAGGAGGCAACTCGTCAAATTGATTGTATTCTTCCTCGTCCACTACATTCTCAACTCGACAATCCTCCTTTTCCATGAAGAACTACGTGGCGCTTCTTATTTGCCGGTCGGTAACATAGAAGACTTGAACAACTTGGTTAGCCAAGACGAATGGTTCGTCTTTGTATCCAAACACGTTCGAGGTCCACGGTAGTGACGCCGTGCATTTGTCGACCTTCACCGTGGGAGATGGACCCAATGGCACCAAATAGGGGATCTTGAAAAGCACGTAGTCGAGCTCCCATATCTCCTCTATTTGCCCATAGTAGGAGCTCCTCACCCATCGATCTTGAATGCATCTATCACGGACACCGCTGTTACGTTAGTATTTTTATATCCCGAGCTGCGTATAGAATGTGTACCCATTTATGTCATTATCCTCGCCATGTTACAAGCAGTAAATGTTGGCCCTTTTGCCAACCATGTCAACATATCACTTGACGAGCTCCTAGCAAGTCGCTCCTTCAACCATTGGTTGAACCGTCTGTTGTGTTGTCTCGTGATCCAAACATCCGGCCGCACCGGATTCTGTTGCCGAAGCACGTCCTTGTGCTGGTCGATATACGGGGACACTTCAGTCATGTGTTGCAAGACCGTGAAATGGGCTTGAGCATACGCATCCATATTTGGAGTGATTGCTTTCCTTCCGATGGTCCCGATACCCTCGAGCCTCCCCTCATGGCGAGATCGAGGCACACCTATCGGTTCGACCTGAGCCATGTAATCGAGGCAGAACTCAATGACCTCTTCGGTTGCATAACCTTCGACGATGCTGCCCTCTGGCCGAGATCGATTCCGTACATATGACTTGAGAATTCCCATGAACCTCTCGAACGGGTACATGCTACGTAGGAACACGGGCCCGCACATCTTTATCTCCCTCACAATATGAACAATGAGATGGACCATGATATCGAAAAACGATGGAGGGAAATACATCTCAAGATCACATAGAGTCGTCACCACCTCGTCCTGCAGAGCATCTAGTCCTTCGGGATCGATGACCTTCTGAGCAATTGTGTTAAAAAATAACACGTACCTCATGATTGTCTCTCGGACCTTGATCGGCAAAATACTTCTAATTGCAACAGGAGCATTTGTGTCATCAACACATGACAATCATGAGACTTCATGCCAATTAACTTCAAATCTTTTATCGAAACAAGTTTCTTCATGTTGGCGAGTAAGGACGGAACTTTCACACCATGCAAGCACCGCAGATTCGGTTCTCTCGACCTTGGACAGAGTGTAACAAGCGGAGGAAGGCACGTTCAGATTTTATCGGTCCTTGTTGGTGCTAACTCAGGTCTGATGTCCATATCAACCAAGTCAAGCCGTGCGTTGACACCATCCTTTGTTTTGTCACGAATGTTCAGTAAGAGACCAATCAAGCTGTCACATACATTCTTCTCTACGTGCATGACGTCGATGCAGTGGCGAACTTCTAGGTGCTCCCAATAAGGTAAGTCCCAAAATATTGATCTCTTCTTCCACATGTTCTTCTTACTTGTCCTCGATTTACATCCTTTCCAAGCACAACATCTAAATCCTTAACCATATCATAGACCTCTTTTCCGCTTAAATGCCTTGGAGCCGAACTGTCCTCCTTCTCTCCGTCGAATTGTTTCTTCATCTGCAGATGGGTGAGCCCTCGAAGGAACCTACGATGACGCATGTATACGGTTTCTTGTGAGTGATTGAGTCACACACTCTCGGTATCATCTAAGCGGTGAGAGTAGTGCTTTGGCCCTTTTGTACTCGCCCGATAGATTAGCAAGGGCGGGATAATCATTTATGGTGCGTAACAACAAGGAATGTAAAGTGAAGTTCTCTTGTTTGTACGCATCCCATACCTGTACCCCTTCAATCCACAGTGTTTTTAGATCTTCCATCAATGGTGCTAGGTACACATCAATATCATTCCTAGGTTGCTTCGGCCCTTGGATAAGTATCGACAACAAAATATACTTTCGCTTCATACACAACCAAGGAGGAAGGTTGTAGATACAGAGCGTCACGGGCCAAGTGCTATGTCGGCTGCTCATGTTACCGAAAGGATTCATTCCATCTGTACTCAATCCAAACCTTATATTCCTCGGTTCCGACCAAGTCGCAAACCTCCTATCGATGTTTCTCCACCGGGCGGAATCGGCAGGTGTCTTAACTTTTCATCATTCTTACGCTCCTCTCGAGTGCCAATACGCTAGATTTTGCATTCTTTGGGTTATAAAAACCGCTTCAAACGGGGAATTACAAGAAGATACCACGCCACCTTAGCAGGAGGTCCTTTCTTCACCTCGATTCCCTCGTCGTCATCTGATTGCTTCTTACGCTTGTATCGGGATGCGTTGCACACCGGACATACATGCATGTTTGTATACTCGTTACGGTAGAGGATACTGATCGTTCGGACATGCATGTATTCTTTCTACTTCCATTCCCAATGGACAAAGAACCTTTTGGCTTTGTAGGTGGTTTTGGGCAACTCGTTTCCCTCAGGAAGCATGTCCGCTAAGAGACCTAATGATTCGTGAAACTCTTGTCGGACCAACCGTTGCATGCCTTCAATTTCGAGAGTTTAAGCACGGATGACAACCTTGTGTATTCCGACTTGCGGCGGGAACAAAGGTTTCTCTGAGTCCTCCATCACGCCCGGAATTGAACATACTCCCTCTCATCACGGTTCCTTCGCATCATGAAGCATCTGATCTAGATTGTCATCATGCCCTATCCGAATCGGAACCACAATCGACATCATTCGGCGGCATATTGTTGACTTTCTGTATAATATGCATATCGTTGACTTCCTGTATAATATGCTCTTCACCGTGACTGGTCCAACATGTATAACCCTTTTTGAAACCCCTTCGAATCAAGTGTGCTTCGATCTCGCTCGGTTGTTAAACATCTTCAGATGCTCGCAGTCAATACATGGACAAGTACATATATTCCGCCCTTATTCAACATATCCTCCTCGGCGGCTCTTGTAAGCGAGACACGCCATTAATGCACTCTTCACTCACACGGTTCTTAGTGTACATCCGGCCGGTCCATCACACGGTTCGTATTGAAAACCCCGAAAATAAATAAAAGGGTGATGACTTTCGAAAGCGTATTTTCCGAGGCTTAATTACGCTTTTTCATTTTTACATTTTTCTGGATTTTATTAACTTACATGTGGGCCCTACTTGTCAGTGACTCATTTTTTATTTCATGACTTTATTTATAAAATCTATGGCGGTCCCACATGTCATAGACTCGTTAGTTTATTAACTAAATGATTAAAAACAGTAGGATTAAATTTGAAGCTCAAACTGGGCTTAGGGGTGATATTGCATTGCTATAATAGTCGTGGCTCGGCCCTAAGGTCGCCTGAGGAGAACCGACGGTGATGATGTCGGTGAGGCGCTGAAACTAGCGATTTGGCGTAAGCGCTGAAACTACTCAAATTAAAGGATGCTTATGCTCGAGATCTCACCTCGATCACGAGAAAGTGGGGAAGGTCCAAGGCGGCCGATGCGTCGTCGATCGGTGAACACAGTGTGGCAAGCTCCTCGGCGCGATATATAGTGAAATGGACCAAAGCCGGCTCGGTGAGGTGAGGCGATACTCAAGCAAGACGCAGGCGGCGATGGACCTACCGTAGCGCCCAGAGATGGAGATCAAGAAGACTCATTGGCGAGGATATATATATATATATATATATATATATATATATATATATATATATATATATATATATATATATATATATATATCTGTGATGAGTTAATTATCACGGACGGTTTTTAACAAAAACCGCGTGATGATGCGTAATATCACGAGCGGTTCATGTTTGGAACCGTCGTGAAGTATCCTGAGCAGTTCGACCAAAAACCGCTCGTGATATTGGGTAATATCACGACGGTTTTTGGTCGAACCGTCAGTGATACTTCCTGCATTTATTCCAAACATGAACCGCTCGTGATATGACATCTTCACGTATGATTTTAGCGCGAGAGAATAACATGGCGGTGGGTAAACAAAAACCGTCGAGATTGTGTTTATCTGAGCGGTTTCGATGAACCGTCTGTGATCAGGCGTCCAGTATTAGCATTTCTGTAGTAGTGGTAGTTGCGCATCCCAAACGGACTCCATTTGGGAAAGTTATGGGCTTTTCAATATAGCCCTGCTGACTGTGAGGAGTTCAATCTGAATTGCATCCAAATCATCTTACTTTAATTTCCTGGTTTGAAACGTTTTTATGCCATGATAAACTTGTAAAATTAAGCCTTTGTAAATTTGTATAATAATAGGAAGCCAACAAAAAAATGTCATACAAGGCTCGAAATCATTAGCTTTGTTAACTCTCGCAGGTCGCATGGTCTGTTTGTGCATCATGCACGCTAATGACCATAACTTTTATAAAAAATCTCCAAATTACGTGTCGTTTGATGTATTGGAAAATAGACTTGAGAAGATTTCTATATATATATGTATTATATGCACTGGAATCTTATGAGTTGCTACATTTCTCCTCGTAGAGTTGCTACATTTCTCCTTGTAAACTTTGTCGACAGAACTGTGTGACATCTTTTCTTCATGCGCCCTTGCCTTCCACGCCTCCCACGGGCTAGATGCACTTGTATACACCATTAGACACTTTGTTCATCATAACAACATCATCTACATGCTCCTTAGTTTCCCATGATGCCTTTCCTTCAAACTTGAACACAAGCAATAGCTTACTATTAGGTAGTATAAAATTCTCATGACAATGAAAAGGAAATTCACTTAGGAGTGAGCTTATGCGTTGGTTAAGTTTCTCTTGCTCTTCTACTCTTTTAGTGAGCTTATGTTGTTATGAGGTACTTGGTGGATTGAAAACCCTATATGGAACAATATAGCTAAGGATGTTTGCATCATCCTCCCATTCTTCAAGAAAAGCCATCATCAGCTTTTGATAATGAAAGTGTACTAAACAAGTTTAATAGAACAACGTATATGCATGGTATATGTATGAATTAATTGTCGTGTCATTCTCGTTGTTTTGCACAAGAGCAGCCGTAGGATACATATGGTGTATGTCGGACCCCAAGCGTCAAATACCCGAAGCCTTCTTTTGTGTATGGTACTAGTCACATGATCAATGGCTAGTACACACATCCACAACATTGATAATCACATTTATACACGATACATACAACATGAAACAAATATAGGAGAATAACTTAAGCGTTTACATCAAGTTATATTACAAAAGGCCGACCAACCAAATTAAACTGCAAGTTTCAAAAGAAAGACAACAGAAGCATAGTAGTAAGACCAAAAGTCTTGGGGTGTGCCCATCTATACCCTCAGGCAACCAACAAGGACAAGACCCTAGCAAGACCAGTCCCCGTACCCTTCGGTATCGAGAACGAAGAAAGCATCGTTCGGAATCGGCTCATCCTCATACTTTGATCAACAATTTAAGCAAGATTGAGTACATTTTGTACTCAACAAGACTTGTAGTGTATCGGAATATAATTGCCAATGCAATGTTAACGAAGGATGAGGCTCTACTTTACAAGTTATTTTCAGTATTAAGCAAGTTTTATTTCAAATATCGATATGTAATAATTTGCAATGGAAATTTCAAAGAGCAGTTGGCAGATATTGAAATAACAAGTAAGTAATTCAATAATAGCAAAATCACAACCCTTCTCGACTGCGATCAATATTTCATTCCTAGCCATAGACATGGCACTTACACAAACCAATCATCCCAATATTTTCCAACAAACCGTTTTTGCAAAAGTTAAGACTACACCCGATGTGACTGCACTAAGCATGCTCATGACCGTGAGCATGACTATTTAAATAGATTTACATTCTGCAGAGGTGTACAACTTTACCCATAGTATATGAGCTCTCTAGTTTGTACGGCATCTGTCGGTACCACCACACACAACATGTTAGTATGCAGTCTAGAGTTCATAACGAAGCCTTTAAATCACCTAGTCTTAACCTAGCACTAGCCCGATGAATGTTAATCCTCACATCACCTGGGTTCCTCTCGTTCAGTGAGGCATTCACCGTTGTGTCGACAAGCTTTGGTCCCAATGCCTCGGTGAAGGGAGCCCCTTCAAACATCCCTTCCTGGATTGCTCGTACTACTACAGCGTACCAACATGCAAGGTTAGTCGTCGATGACTTAATTAGGTAAGGCCGTCCCATACCGGCACATGTGGTTGTACGCTTAGGCTTAGATTGGTGGCACCTACGTTCGAACCTTAATTGACTCGAGCGAGGATCTCCCTCTATCTACATACGATAGGGATCGACAGAAATGGCGGTAGTGGCCAGAAATGGTGAAAAGGTGCAAGGGCTCGATCCACTGCGAGATAGACAATGTTAAACAGGGGATGTAATCACTAAGACATGGAACACATTGTGACACGCTCGGGTTGAGCTCGAACTCATCGGAGCAATGGGAACACGTTGGTCCATATCTGGGTGAGCGCTAGAGATGAAGACGAAGCAGTGCGATTGCGCCACGGGACTCCAGAAGCTACATTGGGTAGATGATAAGAATGAGTGAAGCTCAAGGATCATAATGACATGCTCGTCGTGGAAGAAGAAGCTCACTAGAGCGGCGGAGCTGCGAAGGCGTGCTCACCTGTATCGAGAACGACACATACGTTCCTGTGAAAACGAGTGAGAAGCTTAGTTTTGCATGAAAATGGAACAGGGGTGAGATGAGGAAGAAGATAACATGGCTAGGGCTTAATTATAACTAGGTTTAGTGTGAGAAGAGCAGCGAGAAGGCGACAGGTGCACGAAAAACTAGCGGCGCGCTCTGGCTTCTCTGTCTGCGTGCGAAAAGAGCACGGCCAGTGGGGTTGCTAGCATGGGCATCGTGTAGGCGGAGGCGATGGGAGCAGGTGAAGCCCAAAAATAGTGGGTGCGGCATCACAACCCCTGGGCGGAGCAGGCGGAAGCACAATGCGTTGGCGCGCGGAGACAAAGGCGAGGTGGAAGAAGACATCTGACGAATGGGGACGCTGCCTATCTGAGAGGGGAAAGCGGGTGCTGGCGGGCTGGCTTGAGGTGAGGCGCGAGTAAATGGGCGTGGCGATTCTGACCCAAAGGCGGAAAAGGAGATTTGAAGTTGATTTGGAATTTTTTCCAAAAAAGCTGAGAGTTGGACGAATTGGTAAATATGACAAACAAGCTCCAAAATTTGTGAAATTTTTGATGGAGGCTCCTGACACAGTTTAGATTATTGTGTAATTGTTACATAATTTTATTTGTTCTGCATTTTTCTCAAAAATTCTTCCAAGCTTCTGTTTGCATGCAAAGTTAATAATTGATTTATGAAAAGTTTCAAAAATATGCTTAAAATGCTTCCTCACTTTATTAACAACACATATAACCCAATTTTGAATTTTTTTGGATGTTATAGTGTATAAATGGCAACACTCCTTTCGTTCACATCATTCCCACTCCCATGAGAAAAAGGTCATTCTCGACTTTTCTGAGCATGTATGCCAATTATGATTGGATAGTTCTAGATCAATTTCTAATTTGTACAGTTGGTTCATATGATCAGATTTCACATTTTCTACATCAAATCTATGTAATGTGTGCGAGTAAATATAAGTGTCTTCCATGCTTTAACTACGCTACTCTAATTATTTAAACATATGGAAATTGCAAAAGTTGCATAAGTAGGCATAATATCTTTCTCTAAAAAGCAAGTACTATCATTCACACTCAACTCAAGGTGATCAAAATATTTAACAATTGATTGTATACCCATGATATGAAGTCTCTATTCAGTAAGCTTATCGCATATGATGCATTTCCGATAAATATAAAACTTGCCTTCTACACCGTAATATCCAAATTACTTTTTGTAATAACTTTGTAGTTGGTTTATCATATCCATGTTTGTGTCCGTGTTGCGGTGTCTAAAGACTTTATGTCACTTTCTAGCTGTTGTAGGATAGATTCTAATTGTTTTATCTCCTTTTGTGCTTTTGTGGTGAATTTGTTCCATTTTTCTCTCTCTAGTGTCTGTAGTAAGCTTTGCTTGGAAAATCTGATGGAGACATGGATCTCTTCTGTTTGTTCAAATTGTTGTGGTAGTTGCTCTCATTTAGTTTATCTATGATAAAAAACATAGTAAGGCTGGTATAAATAATTTGAAAATGTTGTCCTTTTTTTCCTGTCTCAATAAAACATGACTACGTGGTCTTCGTTCTAAAATATTGTATGCAAGATGATTCATTAATTTAATCTGGCATTTAGAGCGCGATTAATGTATACCAATCTTTCTATATAAAAGCTGGCGGATTCGAGGCTCAAAGAGAGTGTCCACGTCGGCAGTTTTTTGTGGGCTGTTGGATTCCTGTGCTCGTCTGCTCGGTGTCGTCCGATGCGTCTCGCTCGTCCTTGCCGCTTCGATCCAGCCAGCGAGGCGCTCGCATGTTCGTGAATCGGTTCCAGATATTTTCTCTGCTTTGGTCTTCACAGGCAGCGGCTTCCGCACCTTCCCCTCCCTTAACCCAACGCCGCCGCCGGCCCTTGGCAGTCTAGCCACCGCCGCTGCCTTCCACCGGCCTAGCCGCCCCTATCGCTGGCCTTAGCTCCGCCTACTGCTCCGCCGATTCGCCGGTTCCAAGGGCGCCATTGGCCCGGTCCGGCTTAGATCCGGTCTCGCCATCGCCTTGTTTGACTTCATACCGATGACCTCCCGACTCCTCTTCATCGCCGTGACTGGCGCGCGCCAATGCCGCTTCCGCCTCGCTCTCGTCTCCCAGTAGACTTGGTCCATGCTTCCGCTGACAACTCCCGAAGGTGCAGCCGCCTCCTCAACTCCTCTGGTTTCTAGCACGGCCTGGCGCCCCCATCAGTGCCGCCGTGCTCTCGCCTCCCCCACGGGCCCGCTGCCCGGTCTGGGTCCTCCTCCCGACCCTGGGGCTTAGTCCATCACCGCGCCCGTACTATTTTCCCCATTTTATTGATTCGATTGTTAGGGTTTCGAGCTTGATGTATTTACTGATGTGGTCTATTTTTTGAGTTTTGCATGGAGAATGAAAATGGATGTGGATTGAGGCAGGGTGGAGATGCTAGCAGTAGGTTGCTATTGTGGTCGCTGTGGCTTCTCTCAGGTAAGATCTGCTCTTCCTTGATTCGATTGTTAGGGTTTGGACTTTGGAATTTTGGATGTTTCCTAGACAGGGGATGGTGAGGCTGGTACCGAATGCTGCATTCTTGAGTTAACTTGTTGCTGTCCCCCCTTTTGTCGCCCAAAGATGTAGCCCAATCGTAACTAGAAAATCATGTCATCCGTAGGATGAGAATTGCTCTTTTGTGTTCATGCATGTCATATGTGCTTACTTATTGAGTTGCTAGCTATTATTATTTTGAACTTTTAATTGCTTCTGGCAATGACATATTGACATGTACTTTGAGGTGTGATGCTATCTTTTGGCATGCCTAGCTGATAGGTGTGGTAATGGCACAACAAATTCAGTTGAAGTGTACATAATTGCATGGCTCTTTGATATGTGGTTGTGCATCTTTTGCTTTTCACAAGGTTCTATATCTGCATGTGTTCGTTCGCTCAGGCCGAATCGCAGTTGGCCTTTTTGTTTGCCTTCTACCTCTTGCTGTTAGTTCCCTTTGTTCTGGGTCTTCATTTCTGTGTCTCTTCCTCCAACCGTGCTTAGTACTTTCGCGTCTAACACTAAATGCCATGTTTAGCTTCCCTATAGCTTCTTGTCTTTGCAGGTTCTACGGTATATATTCTTGTGATAAAAGCGCCCACGGGATTTGAGGTGGAGAACATATTTGCTAGGTGGTAGCCCGACACCGCCCCTCAAGGACTATGAATTTGGCTACTCCAAGTTGCCGATTTTTTATATTACAAATTAGTATACTGAAATTACTTGTTTTTTGCTCTCCCCTAGATTAACCCTCTCTCTTTTTTTCTATTTTTATTTGTGTGCGAGCATTGCTGATAGAGAAGCAACAACGCAATAAGTGATTTGGGCATTAAAAGAGTTACTGCAAAATCAAGATGTGCATTATTCCCCATTATCTCTTTTGCTCTATTGATATTTTTTTGTAGCCTTTTCTTCATTGTTTGTAACATATTTCACCATGCTTGTCATCAGGTATGAAACATGTGACCATATTGGGAATCAACATCACTTATAAGTCACAATTCCAATCGTGAGGCAAGGCCCCAAAACAGCAGTCTGGTTAGCAGACACTACTATCATCATTTGTTGTTAGGTCAGCCCAAAAGAGTGCAACACTAGAAATCCTTTAGTCACAAGCCACCTAAATAAGCGGTTAGATATAGGACGCATAGATTAGTAGCCCACAAAAAAAATGAATTTTGTAACATAGGATAGGAACAATAGATACACCAACTGAAATTATATTAAAATTTCCTCTTTCTGGTGAGATATTCTATATAAATGTACAAGGGGATTGAAAAAATGGGCAACAATTAGACTAAGGTTGGTATATATACACACACACAAGATTGGAGTTAGAGATGGTAGCTGAAGTCCTCATCCAGCCTCAGCGTGCTCGTTAGATAGACTGATTGAAAGTGTGTCTAGAATACGTGAGTTGCTTAATTTCAGTTTGATCTATTTGTATTTGTCATGTGGAGACACTTATATTTGACTTCCAATTTTGTTTGCAGGCTGGGATTGTTCTGATTCTGAGGTGATATTCAGGTTCCTGGAGGCCAACCAAATTTGTTAGAGCCATGCTGTTTACTGAAAGAGTGTGCAACACTAGAAATCCATTCGTCACAAGCCACCTAAATAAGCAGTTAGATATAGAATGCATAGTTTAGCAGCCCACAAAAAAAATGAATTTTGTAACATAGGATAGGAACAATAGATACACCAACTGAAATTATATCAAAATTTCCTATTTCTGGTGAGATATTATATATAAATGTACAAGGGGATTGAAAAAAATGGGCAACAATTAGACTAAGGTTGGTATATATATACACACAAGATTGGAGTTGGAGATGGTAGGTAAAGTCCTCATCCAGCCTCAGCATGCTCGTTAGATAGACTGATTGAAAGTGTGTCTAGAATACGTGAGTTGCTTAATTTCAGTTCGATCTATCTGTATTTGTCATGTGGAGACACTAATATTTGACTTCCAATTTTGTTTGCAGGCTGGGATTGTTCTGATTCTGAGGTGATATTCAGGTTCCTGGAGGCCAACCAGATTTGTTAGAGCCATGCTGTTTACTACGTGTCTTGTGTGTCTCTAATGGAGTTGAAGAATAAGCTAAAGAAAGCTAACGAGATTTTTTAACCCTGGTATAGCTAGGTGAGATTCTTTTCATAAAATGCTGCTTCTATATTACGAGGGTTCTTGGAATTCAGATTATTTTGTAGACTTTGTCTTATTATAATCAAGATAATAATACCATCGAATTGAGTTGCACTGGACTGTGGACATCACTACGTGTAATGCGGCGTTAAGGGTCAACCACACCACATGGTAGAGATCAATAGTCAAATATTGGAAAGATTGCATGTTTTTCTGCAGTGGTCGATTCTCAGATAGAGTGAGGGGAAGGGATAGTTTAAGAAAAATATGAAGGATTAAGAGGGTTAGTGAAGTTACATCGAAACAAGTTTACATGCTTCTTTACCAATTATTTCCTTTGATCCCTGCAACCTTTGCCCTATACAAGATCCAGACACTCATGGAAATATCTATTGCAGGATTTATTAGTTTACAACGATCAGCTGCTAATTTGCTATAAGCCTGAGAGTGTCGAACTGAAGATATAAAGATTGGTTTTTTAGTTCCCAGTCAACAAACCTGCTATCCACAATTTCTTGGAGTCTTCTGGTTGCTCTTCTATAGGAATTGAGATGCATTCAATTAGTCATCGTATGATCTTTTGCACCATTATTCAAATTTACACGATATGCTAGGTTACCATACAAACTGTTTATAGCATATGGGTGAGTGGATGCATGTTTCAAAGGTTTGACTAATATGAATTCCCATATTCTTTTGGGCATGCTCTAATATGTAGTTGATGTTTGGTGAATTGTGCATTTAGGTGTCTATCCTTCGGGTTGTAGATCCCATATAAAATAACCAATTTATCTTCAAAGGAGACAAATTGATCAACATTTTACTCAATCATTCTAGATATCTGAAGCTCTTTGAAATGAATGGAACTAATGCTTTTTCTCTAGAAAGTTCTTGACCTTTTTAGGGCATAATTTTTTGCCTTTGTTGTTTTTTTTAAATAAGCGGTTATATGCTATATAGTTAGGAACTATGACAACTATGATTTTATCATGTTCCCATACGAACTGCTTATAGTCTATGGGTTAGTGGGTGCATATTTCGAAGGTTTGACTAATATGAATTCCCACAATCTTTTGGGCATGCTCTAATATGTAGTTGATGTTCGGTGAATTGTGCATTTAGGTGTCTATCCTTCAGGTTGTAGATCTCATATAAAATAAGCTTATCATTAACGTTTTACTCAATCATTCGAGATATGCCGAACTGCTGAAATGAATGGAACCCATGCTTTTTCTCTAGAAAGTTCTATGACCTTTTTTAGGGCATAATTTTTTTGCCTTTGTTGTTTTTTCATCAATTGTTATATGCTACAGAGTTAGGAACTGTGACAACTATGATTTTATCATGTTTCCTCATATGTCAATATTGTTACAATAGCTCTGGTTTTTCCCAGCTACAAAGGTTAGGTAGTGTGATGCAGAGTATGATGAGACTTGTGACAGTACATGGATTTACATTTTAAAACTGCCTCCTGATGTGACTGTTGAGGAACTTCAAGAGCTATTTGCAGGATTTGGCCAAGTAAAGCTTACCTTCTATTGTATTCATTGGTATTTAGTGATCAAGAAATATACATTTCATGAATGTTTGATTTCGACTTGGTTTCAGCTTTTTGAGAGTGAGATTTGCTTTTTGAGAGTGATACATCTAACCATATGCATTAGAAATCCTAGGAAAGAGAAAGACAAGCATCTTGACTTTGTTTCGTTTTCTGTAATATTATTGATTTCCTATCGGAGAACATTTGCGCTCTTTTTTATATGAATTTCTTATCTACCGTTGCCACTGCACCTCTTCTTGTGGTGTAGGCCCGTAATCAAGTATGCATGTTTTCGCTTATATTTGTAGCCACATACTATTCCCATATCTTATGCTATTCTTCCATATTACTTGTACAACCTAAGAAGGTTATCGTCCATGTGTTGTGTTCGAAAGTTATCTATTACAAGTGAGTACTATATTTATTTATTACGGTTTCTGGTGTTGCATACAATTTATCTTTGACAACTTCTTTGTCCTAATTATAATCGCATGTTTGCAACTTTGCGCGCCATTGGCGCGCACGGATTTCTACTATTTTGTAAAACCCGCATAAACTTTTCACACTATCTATCAACTATTGGACATATGAAACGCGACAAATAAAATCACAAAATAGGGGTGGTAACTGATAAAAGAATCAGTAATCTAAACTAAATAAATATGATAGATGGTCCGAGTAATGCATATCAGACATCATCAAGAATTTGTACGCCAGTGAAACGCAGTGGGATGTCCTCCCATTATCTAAGAGCATGTACAATATGTCAGCCATCTATAGTCATTGTCACGTAGGATTTTTATTGATGTGGATAAAAGAGAATGAAGAGAGAGAAAGATGTTATCTACAATCCTGTAGTCGACTATAACACTAGAAATAAGAAAAAACATTAAAAGATTGTGTGTTCTATAAAGACAACTAAAAAGACAGCAGCTGTCTGTACCATTGTATGAGCTGTCTTTAGTGTTATCTATAAGTGACATGGAGAGTTGCTATAGACAGCAGCTGTCTGTACCATTGTACATGCCCTAAAACTCATTCTCTCGAGCTTACATCTATATTTCCGTTAGTGGTTTCTTATGTTGACTACATTGAGCTGTTGCTTTATAGTAGCTCCAAACAGTTTTTTTTAAATAATATTATTTTAATAAAAAACTTCAAAAATAAATAGTCAATTTTTTTTTACAAAAATAGGCTACTGTCGTCATTTAAAATGACAAAATTTCACTGTCACCAATTGGAACAGTACTGACAGGGTCCTGTCACCGTTTGAAATGGCGATAGGGGGCTTGTCGCTAGTTCAATTAGCGACAGGACCATGTATTTGATTTTTTTTATTTATATGTATAGAAGTCAGCTTAAAGATTTAGTGGGCTTCAGGAAATTTTTTGGTAATATCTTTAAAAGTGTCCTCGTTGTTCGAAATTCGAAATTGGAGAAGATAACGAAATATAAACTAGAGAATGTGAGTTCGGTGGCGCAATAACACAAACAACCTTTTTCGGAGCGAAATGAAAAAAATATTTAGGTTTAGGGTTGCCATGCGTGCTGTTGTCCCTTGGGGTGGCAATTTCCCTCGTGGGGGTAGTGGGGCCCGCAGGGAAATTCCCCATGGGGAGTGAAATTGGGGCCAGATTCTTATCTTGGAGCAGGGCTAGGGGGCAATCTCACCCCGTGGGGACCAAAGATGTGCAGTACTTCTCCGATTTAAATCATGTTTGTACTTTTAAGACCTTATATTTGTGCTTTGAGATGAACTTTTATATCATATTTGTACTCCTATATTTAAGTAATGTATTATATATGGTTGATTACTTGGGATTTCACACTTTTGCAAATCTTGTATGAACTTTTGGCCTTGCTAGATTTTAAATTTGTAGCCCCTGTGGGTCCCTATGGGGATCGATGTGTGCGGGGCGGGGAGATGGCTAGCGGGGATCAGGGCAGGGTACCGGAGGAGACCCTCGCCCCGTTGCCATCCCTAGTTGTCCCGATTGTATTGTTCGTAGAATCGATTCCTTTGGGAAAAGAGTAAAAAATTTGTAATAGACAAAATATTTGGGAAAAGAGATTTAAATTTGAAAGACTTCATAATTTAATTGTGAATTACATGGTGCACTGGGTTGGGTTACGTGTATTAGAAATGACAATATGCACGAACCAGCAAACCGAAAAACACCTACGATACATGTGCGCCTTTTTGGAATCGAAAAAAAATATTGATTGGAACGAAGTTAATTAGTCCCAGCACCCTATCGGTCCCTTCCTCTTGTCTCTGGACAGCCCGCAGCGGTGGCCAGTCTCAAAGTCAACCATGTGGTGCAAAGATGGGCTGGACGGTTGAATTTTGTTAGGATAGCACAACGTAGGGCCAAATCAATAATCAGAATGCAAATTGAACCCAACTTACTTCTTCGATATGGAGTGCGCCTGGGCGACTGGGAGCGCTAGGACGGCTGTCGGTTTCACTAGCAAGAGCCTTCCCCTTGTTCACCGCGCCCTCGGCTCAGTCGTACTCAGCTTCCTGTTCTGGGGTCCTCCACCACCACCCAGCTTTCCTGGAATCCTCTGGTGCCTTTCCAATAGGGTCGAGTATGTAAGGTTTCCAGCGTTTGAAGATCTCGGCACGCTTCACATAGTTGAACATGTACTTCTACTTGATGAACGTCCTATTGTATATTTCTGGACCGTCAGTCCAATGGAAGAAGTTGGATTGCATCTTCAGCTAGCATTATGCGCAGATGTAGTTAGGGATGTGTGAAATGGAATGTAAGATGTGAAAAATCTAAGTGTGCTAAGATTCGGTTACGAGGATGTTCCCGCACCTGTAGTACGCCCGGGTGGCGATCGCCGGGTGTGTGGACTAAATGAGCTTCGTCTGTTCTTCGAACACACATTGCGGGTGTGGGAACTCTGGTAGTACCGACGCACCCTTCATAAAACAACCTGAGTAGGGTTTAACACTCTCGGTAAGCCACTTGCGCTTCCGCGACATCTTCGCGTAGAAGTTCGACGATGAGTCAGACATTTCCCTCCGGTTGTGTGAACTACATTGGAGTGAAGTGTTGGTTGTGGTGGTGTAGTATTCTCTTCCATCTTTCTTCTCCCTCCTTTTATAAGCGGATAGGGTGTAGTACTAAGGGTGGAGGATGAAGACACAAAACATCGGTTTGAAAAGGTGGCATGGCAGAGTGTGATCGTTTTGGTCTGAAAAGGTAGCATCATAGTGTGTTGTCGTCTCAGTCTACAAAGGTGACAACCACTACTACCTAATACATATTGAACACACTACCAGTAGGATACACACACACATAAGTTTCTCAAGCCACTTCAAGTGGTCAAGAATCTTGTCAAAGCGCTCGTCTACAGGTGACATATTCAACTACTCTTTCCACCACGGCAACAATAGAGTCTGCCCACTGAAAGTACTGGCAACCATCGGCCTGGAAACCACATCGAATGGTGATAAAGATGTGACAACAATCCCAAAATCCAAATACCACCATTCACAGAAGTCAAACTCATTAAGAAATACAGACACTTGTTGAACACATACCCCTTGTTCTCTTCAGTGCTGCAGTACAGATAATTTGCCTGGATGCCACAGTTCAGAAAGTTCACGCGCCTTGCATTCGTCAATTGGGTAGTGATGGGGATCGGGATGCTGGATAAATTTTTGTGATATTAAAATTTTGGGAAATCTCCATTCAAAATGGAGATAGGGATCCCACACTGGGTATAATTTTGTAATGTTAATGAGAGGCCATGTGGAGGCCCTTTCCATGTTGTGATGAATATTTGACAGTATTTGGGATTTGTTGGTGAAGGCTTGAGAGTTGTTGAAGTTCACAAAGTCAAGTTTTGAGTTTCAACTAGGTTCCATGAGATGTTATGGTGCATGTTTTCACTAATGATGGTCATGTGCGCGATACTTGTGCCCAGGAAATGGTTTCTTCGTCTTTGTTGACTGCAGGTTGACTTGATGGCTTGGATGATCATCGACGCGGGATCGGGAGCAAGCTTGGAGATCTTGGCGTCCAGAACGATCATAGTGGTCGAGGAGATCATCGGGGATCAAGTCTGTTCATGAAGATGGCGCGAGATGGGCCCGTGCGGTGACTCAGGGTGACTTGGCAGTGTCCAAGTGTCGGCGAGGCGTTCCGAGGGTGTTCAGACACAAGGTGTGGACGTGACAAGTCAACAAGGAGCGAAGACCGTCAAGGTAGAGCAATGTGGTGGCTCCAGGTAGCTTATGTTGACCAATGTCAACATGAGGGTATTGATGTAATCGGTATATTGATGTAATTGTAGCTAGCCTAGAGGGGTATTCTAGGCAAGGGGTAGAGTTAGCTGAATCCTAAGTAGATATGAATGAGTGGAGAGAGTTAATTTTAGCCCTTGAGGTGATCCAAGGGTTGAGGTTGCTCCCATAGGGCTATAAATAGAGGGGTAGAGGTATGCTTCCACTACCAAGTCTTGGAGAAGGATTTATGCTCCTTTGAGCTTTGCCCACCATGAAGTGTGGCTTTGTAATCCTTCATCTTGAAGCAATGAAAGTTCCTCTTGAAGCAATGAAAGTTCCAAGTTCTTACAAGTTCTGAAATTTATTTTATTTCTTGCAATTTCTAGCTTTCCTTTGTTGCAACTTGAGCATCTCTTCCCCTCCTTCTACTTGCTATAGTTCTATTGGATCTAATATGTGTAAGAGGTTGAGGAGTTCATCAAGAATATGTTCCAACCCAACAATATTCATTAGAATTCATTCTTGCTCAAGTTGTGTTTGAATTAACCGTGTTCTTGAGCTGAAATTGTTGTTCTTGATGCAGCCTGAACTATTTGCATGAAAGGTTGAGACTTTGGGCATATCTTTGAAATTCCTTTTGGAATCATAGCCCCATGATTATTTCCTAGCCATGGTTCAAGTTTCATCAATTTTAGTTGAGTAGATCTTGAGTTCTTGAGATTTTTTAGCGGATAAGTTACTGAAATTCTAGATTTTGATTCAACGTGGTCTTGAAGCAAGATAGGTCTATCTCTTTGGCTTCATTATGCAATTCATTTTGGAATCATAACCCTGAGGACCTCATCTTATTATGGTTCAAGTTTCATCAATTTTGGTTGTGTAGATCTTGAGTTCTTTAGGTTTCTTAGCGGGCAATTTTCTGAAATTCCAGAATTGCTGAAATTGCTGTTTTGATGCAACGTGGACTTTAACCAAGAAAGTTCTCTCTCTTGGGATTTATTCTGCAATTCCTTTTGGAATCATAACCCTGAGGACCACATCTTGCTATGGTTCAAGTTTCATCAATTTTTGTTAAGTTTAACTTGAGTTCTTGAGGTTTCTTAACAGCCAAGTTTCTGAAATTCTTGTTCTGATTTTTCTGTTATTGGTGTGTTCTTGAACCTAGTATCTTACTCATAGCACTAGAGTTCAAGAGGAAAAAAAATACTTGAGTGGGGAAATTTAATTTGTGCCTATTCACTCCGCCCCTCTAGTCTCCATAACCGATCCTTTAGTTAAAATTTAGGCAAGTCGCCATTCAAAATGACGACAAGGATCCCACACCGGGTAAATTTTTTTAATATTAGAATTTAGACAAATTGCCATTCGAAATGACGACAAGGATCCAATGCCGGGTAAAATTTTTTAATATTAAAATTTAGGCAATTCGTCAATCGAAATGGCAACAGGAATCCCGCAAGTCCCAGTCACCATTCCAAATTGCAACACAATCTCCCCTATAAAAGACCCCAAAATTCAAGTAAAAATTACTTTTATTCAAAAAAAGAAAGAGAGGCGGGAAGGGAGAGGAGCAGAGGGGAGGAGAGGAGCTAGCAAAGCGCTGCCCATTCGGTCGTCCATCTTTTAGATAATTTTTTAATTGAATGGATTATGTAGTTTTAGATGTATGTTTACGTAGTGTAGTATGTTGTAGATAATCCGGTGGGTAGTTTAGTTTTAGATATGTGGTTAATCGTGAAAATCTTGTTTATAGTGCAATATGTCGAATATGACGGGTGCAGCATATTTCAAAATTTACTATGGTCAGGGGACTATTCTGGAGGGTCCTAAGGGAATTGATTTACGTTATTCCCAATCAACGACCATAACTCTAACAAGACCAGAGCAGCGTACATGGGGCGCTATGATGCGGTGGTTGTTCCACACATTCGATTTGGACCATGCTGTATATGATCTGAGATTGAGTTGCCTTGCCAACCGAGCACCATAGGGCACATATTGGGAGTTAGTGTAGCTCAAGGGAATAAGGTCATGAAAGTCATATGTACGCAGGGCAAGGGAGGAACGGTGGGATTTGGTCCTTCTGTATCGGTGGCTGAACAAGAAGGTGGTGGTGACGCCGTAGAAAAAGTTGGGTACTCCAGCCACAGCGCGATAGGAGGTCGGGGAGTTACTGATGTTGTCAATGAAGACTGTGTGGAAGGAGCTCCTTTGGTTAGGTAAGCTCGTGGGATTGCTGACGAAGGAGAGAAGATTGAAGCCCTAGTTCAAATGATGGATCTGGAAGACCAGGACTACTAGGCATCGTCAAAAGATAAAGGATCCGATGAGGAGGATGCTACGGAATAACAGGCAGTTCCATCTGAGTGAAACACATACCAGTTTGACAACCTCGTCGAGGCCCCTTGTACCGTGGGAGTACGGCTAGAATGAGGTCAGGCAAGGAGTCATGTACAAATGCAAGGAGGCCGTGTAAGAGGCTATCAAATTCTGGGCCTTATCGGTGCGGCGTACATTCACAGTAGTGAAGTCTAACCCAAGATGCTACGACGTGAAGAGCGACATAGAGGGATGCCCTTGGCGAGTGCACATATTCTAGCCTAAGTGCAACACCTACTGGAAATGCTCTACAGTAGTCCTTCTCACATGTGCCGTCGCTGAATCAATGTAGTCCCACAAGAACTTGTCATCAGGCTTCATCGCGAACATCATATATAGTGAGATCATGCATAATCTAGATTTCAAGCCATGATCCATCATTTGGGTAATAGAGGCAAGGTTCTAGTAGACAATCAGTTATGCTAAGGCGTGGAGGGCAAAGCAGAAGGCATTGGAATCAATGTTTGGTACGTTCGTGGACTCCTATCACAACCTGCCCGGCCAACTCCGAGTCATACATGACAAAAATCCTGACACTCATGTAGACATTCAAGATGACACACATTCGTAGTGGAACGAGAAGAGGGTACTGAAGCGAGCATTCTTCGCTTTTGGTCCATGCATCAATGCATTTCAGCATTGTCGTCCAATCTTGTGTATGGATGGCACGTTTCTGATAGGGAAGTACAAGGGGTAGATACTTACTGCAATAGCGACGGACAGGAACAATTAAATTCTTCCCATGGCCTTCACATTTGTTGAAAGCAAGAACACTTACAGTTGGTTGTGGTTTATGAGGAACATGAAGATTTTTGTTGTACAGAGCTATCCTAACGTATGCCTCATATATGATCGGCATGCGGACCTATTGAGTGCAATAACTCAACTACAACAAGGGGAGAATGAGCCACTTACATGGGTGGATCTGCAGAACAGGTGGTGCATGAGGCACTTGGGTACAAACTTCTATAAGCAGTTCCATAACAAGGACTCGATGAACCTATTCAAACGGCTGTGCAACCAGAACTAGAAGAGAAAGTTCGATGCATTCTGTAAGATTTTGGATGAGCGGACTGGGATGCACAGAAGGAAGGTAGCAAAAAAGGCCGCTATAAGCGCTGACCAAGACCCTGATGCATTGTCACAATTACCCACAGATGGTCCTCGTGTGACGAGGAAGATGAGGGTGCATGTGAAATGCTTCTTGGATTGGATTGAGCACGAGCCTAAGGAGAAGTGGTCGCTGCTACATGACAATGATGGTGCTCGATATGGTGTTATAATAACCAATCTAGCCGAGGTGTACAAGTGGTTCATGCACGTTTCCAGGTGCCTACCTTTGGTTGCTGTTATGGAGGCAATTCTCCGCGGTACCACAAATTACTTTGTTGATCGAAGCAATAACATGTCGCTCTCTATGGCAAATGATAGAGTACTGTACTCTGCCATGATTGCCAAGTACATGGATGAGAAGAGCAAGAAGAGTGAGATGCATCAAGCATTCAAGATGGGCACAAGGGAGCTTCACCTCAAGATATTGTGCAGGGAGAAAGGACACCGAGGGATGAACTGCAAGAGGATCATCCATGAGTGCACACTACGCCACGGTAGTTGCATATGCACTTGCAACAAACCTCTTCTTCTTCATATGCCATACTGGCATGTTCGACAGTGGCGCAGCATCCCGGTCAATACCTTTCCGAATATTTCACCAAGGAAGAGGTGATGTAAACCTAGAATGCAAAGCTGTATGGTTACAACGTGGTTGGCCATTTCACTAGCCATCCTACCTGGGAGCAACTGATTTGGGCCACCGATATTGTTAGGCTGAAGGGAAAGGTTAGCCAGCGATAGGTACGACAAATCAGGAACGACATGGACGAAGCAGAAACGAGGCATCGTAAAAAGAGGTGCTCAATTTGCAGGGAGTATGGGCATACCTTCAAGAAATGCCTTATGATAAATGCACGGGATGAAGGAGAGGTCGGCAGTCCAGACGGTGCCGTGGGGACCCCATCCGACCGACACACTCAAGGCGGGCAACGTGAAGGTCGACATGGCGGATGTTGAGGTAGTAGCCACTGGAATGGTTTGTTTGGTCAAAATATGTTATGCTGAATGTTTTATAATGTCATTGTGATTTGTTGACAAACTATGTGATAACGTTGTGCTAGAATGTTTTGTAATATCATTGTGATTTGCCAAAAAACTATGTGATGACGTTGTGCTTAAATATGTGCTCAAAGAGACATTCACCGTTGTATTGGCAAGCTTCGTTCCTGACACCTTGGTGAAGGGAGCCCCTTCGAGCGAGTCTACTCGGATATGCTCATACTACTGCGGCCAACCAACATGCAAGGCTAGTCCCAAGTGACTTAATTAGCTATGGACATCCCATAACTAGCACATGTGGTTGTACACTTAGGTTTAGGTTGGATAACCGGCATTCGGTCCTTAATCGACCTAGGAGAGGATCTCCCCCTATCTACTTGTGAGATACACTTCTCAATTTATAATATAACTTGCTTGCATCAAAGACTAAGTTTTTTATTTTGATTTTTACACAAATTAACAGAGGTAACCCCTCTAGTCCAATATTTCAAAATCCTGCAAATCCATACAAATTTTTCATCAAGTGTTGAAGGACCGAAATGGCGACAGAGGGGGGGGGTGAATGTCGACTTTAACTATTTTTCATCTCTAAGAACGATCAACAAGAAGCGAATCGCTAACCGCACGCACACTAAAGATCTGAACCACACAAAATAATTAATCCAAACTCAAAGCACGGACCGTCTCATGATCGACTTCCAAGCACAAGCAAGAAAAAAAGAAATGCAAAGACAGTAAACAAAGCGTACCGCAAGACAAGCCGACAAATCAAAACAACACAGAAAAGCATTATCAAGAAGACTAAGAAAGCTTTGTTTGCTGCTCGAGCACACTAAAGATCTCGATAAATAGCTTACAAGAGAACGACGCAAAGATATACATACATCTCCAGGGCAGTCAAACAAGGATCCGCAAGCACTGGGGAGATGAAACTCGGCTACAGAACAGAGCAGGAGCAGCACACGCAAAACTGATTCGGTTTCTCTGGGACAGCAAAGTGCCGAGCAGACATCTCAAGAAAGAACCGACAAGAAGGCACAGATGAGCAGTAGTCAAACAATAAAATAACCAAACCAGTTTCGGATGCAAAGCAAGAATTGAAACGGTTTGCAATAACTCTCTGCGCCTGATTCAGCCGCCGCTCAAAAACTCAACACAGAACTACACCACACGCTAGAACTAACGCAAGAGCTCTCCAAGAGGACACACACTTAATGACCGACCAAGGAAACACATGCCCAGAGCTCTTCCTCAACTCATACAACTACTTCCCGACCATACACAGAGCTACACTGGGAACACTTGAGCAGAGCTGCCCATCGCTAGCTCTGCTTCTTGCACACAAGCTAGCTCAACCATCTCAATACACAGCAACAAAAAGAAACTTCAAACCGCAAATCACAGAATCATCTCAACGCGATAAAAAGACAGACCAAAGAAATCATTGTAACAAGAAACAACCAATAGACTCAAAGCAAGAGGAATGATTACATAAGTAATTTACTCTCACTCATCTCCCTACACAGAGCTCTACCCTCTCAATCATGTTTACAGGAACTCTCATTTCAAAGACACACACTTGAACTCTCCTCAAAGCTCACCGCGGCTCTCCACGAGGACACTAGCTGGAGCTAGCTTTTTCCATCTCCATATACGCACAGAGCTCTACAAGCACCAACGCCTAGCACACTATCGCATGCTTGTCGCCTGCAAGGAACACCTTTGCCACACACAGAGCTCTCCTCTCTTTACTCTTTGAGCATACAACCGCCTTGCATGTACACACACGCACTTGGAGCTCTCCACAAGCTCATGTCCTCACTTAGCAAATCAAGAAGTGTCAGCCAACACTCACATGCTTGCTCCACACACAAATGAGGCAAAGAGTCAACACCAGGATTTGGAGGGAAAACCAGCCCCTCCTCTCATTGCTTGAATCAAATTACCAAAACGCCCTCAAGCACCTTCCCGGAAGTTTCCTGTCGACACACGACCGCACCCGGCATCCTGACCGTCTGAACCTCGACACCTCCTGTGTCTAGTCCCGGTCCACTGGTCATCGCCCGTCGTGTTAAATCGCCAGACGATTCGGCCGCCATCTCCCGGCTCAATAACCACCTCAAGAGACTCGATCATCTTGGCATCTTTGACCGTCGGACCTCGACACCTCCCGTGTCTAGTCCCGTCCACCTCGCCTCACCATGACCTAGCTCAAGTCCTGCGATCATCTGAGACAAGCAAACCATCACATAGCACCGCCGCTAAACAAGATAATCCACATTAGCACGTAAAAGGTACTTAACCCTCAAATACGAAACAAACTCAAACTCACTAAACCGTCCAGTCAATTACTCATCACAAACATGGGGACACCTCCACATGGTCTCTCAATCTCCCCCTTGATGAGTATATTGACAAACCCCGAAAAAGCATAAGTTGAGTTTGTTTGAAAGTCGTACATGGTCCAAGAGAAGAAATTGATGCTAATGACCATGTAGACGCAAGGAGTAAAAGAAAAAGCAAGTTTTCCTCAAACGCTCCCAAAACTCCCAAAAGAGACTTTTTCTCCAATATTCTCGCCCTTTTGGCAATAGAGTCATCAAGATACAAAAGAGAGAGTATAGCATGGTGGTTGAAAGTTATGCAATGCTAAGCAATTAGAGCCATGAAGATTATCCAAAATGACTATTCGAGTATTACACCAAGCCATAATGTGTATGAAAACTATCAATATCATTACAAGATATGCATAATCAAGCCAAGCCACGTAAGTAACAATATGAAGATGAGATGAATTTCTTAGCATGTCAAGCCACTCAAGAGTAAAGTCTAGCTAGAGGTATCCAAAGATGATGCAAACCATGTCAATAACCTAAGTGGAACCAAGAAGCTAGAATTGAGTCAATTTAGAGTGCTATTAGTTCAAGAATGAATCATTTGCACAAGTACTTGGTTCTTTTGGTAGTTAAGCAAATTTAGCCCAAATCACATATTTTCATTTGAAATTGATAATTTTGGTGATGTGCTAGATCTCAAGCCTTATCGACCATTCCAAGCGAGAAGCTTAAGGAGATGATCTAGGTCATCCAAAACTCCCCGAGTTCATGCCCGAGTGCAATGGCAAGGGATCTCATGAGAAAGAATTGGTGAGATCAGTTCTTTCGCACATAAAAGAGATCTTTTGCTTTCTTAAATAAGTGTACTCACTCATGTTTCATCATGACACTAGCATAGCTCAAACTAAAACTCAATTAAAGATTCAAGACTCAACTTAGCCTATTTGACATGGCATGAATCATAAGAGGATAACTAAAGATAGACTAGCCTCAAGAGCTAACATGACATGTCTTAGTTCAAGTTGTGCAATTTAAATTAACTTAACAATGGCAAAGGCTTGACGACACATATGAAGCAATGATAAATCTAGCAATTAAGCATAATCATGGCAAGATGTAATGCATTGAAGCATATCATATATGGATAATAGTCAAGGCTCCATGTAGTTATATTACAATGCACAATGCTAAAAAGCAAGAAAATCCGGCTCCCCTCAACATGTGAAGCAATGTTTAGTTCAAGTTGAGTTATATCAATATTAAGCTCCGAAGCTCCCAAATGAACTCCCCTGAACCAAAGCTATAAAAGCGAGAAGTGGCAAAGAAATCGAGAACAGGGATCCTCAAAGCATAGACAAGATATAGAGAATACCATGGCTCAGATCGACTCTCATCTACCCCATATGACACTAGGACTATCATTGCCTGGCTAACACACTAAGGAGCAAACACGTTCCCTGTCTACCCAAGGGTGGCCCAACCCTTGCTAGAACCTATAAGAAGTGAGTAAGCTCAACCTAGTGAGAAGAGACAGCTAATAAGCAACATCCTAGAGCATAAGATGAGAGGAAGAAGTCTAAGCAACTAGGCGAGAGAAACACTCTAATCTATGCTAGGAGGACTAACCCAAAATGCATCCGAATGCAATGCGACAGTAAGGAGCAACAACATAATATACAAGATAAAAGCAGTAAAGCACAAAGCTCCCCCTCACTACAGTCCATAAGGACAAACCACCCCAAGCTCTCCCCGCAAGGCTGAAAACCTAGAGCTATCCAAAGGCTTGGTAAAGATGTCAGCCAACTGGCGGTCACTCTCCACAAACTGGAGCACTATATCACCCTTCTCCACATGGTCTCTAAGGAAGTGATATCGGATATCAATATGCTTGGTCCGAGAGTGCTGCACTGGGTTCTTAGCAATGTTAATAGCAGAAGTGTTATCACAAAAGAGTGGAACACTTTCTATAACTAACCCAAAGTCCCGCAGGGTCGAAGCCATCCAAAGTATCTGGCTGCAGCAACTGGCGGCAGCAACATACTCGGCCTCTGCGGTGGACTGTGCAACACCGGACTGCTTCCTAGAAGACCAAGAAACGAGAGAAGTGCCAATGAATTGACAGGTGCCAGAAGTGCTCTTCCTATCTATCCTACAGCCAGCAAAGTCTGCGTCCGAGTAGGCTCTAAGGAAAAGACAGGATGAGGAAGAGTACCAGATACCATAGTCAATGGTAGCTCGAAGGTACCGAAGAATCGCTTCACCGCTTTGGCGGTGAGATCTGTGAGGAGAAGCTCGAATCGAGCACACAAACACACGGAGAAGTGTATGTCCGGTCTCGAGGCAGTGAGGTACAAGAGGGAGCCAATCATGCTGCGATACTCCTTTTGATCAACCGGCTCGCCATCCTCATCTGGGTCAAGATAGGCTGTAGAAGCCATCGGTGTGGACACCGGCTTACCATCACTCATATCAAATCGTCTCAGGAGGTCACGAGTGTACTTGCCCTGATGCAAGAAAGTACCCTCCAGTCCGCTTGATCCGAAGCCAAGGAAGAAACTCAACTCGCCCATCATGCTCATCTCAAACTCTGAGCTCATAACATCGGAGAACTGAGAAACAAGAGTATGAGATGAGCCACCAAAGATGATATCATCCACATAAATCTGGACGAGTAGAAAGTCATTACCATGCCTGCGAATGAACAAGGTCTTGTCTACCTTACCCATCTCAAAACCATGACTCAACAGATAGGACTTAAGCCTCTCATACCAAGCTCTGGGAGCCTGCTTAAGTCCATACAAGGCTTTAGAGAGCTTGAAGACATGGTTAGGGTATTTGGGGTTCTCGAAACCTGGAGGCTGTCGGACGTAGACTTCCTCCTCAATAAGGCCATTGAGGAAGGCACTCTTCACGTCCATCTGGTAAAGCTTGAAACCCTTAGAAGCTGCAAAGGCAAGGTGATTCTAATGGCTTCAAGTCGAGCTCTGAGGGCAAAGGTCTCCTCAAGTCTAGACCCTCAACACAGGAAAACCCCGAGCGACCAATCTAGCCTTGTTTCGGATGACAACCCCATCCTCACTCTGCTTGTTCTTGAACACCCACTTGGTTCCAATGATATTGTGACCTCGTGGGGGCTCAACAAGCGACCAAACCTTGTTTCTCTCAAAGTTTTCCAACTCCTCATGCATGGCATTGACCCAAGACTCATCGAAAGAGCATGATCAACATCCTTGGGCTCGAAGGAAGCAATGAAAGCCAGAATGGAGACAGAAAAAGAAGTGCAGATTTTGAGCGTGTGACACGCTCAAAAGATCTCCAATGATCTGCTCTGAAGGATGCCTTCTCTGGATATGACGGGAGGTCTGGATGAGAAGAAGAAGTGGCCTCTACCTCGTGTGCAGACGAGGCGGGGACAGAGCCACTAGCTCCGGAGGAAAGCGGAAGGCAAGGCGATCACCTTGAGGTGTCGTGGAAGAAGGCATCTCAAGGGAGGAAGAGGAGCCGATCGTAAACAACCATCGTCTCCCTCATCCTCATCATCCACAAAGATGGTCTCGGATTGCTCTAAAGAACACGAGATATCTGGCCTAGTCCCTGGTGGCCTCATCAAAGGTCACCTCACGAGTCTCTACCATTTTACTAGACTCGCGATTCCAAACCCGATAAGCCCGCGAAGAAGTCGAGTAGCCTAGAAAGATACCAATCACAGGAACGTGACTCGAACTTATCTAGGTTCCTGACTTCAAAATAAAGCACTTGCAACCAAACACACGAAAATGAGAGACGCTGGCTTTCGCCCATATCTCGACTCATAAGCGGTGCAAGAGTGCCCAAGAAAACTCGATTCGAAACATGGCACTTGTGATGCAATGGCTTCACCCAAAACTTCTCGGTGTAGAGTACTCATCAAGCATCGTCACCGCCATCTCGACCAAGGTACGGTTTTTCCTCTCCACAGCGCCATTTCTTTGAGGGACGTATGGAGAAGAGAACGGTGCTCTACACTGTCTCACCATGCAAACTCTCAAAATAGGAATTCTTGAACTCCGTGCCATTGTCACTGCGGATCGCTCGTAAGGCACCCGGGAGCTCAACTGAAAGCCTACTGAAAAGACCTCGGAAATGTGAAAATGTCTCATCCTTCGAG
This sequence comes from Phyllostachys edulis, assembly GCA_036346405.1. Taxonomy (NCBI): domain Eukaryota; kingdom Viridiplantae; phylum Streptophyta; class Magnoliopsida; order Poales; family Poaceae; genus Phyllostachys; species Phyllostachys edulis. Next base: position 11,298,030 of record CM070555.1, read on the forward strand.
GCTAAGAAAAACACCCAAGAATACCTCGAGAAGTCATCGACCACAACAAGAACATACCACTTCCCTCCTGCTGACTGCACTCGAGCTGGTCCAACTGTGTCCATGTGGAGCAGCTGTCCCGGTGCATCGGTCATAGTAATTGTGACCGGAGGATGAGAAGCGGCAACCATCTTGCCGTGCCGGCATGGAGTGCAAACAAGATCTTTGACCATCTTGAGTTTCGGCAGACCACGAATGAGATCATGGCTGCTAACTCGGGTCAAATGGTCAAATCCAATATGACCAAGTCTCCTATGCGAAAAGAGAGATCGCGGGACTCGAAGCAACTAAACACCGAGAGGATCACGGAAGACTCAGAGAAATCAGCACGAAAGATCCTCCCATAACGAGAAATCCATAAACCGGACTACTAGAAGAGTCAAGAATTTTGCAATTGTTTTTCTTAAAGCTCACCTCGAAACCGTCATCAATAAGCCGAGGCGAAAGCAAATTGTCTGCAGACTTACTAACCAAGGCAACATCCTTAAGAATAAAAGAAGCATTAATCGCCACAAGTACCTTTGGCGATGTGGCCTGAGAGAAGCATCTCGAAGGTGATCGTCTCATCACCGGAGCGCGGGCTAGGGAGGAGAACCAACGGAGTCTCCGGTCATATAGCGAGAACAACCGAGTCTACAAGCCAAACCTTCTCCTTCCCTACCCGGCGAACTGAGTCAAGCAGAGTAAAGTCTCGATCTTGGGATAAATCAACAATGATTTTGGCACCCATATCTTGAATAACACGTCGGCGAGATGAAGTAGTCAAGCACGATGACCTCTATCTACCCTCGCTCTCTGTAACTCAAAGCGAAGGTCTAAGAGTAGACCCGGTCTTTGGGTCCGATCGCTCGGCGAGCGAGTCGAGCACACGCAACATATCGAACACGCCATGAGTAGCTATCTCGATGGGGAAAGCGAGATCTACCCTCGGGACGGCGGAAGTCACGATCGAAAGCGACTTGAGGACGAAAACGAAAACTCGGAAAAACCAAGTCCTCGATCTTTGCACAAACCCATCGGAAGAAACAAGCCTAGACCTCGTGTTGGTCTTAGGTGCACTCAAGGTCAGGGCCGACCACGAATGCGCCTAAGAGACTCAACATGGTCTCTACGCTAGCGATCTTGGCGCTTGAAGCATCGATCGATTGCGTGTCCATCCTTCCGGCGAAGGTGCGGTGATACTTCACCTTCGAGAGGTAGAAGCGGCATGTGAAATTACCTTCTTGTCGAAACCTGGACATAGCCCGCCGACTTGAAATGGACTTTCTCGGTCTGGCTCGATCTCGATCACACGGTGCTATGGGTGCGAGCACGGCGGTGGATGCTTCCTCATGTCCTCAAAGAAGTCATATCCTAGACCCCGATTAAATCTGCAGATCTTAGATTGGTCTAGAATAAGATTGAGCTTCTTCTTGCCTCCTACAAATCTCTCGAGAGTGTTCATAAGGTCTCGACACTCTCGAAAGAGAGAGGTGCAAGAAGAGAGGGGAAGAAGAGAGGCAGAAGGTAAGGGAGCAAAAGAAGAACCGGCGAGAGGGAAGAATGGCTTGTGCACGCACAACCGACTCTGAAGGGACGATCCTCGCTAGCCGGTTGGTTCACGTCGCTAAGCGTCTCAACCTTACCACGGGCTTCTCCCTTCTCCACAATCATATTACAAGCACAAGTGTGGCTTCTCTAGAAGGTCCTTAGTTAGCTTCACACATTTCTCATCCAAAGCAATCAAGTCGATTTTAGTTTGTTACACTTAATGCATGGTGAGCTAACAGGTCCTTAGAAGCAAACTTAGCCATCTTCCTTTCATGATCAATCATATCTTGAAAGCTGTTTGGAGACGACCTCAAGTTCGTGATTAACTTAGGGACAGTTCGAGCATGAAACAATCGGCTCAAGTAAAGAAGCTTGTAGTTCAGCAATTTTATGATCTGCCCGTTTTAGGTTCATCTTCAAGTTATTGCAATTTTCACAAGACTCGGGCAGATCAAGGAGCATGGCATAAGACCCTCTAGCAGCAATGTCCTTACCCTCACATGAGGTGGGAGAAGTAGTCTCATCAGTAATAAGTAGGGTAACAACCATCCTACTCAATTCTAACTCGCAAGCAGACTAGCATTCTCCACCTTAACAATATCAAGCTCGGAGGACAAACTATCATGCGAGGTCCTTAACTTCTCCATATCAACTTGAGAAAGCGAGCATGTATCACAATCATCACTAGAAGGGCGGATGTAAGAGCAATAATCTCTAGTGACATCTATCTATTTCCTTCTCTAACTTCGGCACACCTAGCCTTAGCTTTAGCATGAAAACCTCCTAGCTTAAGAAAAGCATGATTGAGCTGTTCAGAGGTGGGACATACCTCGTCCGAAGTCGAGTCTGTTCATTGTCATTGAGTTAAGCCCTCGAGGGCCATGAAGCACATCTTGGGAGAAGTCATCGCCGCCATCCTTGGGCTCTTGGTCACCCGTCCGTCATCGTCGCTCCATCCCTCCACCTCGCCGAGGTCGAGGTCGTCGAGGCGGTGAGGACGCGTGGAAGAGCTTCTTTGCTTTGCCGAAGTTGCGGAACTTCTTCTTCTTTGGGCGTCGAGTGGAGGCTTCTTGTTGCAGTTCTTGTCGGTGTAGTCGTTCTTGCCCGAACCGCCGTAGTCGTTCTTGCCCTTCTCGGCTTAGGGGCGGTTGCCGAATGTGGTTGGGGCCACCACACTCGAAGCAAATCAGGTCCTCCTCTCTTTCTGTCCCTCCTCCTCTTGTAAGCATGGGAAAACTTCCGAGCTAGGAGGGCCATTGCTCATCCTCGAGTTTGCTCTAGCGATCATCGATTATGTCACGAGAGAGCGACAAGGGAGAAACCACCAACAAATCGAAGTAAGACCCGAAGTTTAACCGGGATCGGTGACTAGGGCCATCGACTGCGACTTCGACTTTCGAGAGACTATGTCAATCTCGTGAGTCTTGAGGCGTGAGTACAACGCATCAAGGGTCAGAGTCGAGAGGTCGGTCGTGTCTTTAATCGTGGTCACCTTCATCTCCCAAACACGCAAGTCAAGAGCAGAAAGCATCTGACGAGCATTGTCCGAGTCGGCGTATGTGAGACCGACCGCTCGGAGGTTGCTCAGAATCTTGTGAAATCTCGAAAAACACTCATCCAAGGACTCGCTAGCGAGCATTTCAAACTTGTTGTACTCTCGCTTGAATCGGTCTCGTAAATGCGGTCTTAATCTGGGTGGTGCCCTCATGGTATGCATCGAGAGTCACCCAGATATCGTAGGCCGACGAGAGATGAGAAATGCGATCAAATTCGCTCCTGCTCAGACCCTGGATAATAATGTTCCTTGCCTTTGCATTCGCCTCAACATCGGGCATATTTGCCACATTGATGTTCTCATCGGCAGGAACAACATAACGAGTTTTGACTTTTTGCCAGATCGCATAGCCCTGAGCCTGTATGTAAGACTCCATCCGACTCTTCGGAAGGGATAGTCAACACCGATTTGGAGGAAAACCGGCCCCTCCTCTCATTGCTTGAATCAAATTACCAAAAGCGCCTCAAGCACCTTCAGGAAGTTTCTCGACGACACGCGACAAGACTTGCGGCATCGACCGTCGAACCTCGACACCTCCCGTGTCTAGTCGATCCTTGGTCATCGCCCGTCGTGTTAAATCCACAGACGATTCCGATCGCTCATCTCCGGCTCATAACCACCTCAAAGAGACTCGATCATCTTTGGCATCTTTGACCGTCTGGACCTCGACACCTCCCGTGTCTAGTCCCGTCCACCTCGCCTCACCATGACCTAGCTCAAGTCCCTCTGATCATCTGAGACAAGCAAACCATCACATAGCACCGCATCTAAACAAGCAGTATAATCCACATTAGCACGAGAAAAAGGTACTTAACCCTCAAATACAGAAACAAACTCAAACTCACTAAACCGTCCGTCAATTACTCATCACAAACATGGGGACACCTCCACATGGTCTCTCAAGTGTTCAAATTTAGTGAAAACTAATGCCCAGCTAAGCATCTATTTGCTATTCATAGTCAAAATACTCGAATTGACATCATCTATTGTCTAACCCATATCCTAAAGGGTACAACAATAAGGATATCAACATCTCAAAGAGGATTATGCATACAATAGGAATGTAACTACCGTTATCCACAAATTTAGCAATTTTAGCCAAACATACAAGCATGCATAATAGATTTTTGCAAAACGAAGTAAAGTAATTGAAATAACAGGATCAACATGGTCAAATTAGGTGATTTCCTTGCTCCGGCATCTCTGAGTATGAGGATGGTGGGTCGTCGAGCAGTTCGTTCGCGTTTTCGACGTTTATTTGAAAGAGCCAAAAACAAATCACAAATAGTAAAATAAATTAAACAGAAAAAATCCAAATATTTTTGCATATTTAGACATAGCATTATTTTAGATAAATGTATAAAAAATAATTGTCCAATTTGGAGTTCATATGCAAAAGTTATTAACGTTTGAATTTGGTTTCGTTTGAAAAATCCTAGAAGTCAGAAAATGGTGACATCGAGAGCGTATTTTCTGAAATTTACGCTTTCCAACAGAGAACGCTTATTTCCTTTATACTGAAAGCGGATTTTCTATTTTCTAAAAACCATTTTCTTACATGTGGGCCCTACATGCCAGTCTCTCGGGTTTTTTATTTTTGATTTTATTTATGAAAACAGTGATGGTCTCACTTGTCATAGACTCATTAATTATTAACTAAATAATTAAACCTAATTTTATTTTAATCCTGAGTTAATCTCCTAACACATGGGGTCCACTTCTCAGCCTCTCGGTTTTAAAACGTGTTATAAAACCGAAGCCAGTACGTGGGTCCCACATATCAGTGACTCATTTACTAAACATGTTTAAAATTAGATTTTTTATTATCTTTTCAATTAGTCCCACATGTTAGTGACTTAATATACTTAAATATTGTCATTAACGTTAATCAAATCCTAAACACGAGTGGGGCCCACTGTCATCGAGAGAAAGAGAAGGAGAACAGAGCCCGTCACACTATAAGTCAGCTATCTCGGCCTTGGCCCGTGTAACAACTTGACTACTTGGCTCAGAAATGGGCAAAATAGACTCCTAGGTCAATGGTGATTCTACCGGGTGGTGGCGGTGGCTGGAGAGATGGACGGAGGCGGTGCTATGTCGGCGAGGAGCGGCGGAGGCTCTCGGGTCTGTGACGGCTTTTGTGAATGGAGCATATACGCAGCGAAAGATGGTACTCACTGGCTCCAGGGGATTGTTGCGATGTTATTGGCAGCGGCACAGAGACTGATGGTCATTAGAGTGGCGGCGACAACATTCTCCGCGGCAGCACTATGATCGACTATGATGGTTTTTGCGCTACAACCGCTAATCATCCTATCTAACAGGCGCAATAGCTCTAGGGGACTACGAGAAGCTCACCAAGGACGTTGATGGCGTCGGGGGATGGCCGGAGAGCTTGGAGCAACGATGAGCAGTGGCAGCGGTGATGGTTTCATGTTGACACAGCTTCTCCGTGATGGATTGCTGAAATGGAGCCGCGCATAAGCTCACGGGAGTGCAAAGGAAGGTGAAGGTAGAAGGAATCAGACAGGGACTCACCAGGGTGGTAGCAAACTGTAAGGATGGTTGAGGCAGTCGGATTTGGGGAAGAAGCTTGATTCCAGTGACATGCCGCAGGTGGGTTAACATCAAGCGAGGAAGAGGTGTTGGCAGAGTATGGAACGCGTTATGACGTGCTTGGGTGATGTTCAAGCTCACTGGAGCACCGGGAACGTGAAGGCTTGGATCGGGGTAGTCATCGGAGGTTAAGAAGACGACGATGAGATTACACTACAGATCAAGTAGAGAAAGAGTATGGGTGAGGTAAGGGGTGCATGGTGACGTAGGTGGTGAGCACAAGGAAGCTTACCAGAGGCAATGTCGGCGTAGAGCTTGCTCACCGGCGTCGAGAACGACGCTCTTGTTCCCGTTGAACCAAAGAGCGAGAAGCTCTGGTTCTTGGTAGGAGGTGAGAATGGAGAACTAGGGAGTTTGTGATGAGGTCAGAAGGTTAAGTACGATTGAGAATGCCGCGATAAAGAAAGCAAGAAACCAGTGGGTGCGGTGAGATCTCGAGGCGTTCACTGGCGTCTCCGCACGCACGGGAAAAAGGTGCCATCAGGCGGGTAGGTGGCATGGGCACGGTGATGTACAGCGCAGGCGGAGGCGACTGGAGCAAGTGGAGGCGCGTCGACATGCGGGCGCAATGCGAGGGGGACGAAGGGGCTTGACACATGGGCCCAGCGTGTCAGTGAGAGGGGGAAACAGGGGTGCGAGGCATGCTGCGATGGGCTAAGGCGAGGCATGAAGGAACTGGGCCGCAACAGGTTCGGCCCAAAGGCGAGCGAGAAAATTGAATTGGGTTTGAAAATTTTCAAAAAAGGCTGAGAGTTTGACAAATTTCTAAACATAGAAAATGAGCTCCAAAAATTATTAAAATTGTTGTGGAGGTTCCAAAAATAGTGTAGTTTATTTTGTTGTTTTTCAAGAATTTTATTTGTTCTACATTTTTCTCAAAAATTCTTTCAAGCTATTGTTTGTATGTAATTGAAATAATTGATTTATGGAAAATTTCAACAATATGCTAAAAATACTTCCTCATTTTATTTACAGTACAAATATCCCAAGTTTACATTTTTGGGATGTTACATCCGCTATACCGGTATCAGCTGATAAAGTTGCATATGGACATGGAGCATACTTGAGCATTGCATACAAGCTACAACACAAACCTCATGTAGAGGCATTTTCTTAATATAGTAGAGGCATTTTTTTTTCATGTAGCTACACTGTTGTGGAGTCGCTTATAAAAATGCCACATAAGAGCCTTCCTATGCATTGTTGCTACGACGAAGAGACATTTTATTAAAATGCCTCTATATTTTTTGCAGCATTTTATAGAGATGCTTTATTGTATCTAAGGAAATAGAGGCATTACATAGAGATGTTAAATTGTGCTACTAGTGTAGTGAACCACAAAAATAAAATATAAAAAAAATGTGGACTCTTGCAAAGGTTGGTACTCGAACTCTAAACCTCATATACTCAATAGAACTGGCTCGTAGCAGCAACTTCTTTGAATAGTAGAGGCATTTTTTTGCCCCTGTAGTAGAGGCAACTTCTTTCGTAGAACTAGCTCATGTATCATCGGTTTGACAGTAGTGGCATTTTAAAAGCATGTCTACAGGATATGCAGCATTATGTAGAGACATTTCATTACGCCTCAACAAATAAAATATAAAAATGCGTGGACTCTTGAAAAGGTTGGTACTCGAACTCTAGACTTCATGGGAAAAATACTTCTATTAGATTTGTCACACTAGCCACCTCAACCTCACAACCTCACGCGTTTAGTTGTGTTGCAATATTTATATGTAGTTCTTTTAACACACATCAACCACTAAAAAATGCCTATAGAGAGTTGAAAAGCGTCTCAAAATAATATCTTTGCACAACATAACCTTTAAGAGAATTAGAGAGCGTCTCAAAAACGTCTCTATAAGATAAAATTTTGTATGTATCTCGAAAACGTCTTAAAATCGTCTGTAGCATTCAAAATTTTGGGGCAATTTTTAAAGTGTATCTAAAAAGTGCCTCTAGACTATATAACTCCTTATTTTAGAGACATTGAAAAGTGCCTCTAGAAAAGCGTCTCTATGAGAGGGTTTTCTTGTAGTGGGATTGTGGGAAATACTTCTCTTAGACTTGTCGCGCAAGCCACCTCAACCTTACAACCTCACATGTTTAGTTTTGTGTTGCAATATTTATATGTAGTTATTTTTGTCGATGATTTGATATCGATCTTACAAATGAATATTGGGGACTTCACTTGAGATGAGCCACACAGAAAAAGACACAGGGATTTATACAGGTTCAGGCCTTCTTCTAAGAGAATAATAACCCTATTCCTGTGTTTCTATATTGACTATGCTTTACAACAGGGAAGAAATCATTAGAACTAAGACTTAATGTTCTCTCTATCGTCGTTCTGATGTCGTCTCTGATCATGTCCTCTCTCCACCAGCTTTACTCCTGATATAGCGCATGAAGGGGTGACTGTTGTCCCATACCAAGAGGCGTCTCAACGGTTGATGAAATGCGCATGTTCTGTGACAGTTATTGTCAGAGACTACCCCCCACGTCGCCTTGCAATCATGTCAGAGATAGAGGCTTAATACGTGTAGTTATCCTAGAGAATAACGGCACATATTAACTACTGTGTGTATTAAACACAGCACATAAGTGTCCCTAGTTGATTGGGCCCACATGTCTGTAGGCTTTATGGACTATAGGGTGGTCGTAGTTGACCTGGTTGTAGTAAGGCTTACGACCATGAGATGGTTGTAGGAAATTATACGACCACTAGGTAGTCGTATAAGTACTACACAAAGGGTCATCACAGATTGTTCTAAACCGTCATCACAGATGGTTTGTGAACCGTCTGAATTTATGGGTCTGTAATAACATGTGGTTATCACAGATAGTTTCAGAGCTGTTTGTGATAAGTCTCAACACAGACGATTTTATCGTATAAACCGTCTGTGAAGACCTACTACCAGAGATGGTTTCCACTAACAACCATATGTGATTGGAGACATATCAAAGACGGTTAATAAAAGGAACCGTCTGTGATATTTGACATATCATAGACGGTTGTTAGTGGAAACCTACTGTGATAGTTCGTTATTCCTAACTATTTTTTTTTCTGATTTTCGACGAGACTTACAAATTGCTAGCCATGCCCTCTGAAAACATGCAAACAGAAAACAGATAAATCACAGATGAATGTAGAACTTGATTGTACATACTTACAGTGTCCAGCATCGTAGAAGTGAGGCGTCGAGGGCATTGAGGTTGAATAGGTCGAATAAGTCTTCGAAGCCCACGACGAAGTGGCCCGGCTCGTGGAAGAAATGCTCCTTTGTATATCTGACGGTGATTCCAGTATCATACCCCTACTCTTTGGTCTTCTGCATGTACCAGACATGCAAAGACTGGCAACCTACTCTAGCGCAGACTAATACTGTGTCGGGGGTCGAGGGAGTATTTCCCAGGCTTGGGAGGCACCTTAATGTTCTTCGATTTCAATTTGGCCTTAACGACTCGCCCGCTACACATCTTCCCATGAGACGACTCGGGAACCAATACGACGACATGCTTTTCTTGTTCCTTCGGTGTCTTCTCCACAGGAACCGATGAGGCAGCCTTCTGAAGCGAAGGTTGAGGTGGGGTCATCGAGGGTCCTGTTAGAGAGGCGTGGTCATGTCGAGATCGCGGCACTGTAGGGTCCAGGGCGATGTCCTTCATGGGCCACTAGATAAAAGAGTACATAGCATCCCCTAGTGTTCTGATGTCTTCGTTTGGGAAAATCTCCTGCGGGACGACCATGAAATAGTCATGTACCATGTCCACCTAGACCCTGCCGTAACCCTGCGTCAGCTGGGCATCGTGTAGTCTGTCCCTTCCTATCATGGATACGCCATCCCCTGCTCAGCCTCCATAGAATTTGACCCAACCAGCCTCACTTGGAGCTCACGGAGGGCGTCGGCTCCTACAAAATTATACACAATTAGTTTAGGCGTCCTATAGGTCTATCCTTGTAGCATTCCAGATATGTACATTACCTTGATATCATCGATAGGTAATTGGATGTCACCATGCTCAGAATTTGGAGTGGACACGATGCTACTTTGATGTTGAGTAGGACTGGCTCCCAAAATAACGGGGGCAGCTTGCGACTGGTTGAGGAGTTGATTCATTTGATCCTGCAATGTTGTTATCTATCCTTGAAATTTTGCAATAAGCTTCGCATTAATCTCCTCTATCAACTGGTCCTTGCGCTCGGACTTGGATTTCTTCCTACTCCTATACGTCTCGGAGTCGTCTTAGAATCCCTGCCTCCAAGGTATGTAAACCCCAAGGCCTCGCGAGCGACCTGGGTGCTCCTTGTTTCCTAGGGCTGTGGATAGTATATCCTTCTCCCTCACTACTTTGAAGGAGCCTTGAGAAGATTTGGTAGTCAACGCTTGCTGCAAGAGGACATCATGTTATTCTAGACACTATGAAGTTATGGACTTATTAACAACTTTGAAGTTCGACATATTTACCAGACGTCGGGATACTTCCTCGTCGGCTGGGTTTGTGAAAGAGATGCTGTCCGAAGAAGTGGTTGATGCCCCCGCTCTTAACCAGTTTCGGGCGCGCTCGTCTGTGATCTCAGTAAATGGCGGGGGGGGGGGCGTCTGACCAGATTACGTTCTCGTCCTGCGTCGCCCATTTCGGGAGTTTACCCGTGTAATCAGCGGTGCCGAGTCCGTGGGGGTGAGAGTTTTGTGTCTAGAGAGCCTTGTGCGCTGCATTTTGCTCCTAAAATTTGGCCGTCGTCTTCATTTGCACAAAGGCGTCCCATATATCCCGTGACAAGAATTTGTACTTCACGAAGGACGTCCGATCCTTGTTCACGTACTTCATGACAAGCATGCTCTTAAAGGTCTTCCACGCGTGTTCCATCGCGAGCAACGCCTACCGTCACACGCGTTCCTGGAGTTCTGGTGGGATCTCGAACGAGTTTTCAATTTTAGTCCATAGCTAGCCTCTTTGTACGACCGTCAAAGACTTCTAACTTGGTGTGGCGATGGGGACCTGTTCCCTTCCTAGTATCCCGCAGGTGGTCCAAAATGCTGCCTTTGCTTTCTTGGGACTCAGAGGGACCCCAGCGGTACTGACCTCCATGATGGTCAGTTGGCCCGCAGTCAATTTCGATATTCCTCTGCCATCTCGGTTACGTACCACTTTCCTCAAAGATCCAGATGAAACACTGAGAGTTTAAATAGAAAGGATTGCAAGTTGATATCCACTAGGTATTTTCGAAGATAATTTCCCTTAGAAACGCATTTTATACATAAAAATAGAAGTTACCCAACCAATGAACTAAAATTGCCTTGTAAACAGATTAACTACATAAACAAATAGAAGTTACCAATTGAACTTAAATATAGAATACATAGTAAAGAAAATTGAAAATTGAAAACTGAAAAGGTACACATGTTAACATCTGCTAGGTATTTTAATCCAGAATATAACATCTGAACATAATAACATAAAAAAACATAATAATGCAGAATATAACATCTCAACTTATGCTTTCGGCCAACAGAAGATCATCAATGCAAAATGATCACAGAATTCAACACTTCAATCTATAAGCCAACAAAATACTAATAAACTCAAAGTAATTCTTCCAAGTGATCTAAAGAGAATAATATGCTTAACACATTCTTCAAGAGAACATCAAAAATCAGCATAAAGCTTAGATATAAGATGATGATGAGTGCTCTCAGAAGGCGAGTTACAAAATAATTAATCTTTGTCATTTCAGTCCTCTAGATTATACTTTTCACAAATTGAATAAGATAACAGGCTATCAGATTTGAGCTCTAAATAAGCCTTGCCTAACTGACAAAAGAAACCTCATGCAAAGAGTTAAAGCTTGAACTTTCTGTCACAGGATAACAAGAAAAAGATTACAGAATTCACTACTTCAATTGAAAAGCTAGCAGATTATTAATGAAGTCAACAGAAGACCATAAACAGATCACAGATGATGAGGACATCCCAATTGGACCGATTACACAAGCACGAGCAAAAAAGATTAATCAACAGGTGAACCTGCTCTTAGTTGATTTTTGGTTTTGATTTACATGAGAACTGGTTACTACCTAATGCTAGTATTTTAATTGTTCTTAGGTTTACGCGTGAGGATACTTTGGGACCCGAGAAGATTATATGTTGTCTAGGAGTACGAGTCCAACAGAAGGTGCGGGAGGACGGGGATGCCAAAAGAAAACAATGCATACGTGGAAAAGAAGTAAAGGCTGCATGTGTTGCATGTATACATGCAGGTGTGCAAGATGCGACCACGAATATGAATCTATTATTTTCCAGATAGAGCTATACACTTGTTCTTCCTAGGGTTTGGCATATAGTTGCAACCTAGAGGGGAATTGGGCATTTTCAACCCCATTGTTCTTGTGATTCCTTGTGTTTTGCAGGAGCAGCGTCACGTCTACTTTGTATGGTCGGGTAGACGGGATCACGAGTGTGTGGTTGGACGAATTCTTTTGTCGCAGGTTGCTGTTTTGACAGTGGTTGGTGCCATTGATTCGTCAGGTTGCATGGATCCAAAGTTATCATCGATCCTACATCGTGAAGATCGGGCATCCCTCGTATCATCTTGGTATCAGAGCATCGATTGCCACGGTAGGATCAATTTACCTGTAGTTAGATTTATTTTCTATCCTATACACAAAAGGCCAGAAAAAAATTCCAAACCCTAGTTTCAATCTGTTATTTCTTGTGAGTTTCGTTAGGTTTGGATCCATTAGAAACTGTGTTTAGTCGCTGATCATAGTTGTTTTTGCGTTGCTTGATCTTGTGTTGAATTTAAAAAAATTCGATTGCTACTGTAGCGCGTGCTACAGTGCTCGCTATAGGGCGCTACAGTAACAGTATGCCCAAAAAACGACCACGTGCTGATCCAGACTCGCTGCAGCGCTTGAAAAAAAAAGAACTGCCATTGCGCGTGCACCTGCAGTAGCCACGTTTCTACAGTACCTGACAGCTACAGTACCACTATTACTGTTGTGCTCGGCTACAGTAGCAGTGCGTGAGAAAAAAAAACTTCACGTATATCTTTTGTGAGCCAATTCAATCCTTTACGAATACTTTGCTCCTATTAAGACTAGCTATTGATATTGCTCTAGGGCTGTTCATTTACACTTTGCACACCTTTGAATTGTTATTTACTTTCATAGCCGAAAGTGGGGTTTTAAGTGCTGCTCTTGTGACAATTTGATTGGTCAGGTAAGAAAAAAAATGAACAAAAAAAAAGAGGACAGAAAAAAAAGAAGAAAAAAAATACTTAGCCGATCACCTATTGTGAGCACACCCTATCATTGTCAAAATTTCAGATTGTGCTATTTAATTGTTTTGAACAACCTTGTGCCCTATTTTATATCATTAAGCAATTAGCTAGCGTCTCTCCATAACTTGTGCAATACGAGCTAGTTGTTCATCACTTATATTTTTATATATTAGCTCATTCCTTTGATTGCACTAAGTTCCATCATCTTTGCGTGTGAGTTGCTTCGTTCTTCGCTTATATCATAAGATCAACAACTTGACATTGAATTCTAGTTTGAATTGTTACCTAGCTTTACAATATCTAGAAATTTTAGATTACATAGGTAAATAATTTTCGCACCAAGCTCCACAAATAAGCCATTGTCTAACAGTGCTTGTGCAATTGAATTCGCTTAATCTATCACATTGTGTTATCTACTATCACCAAAGTGCATGCAGCTCTTCAATTCCATCAAGGACGCATAAGAACTTCGGTTGGTAAAAGAAGGTGAGGTTGAGTGATTTCCACAAATAAAAACTTCCACATCCACATATATAGTTTTTCTTTGTTGTTTGCACTAACCATGTCAAGAAAAGAAGGAGAACAAACATATGTTACACAAGCTGACCTTGAGAAGCTCATAAATGATTTCAGCACTCAGTTGAATGACAACATGAGCGTCTTGAGGAGGGAGATACTAGAGGAGCTTCGCAAAGAGCGGGTCCAGTTAGTTTCCCTGAAGAAGGCGTTGAGCTTGACGAGACCGATGAGGAGAGGGCTACACGATTCGCTAGAGAAGCTCAAGCGGGTCGAGTCGCTACCAACGCGGTTCGACCACCCTTTCTCGGGCGTAGGGGAGGTGTTTTGGGCGCTGACCATGGCTAAGGGAGAGGCTGTGACTGTGGACACGACGATGCTGCCCACATTGAGGACTTCAGCGACGATGTTTGGTTATACCACAATGATAACTATTAACGCCATGGCTGTCGTCATGATGAGCAGCACGTGGAAGAAAATTTTGGGAAGCTCAAGTTCAATATTTCCAAATTTGAAGGCGCTTCCGATCCAGATGCATATCTCATATGGGAGCTCAAGGTAGAGAAGATATTCCGGATGCACAATTATTTGGAAGAGAAGAAGCTACACATGGCGTCACTTGAGTTTGATGGGTATGCATTGATTTGGTGGGAGCAAGTGTTGAACCAAAGAGAAGATAATGGAGAACCTCCAATTGCATCATGGGCTGAAATAAAGCAAGAGCTGAGAGCACATTTTGTTCCTAACACTTATAAATGTGATCTTTTTGATAAATTACAGAATTTGAGGCAGGGAGGTCGTTCGGTGGAGGAATACTACAAGGAGATGGAGCAAGCTATGATAAAGGCACATGTGCACAAAGATGAAGAACAAACCCTTGCGCGTTTTCTATTTGACCTAAATAAAAAACATTAAACGTATAGTGCAATATCAGCCCTACAATACTGTTGTTGATTTGGTGCATCAAGCAATAAAGGCGGAGAAGTAGTTACTAGAAGATGTAAAACCAGCACCAATGACAACATCTTTCACCTTGAAAGCTCCATCATCGTCATCTAATGCCACCAAAGCATGCTTCAGTTTGGGACAAGGTACATCTTCAGCTAGTACTATGTAACAGCCCAAAATTCAAATTTTAGTTGAAAATTAAAACTTAATTATTTTTGTGGATTTTCAGAAATTTTAAAAGCTTTTCCCTAATTATTTTAAAGCCAAAATAAATTATGTGAAAAAACTATTACCAATTTTAAGTTGGAAATATTTTAATTAAGTCCAAAATAACTCTAGGAATTTCTGTGAATTGTTCTAGAATTTTTGGATTTTATTTGCTATTTTATAAATCCTTTTTGAATTACTAGGATTATTTTAATTAGTAAATCATTAAAAAAACCCATAACTCGTTGTGGGCCGAATCTCCTTCGACCCACTCCTCTCTACCGTGCCTTTAGCCCATTTCAGCCCAGCTTCACCCGAGCCAACCGCTCAACCCGCCTCTCTCTCATCATCAAATTTCACCCGCTAGCTACCCGCTTCCTCGCTTCCTCATTCGCGCGCCAAGATCTTTCTTCTTTCCCTTGCTTTCTTCCCCGTGCAGCCAAGCCCCAACGCTGCCATTATTCTTTGACGCTGCAGAGCTCATGACGGCCACCTTAACGCCCCGTTTTTCATACAAGACGTGCACGATCTCCGCACCCACCTCCACCTTATCCCCTCTTCTCCGCGCCGGTTCACCCGAAGCTGCAACCGCCACCGCCATTATCTCCAATGCCACCTCGCCGCCCTGGTGCCCCTCGGCCCCTATAAAAGGGAGCACGAGTAGCCCTCTTCCTCCTCAAACCAACCCCCAAGTCTCCCATCTCGTCTTCCTCCCAAACGACCAAATTTTGATTTCTTCTTCGCGCAACCGAAGCTTGAAGTTTCTTTGATTCCGGCGCCGTGCAAGAGTCTTCTTCGACGTCGACCACATATTCGTCACCGCCGCCTCATCGTTGACCCTGTGTGCACGTTCCTCTACCACAAGCGCCGCCGGAACGCCACAGCCGCTACGAGCCCTACCGTGCCGCCGCTCTCTCCTCGCCGCCGGTTGCCTCCATCTCCCTCTGGCCACCCAGGTGAGCGCACCGCACTCCCCGCACCTTCCTATCTCTGATGCGCATCTCACCGGTCACCGCCGTGCCTCCAGTCACCGGCGAGCGTGGTCCCGACGCTGGCACCATCTTGTGTCGACGTGGCATCGCCACCTCACCTCCATGTAGACGCCACCTCGCCATCTCTTGCCCATGTGGCAGTGACGTGGATGCCTAGTCACCTGCCACGTGGCATTTATTTCCTTCACAAAAACAATTCAGCCGGGAAAATTAAATTCCTGAGTGCTGACATCAGCAAGCGCAATAATTTGAATTTTCTCTAGAAAAATAAATCAGGAAAATCTATAAAATCTGATTTTAGGTTTTCTTTAGGTTTTAAACTTCAAGGAGCTCGTATTTCTTCATACGAACTCCGATTTAGGTGATTTAAATTTCTAAATTTGTATAAATTCAAGATCTAGCTAACTAACTAAAATTATTTGATTTGGAGTTAGTTAGTTTCCTATTTTTTAAATTATTTGAATTTGTCGTATTTTCGCGTATAGATTTCGACGACTCCGGAGAGCTTGTTCCTTCTGAGGATTTAGAGTACCAAGATTTCGAGCAAGGCAAGTTATACCATTGATCATGTTGATCCCAGTATTTTAAATTTATTTATTTCTATTTTTAAATTATTGTTGCATGCATAATTTTATTCAGCTATTTAAATTCCCTGTTTGAATCCTTAGTTTTACCAATTCCTTTGTATAACCAATTTTGATTATTAAATTATCATTTTCTTGTCACCATTAGACAAAATAAAATTGAAAATACTTATATGCTTAGCCAATGCTTAGATCAGAACTGTGAATTTGGAAGGTTTTAGCCAAATTGTTCAAACTTGGTTTAAATTGAGTCTATGGTATTGTTTTACCATAGAAAGTTTATTAAAATGATTTTACTTGAAATAAAATCAAAAATGGGTTTGGACTTAGGCGAAATGGATGATTGGTGGGTGCAGGTTTATGCATGGGCTCAAGCCGGTAGGGTTGAGGCCCAGGGTTATTTTGGAAGTCGCCCAAGCCAGTTAAGGACCGGTCTTTGAGCGTATTTTGCTACGCCTTACCGTACCACCACATATCTGGAATGGGACAGATTTGGCTCAATAATTTATAATATCTTAGTGTTATTTGTGCCATGTTGTTGTGTGGGTGTCGGTTAAACAATAGTCCCACTTGGCGCAAGAGGGGGCTTTCGGAGGGTGGTTAGCCCAATGGAAGTAAAACCTTAGCGGGCATAAATACATTAAGGTAGAGCATTGTAAAGGCCTCATGATAATTGATTAGTCACACACCTTCGGAAGCATGTATTGGCCGACATTAAAAGCAAATTATCTCGTGTGGGTAAAGCTGTACACACTTTGTAGAGTATGCATGCAGGTGTGCAAGATGCGACCACGAATATGAATCTATTATTTTCCAGATAGAGCTATACGCTTTTTCTTCCTAGGGTTTGACATATAGTTGCAACCTAGAGGGGAATTGGGCGTTCTCAACCCCGTTGTTCTTGTGATTCCTTGTGTTTTGCAGGAGCAACAACATGTCTACTTTGTGTGGTCGGGTAGACGGGATCACGAGCATGTGGTTGGGCGAATTCTTTTGTCGCAGGTTGCTATTTTGATAGTGGTTGACGTCATCGGTTTGTTAGGTTGCACGGATCCAAAGTTATCATCGATCCTACGTTGTTAAGATCGGGCATCACCCGTATCAATAGAATTCATTACTTCAATCTATAATCCAACAGATTATTAATGAATTCTTTAGGCAACGAAAAATAGATCACAGAACTCACTAGATCACAAAACTCACAAAGTTCAACCAAAGACCTTTGGCCAGAAGAGCCAGCAACAACCAAACTATCCAAGTGATCAAGTTAAGAGCAAGAAGGCAACAGAACCTCTAGAGAGTAATATGCGAGTAGCAAGAAGTTCTATTAGAGCTCAATCTAATCAAGTTATCATACCAATTGCAGTATAAGACCATCAAAATCACAGAGCAGTATATCAAGCCCACATAATTCACTTTGCTATATCTCATAGTGTATGAATCAATTCAGAACACACACACACACACACACACACACACACACACACACACACATATATATATAATAAAAGTGAACCGTAATTGAACAAAGTAATACTCATAGAGCCGGTGATATTCCAAACCACAGCGATGAACAAGACAACGCTTGTTCTTCGGCGTGGAGGAGGAGGCCGAGCGGCGTGGCTCCAGCGTGGAGGAGGAGGCCGAGTGCCGTGGCTCAGGGTAAGAGGCCATCGGGGAGGAGGCTTCGGGCGGCGACGGCGGTGACGGTGGCGCTTGGGTGGGGAGGGGAATGGGCGAGAGTAAGGGCGCTGGGTAGGGGAACAGGCGAGTGATAAGAATAAGGGCGCAAACCCTAGTGGTTTCCTACTAATAAATGGATATCACAGACGGTTCTATTATGGAACCGTCTATGATAAGTAATCACAGACAGCTCCATAATATAACTGTTTGTGATATGAGACCATATCACAAACGGTTCTATTATGGAACCGTCTGTGATTACTTATCATAGACGGTTTGTTGCACTAAACCGTCTGTGATAGTTTAGCTACAAAATATTCTATTTTTCAGTTAGCCTTAGGAAATGCTAGGCATGCCCTTAGAAAACAAGAAATTTAGATACAATCACAGATGGAATAATTTCTTAATTACTGAATCAATTACAATGGAATAAATTCTTAATTACATACCAAGTTTCTTAATTACAATGGAATAAATTCTTAATTAAAAAATAGCCCTTCATAATGATCGATGCGCATATAGCTAGATTCCTCACTAGGTTCTTCCTCGAGCCTGATGTCATCTCCGAAATGAGGCAACTCATCAAATTGATTGTACTCTTCCTCATCCACGACATTCTCAACTCTAACAATCCTTCTTTTTCCATGACGAACTATGTGACGGTTCTTATTTGCCTCGTCCGTTACATAAAAAACTTGAACAACTTGCTTAGAAGTACGAATGTTTCGTCCTTGTATCCGACACGTTTGAGGTTGACAGTAGTGACGCCGTACTTGTCGACCTTCACACCCTACAGAAGTTTAACCCAATGGCATCGAAATAAGGGGATCTTGAAAAGTACGTAGTCGAGCTCCCAAATCTTCTCTACGAACCCATACTAGGAGTTCAACCCACGTGGTCCAGCGGTATTGAATTGCTCGTGAAACACATCTATGCGGACACCGCTGTTTTGGATTTTGCTCTTCCTATCCTAAGCTGTCGTATAAAATGTGTACCTATTTATATCATATCATTGTCATGTCACAATTATAAATTTTTTGCCCTTTTGCCAACCATAGCAGCGTATCATCACTTGATGACCTCCTAGTGAATCGCACCTTTTACCATTCGTTGAACAGACGGTTGTGCTCTCTCGTGATCCAAACCTCCGACCAGCATGGATTCTGTTGGCGTACCATGTGTAATATCCCGTTCAAATATAAAACATATAAGTTACTAGTATTAGAATTAAATATAATTAGAAAGGGAAAATTCAGAATTTTGGAGGAGTTTTAGAACTCGGGCCTTTGGCCCATAGCTCTTTGGGCCCATGTGGGGGGGGGGGAACTAAACCCTAACACCTAAGTACTGTAGCACGGTACTGTAGCGCCGCTGTCACTGTAGCACTGCACTACCCCTCCGGTGCTTCTCCATTGTTGCCAGCCATAAGGAAGAGGAAGCAGAGGGAAGAAGAGAGGAGAGGAAGAAGAAGAAGGTGGGGTTGATCTTCGCGAGGGCTTTGCGAAGGTTTCAGTGGCATCTCGCGTCGTTCTTGTGGGTAAATTCGTGATCCCAATTAGTTTTGATAGATAATTCGTATGCGATTCGTATTCATTAGCTGTTCTGAGATTTCTGTAATAGATCGGTTGAATCTGTCTTTTTGTTGACACGCGGTTTTTGGTTAGATCCGAGCAGATTCAGGGATTAGTGTCTCCTGAAGATAGATGGGAATTTTCATTATCTTTCCAGAAAGTGCTAATTCATATTTTTTGGATAAACGGTTAATTAGTTATGAATTTTGCAAGACAGGATGCTAAATCAGTCTCAGGATTTGTGCAGCGAACATAGATCGGTAAATTTGATATGGGAGACGGCCGAATTGGGTCAGTTGGTCTCCTTGAGAGTTGTAGGTATTTTCATTTTGATTCCAGAAAGTTAAATTTCATGATCTTTGGATTTCTAGATCAAAAGTTATGAATTTTAGAAGCTCAGGCTGTAATCTGCATCTCTATTGTGGACAGAAGAGTTTTACTTGACTATTTACAACATTTGTTGCATAATGAAAATGTTTGAAATAATTTTATTGAGATACCTGGTTTCCTTTAGTTTCCAGAAAGTATTAGAACAATGTGTTTGGTTGAGCCAAACAAAAGTTATGAAATTCACAAGTTAGTAGTACCGGAGATGGCAGATCGGTCTTCGGGATTAAAAACAAAGACTTAGATGAACTAGTTTGATCTTTCGGTCACCTGAGAAGTTATAGCTAGGCTTGTGTAGGTTCTAGAAAAATTGGATTCATGGATTTTGGAGTTCTGACTCAAAAGTTAAGAATTTTTCCTTAACAGCTGTTCGTTTGGACAGATTTGAGAATTTGAGAGAGTTTTGATTAATTGTTGGGATTGCGATTAGGGACGCTTGTTCTCTTTCTGTTTCATTGCATTGCTGTACACTTTTGGTTGGTGTACTTAGTATATTGTTTTACGGCTGCCAGGTGGTGGTGAACCCCAGGGTTAGAGCTTTCTATCGTTGACTTCTGAATCACGGTTGAGGCAAGTACAATTGATTTGTCTTATTTGTTGTTTGTTCCACTTTATTGATGAATATGAAATGGGTAATTTCGGTATTCCTTGTTTCCCTTCATAGTGGATATACCATGATTCTTCAATAATAAGACTACGTTCCTTACATTCATTCGTTCCTTCGCTCCTGTTCACCCACGGGAGTGGGTAGAGAAGTCCCATTACTCCAATATGGGCAAGTACATTGTGTAATGTACTACTGTCGATTGTTCATAATGTTTTAAGTTCATGCCATGACTGAGTACTATGGTATGTGAGTAGGTTTCGTTGACTTCTACTTCGTTTCATGTATGTGAATCATGCTTCTTGAGTTTTCTTCTTACAAATTCATATATATTCATTCATCCATTCATTCATGGTTCATGATTCACCCACGGGGGTGGGATGTAAAGACCCATCAATTCCAGTATGGGCACGTAAGACCCACCATTCCAATGTGGGCAGTTTGGGACACCCGTATGAAACGTTCTTCATACGGGACTTGGATCCCCGCATTTTGTTAAATGCGGGCTTAGGTGAACACCGACGGGTGTGTCACCAGCTATACCGGTATATGCATGTGTGTAGTCCCTTCATTTCATTCAATTCATTCATTCCATTCATTCAAATATTTGTTATGTGGTTTATTCATATTCTTTAATAATGTTGTCATGATCATGGTTGTTGTATGTCCCATTTATTTTTCAGACTTTTGAGTCTTGGACTCATTGTTGCGTTGTTTGTTTTTTTAGGTGATCATTGATGTTGGCTCTATTGGGAGGGAGTAGACACGCACTACTCATTCACTTCACCTTAATCAAGTCTAAGATTACAATTTAGTTCTATTTTTCATTCGTTAATGATGAACTGTAATAATTAAATTTAGATGTGGTTGATAACCCTCTCTATGTTCTGGTTGATTAAGTATTGCTTGTGATCTTCGATCACCCTTCGTTATACTTGCTTGAATTCAGAATATTTTCATGCCATGGTTCTATTAAATAGTGATCTCTTTATGTCATTAGATGATATTATTCGAATTCTTCCGCATTATGGTTGTATGTTGGATGAATTAGGTGACATCTTGGCTTCCGAATAGCCAGGGTGTTACAGTTGGTATCAGAGCGGGCTTTAGGTCCGTGGTAATTAAGTTATTAAAATGACACACTGTGCACAGTAGGTGGGGTTTGGGTAATCCATTGCATCCGCATTTCTAGTGGTATGTTTCAACATGTTGAACTATTCTTGAATTGCTTTTGTACTATCATTTTTATTGTTAATCTATGATCTGCTATGATCTTGTATATCTATAAATTTGTTCTATGATTACTATGAGATGACCTTATTTTCATAATTGATTATATTGGTTATGCGTATTAGTAACGGACGTTGAGAAGTTGAGATCGTGGTTGTTGTCCTGGGTTTTGCCAGGCTACACCATCGTTCGTGGTAGGAGAATAGAGAAGTACTTACCCCCGTTCCATAGTTATGTGTTGAGCATGAGTTCTTTGATGAAGTTGTTGTCTTCCTTGAGCTTGTATTTGGTCTTCTGTTTGTAGTTTCTTGCTGTTGATGAACTTCCTTTGATTGGTGGTTATAGTGAAGTGGGCAAGTTTCAATTGATCTCTATTTGTTCTTTGAAGCAAGTATTGTTCTTTCAACTAGTGTGATATTTCAGCTACTTGTGAATGTTGTTAGTTTGCAAGATTGATCTTTTCACGGAAGTTCTGTTTTTATTCCCTATTGGAAATCGTAACTCATTTGTTCGGTTGGTATTTGGGCAATGGAAGGTTTCTTTTGCAAGTTCTTTATTATGTGGAAGCTTTGACCTTGCGTATTTCTTTTGGATTAATTCAAGATTGAAGTGTAGTACCTCTCTTTTATGAAAGAGTATGATAAAACCCTTTATTGTCATGCTAAACTAAGAGGTTTTAATTCAATGAATTAATTGATATGGTATGTGTTATCAAGTTAGGACATTAGCGTGGTGCAAACCAACGATTCTTAGCTAATATCTTTAGAGATGAAGTTGATTAATTTCAAGTTGTCCTATAGTAGTTTCTTGAACATTGTTGAATAAGAATTTGTCTATACATGTTTGGGACTCATGGGGTTAATTACGGGTGTGTTAGGCTATTGCCTCGGTAACTATTAATCTTGACTTTGTCTTCTATTCAAATATATGATGATTTTGTACAAATGCTAGATTCGCCTGTTTTTGCCATGCTAAATTATTGTTATATGTATGAAGAAATGGATGATGGTTGTTGTAGTGACTTACAAAACCTTGTCTTATAAATATTCCATTGTTGAAGTTTAAAGATATTTCATTCTAATTTCTGAACAGAGGTAGGACTATGAATGCTTCCATGATTAGATAATCATCGGTTGTTAGTATTAACTAGAAGATCACCCGTGCCATATGGCACGGGTCGTAATGGATTGGTAGTGCTTGGAAACTGAGTTATATTAGATAGATCATATAGGATTACTATTGCTGAAAGGTTGGCTACTGTAGAAAAGGGCAAAAAAAAATGTGATTTTCAGTGTGGCGTTAGGAAAAGCAGGTATTTAAATAGGTAATACAAATAGTAATGTAGAGTTAATGTGTAAATTAAATGACGGCATCAATGACACTGTAGCATCAGGTGTTCCGAGAATAGCGATATATATATGGTAAAGCTTGGGGAAGATATTGATTAGTCAATAGACGTGACACCTGTGTTAAACAACTGATGGGAAATAAAAGCGTATTTCTATTACATGACAGATATAACAGCTACGATATTTAAGTCTAGTTGGTGTAGAATTCTATGTCTGCGCATAATCCATATAACGGAAATCTGGTAGGACTTTCATAGGAATTTTATGTATTCCAGAATACATGTAGCACAAAAGCTACTGTGCAAGCACACGAATAACGGTTGAATATAAGATTAGGTAAAAAAGAAGCCTTGATGTTACCTAAAAGTAGTATTAATTTGAGAGATGGCTCGAGAAGTTGCAAAGGCAAGAAGGTAATTGTTGTAGGAACAAAATTTAGTCGAGAAAAACACAAGGCACTAAAATAGTGTATCATATGTAGAATAAATGTGCATGTCTCCAGGAGTAGCCAGCATAGTAGACATTTATATATTGGGTACAAAAAACAAAGTGCAAGTAGGGGATCATCAAACAACGGGACTGCACACCGTGAGGCAAGTGAGGTTACAGGAACTAACAAAATCAAATGAGCCTCTACTCATGTCTAGCACAGGAAAACTTCATGAGGGAACTATAATAGCGTAAATATACATCGATTCAAGACAAACTTGAGGCAAAAATCTATCGATTCAAGACAAACCTGAGGCAAAAATCTGAAACTGTAATAACGAAGCAGTGCGTTTTGAATCCAAGAACTTACCACTACAATCTGCGACGGGCGCAGGTTAAGCAAAGTGCACGTTAGTGACTGTGGTCCATACAACCTAATATTTGCCATATCTGAAGGTAATGCTCTGAACTAACTTTTTAGATCATTTCATTGCCCCTGGAAATGGAAGCAGATATATAGTAAGATAATAAAATGAGAAGAACAAATGTAGGAATCAGCCCAAGCTAAAAACATAGCACACATAACTCTATTTTGCTCAAACAATCTTAAAATGTAGGCAAGATTAAGCAACCAAGATGCACACTGCAACTCAAGAGATATAAATACCAATAATGAAATCATGTGATTTGTAGATGCAAGTCTTTATCTAGGACTCATGATGAAAGGATTTTTCTTTGGCTCCTTATGTATGCATCTATGTGAACCTACAAAACGTAGCACAAGCGGGCAAAAGGAATGATCTGAATATTCGCCTAAAGCGTGATCATGGTGAGAGAATCAAAAACATCGTTAGCGACAAATACAAAGACATCGGTGACGTGGCCAGCGCAACTCTCCTCCACCCATGGGAACCTTTTATATTTGTAATTAACTAAATATCACACATTCATGGTAAAAGATAGCAGGTTTAGAATGATCAACAATATTTGAGTATTCAGGCATAATCTGCAATATATTCAAGGACTTCCTCATGTCACCATTGCTTAACCACACCAAGGCTGTCAAGCCACCCTCATCTACATCAAGCCTGCAAGAAGACGCAAAAACAATAAAAACTTCTAAAGGCCTAATACAATTAGTAAAAAAATTCAAGTATAGAAACCTAGAAACCTAATGACAGTTCTAGATTTCTAATGTAATCTTGCAAGAAAAATAAGTGCTCACCGCTCAGATTTGATTATATGTTGAAGACGCTCTCTAACATGAGTGCCATCAAGTGGAGCAAATCTAAACCTAGTGCACCTTGATTGTAGTGCTGGGATGATTTTGTTGACATGGATGCATATGAGTGCAAACCTTCTGCTCCTTGTATGCTTCTCAATGACTATGTGGAGGGGCTGACTAAATAGATTCAAGAAGAAAACAATATTACAGTGGGTAAAAAGGAAACATTGAACAATATTGCAACCCACGCCAAATGGCGTGGCATTGGCTATTGTCTGTGGGTGGCCAGGTTCTAACCGAGCTTATTTATTGTTGAACATTAGGATTCGACATGTTATAGCGCATAAGACAAACATTCACAAAAAAAATATGCATATAATAAATATCAAAAGAGCATAACTAATAGAGTAGGTCTTATATGCTGCAACGGACAACATAGTAGAAAATAATGAGGAATGTAACCATGATGAGCTTGCCATTTAACTGCCACAAATTCCACATAAAGGAATAAATTTAGCTTTTTTGATACAGACATCATTGGTCAATATGAAAATTAGACTTGTTATATAAAATTGGCATTCATAGAACCATAATATCGAATCTATAGCAATTAGGACCATAAAAGAAAGCCGTGTCAACAAATGTGTCTTTCAATTGCTTAGTATGGCAAATAATGTATGGAACCAAGCAAAGTACTCAATTGTTATAAACAAAAAGAAAAACTAAGTCATTACGAGAACATGGCATGATGTAGAGCTAAACTATATTATGTGGCATCTCAACGCATTGATTGTCGCAGAAAATAAAGATCATAAAAATTTGTAATAGTAACCTCGTAAAGATCGATTCCTAATGTAAACATACTAAGCGATGGGAGACAATTATTGAACAAAAGTATTTACAATACTAAATTGTCCGTCACGATCTCTACAGATGAAAGTATCGTTTACATGATTTGCACGGCATGTTAGATGAAAATACTCTTGGGCTGGTTTGTTTGCCTTTGACCTTATCTTAAAGGAGCAAAACTACTCTTTTTTGTACAAAAAAAGTAGCATGAGTGTTCGAACTTCGAAAGGTTGTTTAATGAGAGATCATAACAATAAAGTGTAAAACTAATCTTGTATTGTTGGATGATACTATTAACATTTTAGTGCAAAAATCATCCAAAAGAAGTATGGAAGCATAATTCACTAGGCTTCATACTAATCATGTAAAATTTTCCCTAGATCGATCGCTAAACAAATAAGCCTATTTATTTATTTCTCTATGGTGCGTAAATGGCATATTCACGCGAATCATGTCGAGGCTTAAAAATTATTGGAGTTCATATTAATAGAATCCCATAGTCTCAATACTCGACTCTAAATGTTCACTAGATTTTTTGGGGTGTGAATGCACCTACAATTGAATGTATGGCATTCTTAGGGTACCCAATACTTGACTCTTTCTAATTAATTATATGAATTACATTTTGTGGCTTTCGAGCGATTTGAGTACCGCACAACAAAAGGTTGGAACTTTTCGACCAAACTTCACGATGGCGATCAATGACATCGCTTGCACACGGTCAACGATATAGATAAATGAAACATTTCGATTAACTTCCCCATAGCAGCATTCAATCATCAACAATATTTGAGACGAACGTCAAGAGGCCAATCGACATCCCGAACGCAGAAACCGCACAAGAATACTCGGATCACCAAGAATAAGAAGCAAGAAAAAAAGAGTCGACCCTACCTTGTTCTTGCAGTAGTATGTAACCTTGCTCCACCACCAATGAGTATGCATAATTCAAATCCGATCACCAATAGAAAAAGTAATAGCAAACCTACTTGTTTTACTAAACTTTTCTCCGTAAAAGAGAGAACCCTCTAATATGATATCTTTTACACCAACATGCTGGATTTCCACAACCACTTCTATGTCATTTGTCATAGCCGCACGATGAACTTGTGTTATCTATTACGAAATGTTCACGAAGGCTCACATGAGCATACTATGAATTTCCATCGATGAACCTCGTTTTTCAAACACCACGTAACTTCTTGATGCAACGGTGTAAGAGGGTCCAGAAAAAATAGCAAATAGATCATTCATAGGTTTCCCAAGTGATTTCTTTATGGTTACACGAACTCGCACACGAGAGACAGAGATCAAGATAAAGATAAATTACAGATCTGACTAGTCTATACATTGTTAATCATTAAGCGAATTCTAGTTACACAAACCGTGAGAAGGGGTGTAGAGAGGCAATGACCAACCAATGATATCTCGCTTGTGTGGTGATGATGGCGAGGTCGGGTCGGCGAGGAGGCGGGTGGACGCAGAACGAATGTCGATCGGGATGAAATGGAGAGGCGAGGGGGGGAAGCTAACGCGTCGAGCGGGCGCACTGGGAGGACGACGTGGCAACGCAATTGGGTAGGACGGGCGGCAATATAGTCGGGGAGGAGGGCCGTGGTGTACACCGCCCGCCGAGGCCCGCCACCAAGCGAGGAGGATGGAGTACGATCTTGGCGGGGTAGGGAGAGGTAAGGCGTCGGGTGGAGAGGACGGACGCAGAGAAGGGAGAGGAGGGAACGGGAGGCGGAGAGGGAGAGGGCGCGTTCAGGTGGTCTTTGGAGGAGGGTGGCGGAGGCATGGACGGGAGGCGAAGGGGAAGAAGTAAAGGAAGAAGATGGAGGCAGATCGAGGATGGAGCGTCTGGCGGGTGAGGGATCTCGAGGGGGCAGCAGGGTGGAAGGGAAGATGATGGAGGAGCAGCGGTGGCTAGCGAGGGAGTTGGAGCAAGCGGCGTCGGAGGGAGAGGGAGGAAAGCATCTAGGGAGGAGAGGCGCGGGTCGCGCGGAGAGAGGAGATGGGAGAAGCGTGATGGAGCAGGTCTAGGGCTCGCCACGCCGTGGCTCATGTGAGTTCACGATGCAGCAACGTGGGCGCGCTCCACGGCCATTCCCAAGCGCACGAGGCGAGATCGTGCGGTCACGAGCCGAGCACGCGCGATCGGACGGACGCTATTTTATCAGTGACGTGGCCAGCGCGGTTGAAGGCCCTTTCTTTGGGGAATTAAGTTTAGTAATTGTTAGAGTGCTATTAGTGTGTGCTTTACTAGCATTGAGCATCAGTAAGGGTATATGAGCGAAATCTAATAAGTGATTTAATCTGGTGGGTCTTATGAGTTTGTCTTGTTCTAGAGTGAGCTTGTTAAAAAGAGGTTTGCTTCAGCTTTGTGGCTTTCGCACTAGATTTCTTTTCTAGAATGAGTTGTTATTACAATCTTATATGGTGATGGAAATTCTATGACATGATTTGTTGTGTTCCTTTTGGAACATTTATTGATGTGATGGTAAGGTATAATGAATGTTACCAAGAATATATGTTATTGATGTTAATAAAATGTTCAGTAATGTGAGGGTGATGTTGATTCGTTTATGGAGAAACAATTTTGATCGTCTTTCGTGATATCTCTTAAATGAAAACATTTCAAAAGTTGCATTCATGATCTCTTGGTGTTCAATAATTATGTGGTAGTTGAATTTTTGTCGAGTAAAGCGTCATGTTGCAAAGCTCTATTGATTCTTGAGTGATTCAAGTGATTTGATCTTGAATCACTCGTTTGTTCCTATTCTTGTGAGGCTTGTGCCTCAATTGTGGTCCTCCCTTATGTATTATGCGTTCATTGCCTAATCGATTTTTTCCTCGGTCCTATGTTCACTACGAGTGGTGAATGTTTTTTCTAGATGGTGAAAAACTGTTTTCATTTGCCTTTTCTTTTGAGAAGGAATTAACCTATTTGTTTCACATGGGTCTTTCGAAGTGTTTATTAATTGTTGTTGTGCGACCTTGGGTTATGAGCTATTTGAGGAGCATTAGAGGATGAATTGATTTCGTGTATAATTCTTGGAGAGAATCTTAGTTATACCTAATGGTTGCCTTTGGGCTAAATTAATTGCATTGTTGCAACTATTAGAACCTATAGTGATTTGTGGACCAAGATTCTTTGTTCATTTTGTGGTGTAGCGTAACGAGGGAGAGATTAACAAGGTAATCTAATCGTTAAAGCAATTTATGAGATAGTAGAGATTGTTGGATTATTTGTCAAGTATGGCTTGGTCTCAATGAGTAACTCTTTCGGAGTTAGAATCTTTCAAAAGATAATTTGGTTAAGAGTATAATTGTCTATTGACCTTATTGGTCGAGTATGGTTAGGTTGTGGGAGTTTATTCATCGAATCTGGTGATTTCCCTACCCTTTTATACCAGAAGTTCATTCTAGAGGTCCTAAAGGTTAAATTTTTGGGCTTCGCCTTTTATATGCTGGGACTTTGGTCGCACAGGGTTTTTGTGTAGCGAAAGTATATTAAGGGTGGATTTCGGATTGTGGGATGATTATTGATAGGACCCTTTTGATGTAGTACCTGAGAATACGTGATGTCAACTATGATTTGGTTATTATTAAAGGATTGAGGTGACATGATTGAATGTGAGATCTATTTTGAGATACATTGGGGGTCATTCGTCAAAGTAATTCCGTCAGTAGAGGAGTTGGTAAGAATAAGTCTTCTGGAGTCAAGAGAGCCTCCCTTTAAGCGGGTGGTTGATGTATTCGTTTGAGCTTGGCGTTGAGGCTACCAATTTAAGAAAACGAGTTAGTGTCATATGATGAATTTGAAATTCATAATTTGAGAGAAGTTCTATTCCTAAAAGAGAAACTGAGAAAAAGAATGTTTCCTCGGGTAGTGAAGCGTTTTCTTTATTCTCGCTTGAGCTTTGTGCTGTTGACCGATGTCTTCCGCAGTTTGAGTTGGCACTGTGTTGGCATTTTGATTCTTTCCAATTCAGACAAACCAAAAGAAGTATTTGGTTTGGGCATTCGAGTGATTTCTCCTTTGGCTTTCGTGTTCATTCATAAACTGCCTTTAGAAAGTGGAATTGTTTTCGTGATGAATTGTCAAATTTGGATTTGACCCTTTTGTTGGAGAGTTGGCATTGCGTGGTTGCGATGAGAAGTCTTTATTTTAAGTTGGATTCTCTTTTTAAAACAGTTGTTTAAAAACAAGTTCCGTTGTGCATTATTAAGATGAAGAAACCGATTGAGTAGTGGGACAAGAGTTCCATGTGTGTGGTGCATGTTTGTGCTTTTGGTACCAAAGGAAAGTTGGCCGAGGTACATTAGTTTGTTTTCGATTCTTGAGGATTAGGAAGCGGGCGTATCGCTATGGCCGTCTCGGGTCCATCTGCTGTGGTGCGTAATGTCCGGTATGTTCGTCTTGAGTGAGTACCCAGCGATTCAAACTTGGGATTTCGATTAGAGCCGTTAACAATGAGTAGGACCTTATCTTTGAGTCCTGCATGTTAAGAGAACCTGTGGGGGTCGAGACGAGTGTTGAGGTGTAAGCCGCTGGTATCCATCATTTGTGATGTGGTTCCATATGTCCGAGAGGAAAGCGACATGGAAGCAAGGGTCTGCATCTTGAAAGCAATATCCGAGTCGGTTCACGACTAGTATGTGTAATTTGTTGTTTCATTTCAGTGGCAGTTGTTCTTCTGTTTATTTCGACGGTTAGAATTCGAGGTCGAATTCTGTTTAAGGGGGGTAGAATGTAATATCCCGTTCAAAAATAAAACATATAAGTTACTAGTATTAGAATTAAATATAATTAGAAAGGGAAAATTCAGAATTTTGGAGGAGTTTTAGAACTCGGGCCTTTGGCCCATAGCTCTTTGGGCCCATGTGGGGGGGGGGAACTAAACCCTAACACTTAAGTACTGTAGCACGGTACTGTAGCACCGCCGTCACTGTAGCATGGCACTACAGTAGCACGCCCCTCCCCTCTGGTGCTTCTCCATTGTTACCAGCCATAAGGAAGAGGAAGGAGAGGGAAGAGGAGAGGAGAGGAAGAAGAAGAAGGTGGGGTTGATCTTCGCGAGGGCTTTGCGAAGGTTTCAGCAGCATCTCGCGTCGTTCTTGTGGGTACATTCATGATCCCAATTAGTTTTGATAGATAATTCGTATGCGATTCATATTCATTAGCTGTTCTGAGATTTCTGTAATAGATCGGTTGAATCTGTCTTTTTGTTGACACGCGGTTTTTGGTTAGATCCGAGCAGATTCATGGATTAGTGTCTCCTGAAGATAGATGCGAATTTTCGTTATCTTTCCAGAAAGTGCTAATTCATAATTTTTGGATAAACGGTTAATTAGTTCTGAATTTTGCAAGACAGGATGCTAAATCAGTCTCAGGATTTGTGCAGCGAACATAGATCTGTAAATTTGATATGGGAGACGGCCGAATTGGGTCAGTTGGTCTCCTTGAGAGTTGTAGGTATTTTCATTGTGATTCCAGAAAGTTAAATTTTATGATGTTTGGATTTCTAGATCAAAAGTTATGAATTTTAGTAGCTCAGGCTGTAATCTGCATCTCTATTGTGGACAGAAGAGTTTTACTTGACTATTTACAACATTTGTTGCATAATAGAAATATTTGAAATAATTTTATTGAAATACCTGGTTTCCTTTAGTTTCCAGAAAGTATTAGAACAATGTGTTTGGTTGAGCCAAACAAAAGTTATGAAATTCACAAGTTAGTAGTACCGGAGATGGCAGATCGGTCTTCGGGATTAAAAACAAAGACTTAGATGAACTAGTTTGATCTTTCGGTCACCTGAGAAGTTATATCTAGGCTTGTGTAGGTTCTAGAAAAATTGGATTCATGGCTTTTGGAGTTTTGACTCAAAAGTTAAGAATTTTTCCTTAACAGCTGTTCGTTTGGACAGATTTGAGAATTTGAGAGAGTTTTGATTAATTGTTGGGATTGCGATTAGGGACGCTTGTTCTCTTTCTGTTTCATTGCATTGTTGTACACTTTTGGTTGGTGTACTTAGTATATTGTTTTACGGCTGCCAGGTGGTGGTGAACCCCAGAGCTAGAGCTTTCTATCGTTGACTTCTGAATCACGGTTGAGGCAAGTACAATTGATTTGTCTTATTTGTTGTTTGTTCCACTTGATTGATGAATACGAAATGGGTAATTTCGGTATTCCTTGTTTCCCTTCATAGTGGATATACCATGATTCTTCAATAATAAGACTACGTTCCTTACATTCATTCGTTCCTTCGCTCCTGTTCACCCACGGGAGTGGGTAGAGAAGTCCCATTACTCCAATATGGGCAAGTACATTGTGTAATGTACTACTGTCGATTGTTCATAATGTTTTAAGTTCATGCCATGACTGAGTACTATGGTATGTGAGTAGGTTTCGTTGACTTCTACTTCGTTTCATGTATGTGAATCATGCTTCTTGAGTTTTCTTCTTACAAATTCATATATATTCATTCATCCATTCATTCATGGTTCATGATTCACCCAGGGGTGGGATGTAAAGACCCATCAATTCCAAGATGGGCACGTAAGACCCACCATTCCAATGTGGGCGTTTGGGACACCGATGAAACGTTCTTCATACGGGACTTGGATCCCCGCATTTTGTTAAATGCGGGCTTAGGTGAACACCGACGGGTGTGTCACCAGCTATACCGGTATATGCATGTGTGTAGTCCCTTCATTTCATTCAATTCATTCATTCCATTCATTCAAATATTTGTTATGTGGTTTATTCATATTCTTTAATAATGTTGTCATGATCATGGTTGTTGTATGTCCCATTTATTTTCTGTACTTGCTGAGTCTTGGACTCATTGTTGCGTTGTTTGTTTTTTTTAGGTGATCATTGATGTTGGCTCTATTGGGAGGGAGTAGACACGCGGTACTCATTCGCTTCACCTTAATCAACTCTAAGATTACAATTTAGTTCTATTTTTCATTCGTTAATGATGAACTGTAATAATTAAATTTAGATGTGGTTGATAACCCTCTCTATGTTCTGGTTGATTAAGTATTGCTTGTGATCTTCGATCACCCTTCGTTATACTTGCTTGAATTCAGAATATTTTCATGCCATGGTTCTATTAAATAGTGATCTCTTTATGTCATTAGATGATATTATTCAATTCTTACGCATTATGGTTGTATGTTGGATGAATTAGGTGACATCTTGGCTTCCGAATAGCGTGGTGTTACAGTTAGTATCGAGCGGGCTTTAGGTGCGTGGTAATTAAGTTATTAAAATAACACACCTTTGTGTATGATGGGTGGGGTTTGGGTAATCCATTGCATCCGCATTTCTAGTGGTATGTTTCAACATGTTGAACTATTCTTGAATTGCTTTTGTACTATCATTTTTATTGTTAATCTATGATTTGCTATGATCTTCTATATCTATAAATTTATTCTATGATTACTATGAGATGACCTTATATTCATAATTGATTATATTGGTTATGCGTATTAGTAACGGACGTTGAGAAGTTGAGATCGTGGTTGTTGTCCTGGGTTTTGCCAGGCTACACCATCGTTCGTGGTAGGAGAATAGAGAAGTACTTACCCCCGTTCCATAGTTATGTGTTGAGCATGAGTTCTTTGATGAAGTTGTTGTCTTCCTTGAGCTTGTATTTGGTCTTCTGTTTGTAGTTTCTTGTTGTTGATGAACTTCCTTTGATTGGTGGTTATAGTGAAGTGGGCAAGTTTCAATTGATCTCTATTTGTTCTTTGAAGCAAGTATTGTTCTTTCAACTAGTGTGATATTTCAGCTACTTGTGAATGTTGTTAGTTTGCAAGATTGATCTTTTCACGGAAGTTCTGTTTTTATTCCCTATTGGAAATCGTAACTCATTTGTTCGGTTGGTATTTGGGCAATGGAAGGTTTCTTTTGCAAGTTCTTTATTATGTGGAAGCTTTGACCTTGCGTATTTCTTTTGGATTAATTCGAAGATTGAAGTGTAGTACCTCTCTTTTATGAAAGAGTATGATAAAACCCTTTATTGTCATGCTAAACTAAGAGGTTTTAATTAAATGAATTAATTGATATGGTATGTGTTATCAAGTTGGGACATTAGCGTGGTGCAAACCAACGATTCTTAGCTAATATCTTTAGAGATGAAGTTGATTAATTTCAAGTTGTCCTGTAGTAGTTTCTTGAACATTGTTGAATAAGAATTTGTCTATACATGTTTTTGGGCCAGGGTGTTACAGATGGTATCAGAGCATCAACCTTCGCTGCACGGGCGCGTGCGGGACAGGGGCGCGGGCATATGGCGCATGCGCGTGTGGTCCCGGAGTGGACACACGGCATGGCATATGTGCAAGCTTTGGGACGCACGGACGTACCGAGGGGTGGTTACAGGCATTTGCCACGTATGCGGTGTCGCCGCGTCGGCCCTTAAGGGGTGAATGTAATACCTCGGCCTACTCAGATCGTGCCCATGTGGCCCATGAGGAGTTGTGTGATGGGATTAGTCCCACATTGCTTGTCTAAAGTGAGTTGTACTAGTATATAATGCCTATTGGGTCCAAACATAGCACCTCCGGGTTAACCTTTTTACACGGCGAGGACGAAAGTGTAAGTGGGGTGCTATGTGTGTGGTCCATACGGTGAAATTTGGGCATTGAGCGGATTTTGGGCCAGGGTGTTACACCATGTCTTTGTGCTCGTTGATGTATGGAGACACTTGGGTCATGTGTTGCAAGACCGTGAAATGGGCTTGAGCGTACGTATCCAGATCGGGAGTGATTGCTTTCATTCCGATGGTACCGATACCCTCCAGTCTCCCCTCATGACAAGATAGAGGCACACCTATCATTTCCATCTAAGCCATGTAGTCGACGCAGAACTCAATGACCTCTTTGGTTATATTACCTTCGATGATGCTGCCCTCCGGCCGAGATCGATTTTATACGTAGAACTTGAGAATTCCCATGTACCTCTCGAACGAGTACATATGACGTAGGAACACAGGGTCGCATATCTTTATCTCTTTCACAAGGTGAACAACGAGATGGACCATGATATCAAAAAATGACAGAGGAAAATACATCTCAAGATGACATAGAGTTGTCACCACTATCGGACCCGGGAGTAACCCCCCAAATCCTCTATGCATTTTTGAACTAGTCCCATGATCAGTAGCTAGTTCACACAGTAAACAGATATGGTAACATCCATAAATCGCATAACTTTATTAATAATCAACAGAGTTATTTACAAGAAAGTCTTACAAGCCAACAATAAAGAACACAGCGGAAGACGAAGAAGTAGTAGAGTCTAGCTGATCTGCCATAGGCAATCGACTAGGGAAGCGGCCTAGTCGTCGAGATCCACATCGAAAGCGAAGTCCTCCTCTAAAATTTATTTGCATCAAGCAAGGATGAGCACAACTTCCGTGCTCGCAAGTTACACCAAATAAAAGAGTTAATGCATGAAAGGATATATCAAAGGATGGCTTATTGGCTGAGTTTGCATAAAGCAATGTTTTCTTTAAATATTTGTACTAAGTTCCAAAGCAGTTACTCTATAACTATAATTCATTTTATAAATTCTCAAGTTTTATAATCAGATAACATTCACACATGATTGGTGAAGGATACCCTCCTATCACATGGCTTCCTGCCCACTCTCCCACTTGCATAAACTATTTGATAAAGTCTTTTTAAAACAAAATTAAAGTCTAACTTTGAGTGGCTTTGCTAAGCATGTCCATGACCGTGGACACAACTATTCAAATAGTTCTTAACACTCTACAGAGGAGGTACAACTTTACCCACAAGACATGAATTCTCTAGTTTATTTGGCATCTGTCGATACCACTGCTCACTACCTTAGGTAAGCAGTCTAGAGCACGTGTCAAGGATTTTACAATGTGTCATTCCACCGTAGTCCTGCCTCGCTAAGGATTTATCCCCTCTGGATAGAAACCTGCCGGGTTCGAGCCCCCTCTTGCGTTAGGTGGGAATACATAAAAGTAGGTCATAAGAGACACCCACGCAACTGGATGGCACGACTACGGTGAAACATTGTAAATTAGTTAGCCAGGTCCTACCCACACAGTACATATGGTAGTACGATGTGGCTTAGCAAGATACGGCTCGAAGACCGGTCCTTAATTGACTTGGGCGACTTTCAAAACAACCCTGGGCCTCAACCTTGACCAGGTTGAGCTTGTGCATCAACATGCACCATCCATACAACCATTTCGCCCAAGTACAAACCATCATTTTATTTTATTTTTCAAAGTCATTTATAAACTTCCATAACACACCAATGATATGGATACAATCATTTGATTTTTGGCTGAAATTCCCCAAATCAAACATTTTTGGTTTAAGCATGTCTTTGCATAATATTTTCAAATGGTCCTAGTTCATACTATCATATCAACTAGGTTTTATCTAGGGTGACAATTTATTCGATTCAAATATCAACATTGGCCATACAAAGGATTTAGGCATATCCATAAATTTAAAACAGGAATTTAAATTACTGAATATAAATAAGCATACAGTAATAATTTAAAACAGAATTTAAATAATTTGAAATAATAGGTTCAAATATGATCAAAGATGTAACTTGCCTTGCTCAATTTGTTGTTCTCAAACGGCGTTGAAATCTGACTTTCCGAAGTCGTCGAAATCTATACGCGAAAATAAGCCAAATTCAAACAAAATTAAAATGAAGATTCAAATGAACTCCAAATTAAATAATTTTTGTTTAGTTATCTAGATCTTGCCTTTATAAGAATTTATAAATTTGAATCCATGAAATCGGAGTTCATATGAAGGAGAACGAACTCCGAGAAGTTTAAACCCTGAAGAAAACCCTTAAAAGGAATTTCTAGATTTTCTGGATTTAAATTCCTAAAGGAAAATCGACTTATGATGTAAGCATGACGTTAGCGACAGGATTTACATTTCGGTTGACTTAATTTCCAATGGAAAAAGAGGAAAAATGCCACGTGTGCGCCACGTGGGCGGACACATCAGCTTAGGGCTGAGTTGGCGATGACGTGGCAGCCACATGGTGGTGCCACGTCAGCTACAAACCGATGGTGGCTTGGCCGTGAGCTCACTGGCGCTACGCGCCGCGGCGAGCTCCTGCGAGGGGCTCATCATGAAGAGGAGGAGGTGGGGAACACGGTGCTCACCAAGGTGGCGGAAGGGCATGAAGCGGTGGCCGCCGGCGAGGTGAAATGCGGTGGCGAAGTCATGCTCTTGGAGGAGCGGTAGCTCGGGCGGCGCTCCAGCGAGGGCGAGGCGCGCACTAGGTAGCGCGTCATGCGGCAAAGTCGGTGATGGTGACAAGGGTGGCGAAGAGACAATACCGGCGGCGCAATCGTCGGTGGAAGAAGTTGCGGTCGGCGGTGAAGAATCGAGGATTCCGGCGATTACAAAGGGGGAAAGGAGAAGTGAGTGAGGGATTCGGGATGAGGGACGAAAGGGGCACCTCTGCTCCCTTTTATAGGGGTGGAGGTGGCCGGGAGGAGGAGATCGGGCACACAGTGATCTCGGCGGTGATGGCGGAAACCCGGCGAAACCGTGCACGATGAAGGGGGAAGATGGCCGGAATGGGCGCAGATTAGGGGTTATCAATGTGCACGTGTGCGCGGAAAAAGGAGGAGTGATTGGCGGCGATTGCGGAGCTCCCGTGTGCGGCAATGGCGGGCGCGTTGGCTTGGCCACGCAGGGAAGAAGGCAATGGGGAAGAAGGAGGCGCGGGCCCACGCGTCGATGAGGGGGCGGCAACTGGTGGGTGGGGCCGAGTGCGAGTGAGAGAGGGTGAGGCGTGGGTGTGTGTCGACCGTTGGATCTTGAACCAATGGTTGAGAGCGGGCCGCTCGGCTGGGCCGAAAGCGCGGGGAAAGATGGGGAGCGGGCTAGTGCGGATGGGACGAAATGGGCCGGAAAGGTTTCCGCCCAAACAGTAAAGAGGAAATTCAATTGATTTAAGATTTTAAATAATTCGATTAGTTCATTTAAGCTTTATAAAATAGCAAATAAAATCCAAAAATTCTAGAAAAATTCACAGAAACTCCTAGAGTTATTTTGGTCTTAAATAAAATATTTCCAACTTAAAATCAGTATTAGTTTTCGCACATAATTTATTTTGGCTTTAAAATAATTAGGAAAAAGCTTTTTAAATTCCAGAAAATTCCAGAAATTAATTAAAATTTTATTTTTCAATTTAAATCCAATAAAACTTCAAAGACTTCAATAAATTTTATTTTTGACTTTTAAAACTTCAGAAATTCAAGAAAAGTTTAAAACTTCGAAATTCAAGAAAAGCAATCAAACTCTTTCAAATTTCAAAAAATCCAATAAAATAATAACTTTATTTATTTTTATTTTGGTAACAGCACTTTGGGATGTTACAAACTACCCCCTTAAAAGGAATCTCGTCCCTGAGATTCGGAGAGGCTAGAAAGAAAGTAGACGAATATAGGATAAATGAATTGAGATATAGAGAGAGTCTATATTCAAGTTGGCTTCTTGTCTAGGGTCTTGAGTTGTTCGAAATTTTGAGGTATTAATTCGTCCTTCAAGTCCTAGGTGCATCGATAGGTTAGAAGTGCAATAGATTGTTAGACGAGAGCGAAAAGCAAAGGATGAGAAAGAAAGCTATGAGGAGAGAAGTCTACCCATTTAAAGAAAACGTTGTACACAAGATCAAAAGATCTACATATGACGTACCAAAAGAAAACATACCATACAAATTAAGAAACATTACAATGTTCTACTTGATCGATAATCGTAAATTGGTGAAACGACTTAGTACGCAGAATGAGTCATAGCAAAACTTAGACTATATGGCTTGGCTAACATCGCATGTTTTGCTCGCGGTCTTTGATGATTCTTGCATGACGATGCTCTCTTAGTAACTTCATGTCTTGTAGTCTTGAACGTAATATTTAAGAAGCGTGTTGACCATCTATAGAAATTTTTTCAAGAGAAAGAGGATCCATTTAACATTATAAAATGGTGAAAAAAAGAATTAGGTAAGAAAGAATTGCTATGAAGAAGCTAAGGATAGATAGATGACTAAGATGAGGAGAGAACAATTTATTTTTCTTGTTATAAAATAAGTTTTGAAGTTTTTCAACTAACAACCATTCTAACTAGGTCACGACCTACAGTCGATATGGCTCTGATACCACTTCTGTCGGACCCAGGAGTAACCCCCCAAATCCTCTGTGCATTTGTCATCAAAAGCACGGTCCACATCTGGCATATTGTTGACTTCTTCGGTAACGTCGTTATTATTACCTTCCTGTATAATCTGCTCTTCACCGTGACTGGTCCAACATATATACCCCTTTTTCAAACCCCTTCGAATCAAGTGTGCTTCGATCTGCGCTGGGTTGCTAAACATCTTCAGATTATTGCAATCAATGCATGGACAATACATAAATTTTATCCCCTTTTTCAATATATCCTGCTCGGCAGCTCTTCTAAAAGTAGACGCACCATTAATGTACTCTTTACTTACACGGTTCTCACTGTACATCCAGCTTTGGTCCATTTACGCTATGCAAATAACAAATTAGTGTTAAATTAAATTAATGCACGCTGACGAAAATTGTTGACTAGTCAAATTATCTAGATATACCTTTATTCAAAAGTAATTTGGATCCTCTATTGAGCCCGAATTAGCTTGTTAGGCCCAGGTGTAATATCCCATTTTATTAAATGAGTATTTAATGAATTAAAAAATGATTAATAATATGAATTTATGGGGAAAGCAAGGGAAATAGTTATGGGCCTTCAGCCCATACCCAAGAAGTGGGATGGCCACCAACAAAAGGAGGAGGGGGAGGGGAAACCCTAGGGCTGGTACTGTAGCACGTCGTGCTATAGTAGCGCCACCACTGCTATAGTGCCTCTATGAATAGTAGCCACCCCGCCTCCTTGTGCTGTCTCCTTGGGGTGCTGCTGGCCAAGAAGAAGAAAGGAGGGAGGAACCCCCTTGGGTGCTGCCGGCCAAGGAAGAGAGGGAGAAGGAAGGGGAGAGTGGATTCTCGTGGGAAGTTCAGTGGATTTCAGTGAGTTCTTGTGGGTCTTCAAGGGTAATCTCGAGTCCTAATGGTTTAATTCAATCATTCTCTATGGATCGATGTCATAAATAGAATCGTTATTCCTGCTGTGATTAGAATCAGATTTCTGTATCTTGTTGCTCGTCAGTTTTCATGTAGATCGATTATGAATTGGAGTATTTCATCTCCTAGATATTTGTAGGGTTTGTTTTCAGATTTCCATAGGTTCAAAGATCAACCAATTCGGAGTTGTGGTCTAGAAGTTACGTTGATTTCATTACTGCTGTCCAGATTTCTGACGAATATTAGCAGTCGGTTTGTTTATTAAAATAAGATTATGTTAATGGTAGATTCAGGGATTTCAACCAACACAATTGTCATAGGAGATTTCCTAAGCTTTCCATATTGTTAAAAATCTTAAAATTTGGTTCATCCATTCGAAAGTTATGAATTTTCTTATACTGTTGTATAGTCTGTCTGTCAGATTATAGTTCTAGATGTTCATCTGATGATTAGACTCAGTAGTTTGCATAATTAGAGATTTTCGCGAACTAGGTTATTATAGAGGATTTCGTTATATTTCTAGAGAGTCTGAGATCACACCTTTTCGAGTTTTAGAGCGAAAGTTATGAAGTTTTTAGTGCTGCTGTCCAGTATACCTTTCTACTAGAATGTCGTTTAACTTGAGTTTTAGAGCGAAAGTTAAGAAGGCTAGGACTTGGGTCAAAGGAAAGGGCAAGAAAGTTTCGGATGGGATCCAAACTAACAAGCCTAAACCCAAGACTAAGTCTGGCCCGACTCAAGAGAATGAATGCTTTTACTGCAAGGAACCAGGACATTGGAAAAGGAACTGCAAGAAATACCTGGCTGATTTGAAAAAGAATGGTGGGACTAAACCTTCCACTTCAGGTATTAATGTTATAGATATTTTTCTTGCTGATTCTTCTATTAACTCATGGGTATTTGATACCGGGTCGGTTGCTCATATTTGCAATTCGATGCAGAGTCTAACAAAGGATAGGAGAATTGCAAGAGGCGAGATGGATCTTCGCGTCGGGAATAAAGCAAAGGTTGCTGCATTAGCCGTTGGGACTTTACCATTGTTTTTGCCTTGAGTTTATTATGGAATTAAATAATTGTTATTACGTTCGACCATGAGTAGAAACATTATCTCAAACCTCATGTTTGATGGCGAGAGGGTTATAAATTCATTATTGAGGACAATGGTTGTTCTATATTTTTGAATGATATGTTTTATGGCAATGCTCCTGTTTTGAACGGGTTGTTTATTTTAAATCTTGATGATGCACCTGTCTATAATATTAATGCAAAGAGGCTTCGGTCTAATAATATGAATTCCACTTTTATCTGGCATTGTCGTTTGGGTCACATAAGTGAGAAACGCATGAATAAGCTCCATGATGATGGAATTCTAAACTCATTTGATTTGAAATCATTTGAAACGTGCAAATCTTGCCTACTCGGGAAGATGACCAAGACACCTTTCACTGGTTGGAATGAGAGGGCGTCCGACTTGTTGGCACTCATACATACTGATGTGTGTGGACCAATGAGCACGACAGCTAGAGGTGGTTTTCAGTACTTCATTACTTTCACCGATGACTATAGCAGATATGGATATATCTATTTAATGAGGCACAAGTCAGAATCGTTTGAAAAGTTCAAAGAATTCCAGAATGAGGTACAGAATCAACTTGGCAAGACAATCAAATCTTTGCGATCTGATCGTGGAGGTGAATTTTTTTAGCCAGGAATTTGGTAATCATTTGAAACAATATGGAATTGTTCCACAGCTTACGCCACCGGGTACTCCACAATGGAATGGGGTGTCCGAGCGGCGTAATAGGACCTTGTTGGACATGGTTCGATCGATGATGAGCCAATCTGATCTGCCATTGTATTTTTGGGGTTACGCTCTGGAAACTGCCGCTTTCACTTTAAATAGGGTACCATCTAAATCAGTAGATAAGACACCATATGAGATATGGACTGGGAAGAGTCCTAGATTGTCTTTTCTAAAGATTTGGGGATGTGATGTCTATGTTAAACGTTTGACGTCTGATAAACTCACACCCAAGTCGGATAAATGTTTCTTTATTGGATATCCTAGGGAAACCAAAGGATATTATTTCTACAACCAAGAGGAGGGCAAAGTGTTTCTTTCCAAAAGGGTCAGTGGGAGAAAAGTGCAACTCGAAGAAATTCAGGAAACATCTGAAAGTGTTTCAACTCCTACTGAACCTCTACAGGATGAACAAAATGTTGTTGAACCTATAGATGAGGCATCAGCCCCACGTAGATCTAAAAGGCCACGTCAATTGCCTATAAGGTATGGACATGACGTATTATTATTGAATAATGATGAGCCTAACACTTATACGGAAGCGATGATGGACCCAGACTCTGAGAAATGGCTTGGAGCCATGAAATCCGAGAGCCCAAGGCACCAGCACATTTCTTGTTGTGAATGATTTGGTAATAAAATCTAAATAGACGCGGACTAGGGGCAATCCCTAAAAACGCCTCAAACATGTGGGCGAAGATGCTAAGCACCAGAACTGAATTCGATATAATATGAACTAATTCAATCCCATAATGATTAAGAACTTCAATCAAGAAATCACTCTCGGGCAAACGGAGGTCTGCCTAGAGATAGGGCATGAAGAGTATCGTAAAACCAACCGGAGGGCTTGGTTCAATCTCCCCTGGGTGCACGCCACTCGATAAGAGCATTCTCCAGCAGATGCTCGTCCTGCTCTAGTTCTTTGACCTCCTCCGTGGACAACATTGACGATTTACATCCTACGATTGCCTCGGTTCAATGGTGGACTAAGGGATCCTTCTCTTCAAAGGTTTGTGGAGGACGAATGGTTCTCAGTGAATGGGGAAAGTGAAAACGACTAGGGTAAAAATGTGCCTAAGGAGAAGTAAATGATCCATATATATACCCTTGGTACATTTAAAACCCACTACCTCAAGGATGTAACAACTGCACCTCGACCAATGGGGACATGAAAGCTCATATCTGGTTAAGGAAGTTGTTCCACGCATCAGAGATGTGTGAGAAGGAGTAGTTGAAAAGCTTTTTCCTTTTCCCAAAGTTTTCTTTATCCCATAATCATCGCGAGTAAAAAGTATAACACCTCTTCGGGAACTGTTCTGATAGACAGGTTTGTGAGGGTCAATTGATATTCTTAAATTGGTCCGTTTGAGATAACCGACTATGTCTTTACAACTCAAGTAAAATTACCTTCTTGACCAAGTCTATTCCTGGTCAAATGAAATACCAGTCGGAAAGGTTTTACTTCCGATCGTAGTCGTAAGATTTTCTACGACCACCTCGTAGTCGTAAGATTTTCTACGATCCTCTTTCCAAGTAAGTTATTTTCACTTGAAGTTGAGGGGCTAGCTGACGAAGATTGTTGACTAGTCAAATTATCTGCATATACCTTTATTCGAAAGTAATT
Organism: Phyllostachys edulis; assembly: GCA_036346405.1. Classification (NCBI taxonomy): domain Eukaryota; kingdom Viridiplantae; phylum Streptophyta; class Magnoliopsida; order Poales; family Poaceae; genus Phyllostachys; species Phyllostachys edulis. The sequence continues at coordinate 11,341,189 of CM070555.1, forward strand.
TGGATCCTCTATTGGGCCCGAATTACCTTGTTAGGCCCAGGACTAAATACGCAGTCAGCAGGTGGGCCCAAGAACCTTCTCTTCGGACCACTCCAAGACCTTTCTCCTGAAGAGGTCTCTTCAGACCAATCCAGGACCTCTCCTCAGTAGAGGAGGTCCTCAAAGGCGGTTGCCCACGTGTGGTTAATTACAACCCACGTGGAGAAGGTATTGGCCATTACATCCGGAGACATAGCGGTCACCATGAAGGGACGCGATGATTGGCTTAAAGGGGCGCGACCATTGATGTGAAGAGGCGCTACCGCAATCAACTGTCGATGCTTGTAGAACTATAAAAGCTTGGCATGTGTGCCATTGTAAGATAGATCCCGATCCAAACCCAAATCCACATGTATTCACAGTCATTTTCTCTACAATCAGAGTATACCCTTGGCAAATATACATCACCGTTTTGAGTCCTTTGGTGAATAGATAGCAATCTCCAGTTTTTTCTTTATATTATTGTTTGTCTATTCTGTGATGAGAGTCCCAGACGTCGACACACTCAACTACTATTCCTATTGACCAAACATACTAAAATTGATTAGCGATTAACCTAGGGCAAATATAAAGGGTTACAGATCGTTACCCTTGGAGCTCACGACGAAAATCCCAAATATCCCGCGAGATCCTCATTCCCCTCTCCTCTCTTTAGCTTCTGCCTTTCCTTCTCCTTTCTTCCTCCTTTCCTTCTCCTCCCTGCCTCCTTCCTTCCCTTCCATTTCCTCTCTAAGGTGGCGCAATGGGGAGGAGGCAGCAAGGGTGGCGGCTCAAACGGGGAGGGTGGAGGTGCCTAGGGCAGGGGGGTCTGTCAGGAGGGCCGGGTATTTAACGCTAGCATATCACAGACAATTCTAATTAAGAACCATCTATGAAATTTGCAATATCACAAATGGTTATTATTAAAAACCGTCTGGGAAGCCTCACAGACGGTTTTTAATAATAACCGTCTGTGACATCTGCGATTATCGCAGATAGAGAATTGTCTATAAATTATCACAGACGGTTCTATTTACAAACCGTCTATGATAATTACGTATCAAAGAGTTCCAGAATGAGGTACAGAATCAACTTGGCAAGACAATCAAATCTTTGCGATCTGATCGTGGAGGTGAATTTTTGAGCCAGGAATTTGGTAATCATTTAAAACAATGTGGAATTGTTCCCTGACCACGCCATCGGGTACTCCACAATGGAATGGGGTGTCCGAGCGGCGTAATAGGACCTTGTTGGACATGGTTCGATCGATGATGAGACAATCTGATCTGCCATTGTATTTTTGGGGTTACGCTCTGAAAACTACTGCTTTCATTTTAAATAGGGTACCATCTAAATCAGTAGATAAGACACCATATGAGATATGGACTGGGAAGAGTCCTAGATTGTCTTTTCTAAAGATTTGGGGATGTGATGTCTATGTTAAACGTTTGACGTCTGATAAACTCACACCCAAGTCGGATAAACGTTTGACGTCTGATAAACTCACACCCAAGTCGGATAAATGCTTCTTTATAGGATATCCTAGGGAAACCAAAGGATATTATTTCTACAACCAAGAGGAGGGCAAAGTGTTTGTTGCCCGAAATGGTGTCTTTTTGGAAAAAGAGTTTCTTTCCAAAAGGGTCAGTAGGAGAAAAGTGCAACTTGAAGAAATTCGGGAAACATCTGAAAGTGTTTCAACTCCTACTGAACCTCTACAGGATGAACAAAATATTGTTGAACCTATAGATGAGGCATCAACCCCATGTAGATCTAAAAGGCCTCATCAATTGCCTATAAGGTATGGGCATAACGTATTATTATTGAATAATGATGAGCCTAAAACTTATAAGGAAGCGATGATGGACCCAGACTCTGAGAAATGGCTTGGAGCCATGAAATCCGAGATAGACTCCATGAGAGACAACCAAGTTTGGAACCTGGTCGATCCACTTGGTGGTGTTAAAACCATTGAGTGCAAATGGATCTATAAGAAAAAGATTGATATGGATGGAAATGTTCACATTCATAAAGCTCGACTAGTCGCAAAAGATTTTCGACAAGTTCAAGGAGTTGACTACATTGAGACCTTCTCACCGGTAGCGATGCTTAAATCTGTACGGATCATTCTAGCTATTGCTGCATATTTTGACTATGAGATATGGCAAATGGATGTCAAAACGGCTTTCCTTAATGGAAACCTAAGTGAGGATGTGTACATGACACAACCTGAAGGTTTTGTCAATCTAAAGAATGCTAGTAAAGTGTGCAAACTTCAGAAGTCCATTTATGGATTGAAGCAAGCATCTCGGAGTTGGAATATACGTTTTGATGAGGAGATCAAAAGGTTTGGTCTCGTCAAAAACAAAGAAGAACCTTGTGTTTACATGAAGGTTAGTGGGAGCGCACTTGTAATTCTAATATTATATGTGGATGACATATTATTGATTGGGAATGACATTCCTATACTAGAATCCGTTAAGGCATCATTGAAAAATAGTTTTTCTATGAAGGACCTAGGAGAGGCAGCATATATCTTAGGAATAAAGATCTATAGAGATAGATCGAGAAGGCTAATTGGATTAAGCCAAAGTACTTATATTGACAAGGTGTTGATTCGGTTCAACATGCAAAATGCCAAGAAAGGGTTCTTGCCTATGTCACATGGCATAAGTCTTAGCAAAAGTCAGTGTCCTTCAACTACTGATGAGCGAGACCGCATGAATGGTATTCCATATGCTTCAGCTATTGGATCTATCATGTACGCGATGATATGTACTCGACCAGATGTATCATATGCTCTAAGTGTTACGAGTAGACATCAAGCTGATCCCGGTGAAGGTCACTGGACAGCTGTGAAAAATATTTTTAAGTACTTGAGAAGGACTAAGGATGTGTTGCTAGTTTATGGCAGTGATGAAGAGCTGGTTGTAAATGGTTACACCGATGCAAGCTTCCAAACCGACAAAGATGATTATCGTCGTAATCTGGTTTTGTATTCATTTTGAATGGAGGTTTGTGAGTGGAAAAGTTCCAAGCAAGAGACGGTTCCTGATTCTATGACGGAGTCCGAGTACATTGCGGCTTCGGAAGCTGCAAAAGAAGGTGTTTGGATAAGAAATTTTATTGCTGAGTTGGGTGTGGTTCCGAGTGCCTCGAGCCCAATGGATCTCTGTTGTGACAACAATGGAGCCATTGCGTAGGCTAAGGAGCCTAGATCCCATCAGAAGTCCAAGCACATACTCAGGCGTTATCATCTCATTCGCGAATAGGTGGATAGAGGAGATGTTAAGATATGCACAGTTCATACGGATTTAAATGTTGCTGATCCGTTGACAAAGCCTCTCACACAGCCAAAGCATGAGGCGCACACAAGAGCTATCGGTATTAGATACTTAAATGATCGACTCTAGTGCAACTGGGAGACTGTTGGAAATATGCCCTAGAGGCAATCATAGAGATGATTATATTTCATTATGTTCACAATATTTGATAATATGTTATCTTGTTCCTTGAATGAATCATCAGTTATGAAGATTAACGAGTAGATGACTTGTTGGTGAAGCTCTTTTAACTTATGATGATGTCGTTCTAAAAGGTATCCCTGGTTGAAAGTCACTGGTCGGAAACCTAGTGACTCTACGACCAGCACATGTATTGATTGATGACCATGTTTCACTAGTCATAGATATAGTGATATCGAATCGATAATGTGAACACATGTTAGAGAACATGGTGTTGGATAAGACCCACCTTGAGACACTATTGAGATTGTTATGATTCTATGTGTCATTAGTTAGTCTCAAGCACTGATGATGTATAATCCTTAGACCTGAGATCAGCATGGTTTTCTACATGTGTAATAGCACTCTTAGGGGTTGCCAAATGCTACTCAGAATCGGGTTGTTATAAAGGTAGCTTTCGGGTTTGCTATGAAACATGCGGAGGATGTATTTGGTCGATATGGGATTTGCCCTCTTAACATAACAAAGAGATATCTCTAGGCCCCTCAAGTGGTCGGATAAAGAAAGTGCATGGCCATGCCCTTTGGTGGTCAAGAGTTCGACCACATAAGGTTATCCGATACTCGATCGAGAAAGTATTGAACAGTCTATGGATGACACAACATCTCACTTGGAGTTCAACCAGATATCGTGAGGCAAAGGGAGAATACATGAGTAGGTGCTTAGTTCGACACATGCATCGGGTCGTATGGAGATACAAGCAAGTCGAGGCGGTCGAACGTAATCACAGAGTGGTCGAAACCAAGTCGTAAGAAGTTACGAGTTGGTCGTGACCAAATACGAACTGGTCGTATAGAGATAGGACCAGGTCGTAAGTGATGGGGACCTGGTCGTAGATCATATTACATTAAGGTTCGTCCGATATAATTTGTGCGTATTCGGGAATCGTTATGTCCTGCTAGGAACCGCTACGACTCGTGGTCGGAAAGGGTTTTCGAGTCATAATCGAACTACGCATGAACCTAACGGGTCACACACTTAACGGGTTGGAACAAACCAATACAGATACGATTTGTAAAGCGTGTTTGGATAGGATCCGTCACGGGCACTATATAAGGAGATGCATGAGGCTGTTGGAAAAGGCAGAAGAGTTGACGTGAGTTGCTCTCCCGAAACCCTAGCCGCCATCTTCTTGAGAGCCTTGCCGTGCGACTTGGTGCTAGCACACCGCGCATTTGTTGTTCCTTCCCCGGACGTGTGGATACCATAGAGGCGCTTCTCGTTGTTGCGCTTGAGGACGATCCGCGATCTTCGCAAGGAACTGCAGAGGTGCTGGAGGAGACGATCGACTCGCGAGGACGCTGGACGATCGACTGCGACCACTGCATCAACGTGCTTGACGTTGGACGATCGACTACGACCAGTACATCGACGCGCTCTTCGTCGGACCAGGCTACTCCGACGCTTCTTCCGCTGCTCTCCGCGTCTAGTGGTAATGATCTGTGTTCATCTTCTTGCTTGGCTTCCTGGTTTACGCGGTAGAAATTTTGAATTGTTGCTATCGTAGCCTACCCGTATCCCTTCAGATACATGAAGCCACTTTCTAGTCGAAGTACCTGCGCATCCGCGCCACTTTTTGAACATGGCATGGACATGCAGGTACTCTGACTAGGAAGTGGCTTCATGTATGAGCAACCAACTATTCCTTGATGTCATGTCCAATTACCTATTGATGATATCTAGGTAATTGTATGTCCACGCGCTGTCCTGGCAGCCATGCTTCTTGAACTTGCAGGCTCAATGAAGTTGCCCATGGCTTCTGTCTCATCCTCCTCACGACCCCCCGAAAGTGGCTAGGAGACATATATATGAAGCCAGTTTTAAAGGCACAAGCAGCCACTACTTGGAGACTTTATAGAGAAGAGATCAGAAATGGAATGGCAGGACGCAACTCGGACGCAAGGGAGGAGAACTTGACCAATATGAACACGGTTACACAGACAAAGGTGGAATGAATGGCGAGAGACAGGTGAAGAGGTGTTGTAGTAGTATTTGACTCATTTGGTCTTGTTTTGAAATAGAATACACACCAATTAATAAATAATTGACGATCAGAGGCACAAGCTAGGTAAAAATTCTAGAAATTTGTATGTTAATTGCAGCTTTACAAATTAGCCTAACATTTACAAATCTGAAAAGTTAATTGCAACTTTCAAAAGAAAAATACCATATAGGAACATACCATAAGATTAGTTACATGTACAAAATTTGTACGTGTACAGACTAATCTTTTGCCCCATCCGAACCACATCCCATGTGTCGAACCTAGGAACGAAGGATCCCGAATTCTCTGTGTTTCATACACTAGTCCAAGACAACTAGTGTACACAGTCGTACAAAAAGTGACATCACAATCATATCACACATTTATTTAATATAAATCAGAGTTTATTACAAAATCGGGCTCAGGGCCAAATAAAATAACACAGCAGAAATAAAATAGTAGGTGAGCCACACGATACGCCACAGGCAATCGTCTAGGGGCGTAGGCCTAGTCGTCAAGATCATCACCGTCCTGATAAAGCTCTTCACCAGAATAAATTATATTTAGCAAGAGTGAGCACAACTTTCATGCTCGCAAGTTACACCCAATAAAAGAATATAATGTATGCATATGTAAACAAGTGAGGCTAATAGGGTTGTTTTTGCATAAAGCAGCAGTTTCAGTTTTAAATACTCATACTAAGTTCCAAGGCAATCTTTTTTATTCTATAACTAAAATCAGATTTTAAATTGATAGTTTTATTGTGGATAACCTCCATGAATGAATGGTGAATGATACCCTCCTATCACATGGCTAACCACGTAATTTACCACAAGGATTTACCATTCTAAAATCATTTTAAAACCAAAAACAAATTCTAACTTGGAGTGGCTTTGCTCAGCATGTCCATGACCGTGGACATGGCTATTCTAATAGTTGTTGTTATACGAGAATTCTGCATAGGGTAGATTCTTGTCCCAACGCCTACCATAGTCTTAGCACAAGCTCGAAGCATGTCTTCTAGAATTTGATTTACATGCTCAGTCTGGCCATCTATTTGGGGGATGATATGCTGTACTGAAGTTGAGTCTGGTTCCCAAGGCTTTGTGCAGGCTCTGCCAAAACCTTGATGTAAACTGCGAACCCTTGTCGGATACGATCTTCTTGGGTACTCCATGTAAACAGACGATCCTAGCCATGTATAACTCTGCTAACTTGCTACTTCTGTAGGTGGTCTTGACTGGAATAAAGTGAGCCACTTTAGTCAACCGGTCAATTACCACCCAGATTGAATCACATCTTGATTGGGTCCTAGGAAGTTCGGTGATGAAATCCATACCAATTTCCTCCCACTTCCACTCAGGAATCGGTAATGGTTGTAACAAACCGGCGGGTCTTTGATGTTCTGCCTCGGCTCTTTAGCATACATCACAACGCGCAACGAACTCAGTGATTTCCCACTTCATGCTGACCCACCAATATTTTTCCTTCAGATCCTGGTACATCTTGGTACTTTTGGGATGAATGTATTAAGATGATTCATGTGCTTCCTTCAGAATCAAGTGTTTTATTTCCTGATGATTAGGTACACAGATGCGGTCTCTAAACCATACTGTACCTTGCTCATCCTCAAAAAATCCTGGGGTTTTGCCTCTTCTCATGTTCTTCTTGATTTCCTTTATATCCTCATCTTCTTTTTGTTTCTCTCTGATCTGACTCTGAATGGTTGGTTGAACTTCTAGAGTGCTTACACCGCCCCGGCTGACAATCTCCAAGTTCAAGTGCTTCAGTTCTTCATACAATTCTGGCTGATTTTCTTGAACCAACATGGTGTTGCAATACACTTTTCTACTCAGGGCATCTACTACTACATTTGCTTTGCCTGGGTGATAATGGATTCCAAGGTCATAATCCTTTCATCATCTCCAACCATCTTCTTCGACAGAGATTAAGCTCTTACTGGGTGAAGATATATTTCAGACTCTTATGATCTATGAAAATCTCACAGTGGTTACCAATAAGATAATGTCACCAGATTTTCAAAGAATGCACAATTGCTGCTAACTCTAGATCATGAGTCGGATAATAGCCTTCATGCGGCCTCAACTGCAGGGATGCATAAGCCACGCCTTTGCCTTCCTACAATAGCACACATCTAAGTCCCTGATGAGATGCGTCACAGAAAATCTCAAAGTCCTTATGGATATCTGGTATGACTAGCACAGGTGCGGAGACTAGCCTCTTCTTCAACTCTTGGAAACTTTTCTCATAGGCATCTGTCCATTCAAATTTCTTCTCCTTCTTCAAAAGTTGAGTCATGGGTCTAGCGGTCTTGGAGAAACCTTCAATGAATCTATGGTAATAACCAGCCAAACTGAGAAAACTTCGTACTTTCGTGATGGATTTGGGTTGCTTCCAATCCATTACGGCTTCAACCTTGGCGGGGTCTACTGCAACTCCTCCAATTCGCTCTTGCTGAATTTGGCATAAAGCTGGTGCTCTTTGAGCTTCTCTAAAATTATCCTGAGATGCTTCTCATGCTATTCTTCATCTTTTGAGTAGATGAGAATGTCATCGATGAAAATAACCAGGAACTTATCCAAGAATTCCATGAACACTTTGTTCATTATATTCATGAAATAAGCACGGGCATTTGTCAAACCGAAGAACATTACTGTAAACTCGTACAGTCCATATTTGGTTGTAAAGGAAGTCTTGGTAATGTCTTCTGGTCGGTTCTTCAGTTGATGATAGTCTGAACTTAAATCAATCTTCAAGAAGATGCTTGCTCCTTTCAGTTGATCAAACAAATCATGAATCCTAGGTAGCGGGTACTTGTTCTTGATTGTCACCTTGTTGAGTGATCTGTAGTCCATACACATTCTCATGCTATTGTCTTTCTTCTTGACAAACAATACTAGTGCTCCCCAAGGCGACGAACTTGGTTGAATATATCATTTGCTCTACAACTCTTCAATTTGCTTCTTCAGTTCTGCTAACTCATTGGCCAGCATTCTGTAGGGTCGCTTCGAAATTGAAGCGGTCCCTGGGACTAAGTCAACTAAGAACATTATGTCCCTATCCGGTGGCATGCTGGGTAAATCCTCAGGAAAAACATCTGGGTACTCTTGTACTACTGGTATGTCTTCGAGCTTTACTTCCTTCAAACTGGTTAGGATGGAATTTCCTTCAGTAGAAGCCTTAGGTCTGAATTCCACTGTAATTCCTTCTTCATCGATGAGGGTGATAGACCTATTAGTACAATCTATCTGCCCTTGATTCTTGGCGAGCCAGTCCATTCCAAGAATCACATCCAAATCTTAAGAGTGCAAGACTACCAAGTCTGCCAGGAAAGATACTCTAGATATCTCCAGGGTAAGGTTTGGGCATTGGGAACTGGTCCTCATTTCCGAGCCCGGAGAATGAATTATCATAGGGTTAACTAAAGGAGAGATAGATAACCCATACTTTCCCACAAACTTATTCGAAACAAAAGAATGTGAAGCTTCTGAATCAAGTAAGACTGATGCTGGTATCAAATTAATGAGGAACGTACCAAGAACAACATCTAGTGTTGTCTGAGCTTCCTCTACTGTGACGTGATTCACACGTCCCTTCATGTACTAAACCGTCAGCTTTGGGGTGCCGCCGGAGCTTGGAGCTCCTAAAGTTGGCTTGGTGGAGTCACGGCCTGTTGCTTCTTTAGGCATCTATTAGCATAATGCCCTGTCTCATTGCAGTGAAAATAGGTCACTCCTGCTATTGAGAAAGTCGGGTTCTTCTGCTGGAATTGGCCTCCAGATGAGCTATTGCGGCCGGAAGTGTTAGGGTATTTGTCTTTGAAATTTGGGGCTCTAGACGAAGAAGACTGGAACCTTCCACGCTGAGGTGGCCGAGGCTGAGTAAAGCAGGGCTTAGGAAGACCTCCAGAGTTGAACTTCTGAGCCACCATTCTTCGCTTGCGGTTCTCCATCTCTTGATGCTTGCCTTCCTGACGGATAGCTTTGTTCACTAAGCTGCTGAAAGTCGGTGAAGTCTTAATCGATTTAACGGAGAGTTCATCATTCAATCCTTCTAGGAATCGCTCTTGTCTGTCTTCATCCCTAGCCACATCTTTTGGGGCGTAGCGAGCAAATTGATTAAACTTATGCAGATACTCGCTCACCGAGCGGTTGCCTTGGCGAAGCGAGCGAAATTCCTTCTTCTTCAAAGTTATCATCCTCGAGGATGTGTGCACAATGAAAGGCTGTACAAACTCATTCGGTGATTTCTTGAGCATTGGCATGTGAAACACTGAAGTTGTCCCACCATTCAGAACCAAGTCCATTCGGTTGGTGAGGCAAACAGAACCCTCTCTTGATCCGTGCATTGAGCGATGTCTAGCTTCTTGCCAATTGCTTTAAGCCGATCATCAGCGTCCATTGGTTCTGTGTTGCTTGAAAAGGTTGGCGGACACATCCTCATGAACTCGGACATGGTTGCTCTTAGCGGAGGTGGAGGAGCATTAGATGCTACTGCGGCTTGCGCATTCTGATTGTTGTTGAGAGACTGAGCCAACAGATCAATAAGATGAGTCTGATTGGCCATCAGCTGGCGCTAGTGCTTCAGTCGGGGGAGGTGTTGGCTGTTGAACTGGGTTCTCCAGGTAATCGGCATTCTCATTTCCTTGACCCTTGGCACTGCCACTTCTGGTGCAAGTAGTCACCATCTGCTAGATGCTCCGAAGACTTTAGAAAAGAGAAAGAAAGAGAGCAGTAAGGGGGGTAAATCTAATAGCCCATGAATCAAACAAACACAAGGCAAAGAACAAATCTTCAAAATAGTTCTTTTTATTAATTTATTTTATTAATTGATTATGGCTACCACAAAGGATATTGGTAGCTCATAATTCACATCTAATGATCAAACTAAGGATAACATCTAAGAGGTAACTGGGGTGTAGTCTGACTCGCTAGAACTAGCCTCGCCTGCCTTGTAGCGAGCAAGCTCCTCTTCTACGACTTGCAACCTCTCTCTCATGCATGTAGCCTCTCTGGGTGGCACGTAACTCATCCAAGTATACCCATAGGCATAATCCATAACCTTCACCAGATTCACTTGGTGTGTGAGATCAACGGAGTCTTCATCTCTAGCCGAGCGGAAGGTGCTACCGAATCGGGTCGAAATGTGCATCAGGTGATAGTGGAACCCGGTGCCATTGAGGCGGTGGTCATAAATGTAGCGGAGTCGGTGGACTGCTTCTCTAGCCGTGTCCTGGATGCCCTCGGAGAAAGTGTCGCGCCTCATCGTGGCGTCGAAGATGTGGAACTCCGTGTTTGGCTGTAGGTTGGAGTTGAGTATCACCTCTCCCCTCCAACGGTCTTGATTTCCCACCTTGTACTTATATCCCTGGTATGTTGGCCTCTTGTTGAAGGCCAAATGATGCATCATCTTCCAAAGAACTTCAGCCCAATGTCCAGCGAAAACTCCGTGGGAAATGACGTTCGGTGCTTCGGCCATCTACAATTTTTGATAGAGAGAGACGAGTTAGTAACCATTTTTAAAGAGAAGGGTTGAGAAAGGACACCAGAAATACCAAAATATTTTTAGCTTTAAAAAATAAGTCCTTAAGGATTTTATCCATTCTAGGGCCACGACCTACAGTCGATATGGCTCTAATACCACTCTTGTCGAACCCGGGAACGAAGGATCCTGAATTCTCTGTGTTTCATACACTAGTCCAGGACAGCTAGCATACACGGTCGTACAAAAAGTGACATCATAATCATTTTGCGTATTTATTTAATATAAATCAGAGTTTATTACAAAATCGGGCTTATGGCCAAATAAAAAAACACAGCGAAAATAAAATAGTAAGTGAGCCCCATGATGCGCCACAGGCAATCGTCTAGGGCCGTAGGCCTAGTCGTCAAGATCCTCACCGTCCTGATAAAGCTCTTCACCTAAATAAATTATATTCAGTAAGATTGAGCACAATTTCTGTGCTCGCAAGTTACACCCAATAAAATAATATAATGCATGCATATGTAAACAAGTGAGGCTAATAGGGTTCTTTTTGCATAAAGCAGCAGGTTCGGTTTTAAATACTCATACTAAGTTCCAAGGCAAATTTTTTATTCTATAACTAAAATCAGATTTTAAATTAACAGTTTTATAGTGGATAACCTCCATGAATGAATGGTGAAGGATACCCTCCTATCACATAGCTAACCGCCCAGTTTACCACAAGGATTTACCATCCTAAAATCATTTGCTAAAATCATTTTAAAACCAAAAACAAATTCTAACTTGGAGTGTCTTTGCTCAGCATGTCCATGACCGTGAACACGGCTATTCGAATAGATTGACACTATGTAGAGGTGGTACAACTTTACTCACAAGAGATAAATTGCTTTTAATGTCGGCCAATACACGCTTCTGAAGGCGTGTGACTAAGCAATTATCACTAAGCTTTTACAATGCTCTACCCCAAGATTAACATGCCTGCTAAGGTTTCACTTCCATTAGGTTAACCACCCGTCGGAAGCCCCCTCTTGCGCCAGGTGGGAATACTGTTTAGCCAACACCCACACAACAACATGGCACACATAACAATGAGGTAATACAAATTACTAAGCCTAGTCCTGCCCATTCAAAACATGTGGTAGTACGGTGGAGCCTAGCATGATGCGGCTCGAAGACCGGTCGTTAAGTGACTTGGGCAACATTCCACAACCCTAGACTCGATCATAGCAATGAATCGATTATGTGCATCGACTTGCACAATACCAACATCCATTATGCCTAAGTCTAAACCATTTTATTTTATTTCACAAGTAAGATCATTTTCTAAACTTTCTATGGTAAAACAATACCATAGACTCAATTTGAATCAAATTTGAATACTTTGGCTAAACTCCCCAAATCCAAGACTTTGGTCTAAGCATGATCTAAGCATATAATTAATTTTGAATTTTATTTTGACTATGGTGACAAGGAAAAGATAATCCAACCATCAACATTGCCTATACAAAGGAATTGGAGTAACTAGGAATTTAAATTAACTAGATAAAATTATGCATGCAATAGTAATTTAAAACAGAATTAAATACTTTGAAATAGTAGGATCAACATGATCAATGGTATAACTTGCCTTGTTCAAAGTCCTGATAATCTAACTCCTCAGAAGGGTTAAGCTCTCTAGAGTCGTTGAAATCTATACGCGAAAATATGATAAATTCAAATAATACACAAATAAATTAAAATGACAATTTAAATTAACTCCAAATCAAATAATTTTAGTTTAGTTAGCTAGATCTTTAATTTATATAACTTTAGAAATTGATTCACCTAAATCGGAGTTCGTATGAAGGAACACGAGCTCCTAGAAGTTTAAATCTAAAGAAAACCCTAATTTCAGATTTTATTGAATTTCCTGAATTATTTTTCTAAAGGAAATTTGGTTTATTGTGCATGCTGACGTCAGCACTCAAAAAATCCGATTTTGGGTCGAATTCGTTTTCTATTGGAAATCCTTTTTCTTCCTATGACATGTGGGCTCGGAGGTCAATGGACTAAGTCCATATGCGGTCAAAGGTGCACGGTGGACTTGGTGTATGGAACAGTAAACGGGCTGCTGATGCGTTGCTTAAGGCTGACGTGGAAGACCACGTGGTGCTGACGTGGGACGCCTACACTGGCGTGGTGCTGATGTGGCGTTGTTGTGGACATGCCATGTAAGCCCGACGAGTAGCGGCACTACAGAGCTGAGCTCATCGGCGTTCTACGCCATGGCGAGCCACGCGGTTATGCACAAAAGAAAGAGGAGGTGGTAAGGAACTCGGTGCACTACCTTGTGGCGGCGGGGTGCGATTAGGTGGTTGTTGGTGAAGAAGGTGCTCTAGTGGTCCTTGTCTCGGGATGTTGCGCGCACCGGGTGGATGATGATGTGGCAATGCCGAAGATGAGGTCGGCATTGACAGAGGACCTTGGACGGTGCCGGAATTGAGGAAGAACCGAGCTTCGGCCGGCAGCGTTCAACCTCGAAATTGGGGCACTATAGGGATGATGGCGATGATTGGCGGTGCTGAGGTGAGGAGGCCAAGGCGGAGCCGAGGCACTTCTTTATAGGATACGGGCGAGGTAAGGGTGGTGTGGAGCATACGAAGCTCCCGCCGGGTCCAACGCGGAATCAAGGGAATTAGGGGCTGGAGATGGAAGGGAGAGGCCGTGTCAAAGTCGCGGAGATGTGGCGTCATTAAGGCGGTGATCATTCGGGTGATGCGGCCGAATTTGAACAGGATTTGGAAGGTTTGATTTGGCGATAATGGCAGAAGGAAAAGGAAAGCAGGGTGGAAGAAAGGGAGGTGGAAGATGACGTTGTTGAGCGGGCCCCACCGGGCAGTGGAAGAGAGAAAAGGAAAGAGACATGGAGAGAATGACGAGTGGGCCCCGCTTGTCAGCGTGACGGAGAGAGAGAAGAGGGCGCGTGGGTGGAGCGGGCCACATGGGCCGCATGCGCGTGGAAAGGGAGTGGGCCAAGCTAGGGTTTTAGCCCAAGAACTGTTTTAGGATTTTGAATGCTTTAGTTATTTAATTAAATATGTTAATTCAAAAAGGCTTTAGAAAAGAGCAAATAAAATCCAAAAATTATGAGAAAATTCACAGAAATTCTCTAAGACATTTTGGATTTAAATAAAATATTTCCAACTTATATTTGGTATTTAATTTTACAAATAAATTTGTTTTGTCTTTGAAATAAATAGAGGAAAGCTTTTAAAATTTCAGAAAATTTCACAAAAATAATTAAATTTTATTTTCAACTGGAAATTGAAATTTTGGGCCATTACACCATGTAAGCCAACCAAGCACAAATTAGAACCGGCATCAATAACCCTCAGTATCCATCAGAGAGCATTAACCAAACCCACCATTTTGCCCCATTCATTTTTGTCAATCTGAACCCACAACATGAACTAAGCAAGATGAACATAATGCACATACTCCAATAGCCCTCAATTTACATCAGAGAGCAGGGGGAAGCGATAGAGAGTAGAGGGGAGTAGTTACCTCAGTGCGACGCAATACCAGCGGCAACACCTCCACCATGCATTAACCCACCTCCATTTCATTTACCATACTTAATCAATAAATTAACCCCCATCAGTAAGTAATCAGCTCACATCAGTAAACCAAAACAAGCTCAAGCATAAAACTAAAATAACAGAAAGAGGAAGTGGGGCAATGGGGGATTGAGTCCAGGAAGTAGGAAGCCCTAAACAACCGGGCCTCAAACCACAGCCGGGTCGGAGCCGAGCGCAAGGAGGTACAGGGGTCAGGGAGAAGGCACGACTCGGGCGGAGTCGTTGATGTCGGGGGGCGGCGGCGTCGAGGTCGGTGGAGAGGTAGCCGGGGGAGGTCAGTGGAGAGGTAGCCGGGGTCACACACGAGTGTCTTGTGCAGTGAACCGTGGTGTCACAACCGGCGGCGACGAGAAGAAGGGTGGCATCAGCGATAGGGTTGGGGAGAAGGCGCGACTCGGGCGGCGCCGTTGATGTTGGGGGCGGTGGCGTCGAGGTCGGGAGCACTTTCGGGTAGGGAGGAACAAAGTAGAGTAATGGCATTGGGGACTGGGGAGTGACGAGTTAGGGTGCAAACCCTAGCGGGCTCCTACTAATAAAGAGATATCACAGACTATTCTATTATGGAACTGTCAATGATACTTATCACAGACAGTTCCATTATAGAACCATCTGTGATATGGTTATTCTCAAGTTCTGTGTTTTGAGCATATTATCATGTATACATTTACATGACATGAAGAAATTACATGTTTATATGTCAATTTTGTTATTTAAATACTGTTGAAAATATGCTTTAACTATGATACATATCACATACGGATATTTGTTCCACTAAACCGTCTGTGATATATAGTTCAACATATAATATAGTATCTTCACCACCAAACTAGATTTTTTTTTCATTTTGGAATTTACATATGGCCAAACAGGTGGCCAGTCACTTCTTACAAAGATTAAAAAATGTAGAAACCTAAATAAACAAAGTTTTTCTAGTGGCGGAGGTAGGCTGCTATCTCCGTCTACAAAACTTCGTAGGCAGCGGCATCGGCGTCGGACGGTTCATGATCATTAGCCATCGAAGCCCAAAATGCTTCCACCCGCTGAAGCGCTCGTTCGAGTGTCTCCCGAAAACCCTTGGACTATTGAATTAAGAAGAATTGAGCCCATAGGCTCTCTTCCCTTACTTGAGGTGTCTTGGCGTGGTCGACTCGGTCACCCGCTACCTCGATTAAGCAGTCCAAGTGACGGCAAGCCTCCTGGAGATGTGCAACATCGTTGTGGAGGACCATGTTGATGGCACGGTTAAATCGCCGAAAGTGGGAGATCACCCGGAAGACGTGGCAGAGGAGGATGTCAAGACGGCAGAAAGTGGCTATCACCTGCTTCGGCAAGTCCTCGGACAGAGGAGTGAGGACACTGTTGAAACAGTGTCCTTCTACAGCATTCGCTAACGTACGCCCAAAGAGGTGCTCGAACAGTATGGCTAGGTAGGACATTAATGCCGGCGATAAGGAAATAGAAGAGGGAGCCATCTCTACTTTAGAAGTGTGTGTGTGTGTGTGTGTGTGTGCGCGCGTATAGTAGAGTTATATGTGGGGATGATCATCTTCGATGGTGGATGATCATTTTTATAAAACACGGAATAAATTCGGCGCGTGAGACGAAGAGACGCATCGGGGAGCCGAAGCGGCATTGAAGCAGCATTGATGCGACAAAGAGACGCATCAGGCGACGAAGAAACTCACCGGGGAGCTGAAGCGATATTATCAAAGATGGTTATAATTAAAAACCATCTATGAAGTCTATAATACTTCACAGACGGTTTTCAATATGAACTGTCTATGATATTACCTCTTCACAAATGGTTTTTAGCGCAGCCAGTAACACAGACGGTCTCTAATCAAAACCATCTGTGATGACGGTTCGTGTTTAGAATAGTCTGTGATACTTTACAGACGGTTTTCAATATGAATGGTCTGTGATATTACCTCTTCACGGACAGTTTTTAGCGGAACCAGTAATACAAACGGTCTCTAACCAAAACCATTTGTGATTGCATGTAATACAGACGGTTTTGGTCAACCGTTTAGGATGCGGCATCCAATATTAGTCTTTTTATAGTAGTGGATATATGGTGGTCGTAGAATAGTTTACAGCCACTCAGTTAAGCTTCTCGCTTATTAATGATAAGGGGTATACTTACGAATAACATGAAGGTATTGCCATCTATAATGACAATTACAAATAAACAATTTAATTAATTGAGGATTATTAGATCCTCGTCACTTTTAACATATATGAACCACCGAAAAATACCTCTAGAGAGTTGGAAAGAACCTCAAAAAATGTATTTACACAACAAAAACTTTAGGCGAATTAGAGAGCATCTAAAAAACATCTATGCAAGATAAAATTATGTATGTGTCTCGAAAACGTCTCAAAACCGTCTATAGCATACAAAATTTTCGGGCGATTTTTAAAGTCTGTAAAAAGCACCTCTAGACTATATAACTCCTTATTTTATAGACAAATTGAAAAGCATCTCTATGAGGGGTTTTCTTGTAGTGACATAAAAAGATAATGATGTTAAATGACTACATGAAAGACGATAAATTTATTTGAGCATGTGAATGATGATGATAATGATTTAATTGAATGATAAGTTGTGTGTTTATTATTTATTATGTACTTGCTGAGTCTTGAACTCACTCTTACTTTGTTGTTGCTTTTAGGTGATCAATGGAGGAGACATGCATGGGATGGAGTAGCACATGTGCATCACGTGCTATCAATCACAAAGAAATCTCTACTTAGTTGCTTTCACTAAACATAGAGCCATGATACTTTCATTTAAAGTTGATTATTAGACTTGGTTATCATTAACTTAGTGATGGGAACTTGGTTTATTTAATTATAGTTTGATTATATTAATTGTTGCTAACCAATGTTCCTGGGCGCTTCGTTCTGCATTCTCGAGTGCGAGGCCCCAAACGTTCTTAGGCGCGTGATTCCAAGTTGTGAAAATTAATTCTTTATGCATTTATATTGTTGTGATGGCTTAAAGGTGACCCATGGTGGGGTTTTATTCCATGCATTATTTGCTGGAATTATTGGTAATTCTGGTTTAAATTGTTAGTGAGAATGGCCTAGGTGACATTCTGGACTCAGTGTTGGGCCGGGATGTTACAATATATACATATGTATTGTTGATTACTTGATTTGTACCAATATCATAAGCCAACTCATGCATCACATGGCCCATCCGTCTTTCTATCGGTGTGAATATGGTATATTTGGTAAATACGGTTTGGTAAATATAGTATTTTCAAATATTGTATTCGAACCTAGATACCGAATTTACCAAATAACACTTCGGTTTTGTATCGGTAAACACCAATTTATGTCAGTTTGGTATTAGTTAACAGTAAATACCATATCTACCGTATTAACACGAAACAACACGACAACTTTTCCTTTGTGATTCGGAATGCCTCTCACTAATGTAGAACCAAGTTACATGGAAGTAAAATTAAGTACCAAAGTGGCCTACAAGTAAAATTTACTCAATAATTTTACAAAATTTTAGCTAAAATATGATGGCACTTCAAGGCAATGAAAGGATAGTTCAGTGTGTTCGATAATTTTCATTTGGTTACAATAAATACCACATTTTTTCGCTTTTTGAAAGTGAAAATAAAATACCACACGAAATACCCAATTTACTGCATATTTCAGTAAATTTGGTTCGGTATGCAGTGTGATTTTGAGAACCCCTAAACCTTCCAAATTAAAGAGTATATAGAATCACTTGAGCAAGTACTGTGGAACTAAATTCTCACACATGCTCAATAGCTGTCCATCACGAAAGAGCCAACTATTACATGTAGTTAATCTCCATTACAAAGACCACGTATTTCGCGACAATTGTAACATACCAATTTTTTGCAAAATTTTAAAACCAAAACCAATCTAAACCACTCCATAACTTTTCTAATTTGTCTGGTATTTTCCCTGAATTTTCTGATTTTTATTTGTTTTTCCCTAATTTATATCTGTACTGAAAATATCTTTTCTGAAATTTGCAGAATTTAAAACACTTACACCCCAGCTGGGCCAGGCCAGCCGTTCCAGCCTATTTTCCCCAGCTGGCCCATGCTGCACACATGCTAAATTCAAAGCGCACATACCACTAGCTCCCTGTGTATATATCATATACGATAACCCTAGAATACTTTGAGATGAAAAGACTAACTATCATGTGCACTTGCAAGTCTTCAAATGACTTACTTACACATACTCAGGACCTAAATACGTAACTCTCAAGTTTAGGACCAAAGCGACACATTTGCACAAGTTTTGGGACCAACGACGCAATTTCCTCTTAACAATATTGAACAAGAACAAATTTGTTTTACCACCCCTAACTACTTCCGGAGTCGATACCATTTTTGTAACCTCTAACTATCAGAACTAGTGCAAATAAATCCTCTCGCTTCAAACCACCGTGGTTTCGGATGACGTGGTACCTACGTGTTCAAATTTTGTTGACATGATGACATCCATGTGAATCGATCATAATTGCTGAGCCAAGGAAAGGTCAATTAGCTCCACCCATCTCCATTGATTCTTGTTCCCGCCGCCTCCAATCGGATTCTCACCCAATTCTTGCTCAGAGGCTCATGTTGGGTACACTCCATCGCAACAGCAGTGGTCCCGGCAATACGGCAGCTGCCGTCGTCGTTGGCGAAGGAGCTGCTAGGGCTCAACTAGGAGTAACACCGCCACCGCTATTGATGATAGCAGGCAAGACAACTGGTGATGACGCTGCCCAAGTGGCACGAACCGATGACGTGGCTGCCACTTGTCAAATACCACAGTCGAAACCAGCCTTGCGGCCAATTTGCTCTGCTTTGGATGGTTAAAGGGTGCAAAGTGAGCAGAGTGAGAGCTGAGGATAAAATTTGGACTTAGATAAGAGTTGAAGGGCGGTAAAACGAGCTTGTTCCTAACACTATTGGCTACTTTCTTATGTGAATGGTTGGTCAGAATACACTACGAGATTTGAAAATCCAGATACTGACAAAGGTTAGGTTCTCATGCGAAGAAGTGGATGGTCCGAGGAAATTTCGAGAGCTCAGCGATGATACCCGGGAAATCGATCGGCGGCCCATCGTCAGCTCTACCAACAAGTCTCAGAACGAACGATGCTCAAAACTCAAACAGCAATTATGCGTAGCGGTGTCAAACTGATTCCGATGTGTCGGCCATGGCGACCCGGCCGCTATGATCTGGAACAGTGATGTGATGGAGATGTGCATGTAACCACCCAGTTAGCCCGTGCTGCATTGCGATCGATCGCCCGCAAGTCGCGTTAGGAGGCACGCGATTAATTAGCCTGCCCGTGAAGTCAATGGGCCAATCAGGGCACGTGCAATGATGTAGACAACCGTTATCTATAATACTATTTTATGTCATCTATAAATAACACTAAAGACAGTTCATACAATAAGTTGTCTTTTTATATGTCTCTATAGATAATTCATTTGGACTGCAATGTGTCTTATTTCCCATATTACAGTCAACTCCTGCACTTTAGGGGATCTCTTTCTTTCTCATCATTCTCTCTTCCACCTCGTAAAATATTTAGGTGACATCTCTTATAAACAGTTGACGATGGACATGACCTCCGACTGCAACGTGCAAGCACGGGTCAAAGGGGACATCAATGTTAAGAAACCGAACTCAGGCCGGCAGCCCTGGCCCACGATGACTTCCTCATCTATCCAGTAGCCTATATAAAGGAGGAGGGACTCCAACCATTTTACACCGTTTACAGAAGAGAAATAAAGAGAAGCCAGAAGTCCCCTCGTATCTCTGTGTTCAATCTACTATTCTGTTCTTGTGTCATTGCATTTTTCTTACGATTCTAAGTTTGTCTATGAGGTAATCACTCGGACTAGACTCGCCAGCGACAGTTCCTTAACACGTTATCAGCACGATCGACTCTCCTCAGATCGAATGGTAACCGTCGTAGCACGACACTCATAGATCGAATCGTTTTTTCTAGATTGCTTTCAATTCTACAAATTTGGCTTTCTAAATTGTAACCCACTGTGCAAATCCGCTCTAATCTACCGCGAGCCGACTTGAAGTCGCCAACACAATGTCGATCGGTAGATTGCATGGAAAAGTGGATGTCAATTGTACCATAGATTGAAATTGCAAATACGTTCTAATCTACCGCGATCCGACTTGAAGTCGCCGGCCAAGCCGATCGGTAATTGCATGAACGATAATTGCAATAACAGTAGTACTCAAATGAACAATACACGCATTGCATGAACAGTAACGAAAAAAGGATTTGACCGACGGCCTGGAGCCGCCGCTGGCCGGCACCGCCCCCGCATGGGCTCTCCCCCCACTACCGCGGGGCCATCGCCGGCCTGGACCAGCCGGCTTCCACGCACGCGCACGGCCGAACCCTGCACGCCCATAGCTGGCCCATACGGCCGAGCCATCGGCACCACCCGATGCAAAGAAAAAAAAGGAGGAAGGGGGTGCACGACGCCTTGGCTCATCGCACACCTCGCACGGCGCGCCTCTGCCCTTATCGCTTCAAGACGGCGCCGCCGGAATCGCATGGGCACGCCACAGACGACACAAGACATCCGCCGCCGCCCAAGACGGTGCCGCCACCGCTTCCACCCACTGTGTCGTGCTCGAGGGCCACCGCCATGGCCTCAAGATCGCCACCTTGAATCGGCACCACCGCGACGTGCCTCCCTTGCCGCCTCCGCTTTGTGGCGGTGCCACCGCCTGCGCCGCTTAGAGCACCGCCACCGCTGCATCGACGCGGGATGTACCCATATTGCCGCTTTTGATGCACAAGGTAGAAACCTCACAAGACACCGCCTTTTGTTCTATTCGATTTTGGGCCGTGTGGGCCCAAAAAAAAGGGTCGGCCCATTAATCGGGCCGAAAAAAGAAATCGAAAAAACAGAAAAGCGAAAAACCCGAATTTTGCAAAAAAGGACCCTCGGAATTCTGAAAATTACGATAAATTTTTCAAGGATAAGGGAATTTTGCGAAAAAAAACCCCCTTGAAATTACAGAATTCGCCAAAAAGTCATTTTCCAGCAGAAAAGGGCATCGGGAATTCAAATTTTTGCATATTTTGAACTTTTGAAGCATGTTTAAATTTGTTATTATTATTATTATTATTCAATTTATTTATTGTATTTACTATTTTTGATTATCTACGATTGTTTATATTGCTTTTAATCATTAAAATAGTAGTAAATCATGAAAAATACATAGAAAAATACAGGAACATTATGAGAATCTTTGCAACTATTTTATGCAAATTACCAGTAGTAATCTTATGAACTCTTTGCATGAATATGCAAATGACTGGCATTACGAACCGGGAGTTCGAAGAACTAGCCCAGCATGGCCAGAATTACTTGACTTGGGCAGCAGATGTCGAGACCGTACTTGGAGCCAAGAAGCTTTGTGTTGCTATCGGACTTGGCACCTCAAATGATATCACTCCAATTGCCGAGGAGAATGATCAAGCACTTCATTTCCTCAGACACCATCTCTGCCTAATGCTCAAGAATAACAGAGAAGAACGCACTAGCTTTATGGACCGCACTGAAGAAGCGGTTCGAGAAGCTGAAGTACACCATCCTTCCTTGTGTATAGTAGGAATGGAACAGACTACATTTTGCAGACTACAAGACCGTGGGGGAGTACGATTCTGCACTACACAGAATTTGTACAAATCTTCAGCTCTGTGGTAAGGCAATCACAGATGAGAAGAAGATTGAGAAAACCATCTCTACCTTTCACCAGAATACGGTACAATCTGCATGCAACTATCGTCAAGATGGCTACAAGAAGTATGCTGAACTGATTGACATCATGCAAGTTGCGGAAGCTCAAGATGAGGTTCTAAGGAAGAACTACATCTCACAGCCACCTAGTAGCAAAGTTGGCCATGAAGTCAGTGTTAGCAGCTATAAGGTGAGGAAGCCTAACTCAAAGGAAAGAGGCAATAAAGGTAAGGTCATGGGTCGCAAGACCAAGCAGTATGCTCAAACCAAGAAGGGCGAACAAAAGAAGCGCGATGAGAAGCCCTATGGTCAGCAGGACCAAAGTTGCTACAAATGTGGAACATAGGGACATTGGTCACGTGTTTGCCGTGAGCCGCAGCACGTGATTGATGCTTTCAAGGCTAAGAAGAAGGGCAAAGGATAGCATGAGGCACACCTCGCCATTGTAGGCATAGAGGATCCACAATCATTGGTTGCACCCATGGATGTCGACACAGCAGCAGTCCCCATCACACCTTCTTTGGACATCACAGTGGTCGCAGTTGTAGTTGCTGAAGAAGAGAAGATGGACATGGAACAGATTCAGGCAGAAGTTTCTTCATAATTCACTGATTCGATCTAGTGCACGCATTGCACTTAGATTTTTTTTATAGTCATTTGCAGTGTATGGTTGTGATAGAACATTGAATTTATCGAATAATGGTTGTAAGCTCTAGGAGAGCAAAGAATTGCATTCTTATGATGAGTCCTGTAAGACTTGTTCTCGTATTAATAATAGCAAGTTATGTTCTTGCGGATATCACGGGGATATGCTCATGATCTTAGGTGATGATACAATTGGCAATTTGTTTAATGGTTTGTTGAATCTCCTGTTTTTCAAAGAAAGTTGAAAGAAAGTGTCGAGTTTTTCGGTTGTCTGGCTTTGTATTACGGTATTATCATGAGGCAAATATGACCGCTTGTGTCTGCCGGTATTACCGTTGAGCGGTATGACCGCAAGTCCAATGGTGCTAATACCGAAGGTTTGCGGTATGGTTTTTCCAAAGAGGATGTTTTGAGGAGTTTTGGGTTTCTCCGAAGTACGGTATGACCGCAGTTGTTTGAGCGGTATCACCGCAATGCGGTAATACTGGGGTTTACACGGCGGTAATACTGTTTCTGAGCTGTCTGTCGATTCTCTAGGATATTTTGATTTGGGTTAGGTCAAGTTCATGTTTATCTTTGCATAGATGTTGCTTATTGCATGTTTTGGCTAACGTGGGTCAAGTTGTGAAGAACTTGTTCCCGAAAACGATTTCTTGGTCTATTGCTGTGCAGGTTGCTTAGAAGTCAACAACGATCAACGGCGAGGATGATCATGACTAAGCTTGGAGAGCTGAGGTCCAGAACGATCAAGGATGCCGGGTGAGGTCAGGAGACTCAAGAGTGGCGCAGAATGGACAAGGGTGATCGAACGGGGAGTTCCATGCGACTGGTTGGATCAAGCGGCGCGGGGGTCGGTGCAAGTTCCTTGGTGGTTTCGGCGGGAGCCGGACAGGAGAGACTTGCTGACATGATGAGAGCCGTCGATCAACCTACACATAGCGAAGCAGGCGATTGCTTCACCAGGATTGGACTTGGTCTATGGAGAAGGATCAAGAAGGGGTATTTTGGTAATTTCACCAAATACCGCTTTGGTGACCTTGGGCTAAACCGTGGCGCAAGACGACGCAAGGAGAAGTGGTTTAGGTCAAGGAAAGATGAAGACGGCGCTTTGAGATGCGTGCATATGGTAAACTCGTTTGTGTGTGGGCTTAACAGGTGCCTGGTTAGGAATATTCCCTAGATGCTAGCCTCTAGTATAAATAGAAGGGGGTGCTGTCCAGTAGCCCCCAAGCACTTCATTGAGAGAAACCCTAGTTGGTTTTAGGGTTTTAGAGAGGAAGAGGAGAGTTAGGGTTCTAGGGATTGATTGATTGAGTGCTCATGTATTGAGTTGTGTCCTCCCAGATGGAGTGGCTGTAAACATCAATATCAAATCTCAAATCAATCCAAGCAAGTTCCCAAAGATAAGTCTCTTTTGCTCTTGCCTTCTATTTTAATGATTTGGAGTTTTCGATGATCCATCGCTTTTCTCTTGAATCTTTGTGATGTTCTAGCTTGCTGTGACATGTGGGAGTGCATCTAAGTCCATCTTGATCATTCTTTTCCCACGAGCAAGATTTAGATCTTGTTTTGCTTTTTGATTCGGTTTTGAAGTAAACTTCGTTCAAATGGAAAAAGGTTGAAACTTTGTCATGGATCTTCTCAATCCTTAATTGGAATAGGTTTTCAACCTCCTAGAGAAGTTATGTTTCAAGTTTCATAGACTTTGGCCGAATTGATCAAAAGTTGTGTCGATTGTGGTTTCGTTCGGGCTGAGCTCCAGTAGAATCGGTAATACCGCCCATGTACAGAGGTATTACCGATTTCCGGTAATACCGCCCATATACAGAGGTATTACCGATTTCCCTGTCTTCAGCACATCAGTGTGTTTGTTGATTGCTTTGCTTGGGGGTTTGGAGTGGATTCAACATAAGCCTTCCGCTATGCTTATTTATTGATCTTCATAGCTTCCATAGCTACTGGAGTGAAATATATGTTGAACCCAATCTAAACAAAAAAATAGGCACGTTCCTATTCACCCCCCACCCCTCTAGGTGCCTTTCCGGTCCTACAAGTGGTATCAGAGCTCGGTTAGCTCTTCTCATAGATCTTAACCGGTCTAAGGAGCCATGGTGTTTGACAAGTATTCAACCAAACCACCTGTGTTTGATGGAGTCGATTTTGCTTATTGGAAGGCTCGCATGCATGCCTACATCGAGGCTCAAGGGCACGCAATTTGGCTTAAGGTCAAGAATCCTTATGTTGTGCTAGCCAATGACGATGTGTTCACTTCAGATGTGGAGGCAAATAGCAAGGCTCGAAACTTCTTGGTTCAAGGACTTAGTCGATCTGAGTTTGAGCGTGTCGCTTATTTGAAGTCTGCTCATGAGATCTGGAAGACCCTCTGTTATTACCATGAGGGCTCTACTGCGATCAAGGAAGTGAGACAGAACCAACTCAAGAAAGAATACTCAAAGATCAAACAAAGGCCTGGTGAATCTTTGGATGAGTTGTGGGGAAGATTCTCAAAAATCCTTCATGACTTACGTGCTGTGGATCTTGTGTTCACTTAATCTGAAAATGCACGTCAGCTCTTAGGTGCTCTTGATGTGAAAGTCCGGGGGATGAAGATCATTTCCATCAATGACAACACTGTCATGAGTGAGCTTACCATGGATAAGCTCTACTCAAGGTTGAAGACGTATGAGATTGACTTCATCTCGCGTCTTCCTAAGACAGAGTCGATGGTTTTAGTGGTTGACCCATCTAAGGGTAGTTTTTTCTGATTCTTTGGATTTTGGCTCATCTGGGTTTTCATTGTCCGCTTTACACTCCTTGAGCGATGAGCAGCTAGAAAAACTACCTGAGAATGATTTAGCCCTCCTATCCACAAAATTCACGAGAGTCTACAACAAGGTGAGGAGTAGAAGGAGAGGTGGCCCTATTACCTGCTTTGAGTGTGGTGAGCCAAACCACATTCGGGCTAAATGCCTCAAGCTGAAGGGCAAGGAGGAGAAGAACATTCGGAGGCGTCCTCAAGCTCGGGATGCCAAAGCCAAGAAGCCCAACTACAGGAAGTTTGTCAACCAGGTCCTTGCCGCTCTTGAGAATGTTGATATGAGCGATGTGGACTCGAGGACGGAGGACGATGACGATGATTCCCATGGCAAGAAGAAGGCCCAGGACTTCACAGGCATGTGCTTCATAGCCAAGGACAGCCACGACATCGACGAGCTCTTCAGCGATCCTGACGAGGTATGCCCTTCACCAAATGAAATGAAACATGCTTTGGTTGTTGCTGAACGAAATCTGAAAAGGCAAGCTAAAATGATTAAGAAATAGGATATCATGATTGACAACTTGAACCAAGAAGTGGTTAGGCTTAAATCCATTAATCCTGTTGATGATTATGATTCTTGCTCTAGTTTGCATGATGAATTGACCAATCTGAAATCTACTTATTCCTCTATTGCAAACCAACTAAAAGATGCTCTAGATGAACTAGAATCTCTCAAATCCAGTCCTAGTCAAGTTTGCATGGATACTATTACTCTAGATGCTATTCCTTCATCTTGCTCAAATTGTGCTTTGCTTGAATTGAAATTGGATAGTGCTTTGAAGGAATTGCTGAAATTTCATTCCAGTCACACTTGCTCTCATTGTGAGGATAGTAAGATTAAAATGAAAGAAATGACTGAAATGGTTCTTCATTCTAAGACTGCCTCATGTGAAAACTGTTATAAATTCACAGTTGAGAATGATGCTTTAAACAAGACTCTAGAGGAGAAATCTAAAATTGAATAATCCATGTCCATGACTGCTTCCAAGAATATTGTTAATTCTGCTTCTTGTGCTTTTTGTACTGAAATTGGGAAAAATTTAGATGAGATACAAGAGGCGTTTAGAGTCAAATTTAAAGAGCAAGTGAGTAGGATTAAGAATGCTTCTTGTGTGTCTTATGAGGCCTTAAAGGTTGAGGTAGCTCTTGTTAAAGAAAAGCTTGCTAGGACAATGAAGTCGAATAGATGTGTCACCTGTAAGGACCTAGCCAAAGAAAATGATTACCTCAAAAAGACCCTTGAGAGATTTTCTAGTGGGAAGAAGAACCTGAACATGATCCTCGACCAATCTAAGGTGAGTGTGAAGAAAAGTGGCCTAGGTTTTAATTCCCTAAAACATTCCAAGTATCATCCACCTAAGATTGTGAGAGTTGTTGAAAGTGGCATGTTCGAGGCAGAACCCCCTGAGCCATATAAGGTAGTCTTTAGATCTGCAGGTTTTGCCCAAACCCCTTCAAGCAAGATAGGTGTTTCTACTTCATCAGGTCAGACCCCTCAAAAGGTCAAGTACCATTGCACCTTCTGCAAGAAGGATGGCCACATCGTTGAGTTCTACTTCTGTAGAGCCAAGATTAAGAGGAAGGAGAGGATGAGTGCCTTGAGGACCATTAGAGGAGTTCCCTTACCTGTGACAGTCTCTAGAGCCAGGCAGCCTGTCTTTCCTGCTAGACATAGGCCTAGGTTTGTAGATGACTTCTTTGACTCTTTTGGGAGCTCTAGGCAGCATTTTGGGTTAGGATATCGTGAGGAGAGACCACGGGTAGCATCTAGACATGGGGAGTACCGACCTTTTGGTAGGTCGATTCGGAGAGGTCTAGGTGGTTCTCGTGTGCATTCTTATAATTATCCCTCTAACCATTTTATTGCTGCTTCTACTACTGTTCCTAAGCATCATGTGACTCAGTACTGGATTCCCAAGTCATTTATCACTAACCCCAATACTGAGGCACAAATGTTCCCTACTTATGCCCTGTAGCTAGGTGCGTCGTGCAAGGAAGGAGGACATTTGGCTTGTTGACTCTGGGTGTTCTCGACATATGACTGGAGATTTTAGATGGTTCTCCTCCCTCACAAGTGCATCCGGCAATGAGTTGATCACGTTTGGGGATGCTTCTATCGGGACCGTGACAGCCAAGGGCATAGTGCGCGTCAACAACAACTTCATGCTTAAGGACGTCGCTTTGGTAAGTAAGCTGAGTTATAATTTGCTATCTGTTTCTCAGCTTCTTGATGAGGGTCTGGATGTGAGGTTCAAGAGTGGTGAGTGTAGAGTACTAGACTCCTCGGGTGAGCGTGTCTTTGGGATATCTAGGTTTGAGAGGATCTTTTGTGCTGATTTCAGTATCTCTTTTTCTTCCAGTCCTAGGTGTCTTGTGGCTTCAGACTCTCATAATCTAGTGTTGTGGCACCGTAGGCTTGGACATATAGGCTTCGACCATTTGACCAGAATCAGTAGCAAAGATTTAATTAGAGCTTTGCCTAAGCTTAAGAATGTTAGAGACCTTGTGTGCACTCCCTGTAGACATGGTAAGATGGTTTCTGCTTCTCATCCACCTCTTACTTTAGTGATGACTAATGGACCTGGTTAGCTCTTGCACTTAGACACAGTTGGCCCCTCTAGAGTTCAGTCTGCAAGAGGGAAGTGGTATGTGCTTGTGATTGTGGATGATTTCTCTAGGTATTCATGGGTATATTTTCTTGTTTCTAAGGATGAGGCTTTTGGCTGTTTTAGAGAGTTGGCCCTTAGACTAGCTGTTGACCTTCCTGGAGCTTTGAGGACCATTAGAAGTGACAATGGCACATAATTCAAGAACTCTTCATTTGCCACTTTCTGCACTGAGAGAGAACTTGAGCACCAGTTCTCTTCACCTAGAGTTCCTCAGCAGAATGGGGTTGTAGAGAGGAAGAACATGATCCTTGTAGAGATGGCTAGGACCATGCTAGATGAGCATAACACACCTAGGAGGTTTTGGACTGAGGCAATCTCTACTGCTTGTTATGTGTCCAACAGGGTGTTCTTGAGATCTGTCATAGAAAAGACTTTTTTTGAGCTTAGATTTGGTCATAGGCCTAAAGTCTCTCATTTCAAGATTTTTGGTTGCAAGTGCTTCATTCGTAAACATGGCAACTTGGACAAATTTGAATCAAGATGTTATAATGGCATTTTTCTTGGATATCCTGCTCGTTCCCGTGACTATCGTGTATTTAATTTGGATACTAACAAAATCGTTGAGACTTGTGAAGTCACTTTTGATGAGGCTAGTCCTGGTACTAGACCCAATGCTGTAGGTACACAGGTTCCTGATATTCGAGAAAATATCTTCGTCGATGATGACTCTGACATAGAGGATGAAGGTCCAATCCATCCTCCAGTCATCTCTGAGATGGTTGGAGAGCCTGCTTCTACTTCTCCAGCTTTAGGAGAGCAGCCTCTTCCCACCTTCACCGGCGATTCGAGTGGCTCTGCTCCTACCTCCACAGCCCATGAGGTAGAGGCCACATCTGCACCAGGACCTCCTCTTCATATTCAGCGACAACACCCAACTGAGCAGATGATTGGGGATCTCCATGAGCGAGTTACTCGCTCCAGGTTTATCTCTCCAGATTCTCATGCGCATTTTGCTTTTGTTGCGTCTTTTGAACCCCGAGATGTCACCCATGCTTTATCTGATTCCTCTTGGGTCAATGCCATG
This sequence comes from Phyllostachys edulis, assembly GCA_036346405.1. NCBI lineage: Eukaryota > Viridiplantae > Streptophyta > Magnoliopsida > Poales > Poaceae > Phyllostachys > Phyllostachys edulis. The sequence continues at coordinate 11,370,768 of CM070555.1, forward strand.
CAAGAAGAACTTGAAAATTTTAAAAGAAACGAAGTCTGGACCTTAGTTAAACCTCCACCTTATCACAATGTAATTGAAACAAAATAGATTTTCAAAAATAAGCAAAGTGAGGATGGGTTGGTAGTTCGCAACAAGGCTAGACTTATAGCTCAAGGATATTCCTAGGTAGAAGGCTTAGACTTTGAAGAGACCTTTGCTCCTGTAGCTAGATTAGAAGTCATTCGCATATTGCTAGCTTTTGCGACATCTAAGGGCTTTAAGCTTTTTCAAATGGATGTCAAGAGTGCTTTCCTTAACGATTTCATAGAAGAAGAGGTCTATGTCAAGCAACTCCCTGGTTTTGAAAATTCCAAATTCCCAAACCACGTATTTAAGCTCTCCAAAGCTTTGTATGGATTGAAGCAAGCCCCTAGAGCTTGGTATGATAGGCTTAAGAGTTTCTTGCTTAAAAATAATTTCAAAATGGGAATGATTGATAAAACATTGTTCACTCTCAAGCATGGCAGTGACTTTTTATTGGTTCAGATTTATGTGGATGATATCATATTCGGTGGTTCTTCTCATGCTTTGGTGTCCAGATTTTCAGATTCTATGAGCAAGGAGTTCGAGATGAGCATGATGGGCGAATTGACCTTCTTCCTTGGTCTTGAAGTCAAGCAACTGAAAGAAGGTACCTTCATTCATCAAAGTAAGTACACAAAGGACCTTCTTCGGCGCTTCGACATGGGAAGCAGTAGGCCAATGTCTACTCCCATTGCCACATCCACCGTGCTGGACCCTGATGAGGATGGAGAGCCCGTGGACTAGAAGGAGTACCGCAGCATGGTTGGCTCCCTCCTCTATCTCACGGTGTCGAGGCCGGACATACAATTCACTGTGCGCTCGATTTCAGGCTTCCCCTTGTGCCTCTCATCATCAAGCAGTGCGTCACATTTTCAGGTACCTCCAGGACACTCTTGACTTTGGACTCTGGTATTCTTCTGATTCTGCTCTCTCCATTCGGGCTTTTTCTGATGCTGATTTTGCGGGGTGTAGAGTGGATAGGAAGAGTACTTCTGGCAGTTGTCATTTCTTAGGCACATCTCTTATCTTTTGGTCATCTAGGAAGCGGTTTACATTGCCTGATCCACCGCCGAAATTCGAGTATGTAGCTCATGACCCGATGGTTGCTCTCAGGTTCTCTGGATCTTATCTACTCTGCGGGACTATGGGTTATCTTTGGGTAGTGTTCTTCTCTTCTGTGATAACACTAGTGCCATAAACATTGCCAAAAACCTAGTGCAACACTCTAGGACCAAGTACATTGACATTCGGTATCATTTCCTTAGAGACCATGTAGAGAAGGGTGATGTTGTGCTTCACTTTGTAGAGTCTGAGCATTAGGTTGCAGATATTTTCACTAAGGCTCTTGATTCTTCTCGTTTTGCTTCTTTGCGGGGAGAGTTGGGGTTATTAGTCCTCTTGGCCTGTTTTGAGGGAGAGTTTTCTCTTTTGCATCATTGTATCATATTGCATTTTATAATCAGCAACTTGCATTGTGATATAAATTCATGGAGCTTTGATTATTATCCTTGTATGACTTGATTTCATACTTCATACCTTGCCATATCTTGTGCTACTTTGCTAGGTTTCTTTTATGGCTTTTCATGTGTAGCTTAGCTTTTGCCATGCTAGTTCTATTATCTATGAGAAAATTGAATTGAAACATGACTTTTTAGATCTTGTGATTAGTTTTGCCATAGTAATCTTCTTATGATCCTTGCCATGTCAAATATGCTAAATTAATTCTTGAACCTAATTTGAGATCTGAATTGAGCTATGCTAGTTCCTAAGTCAAGCAAATAAAAAAAATGAGCTTTTCTGTACGAAAAAACTGATCTCACCAATTCTTTCTCATGAGACGGCTTGCCATTTCACTAGGCATGAACTCAGGGGGAGTTTTGGATGACCTGGACCACTCTCTTAAGCTTATTACTTGGGATGGTAGCGGCAAGGCTTGAGATCTAGCACAATGCTAAGAAAATAAATTGTTAAAATTGGTTGAAGCTTAGGAGGCAGTTGTGGATGGCTCCTAGTCCAAGACTTGCTTTGCTAAGATAAAACCAAAAATAAATCTTTGCAAATGCTCAATGTGCTGAATTCTAAGTGCTTGAACAAATTGATTCATTTTTGAACTCATAGCCTCTAAATTGACTTAGTTCTAGCTTCTGGGCTCACTACTACAAAACAGGCTATAGTAGACGCCCCATCATAGACGGTTCCTATGGAACCATCTGTGTTGGGTCTATCGGGACTGGGCATAGCCTATCACAGACGGTTCTTATTATGAACCGTTTGTGATACGCATCTATCATAGACGGTTTTTTAATAGAACCGTCTATGATCATTCACAGACGGTTCTATTAAAAAACCATTTGTGATAATCACCGTTATCACAGACGGTTTGTAACTAGAACCGCTCATCATCGATCCTGAGCGGTTCTATTAAAAATAAATGCATGATAGTTACGTATCCTGAGCGGTTCTTAACAAGAATCGTCTTTGATTGTTGGGCGAGAAACGAAAATTTGGACATAATGGACGAGCTGCCGAAACTCGCTTTATATAACCTTGCGCCTCTGCCGTCTCTCCTCCTCACACCTCATACCTCCATCTCCTCCTGTGCCGTTTCTTCTCCTCACACCTTGCGCCCCGGCCTCCCCCGAGCTTGTCGCCCGCGGCCTCCTCCAACTCGCCCCGGCCTCATCGTCACCGGCCTCCTCCGAACCGTCGCCCCCGGCCTCCTCACCTCGCCCCGGCCTCGTCGTCACTGGCCTCCCACGACCTCGTCGCCCTCGGCCTCCTCCACTTCGTCGCCCCAGCCTCCCACGGCCTCACTCTCTCTACTCCCCCCTTTGCTTTGTGATGTGGATTACTAAGAGCTAGTGTTAGTGCTCTATAAATGGATTGAGTTGATGCTACTGTGATGTGGGTGATGCTGTGGTATGTTGTTGGAGGCTCTCTGTGCATGTGTAGTTCATGTTGAGTTATTTGGTTTGGGCAAAAATATAGATGGTAGATCACGCACTGTCCGGTAAAACCGTCATAACTTTTGCATACGAACTTGGATTGTGACGTTCTTTGGCTCGTTGGAAAGCTAACAAAAAGTTCAATCCAAAAATCCATAAGTCCATATTAGATCCATTCGCGAGGCTCAAGAGACTCCAGACAAAGTGAAAACCCCCAAAAAAGGTTGTTTAGGGCCTCAAAACAGCCTCCGAAGTTTTAGCAGCCGTTTTTGATTTTTTTTGCAACAGAAAAGGCTATCACAGACGGTTCTAAACAAGAACCATCTGTGAAAACTCGTCACAGATGGTTCTTGTTCAGAACCGTCTATGAAAACTTCATCACGCAGCGGTTACGAACAAGAACCGCTGCGGAAAATAGTTCCTGAGCGGTTTCAACAAAAACCGTATGTGATAGTCGCGATCATAAGCACTGTTATCACAGACCAACAAATATAGGCGGTTTGGAAATAAATGCGTGATGACGATTCCAACCGCGTGATGAGGCTTCCTGTAGTAGTGGCTCCATTTTGCTTTTAGACATGGCTTGACTCATTTTTGGATACCTTTAGCTAAACTATGATCTTGAGCACCTTGTCAAGCTAAAATTTCATTTAATCTTAGATTAGTGCTCATTTGGCTCTAGCTTTACTATATATGCTTTGCCATGATGAAACATAGCTACTTCGCATAATATGGCTTGGTGTAATACTTGTACAGTCTTCTTGGATAATCTTCATGGCTCCTTTTGCTAGAACTAAAAAAAATTACACCCATTCCATTTCAGTCATGCTCTATCTTCTTCCATGCACCTTGATGAATTCATTGTCAAAGGGGGAGAAAGATTGGTAAAAATGTTGTGTTTGAGAGCTTTTTGGTCAAATAGAGAGAAAATGACATTTTCAAGAAAAATGATGATCTTAGTGAGGGGGAGCATCTCATTTGCATTTTTGTGATATTTTTTTGCCTTTTTCTGACTTGATTTGCAAATCTTGGATCCTCACCATGATCAAGGTCAAATTGAACAATTGTTCTTTCCTATGGACCTTAAGCGAGATTTTCAACTCGTTTCTAGAATTTGAAGCGTTCTCGACTTCTTCTACCTTATCTCACTTGCTGAAACCTTTCTTAAGCCAACTTGGTCATTTCCTTCGCTTTCTCTTGCCTTGGGACCAAGTAGTGCCTTTGTGCGAAAAACTAATTTCTTTTACTCTCAAAACACAAAACTTATATTTTTTTAGGAAATTGCCAATGTGTTCATCAAGGGGGAGATTGTGGATATCATGGGGATATGCTCATGATCTTAGGTGATGATACAATTGGCAATTTGTTTAATGGTTTGTTGAATCTCTGCTTTTGACAAAGTTGACAAAGTGTCAGGTTTTTCGGTAGTACCGGCTTTGTATTGCGGTATTACCGCAGTACGGTATGACCACTTGTGTACAGCGGTATTACCATTGAGCGGTATGACCGCAAGTCCAATGGCGGTAATACCGAAGGTTTGCGGTATGGTTTTTCCAGAGATGATGTTTTTTAGGAGTTTTGGGTTTCTCCGAAGTGCAGTATGACCGCAGTTGTTTGAGCGGTATGACCGGAATGCGGTAATACTAGGGTTTACACGGCAGTAATACCGTTTCTAAGCTATCTGTCGATTCTCTTGAATATTTTGATTTGGGTTAGGTCAAGTTCATATTTATCTTTGCATAGATGTTGCTTATTGCATGTTTTGGCTAACGTGGGTCAAGTTGTGAAGAACTTATTCCCGAAAACGATTTCTTAGTCTATTGCTGTGCAGGTTGCTTGGAAGTCAACAACGGTCAACGGTGAGGATGATCGGGACTAAGCTTGGAGAGCTGAGGTCCAGAACGATCAAGGATGCCGGGTGAGGTCAGGAGACTCAAGCGTGGTGCAGAATGGACAAGGGTGATCGAACGAGGAGTTCGATGCGACTAGTTGGATCAAGCGGCGCGGGGGTCGGTGCAAGTGCCTTGGTGGTTTTGGTGGGAGCCGGACGGGAGAGACTTGCCGACATGATGAGAGCCATCAATCAACCTACACATGGCAAAGCCGGCGATTGCTTCACCAGGATTGGACTCGGTCTATGGAGAAGGATCAAGAAGGGGTATTTTGGTAATTTCACCCAATACCGCCTTGGTGACCTTGGGCTAAACCGCAGTGCAAGACGACGCAAGGAGAAGCGGTTTAGGTCAAGGAAAGATGAAGACAACGCTTTGAGATGCGTGCGTGTGATAAACCTGTTTGTGTGTAGGCTTAACGGGTGCCCGGTTAGGAATATTCCTAGATGCTAGCCTCTAGTATAAATAGAAGAGTCTTGCCCGTGAGCCCCCAAGCACTTCATTGAGAGAAACCCTAGTTGGTTTTAGGGTTTTAGAGAGGTAGAGGAGAGTTAGGGTTCTAAGGATTGATTTATTGAGTGCTCATGTATTAAGTTGTGTCCTCCAAGATAGAGTGGCTGTAAACATCAATCTCAAATCTCAAATCAATCCAAGCAAGTTCCCAAAGATGAGTCTCTTTTGTTCTTGCCTTCTATTTTGATGATTTGGAGTTTTTCATGATCCATCGCTTTTCTCTTGAATCTTTGTGATGTTCTAGCTTGCTATGATATGTGGGAGTGCATCTAAGTCCATCTTGATCATTCTTTTCCCACGAGCAAGATTTAGATCTTGTTTTGCTTTTTGATTCGGTTTTGAAGTAAACTTCGTTCAAATGGAAAAATATTGAAACTTTGTCATGGATCTTCTCAATCCTTAATTGGAATAGGTTCTCAACCTCCTAGAGAAGTTATGTTTCAAGTTTCATAGACTTTGGCCGAGTAGATCAAAAGTTGTGTCGATTTTGGTTTCGTTCGGGCTGAGCTCCAGTAGAATCGGTAATACCGCCCATGAACAGAGGTATTACCGATTTCCGGTAATACCGCCCATATACAGAGGTATTACCGATTTCCCTGTCTTCAGCACATCAGTGTGTTTGTTGATTGCTTTGCTTGGGGGTTTGGAGTGGATTCAACATAAGCCTTCCGCTATGCTTATTTATTGATCTTCATAGCTTCCGTAGCTACTTGAGTGAAATATGTGTTGAACCCAATCTAAATGGAAAAATAGGCGTGTTCCTATTCACCCCCCCCCCTCTAGGCACCTTTCCGGTCCTACAGTTCTGTTTTGGAGTATTTTATTTATGTGTGGATTACTTCCTACCCCATATTAATAAATACTTTATATATCAGAACGCGTGTGGTACCCTATGGAGGAAGTGTACTTAGCAGATAGCGGCATAACGAATACCATATTGAGAGAGACAAAAAATTTCCAATCGATCAGCAGGAATGCTGGTAGCCTTACGACAATCGCAGGTAGCGATACTTGTATAATAGTCTCAGGAAGAGCCACAATTATACTCCCAATGGGCACAACATTGGTTATTGAAGAAGCATTGTCATACCCAGAATGGACTAGAACTCTCTTAAACTTTAAGGATATTCGCGCTAACGATCTCCATGTAGAGATGTAGAGACTAAAGAAGAGTATGGTAAAGAATACCTACTCATTACAAAGCGTAAAGAACATGAAAAAGGGGTATTAGAACGACTCTCTTGGTATGAATCTGGGATATACTACACTAAGGCACTGCAGCCTATACTGTCCTGAAAACCACGTTTAGAAGCTCTGAACTTTTCTGTCTTTGGCATGATAGATTAGGCCACCCCGGTCTTAGGATGATGAGAAATATAATTAACAATTCATAGGGACATAATATCAATGTAAAGAATTTCCCGAATCAAGAAGATTTTGCGTACCCCGCATGTACCACCGGGAAATTAATTACTAGACATTCTACTTTGAAAGTGAATGATTGTAAGACCCTCAAATATTGGAATGTGCCGAATTAAGATTATACTGGTAGCATAATTCTTAATTAAGGAACAGTGTAAGTCCTTTATTAAAAATCATACTAGAAGCATAATCATAATAAGTAACAGTTTCAATATTCAGGTTCCCGGATATATGTCATGCAATAGTTCCCAGGATTAGTGACTATTGCACATATATCCTTAAACAACCTTGCATCATTCACATACAAGTCATACATTCACATAATTATACATCGGTAGTTACATCTCAAATTCGGTTGCTACTGATGGAATCAAATAGCTCTGAGAGCAGATGACCTTGGGTCATCACAAAAGAACAACAATGAAGCAAAAATAAATATAAAACCACCAATGGCCCCATCCCGCAGGCTATTGCGTGGAGACTAGAACTAGCACTACTCGTTAGCGTCACCCAGATCGGCGCTAACGGGCATCTCATAAAGGAAACCATCTTCACCTACAACAAGAGGTCATAAAACCCTGAGTACGAAAGGTACTCAGCAAGACTTACACAAACTAGTAAAAGAAAGTGTTTGATAGAACCTATACAAAGGAATAGAAAGTTTTATATGCATAAGGTTAACAACAGAAGGCTTAAATGGTTCAAATTTTGCATAAAGCTACACACCTTAACCTACAGTACTAAGTTTTAACAAAGCAATTTTTAGTGAATCAATTTGGACTAAAACAGTAAGTAATGGAAAACATGAGCATAAACAGTATAAAAATAAGTCACAACTTACTGACAACTAAGCATGACACCATCATGCCGAAATTAATTCCCAAGGCCAAAACTAGAACAACATCTATACAGGTGACATCAATTCAAGTATCGTCCATAACCGTGGACACGGCTATTCGAATAGTTTTTAAATCCTTGCAAGGGTGTACAGCTTTACCCACATGACTTAGTTAGCCCGTAAGCCTCCGGAATAATAGCACACTGCCTTTGGTGTGCCGACCGGGTAAACTAAGATTTGGTATTTTTCAACAAGTTGACATTATTGAGTTGGATGACCCATGTGAGACTAATCCCGCTTAAACAACGACTGATAGCATATATTCAACCGGGGCTCACATGTTGTACCGGGAATACCGACCCAATCAATTAAATGCAAACTCATGTTAACCACACATATTAGACCGCAGTCGGGACCCTGAAGGTACGTACACGCGATGGAACGCATCTACGCCCTTACCCTTCTAAGAACATCTGATATCAATATAAACTCCACATGGCATACGACACGGCCCGAAGACTTAAGCATCTATGCCATATGAAATCAATACACATGTCCTTACTCTCTGTTTCCAACTCAATAGTATTAACCCTTTACTTGACCAAACGAAGGCCCATACTTTGCGTGTGGAAGTACGTTATGGCTTGAATTAGATTGTCAGAGTTCAATCCTTAATCAACCCAGACAAGACATCCACATTTCCCAATTCTCGTGCACAAAGGCACCATCACTAGCATCCACTTGTCCAGATTTGAATCAATTTATTAACAAGATCAAGGATTATTTCAGATTCAAATAAACTGAACAAGAATCAAAATAATTAAAATTTATTTGTTGTCCCCAGGTTTGACAAGATAAGCTTGCCAAACACTACCGTTCTATGGACTGCATGGCTAAGCCAAATATAAAACTAAGTATATAATACTACAGACTACCTTAGGTTAAGTGTATGATTCAATTTAAGGTCACCACAAGCTCAAAGTTATAACTAGCTAAGACAGAGCACAAATAGTTTTTAGAAAATTTGCATGCAAATAGTCATCATTGTATTTATAAATCTCTGAGTTCAAAGGAGTAGGATCAATATGGTGCAGAGAGGTAGCTTGCCTTGATAATAGTATATAACCTCTTGTTCAGGTTCTTGTGGATCAACAAAAGACTCAACAATCTCAGAAGACCCAGTATCTAAAATCAGAAAAACCCAATAAACACAAGAACTGACAAAAGAGCAAAATAATGAAAAAGAATGTATGATCAATATGATAATGCATGGGTAACAATATGCTTAAGCCATATCTAACTCACTAAGGATAATACCCATAGGTACCATCTAATGGCACTTACTACCCAGATTTTAAATCTAGCTTATAGCTACAGTTACAGATTTTTGAACTGGAACAGGACAGTCTATAATTAAATTATTTAGCTAGCTCTACTCCATGAAAATGAAATACTGCACGTAGCCAAGTGTATTAAAGCTAGTGTTGTGAGCTAACTGGTCATTTACTACTTATTAATAGCAATTTAAAGTTTGGTCTCTTGCTGCCTATGTTGTTGGTTTGGACAACAACCCAAAAACAGCAACAGACCTTTACCATTTTCGGCTGATTGGGAAAGCTACAGAAGACTGGAGCTTTAAAGTGAAGTTAAGGCTACCAAAAGGTAATTAATGTCATCATTCACTAGTGCTAAACCTAACCACCCGGTTTAAAGAAGAAAAAGACATAAAAAGGTCTTTGTCGGTCTAGACCAAAACAGCAAAGGAGCTTTGTCCAGATTTTGGCTATTTTGGAGTAATACACTAACCGAAGACCCTAAATGGAATTTAAGGCTATCTGGAGGGTGGTTAATACCATGAGTCCTCATTACTAACCCTAACCGCTCAGATTAAAGAAAGAAGTGGAACTTAACTGTTTGTCGGTTTTAACCGACAAAACTAACAGGAGGGGGATTTGTAATAATAAAAGAATGGTGACTACAAGACTTTTGAACAAAGACCACGGGTGCTTCTAGGGTTCCTCTAGGACCTAACAAACTAATACACAGGTATGAGAAACCTTAAATTTTGAAAACGATATGAAAGACCGAAAAGTTATAAAAACAACTTTTCATTTTAAAGAAGTTTGAAGTATTACATGAGTAAGTGAGTGCTGCATGTGGGTTATAGAGATCCTTAGAAGGCTTACAATAACAAGAAACTAAGGCTAGACTTACCAGCTAGGGTTGGATAAGAAAAGGTCAAGTTCTAGGTCAACAAAAGAGATCCAGTATCCTTTTCCTTGTGCTGACCAAAAAGAAAGTGATGGAACTTAAACTTTAAGACCACCATACATATATCCTGGATAGGCAAAATTGGAACCTACTCACCAAGATGAGGATTTTTCCAAGGATGGTGCTTCACGGCTAAAGTTGACAGAGAGGAAAACCCTTTTGTTCAACCCTACAAGAAATGCCCAAAATCATATTAGTATGAGCTTTAGACCTTCTTGGAGTTGAACAAGGGTGGAAGAACAAGAAGGCTTCACTAGTATGAAGGCAAAGTGAGAGAGCTCCTCCTGGTCAACAATGGCAGCAGCTCTAAGACTAGGGTTTATATAGAGATGAGGTCCCTAGAGCACACGAGATAATTCTAGAACCAATGAGGTGGCACTAAGGATAGACATTAAGAGAAAAATATCTTCCAAATCACTGTACACTACCACCATTCCGGCCAAAAGCAGTGTTCACGATTACAAAGAAGAGAGGAAGCAAAATGTGCGGTGACACGCGGGCCCCTGTGGACAGCCATACCATGCGGCAGATGCAAAGAAGCTTCGGCCGACAAAGCCGTCTGATTCGATTTGGTGATTTGGGATGCGATGGCCCAAAACGACCAAAAGCAGTAGCGTGAAACAGGCCGTGCGATTTCAATGACGGCCACGATCGAGGGGCTCGGAGTGGTCGAACATCCCACCCCCACGATAGCCGTTCGATCAAGCTTCAACGGCCCAAGATGCGATGCGCGTTGGTGTGCTTCGGCCCAAAGGGTCCATCGCTGTTAATTCGCGAACCAACGGCTAGGATTGATGCGGGTCAGGCGGTCCGAACAGCCCAACGGCTGTGGCCCGTTAGATTTAGTTTCAATGGTGGATCTTGAGTGACACTTCCGGCCGGTCGAGCGGCACAAAGGATCGTGGCTGTCCAAAGAAGATCAGCGGTGGAAGTGCGTGGGCGTTAGGACGGTCGAACGGTCCAATGATCGGGGCCATTCGTTGGGATTTCAACGGCCGAGATACTTTTCAATTTCGCCACTAGTGGAAGGTTTAGCACGGAGATCGCTTCGTTTTTGATCAACGGCCAATAAGGGAGGATGCATTGCGGCGATCAAACACAGCCCAAAGGATCGCCCGTTCAGCTGAAATGGACTATTTGAGATAAATTTGAGGATTTGACGCTGCGTGAGACGTGACAGCGTCGGCCAGAGACTAGGTTGGACCCAAGCTGGGTGAGGGTGGCCGCTCTGATGCGGCGGGTTTAAGTAGGAGATTTGACCGACCTAGTTCAAATTTTCAAAAGGTTTGATCGGGCCTTTAAAAATAGCAAATAAATTTGTAAAATTAGGAAATTTTGCGAGAATTACTCTTTGGGATGATATATTCCCCAAATAAATTTTGAAACCACTGTTTCTTCTTTAAAAATACAGAAATAATTCATTTAGACCAAATAGGGTTTATTTAAAGACAAATGCTTTTCTGAAAATCAAAATAATTTCTAAGAATTCAACAAAAAAAATTTATTTTTGGCCATAATAATTCATCTGGCCTTTAAATAAAATACTTCCCAGTCTTATTACCAATATTGAGTGGTATTTCCTTTTGAAATTTTGATCAAGTTGGAATTTGTAATAGAAATTTGGGAAAATAGTTTGTAACATGTTGCCTAATTTGCCAAAATGAACAGTGATGCTATGAACAGCACCTAATTACTGTTTATTAGGGCTGAGGCTGTTACAATGATGAAATCCCTGCATTCCTAGACTGTATCCAGGGAGATATTTGCAGTCCTATACAACCCCTGTCAGGGCCATTTAGGTACTTTATGGTGCTCATCGATGCTTCATCGAAATGGTCGCATGTATGCTTATTATCTACGAGAAACCATGCTTTTGCAAAACTGATCTCGCAGATAATTAAAATTAAGAATAATTTCCCTGATCATCATGTGAAGTCCATCCGAATGGACAACGCCGGAGAATTTACTTCAAAGGCATTTGATGGTTATTGCATGGCAATGGGAATTACCGTTGAGCATTCCGTACCGCATGTCCACACCCAGAATAGACTAGCAGAGACATTAATTAAAAGAATTAAATTCATTGCCCGACCGCTTTTGCAGAATTGTAATTTACCAACTACATGTTGGGGACACATAGTCCTGCACGCAGCAACTCTCACCAATTTTAGACCGTCGGTATATAACATCCATTCACCTATACAACTAGCGCAAGGGTCAGCACCTATGCAAATAGAGAAGTCTAGAAGATAATTGATTCGCAAATATTAGCGAATCAACTGCCTGACCACTTTAGTGATTTGAAGAGCGTGACCAAGTCGCATGTGCTTGCACGCAATGCACCGGAGAGGGTTGAAATACCAAAGAAAATTGAAGGTATCACTCATCCCGTCCAGAGGCCTCAAAATAAAAGGACGAGAACTTTGGCCCCTCGAATCCCAAGTAACCAGAGACGCCTGGCGAAAAAGGATAAGAAGGATTTGCCACAACCGATCATTAAAGTTCTCTAGAACCACAAGGGATGCCAATTGAGACTTGGCACTAGTGTGGAACCTTTAGTAAAAGGCATACCGGATTTGAATATTCCCACGGAGGGAGACATCAGCATGGATGTGTGCTCATACGTCGGAGCTGAGAAACTAAAGGGACTTGCCCCGCAATTGGAAGCAACGGTGAGCAAGTAGAAGCATTAGAAGGATCGCCTCATGAAGAAATAGCTATAAATTACATGACCACGGGAGAATCTATGAATAGAATAACAACCAATGTCGATATTTATTTTGTAAAGAAAATTGCCACAATCATCGATCTTGATCCAAAGTCTGCATCGCTCGCTAAATGTAAGAAAAGATCGTATTGGGGAGATTGGAAGAAGGCAATAGAAGTAGAATTATTATCTCTGAATAAAAGATAAATGTTTGGGCCTATAAGCCGCACACCTCCCCATGTGCACCCCGTAGGGCATAAATGGGTATTTGTTCGAAAGAGAAATGAAAACAATAAAATTGTAAGACATAAAACAAGGCTCGTTGCACAAGGTTTCACTCAATGACCAGGAATTGATTACAAAGAAACCTATTCCCCAGTCATGGGCGGAATTACCTTTAGATATTTAATCTCAAAGGCAGTAAACCTGAATTTAGAAATAAAATTGATGGATGTGGTAACTGTATACCTTTATGAAAACTTAAATTCAGACATTTATATGATGGTACCTGAAGGTATCCCTGTCCCGAACCAGTACAGAGCAAATAGAAATCTGTATAGTGTGTAACTCCGAAAATCACTGTATAGACTGAAGCAATCAGATAGAATGTGGTATAATTGCTTAAGCGACTTTATCTACAAGAAAGGTTACACAAACAATGAGGACCTCTTCCAGGTTATGCAGGGGAGTTCGGGAGGACCATTTTTTTTAAACAACCGGTACTACCGTGACAAGGGCAGCGGTAGTACCTCACCACCACCGGTACTACCGCGACAAGAAGAGCTGCGGTAGTACCGCACGGCAAAACCTGAGGGGAGGTCCGACAGGGACTCTCAGGAAGATCCCGTAGGACCACCTAGAGCTCTTGCCTCTGTGCACCGAGCTAGTCCTAGGATACCAGATGCTAGCTCACACAGAATCACTTCGGTACAATCACAACCACAAGGTCAAGACAAGAGATGAACCAGACAAATTAAACTCAGTACTAAACAAGACCTTATGGTCCAAACTTGTTTATAGAAGGTTTGCCACTTGGGCTTACAAACCGACCACAAAAGAACCTTGGCAGCCGAACCACCCAAAACACATAGATGCCAACCGGCAAGCCCACAGGCTGTCGAGTGGAGGATGTCCTAGGCAGCGGGATCATCAAAGAAATCCTCTTCAAAGAGGTCTGAGCTTCTTTGCACTTGGTCATCTTCATACACTGCTTTGACACAGGGCTTAGAGCCATGAGTACTTTGAATGTACTCAGCAAGTGAGAGGGGAACATTATGCAATTAATAATCATGCAATGGCTTACCAATGGAGAGCTGTATGGTTAATTGCACAAAGCAATATTTGACAGTAAATAACATAGTAGATTGTAAGGCAACAAGTTAAAACAATACTACATAATTACATTTGTTTGAAAAGAAGGGAGTGAGCACCAACTCACATCCAAACCACTTGGGGGAGGTCTGGTTGCACCCACAGCCAGGACCTCTCCCAAGACCTCTCTAGAGCACCAACTCTAGAGCTCAAACCCAGCCCCTGGACTACATCTCGAGCCAGCCATGACCCCTCTAAAGCCAGCCAAGGTCTCTTCGAGGCAAAGCCACGGCCTCTCGCAGAAGTGCCTAGGGAACACAAATTTCACAAAAGCTACCCCTTGCACTATTTTCACTGGGCACTGTCCATGACCAAGGACTTGGCTATTCTAATAGATTTTACACTCTGCAGAGGTGTACAACTTTACCCACAATCCACGATCTCTCTAGCGGGACGGGTTCCGAAAAGACCCTTGCTCACTTCCGATGGTGAGCAGTCTAGAAGGCGCGGCAAGGCCTTTATAAAGCTTTGAACTGACTCAGAGCTGCCCGCTAAGGTTTCGCATTCCCCCCTGCCGGGTTCTCGGGTGCCCCCTCTTGTGCCAGCGCCTCACGCGTTAAGCCACAACAGAACCGAGCCAGCTCATTGCTAATTATTCAGCCCAGACCACCCCCATAAAGTGATCTTGTGGTTGCACTGATTGACCCAGATCAACAGATCACAAAGTTAAGTCCTTAGTTGTGCTCAGGCAAGACTTCCACAATCCCATGTGCAAAGCACCCACTTCTCACTCCCTGCCTTCTTGCCCAAGCAAAAACCAATTTGGTGATTAACCCTACCAAAAGACCACCCAGCCTTGGCGCACAAATTTTACACAAAGTGGCCTCACACCACAGTCAACACAACATACGGCATCCTGCCATAGTTGCTTAACAGTGGCACCGACCACAGATTCCATAGTTAATTAGTCAAGATTATTCACTGATGAAGCATGATTCTCAAAAACCCACGGATCTAAAGCAAGGCTAAGCATAATCTTACGGTCCCATGTTGGCAATATCAAGCAATGCCAACTAAAATACCCAACCTAGAGTTTCCAAAGGGAGTATGTCAACATGTCCAGCAACAAGTCCAAAGGAGGCATAATAACAATTGAGGAAGAGTAGCTACTACCCAAACATTTTCATATAAAAGTAGCCATGCATGATAAAGTAAAACAAAATACATTTGAAAGACTAGGCTCAATATGATCAAGGGCTGTGACTTGCCTTCGTCAAGCAGTGGTGAATCTTCTGTAGAAGGTACTGGGTCCAAGAGCTCCTCCTCCAACGCAGGATCTACACGATCGCAAAAACCAAATAAGCAACCGACACTAGGCAAAAGAACTTAAAGACTCAAAAGAACCTAAGCAAAACTTCAACCAAAAGAAGCAAATAAACCGGGAGCACAACTCAGCCTCGGAGAGCTCCAGGGGAGGACTAGAGCAAGGAGAAACCCAGGCAAAGAAGTTATAAATGAGCCAAAGGTGGCAAAGGAAGGCTTGCCCAGGCTATTTATAGCCAGGGCTGGCGAAGAGCACAGAAAGGGGCTCAGCAAAACGTGCCAATGATCGGAGGTGGCCGGGACAAGGCTAGAACAAAGTATGTCCTAAAAGAATAAAACAAAGTACCTCAGAGGTGACGGTATTTAATGTGATCCGACATGCATTAAATGCGCCCAAAGTTTCGAGGCGGCAAGAATGATAAAAGGTGGGTGAGTCTGACCAGTGGGGCCGGTCAATAGGGTGCACCACCAGTCAAAGAGGTGGTCCCCGCTACAAGGGTGGCCTTCGCAAAAGACCAGGGGTCCCGACCTCTAGGGGAGGTCTTGACCCGCAACGGAGGTCCCTAAGACATACAAGGGAGGTCCTGGACGGGAGACCCTAAAGACACACAACAGGGATGACCTGAGGACAAGATCCACAAAGGGTAGGTCCTAACGGTCAGGTCCTCAAGGAGCAGGTCCTGACGGTTAGATCCTCAAACAAGATCCCAGCGGTCAAGATCTAGAGCAAGGGGAGGTCCACGAAAACAAGGATGCGCGGGAGGAACAGGGGTCGTCAGATCTTGATCGGACGGAGCAAGGCAAATGGGCCGTTCGGACCAAGCGAACGAGCCATCTCAATCAAGCCGTCCGATGCGGATTGGAGGGCTAAAAGGAAAAAGGGATGTTCGGACCATCCGAACGCTCCAACAAGTTCGGGCCGTTCGATAACCATCGAACGGTCCTAAGGCAAGAAAGGCAAAACTTAGGCGGTACGACCGCAAGAGCCAGCGGTGAGTCCAAACGCTAGGGAGGTCTAGACCTAAAGAGGTCCGGGCCTTCCGATCCAAACAAAGAGAAGGTCTAGATCGTTAGATCAAACACCGAAGAGGTCTGGACCCTTGGATCAAACAGAGGAGGGATCTGAATGGTTAAGATCTCAAAAGGGGAGGTCCTAACGGCTAGATCTAACAAGGGGGAGGTCTGAGCGGCTAAGATCTCCAAAGGGGAGGTCCTAATGGCCAGATCTAACAAGGGGAGGTCTGAGCGGTTAAGATCTCCAGAGAGGAGGTCCTAACGGCCAGATCTAAACAAGGGGAGGTCTGAGCGGTTAAGATCTCCAAAGAGGAGGTCCTAACGGCCAGATCTGAACAAGGAGAGGTCTGTGCGGTTAAGATCTCTAGAGAGGAGGTCCTAACGGCCAGATTTGAACAAGGGGGAGGTCTGAGCGACTAAGATCTCCAGAGAGGAGGTCCTAACAGCCAGATCTGAACAAAGGGAGGTTTATGCGGTGAAGATCTCCAGAGAGGAGGTCCTAACAGCCAGATCTGAACAAGGGGAGATCTGAGCGGTTAAGATCTCCAGAGAGGAGGTCCTAACGGCCAGATCTGAACAAGGGGAGGTCTGAGCGGTTAAGATCTCTAGAAAGGAGGTCCTAACGGCCAGATCTGAACAAGGGGGAGGTCTAAGCGGCTAAGATCTCCAGAGAGGAGCTCCTAATGGCCAGATCTGAACAAGGGGAGGTCTTTAAGTGACGAAGACCATGCTCGAGTGGTAGGTCTGGCCAAGCAAGCGATAGGTCTGACCTGAGGTAGTTCTAAGGACACAGAGAGGTCCAAAGAAATACAGAGAGGTCCTAGGGACACAAGGGGGTCCTGAGGGTTAGATCTCTCAAATGTAATCCCAACAGTCAAGATCAAAGCAAAGGAGAGGTCCGCGGAAACAAGGATACGCGGGGAAAGCTAGGGCCAATAGATCAAGATCGAACGGGGCCAAGCAAAGGGGCCGTTCGGACCGAGCGGAGGCCTCACCAGCTTAGGGCCGTCTGATACGGATTGGATGGCTCCAAAGGAGGGAGACGTTCGGACCACCCGAACGCACCCTCAAGATCGGGCCGTTCAAAAGCATCAGCGGTCTTGAGGCGAGGAAGGTTAAACCCTAGCGATACGACCGCAAAACAACAGCGGTAGGTCCACAAGGACACAAGGGATGTCTTCAAGAAGTCAAGGGAGGTCCTTTGGACTCTGAGGAGGTCCAACGGGCAAGGGAGGTCTTAACAAAGGTGGTAGTTCCGGCACTACCACAGTGGTACGACCAGAGGTCGGAAGTACCGAAACGGAGAAGGTAAAACCAAAGTAGAGTGCCGCAACTCGAATGGACGGTATGATCGCTAGAGTGATGGTGGTAGTACCGCAACCCGAACTGAACCATCCTTAAGGGAGGTCCAGAGGAAGTTAAACAAAGCCAAACTTGGCTTTGAGAAATCAAAGGGGTCTTGAAACACAAACCCGAGCTTGATCCTCAGCAGGAGGTCCCAAAACAAGGGAAGGTCTAAACGAAAGATAAGGTTTAAACGGAGAGGGAGGTTTTAATCTCAAAGAGATTCAAACCAATAAAGGAGGTTCAAAGAGAAAGGTTAAACCAAGAGGCACACAGAGAGAGCTTAGGAGGAAACCAAACCAAGGAACACCAAAGAACAACAAAGAGCCCCAACCAGCAGAGAATACCTACAAGGAACTTAGTTCAGGTTTGATTAGGTCAAGTTAAACTCTCCAAATTCCAAAATACCAAGTTAAGCTTGAACATGCAAACAAACCAAAAGTTTCCTTTTGATTTTGAAAACTGGCAAGAACTCTAGAACAAATGGGACGTTACAGGACCTGAACGCCCTGATTTTCTAAACCTTTTTAAAATTTCAAAATAAAGAGAACTATTTGGTTTTGATGAGAGTTCAAGCTTAACTTGAGATTTGTAAATGAGCTTTAAATGGCTAAGACAAACATTAACTAATCAAAAGCTTGGTCTTCTTTGAGTTGTGCGGGTTCTGGAGATGTCTCAGTGTGTTTGGACCTCTCTGTGGCCAATTGGACCTTCCCCTGGTCCATTTGGACCTCCCTCGAAATCCTCTTGACCGTCAAGACCTCCTCCACCTTTTATTATGGCCATCAGACCTCCCCTTTGTTAGATCTAAGGGTCTAGACCTCCTATTTGTTAGATCTAAGAGTCCAAACCTCCCCTTTGAGGATCTAACCGTCAGGACCTCCCCTTTGAGGATCTGACCATCAGGATCTCTCCTTTGTGGATCTGACCGTTAGGACCTCCCCTTTTTTGGATCTGACAGTCAGGACCTCCCTGTCTCTTGGACCTCTTAGTCCTTTGGACCTCCTTATGAGACCTCCCTAATAGGTCACGGCCTCCTTTGTCCGGTCATGACCTTCCCTTTGGTCGTGACCACTTCTTTTTGACCAAGCTGTTCCCAAGTTTGATAGGTCCCACTTGCCAGCCTTGTTATTCTTTGTCATCTCCGCCACATAAGTACCTTGTGCATTTAATGCATGCTGTGTCGCATTAAATGCAGCCATTTACGTGGCTCATACACTGAATATGGTCACATTGTGTGGCACCTTGATTTTTTCCCTTGTTTCCTTCCTTCATAGCAAACATTATTTTATTATCTTTTCACTAAGCTTGGCTGTACCCTATCTCATCCATCATCTACCCTTGACCTATATTTCTACATACCCTTGACACGTATGTTTCCAGTGTCTTCTTGCCTACCTTGGCTATAATTAGCCCGAGTAGTCCTACCTCATCACCTTTTCCACACGTAACACCCTTGCTCTTACTCAGTTGCTCTGAGTTAAGGCTCTGTCATTGAGAACTCCGTTGAAGCTGTGCCGCCACTGCGTCGCCATCAGCGATTTCACTGGAGCCTCTGTGACGTCCTCATCACCACCTTTAGCTGGTTGCCAACCAACCTCTGAACCAGCTCTTTCATCTTGTCCTCGAACTCGTGCCTGATTTTGACAACCCTCTCAGTCCGTGCGCAAAGATTACCTCCCCGAACCTCCCTGGTCTGTTGAGAGATCACCCTTTCTAGGTCTTTTGCTAAAGACCACCTTCCCACCTTGGACCTCTTCTCGGTGAGTCGAGCTTTTACCCTAGGAGCCCATTTTTAGTATAATGTTTTCTGGCAATTTGAGATTTGAAATCTTTTGGAATTTCCTTGAGTTTTTATTTGGAGCTCTGTTTGAATTTGTCTCTTTTCTCCCATATAGATTGCGAAGACACCGAGGAGCTTGAGTGTCCCGAAGAGGAAGACTCTCAAGGCTGTGAGCAAGGCAAGTCATGCCCTTGATCATGTTGAACCCAGTAATTTAAGTTTATTTTGTTGGTTTCAACTAAATATTACATGCATATTTCAATTCAAGTAATTTAATCCCTGTTTCTAAACTCTTTAGTTATTCCTATTATCTCTTGTACAACTAGGCTTGTCATTGCTTTGTCTCCTTTGACACCATAGATGAAAACCTAGTTGATACAATAGTATGTACTAGAGATATTGCAAAACTTGATGCTTAGCCAAGCTTAGATCAAATCTTGTTTTGGGAGTTGTCACTGCCAAAGACCAATGTGTCAAATGTTTTAATCCATGATATTGGGTTGTCGTGGAGTTTTGTAAAAAGGTTTATAAAAAGCAAACAAATGGAAAATTGGTTTAGACTAGGGCGAATGGGTTGCTTGGTTGGTGCATGTCCATGCACGAGCTCAACTTAGGTAGAGTTGAGGCTCAGAAGTTCTGTGGCAGTCGCCCTAGTCAATTAAGGACCGATCTTTAAGTGTATTTTGTCATGCCTCACCGTGCAACCACATGTCCTGTATGGGTGGGACCTGGCTGATTAATTTGCAAAGTTCCACTGTAGTTATCCATTTGGTTGACTTGGGTGATCCTTCATGACCTATGTACATGCATTCCCACTGGTGCAAGAGGGGGCCATAAACTCTGTGGGTTTCTATCCACAGGGGGTGAAACCTTAGCGATGGGGGACTACGGTGGAACAATGCATTGTAAAGGCCTTGTCATGAGCTCTAGACCTCTCATCAAAGGAAGTGTGAGGTAGTATTGACGAATGCCAAGCAGACTAGAGAAATCATGTCATGTGGGTAAAGCTGTACACCTCTGTAGAGTGAAAATCTATTCGAATAGCCGAGTTCGCGGTCAAGGACATGCTAGCAAAGCTGCTCTTAGTTAGATGTTGTTTTTGTTTTAAAAATATTTGACAAATTGATTTTTGTTGGGATTCCTATCACATGGGTTTTGGCGGAGAGCCATGTGACAGGAGGGTGTCCTTCACCACTTGATGATAAATGTTATCCAACTGTAAAATTGATTTGAGAAAATGAATTTTAATTATAAGATTACCTACTCTGAAACTTAGTATATGTAATTGAAAGAAACTTGACTTTATGCAAATCAACCATATTATGCCCTCCGTTGAGATATCCATTATGCATTTCATTCTGTTAATCCACGGGTGTGACTTGCGAGCACAGTTGTTGTGCTCACTCTTGCTCAATATAACATTTGGCAGGAGAGGACTCTGACAGTGAAGAAAACCAAACCAACTAGATTGTGCCTCCAGTTAGTTGCTTGTGGTGTGTTGATGGACTACCGTTCTCTTTGATCCTTTTGTATTTTATGTTCGGCCCAAGGCCGCTTTTGTAAGTAACTTTGTAATCAACTCCCTTGCTGTTAATAAAGTCTTTTGTGGATGTATGTTATCACTTGTAATTGCTGTGAGAATTAGCCATTGATCCTTGGGGACTAGTTCAGATCACAGGAAGTTTAGGACTTCTCCAAGTCTCATGACCTCTTCGGGTTGATCTCTTGACCTCCCTCAAATCTGGTCGTGACTCTTGGGGAGGTCCTGAGTCTCAAGATCTCCTCGGGTCAGTACCCTGGATCTCTAGGAGGTCTGACTGGACCTCCTGGGAGGCTTAGGAGGACTGCCCGAGAGATCCTTTGGACCTTCTAGGAGGTCCTGGTGGACTCCTAGGGAGGTCTTGGAGGACCTCTCGGGATAGCCTCTGGTCGAGTCGTCACAGGACCCCAACCATTGTACACCGTTTATAGAAGAGAAATAAAGAAAAACCAGAAGTCTCTTCATATCTATGTGTTCAATCTACTATTTTATTCTTGTGATCTTGTATTGTTTTTACGATTCTGAATTTATCAACGAGATAATCGTTTGAATTGAAGTCGCCAGTGATAATTTCTCAACAGTCAATTCGGCTTCCTCCCTCCGTATGCATGCACCGGCACAGTTGTTACTAATCACTAGGGAACGGTGAGAAGTTACTTTCTACGTATAGAAAGCGTATCAGGTAGGAACTGCACATACAGGAACGACCGGACGAGAACGCAAATCTTCGCCGCTAGATTGGCTTTGAATGGTGTTGATCAAAGACGAACCGATTCGATTGCACATAGCAGTAGATCGCTCTCTTTTTTGACGCTTTTCTCATGTGATACGTTTGTACGAAGTAGCATACAAATACTATCCTACAAGGGTTTTTTCCCCGCTCCTAGCTAGCTAGCAATCGTTATGGCCCAATTTTCAACATGGTACTCGTTGCTTCGCGTCAACTATGTATATAGGGCATATATAATATTACAGACAGCTACTGTCTATATAGAAACTCTCTATATCATCTGTAGACAGCACTAAAAACAGTTTATATAATGGTACAGACGACTGCTGTCTTTTTAGTTGTATCTATAGAACACACAATCTTTTAATGATTTTCTTGTTTCTTATGTTATAGTCGGCTACAGGATCGTAGACAACATCTTTCTATCTTTTCATTCTCTTTCATCTACGTCAGCAAAAATTCTATGTAACAATAACTATAAACGACTAACATAAATATATTATACATGCTCTTAGACTGTTAAGCAGCCGAGGATCCTAAACCAATGAGCGCTGTTCACAGGGTTAGAAGTTAGAACCGTTTTGCGACGTTTGAGACTAAGAAGCCGAGCCTCTTTTGGGCTGCAAAATCTGTTTTGGAATCTTGTCAATGATATAGTGCAATCTCAACACTCTTAGAGCATGTACGTCTCTTAGCATCTAAAGTACGTGCTAAGATGCATACATCATCCCTCTTTCTCCATAAGACTATTGTTAGCTACTTTTATTTCAATCCTTAGTACCACCTGTAGGTGCTAAAGTATTTTTAGCTAAAAAACGTTTACTTTTTCTAACCTTAGCATCAGTTTCCAAGGTTTACTTTGGTGTCATGCAATCGAGTCCTGCTATACACATGACGCTTTGTCATTGTACGCACGTACGACGCATGTAGCGGCGCACAGGGCTGGTCGGAGGAGGGAGGCGGCGTGCAAGGTTGGTCGAAGGAGGGGGAGGAAAAGCTGGCACAAGGTGAGGAGGGTGGAGGCCGAGGGGGGCCCGCATAGGAGCCAGCGAGGGGTGCCGCCGTGCCTGAAGTGAGGAGGGCGAGGTGGGCTACGGTGAGGGGACCGGAGCTGGCGAGCTAGCCATGGGCGAAGGGAGCCTGAGGCGGCGCTGAAGGGCGAGGCATCTGGCCACAAGGGGGGTGAGATAGTCGTCTGCGATGGGGGCCTGACATGTCAGCAAAGGGCGAGGCGAGGCCATTGAGGTGGAGGCCGGAGGGGCGCTTCCAACACGGGCGGCCGGCCGTTTCGTCGTACCTAAAGCATTTCTTCATTTAATCCAAGCTTAGCACCTACTCCTTGATCCGTTAGCATCGAGCATTACTGTAGCACCTAGGACTGCTTACACCAACTTACAAATGCTAGAGCTAGACCAGTCTACGCCTATTTTTTGTAACTATACAGGCTGTGCCTTAGGTACTTCATTAATGGTAGTTGACCTAGCTTTAACTAGAAAGGTAGACCATTAAGACCTATGTCCGTTCTTGCAGCAGTGATCAATGAGCTGGATTTAGTCATTTATGAGCAATGCTTCCATGCAATGACCCATCCAATATGAGTTGAATTAAGCCCTTATAATGCGGTGGCATATGTGTGCACACGAGGGAGATGATTAGTTTCACCCTGCTCGTCTACCTTAAGAATCACCAACATATAAAGCTAGTTGAGTCCAAGCCACTAACCCTTAGTTTATCATTTTACGTGAAGCGAAGATGAAATCACAAACAAGTTAGTTGTGTGTGCATGTTCTATTATGAGCAAGAGTGAGCCTAGGCCGATTTGGACCACCCCATAAGCACATGATTACAGGGGCGAATGCAGCACCACTCCAGCCCGGGCAGCTGCCCGGGCTTTGCTCCACGCGCGCATGGGCCAGATGCCCCCGATTGCGTTACTGGGCCGCGCCCGTCCAGCCCCGTGCCCGGGCTTTCCCCCTGCCTCCCTCAGCTGAATGCACTTGGGCAGTTGGCTACTCTCGGTTCTTCCCCAAATCCCCAGTTCCCCTCCCCAATCCCCATTCCCCAACCTGGCCAAATCCAAGTGGGATCATGGCGGCGGCGGCGGGAGCAGTGTGAGTGGGAGCGGTGGGCGGAAGCAATGGCCTTGAGTGGCTGCTGGCCAGGTGAGAAGCAAGCAGCAGCGAGGGCGAGCGGCAGAGCAACTTCAGCCGAGCGAAGGCGGCGGGCGGAGCAGCTGACCGCCCGAAGCGAGCGAGTCGAAGTCTGCTGCGGCAAGGGAGCGGAGCAGCTGAGCAGCGGCGGCCGATGGGACAGGAGAAGCAGAAGACGAGAGGCGGCCGGTGGGAGCGGCTCGAGTGGCGGCGGCGGGACTCGAGAAGCGGCGGACAAGCGGCGGCGGGCGGCTAGTGGCTGTGGCATGTGGCTCCCTCTGCACTTCTACAGCCTGTGAGGCGTGAGCACTGAGCGGCGGCCGGCTAGGTGAGCAGTGGCAGTGAGCCCAATTTCTCCCGATTTCAAGATTTCTTTAGTGCTAGTAGTCTAGTAGGAAACTAGGAATGTAGAATGAGTCATGACTCATGAGTGGATTGGATCAGTCATCAGTGGATGATTTTGTTGTTCCAGTAGAAAATGCATAATCCTTAAGCATTGAGATGATGAGAAGTCGCTAGACCCGGGGAGTTCGTTTCTTGAGGTAGGAGTTATCATAAAGGATTAAGTATACGTTTCGTCCCTTAACTATACACGATGATTAATTTTCGTCCATCAACTTAAATACCGGATATAACGACCCTCCAAGTATCAAGGAAGCGGCGGATGTAGCCAAGCAAGAGGAGGAGGTGGAGCAGTTGCTTCGGGAGGAGCAGCTCCGAGTAGCCCACCGGGAAGCCCATGCCGTCATTGCAAAATTGGTCGTCCGAATTGGTGGTGTTCTTGGCGTCTCACGGGGAAGACGAGGCGAGCTGGAGCTGGAATGATATGCCGATGTGGTGTGGTGGTGATGCGCGGATGGGAGGCTATGGGGAGGCGAGAGGTGGCTATGTAAAGCGAGAGGCGAGGGGAGGAGGGTGACGCAGAAAGATCGGGTCCCGTAGGGGCCGGGGGCTCGCCATGTTAAGGATTGGGTGCCGATGCCGTCGTCCTCGGCACAATGGCGCAGTCTAATTGGAAGCACCATTTGCGAGCTGTTTGCACTAGCAGTTGCTATCAATTCTGCTACGCCCCGCACGAGCCGGCAGTGCCTCGCGTCGCGTCAACCAGAGCTTTCCTTTCCTGTCAAGCTTGCCCAGGCTTTTCAAAACCGCTGGCTCCGCCACTGCATGATTATGATGTAATCTCCATGGGAAATAAGAACACGAATGATTTGTTTCTTCAGAACTCATGCTAATTAGAGAACTCCATATGCATCCTCACATTGAAAGTTCTCTCGTAGGCATACACCATGTACGGTCATGCTACAAAAGTTTCAAACCAAAGACTCTCTGGAGGAAGCTGTCTTTTTCCTTTTCGTAAGGATAAGGATCCAAGTTGCGCAATTAATGGTTCACGAAAGCAAAATAGAATTGCTCACCTACCATTAACGATAGGGCAATCCGTTGAATATTTCTAATATGTAAACTCCTATCATGGTGGTGCCGGCTCGATTTTTATTCAGCAACATACCAGCCGAAAAAGGGGCCAAATTCAAAGCGTGAGTTTAAATTGGATAATAGAAACCATCCAGTAAAAAACTGATTACCGACGCACTACGACACGGAATGAGATTCGAGGGCGCTTAACAAAGCTTGTCGTTTAGCTTAAATGCCACCGAATAAGAAATCCACGTCATTTCTCTCAGTGTGGAGGGGGCACTAAATATGAGGGCTTATATATATATATATATATATATATATGTGTGTGTGTACGCATACGCCTGCCTATACGATATTTTTAAATGCCAACAAAATAGTAACGAAGAAGGGCATATATTATATGCTGATCTAGTGTATACTAGGGCACTTAATAAATGCCAGCCAAAACCAGTGGCGGAGCCAGGAATTTAGTAATGATGGTGCACACTTTAAGGATGAAAAAAATCTTGTACGACACATAAGTAATTTCATAAGTCCAACACAATTACACAAAAGAGTTTGAAATTAGTTAATAGTGCAATATAAATAGTTCAAACAAAATCTTACATGAATAAAAGAGTTTTAAATAGCTAATGGAAATCACAATACCACACGACGCAATCTCATTCCTTGGAAACACTTGATTATATCATCGTCACTAACCTTCGAGAAGATATCTCGCTCTATAAAGGTGACTAAACAATCATTCAATACTTGATCGCCTATACTATTTCTCAACTTGTTCTTTACAAGATTCATCGCCGAAAATACTCTTTCAACGCTCACCGTTGCCACCGGTAGAAGCAATACTAATTTAAAAAGTAAGTACACTAACTTGTAAATGACATGCTTCTTTATTTCGACAAGCTTAGTAGAAAACTCACCGAGATTCTTTAGGTCCTTAAATCTATCATCACTTCGCATATCATCAATGAAGTTATCAAGTTGGAAAGAAAGTCTCATTAAATATGTGCTTGAAAAATCATTGAGATAAAAGTTAGCAAGGCTAAGCACCTTGTCTCTATCATAAGAAGCAAATGAATTCATAGGATTTAAAACGGACATGTAAACAAGCAATTCCATATTAACCTTGTCATACCGATTATCAAGCTCTTGGAGAACATTATCAATGATGCCAAGATACACTTCCCTTCTAAAATGATCATCATTTGTTTGTTTTGGGTAAAAACGTGATGATCTTCTATAAGGCACATATCTGCCATCTGTCTTAGGAATGATACCATATTTAGTGCAAAATGACGTTACCTTTTTTTGAAGGAATTCTTCCCACCCATCACACCTCATTCGTTGCATTCTATCTTTAGCCAAATTAACAAGTGCCATAGAATTAATAATATCTTGGTCTCTCTTTTACAAAGACTGAGACAACTCATCTGTGTATCCAAGTATGAAAAGCATCAAGTGTGCATTGAAAATAAAGTCAAATGACTCAAAGGCTCCCACCATAGCATGTATTTTTGGCCAATCATTCTTCTGTGAGGGATCTTTTCCATACTGTATAAGTACTTTGCGGATTGTTGAATACATAACAATAATATGCAAAAATAGTTCTATAATGAGAACCCCAACGAGTGTCACCGAGCCTAGCTAAACCCGTCTCTTGATTTTATCCGTGTCCACTTTCTATCTCACTCAATTCTAGTACTTCCAAAACTTCTTGAGCTCAAATATCTCAAGCATGTCATGACGCTTACAAGAAACTCCAATAATATTCAGCAAGTGAGAAACTTATTCAAAAAAACCACACATAATCAGAATTACCCTTGGCAACAGCTATGAGAACTAACTGGAGTTGATGTGCAAAACAATGGATGTAATAAGTAGAAGGAGACTCTTTCATGACCAATGTTTTCAGCCCTTTAATCTCGCCTTTCATGTTACTAGCCCCATCATATCCTAACCCACGGATTTGAGCAAGAGTCAACTTGTGATCAACAAGTAAGGACACAATTGCATTCTTAAGTGACAAGGAAGTGGTATCAGCCACATGAATTACTCTAAGGAACTGCTCACATACACGTCCTTCTTTATCAACATAACGCAAGCAAAGATCAAGTTGTTCTTTGTGAGATACATCACGACACTCATCAGCTATAATTGAATAGTGATCATCACCAATTTCTTCAATAATATGCTTGGTAGTTTGGATGGCACAATAATTAATTATGTCTGTTTGTATCTCATGGGCAATCATCTTACAATTCCTAGGGGCATTGCTTAAGACAACCTTAGCAACCTCCTCATTGTTGTTTGCAAGCCATTCCAAAAGTTCAAGAAAATTCCCCCTATTGCTAGAATTTGCACTTTCATCATGTCCACGATATGCTAGTCCTTGACGCAAAGTAAACCTCAAGCATCTAATTGAATAAGTCAATGTAGAAATGTAAAGTTGTTTGTCCTCTTTGGTTCGCTTCCTAAGAGCTTAAGCAATAGATGTTCTAGGTTTAACAAAGAAGTTATATTTCTTTTGAGCTTGATTACGGACACTTCTTATACTACCCACATGCTTGTCAACTGAGTCATACCTATTTTAATTTCTAAATCCTCCTTTAGTAAAACTATCGCCTCCCACAAATTTCTCCTTGAACAAATAACAGACAAAGCAAAATGCAGCATCCTTCTCGACACTATATTCAATCCAACTGTACTTATCAAACCAACTAACATTAAAGTGGTGCCTTTTACCTGATATTTCCCTTACAGGAAAATCATGTTGACGAGGTTGGCAAGGGACTATTGATAGCATAGCTCGTGATAGGTATTCTTTTGCTCGAATCATGTGAAAGAAGCTCAACATCATAACCCAATTCATCACTGTCATTGCCGGTTGCTTGTGCTTCACTTTGTGGTTGGTGTTGAGATTGAGATGGTGCATTCACAGATGAAATTGAAGAAGCCACAACCAAAGCCAACTCATTTCTATTTCTACTTGCTTCAGTTCCTCCTCCTCCTTGAGTTTGAGTAGTTTCCACTTCAACAGATTTTGGCTTAACTGTCTTGTCATCTTAAAAGAAAGAAATGATATCTCTATTCATTTTCATTTCAAGGATTCAACTTGTCCTAGCCCTACATATACAAATAACAGGGAATATTCAATTTTGCAATCCATAATTCTGGGCTTTTGGCAATCTGGTAGCCTCCCAGCTCCCTACGCTTTGTGTGTTGCCTGACGGCCACGGGTCATTTGTAGGCGTCTTGATGCCAGTCGCCTCTCGGCTCTCTCGCGCGCGTGTTTTCTTCCAGAATTTTTGTTCAATCAGTGATGTGTGTCTGTCTCTATCAAGATGTGCAACATATTATAAAAAACTTGATGTCTGATTGTCTGTTGATGCCCAAGCTCTTGCATACTTTAATATGTCTTTTCTAATCTTTTTTGTTCATATCATGACTAACTCGACTATTATTGTTGTTTTAAGGAAGAAGATGATGAGGATGATGTTGAAACGATTCTATTTCCTCAAAGCATCGTAGAGAGCAACTAGTGAGTGCTACTACTTCTAAGTGCTCTTTTATTTCATTGGTACATAACATATATACAATGTGTTTAGATATATAAAGTGCTCATGTCTAATTATGCATTGTATTTGTAGGCTCATTGGATGATTCGCCTTTGGATGCCAAGATGACGCCATGACATCGGGTCAAGAGGCCATTTTGTTTTGTTTGGTCGTGTGGATTGGAGTTTAGACTTTAGACTGTTATTTTAGACTCTTGTTATCTTGTACATTAAGTGCCATGGACTGTTATATGGACTGTTAAATATGGATGATGGGTGGATGGACTGTTATGTATGATGGATGGATGATGGATGGACTATTATGTTATCTGTTATGTATGATGGATGGACTGTTATCTGTTAATTGTTATGTATGATGGATGGATGATGGATGGATGGACTGTTATGCCATGACATAAATTGATTATGTTGAATGATTAAATGTAAACTTGTGATTTTGTCATGCATTTATTTGAGAAAATGAGTTCTAGTCTCTGGGCTCTAGCGCTGTTTAGCTGTTCTTGAGCCCTCCCTCTCGGCAGATTGAGCTCTCTGGACCTTTGGTTGCAGATTGAGCTCTCTAGCTCTGAGCCACCAAGCCGAGCCATGAGCCCTGGCTCGTGAAGGATCGCCATGCAAACGAGCCGAGTCTACTGTTGAAACGAGGTTAGACAAGCCTACCTCAACCCGGTTTGACTTGGCTCGTTTCCAGACATATTCGTTGCACCAACGATTTTAATACATCACACATGACCAATCCAACATAGGAAGATCCAAACGGGAGCTGCCCTGTGCCTAACTAAAGTAACAAATCACAAGCCACGTCTTATTTAATTAGTTTAGAGGTAGATCACTAATCTAGAACAGTGGTGGTGTACTGGTGTTGAAATCAAGATCAACTTTTTTTTTTCTAGCGGTAATTAACAATGTTTAGTACCTAGGATGATGGCCAAGCCTGCCGAATAACCTGTGGTCATGTCAGTATAATATTACTCCAATGTACTCTCATTTTATATATTTTCCCTATTGGCAGAGAGGAGGGTGTTTCTAGAAAGAATTAGTTGGCCAACACTACACGCATGCCCCGTGAACATGGTCGTCTGCTTGAAGAATCGTACATCGAAAATGATCTAGCTTAATTAGATTTTGTACTCATAAAGTAAATTAGCTAGTTTTCAAGATGAATGGGTCATGTCTGGTCCACTCTACTTTTTTTTTTAAAAAAAATACAAATATGTGAACCTTTCTCTTGTTTGAAGAAAGCCTATGCTACTCTTTTAGTGGACTTGTTTGATTTTTCCTGGCCCATTTGATCTAGACGTCCAACGTTCAAAAGATGTACCGCTGAGAATTACCTCCATTTTGTAGTTGAGGAGTATTAATTTGGAGTGTAGGGTTATTAATTAATTAAGTAAAGCACTTTTCGGGGGATAATTTAAGGTAGGACTGGATTTGAGGTTGAGGTTGAGGTGCAACTCCACCAAGTAATCAGTGATTTTTGTCGTTCGCCCTCAAATCAAATATGAAAGCAATCGGTGGTTCCATCCGGAGCTACATAGTCAGCATGGCATTAATTGCTTTGGTGACGCCAACGGCCACCGCATGGTTTCTGACTTTATGGAACGCAAGCATGGTATACAATCAGATATGTATTTTAGTATTTACATGTGCAAACCACCCGTCTGGTGCAACTGATGCGAAACCAAAACTACACCGCTTTAGCGTGAAAACTCTCATCAAAAAATTGTGAAATATATTCTTAGAGAGAGAAAATATCGAGTGCCGTCTCAACCGGCCTAGGAGAAGAAGAAACAATAAAAATATCCGACAAATGACTTAGGTGACTCCTCCGCAGAGACACCTAGAGAAACGGACGACGATGTTCAGATAGGCGAAAGGGAAAGCAGATAAGAAGCCAACAACAGCCGGTTCGCTGTCCCTTGCCCTGTCCACGTCCATCAACCTTTCCATGTCCACGTCAGCTCAAAAACCGCAACCCCAAGAGAAACAAGAAAGAGTCCAAAACAAAACATGCTTCGCTGCTCCTCGAGATTTGAATGGATGCGTTGCGTGCATCCATCCAGCCGTTCATCCACTTGCTGCTTCGGCTCAGCTCACCCATCCGACTCGGTTCGCCTCATCTTTTAACGTGGACAAAGAAGATCTATATTGGTTGGTCCACCAAGCGCAAGCGAATCGTGTGGCCGTGAGGCGCGACATCTGGGGCGACGTGGGGCACGCGGGGCTAAGCCTTCTCAGAGTGTGCAGGAGCTCAGATCGAGCGATCGCGAGAGACGCATCGCGCGATCGAACGGCGGCCGCATCCCGAGCGACATGGCCTACATGAGGAGACGGCTCGGATCGAACGGCGTGGAGCCATTCGCGGGGCGATCTGCCGACCGCCGACGTAGCGTGGTGGTTGGAGCCCCTTTCTACCTGGCTTTAATGTTAGTAATTTGGGCACAACTACGGCTCGGACATACGAGGGGAGGCTTCCCACCGTACGGTCCGATGCAACACCCCACAAAGAACCGTGCAACATTTTTCCCGCTTGTTGCAACACATCAAGCAATCATATGCAACATTACCTCAAAATCTCATAATCAAACAAACAAACATTCTCATAATCAAAACATCACAAACATTCTCATAATCAAACACACACAATCATCTAGAGGACACCAACATATCAAAAAAAGATGCAATATCTCAGAAATTTGTATGCAACATTTTGTTTCTCCGTGTGCAACATTTTTGTTTCACGGTTGCAACATTGCGCAACACATCAAAAAACTGAGAACTCACCCCTGCGGAGCCGCTACCTCCTGGCGGCCTAGGACGGCAGCAGGCCAGCGGGGAGGAGGAGGGCTGGGCGGAGCTGGCGGCCCCAGACGAGCTAGCCGCCATCGGGGACGGCGACGGGCGGGCGGAGCAGCTTCCTCCTAGTGTGGGTGGGCGTGGTCTGGGAAGGCGAATTCGTGCTGTGGGCAGCGAGAGGCGGAAGGGGAGCAACCGGCATCGGCGATGAGGCGGAAGGGAGGCGATAGGACGGCGGGCGGTGGGGGAGGCGCGAAGCGGGTGACGTCCGTGGGGTAGTGGCGGGAGAAGGGGACCGAGCGTGAGGGAGGCGACAGGGCGGAGGGGGAGGTGGGCAGAGCTGGTGGCGGGGGGAGGCAGATGGGAGCAACCGGTGTTGACGATCGTGCGGGAGGGGCGGCGTGTGAGAGATGAGCAGCAAGAAATGAGTGGATCGGAGAGGAAAAGCAGTGGGGAGAAGGGGACGGGGAGATAAGGAAAAGGAACGAGTGGTGGAGAGGCGTGAAGAGCAGTCGGTGCCTCAGTGATGGTGAAGTGAAAAGAACGAGTGGTGAAGAGGCGTCCGATTTTTCTATCGCTCTCGTACGTATGTATCATATCATTTCCCTAGTAATTTTTGCAATCGATGATTTGAGAGGGGGACAGTACGTGGCCTTAGCATGGGATCTGAAGATCTAGAAAATATAATGCACAACAAATCATGAATATTTTATGTCGTAAAGAATTCATATCTCATAGACGGAGCGTGAGCGTATCCTTTTTGTGCCGGTCTATCTATCTGTTGCTCAGAGCGTGGCGGTACACGCTAAACAAATAAAGCCTAAGCTAATCGCCTTTCAAAGAAAGAAAGAAAGAGGAGAGAGAGAAAAGATTAAACTAGTATTACCACTTGCTTCCATGATCGATCCATCTATCATCCATCCATATTCCATCCACCGCGCCGCTTGTTGTCTCATTCCTACTGCTTTTACCAACCAATGACTCGCTTCCTCCTCCTCTAGTCCCTCTTCCCTCCTCGCGCAACAATCCCATCAAATCTTTTTGTCAGCGCTCGCCTTCGTCGTCCTCCTTTATTATCCCAGGTGAGGTGACAGCTTCTCTTCTTCTTCAGGTCCTGAGTTCTTGCTGTTCCCGTTTGTTTCTTGATTCCTGGATCTTTCTTGCTGGTTTAGCCTGCTCTGTGATTTGGGTCTGCCCTACTTTTTGTGTGTTTCTTGGAGCAGGAGGAATTTTTTTGGTTCCTGTTCAGCCGATTCTTCTCTATTAAGAAATTGAGTTTTGAGAGTGCATTGCAGTGGAATTTTGTGAATTTAGGCTCGAATCAAGCAAGAAAAGAACGAGGGATTAGTTAGTTTCTAGGTTGTCCAAGTTGATTTTGGTATGGTTTGGCTGGGTCCGAATTCTCTTTGTAATGGAAATGTAGATGATTGTGCCACGGCTTTACTTTTGTCGATATGAGCTTAATTCTCTTCTGGGAGTGTCTAACTGCACGCTTCACTTTCAGATTAATTCGTAGTTTGGAGTAGAAGAAAAGACTTTGAAAGCCTGTTCTTGTGAAGAGCAATAGAAAGGAAAAGGAAGAATTGACTTTGGTGGGATGTTAGGAGTCTCTGCATATATACACATACACACACATATGTGTACATGTACACATGTATATATACATATATACACACACACATGAGAAGAGAAGAGGTATATATATATATATAAAATCGTTGGATTTGGATTTAACAGCAAGATTAATACGGATTTCCACCTTCAAACCATTTAATCACCATGCATGCTTCCACGCACCTTCATTAAACATTTTGCATGCTCCCACCTCTCATGCCATGCATTAAACACCTACATGATCCTATATATATATAAAAACAAAGCTTGCTTATTTGGCCCTGGCTAATGCTCTGATGACTGATGCTCACAACAGTTTTGGTCATCAAGGGGATATTTTTTTATCTGCAAGCTATGCTACACTTAGATGTTAATCAAAAGGAATTGATACCACTACTTTCTAATTTATTGTTTTGATACTTCCTAGTTGGAGTTTGATTGCAGATGGGGTGAGAGGTACCTTTTTGTGATTTATTTGTTTTGAGGGAAATGCCTTTTCTGATTTATGTTGTTTTGCTCATTCTTTATATGTTTCTGAAGGTAGCCAGACTCGGACCGCACCAAACTGTCAAATGTTTGTAGACGAGCTGAAGGAACAAAGAAAAAGCTTCATCAGGAATAACACCCACTTCAGGTAGTATATTGAGTTCTCTTCCCAATCGTTCTTGCTAACAGTGTTATGATATCTGTTGTAGTCTATTAAAACATCTGTCCGAGAGTGTTCAACTCTGAACTAAGAGTGTCATCTCAAGGCGTTGACCTCTTTCTTGTGCAAAAGGCCATGCTGCTCAAAGAATTAACTAGTTCATGTTGAAGTTCTTGAAAACAATGTAGATTGATGCCTTTTGCTTGAACAGAAGAGAAGGCCTTATCATGCTTTCCACTCTGCTCGGAAAGCTAGCTGACAACACAGCTTCTCAAGCATCAACATCAATTAGCTGCATTAGTTTGCATTCATACAAATGAATAATTCTCAGAATAACATAATCGTTGTCAATCCAATAGTTATTTTTTGTGATACATTTCATCTACTGTACTACAACTGTTGTTAATCCAGTAGTCCACCTGCGTCTGCTACGACACGGAGTCTGCCACCAGCAATTGAATACCTTTTGTTATTGGCTTGCATAAAAAATCAGGTACTTAACAGTACATTCCAAATACCTGTATTTGCAGCGATCATGAACAACCTGTTTGAGACACCTCATAGCATTTTGCATGCTTGCTACTGCATTCACATGCAAGTTATTGAGAAAAACATATCAAAATAAATGCCACAGAATGCAGCGTGCAAAACTATATCATTCAGTCTACAGACTCCAATATTTCCTCTCCCAACTGAGCTTCTAATTATCCTCATTGTGAACGCTTCAGATGACGTTAATTACTGGATGGTATCTGAAGATTGCCAACTGGAAGGGCTTATCTTGTATATGCATGGAATCGTGCAGCAAACGCCGCAGCTGTTCGATCTGCCTTGTCATGCTCTGGATGCTTATGATAGCCAACCTCTGGATAATGTGCAGCGGCAGTACTCAGAAACAAGTTCTCCTGCCAGGGTTCAGTGGCTCGGAAATGGAATACATTGATAACGATGGAATCTTTCTGCTCTCCAATGGCTCTGTCTTTGGCTTTGGTTTTGTCACCAGTAGTGTGTCAGACAGCACATCCTACCTTCTTGCAGTGGTCCACAAGGCCAGCAGTTCTATTGTCTGGACAGCCAATGCTAACTCTCCTGTTTCTCTTTCGGATAGATTCGTGTTCGACAAGGATGGTAATGCCTACCTGCAGTCTGCTGGCTCCAATGTATGGATTGCCAATATCTCTGGCAAGGGGGCCACCTCTATGCAGCTGCTCGATTCCGGCAATCTAGTAGTGCTTGGGAAAGACAGCTCTTCTCCTCTCTGGCAAAGTTTCAGCTATCCGACAAACACACTTCTGTCTGGCCAGAGTTTCATTGACGGGATGACACTGGTGAGCCGGTCCAACACAAATAACATGACTTATACACTTCAGATCAAATCCGGGAACATGATGTTGTATGCAAGCTTCCAGACACCACAACCTTACTGGTCTGCACAGCAGGATAGCAGGATAATCGTCAACAAGAATGGCAACAACATCTACTCTGCAAAGCTCAGTTCAACTTCTTGGTCCTTTTATGATCAATCAGGGTCGCTTCTGTCACAGCTCGTCATTGCACAGTCGAACGATGCCAACACCACGTTGGCTGCTGTCCTAGGTAATGAAGGGCTGATTGCCTTCTATATGCTGCAGAGTGGGAATGGCGGGAATACTCTCCCGATCACGGTTCCGCAGGACTCATGTGACATGCCAGCCCACTGCAAGCCGTACTCCATTTGCAATAGTGGGACAGGATGCCAGTGCCCTTCAGCCCTTGGCTCCTTTGCAAACTGCAACCCTGGTGTCATATCACCATGCAACTCAAAAGAGGAGTTTCAGCTAGCTAAACTGGACGGTGGAGTTGGGTATATCGGGACTAGCTTCAGCTCGCCTGTGTCTAAGACAAACCTCACAGGATGCAAGAATGCTTGCATGGGCAGCTGCTCATGCATTGCTGTTTTCTTTTACCAAACTTCAGGCAATTGCTTCCTTTTCAACCAGATTGGTAGCTTGCAACAGAAAGGTGGAAGTACAACTGGTCTTGCATCTTTCATCAAGTTATCAAGCAGTAACCCTGCCTCAGGGCAAGGTGGGAGTGGTAGTGGCAGTGGCAGTGGGAGGTTCACCATCATTATTGTCGTCATTTTAGTTGGAACTTTGGCTGTTATAGGGATCCTTGTTTACGTTGGTTTCTGCATTTACCGGAGGAAGAGGCATCCTCCACCCTCAGATGAGGCTGGTTCATCAGAAGATGACGGATTTCTGCAGACGATATCTGGAGCACCAATACGGTTCACTTACAGGGAGCTCCAGGATGCAACAAACAACTTCTCTAACAAGCTTGGCCAGGGAGGGTTCGGATCTGTGTATCTTGGAAAGCTCCCAGATGGCAGCCGCATTGCTGTAAAGAAGCTGGAGGGCATAGGCCAAGGGAAGAAAGAATTCCGCTCTGAGGTGACAATCATTGGCAGCATTCACCACATCCATCTTGTCAAACTCCGAGGCTTTTGTGCCGAGGGGTCACACAGGCTTCTTGCATATGAGTACATGGCCAAGGGGTCGCTGGATAGATGGATTTTCCATACTAAAGAGGATGCTTCCCTTCTAGACTGGGATACAAGGTTTAACATTGCACTTGGAACGGCAAAGGGATTGGCATACCTCCATCAGGACTGCGAGTCGAAGATCATTCACTGCGACATCAAGCCTGAGAATGTTCTACTTGATGACAACTTCCTTGCAAAGGTATCTGACTTTGGCCTTGCCAAGTTGATGACCAGGGAGCAGAGCCATGTTTTCACAACACTCAGAGGAACGCGGGGCTACCTTGCGCCTGAGTGGATCACCAACCACGCCATCTCAGAGAGGAGCGATGTGTACAGCTACGGGATGGTTCTGCTTGAGATAATCAGCGGGAGGAAGAACTTCGATCCTATGGAAGGCTCAGAGAAAGCTCATTTCCCAACGTTCGCTTTCAAGAAGCTGGAGGAAGGTGATCTTCGAGACATCTTTGACGCCAAGCTGAAGTACAACGACAAGGATAGCCGAGTGGAGATCGCAATCAAGGTTGCTCTGTGGTGTATTCAGGAGGATTTCTATCAGAGACCATCCATGTCAAAGGTTGCCCAGATGCTTGAAGGCGTCTGCGATGTGCCCCAGCCACCGGTATCCTCGCAAATTGGATACAGGCTCCACGCAAATGCGTTCAAATCGAGCAGTGAGGAGGGCACGTCCTCGGGGATGTCAGACTACAACAGCGACGCTTTACTTTCAGCTGTGCGGCTCTCTGGTCCCAGATGATGTGAATCTTGTGTACATTGCTGTGTTTAGTTGGGTTGATGGTGTTCAATTTTGAGGTAGGGTTCATTGGTTGTCATTTCTTCAGTCCGTGTACATATGTTGATTATGTCAGGTAGTAGAGTTTCCTTATTAGTTAGCTGTGCCGAAATGTCGATATGGAAATTGTGACATGTGATGAAAGTTTGAATTCTATAAGGTATAATTATTTTTGCTGCTTTGACATTACAGAACTATCAGCTAACTACGGGGTGTTCTTTGTAGAACTAGCTTTTCTTCTGTGACTTTTATATTTATATTGAGACATATTTCCAACATCAGTCCTTGAATTTGTAGTATGGCTATTTTTTTTGTTCCCCCTTTCAGCACATTATTATTTGGAGTCCTACATAAATTATAGGAAAATGTCCATTTTACATCCTTGAACTCTTTGAAAAGTCTAGATTTCAACCCTGAACTACAAAACCGGACATTTAATACCCTCGACTATCAACATCGTTTAGTTTACCCTCTTCAACCCAAACTGGGGTGGTTTTGTGTGATGTGGCGCTGACGTGGCATTTACGTTAGCACAGGTGTCACCATGTTTTGCCACCTCATCAGCCAAGTCACCTCCTCTCTCTTTCTTCTTTTCTCCTCCCCGCCCTGCCTCTGCTTTTCTAGCCCGAGCCGGTCTCCCTCGGCTGCCACCTGTGTTGCTTCCCTCAGCCGCCTCGGCCTACCGCCTACCACTGCCGTCTCTAGCTCTGCCCGCTCCCTCTACCTGCCCCCTCCACCTTCCTACACCTTACCCTCCCGGCTCCAGCTCCGCCTCTGCCTTCCACGGCAGCCTTCGGCTCCACCTCCGCCTCCGGTGGTGGACGGTGACAGGTGGTGCTAGTGCTGGGAGAGGGAGACCCGACTAGATCTGAGCCATCATGCTGCCATCGGATTCGCATCATACCTGCCTTTGTCTCTGCCCACCCCCTTTGGCTACGATTGAGGGCGGCGTCGAGGGCGAAGGAGGCGACGAGGCGTGGGCACGTTGGGCCAACCACAGGCGGCCGGGTCGGGGGCAGCCACGGCTGTGAGGGGTGTCTGATAGAGGGGTGGGACAGCTGACGCATGGGCCATGCGCTATCGTGACGTCTGTGCTGGTGACCGTGTTGATGCTTTCGCTGGATGCCTCGGCGCAGGTGGAGTCATCCTTCCCTTATCCCTATGCTCCCCGTCTCTCGCCTAGGCGCCCCCTCCGTCGTTGGACCTTGCGGTGGCGTTCCTGTCGCCGTCCGCGTACCACCGGATGCTATCGAGCACTGGGCGGCTCCACAGCGTGCTGGCAAAGAGAGACGGAGAGGAAGAATAAGATGAGGAGGAAGAAGGGGATGAGGCGGCGACAGGTAACCATGGCAGTGATGAAACATGAGCTCGAGAGTGGAGGGATTGACAGTGGACTAGGAGCTCGAGAGGGAAGGGATTGGTGGCGAGGGAGCAGAAGAGGGAAGAGAGAGAGAGAGAGAGATGTGAGATGTGAGAATGAGAGGAAGAATGAAATGAGAGGATGACATGTGGGCCTCGTAAATATTTTTTTGGGTTTTATTTGCTAAGTGGTTGCCATGTCATCGAAAATAATCTTATGCATCAAAACCATTGACATATAGGCGCCACTTCAGACAAAACCGCCCTATTTTGGGTTGAGCGGGTAAACTGAACAGTTTTGATAGTTGAGGGTGTTGGATGTCCGGTTTTGTAGTTCAGGGTTGAAATCTAGACTTTTCAAAGAGTTCAAGGTTGTAAAATAGACTTTTTTTTTCTAAATTGTACTACTCTACATAACTATTTCTATTTTTCTCATATTTGACTATTGTGTGATGAGTTAAGAGCCTTTTTAATGTTTGGATAGGGGAGAGATGGGAGGTGACGAGGATATAATAATCCTCATTTTATCTTTTATCTATAATTCTTATTATAGGTAAATATGGCGTCATGTGGACCACGAGTATACCCTTAATGTTATGAGGAAGAGCCTAATGGGTGGTCGTAAGTTCTTCTACGACCACCCCCATAATCGTAAGTTATGCTACGACTACCCCCATAGTCGTAAGATATGCTACATTGTCCTTTCCATAAAAAGGAAGGGCATGATCTTACATAGCTCGCGGGTCTTCCAGCGAAAGCTTGAAGACTACTACAGCGACAAGGACCACTTCCCACTCTCGAACAGGTAGGTCAAACAAGTGGTCATAAATCTTCAGATGACGAAGAGGAGATGCCGTTCCAGGATCCGCAACACACCATCGAACACATCTACGGGGGATCATCGGCATATGAATCAAAGCGACAGCTTAAGGCTGCTGAACGTGAGGTAAACTCCATAGATCCTCCTCTCGTCAATAAATTACCGAAGTGGTCGGAAGTCACTATCTCTTTCGAGAAGAGTGACTGCCCGATTCCTTCGACTCGACCAAGTCGATACCCAATCGTGGTCGAACCCACCATCAACAATTGTCGGGTCAATCGAGTTTTGGTTGATAGTGGAAGCTCGTTAAATATTTTATTTACGAGTGCTCTGGATGACATGCAAGTATCCAGGACCAAAGTAAGACCGGTACGATACTCTTTCCATGGGATCGTACCGGGATCTTCGGCCAAACCAATTGGTCAAGTTTCTCTTCCTTTAACATTTGGTTCACCAAGTAATTTCAGGACAGAGAAAATCTCCTTTGATGTGGTCGATTTCGATACGGCATATAACGCCATACTCGGACGACCAACTTTGGCAAAATTCCTAATGGCTACTCATTATGGATATCAATATATTAAGATGCGAGGTCCCAAAGGAGTAATCACAATCCATTGTGACAAGAAGATGGCGCATACCCACGATCGTCGATCCTCGAGATGGTAGGACAAATACCAACTCGAGAAGAAAGTCGACCTTCGACTAGCAAGTCGAAGCCTAAAAACTAATACCAAAGCCGAGCGACAAAGTCAAAGAGGTTCCTCACGGGCAGGGAGCCCTCGAAGGCTGTTCACATCGGGATATTTCCGACCCCAAATAGGAAGGCGCCCTCATCACCTTCCTCCGAGCTAACGCAGATGTATTAGCGTGGCAAGCATCCGACATGATCGGAGTCCCTAGGAGGTGATCGAGCCTGAGCTAGCTTACTACGACAAAGTACCAGTAAAACAAAAATTGCGGAGATTTGCCCCGATCGGCGAGATGCTATTAAATCGAATTGGATAAGCTACTTAAGCGGGCTTTATAAGAGGTCAACCACCGAGAATGGTTGGCTAACCTGTAATGGTTACAAAGTCAAGCGGCAAATGGCGTATGTGCGTGACTTTCTTGATCTTAATAAAGCTTGTCCAAAAGACGATTTTCCTTTACCTCGTATCGATCGGTTGGTTGACTCTCGCAGGTTGTGAAATGTTAAGTTTTTAGGCGCATATGCGGATACCACCGGATCAATATGTGTCTAGACGATGAAGAAAAGACCGCATTTATTACACCATTTGGTATATTTTGCTATGTCAAAATGCCATTTGGTCTAAAAATGCCGGCGCTTCTTTTCAACGCTTGATGCGAGCAACTTTTTCATCTCAATTAGGCTGAAATCTAGAAGCCTATGTTGATGATCTAGTTGTCAAAAGCATCAAAGACTTAATCATATTCTTGACACGCAAGAAGCGTTCGACAATCTCGAAAACATCGCTTAAAACTTAATCCTGAGAAGTGTGTATTTGGAATCTCTTCAGGGAAATTGCTTGGATTCCTAGTATCAATACGAGGAATCAAAGCAAATCCCGAAAAGATAAAGGCCATTTTAGAAATGCGCCCTCCAGGTACACGGAAAGAAGTCCAGAAACTCACTGGGTGCATGGCGGCTTTAAGTCGTTTCATCGCACGACTGGGAGAAAAGGGACTACCTTTCTTTAAACTTCTAAGGAAACACGAAGGTTTTGAGTGGTCGAAAGAGGCAAACGCTGCCTTTGAGGATGTCAAGAGGTACCTTCGAGTGCTCCTATTCGGTCTCTCCGAGGCGGAAGAAACGCTCTTGGTTTACCTAGGCGCCACGCCACAGCGATAAAGCGCGAGAGTGGTCGTAGAACGTGAAAATGTACAACGACCAGTCTACTACGTAAGTGAAGTTTTACACGGACCTAAGGAGCGTTACCCTCAGGTCCAAAAGCTTCTATATGCCCTCCTCATGTCTTCGAGGAAACTGCGGCATTATTTTCAGGCGCACAAACTAGTCATGTCTGTCCGAGTTTCCCTTGGGGCGATCCTCGAGAATAGGGAAGCAATAGGCGCATGGCAAAATGGTCGGTCGAACTTGGGGAGTTCGACATCCATTCGTGTCGACGGCCATTAAATCCCAGATCTTAGCAGACTTTGTCGCCGAATGGACAAATCCTAAACCTGTTCAGGATCCCCAGTACGATTCCCACGACCAGTGGACGATGTACTTTGACGGGTCGCTTACTTTAAGTGGCTCGGGGTGAGGGTGGTCTGGTATCTCCTAGGAAAGACCTTAAAGTATGCCATACAATTAAACTTTCGGGCCACTAATAATGTGGCGAGAATCTGAAGGTTTGCTAGCGGTATCTGACGTGAAAGCTCTCTCGATTCGCCGACTACTCGTGAGAGGAGACTCAACTAGTCGTGAATCAAGTCGGCAAAGAGTACTAGTGCTCTAACCCGACAATGTCTCGGTACTTATCGAATACGTAAGCTAGAAAAGCATTTTTAGGTTTGAGGCACAATTCATCCTCGAAAGGATAATTTCCTCATGACCGGTTTGCTCGAATAGCTTCTTCCCGATCTGAAGTACCAAAAGGAGTCTTCTTGGAACAACTCGAAGCCTTCTCAGTCGACGAGCAGAGACACCTCCTATTGAGACGGCCTCTCTAGAATGCGAGGATACATGGATGGTGCCCATCTATGATTATCTTGAAGGGTTACATGCGAAAGGCGATCTCGAGGCGGATCGCTTATCGAAAAACCAAAATGTATACTTTGGTGAAGGAGTTCTCTATAAGCGGGTACTCAAGGGGTGCTCATGCGATGCATTCCGCAGAGCGAAGGATTAACACTCCTTCACGACATACATGGTGGCATCTGTGGAAATCATGCTTCCTCTGAGCGTTGGTCGGCAAGGCTTTTCGACAAGGTTTTCTTGGCCAATGCCCTATACGATGCTAAAGAGTTGGTTAAAAGTGTGTCGATGCGGTTTCATAGCGAGAAAATACACCAACCAGCTCGGGCATTACAAACAATACCTCTATCTTGGCCTTTTGCAACTTTGGGGTCTTGATATCACAGGACCGTTCCCCAAAGCTCCAAGAGGTTTGAGTTCCTTTTGTGGCTATTGATATGTTCACAAAATGGATTGAAGCGAACTCGTGATGGGATAACAACGGGCGGCAAAGCGGTTTATGATGAGATGCGTAATTACTCGATTTGGAGTACCGAGTCGAATAATTATAGATAATGGTAAGCAATTTTCGGCGCAAAATTTCAGGAATTTTATGACGAGTTGGGTACCAAGTTGTGTTATGTACATGGCCCATCCCCGAGTAATGGGGCGTCGAACGTGCAAACGGCCAAATAATGCGAGGAATTAAGACTCGAGTTTTCGACCAGCTCGTCAAACGCTCGGGGGCTTGGGTACAAGAGTTACCCTCTGTATTATGGGCAGTTCGTACAACTACCAGTCGGGCTACAGGAGAAACACCTTTCTTTCTAGTCTTCGGTGCTGAAGCCATGCTTCCTCCGGAACTAAAGATACGGTCAACACGAGTCGAAACATTCAAAGACTCCAACCGAGAACAAATTGACGAGATGATATTAATCTACTTGAAGAAAGGAGAAACCAGGCCCTAATTAGTTGGCGGTCTACCAACAAGCCTGCGAAGATACTACGATCGAAGGTCCAACCTCGCTGACCTTCTTGTAGGTGACTTAGTATTGAGGCTTTGCCAATCCAAGTCTAATCGGAACAAACTTTCTCCCAAGTGGGAAGGTCCTTACGATGGTGAAGTTAATCGCCCGAGGTCGATACGATTGGCAATGGAA
The DNA here is from genome assembly GCA_036346405.1 of Phyllostachys edulis. Classification (NCBI taxonomy): domain Eukaryota; kingdom Viridiplantae; phylum Streptophyta; class Magnoliopsida; order Poales; family Poaceae; genus Phyllostachys; species Phyllostachys edulis. The sequence goes on from CM070555.1 coordinate 11,413,999, forward strand.
GGCGGCGAGTTCTCTCGAATTCTTGGAACATCGACCGATTCGCAAGTTCTATGTGTAACCAATCATTAGGACAATAACGACTCGGGTTTTCTCTATCTCTATTGTCTTACTTTTGAGTAGTGCTTTCATAATTTTTCGACTATGTTTCAAACACCCGTTTTCTTTACATCGGTGAAAGGCGATAACATCACCTAGTCGAAACCTCTCCTCTCGCATATGGTCCCGCCCACTAGAAGGAGCTTTCTAGTGTCAACTCGTTACTCGCTTTTGTTGCCAACACAAAGAACTCGGGTTTTATTTAGTCGAAATTTTTTTGAAGGCCAACTCCTTTCACCTTAGATTATTTCTTCACTTCATTTTTGAAAAATATTCTAGCAGAGTGCACTTTTAAGATTTATTCAATTTGCCTTTGGTGTATTCAATTAAGTCTTAACTAAGTCGGAGGAAGAAACACATCTAGTCGAAGTCTCTCCTCTCTGCGTGGTCACCCCACTAGAAGGAACTTCCTAGCATCGTTCGGTTTCCAACTCTTGATAACAGGCAGACTTATTGAATCCTCCAAAGAAGGGCGAACGAATTTTTGAAGTTCTCTGGATGTTTGTTTAACTCAAGTTCTTTGTTCTCGATTTAATTAATCTAGTCGGAGATGTTAACATTACCTAGTCGAAGCCTCTCCTCTCTGACGTGGTCCCGCCCACTAGAAGGAACTTCCTAGTGTCAATTGTTACCACTCTTTCAACCGATTGCATGACAATTGCGCCAAAAACTACAAGTTAAACAAACCTCTCTGTTTTGAAACCCTTTCTAAAGACTATTTACTTAGTTTGTCTAAACAAACTCAAAGCAAATTGTCGGGGCTAGGATAATTTGATTTCAATTCTTAGTCTTTAAATTCGTTAATTATCTTTTGAGTTACTAACTACTCGACAAGATGATTTGCCGGAGACAAGACTATTTACTTAGTTTCAACAAACTAAGCAAATAATCGGGGGCTAGGATAAAGTCATTAATTTGACTTCAATTTTTAGTCTTTAAAATTCGTTAATTATCTTTTGAGTTACTAACTACTCGACAAGATAATTTGCAGGAAACAAGATGGATCGTATATTACATCAACAAAAGCTTGTTGTTCACAGGTTTATTACAAGCTACTCAAGAGGAGATCCCAACCGCATCTCCTCTGAAACTTTCAAACCAATGATTGCATCTCCTCCATCGACGTCTTCATACGCTTTGAGCGATCGAAAGTCGGCCGAGTGGTTGCACATTAAGGTTGGGGTCATGAGCTTTAAGTTTTGCTAATGCATAACTTCTGCAGTTTTGACCGCTTCCTTTATCGATTCAAACTTGGTTGGCCTTGAGTAGTCACGAGATCTTGCAAAGTCGACTTGATCCCCAATAGTACTTATGTGGCGGTTATCGTATCATCTTGAGAGTCTTTCCCTCACTATGTAGCTCACCAAGCACATTGTTCAGAGCGTGATGTTGCCTTGAAGTTTAATCTTCATTGCTTCCATCTCTGTTGAGTGCGAGTCGAAGCCTCATGAAGCTTTTGTTTTCGACCACTTGTTACGAAAAGAATAAGATTGGTCAAACAAAGATAAACTCCTAGAGGAAATAAAAAGCGAAAAAAGAAGAATCAATTACCCGTCGTAAGTTTTTCTCGACCCGATTACTTAGTCGTAAGCTTTCCTCGACATGCTTACGATCGTAAGATTTTCTACGATCACTACCTAGTCGTAAGTTATTTCTACGACTATAAATTCCTAAGGATGAAATCAACTTTTGATTACCTTTAGGCGCTCAACCTTTTCTTCTGCGGATAAAACCGCAAGAATTTGAGGAACCGCCACACTAGGTGGCGGGGGCTTCTCACAAATAAGTTTGACTCGAACGTCAATCTCTGCTTGTGAAAGATCTGTATAAAACAGATAAAGATATTAAATTAGAAGAAGACCAAACTGAGAGCTAAGTCGAAAAAACTACTTACCTCCCTCGTAGTCCCTGGTCGGGTCTTTTGGCCCCGTGTACCTCCACATAGGAGGCACTCGTTTCTTCAAAGGACTAATTCGACGTGTGATGAAATCCTTCACCACATGCCATCCAGTCAACCCCTCTGCTTTCAAGTCCTTGATAGCTTGAATATAGGGGGCAATTCGATTGATATCCTGGGGAGTCGAATCCCAGGAAGCTTTCTTTTCGGCAGCCTTCCCTTCGAAAGTAAGACTGTCTTCGGAGGTGACTTTCCAGTAAAACCACCTCTTCCTCCACAACGGCCATGAGGACCGAGTGAACATCTGAATATACTCCTTCGACTTCCCGTCATGGAGCTTCAAACCACAACTTCCAGCTATCCCAGATTGTCGAGCCATTAGTAGAAATCTTGAAAAAGCTCAAGATCATTTGGAATTCAGTCACGCCACACAGATATACAAATCGCTCGGCATAGTGATGGAATTAGGACCAAGGTTCATCAATTCTACTCCAAAATGCTCGAGTATCGCATGAGAAAGGGTGGCAGTGTCGAAGACCACACTCTGTCGCTTTGGAAGGCGGGATTTGTCCTTCCTCCCCCGACGGCCATTGCTGCTTATGCGCCGGGAACCACTCCACAAGAACTCTCTCTGGAATCTTCCCAGCGTTGACAAGGGTTTGCATCTTCGCCGTATCCATCTCCGACTCGGCCCATTCGGAAACTCTCCGGCCATTTTCTCGTGAAAAGGAGATTTTAATCGAGTTGGTGGCGGAGAAGACAAGAACTTGATGAACAAGTAGAATGATTTGGGGAAAGGTAAGATCTTAGGTTTTACCCCGGTGGTATTTATAACCGCGTACCTTGAGCCGGGCGTGACATTCAAGGGTCGCCACTTGTCTCGAACCGCTTCAACAGAATAAAGCTAACAAGCGTCGTTTGAGATTCCCCAGTGTGTCCGCTCGAGAAAATCAGGTTTGCGTTTACACCTCAAGCGAAATTACTTCCTTGGTTAGATCTTTTCAACCAAAGGAAATGATAATCGGAAAGTTCTTTCTTCCGATCACTATACTACGACCACCTCGTGATCGTAGGAATGCTTTTACGACTACTTGATAGTCGTAGGTAATTTTCTTGACCAAGCATATTTCTGGTCAAAGTAGTATACAATCGAAGAGTTTTTCCTTCGACTATTTTTCTATGATCCTCTCGTGGTCATAAGACCATCTATAACTCCTTTACCAAGTAAGTTGCTTTCACTTGAAGTGGGGGCTAGATAGCGAGGATATAATAATCCTCATTTTATCTTTTATCTATAATTCTTATTATAGGTAAATATGGCGTCATGTGGACCACGAGTATACCCCTTAATGTTATGAGGAAGAGCCTAATGGGTGGTCGTAAGTTCTTCTCGACCACCCCCATAGTCGTAAGTTATGCTACGACTACCCCCATAGTCGTAAGATATGCTACGACTATCCCATAGTCGTAAGTCTTGCTACGACTACCTCATAATCGTAGGCTCCTCTACGACTAGGTCACCATCGACCACCTTATGATCAAATAAACCTACTGAGACAAGTGGGTCTTATTGATTAAGGATTCAAACGATCATCATCTGTTGTTATTCTCATGGAGTAATGACACGTAATACTCCATTATCTCGGTATATAGTTTGTTGAGCGACGTGGAGGAGTTAATACACCGGTGATTATTACCAACGTCTTGAATACGGGAGGTGATGAGGCGCCGCTTTGTCTGGAGTAACTGCCGCTCCTTCACGTACTATGAAAGGCGGCAATCAGAGAAAGGAAGGACAAGATCGATCGGGCTATCAGGAATACAAGCACTATCTGTAATAGTCTTAGTTTTTCCCCTGATTGTTCAGAATACACTCAATACCATACACACACAGGAGTAGGGTTGTTATTCTCTCCGGAGAAGGCCTGAACCTGTATAAAAATCCCCGTGTCAGTTTCTCTGCGTGATTCCATTCTAGGAGACCCCCCGAATCAAACAATCTTTACGTAAGTTCGGTTCTAAAACACCGACAGGAGGTGAGGGGGTGTTGGCGTACCTCACTACCAGGTCATGTGCGGTCACGTGAGGGGCGCCTGCATGAATATTAATTGCATACTGTTCTCGTTGAATGGATGATATTTCATCGATGTTTCACTGTGTGAGCTAACTACTGATCATGGAACTAGTTCAGAATACACAGAGGGTTTTGGATGTGTAAATCTGAGTCCCGACAATAGTATTCCAATGTTTAATATCGAACCCAAAAGGACACATGGAATATTATAATATTCATCGAGAAACTAATTAATAAAGTACAATTAAATAACAGTGTGGGGCAGCAATTATTATGATGGAGAATAATATTGAAAGACTAATTATTAAAGCTAAGACTAATGCTATGACTATGAGAAGATTATGCTATGGATGAAGTTAGGGACTAGGATATTCATTTCACCCACAACATTAGATAATCACGGGGATGATAATGACGATATTGATAATGAATATCAAGGGTTCATGTAGGCACACCCTAAATACAGCTCCGTTAGACAAACATCATATAGGAGAATCTATTATCCTGCTCACGTGTGCACAGTGCATGTAACATCCTAATTTTCTGAGTTTCAAAACTTTTTTGAGTAGTTTAGTCCCTTGAAAAATTCACTAAATTTTATTTGAATGTAATAAAGCTTAAATGGGACTTTCAAATGTCAAAACAATTTAATATGACTAATCTGACATCAATTAATTCCAAAACTATTTTATTTGAGTTGTTTGTGCTTGGAAATATTTTTCAGATTTTTCTGAAAATTTTCCAAGTTCATTTGCTATTTTTAATTTGTCATTTGGATTTTTCGGTATTTCTAAAATGGAAAACCTATTTAAAATATAGGAAAATCAAGTGGGCTGAATCCTATTCCCCTTAGCCTATTTCTTCCTTAGCCCAGCCCAACCGCCGGCCCAACCCGCGCGCCTCCGCCACCCAACCGACCTTCACTGCCACACATCACAACCGCATCTCGTGCCCGAGCTGCACTCATTGACGAGTAGGTCCCACCTATCAGGTGTCCCTGTCATCCCCGACTGAACTCTCTTCTTCGAGTTCGTTATGACTTTGCCACCATGTTAGTCTCAAACACCTCGTTGCCGCCTATAAAATCTCGTCGCCCCCTCAGTTTCTGCATCCTTGCATTGAGCAGCCCCTCAAAACCCTAGCGTCGACCTTTAAGCCATCGCCAATCCATCGTTTTGGAGATTGAGTCATCGTCGCCTTCGTCGGTGAGCCCCAGTCATAATCGTCACCACCGTCAACATCGCAATGGCCTGATCTACACCACCGCCACCCTAACATTGCTAGAGCGCTGCCCTAGCGCATTCGTCGTTGAGCCTGATCCTTAGCCGCCCCTTGGATCTCACTGTCGGTTACCTCCGTCCACCTCCGATCACCGTTTGTGCACCGTTGAGTTCGCCATCGCTCTAGTTACCCATTGCGCACCTCCGTGTCCACCGCCGTGGCCGCAATCGTTAGCAACCATCGGGACCCGAGCGCCACCACCGTCGTCGTCCTGCACGTCACCCTTTTGCTTGTGTGTCGTCCATGTGTTGCCACCTCAATGCCACCCATGTCCAAACCGTAAAACAAAGTCAGCGTGGACTTGGTCCACGGTAGACCCACTCACTAACATGTGGACCCCACATGCCAGGTTCACTATTCCATATACCCATGAGCCATAGACCAGTAGACCTGGTCCATAGACTGCGGGTCCCACCTGTCAGTCTCTATTCCCTATTTTCCTAATTTTATTTTAATTCCGAAATTTATTACTAATGCCATGCTGATGCAATATTTTGGAATTTCCTTTAGAAAGAAAATTCTGAAAATTCAAAATAGTGCTTTCTTTCTCCTTTTCTTACATTTAAATCTTTTGAGAGCTCGTTCTTCCTCATACGAACTCTGATTGAACCCATTCAAGTTTCTAAATCCATCTAAGTTCAAGCCCTACCTTCCTAAGATTTTTATTTAATTTTTGGAGTTTATTTGTTGCTCTGTTTTATATTTATTTTGGTTTTCTCTCTCATTTGCAAGTAGACGTTGATATTTCGAGAGCTTTCGAGAAAGGAGGAGTTGATCAAGTTCAAGACCAGTACTAAGACTTGTTTCAAGGCAAGTTGTACCTTTGACCATGTTGAACCCAGTTTTTCAAAACTACTTTGTTTCAAATTATTGCATGTTACTTCAATTACTTAATTCTTTAAATGTTTTGGGATTAGCTATTCACCCATTTGACTATATCCACTTTGCTCGGTGTATTACTATGATCTTTTGTCACCCTAGCTTAGTTAATTATTAGTTAGTATTACCATAGCACCAACGTGGGTTGATTAGACACGAATAGTTTGCTTAGCCATGCAACGGGTTATTGATATCATTTTGCGTCAAAAATCTAAACTTGACTAAGTGATTATAGAACTTTGTGTAAAAACTGTGTGGTGTGTGCTATTACTCGTTGATGGCATGTGATGCACTTAACCAATAGGGTGAAAAAAGATTTAAACTGAGGCGAGTGGAAAGAATGGTGATATTGTCGAACTTTGTGCTTGGGAAAATATGAATCTTAGTAATTTGGTTAAAAATTGGCCAGTCTCGCATTGGTTAATTAAGGACTTAGCTTTGTACGCCATTGAACTGAGTCATAACTATATGACCACATGCCTGGTATGGGACATACCTAACTTAGTAAGCTACGAAATCTTGGCATGAATTACTCAAGCATGTAAGTTAGACTGTGTGCCAGGATGGAGGTGCGTACTACTGTGTCGGGTTACACTTATGAGAGGTTCGTCGTTGTCGAACCCGGGAGTAGAAGGATCCCAGATTCTCTATGTTTACCACACTAGTCCAGGAACAGCTAGTGTACACAGTTCAACAAAAATGATAATAAGTCCATATCACACATTTTATTCATATTATTAGAGTTTTATTACAAAAGGGCACAAGGCCTAAAGAAAAGTACATCAGAAACATAAATTAGTAATAGGCCACGCGATACGCCAAAGATAATCGTTTAGGGGTGTAACCTAGTTGTCCAAGTCCTCTCCAGCAGCAAAGTAATCCTTCTTTGATCAACAATTTTAAGCAAGGTGAGTACGAAATGTACTCTGCAAGTTACACCCAAATAATAGATTATAATGCAGGAGGGTATGACAAAGGATGGCTTATATGGCTATGTTTGCATAAAGCGACATTTTATTTTGAATATCTTTACTAAGTTTCAAGGCAATTATACTATATCTAGAAATTGGTTTTTAAATTTTTAATCATCATTTTTAGTGTAGGATAAACCTCCATACACGATTGGTGAAGCAATAACCACCTTAACACCGGCTAACTGCCCAATTTCCCAATTTGGATAAACTATCCAAAAGCATTTGTGTAAAATCATTTTAAATCAAAACCAAAATCTAACTTTTAGTTGCTTTGCTCAGCATGTCCATGAGCGTGGACATGGCTATTCGAATAGTTTCTACTCTGCAGAGTTTATACAACTTTACCCACAAGCGATAGTCTGCTTAATATGTCGGCCAAGACACGCTTCTGTAGGCGTGCGACTAAGCCACCAATCACAAAGCTTTTACCCTACACCATTGCAACGTAGTTATGCCTGCTAAGGTTTCGTTACCGAAGGTTTCACGCCAAATGGTAACCCCCTCTTGCGCCATGTGGGTACTAAAAGTAGGTCTTCACGACACCCACACCTCAAAATGACACAACCACGGTGAAACATTGTAGGTTATTTAGCTAGGTCTGTCCCATTCCAGACTTGTGGTAGTACGATGGAGCTTAGCAAATAGCGACTCTCAGACTGGTCCTTATTTTAACTAGGCAACCTCCAACTAACCCCTGGGCATCAACCATTCGCTGAATTGATCTCGTGAATAAACTTGCACCATCCATCCAAATTAGCCCAGTCTAAATCAGTTTTTAATTTGTTTTGGTTCCCAAATCATTTGCAAAATTCTATGGCAAAACAATGCCATAGAATTCTTTTTAAACTAAGTTCAATATTTGGCTAAATTCCCAAGCAAAACATTTTTTTTGTCTAAGCATGTCTTTGCATAATATTTTCCAAATGGTTCCTAGTTCATACTAGTGTACCAACTAGGTTTTTCATCTAAGGTGATAAGGTATAACTAATTCGACGACAAAATTTGGCCATACAAAGGAATTAGGAATAACTATAATAATTTAAAACATGGATTTAAATTAAATTGAATACACATAAGTGAAAGCATCTAGGCCCCTAAAAATGATTTTGGTAATTAATGTCAACAATGTGTTATGGGACTAATATGTGTGCTAAGATGTTTTAAAGGTTTAGTCCCGGAGTTTGAATAATGACATGAAAAATGGCAATGCAAAGATGATAAAAGATCGACATGGCTCAAGGCAAATGTATTGTTTAGCCTAAGGATCCTTTTATAGTTTTTACCAGCCTTTGTGTTTGGAGAAAAGATCAAATTAGTAGGCTAGATGCCGTACTATAAAGAGGGATCATAGCTAGTAGCTTGAAATATTATTTTGAGCCATTTTGATCAACCAAATGACATGCATTGTATTTAGAATTGCATTTGGAAAGCTGTTCAGAAAAATCGGTATAATCGCATTTGATGAGCGGTACTACTACAGGTCGGTAGTACTGGATTCTAGTTGGCGGTATGTTTTCTTTTCAGAGAGCATGTTTTGGGAGTTTTTGTTATCTCTTGCAAATCGGTATGACCACACTTCTTAAGTGGTACTACCGCAAGGCAGTAGTACTAATCTTTACTTGGTGGTATGTATTTTCCAAAGAATGTGTTTTTTGGAGTTTTTTTTTTCTCAAAAACGGTATGAACGCATTTCTTGAGTTGTACTACCGTAGGTTGGTAGTACCGGATTTTACATGGCGACACGTTATTTCTAGAGATGGTGTTTTCCTTGATTCTTTAACCTCTAGAAATCGGTAGTTCCAATCTAGCCGAGCGGTACTACCTCGTTGCGGTAGTACTGGACCTTGTGAGTGCAGTACGAATGCATCTTTATATAATGGCTAGTTTAGAAACATTTAATGAACATCAGTCGACCATTGAACAGTGGTTCTGGAAGTACCGGGTTTGTACAGCGGTACTTCCGTAAATGCTGAATCTTTAAGAGATTTGCTTCAAACAGCTAGTTTTATGGTTGGGGGCTATAAATACCCCCGTACCTGCATCAAGCTCTGCTGGTTGAACCTCATTGAATACATTTGAGCCTCTAGTGCACTCTCTACTACTCATTTGCTCATATTTCTTATTTTGAGGTAGTTGAGAGCATTCAAGTGCATTGCATCATTAGTTGATCATTTTGGCACTTGTTCTCTTCAAGCAAAAGCTTTGGTTTATTACTCTTGGTGCTTGCCGGCATCTAGACAGCTTAAAGAAGTTATTGCACAGTGATCTCTTCAAAGAAGATTGTGAAGTGACTCAGAAAGGAATTGTAAAGTGGTTGCGTGCTCACCATCTCTAGAGAGGAGGAAGAGCAACGATAGTGATCGAGGGAAGTGCTCGTGTGGAGCCAACTTGATTCGTTCAAGTTTCCTCAACATGGACTAGTGAAGACCGGCAAGTCTTCGATACCACGGGAAAAACATCAAGTGTCAATATTGTGGTTTTTCTCTCCCGCATTTCGTTTCTGCATTTACTTTCTAGCTCTTGTGTAGAACTCTTGCTAGGATTGTTTTAGCATTACATTGATCATATCTTTTAAACTTGTGCTAGAACTCCTTCATTAAGATCATAATTGTTTAAAATTGTCAATTAGAGCACAAGATTTTTTATAACCTCCTATTCACCCCCTCTAGTTGGTCATCCTTGATCCTACAAGTGGTATTAAAGCTTGGTCTCTCTGTTATTTAGACTTAACCATTTAGGAGAAAAAAGATGGCTAGTGAGGGTATGTCAATAGGCAAAGTACCTCTATTTGATAGATCAAATTATGCTTATTGAAAAATTAGAATGTCCATTTATTTAAAGGCCATGAGCCCAAGCATAGAGATAATTGTTAGTGCAAGTTTCATTATGGCACTTGATCCTACACATCCCACAGATCTTGAGGGACGAATCTCCCACCTCAATGCTCAAGCTATGATCGCTCTTTTTGGATCTTTAAACACGGATGAGTTTAATCAAGTGAGTAACCTTAAAACCGCACATGAGATATAGACTACGCTCTCGGAAATTCATGAGGGTACATCCACGGTTAAAGAAGCCAAATTGCATAGGCTTCGGATTAAATATGCGAAATTTACAATGTTGCCTCATGAAAACATCACTGGGATGTATTCTAGACTTAACAACATTGTAAATGAACTCAAAGGTCTAGGCACTAACTTAATTGGTGTTGATATTTCAGAGCAAAGGTGGAATCAAGTGATGAGGAGGAAGAAGAAGAAGACACTGAAGAAGAATTCACTCTCCTTGTGAGGAGAATGAAAAGATTCATGAGAAGGCGCCCATTCCGGAGTGCCAATTTTGACAAAAGCAAAAAGGGGCACTTCTCCAATGACAACAAGCGCTATAGCAATATTCCTTGCTATGAGTGCGATAAGAAGGGGCACATTGCCTCTCATTGCCCGAACAAGAAGGATGACAAGGACAAGTCATCAAAGAAGAAAGACTTCAACAGCAAGAAGAAGCTTTTCAAGAAGCTTCATAAAGATGGCAAAAATGAAGCATATGTTGGAGAGTGGAACTCCGATGAGGAGTATTTCGACTCCGACTCCATGATGAGGATGGGTCTTCAAAGAAGAGATGACTTGTCAACATCGCCATCAAGGAAGCGTCTTTACTTTTCTCCACTCCTACTTGCCTCATGGCAAAAGGAGACAAGGTAAAAATCCATTAATGATAATGAACTTTCATATGATGAATTAATGGATATGCTTGAAGAATTGAATGAATACATTAGAAAAGCGAAGTCAAAATTTAAGATCTTGAAGAAATAGTATAGCTCTCTAAAAGACTCTTATGAGAAGCTAAAGGAAGCTCATGACTCACTCCTTCTAAAGGATATTGAAAAATCTCATTCAAATGTTATAATTACTTGTGATATTATGAATGAGATGCCTAGAGTAGAAGTTACTTATGATGTTATTCAAATGTCTAGTGCTTCTACTTCATGTGATGATCTATTAGCCATGCCATGTTGCTCTAAAATTGATTCAAATTCTAGTATGGCTAAATCATGTGATCCATTGCTCATTGTTGAAAATAATGAATTAAAAGAGCAAGTCACCAAACTAAGCAAAAGCTTGGAAAGATGTTTCAAGGGAAAACCTACCCTTAACAAGCTATTGAGTGAATAAATGTGTTTATTCAATAAGGAATGACTTGAGTTTATTCCCAATAAAGGTAAGAAACAAATTTACAAGCCCGCAAGGTTTGTAAAAGAAAATAGAAAATATTGCAATAAATGTCGTAGTATAGGACATTTACAAAATGCATGCTCAATTGCTAAAACAAAATCCTATGGCATTTATGATTCATGCTACATGCTTAAGAAATCTAAAGATGGTAAAGTTGTAGCAAAGTTTATTTGCATATCAATTCTAGGCACCAAAAAGAATGCTATTTGGGTGACCAAAACCTTGGTTACTAACCTCCAAGGATCTAAACAAATTTGGGTATCTAAAAGAACTTAATTCTTGTTTTGTAGGTGAACTACAAGACTGGTGGAAAGCATTGGGTACTTGATAGCAGTTGTACCTAACACATGACCAGCGATAGAAAAATATTCACCACATTCGAGAATGAAAAAGAAAATGACAATATCACATTTGGTGACAACAACAAATGAAAGGTAATAGGATTGGGTAAAATTGTTATCTCAAATGACCTTTCAATATCTAATGTATCTTTAGTTGAATCACTTAATTTTAATTTGCTATCCGTTTCTCAAATTTGTGATCTTGGCTTATCTTGCAAATTATCTCAAGATGGTGTTTCTATTTCAAATGAAAAAGATAACTTTTTAGCTTTCAAAGGATTTAGATTTGAAAAATCTTTATTTGGTGGATTTGTCCTCAGATGATTCATGCTTAAAAACTTGTTTAATTGCAAAAACCTCCTTGGGTTGGTTTTGGCATAGAAGGCTAGCTCATGTTGGTATGATTCAACTTAAAAAGCTTTTCAAACATGACTTGGTAGTTGGCTTGAAAGATGTGAAGTTTGAAAAAAATAGACTTTATAGTGCTTGTCAAGTTGGAAAGCAAGTTGCAAAGTCTCATCCTTCTAAAAGTATCATGTCAACTTCTAGGCCATTAGAGATCTTACATATAGATTTATTTAGGCCAGCAACCTATAAGAGCATCGGGGGTAATAGCTATTGTTTAGTCATTGTGAAGGATTACTAAAGATATACATGGGTCTTCTTCCTACATGATAGAGCCAAAACCTCTGGCATTTTTAAAAGCTTTGCTAAAAAGGCTCAAAATGAATTTGATTTCAAAATTAAGAAAATCCATAGTGATAATAGCTCCGAGTCCAAGAACACTAAAATTGAAGATTTTTGTGATGAACTTGGAATAAAGCATGAACTTTCCACTACCTACACTCCAGAGCAAAATAGAGTTCTATAAAGGAAAAATCGAACATTAATTAAAATGGCTAGGACAATGCTTGATAAATATAATAGTTTCGATAGCTTTTGGGCGGAAGCAATTAATACCGCTTGTCATGAAATAAATCGTCTTTATTTGCATCGTCCCTTGAAAAAGACTTCCTATGAGCTTCTTGTTAGAAGAAAACCGAACATCTTATATTTTCGTATTTTTTGTTGCAAATGTTACATTTTAAGAAAAGGTGTTCATCTTTCAAAATTTGCATGTTGATGTGATGTTGGTTTCCTACTTGGATATTCATCAAATAGTAAAACTTATCGTGTCTTCAATAAAAACTCTGGTTTAGTTGAAGAAACTCATGATGTTCAATTTGATGAAACTAATGGCTCTCAAGAAGAGCAAGAAAATTTAGATGATGTAGGTAACGAAGCATTAAGACAAGCAATGGAGAATATGCAAATTGATGACATCAAGCCAAAAGAAAATCTAGAAGACTCACCATCTTGCACTTAATTCGAACCTTCTACCTTTTCCACGTCAAGTCAAATCCAAATCAATGAAGAGGACAACAAGGAAGATGAACAACCACCAAACCTACCTCAAAAGATTCACAATGCAATTGTCAACGATCATCCAATAGATCAAGTATGGGTGATGTGAGTAAGGGTGTTCAAACTTGATCTCGTGTTGCTTCTTTTTTGTGAATATTACTCTTTTATCTCTTCTCTTGAGCCAAATAATGTAGATGAAACACTTGATGATTCAGATTGGGTGAATGCAATGCATGAAGAACTCAATAACTTCACCCGAAATGACGTTTGGACATTGGTGGAGAGACCCAAGCAACATAACGTAAATGGTACAAAATGAGTTTTTAGAAACAAGAAAGATGAAAGTGGAATGTTGTGAGAAACAAAGCAAGATTGGTCTCTCAAGGATTCTCACAAGTTGAAGGTTTGGTTTTTGGACTACGCTCTTGAAAATTCATGAGGGCACATCCACGGTTAAAAAAGTAAAATTGAATAGACTTCAGATTAAATGAGACATTTACAATGTTACCTCATGAAAACATCATTGATATATATTCTAGACTCAACAACATTGTAAATGAGCTCAAAGGTCTAGGCACTAACTTGATTGATGTTGATATTGTGCGAAAAATACTTAGGGTTCTCCCGAAGAAATACGAGACATTGGTGACTCTATTTCTCAATTCATCCAAATTGCCAAGAATGACGCCAACCGGTCTCTTGGGCAACCTCATATTCAATGAGTTGTACAATAAGGACAAAGAAGAAATTTTGGAGCCATCCTCCTCCAAGAAGAAGATTACCGCTTTCAAAACAAAGGCGGAATCAAGTGATGAGGAGGAGGAAGAAGATGACTCCGAAGAAGAATTCGCTCTCCTTGTGATGAGAATGAAAAGATTCTTGAGATGGCACCCATTCTGAAGTGCCAATTTTGACAAAAGCAAAAAGGGACACTTCTCTAACGACAACGAGTGTTATAACAATATTTTTTTGCTATGAATGCGATGAGAAGGGGCACATTGCCTCTCATTGCCCGGACAAGAAGGATGATAAGGGCAAGTCATCAAAGAAAAAAGACTTCAACGGCAAGAAGAAGCTTTTCAAAAAGCTTCATAAATATGTTAAAAATGAAGCATGTGTTGGAGAGTGGAACTCCGATGAGGAGTATTCCGACTTCGACTCCATGATGAGGATGGGTCTTCAAAGAAGAGAGGACTTGTCGACATCGCCATTAAGGAAGCACCGTCACTTTTCTCCACTCCTACTTGCCTCATGGCAAAAGAAGACAATGTAAAATCCATTAATGATAATAAACCTTCATATGATGAATTATTGGATACGATTGAAGAATTCAATGAATAACTTGGAAAAGAGAGGTCAAAATTTAAGGTCTTGAAAAAAGAGTTTATCTCTCTAAAAGACTCTTATGAGGAGCTAAAGGAAGCTCATGACTCACTCCTTCTAAAGGATATTGAAAAATCCCATTCAAATGTTGGAATTACGCATGTGCTGGTGCAAGCGCCACGTGGGCGATCATGTGGGCGCTGACTGGGCAGATGAGCTGACGTGGCGTGGCGCACACGTGGCTGCCAAGTGGCACAATGTGGATTGCCATGTCACACAAGAGAGAGGCGGCACACGGGACCAAATGGTCACCGACGTTCTATAGTACAACAGCGGTCGTGCGTGTGCGCAAAAGAATGAGGAAGGAGTGGGGAACCTAACGCACACCAGAACGGCGGCGGATCGTGAAGGGTTGGCCGACGACGAGGAAGAAAGGTGGTGACGCATTCAGGTCTACGGCGGCAAAGGCGTTCCAGTGGCGCTCTGGCGATGAGGTGGTGAGCACCTTGTAGAACGTGCGACGGCGAAGCTCCTGGTGGAGACAACATTGCCGGAGACAGACGGACGTCGGCGTAATCGGCAGTGGCGAGGCTCGGGCACCGCGGCGAAGATCCTTAAATTCTAGCGAAATGAGAGCGAGGGAGAGGCTAGGGCTGCGGTGTGAGAATGAGTAAGGAATGGGGGTGCGGGTGCTCCCTTTTATAGGGCGGGGACGAGTGCGACGGTTTCAAGCCAGTGCGGCGACAGTGCAAATGCGAGTAAAATGAGGAGGAAACGGCCGATTGAGTGCGTATGTGAGTGGAGGAAGATTATGGGTGTAATTGCGCATGATCACGAGTGAAAACAGCCGCTTTTACGTGCTCAAATAGCAGGAAATGGAGGCGGCACGAGCGCGAGGAAGACAAAGCTAACATGGTGGGCCCACCTGTCAATGAGTGGGAGAGGGGAAATGCGGGCGCGAGGGGTTGGGCCGCATAGGCCGGCGTGGGCACGAGGAAAAGAAGGAAAAGGCCGTGGGCCAGAAAGAGATCGGGTCCAAGCTAAAATCCAGATTTTTGAGGATTTTCGATTTACAAAAATTGAGTTAAATCAAATAGGCTTTCAGAAAATAGCAAATAGAGTTCAAAAAAATTAGGAAAAAATCACAGAAATTCCCTGAGTTCTTTTGAACTTACATAAAATATTTCCAACTCAAAATTTGTATTAGATTTGCAAATAATTTATTTTTTCTTTAAAATAAATAGGGAAAAACTTTTTAAAATCTAGAAAATTCAAGGAAAATAATTAAAATTTTATTTCTAACAGAAATGAAATTTTAGGATGTTACAGCCGCCTCCAGGTCCAACGATGTGCGTCAGACCAAAGCACTTTGTCAGGGTTGGTACGACGGTAAAACACATCGGGAGGGTCAATTGTCAAGGTGAAGTTCCGGAAAGGTTTTGTTATGGTTGGTGCTAGCTACACTTGTTGTATCTTATGGGTAAAGTGTACAAACATCTGCATAGTGTTAATCAATCTATTCGAATAGCCGTGTTCGTGGTCATGGATATGCTCGGGGATTTCACACGAGGGGTAGATTTTCATAAAAACATTCGGGAAGGGACAACTTTGTGCTTAAACTCATATGGTTGTGTGAAAGAAATTGATTAGGCTTTGTGTTCTTTGTGAAAATAATTGTTTATTTATTTTAAATTATGTTTTCAATCTATTATTTGTATTCAATTTGTAAGTGTCACTTTTTGTAAAATAACCATAGAATAAGCCATTTCCTTTAGAATAAGCCATCATCTATAATGGCATTCTGTGGTACAACTTGTTGAGTACTCGAAGTACTCAATCTTGCTACAATCATTCAGCTAAAGTGGAGGAGTCATTGCCTGCTTTCGAGGAGTTTTACGAGGATGGTGATCGCTAGGTCTTGATTCCAGTCGGTTGCCTGTGGCAAGTCGATGGGTTCCTGCTGAAGTTGTTTCCATTCCACTATCATCTCTTTATTTAGTGTCATCTCTGCATGACTTAATAAGTGTAAACTTGACCATAAGGTCATAACCGTTACTTATTAATCAAATTAGTTGTTTATTCTTATATTCGTCTCGTGTGGAATAATATTCATCTATGTTGACACGGTGTGCACTAGCATGATTCTGAACTAGTACAATATACACATAGGGTCCAGATGTGCATATTTGGGTTCCGACAGTGCACACGTCATGCTCGCAATTAAGGATTTACTGTGTTACCACGGCTTACCACTAGACCAACACCTTAGGCTTCATGGCTATGTCAAACTCCTCAAGTGACTTGCTTTGCACACGTTAAACTCGCAATTAAGAATTTACTATGCTTCCAGGGCTTATCACTGGACCAATGCCTTAGGCTTCATTGCTATGCCAAACTCCTCAAGTGACTTGTTTTCGAAAGTCGATCTCTGCCAGTTTCAATGTCATCGCAACTCTACCAGTCGATCTTCCACGTACCACTTGTTGCTACCTTGCCTTGTGCCTACCTATGGAACACCGGGGCTCTTCGAGTCCTAGTATCAAGGGAAGATAGACAAACACTAGTATTGAAGATAAATACAAAAGCATGCGTAAAAGTAAGATAATCTACATAATCTCTAACACTACATGGCTACCTACAACCCCTAGCCCTTAGGGAACTACTCACGCATCATCATGGTAACCAAGAATAGTAAATAAATAGATGAAAACATAATGACAATGATCTAAAAGTATCAACTATATATTAAATAAGATGTTGTTAATGTTCCGGTACACTAATGGATGAATGCTTACAAGGGAGGAATGAAACTGGATGAACAATGGTGGAAAATATGGTGGAGATGGTGTTCAGGATGTGGTGGCTCTCCCTTGGTGTTCTCCTTCTTGTCCCTCCTCTGTGGATGCAATCTGGATCCTTTGTATAGCGGTCTTCTAGGGTGTCCGTAGTGCGAAGGGCTTTTCGCTCCTAGGAGGCCGAATACCACCTCGATCCATTCACGAACCTTCCTCGGTTTGACGTGGCAATGCTATCCATGCCGGGGTTGGTCGGGCGGTGTCGTTAGGCATGACTATACCCATATCTATATTCTCTTCTGAAGAGTCAATTTGCGGCGATCAAAGTCTAGTTTCCTTCATCTTGGTGATACCTTTCCATTACATCCCTTAAAGTGTGTGTTTCCCTCGGACCTTGCAGATAAAAACAACTAACACTTATTGTAATTTTGGCAATTAATTACTAATTATCCAAGCAAATAAAAATGGAATCAGTAACATATATGTAACAAACAATAGGAAAATGATGTGTCTGTAGGATCGTGGTCAGCTACAAAGGGGGTGAATGGTAGCCTAAAAAATCTTTACCCCGAGTATTATACGGTTCTTTCACTCCAATAGCTATAGGAGCTATGAAGATCTGAGCCTAAATTCACACAATAGAAACACCATGAAAATTTGAGAAAATGAATTCATGACACTCAGAGCTCTATAACCACAGGTATAAGTGCAGCTCGGCCTTTCCTTCAGAACAAAATTGAAAGCAACAGCTTGAGCAAAACCAAAAAGAACACAACCTTCAAACCAATGCTCCAAATGACTTGAAACTTTGCATACACCTTCTCTAGGACCCCAAGAACCTATTTCAACAAAAGATCTAAGAAAGCATTGCCAAAGTTAAGACTTTTTTATCCAAAGCAAAGTTGCACCAAAACCGGGCCAAAATCCAAAACTGAGCCTAGCACTTACTCGTGGCTTAATGATGGTCAAGATGACCTTTTATCAACTCCCACATGTCCTAGCAAGCCTAAGAACAGCAAGACTCACACCAAAACCCCATAAGCAAACGATATGCCAAGATTCACCCAAAACACCACCAAAATCGGGCAATTTCAAGGAGATGACATGGAGGTCGCCTAGTTAGATGAGATTTGACCTCCAAGAGGTTTCTCTATCGCTTACACATTCTTGTCAACCAGCAAACCCAAGAAGAGAAGAGAAGAAGGCAAAAAACACCTCAAATCAAGAAAGCAACATCACAAAACAAAAGCACATCTTCTTGCACGAATTTGATGGATGTATTGCTACTTGAAAAGGGATGTTTATAGCCACTCCCTTTAAGAGGACACGAGCCTCAAGGGCAACACTCTTACAAAGCTTTCCTCACACCTATTACAAACTACTCACTCAAGGCTTGAAGAGATGAGAGAGGCATACCTCTCCATCCTTCCCTTATATAGGGGAAACACTTCCCCCCCCCCCTCTCTCTCTCTATTTGGACCCTATCTGAACCATTAGTGGAAACTATCCACTTAGCACATGGAAAAACCTCCAAACCCACATCTTATCAGGGTTTCAACTCACATAACCCTTGTGCACTCTTTTCAAAGCACATGAGCCCAAATCCATTATGTCTTGATCTTCTCGATCTCCTCAGCTCCTCCATGACCTAAATTACCTTTCCCAAGCTCTGTGGTTTATGCTCTTCACTTTTCCCGGTATTTGGTAAATTACCAAAATACCCTTGTCTTGACCTAGTCAGTCACATCCTTCACTTGCAAGCAATCTGCATGCTTGACATGTGTACATTCACCAATGGACTACCTCGCGTTGGCATGTCTTTCGTGTTCTGGTTCCCACCAGACCACCTCAATACTTGCACTGACCAAGCCACATGGTGCAACTCGTTGCTCAAAGCTTGCTTTCCACGGTCTTGTCCATCATGCGCCTTGCTTGAGCTCAAGTATCTCACCCATCCAAAGACCAAGAAATCATGTCCGGGTATAAGTTCTTCACAACTTAACCCACGTTAGTCGAAACATGCATCATGGAACATTTATGCACCAAGCCCAAACACTTATAGCCAATCCCCAATCTAATTCTTAAATTTTGGCCTACTAGAAATAGGACAATGGTCATACCACCACCCAACTTGCAGTCATACCACACTTGACTTATCCGTAAAACACATTCTCTAGAAAATTGCAACCGCCAACTAGAGGCCAGTCATACCTCCCCATGCGGTCATACCACTCTACGCTGAAATTTTCGAAAACTTTGCAAAACCAAATTGGAACTCGAGAAACAAAGCCACTTGTTCATCATATTCACCATGGGATCTTCTCACATGGTCCTAAAGTGTCATTTTTGGTGCATCACCAAGCCAAGAAGCAATCACGAATGAATAATGGAGATCGATGGAGAGAGCCCTGTGTGGCAACGATGGTGTCCACCGGTGTTGGGAGAGCTTCTGCTTGCTAGTGGTGCTTGGGCGTGTGTCGGACCCGGATTTAGCCAATCCAAAATCCTTTGTGAAGCCACTGCACTATTCCATGGATTAGTAGATAGTGCTTATAGATACACCACTGAATCATTTCATACAGGACGTAAACCAAGCCATACATTTATTACAACACATTGGAGTCAAATAGACCACATCGGGTCAAGTTTTACAGTATAGCCGATCAGGCCAAATGGATACATTACATAACAATGGAAGTGGTAGCGGAAGCAAAAGGGTAGGGCACATCTCTCCACAGGCAAGCGACTGGGATAGACTGTGTACGACCGATGTTACCCAAAAACTTGGAAAATATTGGTGTACATGAGCAACGACTGAGCCAGCTAGTCTGGGGCAAGACCTAGACTACTAGAAACTAATCTATTCTCCACAATCTTCTTGAATGTCAACTTCTAGATCCTTGTAGTAAGCATAGTATCCTTGGTCCACGGCTTCTGAGGTATGGGGAAAAGAGCGAGGATGAGCACATACAATCGTGTTCGTGAGCCAACACACAGAATGCAATAATATACATGTAGGGTTTAACAAGGATGGCTCGGGTACTATTATTTACTAAAGCAACATTTTCAATTACAATAATTAGAAACTCCTATGACTTAGCAATTTAACCAAATCACATTTTATTAAAGAGAGTAATTGTGCAATATTTATAACGGTGCAGGCTCCATCCACCTGTTGCATGGTTCCATCCACCTGTTGCTTAATTTTGATTAGGGTTACATCCACCCAATTAATAACACTGGATTACATCAACCCAGGAAAATCCAAAATCAGGGTTACATCCACCCGACAAGTATTCATCTCACCCACAAAGGTTTTTGAAATAGAAACTAACTCGAGCAAGTTCCCATGCCCGCCCTTGACCATGGGCACAGCTGTTTGAACAGTTTATACTTTGCAAAGACTGTACACTTTACCCACAAGAGATAATCATCTTGATATATATACACGTTTCCTTAGACATGTGAATCAAGAAGATCATCATAAGGCCTTTACAATGCATCCCCAGTGTAAGCTACACCCGCTAAGGTTTCATCTAAGGGTGGTTACGTCTGCCACACCTAGACCACCTCTTGCATCACATGGCGGCTTACACCAGCGACACGACCTGTGTCCACGACGGCTTACACAAGCGACATGACTCGTGGGTCACTCCAATGGTGCAACTCGCACAGGTGGATACAAATTATTTAGTCAGGTCGACACCATTATAGACTTGTGGTTACACTATTTTACATTGGGAGGTCATCACATGATTAAGTCCTTAAAATTATTTGGGTGGTACAGACCATATACCACCATTTTTCGAGCTACATACGCACCATCCATCGTACCATCCGTCCAGATGTGGTAACAACAAGTTATTAGGGTTTTGATGAGCATAAATTAAATTATCTCAAATATTCCAGTCATTTACCTCCAATGACTTCCCAAAACAATTTCATGTTTAAAAGATGATTGTTGAGACAATTAATGCCCTGATACTTAAGCAAGACTAGCATGACGCTTAAGTATGACCTATAGCTAGTAAAGTTACCACATAATTATCTAGGGTGACAAGGATTAAGTGATTCAAACTTCAAAGGATGGTATAACACTAAAGTATCAAATTGGCATTTAGCTGCCTTAAGATTTGACATATATTTGCATAATGAATTTAGCATGCAACTTGATATTTTAAAATAATATAAATTTTGCACAAAATGTAGGTTCAATATGATCAAATTGTTGACTCACCTGGGTCAAAGGCAAGTGGGTCTTGAAAGTCTTGAGCTTGATCAAACTGGGGCTCTCCCGCGTCTTAGAACTCTATTCGGGCAATCACATCGGAAAAAGACGAGCAAAGCAAATAAATACAAAAGAAATATCAAATTAACTTCAAATTGAACACAACCACTGTCATTAGAAAGATCTTGAATTTATAAAAATTAAGAAACTAATTTCATTAAATTTGGAGTTAAAACGAGGGAGAATGGGCTCTCCAAAGTTTATTTTTGAATTAAATCCAGAAAAAGAAAAGAGGAGAGAGAAACTCTCTCACTGATGGGTGGGATCCATTGCACAGAGACTTGGTTCACAACACAGCGCATGGACCAAGTCCACGTGCACGGTGCACCGGCCCATGGGGTGTTTAACTATGCACTTTAATTGCTTCGGGGCCCGCTTGTCATTGACTTACAGAGAAATCGGGTTTTAATGAACTTCATTAATTAAGCACCAGGTCCATGCGTCAATGACTCGCATCATTAATTAAACCAACATTTACTTATTACTTAAGCCCTAAGGACAGAGATTCGGGCCATAACTGGCGAGCTACTATGGCGGTCAATTTCTAACAAAACAGAGCACTCCCGGGGCTTGCCTTGCCACGCTCGTCACCGGTGAGGTGATCCACGGGGGAGGCTGGGAGTGCCCAAAATGGGTTCCCCACACCCTTGTGCACCCGATGGTGCTGGCAGCGATGGCGCAGTGACAAAAAGCGACGACGACGCTACAGGCAATGGTGGTTACTGAGGTTCAGTGAAGCACACGACAAATTCTAGCACGCACGAGAAGCTACTGGGTATGGGGGACTTACCTGAACGGAGAAGGAGGACGGAGGCAATCGGAGGGCGGCGAACGGCGAAAAGGGAGGTTCCGGCCGAAGACGAGAAAGAAAAGGGAATCCGACGGTTCTTGCGGACCAAGAGCAAAATTGAGTTGGGGAAAATTCTCCTCGTTCTCTGGAACACACGATGACAGGGACGACCGAGAGGGGAGCCCACCGGAGCGACAGATCAACGGCGGCAGTGCAGTGGCTGAAACGGTTTTGAATTCCTCGGTTAAACTTGCCGTTAGAGAGAGAGAAGGGGATGGCGAGGAGTGGGAGGGAGAGTGGAGGTGAGGTTGCCCAGGATTTTATAGCCGGGGAAGGGAGGAGATAGCCGTTGAGGCTTCATGATGACCTCGCGAGCTCTCGAGGGCGGCGATGGTAGGTGAGCAGCGCGGCTCGCACAGGGGAAGCGGATCCAGGGAGTTTGGGTGGGGGTACTGACTCAGAGGTGCGGCTCTGACACGAGCTGACGTGGGTAGCTCGGCACGCGCGGTATGGGCGAGGTGGCATGGCTCGGTTCGAGCGGGGGTAGGGGAGCCGGGGATGCATTGGGGTGCTCCAGAGCGTGCTGTGGACACGTCTAGGGTGGCATGGCCGTCTAGCCTGGGCCAGAGGGGAAAGGGGCCGGGATGGGCTGAGGAGAATTGGGCCAAGCCCAATAGAGGTTTGGAAAGATTGAGTTCCAAAATTTTGAAACCTTTTCAGAGAAATTTGATTGAACTCTTGAATTCAAATTAAGTTTTGAAACTCCTTTACAAACACGAAAACAGGATGTTACAGCGTGCATGTTGCTCCTCCTCTTGTCAAGAGCTCGTCCCGTCTCCACATGGATTTGACATTAGATTTAGGTATTTCTCATTGATGGATATTAGATTTAGGTTATTGCTTCCACATATGTTTGGTGAGGGAAATGTTCGATGAAGGATCTCTAAGTCTGGCGAATGGAACTATTCATTTGGCAGATTGTAAGGAGTACACAATTAATAAGGTGAGAATGGTTACATTAGAGATGTAGGATGGAGCTTATCGCGCATTGATAGGAGTTCGGTATGTTCCCGACTTAAAGAAAATATGATATCTGTGAGGTCACTTGAACTACAATGTTGTGACTTGTGAGCTATCACTTCGAGGTGAAGTCATGCAAGTTACTTGTAAAGGGCAAGTGCCCATGGAAAATATATGGAGCAATGGAGAATACTCGATTGATGAGTAATTGTAAGAGAAGAGCAACCGATGAGAAGTCTAGTAAAAATATTGATCAGGAGAACAAAACCATGTCATCAACGGTAGGTACTCAGATCTCATCTGCAGTTATGTGCAGAACTGCAAAGATGGCTGCAAACTCTAGCATCTACAAAGGTGAAGGTACAAGGTGCTGGAAGAAGGAAGACGTGGTGGGACTAACCATACGGTACCGGCGAGCAGCTAGAGCTCAAAAGTGGTACACACCTATGGCATGAAGGGCTCTACGAATAAGAGGTGTGGTTCATCAAACTACACAACGAAAGAGCTCTCAGGTGGAGGATCTGGGCAGGCTAGCCCGGACACCAACACACACATTGTGGTGATGTGCATGAGTCCTTGTGGTGGGGGCACTCCCAAAGGTGGGAGAAAAAAATGTGGAACCATCTTGGAGCTAGTTCTTGGAGAATTACGATGACTCAAATGGATAAGAGTCATGGTGAAGATTATTAAGATTGGGTGACTCATATCCAAAGCTACTAAGATTTGGAGAAGTATGCTGCAGGGGCTCCTAGATGAATCCTAATTAGATTAAGATTCATACTTCACTTTGGAGAAGGGTTAGGGAGAGTATATAAAGCCATAGGGTGTGGCTATAATAAACCCAAGCCACAAACCAAGCCCAAGGAACTTATTCAACGCAAGAGGCGCACGAGAGAATTATAGGCTAGGTTATTCTTTAGCACTAGATTCTTGTATAGGGAAAGGATCCGAGAATCTTAAAAGGTTCGAAAGGGTTGTGAGAGAGCGACAATCCCTTATAGTCTTTTGAAGTTGTGCTTGAAGAATTTGCTGTCGGCTTCGCCAAATCTTTCTCTCTCGTCATAGTTGTTTTATCATCATTACTTCAGTTTTCTCTACGAGATTCATATACTTCACTCTTGATACCGTGCATGCTCCTACCGTATCTCACAATATCTGATACTTCAAAGATTAGACTGGCGGTGTGCTAGTCAAGCGCTTGCACCATCAGCTGATCAAGTCACGGGCAAAACGTGTGTCGGGCACACCTGTAACATCCCAAGAAATGGTTTGTGTTTCAAATGTATAAAATTTTGGGATTTTCAAAAACTTTTGATGAATCTCTTAGTTTGCCTTTGGTTTACTTAAGTTTGCTTTGAATTTCAAATTTTTGACTTGCATTCGAGCTTCTTTTGGATTCCAGAAAAATATGTGTATAAAAGTCTCTAGAAATAATTTTGCAAACTACTAGATTATTTATCATGAATTAATATAATTTTTTCCAAATTTTTAGAAGTCAATTTGACCTCACTAAAATCCTAGCTAAGTAACTAATGTAGATTTAAAAAGGAATTTATTTCAGACAAATGTAGTTTTAACAGTGCCTAAACTAAATTTTCCTAAGTCCTAGCAGAACCTAAGAACACCCACAAAAATTTTCAGATTTTTTAGAATTCTATTGCTATTTTTAATAGTGTACTCAAACTAGCTTTATTTTTTGTCAAAGCTAAAATCAAAATCTTAGCCGATCGGATCGTTCCGACCAAGTTCGACTGCACCGTTCGCTAAAACCATTCAGACCAACTGAGCTGAGCTAGTTTGACTGCACCCGTTCGACCCAGTCAGACCAGACCCGACCCGTCCCTTCCTCACCCTCACTTACCTACGGGCCCCACCGGTAGAGGTTCTTCTCCGCGTGGCTTGCGCCTAAGCGCCAGCTCGCCCACGCCATGGCTTCTTTGTGCCGCTCCAGCGTGCCACGCCACCACGTCGTTGCCGGTTTGGCCATCTCAGCCCCTAGTTTTTCCTCATCTCGCGTGCATCGTCGCAATGCATTAACTGCCTAGTCACGTCCTCCATCTACCTAGCTCGCCCATGCCCGTGCGTCAATGCACTGAGCCACCAGTGCCCACGCGGTGCCCTCTCTCGGGAGCTCTCCACCTTGGCGTATAAATAGGCCCCGGTGGTTTCCTTCTCCTCCCTTCGTCACCGCAAGCCACATCGTTCCCTCCCTCTCTGTCCCTCCAAGCCAAGCGCTTAGAAGCTCCAACTCCCCATTTCCGACCGCGGCGCCGTCATCAACTTTTTTGATGACTAGTGAGCTTTTCCCTCCCTATCCCCATCAGCACATGTTCTAGGTCACCAACATCAATTCCCCTCATCTGATTTTAGTTTTCGTTCTCAAGAGCTACCGGATTTGGCTTCTTTCCTCGCTCTGGTCGAAATCAACCCCTTTCATCGCCAACTCCGATGAGGTCGCTCTTATTCCAATTCATTGCTCGTGCACGATCTCTTAACCATGTTTGACATTCCCCTACACTTCTTTGCTCTGGTTTTTGCTTAGGCCGATCCCTCCTCGGTAGCACCTTGGTCGTCGCCAGCCCAACTCCGTCAACCTCTTTGGCTCTGAATCATCACGGTGAGTTCCTAACACCGTCTAGTAGCTCGTGTGCGCTTTACTTTGTTGGAAGAGTCGACGGGTTGGTTTTGGGGTTAGAGTCATGGCACCTCCGCCAACTTAGCACGACGCGCCACCGCTACGGACCTCGGTGAGTCTCGCCGCTGGTACCAGTAGCTTCATCGTGCTGAGGGGGTTCCGTTTTGATCACACACCCGCGTCGCCTTGGTCGGAATCATCGGCGATTAGCCGAAGAAGCAGACGGTCGGGAGCACCCCTACTATCTGAACACAGACGGCACTGTAGCTAGGCATTTAAGAACCAAATCCCAGTTTAAATGCTAATCATTTAGTAAATCCTTGTCTAAACACTGAGTTATTGTCGCTCGGTCTCTATGGCAAGCAGACCTGGGAACAAAAATCACGGTGCTTTATTTAATGAGGTTCGCATAGAGTCACCGACAGGCGGGCCCCATCCTTTAAGCACACAAATCGGGTCCATGGACAAGAGAACTGTGCTGTGGACTCTAGTCCACGCACTATTTCCATACACCTACTCGATGACAGGTGGTCCCCACGTGTTAGGAGAGATTATTTCCGGAATTAAAAGAAAAAGGAAAGCACAGTGTTGTGGACCCCGCCTGTCATTCTCTTGGGCTAGGTCTAGATGTGTATAAATTTTTTTAATGCATTTAGAAATTTCTGAATCAAATTACTTTTGCACTAAAAATTCTAATAACTTAGAAAATTCATAACTAATTCAATTTAGCCCCAAATTGAATGAAACCAATTTTGTTGGTTTTCATTTTTAGTGTACTTTTAAATGGAATAGATTTGAAGTATGCTTCTGTCCCAGAAAAATTTAGAATTAAGGTAATAGCTGAAAGAAATTGTTTTTACATTAGAAAATGGTTTAAACTTCAAAAATTCATAAGTATTTCATCTTAGCTCCAAATAGAGTGAAATTAATTTTTTAATTATTATCTTTCCTGTATTTTAACTTCGTATAATTTTGTTTTATGTTTCTGTTTCATAAAATTTTGGTAATTAATTTATTTGAGCAATCATGCCTTTAACTTGTTAAATTCCTAGAAATCCAAATAAATTCATTTTGGACTAAAACTTTCACCTAAAAGATTTTAAAAATAAAAATCTATCTGTTGTGTATGCATGTTTGATGAAATTGAAATTTGGTTATTTTTGGTGTTATTCGCTCTTATTCTCTCTTTTGTTCAATCGCTAGATTTTGACGAATCGGGTACTTACGAGAGGGATCCTCAGCAGCAAGAAGACTATCTCCAGCAAGGCAAGCAGTTTCTCCTTTGATGCATGTTGATCCTATTATGTTTGCATGCTAATATTTTAATTTCAACTGTATGTATGCATGCTATGTTGACTAGTATTTTCTCAGTTGCGATAGTTCACCTAAATAGATATTTGAACTATAGGTAAACACCCATCCTTTATCATTGAGCCTAGGTTATATCCGCTGTGATTTAGAGCTTGATGGATGGGCTCTAGACACATTATATTTAGTATGCGAGTTGTTGTCGCTTAGCCATGCTTAGAACGGTAATCTGAGGATCATTGCTTCGGTGATGGTCATTACAACCTCACTTTAAATACTTGAGTCAGGGTACTCATGTATGTATCATATTTGGAAAAACTAAAAATAAAAATAAAAATATTTAGACTTGGGCACATGGTTGGAAGGTGTGATTATCGGGTGTGTGGTGGTGTGCCCGAGTCAATAAGGACTGAACATCTTATCCCACTGAACCAAGCATTATTGTGTGCATCTACATGAGGGTATTGGGAACCCCTCTTGACTTAGTACTTTGGTATGTGTTAGCTCCGAGTCGTAGGTTGGGGGTTGTGTGTTGTGTTAAAAAAATGTATGTTGTTGTTGTTGGGTGTACGGGAATGGAATCCTGTTAGGTTCTTCACACCGAGGGGCATGGTAGTTAATACCCCAAGGGGTAGTTGACCGAGGCTTTACAATGACTCCGACACAACGTATGGGTTTCTATCCATACGGGTGGCTCGTAGTTAATACATAACATTGGAAAACGTCTCGTATGACTTAGCCTTGCCGGCATACCTAAGGAAGTGTGCTCTATAGCTTGGCAAAATGCGGTCTAATATGTGGGTAAAGTTGTACATCTCTGCAGGGTTTAAACTATTCGAATAGCCACGTCCTTGGTTATGGACACGCTTGGGGAGGTCTTTCAAGAGTTAGACTATAACATTTTGATAAAACTTTAGAATGGATGGTATGAATGGGCAATTCATGCTATTTATGTGGTGGCTATGGGCAGTCACCTCTAAGATGTTAATTATGTTTATAAATATTGTCACACTGGTATTTGAACAATTAAAAACTGTTTTAATAAATTGCCTTCAATCTATTATACTATTGCAAATAAAATGTGGCTTTATGCTAAAAATGAACTCTATGGCCATCTCCATTGATTTAAGCCTGCATGTAGCAATGTATAGGTTTGTTAATCGTAAGTCTTGCGAGTACAATGTTTGTACTCAACTGCATTGTCTATTTGCTGCTGAGGAGGTTGACCCCCAAGGGGTTGACGTTTGTGAGGCAAGGGCTGCCGATTGGTTTTTGTTTACATCCATCTTATGGTAGGTGTTTCTGCTGCAGACTTAACTCTTTTGTATAAACCTTGATGTATGTTAAATATGTTGTAAATTATGAAAACTTCAGTAATGTAAAAACTTGTGTATGGAAGTGATGCTTAATTTTTGTAAGGTGTATGTGTACTGCAGTTCTGGGAAGTACATATACACCGAGGGCAGGGAAATTTGATTTGTAATGCTAAGACCAATGGAAAGGTTAAGTATTACAAATTAAATTGCCTGGCAACTCTCACAACACCTTTTGATCATTACCCTACAAGTGGATAGTATAGTGACAGAACATTTCGAATTTGGCTAAAATGGCACAGTTGCGCGATGAAATAGTAAAAATAACCACAACGAGTGAATTGGCAAAAATAGCACCATGGACATGCCGATAAAGGACACGTTCCCCCTTCCGCGCCCGACCACCTGGATCCGCCTGCCACGCCCCCATCGCACGACAGCCACAAAAAATCCGACAAAATACAATGATTTTGTGATGTGCGCTACAGCCGTAAAAAATGGCAAAAATAGTGATTTTGCACAGGGATGAATATTGGTTGGATAGTGTTGCAACAATTATTGAATGATGTTGCTACAGTGCATAATCACTGTTTTGCCATTTTTGTGGTTGTCGCACAACAGGTCAGATCCGCACAGTGGGGTGCGGCAAGGGGCACATGTCACATTATCGGAATGTCTATGGTGTCATTTTTGCTAATTCGCTCACGGGGGCGGAGAGGCTATTTTTACTATTTCATCACAAAACGGTGTCAAATGAGCCAAAAACTCAAATGAGTAAAGGTGCAAACTAAATAACATCAATTGAAATACTAGAGACTAAAATTAAACTAGCAACTACCTTACAGTTGTACGCAATAAAATAAAGGTAGCTAGGGCTTTTCGAATAATCTGCATAGATAGACAACGTGAGGGGATAAAAAAAATGTAAACATTAGTATTTTTGCAAAACATTCATGTTCAGATAGGTGATACACGGATTTGGATCCTCTGTATTGCTACAGAGGCTTATTGTGTGAACAATATTTTGTGAGTGTGTGAACAGCACTCCGCAGTGGCACCGTAGCAAATAACGCAGCAAAAGCAAAATATCTATTGTAGTGAAAACACTGTAGCTATTGGTATCGGCTTTTTATTTTTAATTAGATGGTGGAAATATCTTCTTAATACCATATATCGTAGACCCTCTACATTGTATCCTTAAAATACACCCCTAGTGACATCCCCACAACGATTACTTGTAAGGAGGATCTTGCGCTTCGCATGCCCCTTGTAACTTCCCTAAAGTCTCTAAGATAGAGAGCTAAGCATATTATGTTTATGTGTGTAAATTATGGATCAATGCAAAACTTTTGGTTGTTGTAATAAAATTTGTCCCAAAATTTCAAACTCTTAACTTGAATTCAAGCTTTCATATGAATCCAGCAAAATGTGTGTTTAAAAGTTGTTGGAATTAATTTATTTAAATACTAGATTATTTATCATGAATTAATATAAATTTTACCAATTTCTTAGAAGTTATTTTGGTTTCATCAAAATCCAAACCATTTCTCTAATGCAGATTTGAAAATAATTTTTATTCTAATCATTTGAGTTCGAACAGTACCTACAACCATTTTTCCTAAGTCCTATTTGATTCTTATAATACTCTCAAAAAAAATTTAGAATTTATCTTCTATTTTTAATTGCTCGGTCAAACGTTTTGTTTTTCGGTCAAAACTAAATCTAAGCCCTAACTCACATTTCAAACCGACTGAGCCCAACGGTACTGTAGCGACTGAGCCGACCGTCTTGGCTGGACTGTGCCACTTCGCTCGCACCTAACTACACCACTTTCCTCCCCACCACTGACGGGCGGGCCCCACCTGCCAGGGCGTCATCTTCCTCGGCGCGCCTCTCGGCCGAGTCATGCCACGCAGCTCGCTCTCGCCACCTGAGGCTCGCGCAACCGCCTTGAAGCATTGCCTGGTTTCCCTGATCCTTCCAGGCCTATCCATTCATCCCCTCTTACACTCTCTCACCCTCTCCGCTCTTTTCTTTGTTTTGGCCGTGGAAGTAGACAAAGGGAGCACCGCCGTGTTGAAGCCTCCCGTGAGCCCCAAAGCCCACCGCTGGACTCCATTCGTGACATCGTGTCCATTTTTGCCTATCCGAGCTCATTTCATCCACGGAATCATCGAGGCCTACCTCTTCGTTCTCGCCTCCGGCGGCCACGGCCCCGAAGCTCAACGAAGTTCCGGTGAGTTATCCTCAACGTTGCCATGTCCTTTGTGATCGCAACTTCCTATGGAGTATTCTAGCGAGGTTAATTTGGTTTTGGCGCCATCCTCAGGGAGATTGGACCCTTCTTCTCCAAGCACGGTGAACCGCCGCCGTTCGTGTTCCAGTTGACTCCGACCTCCGTCGTTGACATCGAGGGCGTTGCATTCCTGGTATCACGGCGATTCCGAAGCATGCTTTCCCGAAGCTCCTTGATGCCCGGAGCATCACCTCCACGTGAGCCACCCCTTTGGCTCCACCTCCGACTGCCGGGAGCTCACCACCGTCAACCTCCAGTCTCTGCTTCACCTCGAGCGAGTTCGCGACGTTGCTGCGCATCTAGTGGTGTTGATCTCGAGCCCGGAGCTTCTCTTCTCCACCGTTTAGCCTTCCTCGCCGCGTCTGCCGCACATGGGAGCCCTTGTTAACCACCGGTGGATTTAGGTAATGATTTACCATTAGCGCTAATCAAGATTTGTTATGTGCGTATGTCTTGTATGTCCCACTGGAAATAACCACAATTAGAAATCTATTAAATACCTTTTGAATCTTTAAGCCTATGACATGTGGGCCCGTATGGCTGGTTTAGTGATCGAGTAAAGTTGTGTCGTGCGTTTTCTATTAAGGAAAACGTATTTCTTATACGCTTAAACCGAAAGTACGCTTTTGTAATTAGAAGACGAATTCATTTGAATATGCCTTCGGCATCGCGTTCAGCTGTGACCGGGTCAAAGTTGACCTAGTCAGCCCTCGTTTCGGGCCCCACTTTTCATTCTCTTTGGCTAGCCGAGAGTGAGTGAGAAATGTATTTAATTCATTTAGAAATTCCGAAACGAATTAAAGTTGCATTGAAAATTCAAATAACTTGAAAAATTCATAACTAATTCAATTTAATTCCAAATTGAATGAAACCAATTTTATTGGTTTTCATTTTTAATGTACTTTTAAATGGACTAGGTTTTAAGTATGTTTCTATTCCAGAAAAATTCGGATGATAAGTTAATGTCTTTAATGAATTGTTTTTACATTAGAAATTGATTTAACTTCAAAATTCATAAGTATTTCACTATAACTCCAAATTGAGTGAAATTAATTTTTTAGTTTTATTTATTTCTGTAATTTAACTTGGATTAACTTTGAGACATGTTTATATTATAGAAAACTTTGATACTTGTATTATGTGTACATTAATGACTTTAACTTTGTAAAATGTATAGAAAATTCATATGAGCTCCATTTAAACTAAACATTTCACCTAAATTCACCTAAAATCATACTCTACCCACTGTGTGAATTTATTGTAATTTTGGATGATTTGTTATTTTCGGCTTTATTTGGAGTTTATTGCAATATCGTCTTTTCGTTAGGTTTTTGATGATTCCGACGTATTATGAGTTCCATCTGAGGGTAAATATGAGTGGTACCAACAAAGGAAAGCAATCCCCTCCTTTTTATCATATTGCTCCTATTAATTTCGAAAACTATTTAGGTTGATTTTAAGTATTCTATGCATTGCTTTAAATTCAAATACATGTATGTCAAATGGGTAGATTTAGCTATGTCTTACTTGCTGCATTCCCTTTCCTTGAAAGTTGATTACCCGATTTCCATTGATACTTACAGTTATATGTTATAAGGGGTGTTTGATGATATTTAGAACGATGCTTAGCCATGCTAGTAGATGTAGTCGATAGTGGTTGATGGAACTTTTCCATCACCCGAGATGAATTGAATCTTGTTAAAACTTGAGGATTATAATTAGATATTCGAATCTGGTTTTGTGGTTATTAAGGACATGTTGGACATTGGGTTCTTTATATTTTAACTCGGACGGGTGTAGGGTTATGATGAGAGATTGTTATGGAATTATGTAGCCATGTCTGGGTGATTAAGGACCGGTCTATGTGGTGTTGAACCAAGTCACACGTGCAAGCACATGCTAGGTTAATGGCGAAGGCTTGGCTTATTAATTTGTCATGTGCTAGATATCGAACCATAATTAGATTGACAATTGTGGTTATTAATGTTGTTATTATTGTATTGTCAATCTAGTGGGGGCATGATAAGTTTTGTCTTACTTGCCCTTAAGGGTCGCTTGTGTTTGCGAGAAGCTTCGCAAGGACTTACTTACACAATGAGGTGTAACCGTGGTTCATGCGACCGACAGTCTGCCATGGTGTGTATCCTCGGGTGGTTTAATAGTTGGCACATGACATTGTAACGGCCTTGTTATGATATCTCAGTCACACTCCTACGGAAGAGTGCATTGGCCGATATTGTGAGATATTCATATCATGTGGGTAAAGCTGCACAAGCTCTACAGAGTCATAAATCTATTTGAATAGCCGTGTCCCCGGTCATGGACATCACTTGTGGGAAACCATGCACAGTTAGATGTTAGGAATAGGATCAAGGTTTAAGCGGGAATGAATTGTCATCACGAACGGGAAGTTCATGTATTGATTTTAGTTTACCCGGGTGGGGTAGCCACTTTGGGTATGATTTCTTGATGGTAAAATCTTGGAAACATTGATCATGAAATGGAGTACCTACTGTTATATCATATTTCTAAATGTTTGTCAAATGGACATTTAAATCTATACTAGTTACTTTGTCAAATAACCTGGCTTTATGATGAAAATGAACTATTTTAGCCATCCTTTGACACCAAATGCATTTACTTAAATTTGCTATTTGTACGTCTTGCGAGTAGTTGGTACATCGGCTTTAATCCCAGTCGATTACCCTTGGGTTGTGATGCACCATTGGGAGGGTTGTTTTAACTTACTTGACCTTCTGTTCTTGTTTATTTAATGTCTTTTGTTGCTAATTTTTATTCGTTATATTCAAATCGTGTATGCAAGTGATATAATGTTGTTTGGATATGTGTATGTTAGCAGCTGATCCTGGGAGCTAACATAAGACGCATATCTGTGTACTCGAAATCAATTTTGTTTCTTGCTAAGAGTAGCGTCTTTGGCGCAATCACTTGACTTGAAACGGAGTCGATTTCGGAGTCCTCACACCCCTGAGATCAACAAACACCAGTAAAAAAAGTAATTGCACAAAAGCATACATGAAAGCATAAATGCCTACATCTCTGCCTTCTACAACAGTGGTGTGTGTATGGCTCTCGTATATGCACAGGTAAAAGGACTCTGTTGGAGAGCGGGTGAACCTAAAAACAAATTGACCACACATCCATAGTTGAAAAGAGAACTACAGAATGAAATAGAACAATTCATAGCTTGAAACATGACATTTATGAATTACAAAAACTAAGAAAACTGAAAAGAAGGATGCAAGTTACCGGAGAGGAAAGATGGAGAAATGCTTTGCAGGTCACTCGAGAGGAAGAAGATGACACAGCAGCTTACCATCGGCGACCCTTTTGTGCACACGCCTCCTCCTATATATTCTTATACATGTGATCCTCACTGCCTGTAATTATACATGTGATCCTCACTGCCTGTAATTATCTTGCTTGTGAGTTAGCCACGTCATCAAGAGAAAAATTTGCCGTTGGATGGTTTCTCTGCGTCTGAAATTTGCTTGCAATCCACCACGGCCACCTCCCTGCTTTCCCATCCTCCTTAGCTAATCCATGGTTCTTTCACACCTCCTGTAACCAACTAGTTTATATAAGGTTGACGGGACCTCCTTTATTTGTGTTTGGATGGTCTCTCGGCTTCAAATCGTCATGGATTTCGGCCTGCAAGTGCACACAACTATCGTAGCCTTTTTTAGGAGCAAGTGTTGTCGAATCCACGAGGAACAAAATCGCGGGGGAGGTAAGGCGCTGGCGTTAGTCGAGTAGGAGATGCGCCGGAGATGGGGGAGATGCCTTGGAGGCAAGAGCAGAGCAAGGCGGAGCCACATAGCTAGGTGGTAGCGCGGCGCGACTATCGCTTCCTTCTTAGTACTCCTCTGGTTCGCTCTATTTGTCCATAGCGTCGTGAGCGTTTTAGTATATTTATCCATGAGATAATCTAGAGTGTAATTATTATAAATTTTCCAAACTACACCTATTTAAATATTTTGAAAGAGATTAAGTGGTTGTGATATGCTATTTAATAGGGGTATGTATAGTTATTTCTCATTTAGTATTTTTTAGATCTAGTACTTCTTGGTTTCTGTGCATGGTGGCCTGTGGACAGAGGGAGTAATGCACTGTGAATCGTTATTCATCCACTCCAAAGCATGATTCTGTCGTAATATGACTTAATTTATTTGTTGTCTCATATATGCTTCATGTGCATCTTTGGCTGGAAAACTCAGTATCCATGTCCTAGCACATAAACATTGTATAATTCACTTACTAGTATGATTCTGGTGAATTTTAAAAAATAATAATATTTTTTTAAAACAAAATTACAAAAATATATAATCGCCTCAAAAAATTACAGAAATAGGTTCCTGTCGCCAGTTGAAACGGCGACAGGAACCTATCGCCATTTCAACTGGCGATAGGAACCCTGACCGCTCTCGTTGCCGGTCCAACTACCTATCGCCAGTTGAAATGGCGATAGGTTCTGTCGCCATTTCAATCTGGCGATAGGTTTCGCCGCCGATTGAAAGCGGCGCATGTGTTCCTCTCAACCCTAATTTGCAAGTCCACTTTACGTACTTATGATTTTTATAAAATTTTAACGGTACAAAATCTATTAATCTCGTAATAACAATTTATAATGATCGTATGTTGTCCTACTGCAGTGAATTTCCGTAGAATTTTACGAGGACGTTTGAGATATTAATTATTCGTGAAGCACGAGGCTAAGTGATATTACGATGATCACGAATAACACGGAAGAATGGAATCTGAAACATGGTACTAAAAGAGATTTGAAACATGAGACTAACATAATAAGAGTTGTTCATATATTAATATTTACATGGTATGACTGATATTTGAAGGACCAAATATCTACTGGCGGCCCCCTCTTGGGGCACACTCCCCGTGTCGCCCCTGGTCTCTGCCTGCGACGGTCCGAGTATGTGAGAGGTTCAGGCGGGATGACTGGCCGACCGAGACGAGTAGTCCGAGGTGGTGTCGCGAGGGGGGCCTCCTCCTCCTGTGTCGGTTGTGTCGGTGGCGGAGCACTTTGCGTACCGAGAAGCCTCCAAGTTGAACGAGGCGTCACGCAGTCATCAAAGAAGAAATCGATGGGTACCGATAGGTTTGGGTCGTCGTCTGGAAATGAACCGTCCTCCCAAGGTGTTCCTGTGAAGTATTATGTTACAAACGTAATCATGCCGAAAACACGAAAAAAAACATAATCATCCCAAGGTGGTCATACCTGCTGTCCCGGAGATATGCGCCGACGACTCCGCGTACCCCTGGCCCATGTGATAGTGGAGCTCAGGACCTGATAGAGAATATTGCCGTTAGTAACTATCGGGGTTCGAAAGAAACAAGCATTACGTTCCGCAAGCAAGCAAGGTGGTCATACCTGGTGGCACGAAGGCGTGCCCCGATGAGCCTGTCGATCTTTGCTCCACCACGGTGCCACGATGACACGCCGGCCACGTCCGGGACAGGAGCCTGTGGACGTGAACCACCTCGTCCCGAGGTGACCCCTCGTCCCGACGTGACCCCTCGTCCCCGCACTGGTCGGTCCACCGCGTCCCTCGACGTGCGACAAGTCGCAATCTGGATGCCTCGTCTCACCGCGTCGATGATCCGCTGCACAAGCCCAATCCGCGTACGTCTCGATGTCATAGGGATCCTGCCCACACTGGATGATATCCTCGAGCGCGTGAGTCCAAACCTTGACCCAAGGCCGCATCCTATCCAACCAGGACATCGAGCCGCGTACTCCCTTCCTAGTGTACCTGTGGACACCAACACAATTATTTATTCAGCACATAATTACATTGTGTGAAAGAAGTAAACATGTGAACTTACGCATGGACGTGCGCCAGCACCCGTATCCCCCCCAAGGGGCTGGGATCTCCTGTCGTAGACCGAACTGGCGCATGACCCGCTGCACCTGGTACTCCTCCACGAAGATATCATGTACCAAAGAGCTCGCGTGCGGTACCAAGTAGTCTCGCGTGCCACAGGAGCGACGATCCGTCGGGCGCCATTTGGATAAGCCTCTCCGTCGTGTACGGTGTCTAGATGACGCGGTCATCGGTCAGCTGATCGAACATCGCGATGTACTCTGGGTAAGACCCCTGCGAAGTGATCGGCGTGAAGGTGACCTGTGCAATAGAACACCGCAAACTTAGCACACCAAATTGTGATTATAATACATAAAAATGATCATAAAACTAACCCGTCGGCGGCACCAAACCGTGCCCATGGTGGGGCGGTCCACCTCGTCGGCCGCAACGTACAAGGAGATCGTATATGATGTTAAGTCCAGCTGTGGTCGTCCGATCTGAAAACGCTCGAAGGACCATAGCTGCAGAAGTAGTGGACATCCGGAGAGGATGGAGTTGTCCTGGATACGGTGGCACGCGCCGCATAGTCTTGTGAGACGTCATGCAAAGTACGGCGGACCCAGCGAGGAGGGATCTCGGCAATCTCCATGTTGGCCACCTCGTGTGCGTCTGGGACGTAGTGCTTGTCGACGCTGTCGCCGTGGGACCCGTAAACATGACCCACCGAACAACCATAGCGGTAGGCCTCAAAGTGCCTCCTAACAACCACGTCCCTGCGCTTAGGCGCCATGCGCTCGGCCGCAAGAAGAAATGTAGAATTCATGACAAGTTTCACATACAATTTAAGCGAGATGACAATAATTACAAATACTTACGAGAACCGGCAGATCCACTTCAACATCGCCCGCGGTTTCTTGAACTCGGTGCGATTGTTGCTCACCGGCAAAGACATCGTGGAACCTCGCTAGGAGGTCGGTCGCCACGTGGCGAGATGTCGACGCCGCCAGGGGCGGCTGCGCGATGGCAACCCGGCAGAAGCTCACGCCCCTGCGGCGTCGGCGTCATCTCCCGCACGGAAGGTGGAACGTGCGTCTCGCCTCGGCGGTCAACTAACGCCATCGGCGGCGCCCGTCAGACGAAAACGCCTAGACGCGTATCACCAAAGACGGATCCGATCATCCTCAAAAGTCGCCTCCACCATCCTCGCTAGTGGAAGGAGGCCTGCCGCTCTCAACCTGCGTCAAAACGATTAAGAATAAACGTGAATGCACGCAAAGTAGTCATACCGCGATTGAGTGTATTAAAACTATACGTACCTCGAAATCCGGTGCGTCGACCTCCATGCCTCGATAAGCGGCGCAACCGAAACGCGCCAAGCTCAATCGGTGCCTCGTCCTCCTGGGGGAGCACGGTACTGAGACAGCTACGGTGATGTGCATCAATCACCGGGTCAAGCAACTCATACTGACCTCCGTCCGCCATATCTACAAATTAAGTGCATACTTTGTAAAAAGTGCGAAACATGTACGATAAACTACACTATACACATCTCAAATAATATACGATGAACTACACTACGTCGTTATTTTACTTGATTTTAGTCGTTATTGTACTTCATTCTAGTCGTTATTCTACTTGATTCTCTGTCGCTAGTCTACTTAATTCTAGTAGTTATTCTACTTGATTCTATGTCGCTAGTCTACTTCATTCTAGTCGTTATTCTACTTGATTCTATTCGTTATTATACTTAATTCTACTGGACATTATACTTAATTCTATGTTGCTATTCTACTTGATTCTATGTCGCAATTCTACTTCATTCTAGTCGCTATTCCACTTGATTCTATGTCGATATTCCACTTCATTCTAGTCGCTATTCTACTTGATTCTAGTCGCTCTTTCACTACAATTCTATACATAATTTCGCTACAATTATCTACTCTACTTAATCCTATGTCACTATTCTACTTGATTCTATGTCCATATTCTACTTCATTCTACTTGCTAAACTACTTAATTCTAATCGAAAAATGTACTGCGAGATGACCGGTCTACTAGATCCTTTGCTCTCTGGATCTATCTCCTCCATGACGAACTAGCGGTAGCCGCTACCTTTCTTTCTCTTCCTCTCCTTCTCGATTCTCTTTTTTTTGGAATTAAAATGAGGTTTGGAAGGATTTTTACGGCATTTATACATGGCATCCGTCGCCATTTCAATCGGCGACAGAACCTATCGCCGATTGAAATGGCGACAGAACCTATCGCCAGATTGAAATGGCGATAGAACATATTCACATTCCTATCGTCATTTCAATGGCGATAGGTAGTTGGACCGGCGATGAGAGCGGTCAGGTTCCTATCGCCGATTGAAATGGCGATAGGTTCCTGTCGCCATTTCAACTGGCGACAGGAACCCATTTCTGTAATTTTTTGGGGCGATTATATATTTTTGTAATTTTGTTTTAAAAAAATATTATTTAAAAAAAAATTCTGATTCTGGTGTAAAGAGGACTTCCAATTTCCCTAGTTCTTATATCGTCTTTTCACTTTGCTTTTATTGGCACTTCCAATTTCCCTAGTTCTTATTGTTAGAGATATATTAGAGATAGAGATAGAAATCCTTTTGTATTCCTTATCTGTATATGGCATGCACTCTTTGTACACCCTATATATATTGCTCATTGGGCCTCTGAATACATACACGCAATATTCGTAACATGGTATCAGAGCCGAGTTAGGTTTAGGGCTTTCTGCCGCTGCCGCCGCCGCCTAGCCGAGCCTTCGCCTTCGCTGCCCGGAGGAACTTCTCCGCTCGGGCGACCTCGTCGTCGCTTTGCCGGATCTCGGTCGGTTTTGCTGTCGTCGCTGGGAGAGCCACCGCTCGCCATCTCTGCCCGAACGTCTTCATCGGTGCTTCGTCGGGCATCGACGGCTTGGCGACGAACACGGAGTCCCCCACGGCGACCAGCCAGCCGGATCCCACTACGCCGGCGCTCTCCACTCGACGCCTCACCTGCGAGCCTCCTCGCCTCGTCTTCGTCGCCTAGCCTTCTTATGCTGGAGCGCCTCTCCAGACGGATCCGTGAGAGAGAAGGCCTCTCTCACTCGGATCTAGCCGCCCCGAAGCTCTTCCCCGGCCGGGCCTCCCGGTCCTCTCCAGCCGCTCAGGTTTCTTCGCTCGGGCTCGTCTGCTCCCCGGCCATCTCCTCGTAGGAGAGCAGGCCATCGCGGTCGGCGTCGAGTGCCGCGAACCGGCCGTCCACCGACGAGTTGAAGGCGCCCTCGTTCTCCACGAAGCTCTGGTTGGTGCTGTCGTCCGGGATCTCCACGCTCATCTTGGATTCGAATGTGCTTGTACTTTCTATAAGAAGAAAGCTTTGGACGGTGCAGCCTACTTAGCCTACTTTTCGGGTGGGAGATATTTTGTGAGATGGAGAAAGAACGGCATGCTCTGGGAATTCAATGGCCATCTGCTGGGGGTGGTGAGGATGCTATGACCATTGGATCTTCTGCTGTCGATGCGTGGTGCCTGCTAGTATCTGTTGGTCTTTTGCTGCTGCTAGCTCCGGTTACACGCTGCTGCTAATTAATCTGCTGCTCTTTAGTGTCGTTTCTTCCGTTGCGTTCATCCAAGTCCGTACCACTCAATCTTTCAGTTCGTCTAAGCCATGCGAGTCCACAAATTTATTGTCAGTCGTAGAAACATAGGAATTTCTTTGCATGGCCGCAGCCGCTGTTCTTCTCTTCGAGTTGCTGCAGATCTGTCGTTCCAAGCTTTTAAGGCCGTCGCGCTTGCTGTACACTGCGTCTTCGTTGTACTTCTGTGCATTGCGCCGCGCTTCTTCCGCACTGCGCCTCCGTTGCGCTTCTGTGCTTTGCTTCACGCTTCTCTTGCACTGTGCATCTGTTGCGCTTCTTGTGCACTACGCTACCGTCGTCTTGGACTTCGATCTGCGCCGCCATGCTTCTATCTATTCCTATTCAACTTGATTTGACAGCTTTCTCTATTATATCGGTTTTATCATCTTCTTCATCATGTTGCCATGGTCGACTTTGCCTGTCGCGCGACCCCGGATGTGAGGAGATATTTTATCGACATATTTTCCAAGAGCTGCATGCTACGACGACATCATCAAGACTCGGACTTTGGATTTTTTATATTTTAGTGTCAACTCATTTCAAATGCAATGCTATTGCATACGCTTTGCATTTGAGGGGTGGGTGTTAGAGATATATTAGAGATAGAGATAGGAATCTTTTTGTATTCCTTATCTGTATATGGCATGCACTCCTTGTACACCCTATATATATTGCCCATTGGGCCTCTGAATACATACACGCAATATTCATAACACTTATATCGTCTTTTCACTTTGCTTTTATTGGCACAACATTAGGCCACTTAGCATGTAGGACTAATTTCTTTGCTACACAGTTCATTTATTTTGTTGTACAATGAAGTTTGTCTTGAACAAGTCAAAATAATCTGTTTAGCCTGTCCTGACGCATTACCAAACTTTGATAACAGGTACTTTCCGTGCATCAGTATACAAGTAGATCACAAAGATGTATTTAGTCACAAAGCACCAAGAAGACACTGGCTTTAACGGGGATGTTACAAGACACAAGTCCATTCACAGATCACGCACTTGATCACTTGTATCGTAATGCAGAAAGCACTTCAACGGCTTTTCAAAGGCAAGGAGAAGGCTTAGGAGCAGAAAGGGCATGAGGAATACAAGCATCCAGATTGAGCCGTGGCTATACACACTGCTTGGAGAAGGGAGGGGTCTGAACTTCCCTAGCTCCTCTAGCAGATCTTCGTGGTTCCGGAAAAGAAGTGAAAGCTGCATTTGGAAGAGGATGGATCAAAGTAATTATGATTTGCAATGAAAGAATAAGCTACAGATTGCTGTTGGATGAGAGTAAGGGAAGGATCACAGTCATGGTACCTCATCGTAAGCTTCCAGAGGAATTCGGTCACTCTGGCTGAGCACATCGAGCAGTGACAAGTATAACATGTAGTCACGAGCCTGTACGAAGAACACGATTCAGTCAGAAAATCAACAGACTATCAATTCAAGCAGAGAGGTAATCAAATAGTGTAATCCTTTAGTAAGTTAAAGGCTTGGCAGATTTAATTAGCTCAAATATGACGCAAGAGCACAATATCCATGTAACAGTCGTGATCTTTGATGTTTATGTTGAACAAACCATCAAGAAGTCCTAGTAAGTATCAAGTAAAATTACTGCAGGTGTAACTTCGCCAAAATTGTTTCATTTTTTTTAAAAAAAATTATAACTAGCCAGACTGCGAAGTGCAATGAATTCTGATGAAGGCAATTTTTTCCTTCATAGTCAACTTGTGTGGCAATAAGGATGACTGCTACGTTAAGCAAAGGCATGGATATTGTGAATTTCCAGAAATTCTCCATGTAGAGCAGTTAAAATGTTTTAAACACTTTAGCTTTATACAATTTCACTCGCCCTAAACTGTGGAGCTCTATCCCATGTGAGAGGAAGTTCAATATCAAGGTTTTTCCAAAGCCATGGAATTCCTTACATTGTTACATTTTATTTATTTTACTTCACAAATTTTTTGAATTGAGGCTGGAATTGAGCAGGACCAGACCAGTGTTACTTGGACTTGGACACGTACACAGACACGGACAGAGGTGTCGGAATCCGACTTGAATTCGGGTGTCTAATTAGGCAAGCTCTAGAAAATAGGATTCAAGGATCCGTCTAATATATATTCTTTCATCTTTAAAAATTAAAATAAAATGATTTATGCAATGAAATATTTGATTTAGGTATACAACCACAACACTGTATAACTACCACAAAAGATCATAAACAGTATTGATATCACCTAGTCACAACAAAGACCGGCTACACACCACTCACCCTTTTAAAAATGGTAGCAAAAGCTGTCCAATGCCTCGTTAGATGTAAAACTGAAGAAAGAAGTACTACAACTGAGATCTCTCGCAGCTCCTCTAGCCTTCTTCTCGTTCTCTTCCTTCTCACCAGACCAGCCTCACTCTCCTTCACATGCTCCTTCGACCAAGTATTACCACTCCACCCTCGACTCTTCTTCCTCTAACAGCTCTCTAAATCATGCCAGGGCATTGACATCTCCTTCCTCTCTTCTAAGTTTTGAACATTGGATGGGCTGGGAGGGGCGCACATCACGTGTAAGTTGAATTAATGAGGATTTGTTTTAGCCTCCTCTGAAAATAAGGATTTGTATAGCCGGAGACACCCAGCCCCTCATACATGTGTTTTGCATTAATACTCTTTGACTTAAGATTACTACATGAAAAAATTATAACCTGAGAAACAGCAATATATAATTGTTGGAATGCACACTTCATCTATTCTAATGGGCCAAAGGCTAAATATATAAATTACATGTGTAAGTAAATATACAAAGAGAACCATATACATAAAGACATAACATCTAACACCCCCTCAAACTCATGGTGGATTAACAACACTGAGTTTGGAGATGTAGAAGCTGTGCGAAGCTCGAGTCTGTGCCTTGGTAAAAAAAAATCGGCTAACTAAAACTCCGAAGGCACAGGTGAACACTAAGCTCCGTATGAGTGTCCACCATGTGCTGTTCGGTGAGACAAACGTGAGCAAGGTTATCCTGAATGTACTTCTCCTGGGAGAGGTAGTAACCCATAGGCGTGGAAGTGACCTTAATCTCAAGGAAGTAACAAAGAGGATCCAAATCAGACATCAAGAACAGCTCACTGAGACGCTACTTCACAAAATCAATGTACTAAGAGTCATCCCTAGTAATGATCATATCATCCACATAGTGAAGGAGGAGCGTCCGACCCCGAGGAGAGGTGTGTACAAGAGGGTAAGGTTGTGATCACTGGAGGAAAAACCGACAGCAATGACAACAGAGGAGAAGTGGTCAAACTAAGCACAAGGGGCTTGCTTGAGCCCATAGAGAGAACGATGAAGGTAACAAACCATACCATCAGGGACAGAATACCCAAGGGGCGACTGCATGTAAACCTCCTCACGCAGCTCGTCGTTGTAAAAGGAATTCTTGATGTCCAGCTGAGAGATGGGCCACTGTCGAACAGAGGCCACAACAAGGAGTGCGAACAGTGGTCATGTAGGTGACATGAGCGAAAGTCTCATCGTGGTCACGACCATGCTCCTGCTGAAAACCATACGCCACAAGACGAGCCTTGTAGCGCTAAAGAGAACCATTCGAGCAGGTCTTGATCTTGTACACCCACTTGCACGTGATAGGAGTTACACACGCAGGTAAGGATACAGGATCCTAAGTGCCAGTACGCTCCAAAGCAACAATCTCCTCAAACATCACGAGCTACCACTCAGGGTGAGCAGCAACCCCACGGTAGGTTCAAGGTAGTCAGAGTCGAGATCTTAAGTTGGGTCGATTTGCCTTCGGTAGGATCGAATCGTAGTATCGAATCGTAGAATCCGCGATTCTACGGAATTATAAAAATACACATATTTAACATCTATACTATAAGCTTGTATGATTTGTATATGGTTTACCACTTATAACCGAAAAAGGGACAAAGCACTTTTTATCGCATAACAGAAAAGCATAATGGTACTAACATGATGGGTGATATAGTTCTGAACTACAAGAGAACAACCAATGACCATAACTAGTTTACTACAATTACATGAGAAATGTTCACAACTTTTGTAAATCAATATCTAATTGCAACGCTTACATGTTCCTTAAAAGCAGCTAGACATACTCCAGGAATAAAAATACCTTGTCATTATCAAGCTCAAGATTGCTCATGTCATAATATAGATATTTGTACTAACATTATGACACTG
The DNA here is from genome assembly GCA_036346405.1 of Phyllostachys edulis. Taxonomy (NCBI): domain Eukaryota; kingdom Viridiplantae; phylum Streptophyta; class Magnoliopsida; order Poales; family Poaceae; genus Phyllostachys; species Phyllostachys edulis. Next base: position 11,458,639 of record CM070555.1, read on the forward strand.
ATATAATATTTTGCATGCTCCTTGTTTATTTATAGTTTCATTCTCAGAAATTAATATCAACAAATTTTGCTCTAAAACAAAATATCACCAAAGCCTGGCCTCTAAAAAAATGCAAAAAAAATGCTCTAAGTCTCTAACGACTCTACCACGATTCTACACGATTCTACTCTTTGGATCGCGACTCTACCACGATTCTACCTGATTCCGATTCACAGTGTGATCTGGATTGACAGGCTATCGTGGGTTCGTAGAATCGTAAGACTCTACGAGTAGGATCGCGATTTTAACTACCTTAGGTAGGTCGTAGGCTCATAGAGAGCAAGCGGTTGTAAAGCCAGAGCGCCAGAGGAGGGACAAAGGCGACGATCACGAAGATCGCATCTGCGAGGAGAAGGTGGAGCAGGACTCAGCAAGGACAGAGAAGGATAGCTGGGAACAGGGTCTAGCAAAGACGGAGACTCAACTGGAGGAGTAGGCTGAGGACGGCGAGAGCAGTGTAGGGGAAAGGGTGGAATCTCAACAAAAGAGCTAGAGGGAACCTCCAGCGGAGAGGGAACATGTGGAGCCGGAGGAGAGGGAAGCGAAGAAGGTGGAGGTAGAAGCGAAGTTGAAGTGGAAAGCTAAGGATCAGGAAAAGTCAGAAAGGAAATCAAGTCAACAAGAGAATCTGAATTGACAGCAGGGGTACGAGGATAGTAGGGTTGGGACTCATCGATGGTGACATCCCAACAGATCCTCACCCGACGAGTAATAGGGTCGTAGCAGCAATAACCCTTATGCTCAAAATTGTAGCTAAGAAAAACACACTCAGCTGACTGAGCAGTGAGCTTGGTGCGCTCACAAGGTGAAAGAAAGACAAAACAGGCATAACCGAAACAACGAAGGTGACTACTCTAGAGCCCGACCGTAGAGACGCTCGACTGAAGTAGAAACTTGAGTAGTGGAAGGCTGCATGTTGATGAGGAAAGCAACAGTGAAGATAGCCTCAACCCAGAAGTAAGGTCGAACAGAAGAGGCATGCATGAGAGCACGAGCTATCTTAAGCAAGTGACGATGCTTACGCTCGAAGACACCGTTCTGAGCGTGAGCACCAGGACAAGAGTACTGGGGAAGAGTACCCTACTTAGTGAGAAAGCGACACAAGCCAGCAGTGTCAGCATGAAATAAATGAATAGCCGACTCAAACTGAGTGCGAACCATGGTGGCGAACATCTGGTAAATAGAGAGAACCTAACTGCGAGAGGACATAAAGTAGATCCAAGTATGACGACAATAATTATCAATAAATATCACAGTATCGATGACCCCCTTTCAAAACGAAGGGAACCAGACATAAAAATAAGAGTAAACAAGATCAAAAGGACGGGTAGACATATAATCACTAGAGGGATAGGGGAGCTGCAGCTACCTGCCAAGCTTGCAACCCAAACAAGGTAAAAAAGGTGTCCCCTAGACCAGATCCAAGAACACCGTGACTTACTAGTCACGACAAACGTGATCCACATAGATGCCCCAAACGATGGTGCCACTGAGCGAAGGAAGCAATAGAGGACGTAGCAAAAACAGAGGCAGTGATAGTGGCTGGTTGGCTAGCAGAGATAGCGGAAGGAAGGTGCAGCCAATTGAGCTCCCAAAACCTTGCAATCACAACGCCAAGGGTCAGTACCAATAGAGTCCCCATGTGGCGGTCCTGGATACAACGAGAGTCAGACTCAAGAACAACACGACAGTCGTGATCATTGATCTAACCAGGATGGCGGTAGCACGAGCTTCGGCATTCTGTCATCTCTCGTAGGCATGCACCTTAGACTGGTAGAGCTCCAAGGCCTCCTCCAGAGTAGCATTGGCGGCCTCCTGAGCAGCCTGATCCGCACCAGCAGGAGTAGCAGGCAAAACTGGCGGCGTAGGGCGAGGCGGACCGGGGTGCTCGCTGGTGAGATGACCCCAGAGGCGCTAGCTGTTGAGGTGAATCCTCAGGTAAACAGCCCACTCCTCGAAGTTCATCTCGTCAAACCGAACAGGGTGGAGTGGGATGGCGAAGGAGCCACCGGTGGAGGCCATCGGTGGAGTAGATGCGAGCTTGGGTGGCACGCTTGGCGGAGAGGCAAGATCCGGCGGTGGCTCTAGTGGTGGCGGCGCTCGACAGTGGCGGCCTGGGCGTAGCACGAGAGCAGGGGAGCCGAGCACGGGCTGGTGTGCTCCCAGAGCAGAGGGCTCGAGAGAGGAGGCGCTCAAGAGGTGGCGTCGAAGCTCCAGCGGTGTGGCATCGAGAAGGCTCAGGCGGCGGCAGGATCTGGTTCGGGCAGTGTAGATCTGGCAGCGGGGAAGGTGGGATCCGGTGCGGGCTGCGCGGATCTGGTGGTGATACAACACGGATCTAGCGTCGGGGCTGCGGGATCGGCAAAGGAGCTTGGGCGGTGCGCGGCGCATAGAGAGCAGAAGAGGCTCGGATGCACGGCACTAGATCAGAGGATGCGCGGAGCGGAAGGGGCTCGGGAGGGGGGATAGCGGCGGCGGCAGACAGGTGGATAATGGGCTAGGGTTAGGCCATGTTGGAATGAACACTTCATCTATTCCAATGGGCCAAAGGCCAAATATACAAGTTACAAGTGTAGGTAAATATGCAAAGAGCACCTTATACAAAGAGACATATAACACATCTAACAATAATATGAAAGTATTAGGTATAGTGATTTTACATTAAGCATAACAACACATCTATCACAAACATAAACTCGAATGCAGGAATACATCACAAATGGAGTTAAAGAGATGGTTTGATTAAAATCTCTCTCTTTTTCCAATCAATACTAGCTGCAAAGCAGGTGATGGAAAGAGGAAATAAGTTGTTTTTTTTCTTTTGTCCTTTGTTGGCAGGGTGGGCTCAATTTATGTATATAAAATATTTCCGTTTGATTCAGATCCAAATCATCAAAAGATCGTGAATTTTTTTTATTAATTAATCCTTTTTAATTAATATTTTAAACTTAACCCGTCGCTAACTTTATTTCCAATTCTGACCCCTTTGGTTATGCCATCACCCGTAGCGTGACAAAACAACTCTTTCACGCCATCGATATCGGCGTGGCCAAAGCCGCCACGCAAGCCCTCGCAGCCACGCTATGCCAGTGTTGAGGGCTGGCATGGCTGTTGTCACGCCATATATAATGGCGTGGCGAGCTAGCGTGTCACGCCAATACGCGTGGCGTGACAGGGGAAACTTAGGCATCACGGCCCAGTCAGTTCTTCTTTTTTCCCATCTTCACGTCTTCTCTTCTCTCCCGTGCGCCCTATCTCCTACCATTCCCCACCCGCTTTCCTCCCTCCTCCCGCCACCGGCTGCCCTTTCGAGGTCGGCCTCCCCCTCCCCACCCTACCATGCCGGCCCTCCTATACCTGCCGCTAGTCCTCCTGCCGCTGGACGGCTTGATTGCCTTGATCCTCCTCCCCGCCTGCTGCCCCCCGGCGGAAGTCCTCCGTACTTTATTCGCCCCACCGCCGAAGTCCCGACGCGTCTTTGCTCTCGCCGCCAAACGTCCTCAGTGCCGTGAAGGTAAAAACCGATGCTAATTTCTTATGATGTATGATTGTTGATCAATGTATGTTTGTTGATCGATGTATGGTTGATCAATGTATGTTGTGGCATGACACAGCAGTCCTGTCACGCTGGGATAAATGGCGTGACAGGACTTGGCACCAGAAAGGTTTTTGCAACCCATCTGGAACAGCAAATAACTTGGCGTGGCAGCACGTTTTTTCCATGCCATGGATCTTGGCGTGACACAGCAGTCATGTCATGCCATGGATCTCGGCGTGACACAAAAGTCATGTCACACCGGTATAAATGGCATGACAGGACTTAGCACCAGACGCGACTGACATTTCTTTGCAACCCCTCGAGAACACCAAGTAATTTGGCGTGGCAATACGGTTTTGCCACGCCATGGACATTGGCGTGACAAAGCAGTCCTGTCACGCCAAAATAACTGGCGTGACAGGACTTAGCACAGCAGCACTCGACGCGCAACCCCTCTGGAACGGACCAAACCCTAGCGTGGCAGCACGATTAGGCCACGCCACTACTCCTGGCGTGACAGAGGACCTTTCACGCCAGGGATCCTAGCGTGACAGTACACATCACCAAAGAGCCTCTCTCTATCTGGCCCCTACGCATTTGATGTATCACACAAATTGCTATTTCCCTAGGACCCCTACGACCATACTCTGCTGCGCAGGCTACTCACATGCATAACTACGACGTCATATGTTCAAATTGACATGACAACACACTATATCCTCAGCTTTTAAGACCGAAAAGCCAGGACTCCGAAGCGCAAACATTTCAGAGAGACATGACCACACTCTGCCATAGCTTTGACCCATATCGTCAGGGACACCCGCTTTTCAGGACAACGTGACCCGACGAGATAACTTTGCGCAGCGACGTGACCCAACGAGTCTGCTTCCCGCAAAGACGTGACGCAACACTGCCACAGGATTCCTCCTCGAGGCCGCATATGTCATGTTGGATGATACTGATATGCCACATATTTCAATGTGATTTTTATACCATTTCGCATGTATTTTTTGTTTCTGTGAGTCTCTTGCTTGCCTGCCTGCATTGGTGTATCAACATGGCTTGCTGTGAAGGTTGAATAGCCAACACCATACTCACATGAATTTAATCACACCATGCCACTAGCTTTTCAGATCGACATGACGCAACTCTGCCTCGTCAGTAAGTTTTTAGAAAGACAAGACAACACTCTACCTCGCATGCTACTCACATGCATTTAACCACACCATCCTACCAGCTTTTTAGATTGATATGACAACACTCTGCCTCTCCAGCAACTTTTCAAAATTGAACACACTACACACATCGAATTATTGTGTCGTCACTCCGCTGGGTGCATTATACCCTGTCGCTTATAAAAAGGGGTGGAAGAAATCTGAGAGAGAACACTACACAACCAAAACCAACACTACACCAGATAGAGAAGCAATGGGAGGAGATCCGCGAACTCGCAAGGGCTGCTGGGGCCCTAGACGAACAAAGGGAGCGTGTCAGGAGGACACCTCCCCGCAATGACGTCCCCCCGTAGCAGCAACCCCTACCGGAACATTCCAACCGAGCATTCGCCGCAACACACGCCCAAGGGGGAGACGCCACCCCTCTGTTGGTGCAGGGACACATGCAAGTTCTTCAAGTCCAAGTAGTGGCTCAGCCTGAGCATGCGTTACCGGGGTTGCGCGAACTACTCCTCGGACTATCCCGACCGCCGTTGGGACACGGCCTGCTATCGATAACGGGTAAAGACCTGTTACAGTATGTTTCCCTACCATTTCTCTTTCCAAGTACGCACTAACAACCTCTCCCGTCTACCCGTAGTCTCCAGATCTGCTATGTGGCTACCGCAAGTAGATCGACCAAGAGATCCACCCACACGACTAGTGGGGTCTCGACTGCGAGGAGTGGGATGCTAAGAGGGACCGCGAGAGGAGGAAGGAGGAGCACCGCAACGAAGAGCACAATGAGCGTATCCGGCAGGAGACGCAAGCTCATCTCGAGGCGTGCAGGCGCAAAGAGCGCAAGGCTCGCAAGAGGGAGCGCGAGAAAAAGAGGAAAATGACAGCCAAGGCCAAAGCAGACGGGGAGGAGTACAACGACAAGCTCGCAAGGAATGGCAAATGGCCCTGGTCCACATAGTAGTTCAGGCCATTCCATAGTAGTTCGGTTTATTTTCATTCCAAAAAGGCACATATGTATCGTAGAAATACTTCGGTTTGTTGCATCGTACATGATGTTGTTTCTTATGCACGTAACCAAACCCTGTGCGCCGTGTAATGCCCACCTTTATTATTAAGTCTATTTCAATTCGCAACTGCAGATCTCATCATCCTTTCGCATTCAATTCTTCGCGTAGTAAGGCAGCCAACAACATAAAAAATGTGTGTTCTGGAAGTAGGCACGAAATGGTCTATGACTCTAGAGTGATGACATGCACCACCTACCATATGTCCATCCTTGTGCCTAATGTTGTACCGCACACTCCAATAAGCTATCTATCGAATCGTTGCAATTGATGCTCGATCTCCTAAAGAAGGAATAGATCACTAAAAGTGGGTACAAAATGCGTTCTAAAAGTAGGTTTTGATGATCCGATAAATTTCAATTTCAAAGTTTGTCTCTTTACAAGCAAAACATGAGTTACAATCAAAAGAAATTAATTTGGATCGGAAGGATGAATTGAGAATTGAAATTCCATAATTCAAGTCCAAATTAAATTTAACCATGAGCTCAATTCATATTTTAGATATCCAAATTTTGGGCCAATAAAAAAAGAACAATGTTGGGCCTTGTCATACCAAGTATCATATGAATTTTTTTATTAATTAATCCTTTTTTAATTTTATTTTAAAGTTAACCCCCGGCGGACTTTATTTTCAATTCTGACCCCTTTGATCACGCCACCACCTGTGGCATGACAAAACAATACTGTTACGCAAGCCCGTATCTGGGAGAAGCTCTTGTCATGTCACCACCCGTGGCGTGACAGTGTTGTTTGGTCACGCCACGACTAATGGCGTGACCAAAAATGTTATTTAGCAGACTTATCCTATAGCGTGACAGTGTTGTTTTATCACGCCACGGGTGGTGGCGTGACCAAAGAGGTCAAAATTAGAAATAAAGTTTGCCAGATGTTAACTTTAAAATTAAAATAAAAAAGGGTTAATTAATAAAAAAAGTTCATCAATGTATGACAAGGCAAGCTTGTCATGCCGTGAGTTCTGACGTGACAATTGCCACACAAGCCCTCGACGCTGATACGAGGGCTTGTGTGGCAGGTCGGACCATGCCGGGGACAATAACGTGGTAGTATGGTTTGGCTACGCCATGTGGAGTAGCGTAACTAAAGGGGTCAGAACTGGAAATAAAGTTCGCTAGGAGTTAACTTTAAAATAATATTTAAAAAAATGATTAACTATAAAAAAATTCAACGATTGTTGACAACTTTTTCTTTCAAGAAAGGGAAGCATATCCGGTTTCAATTAATTGCTGACAACTTGCCAAGATAAACAGTGCACCTAATGATTGAAAGGAGGACAAGGAAGTTTCTTGGTATGCACTCTAGATGATGAAATTGTCTATCACATAACAGAAACTTTTTGCCAATGTGTAGAATATGTAACATGTACTTTTCTACCAAAAATACGAAACCACATGTATATATGGGTACATGCACTATCTTAACCCTTAAAAGTGCCTCAAGATTCATGCAAGAAGATGAGATGTGGTTTGAATTTTGAAAGTCTGCATTAATCTCGAGGCACATTTGACGGTAGTGATAATACATGTAGCCGCATGTATATGTGAAAAAACCACATTCACTTTTCTACCCCTCTTAAGGATAAACTGTTGTAACTTGTAATTGTTATGACAGAATGCAATATCTAAACTAACAGCTAGGACTAGCAACATTGGGATTTGGGAGAAGATAGAACGTTGTCCGTCAACACTGCCAAGACTCACAACAGTCAGCATGCATTGAAAGTTCCTTTGATCAAATTTCTCACTTTAACTTTCTTGACAAAGCCAAGAGATTCCTCAAATGTGACTGGCTCCCACTTAGACATGGATCCCAGACGGCTCAGGACCAGACCCTCCCTTTAAAGAGACATAATTTCCCAAATTTCTGCATGGAGTGGTTTGATAAATTGAAGGTGACATTCGACTACAGAAGAGGGGGGGGCTGTACACAGCAAGTTTACAGCTCCACAAAAGCCAAAGAGCATCAATAGTTTTTCAAGTGAAACATAACAAAATAATTGTTCATTTTGGAAAAACTTGCCCACAAGACTTCATCTCAAGGAGTTAAAATGGGAGTTAAGAAGACCATAGCTCTAACAGGAAAAACTAACAGAAAACGAGATGCCCAATCAGGATTGGCAACATAAAAATGAAAAATAGCAGAGTTTTAATTTATTCAAGAAGGAAATTAGCGCACTGACAAAAATGACAGATTCTCCCAAAAATAGCACCTCTTATACCAGCTCAGGACTAAGAGAGTTTAGTTTCTCAATAAGTACCCAAGGGCAGTGGTTAAAAAACTATATTACTCCCTCCGTTTTAGTTTATTTGACGTCATGCATGTGTTTTCTATGCATGTGAACGCCATTTATTAAAAAACTGAGAGAGTACTATATTAACTAGAGAATGCATTGAAGCCTCAAGGTATCAAAAACTGATAAACTTTGGTTTATCAAAAGACACGACTATTTCCTAACAGAATGGGGGACTCTGAGAGCCCAAGAACGGGAAATCTGAGAAATGTGTCCACACTAAGATGTAAGATGCCCATGAATAAAAAGATTATCCTGAAGTTTTCGTAAATAGTTGCAAACTGCACCAGAATTAGCATGAAGCATATTTATTAAATACTTAAAAATGGATACAAACAACAAAGTTCTTATAAACGTTGCATCTTTGAAGCCAAAATCAAGTAATAGGTGGAGATGGTGCACTGGCAATTGCCCAAGCAAAGAAAATTTGACCAATAGCATATAAGGAATCAAGAAATTGAGCATCAAAAACACGAACAGTATATGTTTTCTTCACTAGAACAACCATTACAATTTACAACTAAGGATAACCAATATATATGGGTACCAATAATTGTTCAGCAGCACCAAATTGAACTAATGTTACCTCACTGCACAGAACAGTATGGACCTAGCTAAGGAATGCCGAAACTAGATTGCATGCTTGATGGCTGATCCCATAAAATAAGATTAATTGCGCCAAAAGAAGATAACAATCACTGCTAGCAGCAACCAGAACAAACAAGTTTGGTAACATGGAGAACCTTACTGACCAACTCCACTCCATGACTGCATCATGACAACCACCACCAACAACAGGTACGAATTTGCAATTTCCCAGAGAGAGAGAGAGATGAAAATGTTATGGTACTTCTGGAGCACGTACTCCTACCTCTTATATACCACTTAAATTTTACGATAATACCTCTTTATCAATTTGAGCATACTCCAATAATGATTACAAGAAACTCCAAAGTGAGTTCTATGAAAAATTTCATTAAAGTTCACTTTTTATAGCAAAATTTGTGTATATACTTCTTTTATATATGAAAAAAATGTATATAGCAAAAAACAAAGGGCTCCAATGAAAAATTTCAATCAAATCGCATTGGAATATCTTATAAGTGGTATTTAAATATGCTGAAAGTGATAAAGAAGTATAATATATTTTTTAAAGTGGTACACTCAAGTGGGAGTACGTACTCTGAGTAATAAAGCAAGTAGATATATATATATATATATATATATATATATATATATATATATATAATTGGACGTTAGATCTGGATTGAACAGCCAAGATTCGGAACCTAATCCCACCTCCAATCCACTTAAACTATTTTCACAAAACCCCCTGCAATCCACTTCTTTCACGTCGGCCAGCCAATCCAATCCAACCCAACGTTTCCTCTTCACGTCCCCAATCCTCTCACCTGGCCACCCATCGCCTCCCTGGCTTGGCGCCATCCTCCTGCCCCCTCCCGGTAGCGGCGCCGCCCTCCTCCCCCCACCCGGCTGCTGCGCCGCCCTCCCTGCGGCTCCACTTCTCTACCTCCAACACCTGGCTCGCCCTCCCTGACCCTCGCTGGACCCTGGCTTGGCGCCCTTACGCCAATTCGACCACTGTTGCCTCCTCCCCACTCCGGTGTGGCGCCTCCTCCTCCTCCCGTCATGGCGCGCAATCCTACCCCTCCCAATTGCAGCCACCAAGCCACCCTGCGCTCTCGGCCTTGCCCTTGGCGATGATCGCCACTGCGTCGGCAGTGCATGAATCAGCGTCGCGCCGGCTACGGCGATGCCCTCCTTCTCCCTCCCGGCTGCGGTGCCACCAAGATTAAGGATTGCATTGTTTTTTTTTCACTTTTTTGTAATACAGCGTTTGAGGAATTTGGTAGTAAGTGTTTGAGAATTTGTTCTAATAAGTGAATTGTGTAAATGTGGTTTGTGAATTGAAGCATCAAATTGTGTAAATGTTTTTGTGCACTCTAGTGTCAGATTGATGAATCCTGTGAATGTGAATAATTGTGGCTACTTAGCATTTGGTAACTGTGAATGCATTTGCGAGGTGGCGTGAAATTTATGCGATATCATTGTTGTCCAAGCATGAGGATTAATTTGTCATGATACTAGTAACTGGTATCAGCTTATTAGTTTGAAAACAGTGCTCATGATTTTATCAGTTTGTCATTATACTGTGCAGGGTTTCAAATTCTTAGAGCTACTTTTGCAATAATTTGGTGCACTCTACTGTCAGATTGATGAATCATGTGAATGTGAATGTGAATGTGAATGTGAATGCTTGTAGCTACTTAACATTTGGTGTACTAACTTGTATCAGTTTGAAAACAGTGCTCAGGATTTTATCAGTTTGTCATGATACTGTGTATGTGTTAAGTAGCCACAAACATCACAGCCCCAGAAACAAAACAATGTAAACAAGGATGTATGAATGTCTAATAGTCATATATAATTTACTTGACACAAGCAGACATATATGATTCCAATACTACTCTCACATTATGAACCCTTTACCTGAACAAAAAAACATGCATTCACTGCACTTCCCAGCTTATTATTTTTTCTTTGTGCCTTGCTCCCGGACAAAACAATGCATATGCATCATTCATTTTTGTCACATCCCCCATTGGACACAGCAGCATTGCATCTTTTTTTCAATACATACTTGTGCCTCCAACAATAGCAGTTGGACATGTTCTTTTAAGAGTAGCCTTAGCTACTGGAACATATGGACTCACACATGAGATCAAAATGGCGCCATTTTCACCCTATCAGGTTCATACAAATTATATCACCAAGCAAAATATATCACCAAGTCATACATCAATACTCAGTTCAGCTAGCATACATCAATACTCAGTTCAGGTAGCATAATTTGAGAATAACCAAGTCATACATCAATAGTCAGGCATCAAACTCAAACTCAGAGTACAACCAATATTACAAGGTCAGGCATCGAACTCAATTTTCTTTACAAGACTACAGACATGTTCATTTGCCATCTCGGGAATTTCCTGTTGTAGCTCATCTGGAATGGCTCCTTGGGCTCCATCTGCCATCTCAGGAATTTCCTGTTGTAGCCACAAAGTATGATTTGGTCTTTGCAGACAGTTCCAGGTACCCCTCAACGTGGTCCTGATAGATAATCCGATTGATTAGCATTCCAACGATTGTGCAACATGTGTGCTTAAACTGACAAACAGAATAGCACAATAATTTAAATCACTACCTACCAGCCTCATGATGTCCCCATGCTCCCCATCTTCTGCTTCAATGGCTCTATCCAATATTCCACCAGAGGTAGCACTACAAGACATATGTATATAACAAGCAAATCATCAGATTCAGTAACCCCTCTAGATCTTAGTTCCAGTTTTGTTGTCAACACTACTGCTTTCTAATTAAATCAACCATGCAATAAAACTCAACTAATATATCAAGTCGCCGTACAGTTTGGTTGGACGATTAGGATCAAGTCGCCGTACGGTTTGTACTGCTAAGCAAAGCAGCCTGATGAGAAGTGCGAACCTTGGGGCAACCAAGTAGCATGAACTGAATCCGACGCCAGGGGCCATCGAGGGGTGGAGCGATGGGCGTGTCGGGGTGGAGAGGTGGCGCAGGTGGCGACCACTGGCCGAGGGCCCGAGAGGCGGTGCCGCAACCAGGGAGGGCCGGAGATGGGGAACTCCTAACCCTAGCCACGCGCGGGCCGGAGAGGGAGAAGAGACGATGGCTTCGGGGGCGGCGTCGACGGCGGCGCAAGAGCCGAGTCAAGGTGTGGAGACGCAGGCGAGTGAGGGCGGCGGCGCAAGGAAAGGAGGCGCGTGAGGCCAGGCCCCCTGCGAAGAGGAAGCGTCGGGTTGGATTGGATTGGCTGGTCGATATGAAAGAAGTGGATTGCAAGGGGTTTTGTGAAAATAGTTTAAGTGGATTGGAGGTGGGATTAGATTCCGAATCTTGGCTGTTCAATCCAGATCTAACGCCTAATATTGGCATTAGTACTTTATCATCTAAATACCCATTAGCACTAGATACATTCCCTATATATATATATACACACACACTTCAATACGACTATAAGATACTTCAATACGACTTGATTGAAAAAAAATTATTGGAGCCCTTTATTTTTAGGTATCTTATAATCATTAATGAAGTATACTAAAATTGATAAAGAGATATCATCATAATGATTTAAGTGGTATATGAGTATAATTTAAGTGGTATATGAGAGGTGAGAGTACGTGCTCAATATATATAAAGAATCACGCCTTAAAGAGGAAATACTCTAACCATCAGAATCAGATAAATCGCATTCTGTAGGACTAATAATCAAGAACAAGAACCAAAGCACCAAATTCCCATCTCCAAACAACGAAATGGGTTCTTGAAAGGAGAAAGGATTCTTCCTCACCTGGGAGTTCCATACAAGAAACGGAAGAGATTGGGCGGCCAAAATGATGGCTGGCAGGGAGCTGGGCTCAAGCGAAGTCGGGGCGAGAAGAGCGATGGAGACCGGAAGAACTCTGAAAGGGGCAGTGACAGGGAGGAAAAGGGACAGGTGAGCGTCCCTCCTGGCCTCCTATGCGACGAAATTCAGCCTACAGGATACTGACTACTGGTGTACCATATTAGATTATTCAGAAAGAGTCCTGGTACACTAGGGTTCTACACTCTACAGTAATGTTACATGAGTACTAATACTGTAACACAATGATTTTGAGCTTACAATCTAACAACGTATATTTTTGAAAGAAAAAAAAATGTATCATCATGTTTCATGTGCGTAGTGGTGAAACTAGGAATTTGAAAGATCTAGGGCAAACATCGAAATCAAAATTTAAATAGTATGCTAGATGCATTACAATTTACAACTGTGGTCTATGGTGGCGTAGTGATCTCAATTCAAAGGATCACAAATTCACAATTCACACAACACAACACGAGTGTAAAGTATATGAATCACTACGAATTTTTTTTAAAATAATCTATTTTTTATTCGGAATTATAGAAATAATACCACTTAATTGTTTTGTCAGAAATAATCTCGTGTCGCCGTACGGTTGGACAACTTGGTCTAGTCGCCCAACCAGTGTGCGACACATGTCCAACTCGCGGAACAGAGGGGCGACTCGACCCAAGTCGCCAAACCGTACGGCGACTTGATCCTAATCGTCCAACCACCGAGTGACATGCGTTGGCGTCACCCTTTAGTTGAGAGACTTGACTAAGTCGCCTAATCACTGGGTAATTTTAGGTAATAGCTGTCCTATTCCACAAATCCGATTGGAATAATTGTGTTATAATAAATATTACATTTCGTATGTATTACATTTAGCAAATCTTATTGTACGATGGTATTTTTTTTTTGAAAATAAAAGTGTAGTGACAAGGTTGATTGGTTTGTTTGTTATTTTCGTAGAATATCAAGGGTACGAAATTTGTCAGACTTGCAATAATATTTTGTGATCGTCGTATATTGTTGTAGTGCGCTAAATTTTTGAAGATTTTTGTGAGGACGATTGAGATAGTATTGAGTTGTAAGTAGGAAGGTAAGTGATATTACGATGCGCTAGGGAATATCACGGGGCGACAGTTGGCTGGAGGCATATTTTTTTATTATTTAATCTTTTTTGACAAATTTTTGAAAGTTAATCCCTCTCGAACTATCCATAACTTAAAAATAGAGAATCTATATGTGAACCATATATAAGACCATCCTTTTTACTCAGCGTAAATACACATATGGCTGAAAATATTTTTGTGGATTAATAACCTTTGACACTTGAGCGTATGTATCCTTCACAAATAATATTTTCAGGCCTTGCCCAGAAGTGATACATGTTGTTGGATGTTTTTTATAATGATGCTGGGAAGAACATGGAAGAATTGAATGCGAAAAGACGAGGGGATTTGATGTTGCAAATTAAAATAGACTTTATAATGAAGCTGGGAATAACACGGCGTATAGAGTTTGGTTACGTGCATAAGAAACATCATCATACACGATGCAACAAACCGAAGTACTCCTATGATACATATGCGCCTTTTTGGAATGGAAATAGATTCGACCTTCAACAGGGGACTAGTACAGAATTGTCCGACCTACTACGTGGACCGGGGCCATTTTCCCTTCCTTGCTAGCTTGGCGTTGAACTCCTCGCCGGCCTCTTTGGCCTTAGCCGCTATTTTCCTCTTTCTCTCGCGCTCCCTGCGCCTACATGCCTCAAGATGAGCTTTCGTCTCCCGATGTATGCGCTCGTTTTGCTCGTGGGTGCAGCGTTCCTCCTCCCGGATCTCGCGGGCTCTCGTGGCATCCCACTCGTCGAAGTCAAGAGACCACTGGTCATGTGGGTGGATCTCTTGGTTGATCCACTTGCGGTAGCCACATAGCGAATCCAAGGACTACAGGTAGACGGGAGATGTTGTTAGTGCGTACTTTGAAAGAGAAATAGTAGGGGAACACACTTTAACTGGTCCTTACCGGCTGCCAATAGCTACTCATGTCCCAACATCGGTTGGGATAGTCACTGGAGTAGTTCGCGCAACCCCAGTAACGCATACCCAGGCTTAGCCGCTGCTTAGACTTGAAGAACTTACATGGGTCCCTGCACCAACAGAGGGGCGATGTCTCCCCCTCTAGCGGATGTTGTGGCGAACGCTCAGTTGGAAAGTTCTGGAAGACGTTGCTGCTACGGGGGGCCTCATTGCGGAGAGCTGTTATCTTGGCAAGCTCCTCTCGCCGGACCTGGGCCGTAGTAGCCCTTGCTTGGTCGTCCCACGCCCCAGCAGCCCTTGCTAGTTCGTGGATCTTGTCCTATTGCTTCTGCAGCTTGTCCATCCCGACGTAGTGAACCAAGCTCTGGTGTAGTGTTGGGTTTAGTTGTGTAGTGTTCTCTCCCAGATATCTTCCACCTCCTTTTATAAGCCACAGAGTTGGCATGATGTGGTAAATTTTATGTGAGTAGCCTACAAGGAAGAGTGTTGCCTTGTCATTATGAAAAGTTGCTGGCGTTAGGTCTTGTCACTGTGCAAAGCTGCCTGCTTGGTCTTGTCCTCAAGACAAAGCCCACCCGCTAGGTCTTGTCACTGCACAAAGCTGCCCCATTTGGTCTTGTCACTACGCAAGGCTGTCTTCTTTGGTCTTGTCACTGCGCAAAGCTGTCCTGTTTGGTCTTGTCACTACGCAAAGCTGTCTTCTTTGGTCTTGTCACTGCACAAACCTGTCTCATTTGGTCTTGTCTCTGTGCAAAGCAGCCAGCCCCGTCTGGTCTTGTCACTGCACAAAGCTGCCTCGTTTGGTCTTGTCACTATGCAAAGCTGCCCCGTCTAGTCTTGTCACTGCACAAGGCTGTCTCCTTTGGTCTTGTCTTGTCACTGCGCAAGGCTGTCTCCTTTGGTCTTGTCTTGTCACTGCGCAAAGCTGCCCCGTTTGGTCTTGTGAAGGTGTCATTCATATCCTAAGGCAGAGGCCACAATGAACGTGCAGTACACTATTCTGATTGAACCTGAAAACTGAGCTATTCCATACCAGACATTATCCGATACAATTAAGACGAGATATTGATACTTCAAATAATGTTAAAATTTGCAAATACGATACAATTAGTTTCATAGTGCTTACAACAACCAAAGTACTAACTGAAGTACAAGTTACAACATACTAGCAGTTCTAATACAAGTTACTTTATGCTGGTGTTCCTACGTGTCGGTAGGCGCCTTGCAAGTTCTCACAGTGTGGCCTTCCTGGTGGCAGCGGCCGCAACGTTTACCCTCCGCTCCAGCTTCCCCTTCGTCCATATCATTCCTAATGCGACGACTCTACCGACAGCCTTTCCCCTCCTTCAACAAGTCTAGATCCGGAATCCAAGTCCTCTATGCAATATCCAACGTGGCGAAGTTGCCCACAACCCTGAAGCCCCTTAGCTCACCGCACCACGCCTGTTGCACCCTCTCCTTCATGAAGTACTTTGATATGAAGTTCAATGGGTCAATGTGGATGGTGCCACACGCGGTGAGGACATAAGAGCATGTCTTGTGAAGGAGCTTTAGCTTGTTGCATGTGCAGCTAGGTTCATTCATTTGGTTTCCAAGGCATACCTCGTGGGTAACAAGAGACCGAGCCGTCCCAAATCTAGCTCTGTCTCGAAGGACCACGTCAAATCAATGCTCCGTATTGCCCATTATGAAGACCGTGTGCGACTGAGCCTTCTTGGTCTTGGCCTGCATGTACGCTATAATCTTCGAGCAGTACGGTGTATGTGGGTTGGCTGCATGAAGTGCCGCATTTGCATGCCTTTCCTTGAAATATCCGATTGTACCATGCAGAACGCCTTCCACGATGGCGACGAGAGGCTGAGAACGGAGGCCCCCTAATAACCTAGTTGTACACCTCTGCAAGGTTAGTGGTCATTATGCCGTACCTTGCACTATCCGTGTCGTGCAGCAAGGACCACTTCTCCAATGGCTCAGCCTCAATCCAATGAGAGAAACATCCGATGTCCCTCGTGGTCCTCCGCGTCAAATGTGGAGGGTCGAGCTCCCACAGTGGTGTGAGGCGTTCGGGCTACGCCACCCCAAGAATGAGGGGACGTTGTTCCTCTCGACGACATGCTTCCTGGTGTGCTTGTCCAACATCTCCCACAACGCATTAAATTTACAATGCTGGTTCTACATAGCAAGTCTCTTGAACAGCTTCATCAACGGTTGTTGCCTGAAATGTTTGAAGAAGTCGGCCCCCAGATGGCGAATGCACCATCTGTTCCTCATGTCTGGCCAAGGGAACGGCTCATCGAGGGCTTGCTGAAGTTTTCAGATAGCCTTCATCATCCCGGGGTGGTGATCATGGATTATGTAGACAGCCAGACGTGCCCCAACTACTCTCTCCTTTAGATGTCGAAGGAACCACAACCAGTTGTCGAAATTCTCACTTTCGACGAAAATGATGGCTAAGGGCAGAATCTGATTGTTTCCATTAATACCAATTGTTGTCAGGATCATGCCTTTGAGTTTCCTAGTTAGAAACGTCTCATCCATTGAGATCACGGGTAACATGTGTCTGAATGCATTGATGTAGGGACTGAATGCTAAGGACCTCTGCAATACCATAAAACCTAGCGGCGGTCTTTTGGATGGCTTGTCCTTCACAGCAATGTATGTGCCCAGGTTCCTGTCCTGCAGCACCTGGAGCATACGAGGAAGGTTGTCATAAGACGCCTCAAAAGAACCGAACCTCCTTTTCAAAGCCTTCTGCTTAGCACGCCATGCCTTCGTGTAGCTAATCTTGTACTTGAATTTCTGCTCGATAGCCACCATGATGTGCTTGGCCTCTAGATCCGTCTTCTTCACTATCTCTCCGTACATCACATTGGCTATGAAGGTGGACGTCAGGTTGCGATGTCTCGGCAAAACACTACTGAGCAAGCAGGAGTGCGTCTCCACCTTAGAGACAATCTAGTGAGTCTCATACTTGGGTCTTTGTGCGTGCACACGCCAAGGATACCCAGCCTGCTCGCAGACCACGGTGTACTACTCCTGGCTGGATTTGAGGACACGAAACGTCCGCCGCATGGACAAGGCCCACAGCTTAATGGCATCCTGCAGTGATCTCTTGTCAGCAAACATTGCACAAAGCCTAACCTCTGTCCCATGGTATTCCCACCGTGATTCGTGCTCGTCATGCACAGAAAGACCCTCAATGTCCACCCTATTTCATTCCTGCGAGATGGGACCTTCGTCCTCCTCATAAGAGTTATCACCATCCTCTTCTAAAGCTTCCTCCTCAGCCCGAGCTGCCAAGTCATCGATCTCTATCTGATGCACTATGCTGTCAACATGCTCCCCCACATCTGCCTATGAATTGGGCTTGGCGTGCGATGTGTGATATTCCTCTTCTACCTCAGCAACATGGGTCACCGCCTACTCTTATGCCTCTACAATAGTAGTCACCTCGTCCTCTTCTGCCTTCGAAACATCGGCCACCACGTGTTCTTCATGAACCACGCGCTGTGTAGCCGAGCTTCTCTCACCAACCCGACGATAGATGTCGGCAGGACCTCCGATGACTCCCTTCGGACATGGTTGCATGAGTAGCACGCACTCGTAGCCAACGGCGCCTACAGCCTTCCATAAATCCCTTCCATGCAACCATGCGCATCAGTTTGCTCAACTCCCACCGAATGTGCGTGGGAGACCGACTCCAAACCCCTTGTACGACAACACTTCACACCTCGGGGTCCAAGGAGAAGCTTTCGGTGAGCCAGCGTAGGACATCTCCGATTTGGGCATTCTCCAGGTCCGGGTTCACCAAAGTGACTTGCCGGAAATCACTTAGGTCAACACTGTACGGACCTTCACGAATCGTACCAACACTGTAATGCACTTTCAATCCTGTGGGCTCCAACATGACTGATTTATCACTACAAATATTACAAACATTACAACCAATGATTTCTCGACATGCATTCCCCATATACGTGCTAAACTAACAAGTAGGTACACGTCGCCTACATTCGGCCGAGAACAAGAACAAACAAGACTATTACCTTCACGCGGAGACCTTTGTCTTATCAACGAGCTTCCTTCGTCTTTCTCTTTCAAGTCTCGAACTCCTCTCCTCTAGACCCGCCTCTCTTGAGCTCCTCTCCTACCCTTGTGTACCTCTCCCAAGCTCCTCCCCCCCCCTTCTCTCCCTCTCTCGAGCTCCTCTGCTTCTCCCTCTCCCTACCTTCTCCCCCCCCCTTCAGTCCCCCTATTCTTCTATCCCTCCCCTTTTCTTGATGAGGACATCACTTCTACTGATTTGAACACTCCTCTTGCTACTGCCATGGATGATGTGCAACGTCCAATAACTCGAGCACGTGCTCGTCAACTCCATTATTAGATAAATTTGTTTATAGGGCTGAGTGTATTATTTAAGAACTCTATGATGTTGTCTAATGGAGATGATTTGCTTGTGCTTAGGAATCTAGGAATGGATAACAAGGAGTTGATGTGCATTAAGGAAGAAGAAGGCAATAACAATGACCACAATTCTAGCAAGGACTTCAGGACTTTAAAGCCACCCTAAAGGAGATGAAGAGTTTGTGACCTCCAACTCAAAGAGTTTCGGCCACCCTCTACTTGGTACTGCGCCACCTTTCCTTAGCCTACAAGGTTTGTATCCGAATCCCCTTAAGGGTTAGTTTGAGTCAAACTTTGTAATGGGCTTATTTGGCCTATGTAGCCCATATGCTAGTCGGCCATCCCCTGGCCCCCCCTTGGGCTGCACTATTCATGACCACACTGTTCACCACATGAATAGTATCACCCCCTTATTCCTTAGCTATGTACGGCTCCCCTCCCCTATTTAAGGAGTTCGCACCCCTTTAGTTTTCCTTGGGTTTCTTTTTAGATTATTCTGCATAACAGTCTCGCGGCACGTTTGGTTGAGAAACCATAACTTTGTGAGCTTAATCATTATTCGTAATACAATTTCAGATTGCATCTTCTACTCTCTTGCTTGTGTTCTTGATTCGCTTGCAGGAGATAGCCTTCTTGGCGAGGTCAACCACGTTTGGCACGGTTGATAACCATCGGAGCAGTGGTGTAGTGATTGCGAGGAGTTCGATCCATTTTGGTCGGAGCCTTTGGATAATCAATGTCGTGTTCTCCACAATCGACATATCAGTACCTTTCGAAAGATCGGGCCACGACACATTAGGTGGTATCAGAGCAAAGGTTGCCCGTTAGGTAATCATAATTCTTCCCCTTTTAGATTAGTTGATGTCCATCGTCCTAAAAACTCCAGAAAATTAGCCCTACAAAAATAATTTGTTCATTGTGTTCTTCCGCGGTCCCATCACCCTTTGTGCCTTTGCAATTCCCATTCTTTGATTCACGTTGTTAAATTTGAGTCCTTTGTCTAAGTCGTGTTGCTGGTTTAGAGTTGTGTTATTGGTCTCTAGTCATCACCCTACGCTGCCACGTCGACACCAACGCCTATCGCACCAACACCACCCCGAGCCGCAGCCCCCTTCCTTCCTGCCGCGGCCACCAACATCACCACCACCACGACCCCCTGCCGCTACTAGCCTTCCTCCCTGCGGCAGCCACCACCATCATCCTTCCTCCCTACCACGGCAACCCTATCATCCTTCCACTTGCCTTCTGCCGCATGCTGCCGCGGCCATAACTCACAAACATCTTGTTGCCGTGGCCGATCAAGAGCTCCATTGGGAAGCCCTAGATAGATTGGATTGGGTTTCCAATTCGGTTTCAAGGAAAGTTTTGGATTCGGTTTTGCCAAAGTACCAGAGAAGAAAGGATTTCGGTTTGTGAAAGAGAAAAAAAAAGAGGAAAATAAAAGAGAAAATAAAAGAAAAAAAAGGAAAGAGAGGTTGTTTTTGTGCTGCCAGAAGGGTTCATTAACTTCGGCAACACGATAAAAAAATCAAAGTTTAGAGAGAGAGAGAGTATCTTTTAATTACCTTTATACCCCTGCCTTCTACAAAAAGTTTGTGACCTATATACCTCTCTAGACCCGGAAGAGGATTTTGAAGAGTTTTGAGTTAAGGTCACATTCGCAAGAAAAAAAAAAGAAGAAGCAAAAAGAGAGAAAGAAAGAAGCAATCGTGTTTGCTTGCATCCTTTGTGTTTGGTCCTTGGTATCAATCGGCGTTGTGCTAGGGCTAGGGATACTTTTAGACCAGCAACCGTGACAAGTACTTTGGACCCTTATTCAACTTTGCTAATCGGGTTACGGTTTTTGCTAATCCATTGCTACCATATTGTGCCTTCTGAGCTCCACCTACTCTTGATCAGAATAGGTCCCCTCTTGCAATCGTACACATGCTCGACACGGTATCACAAACCAGCCACCAGCTGTACCACCTGCTGCATTGGTAAGAACACTTGTAAGAGTGTGGTAAGATGCTTCAGAGTGCATGATTCTACCTTCCACCACCTAGTAGTTGATAGGGATAATACATTTTTGTTGTCTTTTGTTTTCTACTAACCATGACAGGTGAGACGTCTGATGAGAAAGAGTGTGTTGTAAAAGGAGAGCTCATGATGCTCTTAGATGAACAATGCATTACCATTAATGAGGACATCGACAGGAAGCTTTAAGCTACTATGGCTACATTGCAGCACTCAATCAACGATAGTATTGCAGCGCTCACTACACACCTTGAAAGAATGGTGAATCAGCCACCAAACAATGGACGCGAGTATGATCACGATGCAGCTCAAGATCTTGAGGAGGGAGATGAGAATGAGAGGCAAAACCACGACGCCAGTGTTGCTCTTGCTGCCCAAGATGCACGTCAACTACATCGCCTACATCACAACCGTCACGGTATGGGAGATACTAATTTTCAGCACCATAATGCTCGTGTTAATGATGACCCATTTGCTAAAGTTAAATTTACCATACCATCTTTTGCGGGTGTTTATGATGCTGAAAATTATCTAAATTGAGAGATGATAGTTGAACAAAAATTTAATGCCCATCTAGTTCCTGAAGTGCATAGAGTTAGACAAGCTACTAGTGAATTTAAAGATTTTGCTATCATTTGGTGGAATCAAGTAGTTAATTCTGGCTTAACACCTGATACATGGGATAGATTGAAGGTAGCTATGTGTGCTAGATTTGTTCCTCCTGCTTTTAAACGTGATATGCGTAAGAAATTATAGCGCTTAGACCAAGGTAATAGATCCGTCGAGGAATATTATCAAGAACTACAAATAGGCATCCTGCGTTGTAATGTTGTTGAGGATAGGAGGATAAGATGGCTCGCTTTTATGGGGGCTTTAAGGCATAAAATTCAGGACATAGTTGATTACAAAGACTATAATGATATCAATAGGTTGTTTCAGCTTGCTTGTTCGGCAGAAAAGGAATTACAGGGTAGGCAACAAAGGACTAGGAGCAACTTTGGAAGTACGTCTACATTGACATCGACGCCGGGGCAAGCCAAGACAGCCCCACCTCCTATTTTTTGGTCAGCTGGCCCCTCTGTGAGCAGGGCGCGTTCAGCAGCATTGCCACCACCGTCACGCACACCCGAGATGAGCAAATCTACTAGTGTGCAGGCACCAGCGCAGAGCTCTTAATCGGTTGCTTCCACGGGTCGTACGATGGGAATTGTATGCCACCGTTGTAAAGGGATGGGCCACTTCATGAGAGATTGCCCAAGTCAGCGAACGTACATTGTGATAGAAAACGGTGGTTACGTAAGTGCTAGTGATGTTGAAGATGAATATATTCTTGCAGCTAACCTTCGGGTAATGATGATGATCATGAGGCATATAGTGATGGTGAGGAAATTTTAGGTGCCACTGCTACGGAGAAGTATAGGACCATAATTGTGCAACGAGTGTTGAGCACTCAAAGGGAGCAAGCGGAGAAGCTACAGCGCCATAATTTGTTTAAGATGTTCCTCATTGTCAAGGATTGCCGTGTTCGTGTCATAATTGATGGCGGGAGCTGCAATAACTTGGTGAATTCAGAATTGGTCAAGAAGCTTGGCTTGACCACACGTGCGCATCCTCATCCATACCACATTCAATGGTTCAACAACAGCGGTAAGGTGAAAGTAACACAATCTGCGAGAGTGCATTTTTCCATTGGGTCCTATCATGATGTTGCTGATTTCGACGTAGTGTCTATGCAAGCCTGCTTACTTTTATTAGGTCGTCCATGAAAATTTGATAACGATGCAACTCATCATGGTAAAAGTAATAAGTACTCTCTTATGCACAAAGGAAAGAAAATAATTTTGCTACCTTTGACACCTGCTGAAATTGTGAAATGTGATAAAGAGATAGCTGAAAATGAGAGGAAAGAACGTGAACATGAATCTAAAAATCAGCAAGTAGTGAAGAACGCTTTCCCACCTAAGAAGGAGAAGTTGGCACCTAGTTCTAGGACTAAGGGAATTAAATTAAAGGGTTGTGTCATGCTTGTAACCAAATTTGATATTGCTGAAATTTTTGATAATGATATGCCATGCTATGCAAAATATGCAAAGATGCTTTATTTTCACTTGATGATATATCTAGCTCTTTGCCGTCTGCTATCACTAACCTTTTGCAAGCATATGAGGATGTGTTTCTAGCTAAGATACCCCCGGGACTGCCACCTATTAGAGGGATTGAACACCAAATTGACTTAATTCTAGGAGCGACATTGCCAAACCGTGCGGTGTATAGGACCAATCCAGAGGAGACTAAGGAAATACAGCGACAAGTCCAAGATCTTTTGGACCGAGGGTACGTACGGGAAAGCCTTAGTCCTTGTGTTGTTCCTGTTCTTTTGGTTCCTAAGAAAGACGGTAGTTGGTGTATGTGTGTTGATTGTAGAGCCATTAATAATATCACAATATGGTATCGTCATCCTATTCGTAGGTTAGACAACATGCTTGATGAGTTGAGCGGTTCTATTCTTTTCACAAAGATTGACTTGCGTAGGGGCTACCACTAGATTAGGATGAAATTGGGAGATGAATGGAAAACGACATTTAAAAGGCTATATGAGTGGTTAGTGATACCTTTTGGTTTAACTAACGCACCTAGCACTTTCATGCGTTTGATGAACGTAGTTTTACGTGATTTCATTGGAAAATTTATGGTGGTTTATTTTGATGATATTCTGATCTATAGCAAGTCATATGAAGAACACATGGATCATTTACGTGCTGTTTTTTTAATGCTTTGAGAGATGCACGTTTGTTTGGTAACCTTGAGAAGTGCACCTTTTGCACGGATCGAGTCTCTTTTCTTGGTTATGTTGTTACTCCACAGGGCATTGAAGTTGATCAAGCCAAGATTGTCACCATCTAGAGTTGGCCGCCTCCTAAAACGATCACACAAGTGCAGAGTCTTCTCGGGCTTGCTGGTTTCTATCGGCGTTTTGTTCGGGAGTTCAGCTCCCTCGCTGCACCGTTGAATGAGCTTACAAAGAAGGGTGTCCCTTTTACTTGGGGCACCATACAGCAACAAGCTTTCGACGTTCTCAAAGATAAGTTGACACGCCCCTTTGCTTCAACTTCCTGATTTCAGCAAGACTTTTGAATTAGAATGTGATGCTAGTGGCATAGGTCTTGGTGGTGTGTTAATTCAAGAAGGAAAACATGTTGTTTACTTTAGTGAAAAATTAAGTACCTATGATAAAGAATTATATGCTCTAGTTCGAACTATTCTATCTATGATAAAAAATTATATGCTCTAGTTCGAACTTTGAAAACATGGCAGCATTATTTATGGCCCAAAGAGTTTGTCATACATTCTGATCATGAATGTTTGAAGCATATTCAAAGTCAAACCAACCTGAATCGTAGACATGCTAAGTGGGTTGAGTTTATTGAGTCTTTCCCCTATGTCATTAAACATAAAAAGGGGAAAGAAAATGTAATAGCTGATAATTGTCTAGGAGATATATCATGCTTTCACAACTTGACTTCAAAATCTTTGGATTAGAGACAATAAAGGAGCAATATGTGCATGATGCTGATTTTAAAGATGTGTTGCTCAATTGTCAAGAGGGAAATGGTTGGAATAAATTTATGGTGCATGATGGGTTCGTGTACCGTGCTAACAAGCTATGCATTCCAGCTAGCTCCTATGTTCGTCTTTTGTTGTTACAGGAGGCGCATGGAGGAGGATTGATGGTCACTTCAGTGTGAAGAAGACCGAGGGCATTCTGACCCACCACTTTTATTGGCCAAAGATGAGGCATGATGTCGAACGCTTCATTGCCCGCTGCACCACGCGCCAAAAAGCTAAGTCACGACTTAATCCTCATGGTTTATATACGCCTCTTCCTGTTCCGAGCACACCTTAGGAAGATATTTCTATGGACTTTGTTTTAGGGTTGCCTAGAACAAAGAAGGGGAGGGATAGTATTTTTGTTATCGTGGATAGATTATCTAAGATGACTCATTTTATACCATGTCATAAAAGTGATGATGCTACAAATGTTGCTGATTTGTTCTTTAAGGAAATTGTTCACTTGCATGGTATTCTGAATACGATAGTTTCAGATCGTGATGCTAAATTTCTTAGTCATTTTTGGAGAACTTTGTGGGCTAAGTTAGGGACTAAGCTGTTATTTTTCACTACTTGTCATCCCCAAACCGATGGATAAACTGAGGTAGTCAATAGAACATTATCTACTATGCTTAGGGTTGTGCTTAAAAAGAACTTAAAAATGTGGGAGAAATGTTTGCCTCATGTGGAATTTGTTTATAATCGCTCACTGCATTCTACCATAAATAAGTGCCCTTTTGAGATTGTTTAAGGTTTCATACCTCGTGCACCTATCAACTTGTTGCCTCTTCCAACTTCGAAGAAGGTAAATTTTGATGCGCAACAACGTGCTGATTTGATACTTAAGATGCATGAGACAACTAAAGAGAACATTGTGGTCATGAATACTAAATATAAAGTTGCTGGCAGCCAGGGACGCAAGCATGGTACTTTTGAACCTGGTGATCTTGTATGGTTACACTTGCATAAAGAACGATTCCCTGAATTGAGAAAGTCTAAACTCATGCCTCGTACAGACGGTCCTTTTAAAGTGCTTGAACGTATTAATGATAATGCATATAAGTCATCCTCGCGAACCGAATGCGGCACACGACGGCTCGCGTGGTGTTGCGCATCGACCAACTGGTCCAGCAGACCAAAATGCCAGTCCGAATCACCAGGGTCGTGAGCCATACCTGCAAATTAAGAAATTAAAAGCATTAATATTAATTGAGCATTTAAATTATATTCCAATGGCAAATAAATCATATTTGGTATGTTCTTAGTGGCACCTAAACACTTAGCTCGAACATAGTGGTAATACATATACAATTTCATGGAACCCAAGTGGTAAACACGTAATTTTTCCTACAAAAGGCTATATTACGTTAACACATGTACCGGCTGCTACGAATTGCGAAATATTTAAAACATCAGCGTTACTATGCATATTTATAATGGGTGAATCTTTCAGGAAAATAAAATAAAAATTTCACATGTTTGAGAATCCTACGGGTTTGGAACCATGTATCTGTGATTTTTGTCTTAGTATTTCATAATTCCTTAATCCAACCAAAATTATAAAGTAAATATTATCAATTCTTTATTGTGCAAATAAATACATATATTTAACATTCTATAAACTAGCATTTGCGAATGCACGGGTTATCGACATGTTCATATAATAGAAAAGTAACACGTTATCATTCATCAAGCCTGGACGGAATTAGCGCAGCACGCGGAATAGTACAAATAAATTTATTTTCACCGACTAATTTTTCCTTGATACAAACTTCTAAACTAATTGTATTAATCATGCTATCCCTAAACATTTGCTAACAATATGTCACTACACATTACAATGGTTACTAATTAATCATGCTATCTCTAAACATTTGCTAACAATATGTCACTACACATGATGTTGCTTACTAACCTGCCATGGTTACTAATTAATCATGTTATCTCTAAACATTTGCTAACAATATGCCACTACACATGATGTTGCTTGCTAATCTACCATGGTTTCAAAAATACACTTGTACAAGATAATACTACAAACTCACCGTCGTGATTGTCGATGCGAAGCCTCTCCTCTTTTTCTTTCTCCTATTCTTCTTTCTCTCCTCTTTTTCCCTCTCCTCCTCTCTTTCTCTTCTTTCTTCTCGGCCTCGCTCACTGGAATGGCGACTGTTCGGCCGCGCGCCAACGTTATAAATCCACCCCAAGTCGCCATACGGTTGGGCGACTAGAGTCCAGCTCTAACCTAGTCGCTTCACCGTATGGCGACTAGGACAAAGTCGCCATGCCATTAAGCGACTATGCCCCGAACGGTCAAATCGCCATACCATTGAGCGAGTTTCACATGTGTCGCACATTGGTTGGGCGACTAGACCAAGTCGCCTAACCGTACGACGACACGAGGTTATTTCTGACAAAAAAAATTAAGTGGTATTATTTCTGTAATTCTGAATAAAAAATATATTATTTTTTTAAAAAAAATCAATTATTACTTACTAGATGCTTGAGATATTTGGCGGATGGCGGGCGGCCAGGAGGCACGCAAGACGGATAGGCAAGGCAATGGCGCCACTAGGCATGGTCACAGCTCGTAGGAGCTAAGAGCCCAAGAGCCCAAGAGGGTCGTCGGCCTGGCCACATGAGCCAGGAGCTAGGAGGAGGGTCGCAGGCTCGTAGCGGGCGGGCGGCGAGGGAGGCATAGGATGGGAGGGCAACGGTAGCCGGTAGGGTCGCAGCCTCGTAGGAGGCAAGAGCCAAGAGGGTTGCCACCTCGCCGGTTGCAGGAGCTAGGAGGAGGGTTGCCGCCTCACCAGGCGCAGGAGCCAGGAGGAGAGCCGGCAGTGGATTGGCTTGGTGTGGCTATGGTCTGTGAAGGCCGGAGGGGGATTAGGGTTAGCTGATTAGTGGTTCGGCCAGCATTGCTAAGTTATCCTAAACCCGTATCCCTCGATTTATTTTTGCGGGGTATGGTTTAACTTGACACGATCTCCAAAACTAAACTTTGGATGTTAATGTCTCTTACAATATATTAAATATATTATTAGTAACTACAAAACCATGCTCATATGAATATATTCTGAAATATGGATCTAATGATACTACTTTTATATCACTAAAGTCATATATTGTTCGACTAATTGTTGGCAAAAAATTACAGTTTGAGTACCCCTAATCACAGACTAGAGGCGAGCGTGCGGCCGATGCCAGGCACCAATGCACGACCACCTCGCCGCCCTCCTCCGCAGCGGCGGCGGCGGCGGCCGCCACACGCGCGCCGTCCACGGCGCCGCCGTCAAGCTCGGCTGCCTCGCCTCCACCTACCTCTCCAACAACCTCCTCCTCTCTTACCACGGCCGCGGATTCCTCGCGGACGCACGCTCGCAGCCTGTTCGACGAAATGCCCCGCCGCAACCTCGTCTCCTGGTCCGTCCTCATCTCCGGCGCCTCCCGCCTCGGCGTCCTCGGCGAGACGTTCTTGCTGTTCTCCGACATGCTTCCAGTGTGGGGGGCGAAAGCTGCGACCGCCCGAACTCGTTCGCGCTCGGACCCCTGGTCGCCGTGTGCGCCCGCGCCGAAGACGTTCTCGCGGGCGCGCAAGTGCACGCTTCCGCGGTCAAGTTTGGCGTCGACGAGGACAAGAGTGTTGCGGGGGCGTTGGTCGACATATATGCCAAGTGCGGGCGCGTGGACTCGTCATGGCAGGCGTTTGCGCTCGCGCCGCAGAGGAGCGTCGTGAGTTGGACGAGCATGATCGCCTGCCTTGTCAACCACGGGTGTTCAGGGCACCATGATGCAGCGATTGTCCTGTTCAAGAAGATGTTGGTCTTGAAGGTTTGGCCAACAAATGCGACATTTTCTTGCTCCCTGGTGGGAAGCAAGTTCATGGCTGCTTGGTGAAGATGGGGACTGAGGTTGACCCTGCTTTAGGAACTGCCCTTATGGCAATGTATGGTAGATGCGGTGGAGTGGATGAGGTAGCTAGGTTGGCTTGTCGAATAAGGCATGATGCATTCTCCAGGACTTCGCTACTTGTAGCTTATGCACGGAATGGATGCAACATGGAGGCAGTTGAGATTTTTTGGGAGATGATAATGGAAAATATGGCAATTGACCAGTCAGCTATAACTAGCCTGCTGCAGGTTTGTTCATATCATTAGGGCAGTTGAGAGTGGCTAAGGAGGTTCATTGTTATGCTATAAAGACTTACTTCAAGCTGGATACTTTACTGCTGAATGCTACCGTCACTGTTTATGGCAGATGTGGCGATATCATGAGTTCAGAGATTGTATTTAATCTGTTGGAAAACAAGGACATCATATCGTGGACTGCATTGTTAACTTGCTATGTGCAGAATGATCTTGCTCAGGAGGCACTCTTGTTCTTTAGGGAAATGCTTCGGAAAGGGCTAGGATCTCCAGTCTTTTGCATCACCAGTGTTCTATGAGCCTGTTCTAGCATCACAAACGTTGCTGCTGGATGGCAAATTCATTCAAGGTCGGTGAAGTTAGGAATTGATGATGACAATTCTCTGGAGAGTGCCCTTGTAACCATGTATGCCAAGTGTGGAAGTGTTCGGATTGCATTAAAGATTTTCAATTCAATGAGGAACAGAGGTATTGTCTCGTGGAATGCATTTCTCACAAGTTTTTCACAGCATGGCAACAATGAGGTGGCAGCCATTCAGCTATTTGACCTGATGCAAGAAGAAGCGGTGTGTCCAGATGATTACACTTTTGTTGGGCTGTTATCATCTTGCAGCCGAATGGGCCTAGTTGCAGAAGGATGTGAGTACTTCAAACAGATGAAGACCAAGTACAATGTGGAGCCCAAGATGGAGCATTATACCTGCATGGTTGATCTATTTGCCTGTGCTGGAAGATTTTGTGACGCAATGGAGTTCATTGATGCCATGCCTTGTCGACCAGACCAGCTGGTGTGGGAAGCTTTGCTAGCTTCATGTAGGGTTCACGGTAATGTGGAGTTAGGAAGATTAGCAGCAAAGAAGATTCTGGAAATAAGACCAGAGGATCCTTCACCATACATCATATTATCCAGCATTCATGCTTCAGTTGACATGTGGGACGAGAAAGCCTGGAATCGTACTGTATTCAACTTCCAGCGAGTAAGAAAGGAGACTGGAAGTAGCTGGGTTGATGCACAAGAATTTTCAGATGATATATTCGATGCATTGCAAGTTGGAGTAACGTAAGATTGGTGATGTGTTGTTGTGAAACATAATGGACTCAATCGTGTGAAATTGGTTGACTTCACGGAGGAGATATCCATGAGTAACATGTAGGGGCTGTTTGAATGGATGCCGTCATTTGCCACAAATTTCTTGCTAATGTGTGGCAAGCCACACTTTTTGTGGCTTCCAATTTGGTAGCCAAAAGTTAGGCAAATTTTGGCAAAGCAATGTGTCTATGACAAGCAGGGTAGGATGCTAGGAAACAGTGGTATGCCTCAAACCAAATAGCTGCCAGGGAGAGTCAAACATTAACATGCCTAACTCAAATGTGGCACCATCCTAACACCGTGTTGTCATGCCTCAAAGAGACTGACCTATGCCATATCTCCACTTGGAAAATGACTTGATGCAAAGGATCAGATTATTATCCTTTCTAGGGCACAGGACATGGTTGCAATGTGTCTCTTGCTTGACGGTGAGATATTCTATGGTGCTGACAAACTGCACACAGTACTTACAACTGTCTACAATATAGTCATACTTTCTTGTGTATTGTCAGCTGACTTTTTGATGATATTGAAAATATAGAGATGTATGCTCATCAGTGAAAGCAAATGCGATATCAAGGCTTCAACACCTTCTGCTTTCACCTGCAATGTGAGGTCAGTATGAGTGTAGTCGAGCTCTTCTTCCATATGCTTTGTGGTTCCTAAATAAACTTGCAGTATGGTACTTTTTTTTAACAGATATGGGGTAAAAGAGACGCAGCTCTTAAAGTTAGGTCAGTGTGCAAGATCAGCATGACTTTATGCCAGGGTTTCGTATGTTCTTGCCATGCTCAATCTGAATTCTGAAGTACTGGAACTTGATTACTGAATATACAGTAGTACTGGGATGATGTGTGAAATTCTGTTGTAA
The DNA here is from genome assembly GCA_036346405.1 of Phyllostachys edulis. Taxonomy (NCBI): domain Eukaryota; kingdom Viridiplantae; phylum Streptophyta; class Magnoliopsida; order Poales; family Poaceae; genus Phyllostachys; species Phyllostachys edulis. The sequence continues at coordinate 11,489,393 of CM070555.1, forward strand.
CTTGTAAGTAACTGATAAATCAATTGCAAATTTTGCAAGTCAGATAATGATCCTTGATTAACCTCTTTTGAGGTATTCATGATGGAACTTTCATTAACTAGATATAGTTACATTTCCCAGGCAAACTAAATTACAAAATGGATGGAATGGCCAAAAGAAATATTGTAGAGCAGCTACTTTTGACCGCTTGGATTTTCTGGTGATGTGAATTTACTTCAGTTCACACGAGATCAGTATCAATTCTTACTTGCAAAACTAATTTGGAACTCCTGTATTCCAAATATTAAAAATCTCCACCTTAAGACGAATTTCCTCTTGTAGCAAAATAAAGAATCATCAATCACCAAATGATTCCCTAATAAGATAAAAATCACCGTGCGCCAACTAGTCTCTAGGACTAAACTGTAATACCAACTAAGCTTGAGCAAAGCTCAAACTTAGTAACATGAACTGGCTTTGTCATCATATTAGCTGGATTATCATGAGTACTTATCTTGCACACCTTGACATCACCTTGAGCAATAACACCTCGAATAAAGTGATATCTCACATCAATGTGCTTTGTTCTTTTATGGAACATCTGATCCTTTGTAAGGCATATAACACTTTGACTATCACAAAATATAGTAGTGAAAGAATTATCTCCACAAAGCTCAATGTACAAACCTTTTTACCAAATAGCTTTTTTACAAGCTTCAGAAATAGCCATATATTTTGCTTCAGTGGTTAATAAGGCAACAGTAGCTTGCAAACTTGCCTTCCAACTAACAGCACAACCACCAATGGTGAAAACATAACCTGCTAGAGATCTCCTCTTATCCAAATCACCAGCATAATCAGAGTCAACATAACCAACAAGTTCATCTCTAGAATTCCCAAATTGCAAACAAGCATTAGAAGTGCCACGCAAATATCTGAAAATCCACTGAACTACTATCCAATGCTCTTTTCCAGGATTAGCCATGTATCTACTGACAACACTCAATGCATGAGATAAATCAGGACGAGAACAAACCATGGCATACATAAGAGAACCAACTGCACTGGAATATGAAACACTAGACATGTACTCAATATCATAATCTGACTCAGGACATAAGGCCGAAGATAATTTGAAATGCGAAGCTAATGGAGTATTCACTGGTTTTGTATCATGCATATTAAAACGACGAAGGACCTTATCAATATAACCTTTTTGACTAAGGTATAACTTGCCAGATTGCCTCTCTCTAATAATCTCCATGTCAAGAATTTTCTTTACTGCACCTAAGTCCTTCATCTCAAATTCATTACTTAATTGTGCTTTCAGTTTTGCTATTTCTGACTTATCTTTTGCAGCAATCAACATATCATCAATATAGAAAAGCAAATAAATAGCTGAACCATTAACAGTCTATAAATAAACACAGCTATCATAATCAGATCGCTTAAAGTCATGAGAGAGCATAAATGAGTCAAATCTCTTGTACCATTACCTAGGAGATTGCTTCAAACCATAAAGAGATTTCTTTAATCTACAAACAAGGTGTTCTTTTCCAGGAGTAACAAAACCCTCAGGTTGGTCCATATAAATGTCTTCTTCCAACTCTCCATGTAAGAATGCAGTTTTAACATCTAATTGCTCAAGTTCATAATCACGCATGGCAACAATACTGAGTAAATTGCGAATAGAACTATGCTTCACAACTGGAGAAAAGACATCATTAAAATCAATACCTAGAATCTGACTATAACCTTTAGCAACCAATCTTGCTTTATACCTTGCTGGTTCAGTAGAAAAAATACCTTCCTTTCTTTTGAAAATCCACTTGCAATGAACAGACTTCTTCTCCTTTGGCAGTTTCACTAATTCCCAAGTGCTATTCTTTTCAAGTGACTCTATTTCATCATGCATGGCAGTTATCCACTTATTACAATAAGTGGAGTTAATAACCTCAGAGTATGATGAAGGTTCTGAATTACCTTCAATTTCTTCTGCCACACTCAAAGCATAAGCAACAATATTAGTTTCTTTAATCAACCTCTTGGGTGGATTAATCTCCCTCCTAGGCCTGTCAACTGCAATAGACCGTTGTGGTGGCTGCTCAACAATAGGAGTATCATCAACAATAGGTGCATCATGAACAACAATATTTTTCTTATCTGATGTGTTATTAGAACCAACAAAATGGTCTACCTGAACACTTGAATTCTGCTCACTCTCAACAGGAACATTAGTGGGTAGTTTATCATGAAGCATAGCAGATTCATTAAAGACAACGTTTCTGCTAATCACAACCTTCCTTGTTTCAGGATTCCACAACTTATATCCTTTAACACTAGATTTATAACCAAGAAAGATGCACTTAACAGCTCTAGTCTCTAATTTTCCATTATCAACATGAGCATAAGCAGTACAGCCAAAAACTCTCAATTCTGAATAAATTGCTGAGGAACCAGACCATACCTCAATTGGAGTCTTCTTTTCAATTACAAGAGAGGGTGATCGATTAATAAGATAGCAAGCAGTGGAAGCGGCTTCAGCCCAAAAACGTCTATGCAAATCTGCATTTGACAACATGCAACGGGTCCTGGAAATGATGGTCCTGTTCATACGCTCAACTACACCGTTTTGTTGAGGAGTACCAGGAACGGTGTAGTGCCTAACAATGCCTTCAGTCTTGCAATATAATTCAAATTCATAAGAACAGAATTCCATCCCATTATCAGTGCGAAGTTTCTTTACCTTCTTTTCAGTTTGCCTTTCAACCATAGTCTTCCACTCTTTAAATGTTGAAAATGCTTCTGATTTATGCTTCAAGAAATAAGGCCACACTCTTCTAGAGTAATCATCAATAATTGTTAACATATAACGAGCACCTCCTAGAGATGTCTTCCGAGATGGCCCCTATAAATCAGAATGCACATAATCCAAAATACCTTCTGTGGTATGAATTGAGGTATTGAACCTTACCCTCTTGTGTTTGCCAAACACACAATGCTCACAAAATTTCAGCTTGCCGATGCTATGTCCATCAAGGAGTCCTCTTTTGCTCAATTCTGCCAAACCAATTTCACTCATATGCCCAAGGCGCATATGCCAAAGATTAGTAGCATCGGAATCAGATAATGAACTTGAAATTACAGCAACATTACCTAATATTGTAGTGCCTCGCAGATGGTACAGATTGGAAGATTTAATATCAGCTTTCATCACAACAAGAAAGCCTTTTGATACCTTCAAAACTCCACCTTCACCAGAATACTTGTACCCTTTACCATCAAGAGTACTCAAAGAGATGAGGTTTCTTTTCAAATCTGGAATGTGCCTCATATCTGTCAAAGTTCTGACAATGCCATCAAACATCTTGATCTGAATTGAACCAATTCCTACAACCTTACAAGATGAGTTATCACCCATCAAGATAGTACCACCTTCAACAGGTTCATAGGTGGCAAACCAGTCTCTATTAGGACACATATGAAAGGTACATGCAGAATCAAGAATCCATTCATCATTAGTCTTAGCACATCTAGCAAAGGCAACAAGAACTCCTCCATCAGAACTATCATTAGCAGCAAGGGAGGCATTACCTTCATCATCTGGTTTACCTTTTAGCTTATAATTGCCACTTCTCTTTTCTTTATTTTGCAGCTTCCAGCATTCAGAGATGTCGTGCCCACTTTTCTTGCAATATTTGCACGACTTGTACTTGCCTCTGGATTTCGACCGGTTCTTATAGCCGTTCGAACTTTTGCCTTGAGATCCATTATTTGAGTTCTTCTCCTTTTGCCTGCCACGAACAAACAAGCATTCTCCTTTTGGACTTGAATTTTCAGAAGGTATCATCTGTTTCATCTTCTCCTTAGCATGCAAAGCTTCATAAACTTCATGAAGAGTGAGAGTATCTCTACTATATAATATGGTATCTCTGAAATTTGAAAAAGAACTAGGCAGAGAACACAAAAGAATAAGACCCAAATCCTCATCATCATATTTTACCTCCATCGACTCAAGGTCGGAAACGATCTCCTTAAACAACGAAAGATGATCAAGTACGGATCCTCCTTCTTGCAATTTGTGAGAGTACAACTTCTGCTTGAAAAGTATCTTGCTGGTGAGATCCTTTGTCATGCAAATTTGTTCCAGCTTGAGCCATAATGCAGCAGCTGTCTTCTCCTTCAAAACCTCCTGCAAAATATTATTTGATAGATGAAGGTGAATATAAGATAAAGCCTTACGGTCTTTACGCTTCTCATCTGCAGTCTATGTGATAGGTTGTTTCTCAAACCCTTCCAACGCATCATCCAAATCCATCTGTGCCAACATAGCCCTCATCTTGACTTGCCACAGCGAAAATCTTGTGTCTCGACCCAGGAGTGAAAGATCATACTTCAAAGTCACCATGAGGAATTAAATCCTGAAAATTGCTGGTACTAATCTGTGTAAACCTAGCAAAAATTACGACCTCTTGGTATACGTTATGTGTACACGAATCAAAGATCTTCGAAACATGGTACACTTATTGAGTGGATGTAGCAACAATAACCGGAATTGATAAAATCCACGTGAATCAACTAGATGATCCGACTTGGTGTTGAATAAAGTAATAAAAGTACTTGGGACCTGGATGACCTTTCTGTGCTGGTTGGAGCTTTGCCTCACGTGAAGCAACAGAATGTGAATCAACTAGATGATCCGAAGAGACGCCGAGCGCTGGCTGCAGCTGATGTCGATGCACGCGCACGGGTTTGGTGCCTTCCACGCACGCTCGCGGGCGAAGCGAAGAGGCGACACACGGACCGAGGCGAAACTGGCGATCGATGCTGTCGCCGCCTGGATGACGACGCGCCGATGTGGATGCTGCAGATGACGGCCGGACGAACTCGATGAATCGACGATTTTGCTGGCGCCGCTTGGACCTTTCCGCATGCACGCGACACCGATCGAGGCGATGCAAAGGAGCGGCGCTGGCTGCTGCTTGGATCGAGGCGGGCGGACGACGGCCTCGTAGAAGCTATGCACGAGACGGCGGCGCAGATTGGATCTGCTATTTCTTTGTATCTCTTCTCCAAACCCTAATCACCTGTGCTCTGATACCACTCGTTAGAAAAATAGGGACAAAGGAGACACGAATTTTTACGTGAAAAACCCTTGCAGGAAAAAATCATGAGCGCCAACCGGCGATGACCACTATATGAGGAGCGATTACAAAACGCAGAAGATTACAATGAGACGTCCCTCTCCCGTGCGGCTTACAAGAGGTATATAAATGGGTAAAATGACTTAGAGTCTAAGTAGGAAACTAATCCGCTAATATGGCATATTCCAGATACTTCCATATTAGAAATTCGGATTATATACAGATCCAAATATTAACAGAATCGAATTATAATAGTGTAGTGCATGCTTTCTAACATTAGTTGGTGTTACATCTGAACTGTTTGGAGTTCTGAATCCCTAGTACTTGCTGCAAATATGGCCTATTTTGTTAGTCCTCTTCCACTTCATGAAAAGGAAGTGGAACAGCCTTCACAGCTCTGAACTTCCCTGCATTGTTTAGGTGTTCGTTCTCCAGCCTGAAACAGAAGTTTTTTTTAGTGTAAATTCAGTTTTATATCACAACGAGAAATTCACGCATTCAGTTTGGTTAGCAAAAACTGTACCTGTAGAAGTTCCAATGGCCTCGTCGAATCACTTCAAGAGCTGCCAAAACGAACAGAGTTACTCTAGAATCCAGGCTTCCAATGTTAGGGTGGATGACAGTCTGAAGCCAAGCAAGCCTCAAGACAAGGTTCAAACCCTGTAAAATATTGGACTCTCTGTAAGTATCGGGAAATTTATCTTTGCTCAAAAAGTCATGATGCAGATTATAACTATTTGAGAACGTACCATGGATAAGAAATAGATGTATTTTTGTTTAAGTATCAGATTGTTACGAAGCCAAGGGTTCTTGGAGTTGAACTGCAGAAGACCCCAATCCTTGACAAAGTCCCAGTACAGTTGGTAGATAGTGGCGACACTCGACACAATGACGACAAGTGACAGCCATCCAGCACTGTTATCATTCTCATATGCCACTTTTGTTCCTGCAGCAAGCATTGCCGACACATACTTCCCAAGGTTGACAATGTGGTTTATGTCCCCTTCGTCAAACCATCTCCTTGCACACTGTCAGGACAACCATAAGAAAAAAGAAAAAGAAAGGGTATACCACTACCTTCAGAAAGTCTGAAGAAGGGACACTGTAAGGTGGTATGTAACGTTCAATCTTGTATACCTGCATGGCTCTCCAGTAGTAAGGCAGGAAGGATACTGCATAAGCCAAGTCTCTAAAATGTTTCACTCTTGTGCAGTAGCCATAGTCTTGTGTCTTGTAGCTGCTGGTTATGTAATAACATGCCAGGTACTCCAGGCTCCTAAGCATTGGTACCTATTTTTCAGCAGTCATTACTTTATTAGTCATTTCCAAATTGAAAACCATCATTTATGCTCTACAATCTAGTAAGTAGTAACTCAAACAAACATTTATGGTGACAAAGCCACTCTCATGCATGCTGATTAGTTCATGTTGAAAATGTGCTCTGCTGAGCATTATGGGTTAGAGGGTATGGCCTAAGTTTGCACAGCTGAACTTGACAAACCTTTAGCTTCTGTTAAGTGATTACCTGGCTGCAAAGCTGATCAGCCATGAAGAAATCAACCATCACAACCTGCAGATATACAAGAATTTAGCAATTTGTTGTTATGATATGGAATTTGATAGGTTGCCATCTTAAACGATTGCTCTTTTACTATAATAAAAATACCTTGTAAAAGGGGGTCAGAATGATGTTCCTGATCACTCTTAGGAAGTGATAACGACTTGATCGGTAGAGGATGTTGAAAGGGCAGGCCAATATTAACAAGAACACCTGAATAGATAGCAGCATCAGCCGTAGAAGGTTATAACAACTTGCAAATATAACACAAAATTTAACATTGGTAATGCTGAATAGAGCATACCAGAAGTAGGGCTCCTGGGATTGCTTGAACTGCGCATGAAGAACAACCTTTGACAATGAATGTCAGGTGTGCAAACATGACACCAACAACAACTGTCATGGAAGTAGTGCATATCAAGAACACGTCGCGATACTTTAGCTCTTTGGTAGGCGCGAATTCGAATATGAATGTGTAGTTTATGCGCGTCTTTCTCCACATGAAGATGTTGCATCCATACAGGAAGAGATGCAGAAAGAAGAGGCTGAACATGCTGCAGTTTGGATCGTTTAATGTCAGCACTGGAGTGTCTGAATTGTAACAATTTTGTTTTTTAAATAAGTGTATAGTTGAAAGGCATTTTGGGTGCTGACCTAAGGACAGGATAGGATGTTGACATGTAGACCTCGTTCGATTTCTCAGTGTACATCCCAGAGATGTGCGCCATGATACAATAACCAATGAATAATGCTACAAAGCCACCAGTAAATAATCCTGAAAATTTGACAGTTATGCATAAGGATTCTGAAATTTATGCTGATGAAGGAAGGAATGCAAAGCTTATAAAAAACTAGTACCTATGAAAAATGTAGTAGTATGTGATTCTTCCCTCTGATTTGGCTTCAGATACTTCATTGCTTTCCGTTTGTCCCCTTCAGTGAAATGTCTCACAAATAGCTCCTCGACATCGTCCATTAGCATGATTGCCTGTTAAGATGAAGATTTCAGTCAGAACCTTTGGAATTTTGATAGAAGAAAACGCTTCGAAGTTTCTCAAGACTTCTGTATCATTGCAAAATACCCTGTCAGAGCTATTGAAGTAGGAGCTCTCCGCTACTTTCAGGTAAATTGGCTGAACTTCCTTTGCTGTAACCTGAAACATGAAAAGACATTCTGTACTTTCAGGAATGCTTATATGTGATAACTTTCAGACAATGGAATCAGGAGAGAGAGGCATTGGCGGGGACCTTGTCAAATTTCTTCAGAATCTTCACAAAGGCCATCATGTTCAAGCTCCTGCAAGAAGAACGCTTTGCCTGTCAGTACCCACTCTGCACAGAGCTGAACTACATGCCATACCAGCTGAGCCTACCGGTATGTCTTGAGGTACCCCAAGCCCTTGTACAGCTCAACCAGGGCACCTCTGATCATCTTCTCTGCCTGGTGCACCTTCTTCTTGTTGATGCTTAGCTTCTCACAGCCATCACCACCGTTCGCGCCGATCCTCCTCGACTGGCTTAGCATGTCCTCGAACAGCAGTTCACGGATGGTGGTGACTGGGATGTTGATCCTCACGCTCCTGCCCTGGCAGGTGACCACCCTCCCTGAGAGCGTCCTCAGCTTGTTGGCAGCTTCTTCTCTTGGCTTGCCAAGCCTCCCTGAGTCACCTAAACCTTGAGAGATGGAGAGCTGGTCCTCCTCCCCTTCTTCATCAGTGCTCTTTGCGGTAGCATCTTTGGTGAGCTTTTCTTGGCCTTCTTGTTCTTGCTCTGCGATGCCCCTGAGGGATTGATCTCCTGTAATTCGAGATGGTACGTCATAATTGATTTATGGACATTACTAATTAAGTCCACCTTACTTTTAATTTTGTTAACAACTTCAAAGCTCGAGGAGCTTAATTATGGGGTGTTTGGTTTAGGGATGGAGGTTGTTCTTCGTCATCTTTTTTGGTTTGTAGAAGAGTAAAAAATGGAGCGGGTTAACACCGTACCATTCCTCTTGACCACAATGCTAATAGAAAAATGGCCTAAAAAATTAGGAAATGATCACACATGGGTGAACCTATCTTAGGGTTGATTCATTCCTGAAACCAAACATGATTTTATATTGCACGCTCAACCCAAGAGCTGCCCTGATTAGATATGCCCACCAAGATTGCCACTTTCAGTTTTCTTCCCCATCCAAAAAGGTTCAAAATCTTATTTAGGTATATATCAAGATCAACTAGTATATCAGCATTAGCTGGCTTAATAAACCTTCACACTCAACTGGCTTAATTAGCAAGTATATCTATGTAGCACTCCAACATACTATATGTACACTCACCATGCAGGATCGAGCAAGAGACGGACGGGTCCTCCGGGTCGGTGCTCCCCGCCGACGATCCCCCGCCGCCGCGCCGCCTCTCCCGCTGCTGCTCGGTGACGGCGGCCTTGAGCTCGACGAGGATCTGCAGCTGCCGCCTGAGCGACTCGCCGCGCTCCAGGAACTCCCCCTCCTTCCTCTCGTAGAACCGGTTCACCTTGTTCAGCTGCTGGTCCAGCCTCTCGAAGAACGCCCTCGCCGCCCCCGCCTCACCGACCGCGAACCCGACGTCCAGAACCTCCGTCTCGTACACCTCTCCGGCCACCGCGCCGCCGTCGGCGCTCGCCAGCTTCCTGTGCACCTGCATTGCACGTACGTACGGGCAGCGCAACATATAGCATATTAGCCGTTTTAATTGGCCAAGTAGACACACGTGCGTACGTACTATACGCATATGCAGTTAATGAAAGCCAGTACTTGTTATGACTTATGCATGGTTGATGCCATTTAGGATAAAACTACTGCTTGCCTGTATGGCGCCGTGATGCTCCTTGTGGTGCCCATGGGGGTGGAAGAACGGCAGCCTCATCACCCAGTGAGCCGCCGCCGGTGCCTGGCAATGCGAAGGCGCCGGCGCCGCCGCCTCCACGCCGTCTCCACCACCGGCCGCCTGCAGCTTCTTGATGTCCTTCTTGAGCTGCCAGTAGTCCACAAACGCCTCCTTCCACTCCGGCACAAGCTGGCCCTCAAACTGCTTGGAGAACTTCACCATTGGCTTTTCTGCTTCTTCCCTCCCTGCAGGAGACCAGAGGGAGTAGCAGTGCAGTGCTCTGCAATGGTGTGTGGGTGTCTCAAAGGAGGCCATGGGGCAAGGTGTACTTATATGTGCATGTGAGTGTGCTCTGGTACTGTTCATTGGAGAATTTGGAATTAGAATCTAGAGTGAGAGGGTTGGTTGGAGGAGGGTATATAGCACATTCCAAAGTATCTGTGAACAAGATGGGGGCATTGCTGCCTATGGGGGGTTTTACTTTAGGCTTGCTATGCTAGCTCTTGTGAACTGTGAGATTGATCACCACTTGGGCATGTAAGTTGGTGTCTTGGATTCTCTCTCCCCCAGTGGAGAGAGGAGAGGGAAAGTGGGAGGAGGGAGGGTGTTTTATAGGATGGATGCATCACTGCATTGGCAAGCTGATGTTGTCAGCTGCTACAAACTAACAAGGTGGATGATGGATTGATGGTGGTGGAGGTGGTGGTGGCCATGCATGGTACAAGTGCAGAGAAATGTGCCTATGCAAAACTGCTGGACACATGCCAAAATTACCACTGGGTTCATCAGCATTGCATGCGTCTGAGATCAGTAGCGGTTTTCATGATGTCATCAGGTACTTTTTTGCGAGGTCATCATAGATTAGTTTCTGATTGGAAAGATGTTGCATTGTGTTCTCAAACTGTTGACTCTGTTTAGTTAATGTTAGTCCCCATAATATTTGGAACAAAGACTAACAAGTCCTGTTTGGAGTGTAGGAATTTTCCCTACTTCCTACAAGAATTGATATGAAATTCATAGGATTTCCACATAAATTTCATAGGAATCAATTCATTACCGTAGGAATCAGGAAAATTTCCCATATTCGAAACGAGGCCCTAAGAACGTTTTAAAGTGATCCCACACTCTGAGTACACTCCTAGGGGAAAAAAGGATACTTATTACTTGCTGGTTGGTAAATTATACCAACACAACTCAAGATACTGCTAATTACGGTTGCTCCAAATTAACTATACTTTTTTCGCGACGAAATTAACTCTACTTGATCACAGGACAAACGTATTGCTTTTTGACAACTACCAACACAGACACATTTGGACAACTAAAGTCTGGTGGATCTTTCTTGAACTGAACACTCCAGTATGTACAGGTCAAATGTGTGGCTATCACGGCCGCGGGTCCTCTACAAACCGCCGAGGCGCACTGTAGAAACAGTGATTTAAGTTTGTTGGTTCAGTACTGTACAGTAGCGCTGCAGCGAAAAAAACTGCTAGAACAGCGTCGGTTTCACTGTGTTCAAAAGCATTGTAGCGATTTGGCTGTCCAACACTGTAGCATATGTACTATGCACTACCGATGTGAGTCGTTCTCTGGCGATTGGATGGTCCGGGTAAGGCGAATGCACCTCTACGGTGCGCCTCTGTCGTAGCAAGTTGTTACGGTAGAGGATCCGCTCATAGCTGCGCGCAAAAAACTTATGTGCCATCAACAAACAAAATCCGCATTTTTTTAGAACATGTAAAAAAATCCGCAAAAATTTGAAAACAAGACATGCTGTAAAACTAAACACTAGAAAATTAGTAAAATTTGCCCTTAGATTGAGTCAGATACTTGTTCTCTAGTGGTTATGTGAATTATCATTCAGTAGCCACATGTACTTTGTAAAAACGTTTCGATTCAGAAAAGAGTGGCAAAAGAGAGAAGTGTGATTTTTGGATGGCAGAAGAGAGAATAGTTTTGCAACGAGCGGCACAAAGAAAAGTTTCTCTAGTGAAAAAACTTTCTTTCTCAACGAATCAAGGGTGGCTCTCCTTCATCTTCTAAAAAAAACTAGTTTTAACTTTTTTGAAGCCGGAAAGTAGAGCCAAAGTGTTTAACTAGGTATTTTTGGCTCCACCAATAAGTTGGAGGACTACCAAATACCCCTAATGTCCTGTTTGGAACACAAAAAATTGGAAGAATTTCTCAGAAACTAGTTCTAACCCTCTCAAATTCCTACCAAATTAACACATGCCAAATGGGATTTTTTTTAAACAATCCATTTTTTATTCTAAATTACAACATTATACCTGCGATATTTTTTTTTTACAAAAATATACGTTTGTCGCCGAACCGTCGGACGATTGGCCCCAGTCGCCCAATGGACAAGCGACACTAAAGCAAGCGCCCAACCATTCAGCAACATTATTACAGCCGCCCAACTATTGGGCGGTAGGAGCTATCGCCTAACCGTAAGGCAACAGGATCCCTGTCGCCCCACGGTTCGGCGATAGGAGGCTGGGGGCTTGTTTTTTATTATTTAATTCTTTTTAAAAATATTTGAAAGTTAATATCATCCATAATTTAAAAGTAGAAAATCTATGTGTGAACCATATATAAGACCACCCTTTGAATTGAGCGTAAATACATATATGGACCAAAAATCTTTTTGTGGATTGATAACTTTTGACACTTTATCGTATATATTCTCTTTATAAATAACTGCACAATATTTCCAGGCCTTGTCCAGAAGCGATACATGTTGTTGGATGCCTTTATAATGAACCTGGGAATAACACAGAAGAATTGAGAATTGAATGCGAAAAGACGAGAAGATTTGATGTTGTGAATTAAAAAAGATTTTATAATGAAGCTCGGAATAACACGGCACATAGGGTTTGGTTACGTGCATAAGAAACAACATCATGCACGATGCAACAAACCGAAGTACTCCTACGATACATATGCGTCTTTTTGGAATGTAAATAGATTCGACCTTCGATGGGGGACTAGTATAGCATGGCCTGACCTACTGCGTAGAGTAGGACCATTTTCCCTTCCTTGCTAGCTCGGCATTAAACTCCTCGCCGGTCTTTTTGGCTTTGGCCGCTATTTTCCTTTTTTTTCTCGCACTCCCTCTCACGAGCCTCGCGCTCCCTGCGCCTGCACGCCTTGAGGTGAGTTTTGGTCTCCCGACAGATACGCTCGTTTTGCTCGCCTGCTCATTCACTCTCATCTTTTTTCACAAAGAACTTACTCGACTATTAGTACCTGCGCCTACCGTAACCTGTTGCCATCCCTAATTGATATGCTGAAATCTTTTAATCTGCTATGATATCTCAGGTCTTGATATTGACATTGAACCGAGTTCACGACCACAAGGCTGAAAATAGGTCATGCTGATTGCTGTCCGTGCTAGTTAATTCGTCAGCTTTTTAGTGCTAACTGCTGCTAGTGCCTTTTAAGTACTGCACTTGCTTTACAAATTATTAAGATGGAGATTTTATTTCCCCTCTCATTTGCGGCGTTTTAAGCTCCTTTTGTTGTACTCAAATCCTAGTTCCAAACAGGATCCTTAGAAATTAGCCCTTACATTGAGTCAGATACTTGTTCTCTAGTGGTTATGTGAATTATCATTCAGTAGCCACATCCACATGCAGTTTGTAAAAACGTTTCGATTCAGAAAAGAGTGGCAAAAGAGAGAAGAGTGGTTTTTGGATGGCAGAAGAGAGAATAGTTTTGCAACGAGCGGCACAAGGAAAAGTTTCTCTAGTGAAAAAACTCTCTTTTTCTCAACGAATCAAGGGTGGCTCTCCTTCATCTTCTATAAAAAAAAACTTTGCCTCAAACTTTTCTTCCGGTATGAGGATTAGAAGATTGGAGTGATTTGTATGCTTCTAATATCTCGGGGGTCTAAAGTTCATAAAACCAAGCCACACCAGGAAGAGGGCTACAAATGCTTGGTAACTTCATATTAACCCTTTTAGGCAAAGTAAGGATGAAAGCGTAAGTGAGTTGCTAAACATGAGCAACATAGTCTCCATCTAGTTTGGGCTAATATGGAGGGAACGTGTTGGAGGTTGCCACCATATATGTTTGGTTCGCACATGATTCATACGTACGGCGGATACGTATGGACCAGCTTCTGTCCAAAACAATGTGAGGACATCGCATAAGGAGTGGCCATGACCTTTTGGCTAAAATGTTGGTACAAGTACACAAGTACATGGTTGAGATTATGAATGACCACCCGTGTGACCTTTTGGCTATAATGATGGTATAATTACACAGTTGAGATTATCAACGACCGCCCGTGTGCATCGTTGTAACATTATGGCCTAATTTGGTCATCTATGTTAGAGCTTTAATTATAGGGTTAGTGTATTACTCTCTTTGTTTCACAGCATTTGTCCAGTTTCGTTTCACAATGTTTGGTCATTTAAGAAATCAAGAGTGTAGCTGTTACAATATTTTCGTTCTCTGTTGTTACTGGTATAAGAGGATAGGTAGTTGTAATATGTTGTTTAATAGGAGCATGTATATATGGTCCATTCCTAATAACTATTTTTTAGATTCGAAACTTGTTTAGTACGGGCGCATGGCGAGCGTGGACAAATATTGCAAAACGGAAAGATTACCTGTAGACGTCGAGAGAAGGCCACAATGTGAAAAGTCAAAAAGAAGGCCAGAATCGTCCTACAAATGAACCTCTGTGGCAAACCCGTACGTGTGTCCTTGCGTGATAATTCTTTCCCATCGTAGACTTAAAAATTCTAACACTAAACGAGGAACACGTTCCTCAGAAACAGTGAATATGTCGTGTGAAGGGCAGGTACGAGGGCAGATACGACGTACGAGCATGTTAGACCATCTGCTGAGAGGAAACGGCCTAACATGCTCGTACGTCGAGAGTAGAGTAGCACCTGATAAAGAGGCGTAACTAGATAGTACGGATGCAGCAGCTGGGTCCCTGGCTCCCTGATACATACAACGATACGACGCTCAGCATGGCTCTGGCCCCACACGGCAGGACCTTCCCTCAGGCACGGCGAAGCAGCGAGCCTGCAATCAAGCTGCGTCGGACGGATCACTGCAAGCAATGAGCAGAGTGCGCCGTCTACATCAACACACACTAGCAGAAGCAGACTAGCAACAACCACACCTCTCATAAACTAAACGAAACCAAACCAAACCAAACAGCACTGGTATGGTATGGTATTGTATGGTACAATTGATTGATTAGCTAATGAATGTGAATGGATGGATTAGCCAGCAAACTGCGTGCAATCCGAACGGCTAGCTAGCTAATCAATGGCGCTCAATCTGAACGGTGACGTGGCTAACGCTGTACTCCCTCCTGATGTAGCCGATGACCCCGTCACGTCGAGCATCTCATCGGCGTCCGCTTCGGGCGCGATCGTCACATGGCATGCCAGGAGCACCTTGCCCACGGTGATGCATGGCCCAGATGTGCAGCTCATGCACCGCCACGACGCCTTCCATCTCGCAGAGAGAGCCCCTTCTCCAGCCTCGCCGCATCCACCTCGCGAGGCGTGCTCTCCATCAGAACCTCCAGGATGTCGGTCAGCAGCACGATCGCAGAGAAGATGAGGGTGCACACCAGATCGATCGACCACCTTCCACTCCGGCCTGCACCGGATGACGCGCGGCCCCTCCGATCATCACCCGATGCTCTGGATGGAGTCCCCGAGCATAACCTGTTCAGGTAAGTCCCGAGTGTCTTGTTTGACACACACTCGGGAAAAAAAATTTGCACTCACTGAGGAGGAAAGCTTTTCCGAGTGTGGTTTTTGCAATGCACTCGGGACAAAAAAAATATTTCCGAGTATTGACACTCGGGGAACTTTCGGGGCTCATCGGGAAAGTTTGTTTCCTGAGTGCCAATCTTCTTTCTTTCCCGAGTGTTAACACTCGGTAAACATTTCTGTTACGGTGGCCTAAGCCGTCGAGATATTTTTTTCTCCCGAGGGTTTTATGTTTCCCGAGTGTTTAGTCGTACACTCGGGAAAATCTTTTTTTCCCGAGTGTAAATCTCGGGAACACTCGGGAAACCATTTTTTCCCCGACTAAACTTTCCCGAGTGGTGTTTCCCGACAGTCGACCTTCGGGAAAGTTTTTCCCGAGTGTTTTGGCGACTTTCCTAAGTGTTTAGGGCACTCGAGAAATAACCTGTTTATGGTAGTGTCTACTATGCAAGACAGTCAAATACTTCACTACACAAAAGGGTAATTGCTGAAAATCATATGCCATGGTATATAGGGTGTTCCTCCCACTGTTGAAAGACGTAAACTATGCTTCCAATAAACACCATTACCACTATCAACTAAATAGATTTTATTGAGAGAATTCCCTATATACCACTGAATATTGCATAATACATACTTTAGTGCCAAATAATTGTTTGTTCCCTTGTGACACTGTTAGGTCAACAAGACGTTAAATTAACTGTTTGGCCGTTGTAAGACCATTTGGGTAACAATTGAGCTACTTTGATATTTCAAATTTTTATACACTAGAGTTCCTTATAAGCTTGCCTATAGGTTTAGTTTGCATATAAGAACTTATTTTTAAAATTCCTTCTAAATTAAACTATGAAGGTTCAAATACTAGATTTCAAAATTTAAAATAATCTTATTGGTGTTTTTATTCTCCTTCCTCTATTAATGAAATGAGGTAGAGCTCCTGCCCTTCTTTTCTAAAAAACGAATTATTGAATTATGAGGATTTTTTGTCAGATTTTAAAATCTAAAAAGTTATAAATTCAAAACATTAAGATCTAGAATTTTCAAGTTTGGGACCTTTCAATTTTCGAAATAAAAAGTTTGTACCTTGACATTCTAAAGTTCAATACCCAGAAACTAAAAGTTTGAATCGATAATTCTAAAAGCTTAGAATTTCAAAATTTCAAATGGAACCTACGATGGCACGTAATAACATAACAAAAAATAATCCCATTTATATGTGGATCATGGTCTTAAATTACCCCACCCCAACGCAACCTCACCCTCCAGAGGCCCCCTCTTGAGCTGTGTGGTTTACTTGTGCCTTATAGCCACGCCACCCTCTAGGTGGTTTTCCTATGACTATCACCACACAACTTTATGGGATGATGAAGTAACGCTGAGGCGAAGTAAATTAGTGAGACAGGTCGTACATATGGTAGACTTGTGGTCGCACTGCTAGTGCGCAAGAGGTCATCATAGGAATTGGTCCTTAATCGACTTGATCAGTACTTCACCATACCCATCTCGTGTACTCCTATACGCATACACCCGGCTTTCCATCCGCCCAAGTCTAAAAACAATTTTCAAGTTTTCGTTTTGAAATTCCTTTCTCTTTTCGACATACCAGCCAGGCTCCAATTAACCTCGACTGCCCAAATCCAGTTTTGAATTTTGAATGATGTCAGGTCAAATTAATGTATCTAGGTCAGGCTAAGCATGACACTTAGATACATACATAGTAACTAGTCATGCATACCATTATTTCTAGGATGACAAATGATAGTGTTCAAGTTTAAGGATTGTGAATTTACACTCAATTAACAATAAGGTGTTAACTATAAGCTTGGTCAACATATTCGTATAAAGCATACCGATGCAATTTCATAATTTAAGATAACATAATTTGCATTCAAATGTAGGTGCAAAATGATCAAAGTGTTGACTCGCCTTGCTCAATGTTCTGGTAACCTTGGTCTCGTTCTTGCTCTTGCTTGGACTGCTGTTCTGGCACGACTTCGAACTTTTAATTACGCAAGATACAATTGAATGCAAGAGTGTCTGAAAACAACCAAATAAAACCCAAATAACCCTAAAGGCATTTAAGCAAGAAGGAAATACTTAAGACAAAATCAAATAAATAAAAACTTTATTCGTTTAGTCTAGGGGTATGAGTTTGGATTTTAGATGGATTTAGGATCAGGAAACTGTCTAATTCGGAGTTAAGACGAGAGGAATCAAACTCTCGGAAGGCTCGTTGGTGAACAATATTATGAACAAACAGGAGGGAGAGAATATTCACAAGAATATTCCTCTTATATCATTTGGATGTGAGAGATTACCTTATTAGGTATGATTTACTGATCTTGATTGGTTGTTGAATTACTACCATCTCCTTGAGAGTACCTTATGGCTACTCACATGTGGGGCCTAGCTGATTTATCGATTCCTTTTTTTGTTATTATTTTCTATTTATCAAGGAAGTTTCATAATAGTCAGGTGAGATCTATGTGTAGGTGCGAAGGTTTGCACATGACAAATGTAAGTCTCACCAACACATGAGGTCTAGTTTACTTACTGATTTTTTTAATCATTATTCCTATTTATCAAGGAAGTTCTGTGAACCTTAGCTGGAACATGTGTATGGTTGTGATGGGCCACCTACGACAGGTACAATTTTAACTAACACATGGGATCTTGCTCTTTTAATAGTTGTCCTTATCGGTTTCTATTTATCAAGGAAGTTCCATAAGTTAAGTGAAACCTCCAAGTATTAGCTAGACATCAACCATACAATTTGATTAGTGGGGTCTAAGGATTTTCTTTTTATCATTGAGGTGATCCTTACTTAACCTAATTACTTACATGGCTGTGGACTAATGACTACTTTTATTTTAGTAGATAATTATTCATTCATTACTGATACTACGTATGGTTGGTAGTTATACACTTAGTTGACCTCATTAGCACAAGGGCCCATTCAATACCAAATGAGGGGCCCACTAGTCAATTACACCTTAGTTAGGTAATTAGTCTAAATTAATAACAATGAGGTTTTTGACCTAAGCGATTTGTCTAACTATTTGCTATGGTCCATTGTTCATTTGAGCATTCCTAAACACAAGACTATATTTCAGTAGTACCTCAAATATGATTTAAATACTTAGGAATTAATTATCCATGACCTAATAATAATGTTTTACTAACATATATCACTATTCAATTTGATTAATATTAAATTAAGGGGGGCCTAGCCATTATTGGGATATTTTAGCAAGATTAATGATTTTGACTTGGTCCCTAATTAAGGTTCCACCTTTTGAAATTAATTTCTAAGTGCACACTAATGACAATCAATTACTGTCTAATTGCCTGGATTAATTACCTTAATTTAGAAATGCAATGGTTAATTGAAATATCCATTTATCTAATTAGCCTACTGATTTCTATTGAACATTTGATTAACCCATTATTATTATTATTATTATTATTATTATTATTATTATTATTATTATGGCCTAGGGACCACTACCATACATTATTTTGATATAATCCCTAATTAAATTTGCCATCTAACTTTAAATGCTAATTGCCTCTTAATTATATCCACCTATCCTCAATACTAATGGATTGTAATTGACATTCGATTTACTCCTTTAATTATCCTAGATAATTACTTATTAACACTGGTTAATACCACTAATCTACACGTAGGCCTTACTGTTATTTGAAGTACTAATTATTTGACTTATATCGCAATGAAGTATTTACTAAATTAATTACTTTATCCAAACACTAATAGACTTTTCATACTCATAGGAGGACCCTGTTGATTATTCCGATATTTTATATGTGCATAATTTCATTTTAATTGGGCCACACAATTTACACCTTTGGTAGATCTTCTAATTAAATATGTAATTTAAGAAGTAATACCAAACACACTGGTTAATTATTTATTGTAACTATCCTATTTAACATCTAATTACCTTGATTTAATCATCCTTAATCTAGTCACCAAAATGGCCATTGCTATGCAATATCACCCTACTAATTACATTCAAATTAATCTTCTAATTGACCAAGCCCCACTATCAGTCATTCATGACACACACAAAGAGAGAGAGCACAAGGAGATAGAGAATAGAGGAGGTGGTTGAGGCAAGGTGGTGAGGACGGCGCTGACGAAGGAGGTGATAGCAGCGGCCCATGATGGGCAAAATGGAACGAGCCAGGGAAGGTGGTCCCAAGGGTGGTGGTTTCGCGGCTCAAGGAGCTTGGGGACACACATGTGGTGGCTCACGGTGGTGGTGGCGCTGGAGAGGGAGAGGAGGAAAACAATGGT
This sequence comes from Phyllostachys edulis, assembly GCA_036346405.1. Lineage (NCBI taxonomy): Eukaryota > Viridiplantae > Streptophyta > Magnoliopsida > Poales > Poaceae > Phyllostachys > Phyllostachys edulis. The sequence continues at coordinate 11,508,994 of CM070555.1, forward strand.
GCACACGAGCAAGAAGAAGGTGAGGGGAACTCATCGGAGTGGTTGATAGTGGCGAAGAGGAATCAAGGCGGGCTGGTGGTGAGAGCCACGGGTGGCATGGCAAGCTCAGCGCGGTAGCTGTGCTGTGGAGGAAGGGAGTGAAGGTAGTGGTGGGGGAAGGTTGGGGAGGCGAGGTGAGCTCTAGGAGGAAGGAATTGAAGAGGGGCTCACCAGGGAAGGAATGGCGGTGGTGGAGGCACTTTTTGGTCAGACGCGAGGAAGACGGAGGCGTCGATGACTTACTATGGATGAAACCTAAATTGGGTGAGGAAGAATGAATGGGAGGCTCAAGAACACCGAATGACACAAACCAAAGTAGGGGGAGCTCATTGAGATGGCGGGAACAATGAGCGGGGGCCGCGATCGGCCTCGGGGAGATCGATGATAGTGACACGGTGTATAGAAGGGAAGGTGAATGGTTTGAGGAGGTAGAGGGTGCCGAGGCAGGCTTGAAGGACATGGTGGCGCTTAGCACCACAGTGTGAGCTCGGTGAGTGGGGAGGAAGTGACCATGTGGGTGGTAGGGGTGATGGAGGGAGGGCTAGAGGAAGGAGGAGGCCAGAGAGCATCTTATATTGGGCAAAGGCGCTCACCACTTTGGTTGGCATCGGCAGCGTGGCGGTGCCAGTGCATGGTGTGGGCAGCGGAATGGGTGACGCGACGGGAGGCGATGAGGGAGAGAGTGTGATCTATGCGACTATTGTCGGGTGAGGATGGCGATGACGCATCAACGACGTGGCTGAAGCAGTGGTGCGAGAATGGGCTCTTGAAAGTTTTAATTCCAAGAAAAAGAGAGAGAAACCACTATTTGATTATTTTTCGAATTTTTAGAATTTTCTTTTCTGAAGCAAAAGCGGATTATTTTGCAAGCGTGGCGTCGCGAGAAAAAGACTTTTAGCCGAAATTATATTCCTAAAGGAAAATAAAAATATCCGCTGACATTTGGGACCATGGTCTATGGATAGGGTCCACAGAACCACGACAATCCACAGTCTATGGACAGGGTCCACAGAACCACGCCAGTCCATGGTGGACCGGGCGCATGAATAGTTGCGTCTGCCACGCATGTAGCTATGCCAACAGACATACAAGGGATGATGAGGCACGGGAGCTGAGGTGGCGCACACATGGCTCGACATGGCAGCCACGTGGCGGCGGCGGCGCAGCGGCAACAGACAAATTGCGCAACAGAGAGAGGGGAGGTTGAAGATTGCAATGATCACCGTCGCGACGGCTGGGCGCACAAGGATGGCTAGCTGCGAGGATGAAGGTGGCGGTGCGGTTGCTCCTGCGATGGCGAGGTGAGCACGATGTAGAACACAGAGCCACGATGCCGAAGGTGTGGATGGTGTCACTAGAACTCCACGGACGGCGGCACAATTAGCGGTGGAGGTGCTTGTGGGCTGGCGAGAGAAAAACTTGATTGTGGCGAGAGGAGAGGAAGGGAGAAGATGGGATCCGGGTGAGAGGATGAGGGGAAAGAAGCGCTCTTGGTGCTCCCTTTTATAGGTGTGGAGGAGGCCTATAGGGGGAGATCTTGAGCGACAGTTTTCTCACCAGCGTAGGCGGTGAGCAAACAAGGCGTTAAGGTCATTAATGTGGGCAAAAATTACCAGGGATTAACACGGGGAGGGAGTGGGTGTTTGTAACATCCCAAATCTCATAAGTGAGATTCAAGGAACTAAAATGAAAATTAAATAAAAATAGAAAGGAAAAAAAATTCAGATTATATGTGAAGTGTTAGAACCTGGGCCTTTGGCCCATTTGGAAACAAACTTAAAAGGATGAAACCAAACCCTAGCTTTCATTTTTTTTGGTTCCCCCATTTCACTACCCACTACAGCCGCCACCCCCAACCGATTCTTCCCCCCACACACACCGCCTCCCCGTGTGTCGCCGTTGTCGGGCACGCCACGCCACGCCTCCTTCGCGCCGCCTTCTCCCGACGCTGCCGCTACACCGCCTCCCCCTGGTGTCGCCGCCGCCGTCGTGCGTGCCTTCCCGACGCTCGAGATGCTCGATCTCTCCGCTTGCGTGGGCCTGGATGATGAGTCGGCTCGGTCCCGTCCCTGTGCTGCGCCCGTCCGGCTCGGCTCCTGGCCGCTGGCCGCCTCCACTCAGCCCGCCTCGGTCGCTCCTTGCCGATTTCTCCCTCTTCTGTGATTTTGGTTTTGTGCATTAGGTTGATTCATCTTTTGGTTTCTCATTAGATGAAGCAGCGGCGCCGGGTGGTAAACTTCATGGTGTTCTCGGTGGAGGGCATTTTCGCGGGGCCAGCTCGTGCAGATGTTGGTACCCAAGCTCCTGGTCTGACCCGCCATGGTTCCTTTCCTGCAATCAGCCCCTCTGGTCGCCAACCTTTGGAGCCTCCTCCTGCCACCACACTGGAGATCCTGGAAAACAAGCTTGCCATTCGGATGGCGAGCGAAAAAACTTATCGAGAGAATCGCGATTGGCATCAAGCCATGTGGTCTAGAGGTAGGATATTGTTGATACTGAGGAAGAGACATACTACTGAAAGGCAATCTTCCAAGTTTCAAGGTGTTTGATTATTGTAGCAGGAGTTTGATTGTCTTGCCACCCTCAATTGTTATTGCCACTAATCAGGTAGTAACATTACTTTAGATGTGCTTTTAGGGGTATAGCTGGCTTATCCTGCCATACTGAATCGTTATTGCGACTGAGTAAATAACAACATTGATGTTGTTATGGTTTGTCTTTGTCGACTCGATAGTACTCTACCTTGATGATAATGTAGTCCGTAGTATATTCTTGATTTAGGTGTTAAGAGTGCTATATATATATATATATATATATATATATATATATATATATATATATATATATATATATATATATATATATATATATATATATATATATATATATATATATATATATATATATTGGTTTATTTTGCTATCGATTCGAGGCGATTGTGATCAATAGGACCCTTTTTCGTGATTTAAAAGACTTGCTTTGCATGAAGCTAGATCTTGGTGAATCTCTTGGTTGATCTTTGTGGAGGGCAATATATAGTATATCCTACCGCACGTAAATGCTATGTGGAAATAGAGGTAATGAACACTTGGCGAGTTAAAATAGTGAGTTGATCATTTGGGTTGATTCCTTTTACTTGTGTTGATTAATTCTTGGTTGATGCTCGTGGGTGATGGTGGTGATTCGGCTGTGGCTAACACTGAGGTGGTGGCGAACCCCAAGGCTAGAGTTTTTCATCGTTGTCTTCCGTCTCACGGTTGAGGCAAGTACAATTGATCTGTCTTGTTTGTGGTTTGTTCACTTGGTTGATGAATACGAAATGGGTAATTTCGGTACTCCATGTTTCCCTTCATTGTTGTGATACCCTGACTCTTCGATAATGTGTTTACGTTCAACATATACATTCGTTCTTTCTTTCGTGTTCACCACTGAAATGGGTAGTGAAGTCTCGCCATGTCAGCATGGACAAGTACTTGGATGCTTCTTATAATTAGAAAATTGTTGAATGCCCGATGTTGGTATTGTGCTTCTAAGATCTATGTTATGATTTAATGTTCATGTTCCCCCCATATGTGTTACCTTCATGATATTAGAGCACGTCTTTTCAATATTCATATTACATTCCATGCATCCATTACATCATGTTACATCCACGGGAGTGGATTAAAAAGACCCATCAATTCCAGGATGGGCACGTAAGACCCACCATTCCAATGTGGGCCCCACCATTCCAATGTGGGCGTTGACGGACACCGTATGAAATGTTCTTCATACGGGACTTGGATCCCGCATTTTTGTTAAGATGCGGGCTTAAGTGAACACCGACGGTGTGTCACTAGCAATATCGGTATATGCATATGTGTAGTCCCTCCATTCCATTCACTTCATTCATTTCATTCATTCAAATACTCGTTCTGTGATTTCTTCATATGGTTCAATGATGTTGACTTGTTAATGTTTGTGGTATGTTCCATTTATTTACTGTACTTGCTGAGCCTCGGACTCACCCTTGCATTGATTGTTTATTTTAGGTGATTGCTGATGATGGTCCTTTTGGGAGGGAGTAGACACTCACACTCGTCAACTTCACCATACTCCAAATTCAATAATAGAGAATGATTCTACCATTCATTCGATAATTAATGAACTGTAATAAATAAATTTGGCTATGGTTGATAACTTCTTCCCCATTATGATTTGTTGAGTACTGCCGATGATCTTCGATCAACTTTTTGATTTAAATGCTTGAATCTTGATTATATTCTGTGATGTTCATGTTACTTAGTGACTCCTTTATCGACTTGTTATATATGTCTTTGGAACCTTGGTATAGCTAACTATACCGGGAGGTTCTACAAATTTAGAATTTTATCTTCCGCTTTAGTTGTGTTAGCATGTGAGTTTAGTAGCATTCCGTGCCTCTCGTCGGAATGGCGGTGGTGGAGGCACTTTTGGTCGACGCGAGGAAGGCGGAGGCGTCGATGACTTACTATGGATGAAACCTAAATTGGGTGAGGAAGAATGAATGGGAGGCTCAAGAACACCGAATGACACAAACCAAAGTAGGGGGAGCTCATTGAGATGGCGGGAACAATGAGCGGGGGCGGCGATCGGCCTCAGGGAGATCGATGATAGTGACACGGTGTATAGAAGGGAAGGTGAATGGTTTGAGGAGGTAGAGGGTGCCGAGGCAGGCTTGAAGGACATGGTGGCGCTAGCTGCACCCTGGTGTGAGCTCGAGCTGAGCTGGGGGAGGAAGCTGACCATGTGGGTGGTAGGGGTGATGGAGGGGAGGGCTAGAGGAAGGGGAGGAGGCCAGAGAGCATCTTATATTGGGCAAAGGCGCTCACCACTTTGGTTGGCATCGGCAGCGTGGTGGTGCCAGTGCATGGTGTGGGCGGCGGAATGGGTGACGCGACGGGAGGCGATGAGGGAGAGAGTGTGATCTATGCGACTATTGTCGGGTGAGGATGGCGATGAAGCATCAACGACGTGGCTGAATATCAGAGTAGCATTCCAGGCCCCTGTCGGACTGGGGTGTTACAGTTGGTATCAGAGCGGGCTTTAGGTCCATGGTAGTTAAAATATTAAATTGACACACTGTGCACAGTAAGATGGGAATGGGTTAAGCATTGTATTTACGTTTTCGTTATGTCGCTTTGAGCATTGCTGTTATGAAATGATTATGAATACTTATGTTATGCCTATATGGCTACTATATGTGATAATAGTCGATGTTGAGAGGTTGAGGTCGTGGTTGTAGCTCTGGGCTTTGCCAGGTTACACCATTGTTCTTGGTATAAGAATAGAGAAGTAGTTACCCGATTGTCATAGTTAAAGGTGTTGAGGGTGAGTTTCTTTAGGGGAGTTGTTCTCTTCCTTGAGCTTGAGTTTTGGTCAAACCTGGATATAGTTACGGTTGATGAAGTTTTCTTGAGTTAGTGTTTGCATTGCAGCTGTTGAGTTTTCATTGGTCTTTCTTGGTTCTTTAAAGCGATTACTTGTTCTTCAAATTGCTGATCTACTGTTGTTTCTTGTGAACGTCGGTTATCAGTAAGATTTATCTCTTATTGGGAGTTCTTCCCTTCTAATTGGAAACTTGGTTCATTTACTCGCTTGGTATTCGGTATCGAAAGTTTTTCTCTCATGAAGTTCTTTAATCTGTGAAAAGCTTTGACCTTGTGTATTTCTTTTGGATTACCCCGAGCGTTGAGGTTTAATGTCTCTCTTTTGTTGAAGGAAGGTGTTAAAATCCTTTTGAGGTCCTGTTATGTTTAAGCGAGAGGTGTTAAGCATAGAAATTCGTTGATAAGGTTTGAGCTATCAAGTTAGATCTGTAGCGTGGTGCATGATTATCCTTAACTAGAATCCATGAAGGTGAAATTGGTTAATTTGAAATGACATTGTGTTTGATACATTATAAAGGGTAAATAGGAGTCTGTCCATATCTATTCAGAACCTATGACTCTTAAGAAGTGTGGAATGTTAATGAACCAGTTTGATCATTAAGTTTGAGTAATCTGCTAATTTTGTTAGATGAATCTAGGTCCTTTTTCCGGTTATTCTGTTCGCTAGTGATGGTTAAGTTAAGGATGCGTTCGAATGTTCCCTTGGTAAATATTAATCTTGAATTTGTCTTCTATTGAGATAATTAACGAACTCATTCAAATGCTTGATTCACCTAATTTTGCCATACTAAACTGATGTTATATGTATTAAGAGATGAAAGAAGGTGAATGCACTGACTTGTGAAACCTTGTCTTATGTATCCTATATTATTGAAGATTAACGGTATTTCGTTCTAAATTCTGAACTTAAGGTAGAATAGTGAGTCTATACTCATAACTGTCTTTGAGATTGCAAACAGAGGTAAGACCATGAAAGCTTCCATGATTAAAATAATCATCAATTGTTAACAGTAATGGCTAAAGTGCATTTAGTGTGTACTATATTGGCATTGAGCATCAGTAAGAGTTAAATGGATGAAATATAATAAGAGATCTATATTGATGTACATTTGTGGGATTGTCATGTACTAGTATGATCTTGTTAGCAGAGTTTTGTTTCAACTTTTTGGCTTGAGCACTAGGTTTGTTTTCTAGAGCAAGTAGTTATTGCCATCTTATTGTGATGATAGAAATGTTATGTCACAATTGTTGTGTTTCTCTTGGAAAATTTATTGATGGAATAGTGAGGTATGTTGAATTTTGCCAAGAATGTATGATTTTGATGTTAATAAAATGATCAGAAATGTGAGGATGATATTGATTCTTTTATAGAGAAAGAAATTTGATCGCCTTTGGTGATATTGTTCGAATGAGAATATTTCAAGTTTCGCTTTCGTGATATTTTGGACCTCATGAATCATCTGGTAGCTGAAATTATTTTAAAATAAATTGAAGTATTGGTTTGTCCTGTTGCTTCTTAAGATATTTGTGTAATTTAATCTTAAAGTCTCTTTGGTCTGAGTCGGCAACGTGAGGTTGCAATTAGAGAACAATTATTTGTTGATTCCTTTAACCGGAGAATAATTTGCTTGCTTTTCGTGATATTCCATAAATGAAAAGTGTTTCGAGATTTGCGGCTAAGATCATCTGGATCTCATGTCTTATATGGTAGTTGGTCTGTTCCGAGTAAAATAATACGTTGAAAGGTTTTATTGGTTCTTAAGTGGTTCTTGTGGTCTGATCTTAAGACCTTATCTTGTTTGAGTTGGCAAGGTATTGTTGTAGATAAAGGACTATTTTCTGTTCTTCTTCCGCTCAAGCATGGTCGAGTTTCACTAGAAATGTGACATTCTTATTGGTTGATATTTGCTGTTCGCTTTTGAGGGGTGTGCGCTCCCACCTGTGGACTCAACTTTTGTTTTTCCAAGATTACCGTTACTGGATTATTCCTTTTGGTTTTGTGCTCGGTGTGAGGAGCAACATTCTCCTGTGTGACGAAATTTGTCCTTGCCCGCCTTATTTGTTCGAGGAAGGATCAACCTTTCTGTGTTGCAAAGTTTCACAAAGTGCAATTGGCAATTGTTTGGTGGTGGCTGAGTAATTATAGTGGTGAGGTTTGCTGTCAAGCTATTGGAGGAGTAGTAGGAGATGAATTGGTTTTGATCTGTACCTCTTGGAGAAAATTTGATTCAAAGGGTATGATTGTTGTAGAAGTTCTATCGATTGGTGTCGCGACCAAGTAGAACCTATGGTATAGTGTAATTCCAAAACCTTAGATCATGTTGAAGTGTTGGGAATTATCGAAGGCGTGGGAATCTTGATCAGTTTTCTAGAGTAAAACAATTGGGTTGTATTGCGAGATTGTGTGGGTGATTCCTGATGAGGTCAATGAGTGAGTATGTTGGAATTGTGGGAATGTTAGAGATTTAATCTGATGATTTTCGCTATCTGTTATAGGAGGAGTTTGCTGAAGGGGTCTTAGAGGTTAATTTGGGCGTTACATTTGTTTTTTATGCTAGATCTTTGATTACCCAATGATTGTGTGTAGGGGGACTAGAATTTGGCATTCCCTGAGCGGTGGAATGATCATCAATGGAACCCTTTTGATGTAGTACATGAGCGTGTGTACTGAGGATTCTGAGTTGTTATTCTTGAAAATTGGAGATGATGTGATGCGTGAGATCTATTTTGGGGTGCATTGAATGTCACTTGTCAAATTGATGCCGTTAGTAGAAGGAGTTGACTAGAGTGTTTTGGTGGGATCAATAGAACGTTTCCACAAGAGTGTGGATGATGTATTTCGGATTGAGCATACCCTCGAAGATTTGAAATCGTGTAGAATGTGATGAACTTTGAATTCCAATGTTTGAGAGGAAATTTTATTCCTAAAAGAGAAACTGGGCAAAATAATGTTTCCTCGGGTAATGAAGAGTTTTCTCGATTCTCGTTTGAGCTTTGTGTTGTTGACGGATGTCTTTCGCAATTTGAGCTTGGCTTTACGTTGGCATGTGGGGTCCTTATCAGTTCAGAGAGAAGAAAGGAAGTATTTGATTTGGTGTTTGAGCGGTTGCTCTTTTGGCTTGTATAGTGTTTATTTGTAATTTGTCCTATTGGAAAGCGGAAAAGATTTCATGATGGATCTTCGCTTCAGAATTTGACCCTTTTTGTGCGAATTTGCCTTTTTGTGGTTACAATGAGAATCCGTTTTTTTCAGTTATGTTTCTGGCTATGAAAGAGTTGTTTATTGCGAATATTGTTGTGTGTTCCTGGTTAAGGAGGTGCTCCTTGCTTGATGACGGAACCGATTGAGAAGTGGGACAATAGTCCCATGTGTGTAGTGCATGTTGTGTTTTAGTACCAAAGGGAAGGTTGGCCTGAGGTACCTTAGTTTGTTTTAAATCGATTCTATGGGTTTAGTAAGTGGGCGTATTGCGATGACCGTCACGGGTCCATATACGAGGTACGCAACTTCTGGTATGTTCTGGTACTGAGTGAGTACCCGGTGAGAATTCGGGGTCGAATTCTGTTAAGGGGGGTAGAATGTAACATCCCAAATCTCATAAGTGAGATTCAAGGAACTAAAATGAAAATTAAATAAAGATAGAAAGGAAAAAAAATTCAGATTATATGTGAAGTGTTAGAACCTGGGCCTTTGGCCCATTTGGAAACAAACTTAAAAGGATGAAACCAAACCCTAGCTTTCATTTTTTTTGGTTCCCCCATTTCACTACCCTCTACAGCCGCCACCCCCAACCGATTCTTCCCCCCACGCACACCGCCTCCCCAGTGTGTCGCCATGCCCGTCGAACACGGCGCCTGCACAAGCCCGCCTCCTTCTTGTTGCCTTCTCCGACGCCTTCTTTGCTACACGCCTCCCCTCGGTGTCTGTCGCCGTCGTGCGTGCCTTCCCGACGCTCGAGATGCTCGATCTCTCCGCTTGCGTGGGCCTGGATGATGAGTCGGCTCGGTCCGTCCTGTCTTTGCGCGCCGTCGGCTCGGCTCGGCATGCGCCGCCTCCACTCAGCCCGCCTCGGTCGCTCCTTGCCGATTTCTCCCTCTTCTGTGATTTTGGTTTTGTGCATTAGGTTGATTCATCTTTTGGTTTCTCATTAGATGAAGCAATGGCCGGTGGTAAACTTCATGGTGTTCTCGGTGGAGGGCATTTTCATGGGCCGGCCGTGCAGATGTTGGTACCCAAGCTCTGGTGCGACGCCATGGTTCCTTTCTGCGATCGACCCTCCGGTCGCCAACCTTTGGAGCCTCCTCCCGCCACCACACCGAGATCTGGAAAACAAGCTTGCCATTCAGATGGCAGAGGCAGAAAAAACTTATCAGAGAGAATCAGCGATTGGCATCAAGCCATGTGGTCTAGAGGTAGGATATTGTTGATACTGAGGAAGAGACATACTACTGAAAGGCAATCTTCCAAGTTTCAAGGTGTTTGATTATTGTAGCAGGAGTTTGATTGTCTTGCCACCCTCAATTGTTATTGCCACTAATCAGGTAGTAACATTACTTTTGATGTGCTTTTAGGGGTATAGCTGGCTTATCCTGCCATACTGAATCGTTATTGCGACTGAGTAAATAACAACATTGATGTTGTTATGGTTTGTCTTTGTCCAGCTCTAGTAGTACTCTACCTTGATGATAATGTAGTCGTAGTATATTCTTGATTTAGGTGTTAAGAGTGCTATATATATATATATATATATATATATTGGTTTATTTTTCTATCAGTGCCTGAGGCGATTGTGATCAATAGGACCCTTTTTCGTGACGAAAAGACTTGCTGCATGAAGCTAGATCTTCAGGTGAATCTCTTGGTTGATGCTGTGGGGGGGCAATATATAGTATATCCTACCTGCACGTAAATGCTATGTGGAAATAGAGAGGTAATGAACACTTGGCGAGTTAAAATAGTGAGTTGATCATTTGGGTTGATTCCTTTTACTTGTGTTGATTAATGCTTGGTTGATGCTCATGGGTGATGGTGGTGATTAATTTGTGGCTAACACCGAGGTGGTGGCGAACCCCAAGGCTAGAGTTTTTCATCGTTGTCTTCCGTCTCACGGTTGAGGCAAGTACAATTGATCTGTCTTGTTTGTGGTTTGTTCACTTGGTTGATGAATCTGAAATGGGTAATTTGGTACTCCATGTTTCCTTCATTGTTGTGATACCCGACTCTTCGATAATGTGTTTACGCTCAACATATACATTCGTTCTTTCTTTCGTGTTCACCATGAAATGGGTAGTGAAGTCTCGCCATGTCGGCATGGACAAGTACTTGGATGCTTCTTATAATTAGAAATTTGTTGAATGCCCGATGTTGGTATTGTGCTTCTAAGATCTATGTTATGATTTAATGTTCATGTTCCCCCCATATGTGTTACCTTCATGATATTAGAGCACGTCTTTTCAATATTCATATTACATTCCATGCACCCATTACATCATGTTACATCCACGGGAGTGGATTAAAAAGACCCATCAATTCCAGGATGGGCACGTAAGACCCACCATTCCAATGTGGGCCCCACCATTCCAATGTGGGCGTTTCTGGACACCTGTATAAAATGTTCTTCATACGGGACTTGGATCCCCGCATTTTTGTTAAGATGCGCGCTTAAGTGAACACTGACGGGTGTGTCACTAGCAATACCGGTATATGCATGTGTGTAGTCCCTCCATTCCATTCACTTCATTCATTTCATTCATTCAAATACTGCTTCGTGATTTCTTCATATGGTTCAATGATGTTGACTTGTTAATGTTTGTGGTATGTTCCATTTATTTATCAGACTTGTTGAGCCTCGGACTCACCCTTGCATTGATTGTTTATTTTAGGTGATTCTTGATTGATGGTCCTTTTGGGAGGAGTAGACACTCACACTCGTCAACTTCACCATACTCCAAATTCAATAATAGAGATTGATTCTACCATTCATTCGATAATTAATGAACTGTAATAAATAAATTTGGCTGTGGTTGATAACTTCTTCCCCATTATGATTTGTTGAGTACTGCCGATGATCTTCGATCAACTTTTTGATTTAAATGCTTGAATCTTGATTATATTCCTGTGATGTTCATGTTACTTAGTGACTCCTTTATCGACTTGTTATATATGTCTGTTGGAACCTTCGGTATAGCTAACTATACCGGGGAGGTTCTGCCGAAATTTAGAATTTTATCTTCCGTTTTAGTTGTGTTAGCATGTGAGTTTAGTAGCATTCCAGGCCTCTGTCGGAATGGCGGTGGTGGAGGCACTTTTTGGTCAGACGCGAGGAAGACGGAGGCGTCGATGACTTACTATGGATGAAACCTAAATTGGGTGAGGAAGAATGAATGGGAGGCTCAAGAACACCGAATGACACAAACCAAAGTAGGGGGAGCTCATTGAGATGGCGGGAACAATGAGCGGGGGCGGCGATCGGCCTCGGGGAGATCGATGATAGTGACACGGTGTATAGAAGGGAAGGTGAATGGTTTGAGGAGGTAGAGGGTGCCGAGGCAGGCTTGAAGGACATGGTGGCGCTAGCTGCACCCTGGTGTGAGCTCGAAATGATTTGGGAGGAAGCTGACCATGTGGGTGGTAGGGGTGATGGAGGGGAGGGCTAGAGGAAGGGGAGGAGGCCAGAGAGCATCTTATATTGGGCAAAGGCGCTCACCACTTTGGTTGGCATCGGCAGCGTGGCGGTGCCAGTGCATGGTGTGGGCGGCGGAATGGGTGACGCGACGGGAGGCGATGAGGGAGAGAGTGTGATCTATGCGACTATTGTCGGGTGAGGATGGCGATAGCGCATCAACGGCGTGGTCAAGCGATGGAAAGCGAGAATGGGCTCTTGAAAGTTTTAATTCCAAGAAAAAGAGAGAGAAACCACTATTTGATTATTTTCTGAATTTTTAGAATTTTCTTTCTGAAGCAAAAGCCGGATTATTTTGCAAACGTGACGTCAGCGAGGAAAAAGACTTTCAGCCGAAATTATATTCCTAAAGGAAAATAAAAATATCCGCTGACATTTGGGACCATGGTCTATGGATAGGGTCCACAGAACCACGACAATCCACAGTCTATGGACAGGGTCCACAGAACCACGCCAGTCCATGGTGGACCGGGCGCATGAATAGTTGCGTCTGCCACGCATGTAGCTATGCCAACAGACATACAAGGGATGATGAGGCACGGAGCCGAGGTGGCGCACACATGGCTCGACATGGCAGCCGCGTGGCGGCGGCGCGGCGGCAATGCACAAGTGCGCAAACAGAGAGAGGGGAGGTTGAAGATTGCAATGATCACCGTCGCGACGGCTGGGCGCACAAGGATGGCTAGCTGCGAGGATGAAGGTGGCGGTGCGGTTGCTCCTGCGATGGTGAGGTGAGCACGATGTAGAACACAGAGCCACGATGCCGAAGGTGTGGATGGTGTCACTAGAACTCCACGGACGGCGGCACAATTAGCGGTGGAGGTGCTTGTGGGCTGACGAGAGAAAAACTTGATTGTGGTGAGAGGAGAGGAAGGGAGAAGATGGGATCCGGGTGAGAGGATGAGGGGAAAGATGCGCTCTTGGTGCTCCCTTTTATAGGTGTGGAGGAGGCCTATAGGGGGGGATCTTGAGCGACAGTTTTCTCACCAGCGTAGGCGGTGAGCAAACAAGGCGTTAAGGTCATTAATGCGGGCAAAAATTACCAGGGATTAACACGGGGAGGGAGTGGGTGTTTGTAACATCCCAAATCTCATAAGTGAGATTCAAGGAACTAAAATGAAAATTAAATAAAGATAGAAAGGAAAGCCCCAAAATCACAAAATAGAGAGCAAGAACAAAAAGAGACTCATCTTGAGGAATCTTGCTTGGATTGATTTGGGATTGATGTTGGTTTATAGCCACTCCATCCAGGAGGACAAAGACTCAACACATGAGCACACAATCAATCCATCTCCCTAGAACCCTAACCTCTCTACTATTCTCTCCTAATCCTAAAACACAAACTAGGGTTTTAGATATGAGGGTTGAGAGGTGCACAACCATCACCCTAGGGTTTTAGATATGAGGGTTGAGAGGTGCACAACCATCACCCTCCCCTATTTATACTGAAGGCTAGATTTTAGAAGGATATCCCTAATGGGCACCCGTTAAGCACACACACAAATAGGTTTCACTTACACACGTATTTTAATGCGTCGTCTTCATCTCCTCTTGACCTAAACCGCTTCTCCTTGCGCCGTCTTGCGCCACGGGTTAGCAAAAGGTCATCAAGGCGGTATTTAGGTGAAGTTACCAAAATATCCCTTCTCGATCCTTCTCCGAAGACCGAGTCCAATCTTCATGAAGCAATCCCATGCTTCGCCACGTGTAGGTTGATCAACGGCTCTCTCCATGTTGGCAAGTCTCTCCCATCTAGCTCCAACTGAAACCACCATGGCACTTGCACCGAGCCCCGTGCCGCTTGATATAACCCGTCGTACTGAACTTCCCGTTCGGTCATCCTTGTCCATTTTGCGCCATGCTTGAGTCTATAGACTTCACCTGGCATCCTCGATCATTCTAAACCTCAGCTCTTCAAGCCTAGTCCCGATCATCCTCACCGTTGACCATCGTTGACCTCCAAACTTCCTGCACAACAATAGACAAGGAAATCGATTCCGGGAACAAGCTCTTCGCAACTTGACCCACGTTAGTCAAAACATGCACCATGCAACACATGTGCACTAAAACCCATGAACTTGACCTAACCAAACAATCATCGCCGCCAAGATGGCTGACGAACAAGTCAAAACCGGTCAGACCGCCCCCTGGCCGGTCTGACTGCCACCTGTTGGCCGGTCTGACCACCCAGTAGGGACTTAGCCAAAATTTCCTCCCTGAAAATCCGGAACTCTCTGGAAATTTCAAACGAATAGATCTTTTGAATCAAAGCTCCAAAAATTATGAGACCAAGTGTAGAAGAATCCTCTCTCTTGCCTACACCCTCTATTTTTGGCCCATCTTCAAACTCAAAAATCTTTTATGGTCGGTCAGACCGCCGCCCATTGGTCGGTCTGATCGCCAGCCACTTTGCTTGAGGCTTGGCCGATCTGACCGCCACACAGGCTGGTCTGACCACCACCTTGGCTGGTCTGACTACCTGAGACCTGATAGAACCTAAACTTTTATCGAAAACGTGTGTTTCGACAAACTTTCAACGCCATTGCCAAGTGTACCATCATTCTAAGATTATGAGCATATCCTAATGGTATCCACAGTTTCCTAAACATGGAGGGAACGTGTAGGGGGTTGCCGCCATATATGTTTGGTTCGCACATGATTCATACGGCGGATACGTGCAGACCAGCTTCTGTCCAAAACAATGTGAGGACATTGGACAATGAGAGACCATGACCTTCTGGCTATAATGATGGTACAAGTACACGACATTTTGGCTATAATGATGGTACAAGTACACGGTTGAGATTATCAATGACCACCCGTGCATCGTTGTAACATTATGGCCTAATTTGGTCATCTATATTAGAGCTTTAATTATAGGGTTAGTGTATTACTCTCTTTGTTTCACATTGTTTGTCCATTGTATGGAGAGTTTCGTTTCACAATGTTTGGTCATTTAAGAAATTAAGAGCGTAGCTGTTATAATATTTCCGCTCTCTGTCGTTACTGTCACGAGGTATAAGAGGTTAGGTAGTTGTAATATGTTGTTTAATAGGAGCATATATATATGGCCCATTCCTAATAACTATTTTTTAGGTTCGAAACTTTAGTACGGGCGCATGGCGAGCGTGGACAAATATTGCGAAATGGAAAGATTACCTGTAGACGTCGAGAGATGTCCGGAGGGTTTTGTTCCGTGCAAGTTCTTGATATTGTGAAAAGTCAAAAAGAAGGCCAGAATCATCTTAGAAATGAACTTAGTCGGTGATGTAGGTCATGGGTTTCGACCTCTGTGGAAAACCCGTACACGTGTCCTTGCGTGATAATTTTTTCCCATCATGGACTTAAAAATTCTAAAACTATAAACGAGCAACACGTTCCTCAAAAACACATCACCACGTGAAGTGAAGATGTTGCAAACTTGCAACGGTAGCCAAGCAAACTTGCTAACATCGATAAAGTTGCAATCGTGTGAGTGAGTCAAGCAAGCCAAATAATAATGATATAAGGAGGGGTTGACACTGGTGTAACAGTCTCAATTTTCATTTTCAAGCTAAAAATAGTTATTTTATTTATTTGTAATTTTTGAGCAATTCTCAGAAAATTTCTGAATTTTACAAAAGCTTTTTACTATTTTCCCAAGCCTAAAAACATTTGTGAAGGTTTTATTAAAACAATATCAAAGTCTAAAAATATTTTATTTTGGATTTGGATTGTTCTAAAGTACCTATGTAAATTTTCTCGAAATTTTTGTAGTTCATTTTCTATTTTTAAGAGCTCAAAAACTATTTCTGGAATTTTATAAAATCAAAAAATCAATTCTAAATCCCCTAACGCACTCTGGGCCAAAATAGTAGCCATGACCCATCCCACCATCGCTTTTGGCCCAACTCTATTCTCAGCGGAGTCGCTTTCAAAAGTACGTTTCCCTAAAAAGAAAGCGTATTCGTGTAAGTTTACGCTTTCACTTAACCTGACATGTGGGCCACTGGTCCCCATCAGTCTCTCTCTCTCCTGGTGCTCTCTCTCTTCTCTCTTGCTGATGGCTGGCCCCACTCGTTAGATGTCGTCCCCTTCCTCGCGTCATCTTCCTCCCATTGTGCCCGCCTATCTACCTTTTTCTCCCTCGAGTTGACGTCTCAGCCCAGCTTCTTACCCTCTCCCGTATTGTGCTCTCTCCTAAGCTGCAATGCCGCCTTTTCCTCGCACCAGTCAGTCCCTACCTCACATGCTCTTCAAACAATAGTCGAGCGCCTCTACTCCGGCTATAAATAGCATTCATCGCAGTGCCATCCAAACTCGACCCACATTGCCTTCCATCTTACCCCCTAGGAGCTCCCTCTGTAGTGCTCTCCTTCAGCCGGAACATGGTCGACGTCCTCATCTCTAGTGGAAGCGCTCTGTTGAGCTCCGTCGCAAGCCACCTCCATTCCTACTCCTCCAGGTGAGTTCTCCCCTTGCCGACAGCGTCTTGTTGCGCCACCATGCCCAAGCCTTGTTATCCCTCACTTAATCTCACCTTTCCTGCAGTACATCGTTGTGCCTGCGCTACCTTCTTCATCTCCGACCGCAACCGCCAACATCGGCGTTATCGTCGCTACAGTGAGACCCTTCTTTCCCTGGCCGTGTTTTATCCATCACCGTGACCCCCTTGGCCTTATGCATAGCTCCATTTTATCACTATATAATCGAGGAGCCTGTCGCTATGAGCACTGCCTCCGCTGCTCATCACCTGATCACTGCCATGCTCCTCTGCCATGTAGAGACCACCTGGTAAGTTCTTGGAGCTCACCTGAGGCCTTTGCACTAGTTAATTTTGGCCAAAATAGTGTCCTGTGTAGTTGTTACTGTAGAGTATCTCCACCGCTGCATTTCTTTGCCGCTGGCCCAACTTGATGAGGCCCTAGGTGCATCTACTATGGTGGTCAATATTCCTAAGTTGCAAGTGTGTGTTAAACCTCAAGTTGAGCCTATTATGTATCAATGGAGAGAAACAAGAACAAGGTTCGACTAAGAGCAGGGAGAGGGAGGTAGGCCGAAGGGGGGGGGGCTTGAGCGAGCATGGGAAGGCATAAGGACTGAGGGCTTTGCATGTTGGAAAGTTTGCAAGAGAATCTCACTAAGAAAAGACAAAGGAACCAAATTCAAACTTAATTCTGAATTCAATGCATTTTCAGCCTAACAATCCTAAATGGATTTGGATTGGAGCAATTCCAATTTGGATCATTCTTTAAAAGAAGTTAATTTTGAAATTACTTGTTATTGGATAGTTTAATCTATTTTTAGCAATTAGAGTAGCTTAAATATCTAATTAAAGTAGGAGTTTTTTTGTTTGAATTACTATTCATCCGTACGTACTGTTCATCAGGACTATATATTTAGGGAAATACCCCCATTGTAAGCAAGTGAGAGTTGAAGAAAATATAGAAAAGTCATAGGTTTATGTGGCGCATAATGAATACATACGTTTCGAAAATTCCCATCTAGGGTTTTGTGATTGCGTGAATATTGGAGGAAGGTTGTTCTTCGAAGATCCATGATTCCTTGTGGATCATCTCACCAATTCGCAGTATCCTCAATTGCTCACGGTTTGGTGTTGTTCTTTGGGTTTGATTTTGTTTCTCTCTTCAGATTGATTCAATATCAACTAAGTATTACTTGCTTTGGAGATACACTTGTTCTTCCTTTTTGATGAACCAAGAAGGAGGAAAGCTAGGATTTTGCTTCGATCAAGATTGAAATACAAGTACCGTGAAAGATTGGGCCACATTGCACATCAACTACATGTTGATCCGTATCATCTTGGTATCAGAGCGTGGTTGATCACGGTACGTAGAATTTTTTTTCTTGGTACTTTGAGGTTGATCATCATGTCAAGAACTAGCCAGTGTGGTTCTAATGGTGGATCGGATGAGGAGTCTATGTACGGTGATACACTATTACCGGACGTACGTGCTCAATTTGATGCTACTACCAGCTATTTTCTTTGTCGCGAGAAGGTGTTACGCCATCAACTTGAAGCACAAATCCAAGGAGTGCAAGACACGCTGAACGATCGTCTCAACGCGAATGAACGGTGCATGATGGAAGGTTTCTACAATCTGAACCTTGCTATCCGTCGCTTGGAGGAGAGTCCCATCACCACGAGGAGCTAATGTACCGGTGCTTCTCCAACCACAATATGGACGTGCACAACGTGTTGTATGCCGAGATGGAGATGGCTTTTATGATGTTGACTCAGAGGAGGCTATTTTCGATGATCGTGGAAGACATCAACGACGTCCACGACATGATTACTTTGATTGTCGAGGTGCTAGACATGGTGGACATCATAATGGAGGTGGTGAATGTGAAGATGATAGTATCGGGAGAATTAAGATTACCATACCAGAGTTCAAGGGCAGATCTAATCCAGAGGCTTATTTGGAGTGGGAGATGCGTGTCAATCAAATTTTTGACAACCACCACTACTCCGAAGAGAAGAAGGTTCGTGTTGCCTCGATTGAGTTCACCGAATACGCTATTATTTGGTGGGATCAATTGAATCGTGTAGGGGAACGTCCTAACACTTGGGCAGCAATGAAACAAGCTATGCGGAAACGATTCGTGCCAGCATACTATACAAGGACGCTGCATACAAAGCTATGACGACTTACTCAGTGTGCTAAGACAGTGAGCGAGTACTATCAAGAGATGCAAGTGCCCATGGTCTGTGCAAGTGTGCGTGAATCAGCGGAGGTGACAATGACACGTTTCTTCGAGAGGCTGAATGAAGATGTGCGAAACCATGTTGATTTAATGCAATACAACAATGTGCAAGAATTACTTCATCAAGCGGAGCGTGCTGAACAATAGGTGAATGACACTCTAGCAAGGGGTGGCCGAACCAGTCATAGCACTTAGAGGCATGCAACTTCGCAAGATAGAGATGCAGAATCAACTCCCAAATTGGTTGCATCCACTACACCGGTTTGGAGTACATTCAAGAAAGCTTCGAAGCCTATAAGTGCTACGGGCAAAGAAGCCTCACATGCTGATTCTAGTGCATTCTCTACAGCTAGAACTAGCAATATTGAATGTTTCAAGTGCAAGGGCCGAGGTCATATGAAGAAGGATTGTCCAAACATGAAGACGGTGTTGCTTACACATGATGGCTATGCAACAGAGAGCGACAACGATGAATCTGAAAAGCTAGAGCCAATCATTTGTTATCCAGAATAAGGTGTTAGCTTGATAGCTCAAATGGTGTAGCGTGATAACACTGTTATTGTGCGGAAGGGAAAGCGACATCATATCTTTCAAATCTATTGCAAGATCAAAGAGAAGGTATGTAAGTTGATTATTGATAACGAGAGTTCGAGCAACATGATTGGTAAGGATGTGCTGGAATCACTCTCATTGTCTACATGACGGTATCCTAAACCATATTACATCGAATGGCTCAATAACGTTGGCAAAGTCAAGATCACACACAAGGTGAGAGTGACACTTACAATTGATGGCTTTGTCAACAAGGTGGAGTGCAATGTGGTACCTATGCATGCTGGTCATATTCTATTGGGACGTCCATGTTAATTTGATTTGAATAATACACATCAAGGACAGTCCAACCGATATACTTTCATGCACAAGGGAGAATTCCATGCTTTGCTGTCAAAGACCAATGAAGAAATCAAGAGTGATTTGGTTGTGGTTAGCAAGAAGAAGGTTGTAAAGATTACACTAAAACCGAGGATGGTTTTGCTTCAAGAAGGGAAGGATGATGAGGCCCTAGGTGCATCTACTCCGGTGGTCAACATCCCTAAGTTGTAAGTATGTGCTAAACCTCAAGTTGAGCCTATTATGCATCAATGGAGAAAGAAACAAGAACAAGGTTCGGCCAAGAGCAAGGAGAGGGAGGTAGGCTGAAGGGGCAACTTGAGCAGGCATGGGAAGGCACAAGGATCAAGGGCTTTGCATGTTAGAAAGTTTGTAAGGGAATCCCACCAAGAAAAGACAAAGGATCCAAATTCAAACGTAATTCTGAATTCAATGCATTTTCAGCCTAACAATCCTAAATGGATTTGGATTGGAGCAATTCCAATTCTGATCATTCTTTAAAAGAAGTTAATTTTGAAATTACTTGTAATAGGATAGTTTAATCTATTTTCAGCCATTAGAGTGGCTTAAATATCTAATTAAAGTAGGAGTTTTTGGTTCAGATTACTATTCACATACACTATTCCGACTCGGATTACTGTAGCCGACTTGGATTACTGTTCATCAAGACTATATATTTAGGGGAAGACCCCCATTGTAAGCAAGTTAGAGTTGAATAAAATACAGAAAAGTTACAGGTTTATGTGGCGCATAATGAATACCTGTGTTTCGGAAATTCCCATCTAGGGTTTTGTAATTGCGTGAATATTGGAGGGAGGTTGTTCTTCCAAGATCCGTGATTCTTTTTGGATCATCTCATCAATTTGTAGCATCCTCAATTGCTTACGGTTTGGTGTTATTTTTCGGGTTTGATTTTGTTTCTCTCTTCATATTGATTCAACATCAACCAAATATTACTTGCTTTGGAGATACACTTGTTCTTCCTTTTTGCTAAACCAAGAAGGAGGAAAGCTAGGGTTTTGCTTCGATCAATATTAAAATACAAGTACCATGAAAGATTGGACCACATTGTGCATCAACTACACATTGATCCGTATCACAACTCCAGTCACTCGAGTTCCCCATGCCCATCCCTAAAGCACCGCACATACTCCCTTTGGCTCGCATTATGGCCAAAAGCTCTCCCAACCTCTCCTACATCAAGTCCCTCGCATGGCACCACCACCATTAGCTTCGCCGTCATCCCTACATTCCATTTTGCCGGTTGGCCAAGCCCATCCGCCATCTTATCGCCGCCGGCGAGCTCTACAAGCCGCTTGGCCACGGCCAGAGCGAGTCGCCCCTGCACCCTCTCTGTCCTCTCTTTCTGACAGCGGGCCCCACACGATGTATCATCCCAAAGTTCTATCACCAATTTAAAATTTAATAAAGTTATTACTTTATTGGATTTTCTGAGATTTAAAAGAGTTTTCGTTCTTTTCTTGCATTTCCTGGATTTTAAATGCCAAAAATAAAATTAATTGAGTTTTCTGGGTTTATATTGGATTTAAAGATAAAAATAAAAACATAATTAATTTCTTGAATCTTCTGGTATTTAAAAAGGGTTTTTCCTATCTTCCAAAATTAAAAATAATTTGTGTGCAAAAATAAAAGCCAATTTTAAGTTGAAAATAATTTTATTAAATTCCAAAAATATCATCCCAATTTTCAGAGCCTTTTTGAAGCTTTAAAAATAAAATAAACCATTTGCATTTTATTGGATTAATTTAAAGCTTAATTTGAATTTTCTTAAAATGAAAAACATTATAAATGATTAAAATAGATATCAATTAAATTCAATATTATTTTATTTGATCTTTTTAGGTTCCGAGTATTTTATAAAAATTTCTCAGATTTTTTAGATTTATTTTCTTTTCCTTCTTTTCCTTTCCTTTTCCCCTTTTCCTTTTTTTTTCTCTCTCCTCTTTCTTCAACCTCCCGTTGGCTCTCTGTGCATCTTCCTGTTGGCACCCTGTGCCGCCTATTTTTCTCGCCGCCTCCTCTGGCTTAGGCGCGCCGCCTAGTTGCCTCGAGCCGTGCGCCCCTACCCTACCCCCAGCGCGCCCGGCGCCACCGGTTCCTCCTCATCCCGTGCCGCCTAGCCCCCTTATCCCCCTCTATAAAATCGATGCCAACAGCCCCTTGTTGGAGTTAATCCTTCGATGAGTCTTCTAGCCCCGAGTTAATCCTTCGATGAGTCTTCTAGCCCTTGTTGGAGTTAATCCTTCGATGAGTCTTCTGTCAATTCTTGTTTTGAGTAGTAGAAGTCTTTGTGGATATCATGGGGATATGTGCATGATCTTAGGATGATGATACAATTGGCAATAGCTTTTGCGGTTTGTCGAATCAAGTGTTTTCGACAAAGTTACAGTTCTGTTAGGCTTCTGGCGGTCTGACCGGCCATGGGGGCGGTCAGACCGGCCATGCCCCGGGTGTTTTTCTGGAATTTGCAGTGGCAGTCAAATCGGCTTTCAGGCGGCGGTCAGACCAGCCAAAGTGGTGGTCTGACCGACTTTTGTGCTGAACATCGGCCATTTTTGAATTTTGGCTTTGGGATAGGTTAAGTGCATGCGGTTCAGTGCATATGTGTTGCATGATGCATGTTTTCACTAACGTGGGTCAAGTTGTGAAGAACTTGTTCTCGGAATCGATTTCTTTTGTCTATTGTTGAGCAGGACGCTTGGAGGTCAACGACGGTCAACGGCGAGGATGAACGGGACTAAGCTTGGAGAGCTGAGGTCCAGAATGATCAAGGATGTCGGGTGAGGTCAATGGACTCAAGCGTGGCGCAGAATGGACAAAGGTGACTGAACGGGCAATTCGGTGCGACTGGTTGGATCAAGCGGCGCGGGGGTTGGTGCAAGTGCCTTGGTGGTTCCTGTGGGAGTCGGACTGGAGAGACTTGCCAACATGATGAGAGCTGTTGATCAACCTACACGTGGCGAAGCAGGCGAGTACTTCACCAATATTGGACTTGGTGTTCGGAGAAAGATCAAGAAGGGGTATTTTGGTAATTTCACCAAATGCCGCCTTTGTGACCTTGGGCTAAACCGCGACGCAAGACCATGTGTGGAGAAGTGGTTTAGGTCAAGAGAAGATGAAGATGGCGCTTTACGATGCGTGCTCGGTTTTGAACCCTCTTTCGGTAAAATGGAAAATGGTCAAAACTTTGACGTGGATCTACTCGATCGTCGCTTCTAATAGGTTTCAGATATCCTTGGAAAGGTGTGTTCCAAGTTTGGTTGAGTTTGGCCATGTAGATCAAAAGTTTGATCGATTTTTGTTTTGGAACCCGAGCTATTTTTCCTATTCATCGTCAGTGCGGTCGACCCGCTCCTTTGCCGCGGTCGATCAAGCACCTTGGCCCGACCGCTCAATGAACGCCGGCCCGACACCAAAAAGCTTGAGCCTATTTTTGTTCTTTATTTTCGGGATTTTGGTTTAGATTCAACATAAGTCTTCTGCTGTACTTGTACGTTGATCTTCATAGCTCCCATAGCTATTGAAGTGAACCTGGTGTTGAATGTGAATAAAGTGAAAAATTAGGTGAGCTCCTATTCACCCTCCCCCCCCTCTAGTCGCCTTTCCGGTCCTATAAGTGGTATCAGAGCCCGGTTAGCTCTTCTCATGATCTTAACCGGTCTGAGGAGCCATGGCGTCTGACAAGTATTCCACCAAACCACTTGTGTTTGATGGAGTCGATTTTGCTTACTGGAAGGCTCGCATTCATGCCTACAGCGACGCTCAAGGGCACGTAATTTGGCTTAAAGTCAAAAATCCTTATGTTGTGCCAGCCAATGACGATGTGATCACTTCAGATGTGGAGGCAAATAGCAAGGCTCGAAACTTTTTGATTCAAGGGCTTAGTCGATCTAAGTTTGAGCGTGTCGCTCATTTGAGGTCTGCTCATGAGATCTGGAAGACCCTCTGTGATTACCACGAGAGATCTACTGCGATCAAGGAAGTGAGACAGAACCAACTCAAGAAAGAAATACTCAAAAATTGAACAAAGGTCTGGTGAATCTTTAGATGAGCTGTGGGGGAAGATTCTTAAAAATCCTTCATGACTTACGTGTTGTGGATCTTGTGTTCACTGAATCTGAAAATGCACGTCAGCTCTTGGGTGCTCTTGATGTGAAAGTCTGGGGGATGAAAATCACTTCCATCAATGACAACACTGTCATGAGTGAGCTTACCATGGATAAGCTCTACTCGAGGTTGAAGACATATGAGATTGACTTCATCTCGCATCTCCCTAAGACAGAGTCGATGGCTTTAGTGGCTGACCCATCTAAGGGTAGTTCTCCTGATTCTTTGGATTTTGGCTCATCTGGGTTTTCATTATCTGCTTTACACTCCTTGGGCGATGAGCAGCTAGGGAAGCTACTTGAGGATGATTTAGCCCTCCTATCCATAAAATTTTCGAGAGTCTATAACAAGGTGAGGAACAGAAGAAGAGGTGGCCCTGTCACTTTCTTTGAGCGTGGTGAGCCAAACTACATTCGTCCCAGGTGCCCCAAGCTGAAGAGCAAGGAGGAGAAGGACTCCCGGAGGCAAAAGCCAAGAAGCCCAACTATCGCAACTTCGTCAGTTGGGTCCTTGCCGCTCTTGAGAGTGTTGATATGAGCGATGTGGACTCGGGGACGGAGGACAACAACGATGATTCTCATGGCAAGAAGAAAACCCAGGACTTCACCAGCATGTGCTTCATGGCCAAGGACATGCACCACATCGACTCCTCCAACGACGACGACCTTTTCAGCGATCCCGATGAGGTATGTCCTTCACTCAATGAAATGAAACGTGCTTTAGTCGTTGCTGGACAAAAACTGAAAAAGCAAGCTAAAATGATTAAGAGACAGGACAGCATGATTGATAACTTGAACCTGGAAGTTGTTAGGCTAAAATCCATTAATCCTGTTGATGTTTGTGATTCTTGCTCTAGCTTGCATAATGAATTGACCAATCTGAAATCTGCTCATTCCTCTATTGTGAATCAACTTAATGATGCTCTTGATGAACTAGAATCTCTCAAGTCTAGTCTTGTGTGCATGAATGCTATTGCTCTAGATGTGACTGCTGTAGATGCTATTTCTTTACCTTGCTCAAATTGTGCTTTGCTTGAATTAAAATTGGATAGCATTACAAAAGAATTGCTGAAATTTGATGCTAGTCACACTTGTTCTCATTGTGAGGATAATAAGATTAAAATGAAAGAAATGACTGAAATGGTTCTTCATTCTAAATCTGCATCATGTGAAAACTGCCTTAAACTCATAATGGAAAATAAAGCTCTAAACAAGACTCTAGAAGAGAAAGCTAAAATTGAACAATCCATGTCCATGACTGCATCCAAGAAAGTTATTGATTCTGCTTCTTGTGCTTTTTGTGCTGAAGTTGGGATAAATTTAAACGAGATACAAGAAGCGTTTAGAGTCAAATTCAAAGAGCAAGTGAGTAGGATTGAGAATACTTCTTGTGTGTCTTGTGAGGCTTTAAGGGTTGAGGTGGCTCTTGTTAAAGAAAAGCTTGCCGGACAATCAAGTCAAATAGGTGTGTCACCTGTAAAAACCTAGCCAAAGAAAATAATTACCTCAAAAAGACCTTTGAGAGATTTTCTAGTGGGAAAAAGAACCTCAACATGATCCTCGACCAATCTAAGATGAGTGTGAAGAAAAGTGGCCTAGGTTTTAATTCCCTAGAGCATTCCACGAACCATCCACCTAAGATTGTGACAGCTGTTAAGAGTGGCATGTTCGAGGTAGAACCCTCTGTGCCATCTAAGGTAGTCTTTAGATCTGCAGGTTTTGCCCAAACCCCTTCAAGCAAGACATGTGCTTCTACTTCATCAGGTCAGACCCCTCAAAAGGTCAAGTACCATTGCACTTTCTGCAAGAAGGATGGCCACATCGTTGAGTTCTACTTCCGTAGAGCCAAGATTGAGAGGAAGGTAAGGATGAGTGCCTTGAGGACCATTAGAGGAGTTCCCTCATCTGTGACAGTCTCTAGAGCCAGGCAGCCTGTCTTTTCTGCTAGACATAGGCCTAGGTTTGTAGATGACTTCTTTGACTCTTTTGATAGCTCTAGGCAGCATTTTGGGTTAGGATATCATGAGGAGAGACCACGGGTAGCATCTAGATAGGGGGAGTACCGACCTTTTGGTAGGTCGATTCGGAGAGGTCTAAGTGGTTCTCGTGTGCATTCTTATGATTATTCCTCTAACCATTTTATTGCTGCTTCTACTGCTTTGCCTAAACATCATGTGACTCAGTATTGGATTCCCATGTCTCTTATCACTAACCCCGGTACTAAGGCACAGATGTTTCCTGTTCGTGCTCTGTAGGTCCGTCGTGTGAGGAAGGAGGACATATGGCTTGTTGACTCTGGGTGTTCTCGGCACATGACTAGAGATTCTAGATGGTTCTCCTCCCTCACACATGCATCCGACAATGAGTTGATTATATTTGGGGATGCTTCTACCGGGACCGTGACAGCTAAGGGCACATTGCGCGTCAACAATAACTTCAAACTTAAGGACGTCGCTTTGGTAAGTAAGCTGAGGTATAATCTGCTATCTGTTTCTCAGCTTCTTGATGAGGGTCTGGAGGTGAGGTTTAAGAGTGGTGAGTGTAGAGTTCTAGACTTCTCGGGTGAGCATGTTTTTGGGATCTCTAGGTTTGAGAGAATCTTTTGTGCTGATTTCAGTGTTCTTCTACTTCTAGTCCTAGATGTCTTGTGGCTTCTGTCTCTCATGATTTAGTCTTGTGGCATCGTAGGCTTGGACACATAGGCTTCGATCATTTGACTAGGATCAGTAGCAAGGACTTGATTAGAGGTTTGCCTAGACTTAAGCCTGTTAGAGGCCTTGTGTGCACTCCCTGTAGACATTGTAAGATGGTTTCTGTTTCTCATCCACCTCTTTCTTTAGTGATGACTGATGGACCAGGTCAGCTCTTGCACTTAGACACTGTTGGCCCTTCTAGAGTCCAGTCTGTAGGTGGAAAATGGTATGTGTTTGTGATTGTGGATGATTTCTCTAGGTATTCATGGGTTTATTTTTTGGTTTCTAAGAACGAGGCTTTTGGCTATTTTAGAGAATTGGTCCTTAGACTGGCTGTTGATCTTCCTGGAGTTTTGAGAGCCATTAGAAGTGACAGTGGGACAGAATTTAAGAACTCTTCCTTTGCCACTTTTTGCACTGATAGTGGACTTGAGCACCAGTTCTCTTCACCTAGAGTTCCCCAGTAGAATGGTGTTGTAGAGAGGACAGGGCCCTTATAGAGATGGCCAGGACTATGCTAGATGAGCATAGCACTCCAAGGAGATTTTGGGCTGAGGCGATCTCTACTGCTTGCTATGTATCCAATAGGGTGTTCTTGAGATCTGTCATAGGCAAGACTTCGTTTGAGCTTAGATTTGGTCATAGGTCTAAAGTCTCTTATTTTAAGATTTTTGGTTGCAAGTGCTTCATTCTTAAACATGGCAACTTAGATAAATTTGAATCTAGATGTTCTGATGGCATTTTTCTTGGATATCCTGCTCATTCTCGTGGCTATCGTGTGTTCAATTTGGATACTAACAAAATTATTGAGACTTGCGAAGTCACTTTTGATGAGGCTAGTCCTGGTACTAAACCCGATGTTACAGATTCACAGGTTTCTGAGAGTATCTTTGTCGATGACGACTCTGAGGATGAGGACCCAATCCATTCTCCAGTCACTTCTGAGATGGTTAGACAGCCTGCTTCTACTTCTCCAGTTTTAGCTGAGCAGCCTCCTCCTACCTTTTCCGACGATGTGAGTGGCTCTGCTCCTACCTCCACAGCTCATGAGGTAGAGGTCACATCTGCACCAGGACCTCCTCTTCACATTCAGCAACAGCATCCATCTGAGTAGATGATTGGGGATCTTCATGAGCGAGTCACTCGCTCCAGGTTTATCTCTTCAGATTCTCATGCACATTCTGCTTTTGTCGCATCTTTTGAACCCCGAGATGTCATCCATACTTTGTCTGATTCCTCTTTGGTCAATGCCATATATGAAGAGCTTGAAAATTTTGAAAGAAACAAAGTCTGGACCTTAGTTGAACCTCCACCTAATCATAATGTAATTGGAACAAAATAGGTTTTCAAAAATAAGCAAAGTGAGGATGGGTTGGTAGTTCGCAATAAGGCTAGGCTTGTAGCTCAAGGTTATTCCCAGATAGAAGGATTAGACTTTGAGGAGACCTTTGCTCCTGTAGCTAGATTAGAAGCCATTCGCATTTTGCTAGCATACGTGGCATCTAAGGGCTTTAAGCTTTTTCAAATGGATATGAAGAGTGCTTTTCTTAATGGCTTCATAGAAGAAGAGGTCTTTGTCAAGCAACCTCCTGGTTTTGAAAATCCCAAATTCCCAAACCATGTGTTTAAGCTCTCCAAAGCCTTGTATGATTTGAAGTAAGCCCCTAGAGCTTGGTATGATAGGCTTAAGAGTTTCTTACTTAAAAATGACTTCAAAATGGGATTGGTAGATAAAACCTTGTTCATTCTCAAGTATGGCAGTGACTTTTTATTGGTTCAGATTTATGTGGATGGCATCATATTCAGTGGTTCTTCTCATGTTTTGGTGTCCAGATTTTTAGATTCTATGAGCAGGGAATTCGAGATGAGCATGATGGGCGAACTGACTTTCTTCCTTGGTCTTCAAGTCAAGCAACTGAAAGAAGGCACATTCATTCATCAAAGCAAATACACCAAGGACCTTCTTCGGTGCTTCGACATGGGAAACAGTAGGCCAGTATCTACTCCTATTGCCACATCCACCATGCTGAACCCTGATGAGGATGGAGAGCCCGTGGACCAGAAGGAGTACCGCAGCATGATTGGCTCTCTTCTCTACCTCACGGCGTCGAGGCCGGACATACAGTTTGTTGTGTGTCTGTGCGCTCGATTTCAGGCTTCCCCTCGTGCCTCTCATCGTCAAGCAGTGTGTCACATCTTTAGGTACCTCCAGGACACTCTTGATTTTGGACTCTGGTATTCTTCTGATTCTGCTCTCTCTATTTGGGCTTTTTCTGATGCTGATTTTGCGGGGTGTAGAGTGGATAGGAAGAGTATTTCTGGCACTTGTCATTTCTTAGGCACATCTCTTATCTCTTGATCTTCTAGGAAGCAGTCCACTGCCGAGGCTGAGTATGTAGCTGCAACGAGTAGTTGTTCTCAGGTTCTCTAGATCTTATCTACTCTACGGGATTATGGATTGTCTTTGGATAGTGTTTCTCTTTTTTGTGATAACACTAGTACCATAAATATTGCCAAAAACCTAGTGCAACACTCTAGGACCAAGCACATTGACATTCGATATCATTTCCTTAGAGACCATGTAGAGAAGGGTGATGTTGTGCTTCACTTTGTAGAGTCCGAGCAGCAGGTTGCAGATATTTTCACTAAGACTCTTGATTGTTGTCGTTTTGCTTCTTTGTGGGGGAGAGTTGGGAGTTATTAGTCCTCTTGGCCTATTTTGAGAAGGAGTTGGCTCTTTTGCATTCATTGTATCATATTGCATTTCAACTCAGCATATTGCATTGTAATATAAAATCGCGGAGCCTTGTTTATTATCCTTGTGTGACATGCTTTCTTGCTTTATACCTTGCCATGTCTTGTGCTAGGTTGCTAGCTATCTTTTATGGCTTTTCATGTATAGCTTAGCTTTTGCCATGCTAGCTCTATTATCTGTGAGAAAATTGAATCAAAACATGACTTGTTGTATCTTGTGACTAGTTTTGCCATAGTGATCCTCTCATGATTCACGCCATGTCATATAGGCTAAATTGAGTCTTGAACTTACTATGATTTTTAAATTGAGTTATGATAGTTCTTCAGTCAAGCAAATGAAAAATGAGTTTTTCTGTACGAAAAAAACTGATCTCACCAATTCTTTCTCATGAGACGGCTTGCCATTGCACTCGGCATGAACTCAGGGGGAGTTTTGGATGACCTAAACCACTCTCTTAAGCTTCTTGCTTGAGATAGTCATGGCAAGGCTTGAGATCTAGCACAATGCTAAGAAAACAAATTGTCAATTGGTTGAAACTTAGGAGGCAGTTGTGGATGGCTCCTAGTCCAGGACTTGCTTTACTAAGATAAAACCAAAAACTTTCAGCTAAATGCTCATGTGCTAGATTCCAAATGCTTGAACAAATTGATTCATAACTGAATTCATAGCGCTCAAAATTGACTCATTTTCTAGTTTCTGGGCTCCATTTTGCTTATAGACATGGCTTGACTCATTTTTAGATACCTTTAGTCAAACTATGATCTTGAGCACCTTGTCATGCTACCAATTCATTTAATTTCAGATTATTGCTATTTTGGCTGTAGCTTTGCTATACATGTTTTGTCATGATAGAAAGTAGCTTCTTCACATAATATGGCTTGGTGTAATACTTGTATGGTCCTCATGGATAATTTTCATAGCTCCTTGTGTTAGAAATGAATTGATTGCAGCCAATTCCATGTTATTCGTGCTTTATCTTCCTCTATGCACTTTGATGAATCCATTGTCAAAGGGAGAGAAATGGTAAAAATAAAATTTGCATGAGATTTTGAGGATCATAGTAAGGGGGAGCATCTCATGTGCATTTTTGTGATCATATTGCCATTTCTGAACTTGAATTGCAATTCTTGCAGACTCACAATGATCTAAGGTAAAATAGAACAATTGTTTTTTTTCATATGGACCTTAAGTGAGATTTTGCAATTTTCTAGAAATTGAAGCTTTCTTGCTGTCTTTTGCCGCATCTCACTTGCCTATGCTATTCTGGAGCCAGCTTGGTCATTTCCCTTGCTTTTTATTGCATTTGGACCAAGTTGTGCCTTTGTGCGAAAACGTCGAGT
The DNA here is from genome assembly GCA_036346405.1 of Phyllostachys edulis. Classification (NCBI taxonomy): domain Eukaryota; kingdom Viridiplantae; phylum Streptophyta; class Magnoliopsida; order Poales; family Poaceae; genus Phyllostachys; species Phyllostachys edulis. The sequence goes on from CM070555.1 coordinate 11,539,638, forward strand.
ATTTTACTTTCCAAACCTCAAACTTAGCATTTTTGGGAAATTGCCAATGTGTTCATCAAGGGGGAGATTGTGGATATCATGGGGATATATGCATGATCTTAGAATGATGATACAATTGGCAATGGCTTTTGCGGTTTGTCGAATCAAGCGTTTTCGGCAAAGTTACAGTTCTGTCAGGCTTCTGGCGGTCTGACCGGCCATGAGGGTGGTCAGACCGGCCATGCCCCGAGTGTTTTTCTGGAATTTGCAGTGGCGGTCAAACCGGCTTTTAGGCGGCGGTTAGATTGGTCAGGGGGGGCGGTCAGACCGGCCAAAGTGGCGGTCTGACCGACTTTTGTGCTGAACATCGGCCATTTTTGAATTTTGGCTTTGGGATAGGTTAAGTGCATGGGCTTCAGTGCATATGTATTGCATGATGCATGTTTTCACTAACGTGGGTCAAGTTGTGAAGAACTTGTTTCCGGAATCGATTTCTTTGTCTATTGTTGAGCAGGACTCTTGGAGGTCAACGACGGTCAACGGCGATGATGATTGGGACTAAGCTTGGAGAGTTGAGGTCCAGAACGATCAAGGATGCCGGGTGAGGTCAATGGACTCAAGCATGGCGCAGAATGGACAAAGGTGACCGAACGGGCAGTTCGGTGCGACTGGTTGGATCAAGCGGCACTGGGGTCAGTGCAAGTGCCTTGGTGGTTCCGGTGGGTGCCAGACGGGAGAGACTTGCCGACATGATGAGAGTCGTTGATCAACCTACACGTGACGAAGTAGGCAAGTGCTTCACCAAGATTAGACTTGGTCTTCGGAGAAAGATCAAGAAGGGGTATTTTGGTAATTTCACCAAGTACCGCCTTTGTGACCTTGAGCTAAACCGCGGCGGAAGACGGTGTGTGGAGAAGCGGTTTAGGTCAAGAGAAGATGAAGACGTCGCTTTACGATGCGTGTGTGTGTCCCGTTTGTGTTGGGCCTTAACGGGAGCCCATTAGGGTTAACTCTTCTGGAAGCTGGGCCTCAATATAAATAGGAGGGGTGCTGTCAAACAGCCCCCAAGCACTTCATTTTGCAAAACCCTAGTTTGTCTTAGGGCTTAAAGAGGAAAGGAGAGGCTTAGGGTTTTAGAGAGTTGATTTTATTTGAGTGATCATAGATTGAGTTCTTGTCCTCCTTTAGGGAGTGGCTGTAGCCAGCAACAATCACGAATCAATCTATGGATGATTATTCAAAGATGAGTCTTCTTGTGTTCTTCCTTCTTATTTGGTGATTTTGGGTGTTTCTTTGATCCAATGGGTTTCTAGTGGTTTCTTGCCTCTATCTACCTTGCTGTGACATGTGGAAATACATCTAGGATCATCTTGATCATCAATCTCCCACGAGCAAGTTTGGATCAAGTTTTTCGTTTTTGCTCGGTTTTGAACCCTCTTTTGGTAAAATGGAACAATGTCAAAACTTTGACGTGGATCTACTCGATCGACACTTGGAATAGGTTCCAGATATCCTTGGAAAGGTGTGTTCCAAGTTTGGTTGAGTTTGGCCATGTAGATCAAAAGTTTGATCGATTTTCGTTTTGGGACCCGAGCTGTTTTTCCTGTTCATCGTCAGGTTCAGTCAGACCGCTCCTTTGCCACCGGTCAGACTGCACCCTGGTCTGACCGCTCAATGAACGCCGGTTTTACCGCCCAAAGAAGCTTGAGCCCATTTTTGTTCTTTATTTTGGGGATTTTGGTTTGGATTCAACACAAGTCTTCTGCTGTACTTGTATGTTGATCTTCATAGCTCCCATAGCTATTGAAGTGAACCTAGTGTTGAATCTGATCAAGGTGAAAAATTAGGCGAGCTCCTATTCACCCCCTCTCTAGTCGCCTTTCCGGTCCTACAGTCTTTCAGTTTCCGAGTCAGTTTCTGACTCAATTTCATAGTCTGTTTCGGTATTCAAGTGTATACTGATTTAATCGGTCTTTGTTTTCTAGTCAGATCCAATTGTAGTGCTAACCTATCTAGGATGTACTATTGAGTATAAATAGAAGAGAAAACTCAAAAAAGAGGTGTGCCGATTTGCACTAGAAATTGCTCTGCTTCGTTCTGTTGTTCATATACTGTTTCATCGTTCGACAATTGATATTGCAGTTTCAGTCTGAACTTCAGGAACTTCAGAAAGCTGAAGTTTCGGACAATACGCAGGCTTAAGACAACACGTGGTACCAGAGAAGTGTATGAAAATCGGTCCTCCTACTCCAGAAAAGAAGAGACAGATGGCTCCCAACGGATCTTTATCGACAACAAAAGAAGGCCCAAATTCGTTTCCATACCCAGTTCTCAATTCAGAGAACTATCCGACTTGGGCTATGAAGATGCGAGTGAATATACGTGCCCAGGGGGTCTGGGACGCAGTAGCTGATCCTATCGATCTAAAAGGCAAGGTCGATCCAAAAGGGAAAGATCTAGATGTCGACATGAAGACTGATCAAATGGTGTTGGCGCTGATCTATGCTACCATACCTGACTCGATGCGCAACTAGCTTGTTGGGAAGGATACGGCACGAGAAGCCTGGATTGCTCTTTGCACAATGCACGAAGGTGTGGATTGAGTCAAGAAGGTGCGGCTACAAACTCTCCGAGAGGAGTATAAGGCAATGCATATGGGTGAAACTCAGTTGATTGATGAGTTTGCAGGAAAGTTATCAGCGGTGGTCAATGAAATTCGATCTCTTGGTGATAAATTGGAAGAAACTTCAGTGGTTGAGAAATACTTGCGAGTCTTACCTGAGAGATTCGTACCAGTGGTGACAACTCTCCTATATTCGAGTGAACTCCCAGACATGAAGATAGAAGAAGTAATAGGGTATCTCAAAGCTCATGGGGGACTCCTAAATGGTTGTAAGGTTTGTAATGATCAAGCACTGTTGGAGAAAACTGAGTTGAATGGAGAGAACAAACAGATCCAGAGAGACTGTTCATCAGGACAAGGCGGTCAAGGTTCTGCTTGGCGCGACCGAGGTGGTCGTGGATTCGGTAGAGTCCGGGGTGGTCGAGGAGTTTTTGTTGGATGTGGCTACAAGTCAGGCCGTGGCAATGGTGAGTTCAAATAAGATAAGTCAAAAATTAAATGCTTTGAGTGTGATAAATTTGGACATTATGCTTCTGAGTGTCGAAGTCATATTAAATATTTTGAGTGTCAAAAGTTTGGTCATTATGCCTCACACCGTCGAAACAAGAAAAACAACGTTGAAGTAAATATTTCACAAGCTCAAGAGGAGAAAGAACCAGCTCTATTACTAGCCATTAGAGAAGAGAAATCATGTGTCCTGGTCATTTTTGAAGAAGAGGTACAACCAAAGTTACTGAATATTGGTGAAGAAATGATCGATTCTAATCTTTGGTACCTTGACTGGCCAAAAGGGAAAATTCAGTGAGATCAATCTGGATTTCAGAGGACAAGTAAAATTTGGAGATGGTTTACATTGAAGGCAAAGGATCAATTCTACTCCAATGCAAAAATGGTGAACAAAGACTCGTGTCAGATGTATACTACATTCCAAGGCTTTGCAACAATATAATTAGTCTTGGTCAGTTGAGTGAAGAAGGGTGTGAGATAGCATTACAAGGCTTATATTTGACTCTACATGACCAGTTTGGAAGATTACTCATGAAGGTTCCTCGCACACTGAACAGGCTATATAAAGTTCATCTAAATACGAGTAAACCCATTCGCTTGAATGCAAGTATTGAGAACGAGGCTTAGCTGTGGCATGCAAGGTTGGGACATGTGAACTTTCGGGCACTAAAAAAGATGTCTAAAACATCTATGATACTTGGATTGCCGCACATAGATCATCCTACGCAAGTTTGTGAAGGATGTCTGATAGCCAAATAGACAAGGATTTCATTCCCAAAACAGGCAAGTTACAGAGCCCAACATCCATTGGAGTTAGTGCATCTCGATCTATGTGGACCAATCAATCCTATGACAGATGCTGGAAATAGGTACTTCTTACTGGTTGTTGATGATTTTTCTAGAGTTATGTGGGTTTATATGCTGCAAAAGAAAGGAGATGCCAAAGAAATTTTTCAAAAATTTGTTACACTTGTTGAAACACAAAGTGATTACAAGCTGAAGGCCTTGAGATCAGACCATGGTGGTGAGTTTCTATCAAGTGAATTTCAGGAAATCTGTGAAGAAAAGGGCATCACAAGGTTTTTCACTGCACCTTATAGCCCACAGCATAATAGTGTGGTAGAGAGAAGAAATAGAACTGTGATGGACATGGCACGGAGTTTTCTAAAGAGCAAATGTATGCCATGCAAGTTGTGGGCTGAGGTAGTGAGGCATTCAGTTTACATTCTCAATAGGATTCAGACAAAAGCTCTTGATGGGATGAATCCATATGAAGCCTTGAGTGGTAGAAAACCAAATTTGGAGCATCTGAGAATCTTTGAATGTTTAGCGCATGCCAAGATTACAACCAAATTGAAGAAGCTTGATGATAGAAGTCAAAAGTTGGTATATTTGGGAGTTGAGGTTGGCAGCAAAGCACATCGACTTTATGATCCAAATACTAGTAATATACATATTTCCAGGGATGCGGTGTTTCAGGAGAATGAACAGTGGCTTTGGAAAAATGGTCAAGAACCTGGTGTGGAGATGGAAAATTGGGTTACTTTCACAGTAGAGGAGGAAGATGATAATGATTCTACTGCCACTACTGCAGTTCCATCTTGCCCAGTATCACAATCTCAAAGCCAGGATGCATCATTGTTACAGGAACCACATAATGTTTTGACTGAAGATGAAACAACAAAAAGCCAAACAGAATTTACTCCTGAGAGGATGCCACCAAAATACAGAAGTCTTAGAGACATATATGAGCATACTAAACCAATTGAAAGTATGGAAGCATTGTATGTCAATGATGATGTAGAACCTGCTAATTATCTTGAAGCATATGTGGGAGGGCACTGGAAAGAGGCAATGAAACATGAGTTAGAAGCTATTGAGAAAAATGGCACCTAGGAGTTAACAACTCTTCCAAAGGGACATAAACCTATTGGCTTGAAGTGTGTTTATAAACTGAAAAGAGATCCTAGAGGTAATGTTCTGTGGTACAAAGCAATATTTGTTGCAAAGGGATGTCCAAAAGCAAGGCATTGATTATGAGGAAGTTTTTGCTCTAGTAACAAGGCTTGAAACAATAAGAGTTCTTTTTGCACTTGCAGTCCATTCTAGATGGAGGGTACATCGCATGGATGTAAAGTATGCATTTCTTAATGGTGACCTCACATAGGAGGTATATGTTAGTCAACCTGAGGGATTTGTGGTAAAAGGTCAAGAAGAAAAGGCTTACAAATTGACAAAAGCTTTGTATGGACTAAAACAAGCTCCCAGAGCTTGGAATCATAAACTAAATAATAGTTTGAAAAGGTTTGGTTTTGAAAGATGCAAGCAAGAGCATGCCCTATATAAGAAGAGGATGGATACAGATCTGGTTATAGTTGGTATCTATGTTGATGATCTGATTATCACAGGTACTGATGATGACAAGATTCAATTTTTCAAAAATTAGATGATGACAGAATTTGAGATGAGTGATTTGGGACTTTTTAGTTTCTATCTTGGTTTGGAGGTGAAACAGGAAGCACATTGTATCTCAATTAAGCAGTCAGGTTATGCAAAGGAGATTGTTGATAAAGCTAGATTGACAGATTGTAATTCATGCAAGTATCCATTGGAACCCAAGATCAGACTGGAGAAGGATGATGGCTCAGAACTAGTTGATGCTTCGAATTACAGAAGCCTAATTGATTGTTTGCGACCAGATCTCAGTTATTCGGTAGGAGTTGCAAGCAGATTTGTGGAAAAACCAACTAAAACACACGAGTAAGCACTGAAACATATACTAAGGTATGTGGCAGGTACCATTGATCATGGTATAGTCTATCATAGGAGAGATAAGACACCTCTGCTAGTTGGATATAGTGATAGTAATCTAGTAGTAGATCGTGATGATAGGAAAAGTACAACTAGAACGGTGTTCTATCTATTTGGAAACATTGTGAGTTGGTGTTCCTAGAAACAAAAGAGTGTAGCTCTTTCTAGTTGTGAAGTCGAATTCATGGCAGCAACCTCAGCGGCTTGTTAAGGAATTTGGTTGAAAAGATTGCTTCATGAACTGAGAGGAAAAGACGACGGACCGTTTGTTTTGTATGTTGATAATAAATCAGCATTGGCACTAACGAAAAATCCAGTGTTTCACGGGAGAAGCAAACATATTGACACACGATTCCATTTCACAAGAGAATGTGTGGAAGAAGGCCTTGTCAATGTGCAGCATGTTTCTATGACAAAACAGAAGGCTGATATCTTGATGAAATCTTTGCCGCGAGTGATTTTTTAGAAAATGAGTATTCTGATTGGTGTTCGAATTATTGATGATACTAGTCAGGATTGGGGGTGTTTGTTGGAGTTAATCCTTCCATGAGTCTTCTGTCAATTATTATTTTGAGTCGTAGAAGTCTTTCAGTTCTCAAGTTAGTTTCTGACTCAAGTTCAGAGTCTGTTTCGGTATTCAAGTGTATACCGATTCAATCGGTCTTTGTTTTCTAGTCAGATTTAGTAGTAGTGCTAACCTATCTAGGATGTAATATTGAGTATAAATAGAAGAGAAAACTCAAAAAAGAGGTGCACCGATTTGCACAAGAAATCACTTTGTTTCGTTCTATTGTTAAGATACTGTTTCATCGTTCGACAATTGATATTGCAGTTTTAGTCTGAACTTCAAGAACTTCAAAAAGCCGAAGTTTCAGACAATACACAGGTTTAAGACAACACCCCTTGCTACCCCCTTTCCCTCTCCTCCCCTCTCTCTTCTCTTCCCCCAAACCGAAACCCCCCACCGAGCTCCACTTGTTCCTCCACTCCAGTCGGAGCACCACTGCTTCCGTTCTCCCTCTCTAGTCATCCATTCTTCACGCCAACCACGTCATAGCGTGCCTCTCGGTCACCTCCTCCCATCCCCCGAGTTTGCCCTCTCCTCTCCCATCCATCTCGTCAGCATTTGGCATTTTACCCTCACCGACCGAAACCCCTTTCTCCACCGTTCCCGACGCCATCGGTCGCCACTTAATAAAATTATTTCCAACTTAAATTTGGTTTTTATTTTTGCACATAAATTATTTTTAATTTCTGGAAAATAGGAAAAAGCTTTTTAAAATCCAGAAAATCCAAGGAAATTAATTAATTCTTTCTTTTTAACTTTAAATCGTGGAAATTCAAGAAAACTCTTTTAAATTTTAGAAAATGAAATAAAATATTATTTTTAATATTTTTATTTTTAGTAATAGAACTTTGGCATGTTACACCACCACCCCTGGCCAATCTTACCGCTAAGCTCCGGCAAGCTAGACCGCCCCTAGGGCCAGTCAGACTATCTCTAGCCTGACACCAAATATGGCAATTTGCTAAACCGAGGTTTTAATCCCCAAACACCTCAACACCAACGTCAATTGTTCAACACTAAGATTAGGATCGTACACATGATCTCCACAGGTTGAAATTTCACCTAGGTCGGCGGCGATAGCCCCTTTTCTCGCACGAAAATAATTAAAAATAGGTTTGAGATGAATGTTTCTGAAATTGCAAGTTTTTTGGCCAATGGTTTGAAAGTTTTTCAACTCAGTAGAATGTTGTAGGCACAATCCGGTTAAGGTATTTTCAAATCTCAATTGAAATGTCCTTGAATTGAAATTTCTTTTGAATCACGTATGAAATGTCCCGAACTTGGAAATTTATTTGAATCTTAATAGAAAGTTCTCGAATCAAATGTTTTTTTGAATATCAGTTGATGACACGAACTAAAATTTTTTTTGAATCTTAACTGAAAGCTTTAATTTGAATGTATTTGAATCCAAAGGGAACTACCTCGTGGTGGGGTACGACTCCACCCACCATGTTTCAGATATTGTTGCCCACCTTTATGCACTACGTCTTGGTAGCTAGGGAAGTGTAACATCCCAAACAATGGTTTGTGTTTCAAATGTATAAAAATGAGGAGAATTTAAAACTTTTGATGCCTCATGATATCATTTGAATTTTCTGGAAATTTTCCCCAAATGTTTCCTATTTTCAAAGACCAATGCTTCAATTGATGGGAGCATAATCTTTGAAAACTCCTTAAGAAAATCTTGTGATCATCTTCTAGAAATATTTTTCCTAGCTCCTAGATCATCCCAGTAACTCCTTTGGAAAAATTTCGTAATTTTTGAAAATTATTTACTATTTCTCAGAGGCTAGTCAAACTAGTTTAACTCTTGGTCAAAACCCTAGGACTTGACCTTGTAATTTTTCTAGAGAGAAATGCAGTGCATGAAAAGTTCCATAAATATTACACAAGGTTGCTCTTACATCCAGTAACCTTCCTTAAAAACTTCAGAATTTTTGGAGCTATGAAATTCTCTCTAAAAATTCGCTGACCATCTTAGCCTTATCTTTCCAAAAATCAGTTTTCACCATTCCTCGGGCTTAGACCCAACCCCGGCCCGAGCCATTTGTCTTGGTCGAACCACCTAAATGCACTGGCGCACCCAACTCAACCCAACCATCCGTGTGCATTGTGAACCGTCCGATTTGAAAATCGACGATCAGGATCGAGTGAGCTGGAAATCAACGATCCAGATTGAATGGAATGTTCGGACCGTCCGAACCTCCCCGTCATGTGGATCGTCCGATCTAGATCTAATGGTCAAAATCTATATCGCTCGTTTAAACTGACCCGAGCCGCTTTCGTTTGAGTCGCTGACATGAGTAGGACCCACCTGTCCAATCGTATCCTTCATTTGGACCGTCCAATTTGGATTGAACGGTTTAGATCAAATGGGCCGTTCGGACCATCCGGACATCCCCTTCATTTGGACCGTCTGATCTTGATTTAACGGTCTAGATCAATTGGGCCGTTCGTACCATCCGAACATCTCTTCATTTGGATCGTCTGATTTCAAATCAACGGTCTAGCTCACTTTGGCCGTTCGGACCGCCCGGCGTAGCCGTTCGTGTGGACCGTCCGATTAGATCTCAACGGTCTAAACCAATTTTCAGCTCAGGGTTATAGGAAAATCTGTATATCAATTATTTATGTACTCCAAATTGTTTTAAACTTCAAAACTGCATAAGTAATTCATTTTAACTCCTTTTTGGATGTTTCAAATTTTGTTGGTTTCTATTTTAAATATACTTTAATCTAAAATTGGTTTGAATCATGTTGCTATTCCAGAAAAATGTTGTTAGTAGAATTACTTTAGGTATAGTGTTATTGTTGCACTAAAAATTGTTTTAATTTCAAAAATGCATAAGTATTTCTCTGTAACTCCAATTTGAGCAAACTCAAGGTTGTTGGTTTTCTATGATACTGCACTTTATTTTAGAATAGGTTTTGAGCATAGCACTGTCTCTGAAAGTCTTATTTTACTTATGGTTTGTGCACCACTTTCATGACTTTGAAAAAAATCATAAGAAATTCATCTTACACTACTACAGAAAAGGCCTTTACAGACGGTTCAAAAACGCCATCACAGACGGTTCCGTGAGCCGCCTCGAGTTTATGGGTCAATAATGCTAATGGTCATCACAGGCGGTTCTCGAACCGTCTCGTAATCTATACTATCATAGGCGGTGCAGTAGATGCAACCGTCTATGATAATCGACTACCATGAGCGATGCGTAGATAAAACCGCTCGTGATGATCGACTACCTGACGATGCGTAGATAAAACCGTCGTGATATTCGACTACCACAGCACGGTCCGTAGATAAAACCGTGCGTGATGAGTCGACTACCACGACGATGCGTAGATAAAACCGTGCGTGATATTCGATTACCACGAGAGCGGTTCGTAGATGAAACCGTGCGTGATGATCGACTACCACGAGCGATGCGTATATGAAACCGTGCGTGATAGTCCACTATCGCGAGCGGTTTCATATACGCATCGTCGTGGTAGTCGACTATCACGACGGTTTCATCTGAACCGTCTGTGTAGTCGATTATCCGACGGTTTCATCTACGGACCGTCTGTGTAATCGACTATCACGACGGTTTCATCTCTGCACCGTCTGTGGTAGTCTTTGCATTGCTTAATCTATTTACGTTTATTGGCTAGCCTCAGAAATGCTAGCCATGCCCTCTGAAACAAGCACATCCAATTCTCATTCATTTCGAAGCACATCAAAATTGCATTCATTTTGAAACAAGCACACATCCAATTCACAAATCAATTAACTAAAATTAACCATTAATGTACATTAATTTACACACATGTACTATTATGTTCAATCTATCTCAATCAAGTTCAATCTGCTACCTTTGTGGAAACTCCCATTTGGATTTATGACACATGCTCAGGGAATGCCGCAAGGTGTGATCGAATTTTTTGAGCTCGCTCTGTTCCAACGCAGATTTAATGATGTTTGCAACTTTGTCAATATGAAGGTTAAATTAGGGCTTATATAAATTGGTAAGTATATATGAAATAATTGTTGAAAGATTGACAAACCCGAGGATCATTGGTGATCGCGGGCAATTTAGTAGTTGCATGTTGTGGCAAACATAGTATCCACAGACGTTGCGCCCCGGTATTCTTGGTGGTACTTTGCAAAAATAGAATTGGTTAGTTCAAGAGGCATTGCTACGAAGTGTTATATAGGATTAATGTGTACTAGCTAGCAAGTACCGGGAATGTTTGATCATGTTGCAGCGTCCTTCCCTTGATATTCCATCCTCTAGCATGTAACACGTCGAACACCCCTCGTGACTCCAAGAAGTTAGCCTTAGCCATTGCAAAGGAAGGAAAGACTACAATAGAGTTTCTATGGAGGAAATGTGTTTACGATGATTAAACTCCGGATAGTCTGTGAAGTTGTGGTGGCCCTCTCAGAGGGAATCTAGGTATATTACGTATTTCCGTTTTGGTATAATTACAATTAGAATCAATGGAACCTACGGGTATGTCAAGCATGGTCATTAAACCTAAGTTCGTGTTGCTTACAAAGTACAAATCAACATTAAGTATAGCCAGAGTGCAACACTACTTACTTACGGTTGTAGGGCAAAAGTATGAATTCCTTGTTGCGGTGAGCCATGAAAAAATCAGTAGCGTAATTCTCGGCGAATGTTGCATTCGCCGTGATGCTTCTTTCGGAGACAACGTGTGGGTCGAGGAAACCTACCGGTGATTTCCTTCTTTCGGCTTCACAGATCATGTATCTATTATACAAAAGCTAGGAGTTATATATAACATTTATCGATATTACACGAACATTGACCGTGATTGTACACACTTACAGTGTCCAGCATCGTATGATTGAGACGTCGAGCTCGTCGAGGTTGAAGAGACAGAACAAGTCGTCGAAGGTCACCGTGAAGACAGCGTCTTGATACACGTGGTTAAAATGATGCTCCTTGAACTTGACGGTGACACCCGAGCATCGTTGATCAACCGGCTTGTTGGACTGTTCCATGTACCATGCATGCAATTCCGTGCAATCCAGTCCTAGGGTAGGGCTGTCTAACTTCTCGAACAGCGGCTCGCTGGCTTATATTTCCGCCAGCGGCAAGAAGGGATATCGAGGAAGACTCGATCGTCTTCAATTTGCCCTTGCCCTTGCTTTGCCTCGCTTTGTATAGGTCGACTTCACAAGAGTCGATTGAGCACGAGTGTAGATGCATGTGATCTGCGGGCCCTTGCCATGTCGGTGCGAGTAGCCGGTGCGATCAAGTCCGTGGACTTGATGCCGTTCTGAGACATTCCGTGAAGTTGACACCGGGCAGTAGCTCGAGCGGATGTCTGCTTGGGCCACTAGATGAATGTTCCAGCGGCTTGCCTAGAGTCATGACCTCATCGTTTGGGGAATTTTCGATTGGGGCGGCCTCGAAATTGGCACAAACACCGTCCACATTCACTTTTGCGAAACACGGAGCTAGATTTGCACGTGCACCAAAGCTCGATCTTTGGATGGATCTTGCATGGGGTCGATCGGTAACTTCGGCATTGGTTACCTTTGGGCGTCGAGAGAAGGACGAGCGAGGAGCGATCTGGGCAAAGAGGGCGTCGAAGGGGAGGCGCGCAGGCTCGGGAGGAGGAGGAGGCGGCTCGGCGGGTGTAGAAGGAGGCTCGGCGGGCTCGGGGAGGCCACGGCCGAGGAGGAGGCGGCGTCGACAGGATCGGGGAGGAATAGCGCCGGCTCGAGGAGGCGTCGAGGACGGTGGCGACAGGCTCGGGGAGGAGGGAGCGAGAGGAGTTGAGAAACTTAATCGTTTGAGAGTGGCGGTAGCGCGCAAACCCTAGCTAGAGTCCGAATGTAAATAGGGATGGACATCACAGACGGTTCTAAATTAGAACTGCTCAGGATACCTATCACGGCCGGTTCTAACTTAGAACCGCTCGTGATATGTGATGTATCATGAGCGGTTTTAATAAACAACCGTCTGTGATATTGATGAATCCTGCAGCGGTTTTAATAAACAACCGTCGTGATATGATTATCACGAGCGGTTCTAATTTAGAAATGCGTCGATGATAGGTAGCATGAGCGGTGTTAATAAACAACCGTCAGTGATACACTATAATGAGACGATACGTAGTTCAAACCGCTGCGTGATATTATTTTGTATTGGTTAATATCTAGATCGTTACGTTTATTGGCTAGCCTCAGAAATGCTAGCCATGCCCTCTGAAACAAGCAGAAAAGACAACAATATATATCCAATTCACATTCATTTGAGAAACAATCACATCCATTTCACAGTACAAATCTCAATTAATTAACTCAAATGAACTAAAATTAACCATGATCATCAGAATGTATATAGTACATATATACACACATTGTTCAATTAATCTTTAAAAATTAGCCCTTCATGATGATCGACGCGTATGTAGCTAGTTTAGTCATGTTCTTCTTCCTCGACCCTTATGCCGTTTTCGAAAGGAGGCAACTCGTCAAATTGATTGTATTCTTCCTCGTCCACTACATTCTCAACTCCGACAATCCTCCTTTTTCCATGAAGAACTACGTGGCGCTTCTTATTTGCGAATTCGGTAACATAGAAGAATTGAACAACTTGGTTAGCAAGATCTGAACGGTTCGTCTTTGTATCCGACACGTTCGAGGTCCACGGTAGTGACGCCCGTGCTTGTCGACCTTCACCGTGGGAGATGGACCCAACGGCACGAAATAGGGGATCTTGAAAAGCACGTGAGTCGAGCTCCCATATCTCCTCTATTTGCCCATAGTAGGAGCTCCTCACCCATCGGTCTTGAATGCATCTATCACGGACACCGCTGTTCGGTTAGTGCTTTTTATATCCCGAGCTGCGTATAGAATGTGTACCCATTTATGTCAGATCCTCGCCATGTTACAACCGAAAATGTTGGCCCTTTTGCCAACCATGTCAAGATATCACTTGACGAGCTCCTAGCAAGTCGCTCCTTCAACCATTGGTTGAACAAATGCATTGTGTTGTCTCGTGATCCAAACATCGGCGCAGCGGATTACATTGCGTCAAGCACGTCCTTGTCTTTGGTCGATATCTGGGACACTTCACCATGTGTTGCAAGGCAGTGAAATGGGCTTGAGCATACGCATCCATATTTGGAGTGATTGCTTTCCTTCCGATGGTCCCGATACCCTCGAGCCTCCCCTCATGGCGAGATCGAGGCACACCTATCGGTTCGACCTGAGCCATGTAATCGAGGCAGAACTCAATGACCTCTTGATTGCATAACCTTCGACGATCTTGCCCTCGCCGAGATCGATTTCTTACATATGACTTGAGAATTCCCATGAACCTCTCGAACGGGTACATGCTACGTAGGAACACGGGCCCGCACATCTTTATCTCCCTCACAATATGAACAATGAGATGGACCATGATATCGAAAAACGACGGAGGGAAATACATCTCAAGATCACATAGTGTCGTCACCACCTCGTCCTGCAGAGCATCTAGTCCTTCGAGATCGATGACCTTACGAGCAATTGTGTTAAAAAAACACGACCTCATGATTGTCTCTGACCTTGATCGGCAAAATACTTCTAATTGCAACAGGGAGCATTTGTGTCATCAACACATGACAATCATGAGACTTCATGCCAATTAACTTCAAATCTTTTATCGAAACAAGTTTCTTCATGTTGGCGGAGTAACCGGACGGAACTTTCACGCCATGCAAGACCGCACGATTCGGTTCTCTCGGCCTTGGACAGAGTGTAACAAGCGGGGAAGAATGCGTTCGTCCTTTATCGGTCCTTGTTGGTGCTAACTCAGGTCTGATGTCCATATCAACCAAGTCAAGCCGTGCGTTGACACCATCTTTTGTTTTGTCACGAATGTTCAGTAAGAGACCAATCAAGCTGTCACATACATTCTTTTCTACATGCATGACGTCGATGCAGTGGCGAACTTCTAGGTGCTCCCAATAAGGTAAGTCCGAAAATATTGATCTCTTCTTCCACATGTTCTTCTTACTTGTCCTCGATTTACATCCCTTTCCAAGCACAACATCTAAATCCTTAACCATATCATAGACCTCTTTTCCGCTTAAATGCCTTGGAGCTGAATTGTCCTCCTTCTCTCCGTCGAATTGTTTCTTCATCCCGCGGTATGGGTGAGCCCTCCGAAGGAACCTACGATGACGCATGTACACGGTTTTTTGCGAGTGATTCACCACACACTCTGGGTATCATCTAAGCGGTGAGTCTGAGCTTTGGCCCTTTTGTACTACCCGACCAGATTAGCAAGGGCAAGATAATCATTTATGGTGCGAGAACAACAAGGAACGTAAAGTGAAGTTCTCTCGCTTGTACGCATCCCATACATGCACCCTTCAATCCACAGTATTTTTAGATCTTCCATCAATGGTGCTAGGTACACATCAATATCATTCCCTGTGTTGCTTCGCCCTTGGATAAGTATCGACAACAAAATATACTTCCGCTTCATACACAACCAAGGAGGAAGGTTGTAGATCTGAGCGTCACGGGCCAAGTGCTATGTCACGCTCATATTACCAAAAGGATTCATTCCATCGTACTCAATCCAAACCTTATATTCCTCGGTTCCCGACCAAGTCTACAAACCTCCTATCGATGTTTCTCCACCGGGCGGAATCGGCAGGTGTCTTAACTTTCCGTCATTCTTACGCTCCTCGAGTGCCAATACAGCAGCTTTTGCATTCTTTGGGTTTAAAAACCGCTTCAAATGGGGAATTACAGAAGATACCACGCCACCTTAGCAGAGGTCCTTTCTTCACCTCGATTCCTCGTCGTCATCGATTGCTTTACGCTTGTATCGGGATCGTTGCACACGGACATACATGCATGTTTGTATACTCGTTACGGTAGAGGATACATCGTTCGGACATGCATGTATTCTTTCTACTTCCATTCCCAATGGACAAAGAACCTTTTGGCTTTGTAGGTGGTTTTGGGCAACTCATTTCCCTCCGGAAGCATGTCCGCTAAGAGACCTAATGACTCAGTGAAACTCTTGTCGGACCAACCGTTGCTTGCCTTCAATTTCAGTAGTTTAAGCACGGATGACAACCTTGTGTATTCCGACTTGCGGCGGGAACAAAGGTTTCTCTAAGTCCTCCATCACGCCCGAATTGAACATACTCCCTCTCATCACAGCTTCCTTCGCATCGCGAAGCATCCGATCTAGATTGTCATCGTGCGAGCTATCCGAATCGGAACCACAATCGACATTCGGACATATCGTTGACTTCAGTATAATATGCATATCGTTGACTTCTGTATAATATGCTCTTCACCGTGGATGGTCCAACATGTATAACCCTTTTGAAACCCCTTGAATCAAGTGTGCTTCAATCTGCGCTCGGTTGTTAAACATCTTGATTCTCGCGATCAATGCATGGACAGTACATATATTCCGCCCCCTTATTCAACATATCCTCCTCGGCAGCTCTTGTAAAAGCAGACACGCCATTAATGTACTCTTCACTCACACGGTTCTCAGTGTACATCCAGCTTCGGTCCATCACACGGTTCGTATTGAAAACCCTGAAAATAAATAAAAGGGTGATGACTTTCGAAAGCGTATTTTCTGAGGCTTAATTATGATTTTTTCATTTTTACATTTTTTCGGATTTTATTAACTTACATGTGGGCCCTACTTGTCAGTGACTCATTTTTTATTTCATGATTTTATTTATAAAATCTATGGCGGTCCCACATGTCATAGACTCGTTAGTTATTAACTAAATGATTAAAAAGCAAGAGGATTAATTAATTTGAAGCTCAAAGCTGGGCTTAGGGTGACATCGCATTGCTATATAGTCGTGGCTCTCGGCCCTAAGGTCTCGCCGAGGCGAACCGACGGACGATGTCCCATGGGCGCTGAAACTAGCGATTTGGCGTGCGCTGAAACTACTCAAATTAAAGGATGCTTATGCTTGATTATCTCACCTCGATCACGAGGAAGGTGTCAATGAAAGTCGGGAAGGTCCAAAGCGCGGTGGGTCGTCGATCGGTGAGCAGAGGCGACGGCGCAAGCTCCTCGGCGACAATATACAACTGAAATGGACCAGCGGCTCGGTGAGGTGAGGCGATGTACTCAAGCCGCACGCGAACGGCGATGGACCTATCGTGGCGCCTAGAGATATGGAGATCAAGAAGACTATATCTGTTTTTGGCCGGGAGGCGGAGCTATATATATCGTCGTGGTGAGTTAATTATCACGGACGGTTTTTAACAAAACCCGCCTCGTGATATTGGGCAATATCACGAGCGGTTCATGTTTGGAATAAATGCGTGAAGTATCACAGACGGTTCTAAACAAACCGTCGTGATATTGTGTAATATCACAGAGCGGTTCATGTTTGGAACCGCGTGAAGTATCCTGACGGTTCCAAACATGAACCGCTCGTGATATGACATCTTCCTGAGCGGTTTTTAGCGCGGAGAATAACACGGCGGTGGGTAACAAAAACCGTCGAGATTGTGTTTATCTGAGCGGTTTCGATGAACCGAAATGCGTGATCGGCGTCGATATTAGCATTTCTGTAGTAGTGTTAGCTCCAAATGAGGTGAATCAAATTCCATTGTTCATCTCATATGGTGCTCTGTCTACCATAAACTTTTCATGTTCACCACCTCTCTGGAAATTTTCGCCAAAAATTTAATTTCGGATGAACAGTACCTGAGAGGGGTTTTTCAGTATTTTATCAAAAAGCTGATTTGTTTTGGCTATAAATTTTGCATGCAACATCCAAATCAATTTATTTTTGTTGCTAAATTCATATAAAATCATGCTCTACCTTCTGCGTAAATTTCATAATTTTTGGATGACTTTGAATTTTTGAGTATTGTCGGTGTTATTCGCTCTCATTGGTTCTTTTCGCTCTTTCGGTAGGTTCCGACGAATTCGTTGATTACGAGGGTGATCCTCTGCAGAAAGAAAGTTATCTCCAGTAAGGCAAACAGTTTTCTTTTGATGCACGTTGATCCTATTATTTGTGCATGTTAATATTTCAAATGTTTCAACTATATGTATGCATGCTATGTTGTCAAGTTATTTCTCAGTCGCGATAGTTTACCTAATTAGTTAAATGAAATGTAGGTAAACATCCATCCTTTACTACTGAGCTTAGGATTATCTCTGTTGTAACTTATAGCTCGATGGATGGGCTCTAGTCACTTTATATTGTAGTATACGAGTTTTGTCGCTTAGCAATGCTTAGAACGGTAGAATGGGAACCATCGCTTCGGCGATGGTTATTATATCATCACTTTAAATTACTTGGGTCAGGATACCCATGTATGTATTGTATTTGAGAAACTAAAACTGAAAATAAAATGTTTTCGACTTGGGCATATGGTTGATGGTGTGGTTATCGGGTGTGTGGTTGTATGCCTAAGTCAACAAGGACCAAACATCTTGGACACTGATGTGACGACCCACCCAGTGATGATATACGGCAAGGGTCCGGGAGGACCATTTTTTTTGAGCTGCGGTACTTCCCGAGGGAGGTCTTGGCAAACAACCAGCCGGGTCCACCAGGACCTCCCAGGAGGTCTTCAAGACCTCCTGGAGGTCGTGGCCAACATCCAGCCGGTGACACCTCGAGGTATATCATCTGGGAGATCCGTGAAGAAGACCTCAAGAAGGAGTTTCCCCACCTATTCTCTAGCTGAGCCTGAATCTCGGGGTCGAGATTCCCTTAAGGGGTGAAGGTTTGTAACGTCCCGTTTCTCTTAGGTTCTTGCCTAGTTTTCAAAATAAAAGTAACCATTTGGTTTTGTTGAGAACTCAAAGCTTAACCTGATATTTTGAAAATTTGGAGAGTTTAACTTGAATTAATCAAACCTTAACTAAGCTCCTTGTTGGCGCTCTCTGCTGGTTGTGGTTCTCGGTTGTTCTTCGCTGCCCCTTGGGTTGTTTTCCCTCCGTAGCTTCTCTGTGTGCCTCTGGGTGTATCTCTTCTCTTCTAAACTTCCTTTGTTGGTTTGAATCTCTTTGAGGCTCAGACCTCCCCCTCTGTTCAGACCTCCCCTTGCTTTGGTTTTCCTGCTGAGGATCCAGCTCGGGTTTGTGTTTCAAAACCCCTTTGATCTCTCAAAGCCAAGCTTGGCTTTGTTTCCTTTGGACCTCCTCCGTGGACCTCCCACCTTTCTTTTGAACCCCTGAGTTCACTTGGGCGTCCTAGAGTTCCTCTGGACCTCCCAGTGCCCTTTTGGAACCTCCCTCGAACTCCCTTCCAGCCCTATCGGACCTCCCTGTGTCCCTTCGGGCCTTCCTTTGTCCTACGGACCTCCTCAGCGTCCTTTAGGACCTCCCCCTTGTTGAGATTTGGCCGTTAGGACCTCCTCTCTGGAGATCTTAACCACACAGACCTCCCCTTGTTGAGATCGGGCCGTTAGGACCTCCTCTCTGGAGATCTTAACCGCTCAGACCTCCCCCTTGTTGAGATCTGGCCGTTAGGACCTCCTCTCTGGAGATCTTAACCGCACAGACCTCCCTTTGTTGAGATCGGGCCGTTAGGACCTCCTCTCTGGAGATCTTAACTGCACAGACCTCCCCTTGTTGAGATCTGGCCGTTAGGACCTCCTCTTTGGAGATCTTAACCGCTCGGACCTCCCCCTTGTGTGTATCTGTCCGTTTGGATCTCCCTTTTGGAGATCTTAGCCGTCTAGATCCTTCCTCTGTTGGATCTAAAGGTCCCGACCTCCCTAGGTCCAAGACCTCCTTAGCGCTTGGACCCACCGTGGGCTCCTACGGCCGTACCGCTTAAGGTTTTGCCTTCATGACCTAAGGACCGTTCGATACTGTTTGGATGGTCCGATCCTGATGACACGTTCGCTTGGTCCGAACGTCCCCTTTCCCTCCTAGCCGTTCGATCTAAATCAGACGGCCTGGTCTCGTTGGCCTGTTCGCTCGGTCCGAACTTCCCCTTTGCTTTGTGCCATTCGATCTTGATCTAATGGCTCAACTATGATGTAACGTTTGGATGGTCCGAACGTTCCTTTTCTTTCTGGACCGCCCGATTCCAATCGAACGGCTCTACTTTGCTGCGCGTTTTCCTTTGTTCCCAGGACCTCTTCCTGGCTGTTTTGTAAGGACCACCTCCTCGATCCTTGCTGGTCTTTTTGTAAAGACCACCCTCCTAGCCCAGAGTATCCCTGTTGGTCAGGACCTCCCTGCGCTTTTGATCTGGACCGTTAAGGTCCTCCTCTTTGAGATCTTGACCGTTAGACCTCCCTTTTGGAGATCTACTCGTCAGGACCTCCCTGCGCTTTTGATCTGGACCGTTAAGGTCCTCCTCTTTGAGATCTTGACCGTTAGACCTCCCTTTTGGAGATCTACTCGTCAGGACCTCCCTGCGCTTTTGATCTGGACCGTTAAGGTCCTCCTCTTTGAGATCTTGACCGTTAGACCTCCCTTGTGGAGATCTGAGTGTCAGGACCTCCTCTTGAGTCCTTGGACCTCCTGTCCAGGACCTCCTCTTAAGTCCTTGAACCTCCTGTCAGGACCTCCTCTTGAGTCCTTGGACCTCCCCTCCAGGACCTCCCCCTTGAGTATTTTGGACCTCCTGTCCAGGACCTCCCAGTGGTCTGTTGCAGAGACAGCCCTTGTGGTGGGGCCATCCCTTTGACCGGTTGTGCACCCTTTTGATTGGCCCCACTTGCTAGCCTCTCTCCACCTTGTTATCATTGCTTCCGTCTCAGAACTCTGTGCGCATTTAATAGGGGTTGGATCACATTAAATGCAGTCACATATGAGGTACCTTATTTCAATTCTTTTAGGGCAAGCCCTGCCCTAGCTGCCCCGATTGCCAACACGTCATTGAGCCTCCTCTGGGTGCACTCTACCAACTCTGGCTATATTTAGCCTGGGCAGGCTTTCATTTGCCACCTTTGGTTCATTTCTTGTTTCCTTGCCTCCTTCGCCTAGTTCTCTCTGGCGCAGACCTCCCTTGAGCTTCGCCGAGGTCGTGTCTTGAGCCTCTTGGTTTTCCTTTCTTGCTGAGTTGGTTTGAGTTCCTTTTGGGTCTTTTGAAGTTCTTTGGCCTAGTGTGGTTTTGCTTATTTGGTTTTCTTGCGAACGTGGAGATCATGAGTTTGAGGAGATCTTGGATCCAGCTCTTCCAGCCGAAGGTTCTCCACTGCTTGACCAAGGCAATCCACAGACCTCCTTTTGATCATATTGAACCTAGCTTTGCAAATCTATTTTGGTTTTACTTTATCATGCATGGCTATCTTTATAAGAAAATGTTTGGGCTGTAGTTACTTTCCTACTTGATTTATGCCTCCTTCACAACTTGCTCAGGTCACGTTGTCATGTTCACCTTGTAAGCCTTAGGTTGGGTATTTAGTTGGTATTCCTTGTTATTTGCCAACATGGGGCCGTAGGTCATGTATTGCTTCGCTCTAGAAATCGTGGGACTGTGAATCATGTTTCATTCCTAATAATCTTGACTAATGAGCTATGGAACCTGTGGTTGGTGCCACTGTTAAGCAGCTATGGCAAGATGCCTAAGTTGTGTTGACTGTGGTGTGAGGCCACTTTGTTAAAAATGTTGTGCCAAGACTGGGTGGTCTTTTGGCAAGGGTAATTACAAAATGTTTTGCTGAGGCAAGAAGGCAGGAAGTGAGTAGTGGGTGCTTTGCACTTTGGGTTGTGGAAGCCTTGCCTTAGCACAATTAAGGACTTAACTTTGTGTTCTGTTGATCTGGGCCAATTAGTGCAACCACAAGATCACTTTATGGGGGTGGTCTGACTGAATAATTAGCAATGAGATGGCTTGGGGCTGTTGTGGTTGAGTGTGCTGATTCGTTGGCGCAAGAGGGGGCACCCCATAACCCTGCGGACTTCTAGATCAAAGGGGGGGGATTGCGAAACCTTAGCGGGCAGCTCCGAGCCAGTTCAAAGCTTTGTAAAGGTCTTGCCACGCTCTCTAGACTGCTCACCTTCGGAACTGAGCAAGGGTGACCGGAACCCGTCCCGCTAGAGAGATTGTGGATTGTGGGTAAAGTTGTACACCTCTGTAGAGTGTAAAGATCTATTCGAATAGCCAAGTCCTTGGTCATGGACATGCTCAGTGAAAATGGTGCAAGGGTAGTTGTTTCAAAGTTTGTGCCCTTTGGACACTTGATGAGGTGCCTTGGCTTTGCCTTGAAGAGACCTTGGCCGGCTCCAGAGGGGTCAGGGTTGGCTCGGGTAGTGGTCCAGGGGCTGGTTTGGACCTCTAGAGTGGGTGCTCTAGAGTGGTTTTTGGGTGAGGACCTGGTCACGGGTGTGACCAGACCTCCCCTATTTTTGTTGTAGATGTGAGTTGGTGCTCACTCCACTTTTTCAAGCATCAAATGTATTATGTACTAGTGTTCTAACTTGTTGCTTTTCAATCTACTAATGCTATTGCTGTCAAAACATAGCTTTGTGCAAACTAACCATACAGCTCTCATTTGGTAAGCCCTTGCATGAATATTATTGCATAAATGCTCCCTGTGACTTGCTGAGTACATTCAAAGTACTCATGGCTTAAGCCCTGTGTCAAAGCAGATTTTGAAGATGATCAAGTGCAGGGCAGTGCAGACCTCTTTGAGGAGGAGTTCTTCGATGATCCAACTGCCTAGGACGTCCTCTACCCGACAGCCTGTGGGGCTTGTTGGATGGCTTCTGCATGCTTTTGGTGTTGTTGCTTTAGAGCTCTTTGTTGCTGGTTGTAAGTCCTTGTTGCTTTTGTAAGCCGGTCTGGCAGACCTCTTGTTAACAAGGTTGACCATAAGGTCCTGTCTTTTATTAAGTTTAATTTATCTGCTTCATCTTTGTTTGACCTCGTGGTTGTGATATTAGCTTGTGTTCTTATGTGAGCTAGCTTCTGTTGTCCTGGGACTAGCTCGAACGCATAGGGGCAGGACCTCTAGGAGGTCCTACGGGACTTAGCCTAGGAGGTCCTGTCGGACTTCTCTAGTGATATACCAGGAGGTGCTACCGAAGGGTTGCGGACCAAGACCTCCAGGAGGTCCTAAAGACCTCCTGGGAGGTCCTGGTAGACCTCCTCGGGAGTGCACCGAGCGGTGCTACCACTCCTCTACGTGGTGGCACCGCAGCGCAAAAAAAAAGGGGTCCTCCTGGACCTCTCGCGGTATATCACATGGTGGGTCGTCACAACTGACCTAAGCACTTTTGCGTGCTAACCACATGAGAGGGATATGAGACCTGTCTTGACTAAGTACTTTGGCGTGTGTTGGCTCCGAGTCGCAGGAGGTTGTGTGTGTTGTGTATAAAAAGAAATGTGTTGTGTGTGTTGGGTGTGACGAGGTGGTTTCCTTTCTAGGTTCCCCACCTCGAGGAGCATCGGTAAGTTATCTCTCTGCCGATGACTCCGACACAATGTGTGGCTTCCATCATGTGGGCGACTCGTAGTTAATACACAATATTGGAAAACGTCTCGTAAGACCTAGCCTTGCCGGCATACCTAAGGAATCGTGATGTTGCATTTTTGTACTCAACTGCATGCTTAATTGTTGCAGAGGAGGTTGACCCCCAAGGGGTTAACTATTGTGAGTCCGACTTCATGCAGAACAACTAGCTTGGCGGCCCGGTCGGTTGCCTTTTGGGTAAGGGCAAACCGGTTAGCTTTTGTTTATCACCATTTTATGGCTTTTGCTTCCGCTGCTACTTTGTTATTTACCTTGTCTTTGGCCGGTCGGCCCCTGTTGTAATAACTCTATTATGTGTATGTCCTTTGTGTTGTAATGTGAAGACTCGGTATTATAATGACTTGTGTATGGAATGAATGCTATATTTTGTGACGGAGTATGTGTACTGCTCCTGGGAGTTACATATTACTCTGAGGCACGGGATATTTGGTTTGTGATGCTAGGGTCAAGTGGATGGCTAAGCATTATGAACTAAATCGCCCGGCGGCTCTCACAAAGTTTGGCATCAGAGCCATACTGACTGTAGAAACCCCTAGCTTGGTCGTCTTTAGGATGTTTTGAAAAACTTTATTTCAAAATATCAAATGGTTATGAAAACTTAAGTAAGTTCTCAGATTTTACTCTTTACCTATCTTAGAATGCTCATCTTACCTTGTTCTTGTTAAGTTTGTGAAAAAGTTGTTTCCTCTCATCTTCTTTCAAAAGATAGTTGATTACCGTTTAAATTCGGTTTTGGGAATTAATGAGAGTTGTAAATATGACGTGTCGGCTGTCCTTTGGTGAAGATTAGAAGCACTTGCAATTGGGAAATTCAGCTTGGAGCTTGGATACAAGTTCTGGACAGTAAGCCCTTAGTTCATCATTAGGGTTGAAAATAAGAGGATAATTCAACTAAAACTTATGGGATTTAAAAGGGTAAGATGTGATGTTAGATGGCTAGTGCCTAAATCACCCTTAGATGGTTTTCACTATGATCTTTAGATGCGATACGACTTGAGTTGTGTTCTGAAATTTTTCTTCTTAACTGATTGCTCGTTCATTCAATATGAGATAGTCGTGCCAAGAAGATGATCTTGTGTTTTATGAGTTTTGCATTGGACCTTATGCCTTTTTTTGCAAATATTTGGAGTTCATTTCTTGTTGTTTTTATATTGCTTTTGGGTTAGGGTAATATCTCATTTTTCTAATCAATAGCTTCCCTATTGCTACCTTTTGCATCTAGTTTTCAGGTTTTGTTGCTAACCTAATTCAACGGAACAGGATGGCTGGAAGAACCCGAAGCGAACAAGGTCCACCAGCTGGTCGTGATGAGGAGCTCCCGCCTTCTCCGACCATGGCCGAGGTTCTCGCTCAGATCGAGCGAAACCGAATGGATCAGACGAGGATCCTGGAGGTCATTGCGCGAAACACCTCTGCTCTTTCTGGTGCCTCTGGATCAAGAGGAGGAGGTGGTCATCAACCGCAGGGAGGCCTCTCAAAGTTCCTTCGCACGCAGCCCCTGACTTTCTCCCGGTCGGAAGATCCCCTCGACGCAGACGACTGGCTGTGTCTAGTCGAGCGGAAGCTCAACATCGCCTAATGCCAAGATCAAGAGAAGGCACTCTTCGCCTCCCATCAACTGGAGGGGGCAGTGCTTTCATGGTGGGAGAACTTCCTCACCATGCAACCCGCGGGCCGAGCCATTACATGGGAGGAGTTTCGTACTGCCTTCCGTCGGGTTTATGTTCCCGCCAGTCTGATGAAGCTCAAGAAGAATCAGTTCATGGCGCTCAAGCAAGGGCGCAAATTGTTGACTGAATATCTTCATGAGTTCAACCACCTTTCTCAGTACGCCTCTGAGGACGTGCCCACTGATGAAGCCAAGCAGGAGAAGTTCATGGATGGCTTGTCCGAGGAGCTACAGGACAAGCTATCTATCGTCGACTTCCCCGACTTCCAGACGTTGGTCGACAAGGCCATTATCGTTAAGCACAAGGTAAGAGTGCTAGGCGAGTCTCGCAAGCGCAAGTGGGAGGCCCAAAAATTAGCAAGGGCCAACCTTTCCCGTACCACCGGCGTTGTACCGCGTCCACCGCAGGCCGTGTTCCAACCACATGCACCTGCGGGACAGCAAGCTAACCTCCGCAATCTGACTGCCAAGGTCACCTGTTTCTTCTGTCATAACAAGGGGCATTATGCGAATCATTGCCCTAAGAAAACTGGAGCGGCCCCTCATCCTAATGTAGGACGCGGGCAAGGAAATGGTCATCCTCTAGACCAGAAGGCTACCCAGAAGACCCAGAGCTTGGGGAACAACCGAGTCAACCATATCTCGCCTGAGGAAGTGCTGGAGGCACCCGACGTCGTGTTGGGTATGATTCTTGTCAACTCTCAACCTGCTACTGTCTTGTTCGAATCCGGAGCTTCTCATTCTTTTATATCAAAGTCTTTTGCTGCACTTAGTTATCTTCAAATTGTTCCCATGCATGTTCCTTTGATTATTCACTCTCCGGGGTCGGGAATGAGAGTTGAAAAAGCATGCCGAGATGTCTCTATTGAGATTGGAGGAGTGGGATTTTTGGCAAATCTTATTCTTCTCAATTCAGCAAGTTTGGATGTAATACTTGGTATGGATTGGTTGTTCCAACACTTGGGACAAATCGATTATGCCAAGAAATTCATCTCCCTCACAAGTCATCCGGCAAGTAAGTTGGAATTTCACTGAAATTGCAAGAACCGCAACTCTGTGCACTTGAAGTGAAGCCGGCTATGGAGATTCATGAAGTCCTAGTGGTTTGTGACTTCGATGATGTATTTCCTGAAGAATTGCCTGGAATGCCTCTAGTCCGGGACATCGAGTTCGTCATCGAGTTGCTGCCCAGTACTGCCCCGATTTCGAAAAGGCCGTATCGGATGCCTCCGAATGAATTGGAGGAGTTGAAGAAGTAACTTGGTGAGCTTCAAGAGAAGGGTTTCATCCACCCAAGCTCATCACCGTGGGGTTGTCCTGTAATCTTTGTAAAGAAGAAGGGCAAGACTCTGCGTATGTGCATTGATTACCGTCCGTTGAATGAAGTGACGGTGAAGAACAAGTACCCGTTGCCTCAGATCGATGACCTCTTCGATCATTGACCAGAGCTCGGGTATTCTCCAAGATTGATCTGAGATTGGGCTATCACCAAGTCTGAATCAGATCTAAAGATATTCCGAAGACGGCTTTCTCTACTCGTTACGGACTGTACGAGTACACCGTCATGTCTTTCGGCTTGACAAATGCTCCTACCCTGTTTATGAATATTATGAATATGGTATTCATGGAGTATTTGGACAAGTTTGTGGTGGTCTTTGTTGATGATATCCTCATCTACTCAAAGAATGATGAAGAGCATGCTGAACATCTGAGGGTAGTATTGCAAAAAGCTACGTGAGCACCAGTTTTATGCGAAGTTCAGCAAGTTTGAGTTCTGGTTGAAAGAAGTGGCATTCTTGGGCCATGTTCTTTCAGCAGGAGGCATAGCCATGGATCCTAGCAAGGTCAGCGATATGCTTTCATGGGGTCAGCCCAAGTCGGTAACCGATGTGAGGAGTTTTCTCGGTTTAATGGGATACTATCGTCGCTTCATTGAGAATTTCTTTAAGATCACGAAGCCGATGACGGAGTTGCTCAAGAAGGACAAGACGTTTATGTGGTCCGCTGATTGTGAGAAGATTTTCCAAGAACTCAAGAAAATATTGACCAGAGCTCCAGTTCTTGTTCTTCCCGATGTCCACCGAAGCTTCGATATTTATTGCGATGCTTCTCGTCAAGGACTTGGTTGTGTTCTTATGCAAGAAGGCAAGGTGGTTGCTTATGCATCAAGACAATTGAGACCTCATGAGCTCAATTATCCAACCCATGACTTGGAGTTAGCTACAGTGGTTCATGCACTGAAGATTTGGCGACATTACCTCATCGGTAATCGTTGCAAAGTGTATTCAGACCACAAAAGTTTGAAGTATTTGTTCACCTAACCAGATTTGAGCCTTAGGCAAAGAAGGTGGTTGGAATTGATCAAAGACTATGACATGGGTCTCTAATATCATCCGGGTAAGGCTAATGTTGTTGCGGACGCACTTAGTCGGAAGGTTTATTGCAACACATTGACGCTCAAGGAGCAACAGCCCACCCTTCATGAAGAATTTCAGCGGCTCAACTTAGGAGTGGTTGAGTATGGTTTCCTCGCTGCCATGGTTGTACAACCAACCTTGGAAGATCAGATCAAGGCTGCACAACAAACAGACGATGGGGTGAAGCAAATCAAGCAGAATATCAAGAATGGGACAACCAAGTGCTTCTCAGAAGACGAAAATAGTGTTGTGTGGGGTTCGGATAGTGCCTTGTTGTCCCGAAGGTCGTGGAATTGCAGGATTTGATTCTCCGTGAAACCCATGACTCCCCCTTGTCCATTCATCCTGGGGCCACAATGATGTATCAAGATCTCCGTCCGAGATTCTGGTGGACCCGAATGAAGCGAGAGATCGCAAAGTTCGTTGCCGAGTGCGACGTGTGTCATCGTGTGAAAGCCGAACATCAACGTCCAGCGGGTTTGCTACAACCCTTGCAAGTGCCTGAATGGAAGTCGGATTCTATCGATATGAATTTCATCACCGGTCTGCCCCGTACCTCCAAAGGGAATGATGTTATCTGGGTTATCATCGATCGATTGACCAAAGTAGCACATTTTCTGCCAGTACGGACTGCTCTTCGTGTGGGTCACTTGGCAGACCTCTACATATCCCACATTGTGAGTTTACATGGGATACCGAAGACAATTGTTTCTAATCGTGGTTTACTTTTCACCTCTCGGTTTTGGCATAGTTTGCAAGAGGCTATGGGAATTCGTCTTTCCTTCAGCACCGCATACCATCCGCAAACTGATGGCTAAACTAAAAGAGTCAATCAAGTATTGGAAGACATGCTCCATGCTTGTGTTCTCTCCTACGGGAAGAATTGGGAGAAATACTTGTCGTTCACCGAGTTCTCTTACAACAACAGCTTTCAAGCTAGTCTCGGCATGGCACTATTTGAGGTTTTATACAGGAGAAAATATAGAACCCTGTTGAATTGGTCAGAAACCGATGAAAGACCATTCTTTAGCCCGGACACGATCAATGAGGTCGAAAGTCTAGTTTGGTTGATTCGAGACCGATTACGCACAACTCAATCAAGGCAAAAGAGCTATGCGGATCGTCGTCGTCATGAGTTGAGCTTTGAGCCAAATGACTTTGTTTATCTCAAAGCCTTTCCTCTAGAGAGCCATCAACGATTTGGTGTCAAAGGCAAACTAGCTCCTCGATATGTTGGACCTTACCGCATCATCAAGAAGAAAGGAGCCATTGCCTACAAGTTGGAATTGCCCGCTGCACTTGAGGGAGTACATGATGTATTCCACGTGTCCCAATTGAAGAAGTGTCTTTGTGTTCCAACCGAGGAAGCTCCATTGGAAAGTCTCGATGTACAAGAAGACTTGACCTACCAAGAGCGTCATTTTCGCATCCTTGAAGAAGTTGAACGAAGAACAAGGAATCGTACCATCAAATTCCTTAAAGTTTAGTGGATGAATCATACCAAGGATGAAGCAACTTGGGAACGGGAGGATCGCCTGCATGCGGACTACCCATCTTTCTTTTCCAAGTAAACGGAATCTCGAGACGAGATTCTTGTAGGGGGGGAGGTTTTGTAACATCCCAAACAATGATTTGTGTTTCAAATGTATAAAAATGAGGAGAATTTAAAACTTTTGATGCCTCATGATATCATTTGAATTTTCTGAAAATTTTCCCCAAGGGTTTCCTATTTTCAAAGACCAATGCTTCAATTGATGGGAGCATAATCTTTGAAAACTCCTTAAGAAAATCTTGTGATCATCTTCTAGAAATATTTTTTCTAGCTCCTAGATCATCCCAGTAACTCCTCTGAAAAACTTTGTACTTTTTAGAAATTATTTACTATTTCTCAGAGGCCAGTCAAACCAGTTTGACTCTTGGTCAAAACCCTAGGACTTGACCTTGTAATTTTTCTAGAGAGAAATGCAGTGCATGAAAAGTTCTGGAAAAATTACACAAGGTTGCTCTAGATCCAGTGATCTTCCTTAAAAATATAAGAATTTTTGGAGTTATGAAACTCTCTCCAAAAATTCACTCACCATCTCAGCCCTATCTTTCCAAAAATCAGTTTTCACTGTTCCTCGGGCTTAGACCCAACCCCGGCTCAAGCCACTTGTCTTGGCCGAACCACCTAATTGCACCGGCGCACCTAACTCAACCCAACCATCCTTGCACATTGTGAACCGTCCGATTTGAAAATCGACGATCAGGATCGACTGGGCCGTTTGGACCACTTGATCATCCTCATCGCATGAACCGTTCAATTGGAAATCAACGATCCAGATTGAATGGAACGTTTGGACCGTACGAACCTCCCCGTCACGTGGATCATTCGATCTTGATCTAATGGTCAAAATTTGTCTCGCTTGTTTAAACTGACCCGAGCCGCTTTCATTTGAGTCGCTAACACAATGGGACCCACTTGTCAGCTTCGTCTCTTACCTTCCGTGGCGCTCGCGCAGAAGCTCATCGCCACGCGCCCATTGCATGCTGCACCGCCCCATCAATGCCGTGAGCCACTCCCATTGCGACCACTCCTGGAGCTTCGTTGCTTAACGCCGCCTCCATTGTCGTCATCTTTCCCGGTTAAAATCCCTCCAAAACCTAGTTCTCCTCACTTCTCCTCTTTTCGGCCGAGGAGAAGGAGGCTCCCTTTCACTCATCTTTTTGGTAAAGTCCTCACCTCCAAGTCCCTTAATTTCCTTCTCGCATGCCAATTCCATTTTGGCTAATGCGAGCTTTTGATTTCTTGTGTAGTGCCCGGAACGTCTCCGTGCCATTTTCCGCCCTAGAACGTGCCCCAAAGGCCACCTTTGTGCCAACTTTGTCTTTGGTGAGTATTATCCTCAATCTTGTTCGTCATATTGTGTCTTTAGGTGTGACATTGAAAACCCCTCAACTAATTTGGGTAATGTGACACAGGAACTCGTGGATTTTGAGTTTCCTCCATTTGCGGCCGACAAGATCCATTTTCATCTCCTTGTCGATCCAGTAAGGCCTTTTCCAATTCCTTGCTCTTAGAGCATCTTCTTATGATGCTTGAGCTATCTTGATACTTCATGGGTCTTTTCCTTGCCTAGGCTGTTGTCTCCACGTGGAGCCGAGCGCCGCCGTTGCCATTAACGACGTAAAGCCACCTCAGAGCTTCTTTGGACCTCTCCATCCTTTGGTAAGGCCCTTAGTAACCTTTAGATACGCATGCATGTGTTTTTAGCTCGAGGCGCACTCGGGTTGCAACATGCTTGTTTTGCCCGTAGCTTAGCGCCGCCCCACTCTGGCTAGCTGCCGGTACAGGCCGGCTCATCCATCGTAACCTCCACCATTAGGTGCGCATTGGTATTAGCTTTCCATTCATACCTTTGCCCAGCTTCGCCGTGGCCTAAATCACCGGTAATGCTCCAGCGAAGCCAGAGCTTCGTTGTCAGAACGCCCGACAACACTATAGCTAATCATTAGGGCTAATTGCAGTCATTAATAGCTAATGATTGCTTAGATTTCAGTAACAGCTGCCTTAACAAACTTATGTGTCTACGGCACGTGGGACCCGCGTATAGAAAATGCTAGGTTTAAGCGTTGTTTAACGCTGGAGTCTCTGACGAGTAGGACCCACCTGTCAGCTCGCTTGAGTTAAGAGTCCGATCATATCCTTCATTTGGACCGTCCGATTTGGACTCAACGGTCTAGATCAAATGGGCCGTTCGGACCATCCGGACATCTACTTCATTTGGACCATTTGATCTTGATTTAACGGTTTAGATCAATTGGGCCGTTTAGACCATCCGAACATCTCTTCATTTGGATCGTCCGATTTCAAATCAACAGTCTAGCTCACTTTGGCTGTTCGGACCGCCTCGCATAGCCATTCGTGTGGACCGTCTGATTAGATCTCAATGGTCCAAAACGTTTTTCAGCTCAGGGTTATAGGAAAATCTGTATATCAATTATTTATGTACTCCAAATTGTTTTAAACTTCAAAACTGCATAAGTAATTCATTTAACTCCTTTTTGGATGTTTCAATTTTTGTTGGTTTCTATTTTAAATATACTTTAATCTAAAATTGGTTTGAATCATGTTGTTGTTCCAGAAAAATGTTGTTAGTAGAATTACTTTAGGTATAGTGTTATTGTTGCACTAAAAATTGTTTTAATTTCAAAAATGCATAAGTATTTCTCTGTAACTCCAATTTGAGGAAACTCAAGCTTGTTGGTTTTCTATGATACTACACTTTATTGTAGAATAGGTTTTGAGCATAGTACTATCTCTGAAAGTCTTATTTTACTTATGGTTTGTGCACTACTTTCATGACTTTGAAAAAAATCATAAGAAATTCATCTTAGCTCCAAATGAGGTGAATCAAATTCCATTGTTCATCTCATGTGGTGCTCTGTCTACCATAAAACTTTCATGTTCACCACCTCTCTGGAAATTTTTGCCAAAAATGTAATTTCGGATGAACAGTACCCGAGAGGGGTTTTCTAGCATTTTATCAAAAGCTGATTTTGTTTTGGCTATAAATTTTGCGTGCAACATCCAAATCAATTGATTTTTATTGCTAAATTCATATAAAATCATTCTCTACCTTCTGCATAAATTTCATGATTTTTGGATGATTTTGAATTTTTGAGTATTTTCGGTGTTATTCGCTCTTATTGGTTCTTTTCGCTCTTTCGGTAGGTTCCGATGAATTCGTTGATTACGTGGGTGATCCTTTGTAGCTAGAAAGGTATCTCTAGCAATTCAAGTAGTTTTCCTTTGATGCACGTTGATCCTATTATTTGTGCATGTCAATATTTCAAATGTTTCAACTATATGTGTGCATGCTATGTTGTCAAGTTATTTCTCAGTCGCGATAGTTTACCTAATTAGTTAAATGAACTGTAGGTAAACATCCATCCTTTACTACTAAACTTAGGATTATCTCAGTTGTAACTTATAGCTCGATGGATGGGCTCTAGTCACTTTATATTGTAGTATACGAGTTGTGTCGCTTAGCAATGCTTAGAACGGTAGAATGGGAACCATCGCTTCAGCGATGGTTATTATATCATCACTTTAAATTACTTGGGTCAGGATATCCATGTATGTATTGTATTTGAGAAACTAAAACTGAAAATAAAATGTTTTCGACTTAGGCATATGGTTGATGGTGTGGTTATCGGGTGTGTAGTTGTATGCCTAAGTCAACAAGGACCGAACATCTTGGACACTGACCCAAGCACTTTTGCGTGCTAACCACATGAGAGGGATATGGGACCTGTCTTGACTTAGTACTTTGGCGTGTGTTGGCTCCGAGTCGCAGGAGGTTGTGTGTGTTGTGTAGAAAAAGAAATGTGTTGTGTGTGTTGGGTGTGACGGGGTGGTTTCCTTTCTAGGTTCCCCACCTCGAGGAGCATCGGTAAGTTATCTCTCTACCAATGACTCCAACACAACGTGTGGTTTCCATCATGCGGGCGACTCGTAGTTAATACATAATATTGGAAAACATCTCGTAGGACTTAGCCTTGCCGGCATACCTAACGAAGTGTGCTCTATTGCATGGCAAAAAGATGATCTGGTGTGTGGGTACATTGGTACACCCTTGCAGGGTATAATCTATTCAAATAGCCTCGTCCTAGGTTATGGACACGCTTGGTTAGGTCTCTACAAGAGTTAGACTCAACATTTTCGATAAAATTTGAAATTGGGTGGTACAAATGGGTAATTCGTGCTATGTTGTGGTGGCTGTTGGGAAGTCACCTCTAGGATATTATTTATGCTTATAATTGTTGTCTCGCTGTTATTTAATCAAATAAAAACCGATTTGTCAAACCGCCTTCAATCTATTACATATTGCAAATGAAATATTGCTTTTGTGTGTTAAATGAACCCTATGGCTTCTCCTTTGATTCAGCTTGCATGTAGCTATGTATAGGTTTGTTATGCGTAAGTCTTGCAAGTACATTTTTGTACTCAACTGCATTGCTTAATTGTTGCAGAGGAGGTTGACCCCCAAGGGGTTAACTATTGTGAGACCGACTTCGTACAGGACGATTAGCTTGGCGGCCCGGTCGGTTTCCTTGTGGGTAAGGGCAAACCGGTTGGCTTTTGTTTATCGCCATCTTATGGCTTTTCTTAACGCTTCTACTTTGTTATTTACCTTGTCTTTGGCCGGTCGGCCCCTTGTGTAATAACTCTATTATGTGTATGTCCTTTGTGTTGTAATGTGAAGACTCGTTATTGTAATGACTTGTGTATGGAATGAATGTTATATTTTGTGAAGGAGTATGTGTACCGCTCCTAAGAGGTACGTATTACTCTGAGACACGGGATATTTGGTTTGTGATGCTAGGGTCAAGTGGATGGCTAAGCATTATGTAATACCCCGTTCAATCTTAAGAATTATAATTGAATTTCAAACCATTTTATTGGGATTTAAAATGGAATTTTAGAATTTCGTAAAAGGGATTAAATCTTGGGCCAAAGGCCCACAGCCTTGGCCCATTAGGGGCAACCAAAAACCCTAGAGGTACTGTAGCACCCCTATGCTACAGTGTGACCGCCACTGCTACAGTAACTCCGACGCAACAATGCACGCCCCCTCCATTGCTGCTGTCCAAGAAGAAGGGGGAGGGAGAAGAACCCTTCGGGTGCCGCCGGCCAAGGAGAAAAGAGGAGGAAGAGAGGAGAATAAGAGGAGAGGAGAACTTCACGGGGGAATTCAGCGATCTCCTGTGGTTCTTCAAGGGTAACGAAGTGCTTTCCCCGCTGTTTGATGTTGATTAGATGCAAATTCAATTGATTGGATTGGATCGAAAACCCTGCTGTTAGAATCCAGATCTGTCCAGTAGATTGCGTGGCCAATTTCGGGTTCTTAGAGACCGAATTTGAGTTGTCCATCTCCTAGAGATATTTAGATAATGTTCTTATCTTTCCATAGCCTTTGAGTTCACCTGAATCCGAGTTGTGGTTTGAGAGTTACGACCATTTGTTTACTACTGTCCAGAACCTCGATTAATTCTCAGCAGTCACTTTGTGTAGCAAGTTGAATATTGTTAAGGTCCGAATCAGGATTCCTCCCTATTATAAAAATTGTATTTTATTGTCTTATCTTTCGATGGCTGCCAAGAACACATAATTCTGACATACGGATCAAAAGTTATGATAGTTTCATTCCTGCTGTCCAGATTTCTAACATGATTGATCTGTTGATTTGTCTTTTAAAATATGTTTATGTTAGAGGCAAATTCAGGGTTTCCACCCAACTAAATTGTTTTAGAAAATTTTGTAAACTTTCTAGATTGTTAAAGAACGCCTTAATCAGAGTTGTAGATCAAAAGTTGTGTTATTTTCTTTACTGCTGTCCGTTTCGTCGGAACAGATTCTGTCTTTCAAGTTCATCTGCCTGTAGTATATTTATTTTGGCCGAATTGGGTTATCTCACCAACTAGGATTTCATAGATATGTTCGTTAAGTTTCCATAGGATCTGTGCTCACCTCGTTCTGAGTCCCAGATCGTTAGATATGAGTGATTCCGTGCTGCTGTCCAGAATCAGTTCTATGATCGTGTTGTCTGTGTTCAGATTAGATCTAATTAGTTAATTGTGGGTTGTCGGGAAGGTGTTGTAGAACGTTAATGGAAGTGTCTTGTTCTATGTTGTTCTTATTTCGAGTATATATTGTGTAGGAGGAGAGGCTTCAGGTTTAGGAGCACCGTCATTGCCTACTAACGCGTCGCATCGCGGAAGGCAAGTATTTTGATGTTCTTATGTTTATAAAATGCTGAATGCTTGCTGTTAGTATTGTGTTTCCTGTGATCTATGAGAATATTTAATGTTTATGTTCTTTCCAAATGTGTTATCTCCATGATTAGAGAGCATGTCTTTCAATATTCATATTTCATTCCATGCATCCATTATTCATGTTTCATTCATGGGAGTAGATTAAAAAGACCCATCAATTCCAGTATGGGCACGTAAGACCCACCATTCCAATGTGGGCAGTTTGGGACACCCGTATGAAACGTTCTTCATATGGGATTTGGATCCCCGTATTTTGTTAAATGCGAGCTTAGGTGAACACCAACGGGTGTGTCACTAGCTATACCGGTATATGCATGTATGTAGTCCCTTCATTTCATTCAATCCATTCATTCAAATATTCGTTCTGTGATTTATTCATATTCTTCAATGAGGTTTGCTTGATCATGTTTGTTGTATGTCCCATTTACTCATTATACTTGCTGAGTCTCGGACTCATTCTTGCGTTGTTTGTTTATTTTAGGTGATCATTGATGTTGGCTTTATTGGGAGGGAGTAGACACACACTACTCATTCACTTCACCCTATTCAAGTCCAAGATTATGATTTAGTTCTATCTTTCAATCGTTATTGATGAACTGTAATAAATAAATTTAGATGAAGAATAATACCTATTGCTATGTTATGGTTGATTCAGTAGTACTTGTGATCTTTGATTATTCCTTCGATAGTTATTGCTTAGATTCGGACTATATTTATGACATGGTTCTTTTGAATTTTGATCTCTTTATGTCATTAGATGTGATGGTGTTCTAATTCTTCCGCATTATGGTTGTATGTTAGATGATTTAGGTAATATCTTAGCTTCCGAATAGCCAGGGTGTTACACATTACAGGCTAAATCGCCCGGCGGCTGTCACAGGAAGCGCATGCCCATGCTTCATGAGGTCGTCAATTCATCCTCGACATCCGTATTCCTAGGCACACTTTGGAGTGCACTCGCCTGTAATGTGCGTGTGTGGTGTATGTTCTTCTACCTTATAATAACATAAAAAAACTTGGTCCACGCAAAACTTACCGATGTTCACAGGCAATTCCATTAAAGATGTACGCACGGGCCAATTAACTTGGAGACTTGGGCGCATCGGAGCAGCATCTTCCTAGGTTTTGGAGGGTCTGAATTTCAAAGAGAAGTGTGTTTGTTCCTGGGTTAACATGGAGGGAACATGTAGGGGGTTGCCGCCATATATGTTTGGTTCGCACATGATTCATACGACGGATACGTGCGGACCAGCTTCTGTCCAAAACAATACGAGGACATCGAACAAGGAGAGACCATGATCTTTTGGCTATAATGATGGTACAAGTACACGATTGAGATTATCAACGACCACCCGTGCATCATTGTAACATTATGGCCTAATTTGGTAATCTATATTAGAGCTTTAATTATAGGGTTAGTGTATTACTCTCTTTGTTTCGCAGTGTTTGTCCACTGTATGGAGAGTTTCGTTTCACAATGTTTGGTCATTTAAGAAATCAAGAGCATAGCTGATACAATATTTCTGCTCTCTATCATTACTGTCACGAGGTATAAGAGGTTAGGTAGTTACTAAAATAAAATTCGGATATATATATATATATATATATATATATATATATATATATATATATATATATATATGATTTCAATTTCAAAATGTGTAATCAACTTTGAATTACACTTATTTGAGGAACTAAAATTAAAATCAAATGAGGTTACATCCTAAATAAGAAGTAATTTAGGAAAAGTCAAATATGAAATAACAATTAAATATAGAAACAAATTTATGTCATTAAAAAATCATTATCTATACACATGCAAATTACAAAATTGAACTAAATTGGGAGTTAAATTCAAAATTAGAATATCTAAGCTGAAGTTTAGAATTAGATTTAATTTCAATCTGGGTTTAAAAATGATTTAAAAAATAAAATTCAGAATGAAAAATATTACATAATCCATGTAGCCTGCGTGGAGATGCGCGGCTTAGGAAAATAGACTCCTAATGTTTGGAGGCTCCTTTGAGAGCCCACACATTAATTCTAGAAGGTAGAAAGCTAGAAAATCATATGTTAATCCCAATTTTTTTTTTAAAAAAAACTAGAAACTCCCATGTCAATCCACGTTAATCCAAGCTGATATGGATGCAAGCATGTAGCAAGGGTGTGAGCGCTAGCTACGTACAACCGATTTCTTTCGGAAGGAAAGATGTGCATACTTGCGGTGCATTGGTGTTCAAGCAAAGAGGGCACGGAACGAGTCTAAGAAGAATTGAGGCAATACACTACCAGACTCCATGAAGATGCAAAGTCCTGATGTGCCATTGATGGAAACTTAGAAGAACCCGGATTGATGGCTGTTCATGGTTCAATCACAGAGAATGATATTGAAAACAGAGAAATTCAAGTGCAAGAAAGCAAGACGTGAGGCTGGAAATCATAATCAAGCAGCATCGAACAACTAGAATTTTTAAACCACCTTTATAGATAATATAAAAGTTCAAAAATTGAAATTTTAAATTTAAACAAGCCTTTTCTGTCAATGTATATACAAACTCCGAATTCATATTTCAAATATATATTTTTAGGATTCAAATATTAGCATTTTTAATTTCTAAAGTTTGTAGATTGATTATGGCATTGCAGTGGAAGCTCACCATGCCAACTAAGAAATAAAGTTTTATCCATTCGAGCTAAGATAGGATTCTACAAGTTCCTACCAGTTCTTTGGCAATTTTTTTTTACTTATATAGATCATGAATGTGCACGGGTTGATGGCTAGTTATGTACTAAAATAGATGCCATGTGGTCTAAATACTCAACAAAAAACAAATTACTAAGGCCCTGTTTGGTACAGCTCCAGATTCTTATTTACCAGATTCTGCTTCTAATTCTCCAAGAATCCACTCCTCTGAGAATCTAGAGTTATCAGAGGAAAATGTTTGGCAATCGGTGGGTAAATTTACTTAACTTCAATGGGTATTATCAATCGTACAAGTTGGATTCTCACAAGAATCAATAGAAAAGGTGCTTCTCCTCGCTAGTGTATCTTTGAGATAACTTCTCGCGAGAATCAGAATCAAGTGGTTTTGACAATCAGGGTGTTTGGTACGACTTCACGAGAATTGATTGAGAATCTGGGAGCAGAAGCTGTACCAAACAGGGTCTAAAATTCTAAAAAAAATCCACTCCTTCATCCGGGGAAATAAATTCTATGGGGGAGGACCCTGTGAGGCCCCTCCCCCACAACCGTCGAATCCTTCTCTCCACACACATGCGCTACAGTGATATCTGACGAATCCAACTATTGTAGGGGAGGAGCCTCACAGGGCCCTCCCCTGTAGAATTTATTTCCTTCATCCGGTACCCTAATCACAATTAGGTGACAACCATTGCTGGAACGCGGGGCAACAGACTAGAGGCGAGCGTGCGGCCGATGCCAAGGAGCAATGCACGACCACCTCGCCGCCCTCCTCCGGGGCGGCGGCGGCGGCGGCCGCCACCCGCGCGCCGTCCACGGCGCCGCCGTCAAGCTCGGCTGCCTCGCCTCCACCAACCTCTCCAACAACCTCCTCCTCACCTAGCACGGCCGCGAACTCCTCTCGGACGCCCGCAGCCTATTCGACGAAATGCCCCACCGTAACCTCGTCTCCTGGTCCGTTCTCATCTCCGGCGCCTCCCGCCTCGGCGTCCTCGGCGAGACGTTCTTGCTGTTCTCCGACATGCTTCGCAGTGTGGGGGGCGATAGCTGCGACCGCCCGAACTCGTTCGCGCTCGGACCCCTGGTCGCCGGGTGAGCCCGCGCCGAAGACGTTCTCGCGGGCGCGCAAGTGCACGCTTCCGCGGTCAAGTTTGGCGTCGACGAGGACAAGAGTGTTGCGGGGGCGTTGGTCGACATGTATGCCAAGTGCGGGCGCGTGGACTCGTCATGGCAGGCGTTTGCGCTCGCGCCGCAGAGGAGCGTCGTGAGTTGGACGAGCATGATCGCCTGCCTTGTCAACCACGGGTGTTCAGCGCACCATGATGCAGCGATTGTCCTGTTCAAGAAGATGTTGGTCTTGAAGGTTTGGCCAACAAATGCGACATTTTCTTGCATCCTGAAGGTGTTTGATGCACCTGAGTTGCTCCCCGGTGGGAAGCAAGTTCATGGCTGCTTGGTGAAGATGGGGACTGAGGTTGATCCTGCTTTAGGAACTGCCCTTATGGCAATGTATGGTAGATGCGGTGGAGTGGATGAGATAGCTAGGTTGGCTTGTCAAATAAGGCATGATGCATTCTCCAGGACTTCGCTACTTGTAGCTTATGCACGGAATGGATGCAACATGGGGGCAGTTGAGATTTTTCGGGAGATGATAATGGAAAATATGGCAATTGACCAGTCAGCTATAACCAGCCTGCTGCAGGTTTGTTCATCATTAGGGCAGCTGAGAGTGGCTAAGCAGGTTCATTGCTATGCTATAAAGACTTACTTCAAGCTGGATACTTTACTGCTGAATGCTACCGTCACTGTTTATGGCAGATGTGGCAATATCATGAGTTCAGAGATTGTATTTAATCTGTTGGAAAACAAGGACATCATATCGTGGACTGCATTGTTAAGTTGCTATGTGCAGAATGATCTTGCTCAGGAGGCACTCTTGTTCTTTAGGGAAATGCTTCGGAAAGGGCTAGGATCTCGAGTCTTTTGTATTACCTGTGTGCTACGAGCCTGTTCTCGCATCACAAACGTTGCTGCTGGATGGCAAATTCATTCAAGGTCGGTGAAGTTAGGAATTGATGATGACAATTCTGTGGAGAATGCCCTTGTAACCATGTATGCCAAGTGTGGAAGTGTTTGGATTGCATTAAAGATTTTCAGTTCAATGAGGAACAGAGGTATTGTCTCGTGGAATGCATTTATCACAAGGTTTTCACAGCATGGCAATGAGGTGGCAGCCATTCAGCTATTTGACCTGATGCAAGAAGAAGCGGTGTGTACAGATGATTACACTTTTGTTGGGCTGTTATCATCTTGCAGCCGAATGGGCCTAGTTGCAGAAGGATGTGAGTACTTCAAACAGATGAAGACCAAGTACAATGTGGAGCCCAAGATGGGGCATTATACCTGCACGGTTGATCTATTTGCCCGTGCTGGAAGATTTTGTGACGCAATGGAGTTCATTGATGCCATGCCTTGTCGACCAGACCAGCTGGTGTGGGAAGCTTTGCTAGCTTCATGTAGGGTTCACGGTAATGTGGAGTTAGGAAGATTAGCAGCAAAGAAGATTCTGGAAATAAGACCAGAGGATCCTTCACCATACATCATATTATCCAGCATTCATGCTTCAGTTGACATGTGGGACGAGAAAGCCTGGAATCATACTGTATTCAACTTCCAGCGAGTAAGAAAGGAGACTGGAAGTAGCTGGGTTGATGCACAAGAATTTTCAGATGATATATTCGATGCATTACAAGTTGGAGTAACGTAAGATTGGTGATGTGTTGTTGTGAAACATAATGGACTCAATCATGTGAAATTGGTTGACTTCACGGAGGAGATATCCATGAGTAACATGTAGGGGCTGTTTGAATGGATGCCGTCATTTGCCACAAATTTCTTGCTAATGTGTGGCAAGCCACACTTTTTGTGGCTTCCAATTTGGTAGCCAAAAGTTAGGCAAATTTTGGCAAAGCAATGTGTCTATGACAAGCAGGGTAGGATGCTAGGAAACAGTGGGATGCCTCAAACCAAATAGCTGCCAGGGAGAGTCAAACATTAAGATGCCTAACTCAAATGTGGCACCATCCTAACACCGTGTTGTCATGCCTCAAAGAGACTGACCTATGCCATATCTCCACTTGGAAAATGACTTGATGCAAAGGATCAGATTATTATCCTTTTTAGGGCACAGGACATGGTTGCAATGTGTCTCTTGCTTGACGGTGAGATATCCTATGGTGCTGACAAACTGCACACAGTACTTATAACTGTCTGCAATATAGTCATACTTTCTTGTGTATTGTCAGCTGAGTTTTTGATGATATTGAAAATATAGAGATGCATGCTCATCAGTGAAAGCAAATGCGATATCAAGGCTTCAATACCTTCTGCTTTCACCTGCAGTGTGAGGTCAGTAGTCAGTATGAGTGTAGTCGAGCTCTTCTTGCATATGCTTTCTGGTTCCTAAATTAACTTGCAGTATGCTACTTTTTTTTTTTACAGATATGGGGTAAAAGAGACGCAGCTCTTAAAGTTAGGTTAGTGTGCAAGATCAGTATGACTTTATGCCTGGGTTTTGTATGTTCTTGCCATTCTCAATCTGAATTCTGAAGTACTGGAACTTGATTACTGAATATACAGTAGTACTGGGACGATGTGTGAAATTCTGTTGTAACTTGTAAGTAACTGATAAATCAATTGCAAATTTTGCAAGTCAGATAATGATCCTTGATTAACCTCTTTTGAGGTATTCACGATGGAACTTTCATTAACTAGATATAGTTACATTTCCCAGGCAAACTAAATTACAAAATGGATGGAATGGCCAAAAGAAATATTGTAGAGCAGCTACTTTTGACCGCTTGGATTTTCTGGTGATGTGAATTTACTTCAGTTCACACGAGATCAGTATCAATTCTTACATGGAAAACTAATTTGGAACTCCTGTATTCTACATATATAGTGCTTGTTATTTGCATATAACTTTTCCAAACTGAACTTGTGAAATGCCCTTTATTCCTCACACCAAAAAATGAATCGAATTATAATAGTGTAGTGCATGCTTTCTAACATTAGTTGGTGTTACATCTGAACTGTCTGGAGTTCTGAATCCCTAGTACTTGCTGCAAATATGGCCTATTTTGTTAGTCCTCTTCCACTTCATGAAAAGGAAGTGGAACAGCCTTCACAGCTCTGAACTTCCCTGCATTGTTTAGGTGTTCGTTCTCCAGCCTGAAACAGAAGTTTTTTTTAGTGTAAATTCAGGTTTATATCACAACGAGAAATTCACGCATTCAGTTTGGTTAGCAAAAACTGTACCTGTAGAAGTTCCAATGGCCTCGTCGAATCACTTCAAGAGCTGCCAAAACGAACAGAGTTACTCTAGAATCCAGGCTTCCAATGTTAGGGTGGATGACAGTCTGAAGCCAAGCAAGCCTCAAGACAAGGTTCAAACCCTGTAAAATATTGGACTCTCTGTAAGTATCGTGAAATTTATCTTTGCTCAAAAAGTTATGATGCAGACTATAACTATTTGAGAACATACCATGGATAAGAAATAGATGTATTTTTGTTTAAGTATCAGATTGTTACGAAGCCAAGGGTTCGTGGAGTTGAACTGCAGAAGACCCCAATCCTTGACAAAGTCCCAGTACAGTTGGTAGATAGTGGCGACACTCGACACAATGACGACAAGTGACAGCCATCCAGCACTCTTATCATTCTCATATGCCACTTTTGTTCCTGCAGCAAGCATTGCCGACACATACTTCCCAAGGTTGACAATGTGGTTTATGTCCCCTTCGTCAAACCATCTCCTTGCACACTGTCAGGACAACCATAAGAAAAAAGGAAAAGAAAGGGTATACCACTACCTTCAGAAAGTCTGAAGAAGGGACACTGTAATGTGGTAAGTAACGTTCAATCTTGTATACCTGCATGGCTCTCCAGTAGTAAGGCAGGAAGGATACTGCATAAGCCAAGTCTCTAAAATGTTTCACTCTTGTGCAGTAGCCATAGTCTTGTGTCTTGTAGCTGCTGGTTATGTAATAACATGCCAGGTACTCCAGGCTCCTAAGCATTGGTACCTATTTTTCAGCCGTCATTACTTTATTAGTCATTTCCAAATTGAAAACCATCATTTATGCTCTACAATCTAGTAAGTAGTAACTCAAACAAACATTTATGGTGACAAAACCACTCATGCATGCTGATTAGTTCATGTTGAAAATGTGCTCTGCTGAGCATTATGGGTTAGAGGGTATGGCCTAAGTTTGCACAGCTGAACTTGCCAAACCTTTAGCTTCTGTTAAGTGATTACCTGGCTGCAAAGCTGATCAGCCATGAAGAAATCAACCATCACAACCTGCAGATATACAATAATTTAGCAATTTGTTGTTATGATATGGAATTTGATAGGTTGCCATCTTAAACGATTGCTCTTTTACTATAATAAAAATACCTTGTAAAAGGGGGTCAGAATGATGTTCCTGATCACTCTTAGGAAGTGATAACGACTTGATCGGTAGAGGATGTTGAAAGGGCAGGCCAATATTAACAAGAACACCTGAATAGATAGCAGCATCAGCTGTATAAGGTTATAACAACTTGCAAATATAACACAAAATTTTACATTGGTAATGCTGAATAGAGCATACCAGAAGTAGGGCTCCTGGGATTGCTTGAACCGCACATGAAGAACAACCTTTGACAATGAGTGTCAGGTGTGCAAACATGACACCAACAACAACTGTCATGGAAGTAGTGCATATCAAGAACACGTCGCGATACTTTAGCTCTTTGGTAGGCGCGAATTCGAATATGAATGTGTAGTTTATGCGCGTCTTTCTCCACATGAAGATGTTGCATCCATACAGGAAGAGATGTAGAAAGAAGAGGCTGAACATGCTGCAGTTTGAATCGTTTAATGTCAGCACTGGAGTGTCTGAATTGTAGCAATTTTGTTTTTAAAAAAAGTGTATAGTTGAATGGCATTTTGGGTGCTGACCTAAGGACAGGATAGGATGTTGACATGTAGACCTTGTTCGATTGCTGAGTGTACATCCCAGAGATGTGCGCCATGATACAATAACCAATGAATAATGCTACAAAGCCACCAGTAAATAGTCCTGAAAATTTGACAGTTACGCATAAGGATTCTGAAATTTATGCTGATGAAGGAAGGAATGTAAAGCTTATAAAAAACTATTACCTATGAAAAATGTGGTAGTATGTGATTCTTCCCTCTGATTTGGCTTCAGATACTTCATTGCTTTCCGTTTGTCCCCTTCAGTGAAATGTCTCACAAATAGCTCCTCGACATCGTCCATTAGCATGATTGCCTGTTAAGATGAAGATTTCAGTCAGAACCTTTGGAGTTTTGATAGAAAAAAACGCTTCGAAGTTTCTCAAGACTTCTGTATCATTGCAAAATACCCTGTCAGAGCTATTGAAGTAGGAGCTCTCCACTACTTTCAGGTAAATTGGCTGAACTTCCTTTGCCGTAACCTGAAACATGAAAAGATATTCTGTACTTTCAGGAATGCTTATATGTGATAACTTTCAGACAATGGAATCAGGAGAGAGAAGCATTGGCGGGGACCTTGTCAAATTTCTTCAGAATCTTCACAAAGGCCATCATGTTCAAGCTCCTGCAAGAAGAACGCTTTGCCTGTCAGTACCCACTCTGCACAGAGCTGAACTACATGCCATACCAGCTGAGCCTACCGGTATGTCTTGAGGTACCCCAAGCCCTTGTACAGCTCAACCAGGGCACCTCTGATCATCTTCTCTGCCTGGTGCACTTTCTTCTTGTTGATGCTTAGCTTCTCACAGCCATCACCACCGTTCGCGCCGATCCTCCTCGACTGGCTTAGCATGTCCTCAAACAGCAGTTCACGGATGGCGGTGACGGTCCTTGATGGCGTG
This sequence comes from Phyllostachys edulis, assembly GCA_036346405.1. Taxonomy (NCBI): domain Eukaryota; kingdom Viridiplantae; phylum Streptophyta; class Magnoliopsida; order Poales; family Poaceae; genus Phyllostachys; species Phyllostachys edulis. The sequence continues at coordinate 11,584,111 of CM070555.1, forward strand.
GTCACTGGGATGTTGATCCTCACGCTCCTGCCCTGGCAGGTGACCACCCTCCCTGAGAGCGTCCTCAGCTTGTTGGCAGCTTCTTCTCTTGGCTTGCCAAGCCTCCCTGAGTCACCTAAACCTTGAGAGATGGAGAGATGGTCCTCCTCCCCTTCTTCATCAGTGCTCTTTGCGGTAGCATCTTTGGTGAGCTTTTCTTGGCCTTCTTGTTCTTGCTCTGCGATGCCCCTGAGGGATTGATCTCCTGTAATTCGAGATGATACGTCATAATTGATTTATGGACATTACTAATTAAGTCCGCCTTACTTTTAATTTTGTTAACAACTTCAAAGCTCGAGGAGCTTAATTATGGGGTGTTTGGTTTAGGGATCGAGGGTGTTCTTCGTCATCTTTTTTTGTTTGCAGAAGAGTAAAAAATGGAGCGAGTCAACACCGTACCATTCCTCTTGACCACAATGCTAATAGAAAAATGGCCTAAAAAATTACGAAATGATCACACGATGGGTGAACCTATCTTAGGATTGATTCATTCCTGAAACCAAACATGATTTTGTATTGCACGCTCAACCCAAGAGCTGGCCTGATTAGATATGCCCACCAAGATTGCCACTTTCAGTTTTCTTCCCCATCCAAAAAGGTTCAAAATCTTATTTAGGTATATATCAAGATCAACTAGTATATCAGCATTAGCTGGCTTAATAAACCTTCACACTCAACTGGCTTAATTAGCAAGTATATCTATGTAGCACTCCAACATACTATATGTACACTCACCATGCAGGATCGAGCAAGAGACGGACGGGTCCTCCGGGTCGGTGCTCCCCGCCGACGATCCCCCACCGCCTCGCCGCCGCTCCTGCTGCTGCTCGGTGACGGCGGCCTTGAGCTCGACGAGGATCTGCAGCTGCCGCCTGAGCGACTCGCCGCGCTCCAGGAACTCCCCCTCCTTCCTCTCGTAGAACCGGTTCACCTTGTTCAGCTGCTGGTCCAGCCTCTCGAAGAACGCCCTCGCCGCCCCCGCCTCACCGACCGCGAACCCGACGTCCAGAACCTCCGTCTCGTACACCTCTCCGGCCACCGCGCCGCCGTCGGCGCTCGCCAGCTTCCTGTGCACCTGCATTGCACGTACGTACGGGCAGCGCAACATATAGCATATTAGCCGTTTTAATTGGCCAAGTAGACACACGTGCGTACGTACTATACGCATATGCAGTTAATGAAAGCCAGTACTTGTTATGACTTATGCATGGTTGATGCCATTTAGGATAAAACTACTGCTTGCCTGTATGGCGCCATGATGCTCCTTGTGGTGCCCATGGGGGTGGAGGAACGGCAGCCTCATCACCCAGTGAGCCGCCGCCGGTGCCGCCGCCGCGCCGTCTCCACCACCGGCTGCCTGCAGCTTCTTGATGTCCTTCTTGAGCTGCCAGTAGTCCACAAACGCCTCCTTCCACTCCGGCACAAGCTGGCCCTCAAACTGCTTGGAGAACTTCACCATTGGCTTTTCTGCTTCTTCCCTCCCTGCAGGATACCAGAGGGAGTAGCTGTGCAGTGCTCTGCAATGGTGTGTGGGTGTCTCAAAGGAGGCCATGGGGCAAGGTGTACTTATATGTGCCTGTGAGTGTGCTCTGGTAGTGTTCATTGGAGAATTTGGAATTAGAATCTAGAGTGAGAGGGTTGGTTGGAGGAGGGTATATAGCACATTCCGAAGTATCTGTTAACAAGATGGGGGCATTGCTGCCTATGGGGGTTTTACTTTAGGCTTGCTATGCTAGCTCTTGTGAACTGTGAGATTGATCACCACTTGGGCATGTAAGTTGGTGTCTTGGATTCTCTCTCCCCCAGTGGAGAGAGGAGAGGGAAAGTGGGAGGAGGGAGGGTGTTTTATAGGATGGATGCATCACTGCATTGGCAAGCTGATGTTGTCAGCTGCTACAAACTAACAAGGTGGATGATGATGGTGGAGGTGGTGGTGGCCATGCATGGTACAAGTGCAGATAAATGTGCCTATGCAAAACAGCTGGACATATGCCAAAATTACCACTGGGTTCATCAGCATTGCATGCATCTGAGATCAGTAGCGGTTTTCATGATGTCATCAAGTACTTTTTTGCGAGGTCATCTTAGATTAGTTTCTGATTGGAAAGATGTTGCATTGTGTTCTCAAACTGTTGACTCTGTTTAGTTAATGTTAGTCCCCGTAATACTGTTGACCCTTTTTTCAAACTCAGAAGGGTCTTCGACAAGGTGATCCTATGTCCCCAATTCTTTTTAATCTTGTTATGGATATGCTTGTCATCTTGATAGCTAGAGCTAAAGAAGAAGGTCTTTCATCGGGAGTAGTTCTCCACTTGATTGAGGATGGGTTGTCAATATTACAGTATACTGATGACACTATTCTTTTTTTGAATAATGATGTAGAAGAAGCAAAAAATCTCAAGCTTATTTTATATGTCTTTGAACAATTATCAGGTTTAAAGATTAATTTTCACAAGAGCGAGATTTTTTGTTTTGGTAAGGCCAAAGAGGTTGAAGCTCAGTGTACTCAGTTATTTGGTTGTGAAGTAGGTACCTTTCCTTTTAGATATTTAGATATTCCATTACACTTCAGAAAACTAAGGAACTGTGATTAGAAAGGGGTTAAGGATAGAGTTGAAAAAAAGCTTAGCAATTGGAAAGGAAAAATATGTCTGTTGGTGGTCGATTAGTACTTATTAACTCGGTGCTTAATAGTTTGTCTTTGTTTATGTTATCCTTCTTTGAGATTCCTAGGGAGGTTCTCAAGAGAATAGATTTTTATCACTCTAGATTTTACTGGTAGAGCGACAATCATAAACGAAAATATAGGCTTGCTAAATAGAGTTTAGTATGTTCGTCCAAAGATCAGGGTGGTCTAGACATTCAGAACTTAGACACAAAAAACAAAAGTTTTTCTAGAAAAATGGTTGTTTAAGTTACTCAATGAAGGAGTATGGCAATCTATGTTAAAAAGAAAATATTTGGGTGGGAAGTGTCTTTCGCAGATGGTTAATAAACCTGGAACTTTTCATTTTTTGACAGGCTTAATGAAAATAAAAGATCAGTTTCTTCGTTTTGGTTCATTGCAGATTAAAAATGGAATGCAAACTAGGTTTTGGAAGGATATTTAGTTAGGAGACACTCATTTGAAAAGTCAATATACAAGCCTTTATAATGTGGTAAGAAGAAAGGATGATACCGTGGGGAATATTATGAGAACGACTCCTTTAAATGTTTCTTTTCATAGACCTATTATTGGGACTAAGTTACATGCATGGAATGATTTAATTTTGAGAATTTTTAATTTACATTTGATCTCTCAAAAAGATGTTTTTAGGTGGAACTTGAATAAGTCTGGACTTTTTTCAGTACAGTCTTTTTATACGGCACTAATTGGCAATCCTCAAGTCCCAGTTAAAAACTTTTTTTGGATAATTAAAATTCCATTAAAAGTGAAAATATTCCTATGGTATCTTAAAAGAGGGGTAATTTTAACTAAAGATAATCTCCTCAAAAGAAATTGGAGGGGAAGCAAAAGGTGTTATTTTTGTATTAACGAGGAAACAATTCAACATCTTTTTATTAAATGCCCATCTGCATGTCTTGCATGGTGGGCTGTTCAATGTGCTTTTAATTTATCCCCTCCTGTGAGTATATCAAACATGTTTGGAAATTGGTGAGCTGGTATCCCAAAAGATTTAAAGTCATAATTCCTAGTGGAGCTAGTGTCTTATGTTGGTCTATCTGGTTATGTCGGAATGAAGTTGTTTTTGGTAAAAAGATTATCACTAATCCCTTGCAGGTTATCTTTTTTGAGTGGGCACTGGCTGAAGGCTTAGGCAAATTTGTAGAAACCAGCCCAGAAGGAGTCTCTGTTGGCCGGAAGCGAAAGGCTGGAGGTAGTGGCGAAGCAAATTTTAAACATTCATGGATGGCGGCTTAGTCACAGAATTTGTAATGACTGAGTCTAATTTTCCGTCGTTGTTACCTTGTAAGGTTTTAAGCTACTTTTACTAGTTTTGGTTACTTTAGTGTTTTAACTTTTTAATAAAATGGACTGTGTGCATCCTTGATGCAGAGACCGAGAGAGTTTTTTTCTCTTCCATTATCTAAAAAAAAGTCCCCATAATATTTGGAACAAAGACTAACAAGTCCTGTTTGGAGTGTAGGTATTTTCCCTACTTCCTACAAGAATTGATATGACTTTCATAGGATTTCCACATAAATTTCATAGGAATCAATTCAATTACCGTAGGAATCAGGAAAATTTCTCATATTCGAAACGAGGCCCTAACAATAGAAAATTAGTTGAAGAACTTAGCCGACTATTTGTTGGCTGCTGCCTGCTCATTCACTCTTATCTTTTTTCACAAAGAACTTACTCGACTATTAGTACCTGCGCCTACCGTAACCTGTTGCCACCCCTAATTGATATGCTGAAATCTTATAATCTGCTATGATATCTCAGGTCTTGATATTGACATTGACCCGAGTTCATGGCCACAAGGCTGAAAATAGGTCATGCTGATTGCTGTCCGTGCTAGTTAATTCGTCAGCTTTTTAGTGCTAGCTGCTGCTAGTGCCTTTTAAGTACTGCACTCGCTTTGCAAATTATTAAGATGGAGATTTTATTTCCCCTCTCATTTGCGGCGTTTTAAGCTCCTTTTGTTGTACTCAAATCCTAGTTCCAAACAGGTCCTTAGAAATTAGCCCTTAGATTGAGTCTGATACTTGTTCTCTAGTGGTTATGTGAATTATCATTCAGTAGCCACATGCACTTTGTAAAAACGTTTTGATTCAGAAAAGAGTGGCAAAAGAGAGAAGTGTGATTTTTGGATGGCAGAAGAGAGAATAGGTTTGCAACGAGCGGCACAAAGAAAAGTTTCTCTAGTGAAAAAACTTTCGTTCTCAATGAATCAAGGGTGGCTCTCCTTCATCTTCTAAAAAAAACTAGTTTTAACTGCTTTGAAGCCGGAAAGTAGAGCCAAAGTGTTTAACTAGGTATTTTTTGGCTCCACCAATAAGTTGGAGGACTACCAAATACCCCTAATGTCCTGTTTGGAACACAAAAAAAATGGAAGATTTTTTTTCCGATGATGTCCGGGATTTAACCCCATCCGGTTCACATTAAAGAAGAAGAAACACCCTATCTCGCGAGGCGACCACAGGAGCTAGCGTTCGAACCGTGATGAACTGAAAGCCCCTATAATTCCCCTCATTTTTGCCAACTGAGCTCCAGCTTAGTTCTCAAATAAATCCCAACACACACACACCCACCCACCAAGGTGAGACACCAGGCGAGCCAAGGACTCGAACACTGGCGGGCAGCCCGCACAACTGGCGAGTCTACCACCCGAGCAAAGCTCGGTTCTCAAAGAAGAATTTTTCAGAAACTGGTTCTCAAAGAAGAATTTTTCAGAAACTAGTTCTAACCCTCTCAAATTCCTACCAAATTAACACATGTCAAATGGGGCCTACAGACAGATTATTGAATTCTGTAGATCCAAACAATGGTGTGAAGTGATTGTTTTGCAATTTTATTAACAAACAAATGAGTAAACCCAACTAATCAATTCAGATCTAAGGTCCCGAATGCAAACTCTATATGCTTTAATATGAGTGTTTTTTTAAAATCATATCGTAGACCGTCTAGCCAGGTAAACATAGGTCAATCAGTCAAATGCCATACATCAGCTCAACCAGCAGTGTGTTTATCCTAGGTAATTGAATGCAATAAACTTTACTTTTAACTGAAAATGAAGCGACCGAAACCTTTAAACCAAATTATGGGCAATGGAATTTAGAAGTGCACCCTAAAAGAAGATGACCAGTTTGCTTTGTAGCTTTAAAAATGGTATCCTGATAACTCGACAAAGGCAAGTAGGATGGTCTTTCAAAGGGGTGGTCACCAAAGGCAAATGGCAAATCTTTTGTGCTAAGCAACAACGGCTTCTATTTTCTCCAACAAAAGATTGTGCTTTCCCCTCTTCGATTTTCCATGGGCTAATCTTGCTCTGAGATGTATTTATCTTGCTCATGATCAATTGCTCTTTCTGCCAAGAATCTGGAGCAAGGACAAATTGGGTAAGCAGCCAAACGTTAGGCAGAATCATAATTCATGTCTAAGTAAATTCAATGAGAATAAATGCGTCGAATTTGGCGCGATAGATTTTACTGAGAGAATTCCCTATATACCACTGAATAATTGCATAATACATACTTTAGCGCCAAATAATTGTATGTTCCCTTGTGACACTGTTAGGTCAACACGACGTTAATGTAATACCTCAAATTCCAATTGGAGAGAATATTATTCGGGAGAGGAAAATTTATTCAATATCGAATGCAACAAAGTTTAGAGATGGAAATAAGTTCAAAATTTAGATTTTTTTGAGAGAGTTTTGGGCCTCCAACCCATTGTCGCGGGGGAAAGAGCCGGCCTTAGAGGCCCATGGCCCATGGAATGCTGGTAGCCCACTTGAAGGCAAGGAGAGGGGGGGGGGATCAAGCCACAAACCCTAGTCCGCTACAGTATTTCTGTACCACTACAGTACCCGCACCGCCATAGTAGCCACGCCCTTGGCCGTCGCTGCTATCTCCGGTGTTTCCCCTGCAGATTGGCCGGCCATAAGGAAGAGGAAGGAAGGGGGAGAAGAGAGGTGAAGGGAGAGGAAGGAGAGCTTCTTCGTAGGTTTTTGTTCAGCGTCTTCCTGGGGTTCTACAAGGGTAACGAAAGCCGTTCTTTGCTGTATGATTCATAATAGATGTGAATTCGATTACGTTTAGTAGATTGGTTCCCTACTGCAATTAGATTAATTCTATCCAGTACCTTGCGCGATGGTTTTCATGTGTTTAGGTCACAAATCTGAAGATCCCATCTCCTAGAGTTATATGGGAATCGTTCTTAGCTTTCCGTAGCCTCCAAGATCACTAAATTTCGATTTATGGTTCAAAAGTTATGATAGATTCTTTCTTGCTGTCCTGAAATCTGATGAGAATTATCAGTAAAAATGTTTATTAAAATATGATTTGGTTAGGATGAAATTCAGACTTGTTGCCCAAAAATATTTCTGTAGATAATTTTATCATTTTTCCAGATTGATAAAGAACACTCTATTTGGATTTGTAGAACAAAAGATATGGTCATTTCTTTACTGCTGTCTATTTCTATTAGGCAGATTCTATAATAGAATTTCATCTAATTTTTAACCTAATATTTTGGCCGATTTAGATAATTCACCAAACTAGTTTAATGTGGATATTTTCATTATCTTTCTATAGGATCTGAGATCACTCCGTTTCGAGTCTCAGATCAAAAGTTATGGTGTTTTTAGTTCTGCTGTCCCGTTTATCGTCGCGCTAGACTGTTGGTTAGGATGCTGCGATTAAGCATTTCGAGTGACGTCCTATTCATGTGGTTCCTTATTCAAGTAATTCAATTATGTAGGAGGAGAGGGTTTGAGATTAGTGGCTTCGTCCTTGCCTTCTAATGTATCGTAGATCGAAAGGCAAGTACAATTGATTTGTCTTGATTGCTGTTTGTTCCACATGATTGATGAATGTGCAATGTGTATTTCTGGTATTTCTTGTTTCCCTTCACAATTGATATACCATGATTATTCGGTAATGTGTTTACGTTCGATATATTCATTCATTCCTTCTTTCATATACACCCACGGGAGTGGGTAGTGATGTCCCATTATTCCAATATGGCCAAGTACCTTGTGATTCTTATTATTGGTGACTGCTGAGTGCTTGTTATTCATACTGTTATTTCTATGATCCATGAGTAGATTCAATGCTTCATGTTCTTTTCACGTTCGTTAATCCATGTTTAATGAGATGATGTCTTTCATTATTCATAATTCATTCCATTCATTCATTGTTCATGTTTCATCCATGGGAGTGGAATGTAAAGATCCATCAATTCCAGTATGGGCACGTAAGACCCACCATTCTAATGTGGGCGATTTGGATCCCGTATGAAACATTTTTCATACGGGCCTTGAATCCGTATTTTGTTAAATGCGGCCTAAGTGAACACCGACGGTGTGTCACCGGCTATCTGATATAAGCGAAGTGGAGTTCATGCATTTCATTCATTCATATGATTTACATTATTCTAAATTCATATTCTATAATATGATTTGTTATGTTCCTATTCGTTCATTCTACATTCAAATTCTATCATGTGATGATATATTCCTATTCATTCATTCTACATTTGAATTCTATTATATGATGTTATGTTCTTATTTGTTCATTCTATTACGTTCTTATTCAGTATGGTTCATATTGTTTTGTTGTACTTGCTGAGTTGTGGACTCATTCTTACCATGTTTACTTGTTTTAGGTAAATATCGAAGATAGCATGCTTGGGAGGGAATAGTCACGAATCATTCATTTACTTCACATTGTTCACTTGTTAATTAGATGAACCTATTATTACCTTTCTTTTGATAATCTTTGGATTGTAATAACTGGAGCATGATGGTTGATGTTATCCTTTCTTATGATATGATTGAAATGGTAATTGCCTAAGATCTTCGTATAGTCTATTGATATGATTATCATAAACGATTCTTCATGATTAGGTAAATAGAGTCTGATATGTTGTTAAATTTTGTTTCAATTCTTATGTTCATTCTATCAATTGTTGATTCTTATTGGTTATTAGTTGATAGATGGATGAAAGTATTTCGTGTTGTTGATGTATGTTAGTCTTTTAGGTCATAGACAGAGTGTTACAGTTGGTATCAAAGCGGGCTTTAGATCCGTGGTAAATAAAATATTAAATTGACACACTGTGCACAGTAGGTGGGGTTTGGGAAATCCATGCCATCTGTATTTCTAGTGATATGTTTCATTATGCTGTATTGTATTGAATTGCTTATGTACTATCGTTCCTGTTGTTAATCTATGATATGATGTGATATTCTATATCTATGAATTTATTCTATGATTGTCATGAGATGATCCTATATATTCATAATTTATTATATCGGTTATGCGTGTTGATAACGGATGTTAAGAAGTTGAGGTCGTGGTTGTTACTCTAGGATTCACCAGGTTACACCACCGTTCTTGGTTTGTGGTTAGGGGAGTAGTTACCCCGAGTACCATAGTTACAAGTGTTGAGCGTGAATTGCTTTAGAAAGTTGTTCTCTTCCTTGAGTTTTGAATTTGGACAATTCTTGTCTTATGGTAGTTGATGAATTTCCCTTGGGTTCGTGGTTCATTGTAGTTGATGGGTTTCAACAGGTCTCTAATTGTTCTCTGAAACAATTATCGTTCTTCTACTGTTGAGTTGCTTTTACTAATTGTGATCGTTGTCTTTTGGCAAGATTGATATTTCCATGGTTGTTCCTTCTTTCTTATTGGAAAAGAATGACTCATTTATTCGTTTGGTACTTTGGGTAATGAGAGTTCTCTGTTGCAAGTTCGTTAACATGAGAAAGTTTCGGCTCCATGTATTTCTTTTGGATCATTCCGCGTGTTGAAGTTTAATGCATCTCTTTTCTGAAGAAAAGTGTTGAAATCCTTTTGTGATGCCTTGTTATGGTTAAGTCGGAGATTGTAGTCAAACAGAATGGTTGGGTATGGGTTTCCATTGGTCTCTAATTGTTTTTCAGAACAACTAATGTCTTTCCGACTGTTGAGCTCTCTTTGCTACTTGTAGACGTTGTTATTTACAAGATTGTTCTTTTTCATGAGAACCCTATCTTTCTTGTTGAGAAAGGGGACCTGGTTATTCGTTTGGTATTTTGGATAATGAGAATTATCTTTTACAAAGTTCATTGACGAAAGTTTTGACTCTACTCATTTCTTTTGGAGTAGTTGGAGTGTTGGGGTTTAGAACCTTGTTCTTTGGAAAAGGTGTCAAAACCCTTTGTAAAGTTTTGTGGTATTAAATGAGAAGTTGTAAGAAAGGAGGTTAATTGATAATCTATGACATCAAGTTGGGCTATTGTTTGTGGTAGCTGGAATTATTGTAAATAAAATGATGTATTGGATTGTCTTATTGCTTCTCAAGAAATTCGTGTGATTTAATCTTAATGGTTCTTTGGTCTGAGTTCGCAATGTAAGGTTGCAATCAAAGAAAATAATGTTGATTTCTTTAAGAGGAAATTAATCTGTTTGCTTTTTGTGAAATCCTGTAAATGAAAATGTTTCGAGTTTTGTGGCTGAGATCATTTGGATCTCATGTTTCTTGGGTAGTTGACCTTTTCCGAGCAAATATAACGTGTTGAAGAATTTTATTGGTTCTTATGGTTTGGACTAAAGAACTTATCTTGTTCATTGTAGCAAAGTGTTGTTATAGTCAAAGGATTAATTTCAGTGTTAAAGGAAAGAGTGCAATAGGAGTATTTGAGAATTTGAGTCAAGTTTTGTAACTTGTGGTTATTTGAATTGTGCCTAAACTTTCTACTCTTTCCGCACAAGAGTTGTTGAGTTTCAATCACAACGTCATTTTCGTATTGGTTGTTATTTGCTATTTCCTTCTTGATGGATGTGTGCCCTCAGCAGTGAACTTAACTTTCGTTTTCCAAGATCATCATTATTGGATTATTTCTTTTGGTTTTGTGCTCGCTGTGAGGAGCAACGTTTTCCTGTGTGACGAAGCTTGTCATTGTTCGTCTCTTTCTTTTGAGAAAGGATCAACAGTTTTGTGTTGCAAAGTTTTACAAAGCGTATTTTGGCAACCGTTTGGTGGTGGTTAAGTATTTGTAGTGGTGAGATGTAACGTCCCGTTTCTCCTAGGTTCTTGCCCAGTTTTCAAAACAAAAGTAACCATTTGGTTTTGTTGAGAATCCAAAGCTTAACCTGATATTTTGAAAATTTGGAGAGTTTAACTTGAATTAATCAAACCTTAACTAAGCTTCTTGTTGGTGCTCTCCGCGGGTTGTGGCCCTCTGTTGTCTCCTCGCTGCCCCTTGGGCTGTTTTTCCTCCGAAGCTTCTCTGTGTGCCTCTTGATTTATCTTTTCTCTTCTATCCTCCTTTGTTGGTTCGAATCTCTTTGAGATCTGGCCGTTAGGACCTCCTCTCTGGAGATCTTAACCGCTCAGACCTCCCTAGCGCTTGGACCCATCGTTGGCTCCTGCGGTCGTACCGCTTAAGGCTTTGCCTTCATCACCTAAGGACCGTTCGATGCTGTTCGGATGGCCCGATCCTGAGGACACGTTCGCTTGGTCCGAACGTCCCCTTTCCCTCCTAGTCGATCTAGATCAGACGGCCTGGTCTCGTTGACCCGTTCGCTCGGTCCGAACGACCCCTTTGTTTTGCGCCATCCGATCTTGATCTATCGGCCTCAGCCTTTCCCCGCGTATCCTTGCCTCCGCGAACCTCCCTTGGTCTTTGAGATCTTGACTGTTAGACCTCCCTTTTGGAGATCTAACCGTCAGGAGCTCCCTGCACCCTTTGATCTGGACCGTTAAGGTCCTCCTCTTTGAGATCTTGACCGTTAGACCTCCCTTTTGGAGATCTAACCGTCAGGACCTCCCTGCACCCTTTGATCTAGACCGTTAAGGTCCTCCTCTTTGAGATCTTGACCGTTAGACCTCCCTTTTGGAGATCTAACCATCAGGACCTCCCTGCACCCTTTGATCTAGACCGTTAAGGTCGTCCTCTTTGAGATCTTGACCGCCCAGGACCTCTTCCTGGCTGTTTTGCAAGGACCACCCCCTCGATCCCTGCTGGTCTTTTTGTAAAGACCACCCTCCTAGTCCAGAGTTTTCCTTTTGATTAGGACCTCCTTGTGTTGAGTGTTTTGGACCTCATGTCCAGGAACTCCCAGTGGTCTCTAGCGGAGACAGCCCTTGCGGCGGGGCCACCTCTTTGACCGGTGGTGCACCCTTTTGACTGGCCCCACATGCTAGCCTCACTCAACCTTGTTATCATTGCTCCTGCCTCAGAACTCTGTGCGCATTTAATTGGTGTCAGATCACATTAAATGGAGTCACATCTGAGGTACCTTATATTAATTCTTTTAGGGCAAGCCCTGTCCTAGCTACCCTGACTACCCACACGTCATGGAACCCCGTTCCTGGTGCATTCCACCAACTTTGGCTATATATAGCCTGGGCAAGCCTTCTTTTGCCACCTTTTGCTCATTCCTAGCTTCCTGGTCTCCTTCGCCTAGTTTCCTCCTGGCAAGATCTCCCCAGGAGCTCGCTGAGGCTGTGCTGAGCCTCTTGGTTTTCCTGTTCTTGCCGTGTTGGTTTGAGTTCCTTTTGAGATTTTTGAAGTTCTTTGGCCTAGTGTGGTTTTGCTTATTTGGTTTTTGCGAACGTGTAGATCACGAGTTCGAGGAGTTCTTGGATCCAGCTCTCTCTGCCGAAGATTCTCCACTGCTTGACCAAGGCAAGCCACAGACCTCCTTTTGATCATATTGAACCTAGCTTTGCAAATATATTTTGGTTTTACTTTATCAATGCATGGCTATTTTTTTTATAAGAATTGTTTGGGCTGTAGTTACTTTCCTACTTGTTGTTATGCCTCCTTTATCTCTTGTTCTGGTCATGTTGACATGTTTACCTTGTAAGCCTTAGACTGGGTATTTAGTTGGTGTTCCTTGTTATTTGCCAACATGGGGCCGTAGGTTTATCTATAGCTTCGCTCTAGAAACTGTGGTGCCGGCGTATCATGCTTCATCAATTAATAATCTTGACTAATGATCTATGGAATCTATGGTCGGTGCCACTGTTAAGCAGCGATGGCAGGATGCCTAAGTTGTGTTGATCGTGGTGCGAGATCACCCTAATAACGATTGTGCCAAGGCGGGTGGTCTTTTGGCGTGGTTAAGTACAAAATGTTTTTCTTTGAGGCAAGAAGGCGTGGAGTGAGTAGTGGGTGCTTTGCACATTGGGGTTGTGGAAGTCTTGCCTTAGCACAATTAAGGACTCAACTTTGTGTTTGCTGATCTAGGCCAATCAGTGCAACCACAAGATCATTTTATGGGAATGGTCTGAGCTGAATAATTAGCAATGAGATGGCTTGGGGTTGTTGTGGAGGAGCATGCTGATTCGTTGGCGCAAGAGGGGGCACCCCATAACCTATGGATTTCTAGACCAAAGGGAAATGCGAAACCTTAGCGAGGCAGCCCCGAGTCAGTTCAAAGCTTTTAAAGGCCTTGCCGCTCTCTAGACCTGCTCACCATCGGAGTGAGCAAGGGTCTTTCGGAACCCGTCCGCTAGAGGCTGTGGATTGTGGGTAAGTTGTACACCTCTGCAGAGTGTAAAATCTATTGAATAGCCAAGTCCTTGGTTATGGACATGCACAGTGAAAATGGTGCAAGGGTAGTGTTCCCAAAAGTTTGTGCCTTTGGACACTTTAGCGAGATGCCATGGCTTTGCCTCAAAGAGACCTTGGCCGGCTCCAGAGGGGTCGGGGTTGGCTCGGGTAGTGGTCCAGAGGCTGGTTCGGACCTCTGGAGTGGGTGCTCTAGGGTGGTTTTTGGGTGAGGACCTGGTCAGGGGTGCAACCAGACCTCCCCCTTTTGGTGGTGGTTGTGAGTTGGTGCTCACTCCCTCTTTGCAAAAATCAAATGTATTATATACTATTGTTTTAACTTGCTGCTTTTCAATCTACTTATGTTGTTGCTGTCAAAACTTGGCTTTGCGCAATCTAACCATATAGATCTCAATTGGTAAGCCTTTGCATGTATATTACTTGCATAAATGCTCCCTGTGTCTTGCTGAGTACATTCAAAGTACTCATGGCTTAAAGCCCTGTGTCAAAGCAGATTTGGAAGATGATCAAGTGCAGGGCAGTGCAGACCTCTTTGAGGAGGAGTTCTTCGACAATCCTGCTGCCTAGGACGTCCTCCACTCGGCGGACTGGGCTTGCGGATGGCCTTTACGTGCTTTTGGTGCTTTTGCTTTGGAGCTCTTTCGTTCTTTTTGTAAGTCTTTGTCGGTTTTTGTAAGCCCTTAGTGGCAGACCTCTTGTACAAGCTTGACCATAAGGTCCCGTTTAATATTAAACTTATTTTGTCTGCTTCATCTTTTGTTTGACCTTGTGGTTGTGATATTATCTTGTGTTCCTGTGTGAGCTAGCTTCTGTTGTCCTGGGACTAGCTCGGAGCACAGGGGCAGGACCTCTAGGTGGTCCTACGGGACTTAGCCTGGGAGATCCTGTCGGACCTCCCTGATGATATACCAGGAGGTGCTACCGGCAGGTTGCGAGCCAAGACCTCCTGGGAGGTCCTAGTAGACCTCCCTCGGGATGCACCGAGCAGTGCTACCGCTCCTCTATGCGGTAGTACCGCGACTCAAAAAAAAAAATGGTCCTCCCGGACCTTTGCTATATATCACAGGGTGGGTCGTTACATGAGATTTTGCTACCAAGCTATTGGAGGAGTAGTAGAAGATGAATTGGTTTTGACCTATACCTCTTGGAGGAAATTTGATTCCAATGGAATGTATGGCGTTGAAGTAAAACTGAACAGTGTTACGACTAAGTAGAACCTATGGTATAGTGTAGTTCCAGAACTTTGGTTCATGTTGAAATGTTGGGGATTATCAAAGGTATGGAAACCTTGATCAATTTTATTGAGTAACGCAATTGGAAAGTATTGCGATATTGTGTGAGTGATTCCTGATGATGTCAATGAGTGAGTATGTTAGAATTGTGGGGATGTTAGAGATTTAATCTGATGATTTCACTATCTGTTATAAGAGAAATTCGTTGTAGAGGTCTTAGAGGTTAAATTTGGGCTTTGCATTTTTATGCTAGACTTTTGGTTGCCCAAAGATTGTGTGTAGAGGAGATAGAAAACCGGAGTATTCTGGGCAGTGGAATGATTGTTGATAGAACCCTTCTGATGTAGTTCATGAGCGGGTGTGCTGAGGATTCTGAGTTGTTATTCTGAAAAGTTGGAGTCGATGGGATTGCGTGCTATCTATTTTGAGGTGCTTTGGGTGCCTTTTGTCAAAGTAATTTCGTTAGTAGGAGGAGTTGTCTAGCATGTTTGCTGGGGTCAATAGATTCTCTCCTCTATGCTGTAGGACGTGGCCATAGGTAGAAAGGTCATACCGCTCCTCTATGCGGTAGTACCGCGACTCAAAAAAAAATGGTCCTCCCGGACCTTTGCTGTATATCACAGGGTGGGTCGTCACAGGTGGTATCAGAGCCTTGGTCAGCTGTAGGACGTGGCCATAGGTAGAAAGGTCGTTTTAGTTTTGATTCAAAAGTTATTTTCTAAAGCAAATCAACTTAAAAACTTGTTTAGTGGTTCTTTCCTTGTTCTGGTTCTATGCTGCCCTTAACTTGTCTAAATCTTTTCTCATCTTATTCTACTCCAATCTTAACTCCTTCCTTAGTCCTGTGATCTTGCCTCCTCTGAAACCTTGTTTTTAAGTCTAACTTGACCTCCTTGCCTTTGTAATTTCTATAGGGCCGATTTTAAATAAGGTCAGTGTTAGTGGTCCTTTTAATATGAGCTCGCTTAGTTTGGTCAGTAGACCTTTGGTGTAGTTTTGTTGCCTCTTTTTGGCCTCTTGGCCTTTTGGTTTTCTTTTGGGTTTAACCAAGTCACCCCTAATAGATGATCTATCTTCCTCCCCTGTTCTAACTCATCTTGATGCTTTATCCCTCTTACCTATTATGCTTTCTTTCTTACCTATTAAACCTTTAGAGTTTTGTTCAGATGGTTCAGACTCGGCAGTCAACAAGTCAGAATGAGCCCTCCAAACAGTTGCCTCCACCCCCACCTCTAGTGGCAGCGACAGATCCGGGTTTTGGGCAGTTTATGGCAGCACAGGCCCAAATGATGAGTTCTATGATGCAGAATATGAACCAAATAATGGCTCAACAAAGCCAGACCACCAATGTTTTACTGGCTATGATGAGCCAGAACAGTCAAGCAACAGTTGTGCCACCACCTCCACCCCCTGTTCATCATCAATCAAGGTTATCGGAGTTCATGAAGACGCGCCCAGCCACCTTTTCAAGCTCCCCTGAGCCGTTAGATGCAGATGACTGGCTAAGATCAACAGAGAAAAAGTTGGATATTGCTCGCTGTGAAGACAGGGAGAAGGTTTTGTTTGCTTCACATCAATTGGAAGGGGCGGCAGCTGAATGGTGGGACACATTTTGTGCCTCACATGTTGACCCCTAGAGGATCACTTGGGCAGAATTCTCAGCTGCTTTTCGCCATTCCCATGTTCCTGATGGGAAGGTAGAGATGAAGAAGAATGAGTTTAGAGACCTCAAGCAAGGCAGCATGTCAGTGAGTGAGTATCTCACTAAGTTCACCCAGTTGTCACGTTATGCCTGTGAGGATGTGGCTACAGACGATGCACGTTAGAAGCGCTTTAAGCGGGGTCTCCATCCCAGTCTCAAGGTTCAAGTCGTTGGCAATGACTACCCTGATTTTCAGCATATGGTGAACAAGGTAATGCTTATTGAAGAGTCCCGTAGAGAGCTTTCTGAGTCCTTCAAGAGAAAGGTGCCACCCTCCAGTGCTCAACCAAGACCTCCCCAACGTGCTAAAACATTTGTGCAGTATCAACACAAGCGCCAAGGACCTCCTGGACCCTCCAGGACCTCTGCCAAGACCTCCCGCCCAGCTGTCCCAGGTCAGCGCCGCATCACTGGCAGCACCAAGCAACCCTCGACGACCTCAATAGCAGTTGGGACCACTTGCTTTAAGTGTCACCAATTGGGGCATTTTGCAAATCAATGCCCATTGAAGACTGAGCAAGCCGCAAGGACCTCTACATCAGGACCTCCCTCGGCCAAGACCTCTCAAGCAGCAGGACCTCCTCAAGCTGGGACCTCTCAACCTTATGGAAGAGGTCATGTGAATCATGTTGCAGTGGAAGAAGCTTAGACCTCCTCAGATGTTGTGCTAGGTATGTTCCTAGTAAATTCAGTGCTAGCTGCAGTTTTGTTTGACTCTGGAGCTTCTCATTCGTTTATTTCTTGGAGTTTTGCTGCAAAGCACCGATTTCAAGTTGTTGCTCTTAAGTCTACCTTGTTGGTTCAATCCCCCGGTTCGGAATTAAGCACGAACCAGAGTTGTCCACAAGTTAAAATGGTCATAGAAGGAGTAGAATTCCTAGCCAACCTCATCCTTTTGGACACTAGGTCCCTAGATGTGATCTTGGGTATGGATTGGCTAGCTGACCACCATGCAGTGTTGGATTGTAGTGGCAAGAGTATCTCGTTGACCAGCCCTAATGGTGTCACTGTGAAGTTTAAAGCCTCCTCAGAGAAGCTCAATGGAGCCCTAACTTGTAGTGCTCAAGTTCATACCCTGGAAGATGTCCCTGTTGTTAAAGAGTTTGCTGATGTGTTCCCTGATGAGCTCCCAGGAATACCTCCAGATAGAGACCTTGAATTTGTTATCAACCTTGTTCCAGGAACCTCCCCCATCTCCAAAAGTCCTTACAGGTTACATGTTGATGATCAAGTGGAGTTGAAGAAATAGTTAGAAGACTTGCAGAGCAAGGGTTTCATTAGACCTAGCTCCTCACCTTGGGGAGCCCCAACGATTTTTGTGCCCAAAAAGGATGGCACTCAAAGAATGTGTGTAGATTACAGAGCTCTTAATGATGTCACCATCAAGAACAAGTATCCCTTGCCTAGAATCGATGATTTGTTTGATCAACTGAAGGGAGCTGCTGTGTTTTCAAAGATAGATTTGAGGTCAGGATACCACCAACTCAAGATTCGAAAAGAAGACATCCCAAAGACAGCTTTTTCAACTAGATATGGGTTGTTTGAGTTCACTGTCATGTCTTTTGGGCTGACTAATGCCCCTGCTTATTTCATGAATTTGATGAATAGAGTGTTCATGGAGTACCTAGACAAGATTGTCATTGTTTTCATTGACGACAGTCTTGTGTATTCCAAGAGCGAAGAGGAGCATGCAAGGCATCTCTTTTCGGTTTTGGAGAAGCTGAGAGCTCATCAACTCTTTGCTAAGTTTAGCAAATGTGAGTTTTGGCTAAAAGAAGTGGTCTTTTTAGGGCATATTTTGTCTGAAAAGGGAGTCTCTGTCAATCCCAGTAAGGTTCAAGATGTGCTCAATTGGGAACCTCCTAGATCGGTGCCTCAAGTCAGGAGTTTTCTTGGTATGGCAGGGTACTACAGAAGGTTTATTGAAGGCTTTTCCCGAATTGCAAGACCTCTAACTCAGCTATTAAAGAAAGAAAAGAAGTTTCTTTGGACCTCTGATTGTGAACAAAGCTTCCAAGAGCTCAAGAAAAAGTTGACCTCTGCTCCAGTATTGGTGTTGCCTGATGTCAGAAAAGACTTTGAAGTCTATTGTGATGCATCGAAGCAAGGACTTGGCTGTGTTCTAATGCAAGAAAGAAGAGTGGTAGCCTACACCTCAAGACAATTAAAGCCTCATGAAGCAAACTACCCTACTCATGACCTTGAGTTGGCTGCGGTAGTACATGCTTTGAAGATTTGGCGCCATTACCTCATTGGTAATAGGTGTGAAATTTACACTGACCATAAAAGCCTAAAGTACATTTTTACTCAAGCAGACTTGAATTTGAGGCAGAGAAGGTGGCTAGAGCTAATTAAAGACTACAATGTGGGAATTCCTTACCACCCAAGCAAGGCCAACGTGGTGGCAGATGCTTTGAGCAGAAAAGTTTATGGCAATATATTGATGATCAAAAAGAGCTAACCTACTTTGCATAAAGAATTCCTGAAGCTTAGGCTTGAGTTAGTTGAGGAAGGATTTTTAGCAGCTCTTGAAGTGCAACCTACCTTGCAAAAACAGATCAAGGTAGCTCAAGTTGAAGATGCTGACATTCAAGAAATCGAGGCCAACATGAGAAAAGGGAAAGCTGCAAGGTTTTCTGAAGATGAACAGGGTGCGGTCTGGTTTGATAAGAGGCTCTGTGTGCCCAATAACACAGAGCTCAAGGAAGTGATACTTAAAGAAGCCCATGAGGCATTGTATTCTATTCATCCAGGAGCTACAAAAATGTATCAAGACATCAAGGAGTTGTATTGGTGGCCAAGAATGAAGAAAGAAATAGCAGATTTTGTGGCCAAATGTGACACTTGCCAAAAAGTTAAGGCAGTGCACCAAAGACCTGGAGGACTTCTAGTGCCTTTACCCATACCCGAATGGAAATGGGAAGAGGTCGGGATGGACTTTATAACTGGTCTACCCCATACCCAAGCTGGTTTTGATTCTATTTGGGTCATCGTGGATAGGTTAACTAAAATGGCTCACTGTATTCCTGTGAAGACTACCTATTCTGGAGACAAGCTGGCAGAAATTTACATGGCAAATGTTGTGTGTCTTCATGGTATCCCAAAGAAGATAGTTTCAGACAGAGGATCTCAGTTCACCTCCAAATTTTGGCAAAAGCTACATGAAGCTCTAGGCACAGACCTCAATTTTAGCACAGCATACCATCCACAAACCGATGGCCAAACTGAAAGAGTGAATCAAGTCCTTGAAGACATGTTGAGAGCTTGCGCCCTGAAGAAGCAAACTAGTTGGGATAAAATGTTACCTTATGCTGAATTTTCCTACAATAACAGCTACCAAGCAAGCCTTCAAATGTCCCCTTTTGAAGCTATTTATGGAAGGAAGTGTAGAACACCCTTGTACTGGACAGAAACTGGTGAAGGCCAAGTTCTTGGCCCAGACCTTTTGAAAGAAGCTGAAGATCAAGTAAAGTCAATAAGGGAGAAGTTGAAGACTGCATAGACTCGACAAAAGAGCTATGCAGACATTAGGCGTTGAGACTTAGCCTTTACTCCAGGAGATCAAGTCTACCTCAAAGTTTCACCTCTCAAAGGTATGTAGCGGTTTAGAATCAGTGGAAAGCTTGCTCCAAGATTTATTGGACCTTTTCCAATTCTTGCCCGAAGAGGTGAAGTGGCCTACAAGTTAGACCTCCCTCCTCAGCTTGCTGGAGTTCATGATGTATTCCATGTGTCACAGTTGAAGAAGTGCTTACGAGTGCTAGAGGATCAAATGCCTTTAGAAGCTGTGGACCTCCAAGAAGACCTCACTTACAAAGAGCAACCCATCAAGATCTTGGACGTGTTAGAAAGAGTTACAAGGAGCAAGACCACCAAGCTGTGCAAAGTGCAATGGAGCAACCACTCTGAAGCCGAAGCAACATGGGAGCGTGAAGAGGATCTCAAGAAGGAGTTCCCCCACCTATTCCCTAGCTGAGCCTGAATCTCGGGGTCGAGATTCCTTAAGGGGTGAAGGTTTGTAACATCCCGTTTCTCCTAGGTTCTTGCCCAGTTTTCAAAACAAAAGTAACCATTTGGTTTTGTTGAGAATCCAAAGCTTAACCTGATATTTTGAAAATTTGGAGAGTTTAACTTGAATTAATCAAACCTTAACTAAGCTTCTTGTTGGTGCTCTCCACGGGTTGTGGCCCTCTGTTGTTTCCTCGCTGCCCCTTGGGCTGTTTTTCCTCCGAAGCTTCTCTGTGTGCCTCTTGATTTATCTTTTCTCTTCTAACCTCCTTTGTTGGTTCGAATCTCTTTGAGATCTGGCCGCTAGGACCTCCTCTCTGGAGATCTTAACCGCTCAGACCTCCCTAGCGCTTGGACCCACCGTTGGCTCCTGCGGTCGTACCACTTAAGGCTTTGCCTTCATCACCTAAGGACCGTTCGATGCTGTTCGGATGGCTCGATCCTGAGGGCACGTTCGCTTGGTCCGAACGTCCCCTTTCCCTCCTAGTCGTCCGATCTAGATCAGACGGCCTGGTCTCGTTGACCCGTTCGCTCGGTCCGAACGGCCCCTTTGTTTTGCGCCATCCGATCTTGATCTAACGGCCTCAGCCTTTCCCCGCGTATCCTTGCCTCCGCAGACCTCCCTTGGTCTTTGAGATCTTGACTGTTAGACCTCCCTTTTGGAGATCTAACCGTCAGGACCTCTCTGCAACCTTTGATCTGGACCGTTAAGGTCCTCCTCTTTGAGATCTTGACCGTTAGACCTCCCTTTTGGAGATCTAACCATCAGGACCTCCCTGCACCCTTTGATCTGGACCGTTAAGGCCCTCCTCTTTGAGATCTTGACCGTTAGACCTCCCTTTTGGAGATCTAACCGTCGGGACCTCCCTGCACCCTTTGATCTGGACCGTTAAGGTCCTCCTCTTTGAGATCTTGACCGCCTTGGGACCTCTTCTGGCTGTTTTGTGAGACCACCCCTCGATCCTCTTTGGTCTTTTTGTAAAGACCACCCTCCTAGTCGAGTTTTCCTTTTGATTAGGACCTCCTTGTGTTGAGTGTTTTGGACCTCTGTCCCAGAACTCCCAAGATAGTCTCTAGCGGAGCGGCCCTTCTTGAGTGGGGCCACCTCTTTGACCGGTGGTGCACCCTTTTGACTGGCCCCACATGCCAGCCTCACTCAACCTTGTTATCATTGCTCCTGCCTCAAAACTCTGTGCGCATTTAATTGGTGTCGGATCACATTAAATGGAGTCACATCTGAGGTACCTTATTTTAATTCTTTTAGGGCAAGCCCTGTCCTAGCTACCCCGACTGCCCACATGTCATGGAACCCCGTTCCTGGTGCATTCCACCAACTCTGGCTATATATAGCCTGGGCAAGCCTTCTTTTGCCACCTTTTGCTCATTCCTAGCTTCTTGGTCTCCTTCGCCTGGTTTCCTCCTGGCAAGATCTCCCTAGGAGCTCACGAGAATTGTCTTGAGCCTCTTGGTTTTCCTGTTCTTGCCGTGTTGGTTTGAGTTCCTTTTGAGTCTTTTGAAGTTCTTTGGCCTAGTGTGGTTTTGCTTATTTGGTTTTTGCGAACGTGTAGATCACGAGTTCGAGGAGTTCTTGGATCCAGCTCTCTCAGCCGAAGATTCTCCACTGCTTGACCAAGGCAAGCCACAGACCTCCTTTTGATCATATTGAACCTAGCTTTGCAAATATATTTTGGTTTTACTTTATCAATGCATGGCTATTTTTTTTATAAGAATTGTTTGGGCTGTAGTTACTTTCCTACTTGTTGTTATGCCTCCTTTATCTCTTATTCTGGTCATGTTGACATGTTTACCTTGTAAGCCTTAGACAGGGTATTTAGTTGGTGTTCCTTGTTATTTACCAATATGGGGCTGTAGGTTTATCTATAGCTTCGCTAGAAAGCGTGGGTGTTGGCGTATCATGCTTCATCAATTAATAATCTTGACTAATGATCTATGGAATCGTGGTCGGTGCCATCATTAGCGACTATGGCGGGATGCCTAAGTTGTGTTGATCGTGGTGCGAGATCACCCTAATAACGATTGTGCCAAGACTGGGTGGTCTTTTGGCAGGGTTAAGTACAAAATGATTTTGCTGAGGCAAGAAGGCAGGGAGTGAGTAGTGGGTGCTTTGCACATTGGGGTTGTGGAAGTCTTGCCTTAGCACAATTAAGGACTCAACTTTGTGTCTGCTGATCTGGGCCAATCAGTGCAACCACAAGATCATTTTATGGGAATGGTTTGGGCTGAATAATTAGCAATGAGATGGCTTGGGGCTGTTGTGGAGGAGCGTGTTGATTCATTGGCGTAAGAGGGGGCACCCCATAACCCTGCGGATTTCTAGACCAAAGGGGGGGAAATGCGAAACCTTAGCGGGCAGCCCCGAGTCAGTTCAAAGCTTTGTAAAGGCCTTGCCGCGCTCTCTAGACTGCTCACCATCGGAAGTGAGCAAGGGTCTTTCCGGAACCCGTCCTGCTAGAGAGACCATGGATTGTGGGTAAAGTTGTACACCTCTGCAGAGTGTAAAATCTATTCGAATAGCCAAGTCCTTGGTTATGGACATGCCTGGTGAAAATGGTGCAAGGGTAGTGTTCCCAAAATTTGTGCCTTTGGACACTTCAATGAGATGCCCTGCTTTGCCTCGAAGAGACCTTGGCCGGCTCGGAGGGGTCGAGGTTGGCTCGGGTAGTGGTCCGTGAGGTGGTTCGGACCTCTGGAGTGGGTGCTCTAGGGTGGTTTTTGGGTGAGGACCTGGTCAGGGGTGCGACCAGACCTCCCCCTTTTGGTGGTGGTTGTGAGTTGGTGCTCACTCCCTCTTTGCAAAAATCAAATGTATTATATACTATTGTTTTAACTTGCTGCTTTTCAATCTACTTATGTTTTTGCTGTCAAAACTTGGCTTTGCGCAATCTAACCATACAGCTCTCAATTGGTAAGCCTTTGCATGAATATTACTTGCATAAATGCTCCCTGTGTCTTGCTGAGTACATTCAAAGTACTCATGGCTTAAAGCCCTGTGTCAAAGCAGATTTGGAAGATGATCAAGTGCAGGGTAGTGCAGACCTCTTTGAGGTGGAGTTCTTCGACGATCCTGCTGTCTAGGACGTCCTCCACTCGACAGCCTGTGGGCTTGCCGGATGGCCTTTACGTGCTTTTGGTGCTTTTGCTTTGGAGCTCTTTCGTTCTTGCATTTGAAGTCTTTGTCGGTTTTTGTAAGCCCTTAGTGGCAGACCTCTTGTACAAGCTTGACCATAAGGTCCCGTTTAATATTAAGCTTAATTTGTCTGCTTCATCTTTTGTTTGACCTTGTGGTTGTGATATTATCTTGTCTTCCTGTGTGAGCTAGCTTCTGTTGTCCTGGGACTAGCTCGAAGCACAGGGGCAGGACCTCCAGGAGGTCCTACGAGACTTAGCCTGGGAGATCCTGTTGGACCTCCCTGATGATATACCAGGAGGTGCTACCGGCAGGTTGCGAGCCAAGACCTCTGGGAGGTCTGGTAGACCTCCTCGGGATGCACCGAGTGTGCTACCGCTCCTCTATCTTGTAGTACCGCGACTCAAAAAAAATGGTCCTCCGGACCTTTCTTTGTATATCATGGTGGGTCGTCACATGAGATTTTGCTACCAAGCTATTGGAGGAGTAGTAGAAGATGAATTGGTTTTGCCTATACCTCTTGGAGAAATTTGATTCCAATGGAATGTATGGCGTTGAAGTAAAAGCGAGCGTTGTTACGACTAAGTAGAACCTATGGTATAGTGTAGTTCCAGAACTTTGGTTCATGTTGAAATGTTGGGGATTATCAAAGGTATGGAAACCTTGATCAATTTTATTGAGTAACGCAATTGGAAAGTATTGCGATATTGTGTGAGTGATTTCTGATGATGTCAATGAGTGAGTATGTTAGAATTGTGGGGATGTTAGAGACTTAATCTGATGATTTCACTATCTGTTATAAGAGAAATTCGTTGTAGAGGTCTTGGAGGTTAAATTTGGGCTTTGCATTTTTATGCTAGACTTTTGGTTGCCCAAAGATTGTGTGTAGAGGAGATAGAAAACTGGAGTATTCTGGGCAGTGGAATAATTGTTGATAGAACCCTTCTGATGTAGTTCATGAATGGGTGTGCTGAGGATTCTGAGTTGTTATTCTGAAAAGTTGGAGTCGATGGGATTGCGTGCTATCTATTTTGAGGTGCTTTGGGTGCCTTTTGTCAAAGTAATTTCGTCAGTAGGAGGAGTTATCTAGCATGTTTGCTGGGGTCAATAGATTCTCTCCACAAAGGTGCAGATGATGTAATTTGGTTCAAGTGTAATTTGAGGATGTTAAATTTAAGAGGTTTGAGAGAAACTTTATTCCTAAAAGAGAAACTGAGAAAAAGGATATTTTCTTGGGTAGTGAAGTGTTTTTCTTCTCGCTTGAGCATTGTGCTGTTGACCGATGTCTTCTGCAATTTGAGTTGGCATTGTGTTGACATGTGTGATTCTTTCCAGTTTAGACAGAATAAAAGAAATAGTTGATTTGGGGATTCGAGTGATTTCTCCTTTGGCTTTCGTGGTGTTCATTCGCAAATTGTCTAATTAGAAAGTTCAATTGATTTCGTGATGAACTGTCAATTTTGGATTTGACCATTTTGGCGGAGAATTGGCATTGCGCGGTTGTGATGAAAACTCTTTATTTCAATTGCATTCTCTTTGAAAAATAGCTGTTTAAAAGTGAGTTCTGTTGCGCATTCTTGGTTAAAGGAGGTGCTCCTTGTTAGATGAAGAGTTCGATTTTTGAGCATGTTGTGTGTCTTTGTACCAAAGGGGAAGTTGGCCAGGTACATTGGTTCATTTTCGACAGTTGCAGAAATTATGAAGTTGGCGTATCGCTTTGGTCGTCTCGGGTCCATCTGCGAGAGCATAGCGTCTAGTGTTCTGGTACTAAGTGAGCAACTGAGCAATTCCAAGCTTGGTATTTGGTTAAAGACGTTGACCATCGAGTAGGGTCTTCCCTTCGATTCTCCTCTAATGAGTGTACTAGAAATACAGGGTTGAGTGTTAGGACGGACATCGTTTTGCGTCGTTTTGTTGCGGTCTCATCAGTCTGAGAGAGAGGCCACTTGGGAGTTGGAGTCTCGCATGCGCGAATAGTATCCAGATTTGTTCGCAGTGGGTACGTGTTTATCCTTGTTCAAATTCGATTCTTGCGATTTTCTTTCGGTTAGTTAAATCGAGTAGATTAGGGGTTGAATCTGTTAAGGGGGTAGAATGTAATACATCAAATTCCAATTAGAGAGAATATTATTCGGGAGAGGGATATTTATTCAATATCGAATGCAACAAAGTTTAGAGATGGAAATAAGTTCAAAATTCAGATTTTTTTGAGAGAGTTTTGGGTCGCCAACCCATAGTCGTGGGTGAAAGAGCCAGCCTTAGAGGCCCATGGCCCATGGAAGACTGGTAGCCCACTTGAAGGCAAGGAGGGGGGGGGGGACCGAGCCACAAACCCTAGTCTGCTACAGTATTTCCGTACTGCTATAGTGCCACCGCCCTTGCTACAGTACCCGCGCTCCTACAGTAGCCACGCCCTTGGCCGTCGCTGCTATCTCCGGTGTTTCCCCGGCATATTGGCCAGCCATAAGGAAGAGGAAGGAAGGGGGAGAAGAGAGGTGAAGGGAGAGGAAGGAGAGCTTCTTCGTGGGTTTTTGTTCAGCATCTTCCTGGGGTTCTACAAGGGTAACGAAAGCCGTTCTTCGCTGTATAATTCATAACAGATGCGAATTCGATTACATTTAGTAGATCGGTTCCCTGCTGCAATTAGATTAATTCTATCCAGTACATTGTGCGACGGTTTTCATGTGTTTAGGTCACGAATCTGAAGATTCGTTCTTAGCTTTCTGTAGCCTCGAAGATCACTAAATTCCAATTTACGGTTCAAAAGTTATGATAGATTCTTTCCTGCTGTCCTGAAATCTGACGGGAATTATCAGTAAAAATGTTTATTAAAATATGATTTGGTTAGGGTCAAATTCAAACTTGTTGCCCAAAAATATTTCTGTAGAAAATTTTATCATCTTTCCAGATTGATAAAGAACACTCTATTTGGATTTGTAGAACAAAAGATATGATCATTTCTTTCTTCTTTATCGATTTACATTAGGCAGATTCTATAATAGAATTTCATCTAATTGTTAGCCTAATATTTTGGCCAATTTAGATAATTCACCCAACTATTTTGATGTGGATATTTTCGTTATCTTTTCATAGGATCTACGCTCACTCCGTTTCGAGTCTCAGATCAAAAGTTATGGTGTTTTTAGTTCTGATGTCCCGTTTATCGTCGCACTAGACTGTTGGTTTAATTGGGTAGATCGATTTTGTGAACCTTGGGGTTAGGATGCTGCGATTAAGCGTTTCGAGTGACGTCCTATTCATGTGGTTCCTTATTCAAGTAATTCAATTATGTAGGAGGAGAGGGTTCGAGATTAGTGGCTTCGTCCTTGCCTCCTAATGTATCGTAGTTCGAAAGGCAAGTACAATTGATTTGTCTTGATTGCTATTTGTTCCACATGATTGACGAATGTGCAATAGGTATCTCCGGTATTTCTTGTTTCCCTTCACAATTGATATACCATGATTATTCGGTAATATGTTTACGTTCGATATATTCATTTATTCCTTCTTTCATATACACGCACGAGAGTGGGTAGTGAAGTCCCATTATCCCAATATGGCCAAGTACCTTGTGATTCTTATTATTGGTGAATACTGAGTGCTTGTTGTTCATACTGTTATTTCTATGATCCATTAGTGGATTCAATGCTTCATGTTCTTTTCACGTTCGTTAATCCATGTTTAATGAGATGATGTCTTTCATTATTCATAATTCATTCCATTCATTCATTGTTCATGTTTCATCCACAGGAGTGGAATGTAAATACCCATCAATTCTAGTATGGGAACGTAAGACCCACCATTCTAATGTGGGCAGATTTGGATCCCTGTATGAAACGTTCTTCATACGTGCCTTGGATCCCCGTATTTTATTAAATACGAGCCTAAGTGAACACCGATGGGTGTGTCACTGGCTATACCGGTATAAGCAGAAGTGGAGTTCGTGCATTTCATTCATTCATATGATTTTTGTTATTCTAAATTCATATTCTATAATATGGCTGTTATGTTCCTATTCGTTCATTCTACATTCGAATTCTATCATGTGATGATATGTTCCTATTCATTCATTCTACAATCGAATTCTATTATGTGATGTTATGTTCTTACTCGTTCATTCTATTACGTTCTTATTTAGTATGGTTCATATTGTTCTGTTGTACTTACTGAGTCGTGGACTCATTCTTGCCATGTTTACTTGTTTTAGGTAAATATCGAAGACGGCATGCTTGGGAGAGAATAGTCACGAATCATTCATTCACTTCACACTATTCACTTGTTAATTAGATGAACCTGTTATTACCTTTCTTTCGATAATCTTTGGATTGTAATAACTGGAGCATGATGGTTGATGTTATCCTTTCTTATGATATGATTGAAATGGTAATTGCCGAAGATCTTCGTATAGTCTGTTGATATGATTATCATAGACGATTCTTCATGATTTGGTAAATAGAGTTTGATATGTTGTTAAATTCTATTTCAATTCTTATGTTCATTCTATCAATTGTTGATTCTTACTGGTTATTAGTTGATAGATGGATGAAAGTATTTCGTGTTGTTGATGTATGTTAGTCTTTTAGGGAATATCTTGGCTTTCGCATAGTCTGGGTGTTACAGTTAAATTAATTGTTTGGCCGTTTAAGACCATTTGGGTAACAATTGAGCTACTTTGATATTTCAAATTTTTATACATTAGAGTTCCTTATAAGCTTGCCTATAGGTTTGGTTTGCACATAAGAACTTATTTTTAAAATTCCTTCTAAATTAAACTATGAAGGTTCAAATACTAGATTTCAAAATTTAGAATTATCGGATTGGTGTTTTTATTCTCCTTCCTCTATTAATGAAATCAGGTAGAGCTCCTGCCCTTCTTTTCTAAAAAATGAATAATTGAATTTTGTGGATATTTTTTGTCAAATTTTAAAATCTCAAAAGTTATAAATTCAAAACATTAAGATCTAAATTTTTCAAGTTTGGGATATTTTAATTTTTGGAATAAAAAGTTTGTACCTTGACATTCTAAAGTTCAATAACCAGAAACTGAAAGTTTGAATCGATAATTCTAAAAGCTTAGAATTTCAAAATTTCAAATGGAATCTACAATGGAACGTAATAACATATCAAAAAAAATCCCATTTATATGCGGTTCATGGTCTTAAATTACCCCGCCCCAACACAACCTCACCCACTAAGGTTTCACCGCCATATGGCTCCCACCCTCCAGAGGCCCCCTCGTGAGCTGTGTGGTTTACCTGTGCCTTATAGCCACGGTACCCTCCAGGTGGTTTTCCTATGACTATCACCACACCACTTCACGGGATGATAAAGTATTGCTGAGGCGAAGTAAATTAGTGAGCCAGGTCGTACATATGGTAGACTTGTGGTTGCATTGTTAGTGTGCAAGAGGCCATCATAGGAATCGGTCCTTAACTGACTTGATCGGTACTTCACCATACCCATCTCGTGTACTCCTATACGCATACACCCGGCTTTCCATCCGCCCAAGTCTAAAAACAATTTTTGAGTTTTTGTTTTGAAATTCCTTTCTCATTTCGACATACCAGCCAGGCTCCAACCTCGACTGCCCAAATCCAGTTTTGAATTTTGAATGATGTCGAGGCAAATTAATGTATCTAGGTCAGGCTAAGCATGACACTTAGATACATACATAGTAACTAGTCATGCATACCATTATTTATAGGGTGACAAAGCATAGTGTCAAGTTTAAGGATCAGGAATTTATACTTAATTAACAATAAGGTGTTAACTATAAGCTTGGTCAACATATTCGTATAAAGCATAGCAATGCAATTTCATAATTTAAGATAATATAATTTGCATTCAAATGTAGGTGCAAAATGATCAAAATGTTGACTCGCCTTGTTCAATGTTCTAATAACCTTGGTCTCGTTCTTGCTCTTGCTTAGACTACTGTTCTGGCATGACTTCGAACTTCTAATTACGTAAGATACAATTGAATGCAAGTGTCTCAAAACAACCAAATAAAACCCAAATAACCCTAAGCAAGAAGGAAATACTTAAGACAAAATCAAATAAATACAAACTTTATTCGTTTAGTCTAGGGGTATGGGTTTGGATATTAGATGGATTTAGGATCAGGAAACTGTCTAATTCGGAGTTAAGACGAGAGGGATTAGACTCTCGGAAGGCTCGTTGGTGAAGAATATTATGAACAAACAGGAGGGAGAGAATATTCACAGGAATATTCCTCTTAGATCATTTGGATGTAGAGATTACCTTATTAGGTATGATCTACTGATCTTGATTGGTTGTTGAATTACTACCATCTCCTTGAGAGTACCTTATGGCTACTCACATGCGGGGCCTAGCTGATTTATTGATTCCTTTTTTGTTATTATTTCCTATTTATCAAGGAAGTTTCATAATAGTCAGGTGAGATCTATGTGTAGGTGCGAAGGTTTGCACATGACAAATGTAAGTCTCACCGACACGTGAGGTCTAGTTTACTTACTGATTTCTTTTATCATCGTTCCTATTTATCAAGGAAGTTCCGCGAACCTTAGCTGGAACTTGTGTATGGTTGCGATGGGCCACTTGTGACGGCTACGATTTTAATTGACACACGAGATCTTGCTCTTTTAATAGTTTTCCTTATCGATTTCTATTTATCAAGGAAGTTCCATAAGTTAAGTGGAACCTCCAAGTACTAGCTAGACATCAATCATACAATTTGATTAGTGGGGCCTAAGGATTTGCTTTTTATCATTGAGGTGATCCTCACTTAACCGAATTACTTACAAGGCTATGCGTACTAATGACTACTTTTATTTTAGTAGATAATTATTCATTCATTACTGATACTATTTTGCTAAACTATGGTTGGTAGTTATACACTTAATTGACCTCATTAGCACAAGGGCCTATTCAATACCAAATGAGGGGCCCACTGGTCAATTACACCTTAGTTAGGTAATTAGTCTAAATTAATAACAATGAGGTTTTTGACCTAAGCAATTTGTCTAACTATTTGCTATGGTCCATTGTTCATTTGAGCATTCCTAAACACAAGACTGTATTTGAATAGTACCTCGAACATGATTTAAATACTTAGGAATTAATTGTCCATGACCTAATAATAATGCTTTACTAACATATAACACTATTCAATTTGGTTAATATTAAATTAAGGGGGACCTAGCCATTATTGGGATATTTTAGCAAGATTAATGATTTTGACTTGGTCCCTAATTAAGGTTCCACCTTTTGAAACTAATTTCTAAGTGTCAATTACTGTCTAATTGCTTGGATTAATTACCTTAATTTAGAAATGCAATGGTTAATTGAAATATCCATTTATCTAATTAGCCTACTGATTTCTATTGACCATTTGATTAACCTGTTATTATAATAATAATAATAATAATTATTATTATTATGGCCTAGGACCACCGCCATACATTATTTTGATATAATCCCTAATTAAATTTGTCATCTAACTTTAAATGCTATTTGCCTCTTAATTATATCCACTTATCCTCAATACTAATCGATTGTAATTGACATTCGATTTACTCCTTTAATTATCCTAGATAATTACTTATTAACACTGGTTAATACCACTGATCTACACGTAGGCCTTATTGTTATTTGAAGTACTAATTATTTGACTTATATCGCAACAAAGTATTTACTGAATTAATTAATTTAGCTAAATGCTAATGGACTTTTCATACTTATAGGAGTACCCTATTGATTATTCTGATATTTTATATGTGCATAATTTCATTTTAATTGGGCTACACAATTTACGCCTTTGGTAGATCTTCCAATTAAATATGTAATTTAAGAAGTAATACCAAACACACTGGTTAATTATTTATTGTAACTATCCTATTTAACATCTAATTACCTTGATTTAATCATCCTTAATTTAGTCACCAAAATTGCCATTGCTAGTTGCAATATCACCCTACTAATTACATTCTAATTAATCTTCTAATTGACCGGGCCCAACTATCAGTCATTCATGAACACACAGAGAGAGCACAGGGAGATAGAGAATAGAGGAGGCGGCGGAGGCAAGGTGGTGAGGACGACGTTGACGATGGAGGTGATAGCGGTGGCCCATGATGGGCAAAATGGAACGAGCCAGGGAAGGTGGTCCTAGGGTGGTGGTTTCGCGGCTCAAGGAGCTCGGGGACACACGCACAGTGGCTCACGGTGGCGGTGGCACCGAAGAGTGAGAGGAGGAAAACAACGGTGCACATGAGGAAGAAGAAGGTGAGGGCAACTCACTGGAGTGGTTGATAGCAGCAGGGAGGAATCGAGGCAGGCTGGTGGTGAGAGCCGTGGGTGGCGCGGCAAGCTCAGTGTGATGGCGGTGCTGTGGAGGAAGTGAGCGAAGGTAGTGGTGGGGTAAGATTGGGGAGGCGAGGTGAGCTCTAGGAGGAAGGAATTGAAGAGGGGCTCACCAGGGAAGGAATGGCGGCGGTTGAGGCACTTTTCAATCAGACACAAGGAAGACAGAGGCACCGATGACTTGCTATGGATGAAACCTGAATTGGGTGAGGAAGAATGAACGGGAGGCTCGGGAACACTGAATGACATGAACCAAAGTAGGGGAGCTCACCGAGATGGCGGGAACAGTGAGCGGGGGCGGTGATCGACCTCGGGGAGATCAACGATGGCGCGGCCGTTCCGGGCGACATGGTGTATAGAAGGGAAGGTGAATGGTTTGAGGAGGTAGAGGGTGCCGAGGCGGGCTTAAAGGACATGGTGGTGCTAGTTGCACCCTGGTGCGGGCTCGAGCTGAGCTGGGGGAGGAAGCAGACGGTGTGGGAGGTAGGGGCGATGGAGGGGAGGGCTGGAGGAAGGGGAGGAGGCCAGGGAGCATCTTATGTTGTGTAATACCCTGAAACGTTTTAGAGAAATAACGAAAAGGGTTAGTAGGGTTTTCTGAAAAATAACCCTTGTGAAGACCTTTGCATAAATTTACAGAAAGAGATACGTGGAAACGGGATACTTTGAAATTTTAGAGAGAGTTGTTTTTCTATAACAAGTCGTACGAGGAAGTTGGAGTGTGATTCAGAAAGACCGTGATAAAAGGATCGTGGGGGAGAGAATCCCCCCACCCAAAAAAAAGCCTACCTTTTTTCCTTCCACCGCACGCTTTTTTCTTTTCTGCCAGTTTCCATCGCCAGCCGCCTTTGGTCTCTCGCTTATGCATCTTCTTTGCTCCGTGTCTTCGCCGCTTCTACCTGCGATGTGGTCATACTATTTGCCTCTGCCAAGCGTGGCTATTAAATAACGGACGGCCTTTTGCCGCGTTGGCGCTGCAATTTCTGACGTACGTGCATGGCTTGGATTTCTTAGTCGAGTCCATCTTTAATTAGCACTTTTCCCTTTGATTGACCTATGTGCTGCCTGGCAATGCTCCAAGGCATGGGTTCATTTACGTATTAGCATCAGCCAGGAGCAAAACCTGAGAGGATTAAAAAGGGCAACGCAAGAAACTTCAAAAGGGAGAGGGAAGGAAAAAGAGTGAGGAAAGTGGTTGGGATTTTTGCATTCGTCGTGGGTAATGATGTGAACTTTCCTATCTAGTTTACTAATTTTATTAGGGATTAAAAATCAAGTTTCTCTTCCGTTTGATTAGCAATTTTCTGGTCGAGGGAAATTCGTTTAATAGATCGGTTTAATCTGCTGTACTGTTGTACAATTATTTCGGGTATAGTAGGGGCATAATTTCAGGATGTTGTCTACTAGATAACTATGGATAATTTTGGTAGCTTTCCATAGAATATTTAATCATATCGATCGGATGATTAATTTTCGAGTTACGAATTTTGTAAGTCGGCTGTCTAGAGAGTGGTCATCTTTTGGCAGCATCTTGGTAATTTATAGATTAAAATTACTAAATGGACTAATTATGGTTTTTGCTCTACATGAAAAGTGCAGATAACTGTCTAAGGATTCTAGAGAGTCCAAGAACATGAATTTTGGTTGGGTGGAATAGAAGTTATGAAAATAGTTATCCTGTTGTCCAGAAGATGACAAAACTATCTTCGAGTAAAGGAATGGGGTAGAAAGCAGCAGAATCAGAGTTTCATCATAAATAGGAAAATGTAGGTTGTTTCGTGAGGATTCTAGAAAGTCTTGGTTGGTTGAATTTGAAGTTCGGATGAATAAGTTAGAGACATTTTACTACTGGGACAGCGGGCAGTGCGTCCGGTAGATTTGGGTTAATTCGGTTGGTTTGGTGTAGACATGCGAG
The DNA here is from genome assembly GCA_036346405.1 of Phyllostachys edulis. Classification (NCBI taxonomy): domain Eukaryota; kingdom Viridiplantae; phylum Streptophyta; class Magnoliopsida; order Poales; family Poaceae; genus Phyllostachys; species Phyllostachys edulis. The sequence goes on from CM070555.1 coordinate 11,617,727, forward strand.
AACGATTAGTGTGACAGGTTGGTGCTGTGATAATGTGATTTGGATGATATTTTTGAGTGTGTGTTATTACTTGCTTGTTCAGGGACTATGGCCTCTTGCGTCGTGCCAATTTCGCTATCCGGCTCCAAGGGGATAAAGAGGCAAGTACATGGTAGAGTGGTGGACAACAGGTTGTTCGCCATTGTCATTGATATTACTTATCATGCTATTTATTATGCTTTCGTTAAGCTTATTCTTATACATGATATTGGTGACATTGGGTGAATGAGATTATGATATTGAGTTAATGAGAATGAGATATTGAGTTAATGGGACAAATTATGTTGATAAATAATTAGAGATGTTATATCATTTACATTCATCATGACAGGAGTTGCACGAGCCAGGTCGGTGAGAAAGTCATATAACTATTCCGGTAAGGTCGGTAAGAAAGATACTTGACTAGCCCGGAGTACTCTAGATAAAATCCTATTTTGGTGGGGACTTCACGGGAGTGAAGAATAGAGTGTTTCATCGACGGGTGAACACTCCGCTATACCGATATAAGCTTATGATATGCATATGAGCATGAGCATGATGGTGCATTCACATATATATGAGTAAATTGTTAAATTGTGCAACTTACCTATATGGAATATGGCTTGTTTGTTTGAGTATGAGAATGGCATTAAATAGATAGATGATGATGATAACATTGATTATGGTTGATAAACTATTGTTTGTGGCTTTATTATGTATTTGCCGAGTCTTAGACTCATTCTTGCTCCATTGTTGTTTTTTTAGGTGACCGTTGATGACGTTTCACTCGGGAAGGGCTAATGCACTTGGAATCACAACCTACACCCAATTATTTGATTCATTGGACATGCAAAATTTTTATTATAGCATGGTGATTTATATTTAGGACATGACGGTGTTAAATAACCTTAGATGATAAGTTAGAGTTAATTATTTATTCAATAGACTTAATCAATTGGTTTACATTAATCTTGGTTTATTACCTTACTATGCACCTAGGAATAAATTATCTTTGGTTGTTATATCATTATGCTTGTGTTATTGTGACCCATGGATGGGTTTTATTGTCGATATGCTTGTTGTAATTATAGGATAATTGATGTTGAAATTGATAGTGTTTAGTGGCATTCTGGACTCAGTGTTGGGCTGGGTGTTACATATTGGGTGGAGGCACTCACCACTTTGGCTGGTGTCGGCAGCGTGGCGGTGCTAGTGCGTGGTGTGGGCGGCGGGGTGGGTGACATGACGAGAGGCAATGAGGGAGAGGTGTGATCTGTGCGACTATTGTCGGGTGAGGATGGCGATGACACGGCAACGGCGTGGTTGAATCAGTGGCGAGAGAATGGGCTCTCGAAAGTTTTAATTTCAAGAAAAAGAGAGAGAAAATACTCTTTGATTATTTTTTGAATTTTTAGAATTTTCTTTCTAAAGTAAAAGCCGGACTATTTTGCAAACGTGATGTTAGCGAGGAAAAAGAGTTTTAGCCAAAATTATATTCCTAAAGGAAAATAAAAACATCCGCTGACATGTGGGACCATGGTCTATGGACAGGGTCCACAAAACCGCACTAGTCCACAGTCTATGGACAGGGTCCACAGAATCGCGCTAGTCCACGGTGGACCGGGCGAATGAATAGTTGCATCTACCATGCATGCAACCACGCCAGCAGACATGCAAGGGATGATGAGGTGCGGGAGCTGAGGTGGCGCACACATGGCCCGACATGGCAACCACGTGGCGGCGGCGGCACAGCGGCGACCGACGAATTGCGCAACAGAGAGGGTCGGTTGAAGATTGCGATGCTCATTGTCGCGGCGGCTGGGCGCGCAAGGATGGCCAGCTGCGAGGATGAAGGTGGTGGCGTGGTTGCTCCTGCGATGCTCCAGCGAAGGTGAGGCGAGCACGATGTAGAACACGGAGCCACGATGTCGAAGGTGTGGATGGTGTCGCTGGAACTCAACAGACGACAGCACAATTAGCGGCGGATGTGCTTGCAGGCTGGCAAGAGAAAAACTTGATTGCAGCGAGAGGAGAGGAAGGGAGAAGATGGGATCCAAGTGAGAGCATGAGGGGAAAGAAGTGCTCTTGGTGCTCCCTTTTATATGGGTGGAGGAGGCCTGGAGGGAGAGATCTTGAGCGACAGTTTTCTCACCAGTGTAGGCGGCGAGCAAATGTGGCGTTAAGGTCATTAATGCGGGGAAAAATGACCAAGGATTAACACGGGGAGGGACTGGGTGTTAATGCCATCAAATGTGCTTGAAGACGGGGAGTAAAAGGCGCTTTTGTAATACTTTAGATGTATAATTCGGAAGGGAACTATAATTCAAAGAGAAGGTCTATTTCGGAATTGATTTAGAAGAAGGATCAAATAGAAATTACTCAATTAATCAGTTAATAAAGGACTTAACAGCGTTTTTGGGGGCATCTTGGGCCTGGGCCTTGGCCCATGCAGCCCTTAGTGGCCAGCCAAGGGGGGGGGGAAGGCATCCTCCCCCCCCCCAAACCCTAGCTGCCCATACACCCCTCCCACTCCCTTGTCACCCCTCCCACCCCCTTAGGCCGCCACTCCTCCCCCTTGTGCGCCTCCACCCAGGTCCCTGCACCTCCTCTGCTGCCGGCAAGCTCGTCCTCCTCCCGCTGGTCGTCCAAGGAAGGCGAGGAGAAGGACTACGCGTGTGTTGGCTGGCCAAGAAAGGAGAGCAAGGAGGAAGGAAGGGAGGGAAGAGGAGAGGGAAGAGGAAGGGTTCACGGGCTGCTCATGATCTCCAGCAGCTCATCCCTGTTAACTTTCGTTTTCCTTTGATTAGGTGTTTGATTAGTCGTTCTAGCGATGTCGGTATTTAGGGCTGCTCAGGACAGATTAGAGATAATTGAAGTTTTGATATGTTTAATTGCAGAATTAGTCCTGGACGTCTCCTAGGATATTATAGAGGATGTCTCCATCTTTCCGTGAAGTGCTAGAACACATAATTTGGACCCATGTAGCAGAAGTTATGATTTTATTAGTGAGACTGTTCTGCAGAATCATTGGTGTTCTGACAGGTTTTAGTAATCTGGGTGAAACGATTAGTTAAAGGGGAAATCAGAGAAGCTCAGTATAATAAAAGTTTTAGATAATTGTCTCAGCTTTTCATAAAGCTCAAGAACTCGAGATTTGGATACACTTACTGAAAGTTATGGTATTTTTAGTGCTCTGTCCAGAGAGCCTGACGGGAAATCGATGTTTTATTAACTGGCTTGGTAGGGGTATTATTTGGCCGATTCAGAGAGGTTCACCAAATAGACCTAGTTGGATAATTTAATTACCTTTTCAGAAAGTCTAATAAAACCTTAATTGGACTCCTGTAGCAATAGATATGAATTTTAGAAGTTGACTGTCCACCGAGGGGACAGATCGATGTGTAGGAATTGGGGTTGGGATCGAGTTAGACGCTCTTGCAAGTTAGTGATTGTTGTTGTATACTTTGTTTTGGTCCGCTACTGCCATCTTAGTGTGCATTATAATAATTACTCAGGTGGTGGACCGGCCCCGGGGGCAGCATCTTCTGCGCGTCCCTCACTCTCTCGCGGTTAAGGCAAGTATAATAATGGTTATAATATATATTGTTGAATGGCAATGTTTGATATACGTTATGAGAAATTGTATGTTCATGAGATGTGATGATGGCATAGTTGGTATTGTGCATTATTGCTAGGGATATGAGTTATGTGTTAAATTTGGATGTTTGCTAGTTGTGAAGACTATGTTTATGAGCTTTGTAGTATGAATAGGATATTCATATGCAATGTTGTTGCGGATGCATGTTTGTTAATTTGAGAAATTCATACATATGCATCATGTTGGCTTATTGAAGACTTGGTCATGTGATGACCAAGCAACTCTTGAGGTCCCCGTCATGTTGATGACGGGCTAAAGGTCCCCATGCTTGAAAAGCATGGGCTTTGGTCCCCATACTTACGGAGTATGGGCTTTGGTCCCCATACTTACAGAGTATGGGCAATGGTCCCTGTGCTAGATGGCACAGGCATGGGTGTGCATCGACGGATGCACACTTTGCATTACCGGTAAAATGCAAAAAGGGAAAGAGAAGGAAGAGGATCATTTTTGAGCATATTGCATAGCATGTGTGTGTAAGGTGATTGATATGTGGATTTGAGAAGTTTAATTGCTGATTTACATGCTTGTACGTTGTTGATGCCATTTATTATATTTGCTGAGTCTTGGACTCACCTCTTGTTGTTTGTTGTGTTTTAGGTACTTTTAGGAGATCGACATGCATGGGGGAAAGGAAGAATTAGACTTCTTGCACATCCATACGAACCACCCACCATAGAATGAAAGGAAAACCAACTAAGGGATGGATGAACTGTTTAGAGTACTCTTATTAATTATTGCTTGATTGGATTAGTCTGTAATAAATAGACGTTTGGATGCTCGTGATTTATTTCTTAAATGCTTAGTTACTATGGATGATATAGTAACAAATAGTCAGTTTGGATTATGTCTTGATCAAATGGCAATTTTGGGTTATCTTTATATCTTTTAACTATCTGTTGGAACCTTCGGTATAGGTAACTATACAAAGGAGGTTCTGCCGAATTTTTGTAACATATTTTAGTTTAAATATGTTTAAATTTACTTAATTTAGTAGCATTCCAGGCCTTTGTTTGGCTGGGGTGTTACAGCTTTGATGAGCTCGCGGTGTGACAACCATGGCGGACGGATGGGAGTGGCGCGGGGAAGAAGAAGAAGGGAGGAAGGAGATGACAGATGGGGCGAGGGTGGTGTGGATTGGGCCAAGCGGGGAAACTGGAGGCCCAAGTGCAAGGGAGGGGAAAGAGAAAGAGAGGGGAAGGTCGGGCTAGACTTGAAGAAAAGAAATGGGCTGGGAATAAGATTTCGTCCCGAAGAGGATTTTGGGATTTAAACTGATTTTCTGATTTTTAGAAACACAAGTAAAACAAAAAGGCTTTTAGAAAATACCAAATAGAGTTCAAAAGTTCTAGAAAAATTCAAAGAAATTCCCTAAATTATTTTGAACTTAATAAAATTATTTCCAACTTAAATTTGGTTTTTATTTTTGCACATAAATTATTTTTAATTTCTGGAAAATAGGAAAAGCTTTTAAAATCCAGAAAATCCAAGGAAATTAATTAATTAATTCTTTTTAACTTCAAATCGAGGAAATTCAAGAAAACTCTTTTAAATTTTAGAAAATCAAAGAAAATATTATTTTTAATATTTTTATTTTTAGTAACAGAACTTTGACATGTTACACCAGGACCCCTGGCCGGTCTTACCACTAAGCTCCAGTAGGCCAGATCACCCTAGGGCCGATTTGACTGTCTCCAGCCTAACAGCAAATCTGACAATTTGGTAAACCGAGGTTATAATCCCCAAACACCTCGACACCGATGTCAATTGTTCAACACTAAGATTAGGATCACACACATGATCTCCACAGGTTGAAAGCTCACCTAGGTCGGCGGCGATAGCCCTCTTTCTAGCACGAAAATAATTAAAACTAGGTTTGAGACGAAAGTGTAATACCCCAAATTTCAACTAGAAAGATTTATGTTCGGGGGAGCGAAACTTATTCAATTTTGAATTCTTCAAAGGTTAGAGATTGGATTTTGCTCAAATTCTGTTTTTTCCCTTAGCGCGTGTGGGCTTCGGGCTTTTCGTTGTGTAGCAGTCTTTAGTGGGCCGGCCTGTGTGAAATAGAAAGGGGGGAGAGCTCCTTAACCCTAGCCGAAATCACTTCCTCCCCATTTTCCTCTACAGTGCCACCTCCTCCCCCACACCACAATCTCTATTCTCTTCTTGCCTTGGCACGCGGGATCTCGGCGAGGGCGCCTCACTTGGCAGAGCCGCCAAACTTCTCCTCACGCTCCTTCTACTCTGGTCTCTCCGCCATGCCGCATTGCCATCGTCGGACGCGAGGTGATTTTGCCCAGAGTACCTCCGATCGACACGATCACGGGCGCCGGACTACGCCATGATCGTGGCTCCCTCCGGGACCAGGCCTCCTTCGCCCGAGGCGCGCGACGTTGAGCTTCAAGTTCGGCAAGCTCGCATCGCTCCAGCTTGGCGCGACCACCCGTCTTGCCGCCTATCCTCCGCCCGATCTAGGTCGTCTCTCTCTCCCAGCCGGCGAGCCCCGCTGGAGGCACTGAAGTCGGAGCCGGACGAGCTCTTGGAGGCGGCGTGCCGTCGCGAAGCGCATGTGGTGGCGGGGCCTCTGCACCACCCAAGCCTTGCGGATGGTGGACGCGCGCAAGAAGTCTTTGGAGGCGGCAATGGGCGCCGCCGCCGCCAGCGCTCCACTGCTCGATGCAATGCCCGACCGGAACCTGGCTCAGCCCTGCTCTACCCAGCCCCGTCGCTCAGCGCTCCCTCGGTTTCAACATTGACCAGCTCCTGGAGCTCACTGGGTTGAGGGTCACAATGCCGTTGCATAGGTAAAAGGGCATCCGACTTTGTGTGTTGCTCTTGATCCGTATTGGTAATGTTTAGCGTGATTGGGTTTCACTCACCGTTATTGGGCGGCTTGATCAACTAGTCGTGTTGTTTTGTATGATGGTGATCTTGATGAATTCATGATGATGGTCTCATCCCATGCTAGACAAGTTGTCGTGCTGTCTGTGAGGTTAGGATTCTGTAGCCTTGGCATTTGCATGACTGAGTTACCAAGTTTAGTAGTTCATACTAAGTTGTTAAGTTCTCTTAAGATGTCGAGGCTTCACAAAGAAGTTGATTTAGTGAGTATCGAGGACTTGGAGCTCTCATGGAACTTATTGGTGTAGTTGGCGTGCTACTTATCCAGTCAGTTGTTTGAATCAATTTTCTTGCAAGACCATCTGGGCTTGAACGCGGCAATTGCTTGCTGTTGTTGTGGAATGGTACTATTTTTTTACCATTTTCCCATGAATCGATTCGAGGCGAGGGACCCGACCATACGAACTAGTGGTCATGTTTTGTGTAAGCTGACATTTATGTGCTTGCACATGTTTGCCTTTTCGATCCCTTACTTACAAACAATTCGGGTTAGTGATTGCTTGTCTTTGGTTTGTGAAGAGTTTCGATCATCACAGTTTACAAGTTGAGTGATCATACAAGGGCGCTTATCATCTGTGGTCCAGGAATTTATGGTGGTGGTGGTGAACCCCCGGGACTAGAGCTTGACTGTCGTTGTCCTCCGTCTCACGGTTGAGGCAAGTGCAAGTAGTATTATTAAGTGGTTATAATTTTATAATTGTTGATGCTTGCTGCTTGGTGACATTGATGAGCCTAAGTGTCATAGTCTAATTGATAATGCTTACTACTTGGTAACGTTGATAAGCATGAATACTATAGTTGAATGATGATGCTTTATTGATGATGCTTATGTGGTGAAGCGTACGTGGAAGTGTTTACATGATGACGCATGTTAATGCTTATGTGATGACGCTTGCATGGTAGTGTTACATGAGGATGCTTTCATGGTAATGTTTAAGTGATGATGTTTAGAGGTTGGGTTCCTTTGAAGGTTGTCGTCCTTACATGACATATTCTAGTGTTTTGTGAAATGCCTAGTCATCAATTTGGACAGATTGGGGTTTGGGAGAACATCGGTTAAATTTGGGTAATTCGGTATTACTTGTTTCCTTCATGATTGATATACCATGTTTCTTCGATGATATGTTTCGCTCAATGTATCCTTTCATTCGCTCACCATGTTTCACCAATGGATCGGGTAGTGAAGTCCCATCATTCCAACATGGGCAAGTACCTTGATGTTCGATATTTGGGAAATGTTGAATGCTTGATGTTGACCCCTGTGTTTTTTCTAAGATCCATGATAATGTTTAAGTTCATGTTCCTTCCACATGTGTGTTATCTCCATGATTAGAGAGCATGTCTTTTCAATATACATATTTCATTCCATGCATTCATTTTTCATATTCCATCCACGGAGTGGATTAAAAGACCGATCAATTCCGGGATGGGCATGTAAGACCCACCATTCCAATGTGGGCCCCACCATTCCAATGTGGGCGTTTTGGGACACCGTATGAAATGTTCTTCATACGGGACTTGGATCCGCATTTTTGTTAAGATGCGGGCTTGGGTGAACACCGACGGTGTGTCACCAAAGAATACCTGCATATATGCTTGTGTGTAGTCCCTTCATTTCATCCACATCATTCATTCCATTCATTCAAGTGTTCGTTCTGTGTTTATTTCATACTCTTTAATAATGTTCACATGATCATAGTTGTTATGTATTATTCATTTACTGTACTTGCTGAGTCTCGGACTCACTCTTGCCTTGTTTGTTGTTGTTTTTTTTAGGTGATCTTTGAGGTTGGCTCCATGGGGAGGGAATAGACACACACTACCTTTTCACTTCACCTTAATCGAGTCCAGGATTTCATTTTAGTTCAATTTAATCATTCATTACTGATGAACTGTAATAATAAATGTTGGCCGTGGCTGATAACTCTTCTCCATTAAGATTGGTTAAGAACTGTGCGTGAACTTAGTTCATCCTTTTGATATAGTTGTTTAATATCAGATTATACTTCTGCGATGATTCTGATATTTGTTGATTTCACTATTGTCTTGATATTAATGATTGTTGGAACCTCTGGTATAGCTAACTATACAGGGGAGGTTCTGCCGAAATTTAGAATTTTTGTCGTCTGTTTTAGCTTTGTTAACATGTTAGTTTAGTAGCATTCCAGCCCTTGTAGGACTGGGGTGTTACAGTTGGTATCAGAGCGGGCTTTAGGTCCGTGGTAGTTGAAATATTAAACAGTCTTACTAGTTTAAAGTCGCCTGAAAGTTTCTTAAGTTTAAGTCACTTGTTGTGACCATTGGATTTGTGTAGCGATCGGTGTGCCACATGATTGGATATTGATCCAGCGGATAAAAGAGGTGACTTATGCTTAAGAACATTTCAGTCACCTTATGAATAGATAGTCCCAATATGAAAAATTGACACACTGTGCACAGTAAGATGGGAATGGGTCAAGCATTGCATTTACGTTTTCGTTATGTCGCTTTGAGCATTGCTGTTATGAATTAGTTATGAATACTTATTATATGGCTACTATATGTTATAATAGTAGACGACGAGAGATCTGAGGTCGTGGTTGTAACCTTGGGTTGCCGGGTTGCACCACCGTTTGGGGTAAGAGATGAATGGAGTGGTTACCTTGAGTTATCTAGTTCTAGGGGTTGAGTAAGAGTTTCTTTGGGAGAAATTTTCGTCTTCCTTGAGTTTGGAATGGTTATTCTTGCTTAGATGTGGTGGAAGGGTTTTTCTTGAATTAGTGGTTCATTGCAGTTGAGAAGAGTTCATTGGTCTTTGTTGGTTTTCTTAAAGCAAACCTTTGGTCTCCTGAATGAGGAGTTGTTTTGCTGGAAAAAAAGTAGTTGATTTATGAGATTGATCTTTTATTTAGAAGTTATCTTTTACAAACTTCGTTGAAGAAAGTTTTGAGTCTACTTGTTTCTTTTGGAGTAGTTGGAGTGTTGGAGTTTAGAATCTTTTCTTTGAAAAAGAAAGTGTCAACCCTTTGTAAAGTTTTGTAGTGTTAATTGAGAAGTTGTAAGTAAATAAGATAATTGATAATGTTCATGACATAAGCTGGGTCTTTGGCGTGATGCATAATTAATCTTAACTGATGTCCTCGGTAGAGTAACCAGTTAGGTTATTGCTACTTTGCTAAGATTTCTTGACAAGTCGTGATTTAGAATATCTTTATTTCTAATTAGAATCAATATAGTTACTAAAGAGAGTGAACGTTGACATGAAACTTTCTAGAAAACATCTTTTCGATGATATCACATAAATGCTAGACTTACATAATTCTTGACATGCTAAAATTGTTGAAAGCTGTATAAGGGACTAGATGGATGTTGGAGTATCAATTTGTGAAACCTTGTTTTAAAGAAATCATGTTAGTAAGTCTTTGAACATGTTTCGAATGGGTTCCTAAACATAAGGTGGAATGTTAAATCTATGTTTATATATGGTTATGTGATTGCAAATAGAATTAGCATTATATTCACACACATGATTAATACAATGGTCAATTATTTATGAGAGCTGAAGTTGGTGTTGAGCACACCAACCGTTGAGTAGATAAAATTTGTAAGTGGTCCTTGATAGCGCGCCTTGTGAAATTTGCTGTTCCATAGTATGATCTTAATAAAATAAATTTCTTTCAACCTTGTGGCTTGTGTTTCTCTTGGTAGGCTTTAGAATGGAGTAACAAGTTTAATGATTCTTGGCACTAATGTTTGTTCTCGATGTTATTAAATTGTCAGAATGTGAGACTGATGTTAATTCTTGTAGAAATTTGGTCACCTATGATGATATTGTTTAACTGAGAATATTTCAAGTTTTGCTTTTATAAACGTTTGGGAGCTCATGAATTATGTAGTAGCTGAAATTATTTTAAATAAAATGATGTAATGAAATGTCCTATTGCTTCTTAAGAGATTCGTGTGATTTAATCTTAAAGTCTCTTTGGTCTGAGTTAGTAATGTGGTTGCAATCAAAGAGAATTATTATGTTGATTCCTTTAGGAAGAGAAAAAAAAATTGCTTGCTTTTCATGTTTTTCTGGATCTCTCGTTTTAGGTGGCAGTTGATCTGTTTCGAGTAAAATGACACGTTGAAAGTTTTTGCTGGTTCTTAAGTGGTTCTTGGGGTTTGGTCTTAAGATCTTACTTTATTCAAGACGGCAAAGAATTGTTGTAGTCAAAGGATTATCTTCTATGTTAAGGGAAAGATTGTAGTAGGAGTATTTAAGGATGGGAGTCAAGTTTTGTAACTTGCGGTTTAATTGAAATGTGCCTACTTTCTGTTTTCTGCTCAAGAGTTGTCGAGTTTCAATCGCAATGTCCTTTTTCTTATTGGTTGTTATTTGCTATTCTCTTTTGAGGGGTGTGTACCCTTAACTGTGATCCCAGCTTTGTTTTTCCAAGATCTTCATTATTGGATTATTACTCGTGGTTTCGTGCTCGCTGTGAGGAGCAACGTTTTCCGGTGTGATGAACTTGTCCTTATTCGCCTCCTTTTGAGAAAGGGTCACCAGTTTTGTATTGCAAGGTTTTGCAAAGTGTAAATTGGCAACCGTTTGGTGGTGCTTAAGTAATTGTAGTGGTGAGATTTTGCTACTAAGCTATTGGAGTAGTAGAAGGTGAATTAGTCTTGACCTGTACCTCTTGGAGAAAATTTGATTCAAATGGGATGATTGTCGTTGAAGTAAAAAAATAAATAAATAAATAAAACACTAATTAGTGTTACGACTAAGTAGAATCTATGGTAAAGTGTAATCCCAGAACCTTAGTTCATGTTGAAATGTTAAGAGTTATCAAATGTATGGAAATCTTGATCAACTTTATAGAGTAACGCAATTGGATTGTGTTGCGAGATTGCGTGAGAGATTCCTGATGATGTCAATGAGTGAGTATTTTGGAATTGTGGGAATATTAGAGATTTAATTTGATGATTTCCCTATTTGTTATAAGAGAAGTTCGTTGTAGAGGCCTTGGAGGTTACATTTGGGCTTTGAATTTTATGCCAGGCCTTTGGTCGCCCAATGATTGTGTGTAGAAAAAAAATAGAATGATAGCGTCTCCTGAGTAGTGGAATGATCATTGATAGAATCCTTCTGATGAAGTATTTGAGTGTGTACTGAGGATTCTGAAATTGTCTATTCATAAAAGGTTGCAGTGATGTGATTACGTGAAACCATTTTGTGGTCTCATCAGTATGAGAGAGAGGCCACTCGGGAGTTGGAATTTTGCAGGGGTGAGCATTATCCGGAATTGTTCACAACAGGTGCATAGTTACCGTTGACAGACCACTGTTGTGGTTGTTCTTTCGTGTAGAGCTGGGTGAGGATTCGGGGTCGAATCCTGTTTAAGGGGGGTAGAATGTAATACCCCAAATTTCAACTAGAAATATTTATGTTCGGGGGAGCGAAACTTATTCAATTTTGAATTCTTCAAAGGTTAGAGATTGGATTTTGCTCAAATTCTGTTTTTTCCCTTAGCGTGTGTGGGCTTCGGGCTTTTCGTTGTGCAGCAGTCTTTAGTGGGTCGGCCTGTGTGAAATAGAAAGGGGGGAGAGCTCCTTAACCCTAGCCGAAATCACTTCCTCCCCATTTTCCTCTACACAGCCGCCGCCTCCTCCCCCCCTACACCACAATCTCTATTCTCTTCTTGCCTTGGCACGCGGGATCTCGGCGAGGACGTCTCCCTTGGCCAGAGCCGCCAAACTTCTCCTCACGCTCCTCCTACTCCTGGTCTCCGCCGCCGCGGCCGCTTCGCCATCGTCGGACGCGGAGGTGATTTCCCGGTTCCAGGAGTACCTCCGCATCGACACGATGCAGCCGGCGCCGGACTACGCCGCGACCGTGGCTCCCCTCCGGGACCAGGCTGCCTCCTTCGGGCTCGAGGCGCGCACGTTGGAGCTCGTCGCCGGCAAGCTCTGCTACTGCTCCAGCTTGGCGCGCGCCAGCCCGTGCGCTGCCTATCCCTCTGCCCCGATCTAGGTCGTCTCTCTCTCCCAGCCGGCGAGCCCCGCTGGAGGCACTGAAGTCGGAGCCGGACGAGCTCTTGGAGGCGGCGTGCCGTCGCGAAGCGCATGTGGTGGCGGGGCCTCTGCACCACCCGGGCCTTGCGGATGGTGGACGCTGCTGGTTTCTTTGGAGGCGGCAATGGCGCGCCGCCGCCGCCGCCGCGCTCCACCTGTTCGATGCAATGCCCGATCGAAACGCTCACCTGCTCTACAAATTTCCCGTCGCTCAGCGCTCCCTCGGTTTCAACATCGACCAGCTCCTGGAGCTCACTGGGTTGAGGGTCACGGCGGCCGTTGCATAGGTAAAAAGGGCATCTGACTTTGTGTGTTGCTCTTGATCCGTATTGGTAATGTTTAGCGTGATTGGGTTTCACCAGCTCTGGTTATTGGGCGGCTTGATCAACTAGTCGTGTTGGTTTGTATGATGGTGATCTTGATGAATTCATGATGATGGTCTCATCCTCGCTAGACAAGTTGTCGTCTTTGTCGTGAGGTTAGGATTCGTAGCCTTGGCATTTGCATGACTGAGTTACCAAGTTTAGTAGTTCATACTAAGTTGTTAAGTTCTCTTAAGATGTCGAGGCTTCACAAAGAAGTTGATTTAGTGAGTATCGAGGACTTGGAGCTCTCATGGAACTTATTGGTGTAGTTGGCGTGCTACTTATCCAAATCGATTGTTTGAATCAATTTTCTTGCAAGACCATCTGGGCTTGAACGCAAAGATAGCTTGTCTGTTGTTGTGGAATGGTACTATTTTTTTACCATTTTCCCATGAATCGATTCGAGGCGAGGGACCCGACCATACGAACTAGTGGTCATGTTTTGTGTAAGCTGACATTTATGTGCTTGCACATGTTTGCCTTTTCAGTCCCTTACTTACAGCAATTCTGGGTTAGTGATTGCTTGCTGGTTTGTGAAGAGTTTCCTGATCATCACAGCTTTACAAGTTAGGTGATCATACAAGGGCGCTTATCATCTGTGGTCCAGGAATTTATGGTGGTGGTGGTGAACCCCCGGGACTAGAGCTTGACTGTCGTTGTCCTCCGTCTCACGGTTGAGGCAAGTGCAAGTAGTATTATTAAGTGGTTATATTTTATAATTGTTGATGCTTGCTGCTTGGTGACATTGATGAGCCTAAGTGTCATAGTCTAATTGATAATGCTTACTACTTGGTAACGTTGATAAGCATGAATACTATAGTTGAATGATGATGCTTTTATTGATGATGCTTATGTGGTGAAGCGTACGTGGAAGTGTTTACATGATGACGCATGTTAATGCTTATGTGATGACGCTTGCATGGTAGTGTTACATGAGGATGCTTTCATGGCAATGTTTAAGTGATGATGTTTAGAGGTTGGGTTCCTTTGAAGGTTGTCGTCCTTACATGACATATTCTAGTGTTTTGTGAAATGCCTAGCTGTCAATTTGGACAGATTGGGGTTTGGGAGAACATCGGTTAAATTTGGGTAATTCCGGTATTACTTGTTTCCCTTCATGATTGATATACCATGTTTCTTCGATGATATGTTTCGTTCAATGTATCCTTTCATTCGTTCAGTCATGTTTCACCCACTGGATCGGGTAGTGAAGTCCCATCATTCCAACATGGGCAAGTACCTTGATGTTCTGATATTTGGGAAATGTTGAATGCTTGATGTTGACCCTGTGTTTTTTTTCTAAGATCCATGATAATGTTTAAGTTCATGTTCCTTCCACATGTGTGTTATCTCCATGATTAGAGAGCATGTCTTTTCAATATACATATTTCATTCCATGCATTCATTTTTCATATTCCATCCACGGGAGTGGATTAAAAAGACCCATCAATTCCAGGATGGGCATGTAAGACCCACCATTCCAATGTGGGCCCCACCATTCCAATGTGGGCGTTTTGGGACACCCGTATGAAATGTTCTTCATACGGGACTTGGATCCCCGCATTTTTGTTAAGATGCGGGCTTGGGTGAACACCGACGGGTGTGTCACCAGCAATACCGGTATATGCTTGTGTGTAGTCCCTTCATTTCATCCACATCATTCATTCCATTCATTCAAGTGTTCGTTCTGTGTTTATTTCATACTCTTTAATGATGTTCACATGATCATGGTTGTTATGTATTATTCATTTACTGTACTTGCTGAGTCTCGGACTCACTCTTGCCTTGTTTGTTGTTGTTTTTTTAGGTGATCTTTGAGGTTGGCTCCATGGGGAGGGAATAGACACACACTACCTTTTCACTTCACCTTAATCGAGTCCAGGATTTCATTTTAGTTCAATTTAATCATTCATTACTGATGAACTGTAATAATAAATGTTGGCCGTGGCTGATAACTCTTCTCCATTAAGATTGGTTAAGAACTGTGCGTGAACTTAGTTCATCCTTTTGATATAGTTGTTTAAGATCAGATTATACTTCTGCGATGATTCTGATGTTTGTTGATTTCACTATTGTCTTGATATTAATGATTGTTGGAACCTCCGGTATAGCTAACTATACAGGGAAGGTTCTGCCGAAATTTAGAATTTTTGTCGTCTGTTTTAGCTTTGTTAACATGTTAGTTTAGTAGCATTCCAGCCCTTGTAGGACTGGGGTGTTACAGAAAGTTTATGAAATTGCAAGTTTTTTGGTCAATGGTTTGAAAGTTTTTCAACTCAGTAGAATGTTGAAGGCACAATCCGGTTAAGGTATTTTCGAATCTCAATTGAAATGTCCTTGAATTTAAATTTCATTTGAATCTCGTATGAAATGTCCCAAACTTGGAAATTTATTTGAATCTTAGTAGAAAGTTCTCGAATCAAATGTTTTTTTGAATATCAGTTGATGATCTGAACTAAATTTTTTTGTGAATCTTAATTGAAAGCTTAATTTGAATGTGTTTGAATCCAAAGGGAACTACCTCGTGGTGGGGTACGACTCCACCCTCCATGTTTCAGATACTGTTGCCAACCTTTATGCACTACGTCTTGGTAGCTAGGGAAGCGCATGTTCGTGCTTCATGAGGTCGTCAATTCATTATTCCAAGGCACACTTTGGAGTGCACTCGCTTGTAATGCGTGTACGTGGTGTCTGTTCTTCTACCTTATAATAACATAAAAAAACTTGGTCCACGCAAAACTTACTGATGTTGGCAGGCAATTCCATTAAAGATGTACGCACGGTCCAATTAACTTGTATACTTGGGCGCATCGGAGCAGCATCTTCCTAGGTTTTGGAGGGTCTGAATTTCAAGAAGCGCATTTGTTCCTGGACTAACATGGAGGGAATGTGTAGGGGGTTGCCCCTATATATGTTTGGTTCGCACATGATTCATGCAACAGATACGTGTAGACCAGATTCTGTCCAAAACAATGTGAGGACATCGGACAAGGAGAGACCATGACCTTTTGGCTATAATGATGGTACAAGTACACGGTTGAGATTATCAATGACCACCCGTGCATCGTTGTAACATTATGGCCTAATTTGGTCACTATATTAGAGCTTTAATTATAGGGTTAGTGTATTACTCTCTTTGTTTCGTAGTATTTGTCCATTGTATGGAGAGTCTCTTTTCACAATGTTTGGTCATTTAAGAAATCAAGAGCGTAGCTATTGCAATATTTCCACTCTTGTCGTTACTGTCATGAGGTATAAGAGGTTAGGTTGTTGTAATATGTTGTTTAATAGGAGCATGTATATATGGTCCATTCCTAATAACTCGTGGACAAATATTGCGAAACGGAAAGATTACCTGTAGACGTCGAGAGAAGGCCAGAGGGTTTTGTTCTGTGCAAGTCCTTGACAATGTGAAAAGTCAAAAAGAAGGCCAGAATCATCCTAGAAATGAACTTGGACGGTGATGTAGGTCATTGGTTTCGACCTCTGGAAAACCCGTATGTGTGTCCTTGCGTGATATTTTTTTTCCCATCGTAGACTTAAAAATTCTTACACTATAAACGAGCAACACATTCCTTAGAAACACAGCACCACGTGTATAATTTTTTCCCATCGTAGACTTAAAAATTCTTACACTATAAATGAGCAACTCGTTCCTTAGAAACACAACACCATGTGAAGTGAAGATGCTGCAAACTTGCAACGGTAGCCAAGCAAACTTGCTAACATCGATAAAGTTGCAATCGTGTGAGTGAGTCAAGCAAGCCAAATAACAATCATGTAAGGAGAGGTTGACACTGGTGTAACAGCCTCAATTTTCATTTTCCAGCTAAAAATAGTTATTTTATTTATTTCTAATTATTTGAGCAATTCTCAGAAAATTTCTGAATTTTACAAAAGCCTTTTCCTATTTTCCCAAGCATAAAAAGATTTTTTAAGGTTTTATTAAAATAATATCAAAGTCTAAAAATATTTTATTTGGATTTGGATTGTTCTAAAGTACCTATATAAATTTTCTCAAAATGTTTGGAGTTCATGTGCTATCTTTAAGAGCTCAAAAACTATTTATGGAGTTTTATAAAATAAAAAATGAATTCTAAATTCCCTAACACGCTCTGGGCCAAAATAGTAGCCATGACCCATCCCTTCATCGCTTTCGACCCAAATCCTGGCCCAGCTCCGTTCTCAGCGGAGTCGCTTTCAAAAGTACGTGTCCCTAAAGAGAAAGCGTATTCACGTAAATTTACACACTCACTTAACCTGACATGTGGGCCACTGGTCCCCATCAGTCTCTCTCTCTCTCCTGGCGCTCTCTCTCTTCTCTCTCGCTAATGGCTGGCCCCACTCATTAGATGTCATCCCCTTTCTCGCGTCATCTTCCTCCCATCGTGCCTGCCTATCTACCTTTTCCTCCCTCGAGCTGACGTCTCAGCCCATCTTCTTACCCTCTCCCATATTGTGCTCTCTCTTGAGCTGCAATGCCTCCTTTTCCCTGCACCGATCAGCCCCCACCTCACACCCTCTTTGAACAATCGCTGAGACCCTCTACTCCAACTATAAATAGCATTCACCGTGGTGCCATCCATACTCGCCCCACATCGCCTTCCATCTTACCCCCTAGGAGCTCCCTGTGTAGTGCTCTCCTTCCGCCAGAACATGGTCGACGTCCTCGTCTCTGGTGGAAGCGCTCCGCCAAGCTCCGCCGCAAGCCACCTCCATTCCCACTCCGTCAAGTGAGTTCTCCCCTCGCCGATCCCGTCTTGTTGCGCCACCATGCCCAAGACTTGTTATCCCTCACTTGATCTTACCTTCCCTGTAGTACATCGTTGTGCCTACGCTATCTGCTTCATCTTCGACCGCAACTGCTACCGTCAACATTGTCATCGCTACAATGAGCCCCTGCTTTCCCCAGCCTTGTTTTATTCGTCACCGTGACCCCCTTGGCCTTATGTGTATCTCAATTTTATCACTATATAACCGAGGAGTCCTGTCGCCGTGAGCACTGCCTCCGCCGCTCATCGCCCGACCACTACCACGCTCCTCTGCCATATAGAGACCACCCGGTGAGTTCTTGGAGCTCACCTGAGGCCTTTGCGCCAGTTAATTTTGGCCAAAATAGTGTCCTATGTAGTCGTTACCGTAGCAGTATCTCCACCGCTGCATTTATTTGCTGTTGGCCCAAGTCCAGTCACTCGAGTTCCCCGTGCCCATTCCTAAAGCACCGCACATACTCCCTTTTGGCTTGCATTGTGGCGAAAAAGCACTCCCAACCTCTCCTATGTCAAGTCCCTCGCATGGCACCACCACCATTAGCTTCGTTGTCATCCCTGCATTCCATTTTGTCGGTTGACCGAGCCCCTCCGCCATCTTATCGCAGTCGGCAAACTCTACAAGCCGCTCGACCATGGCTGGAGCCAATCGCCCCTGCCCCCTCTTTGTTCTCTCTTTCTGATAATGGGCCCCACATGATGTAACATCCCAAGGTTCTGTTACCAATTTAAATTTTAATAAAGTTATTATTTTATTGCATTTTCTGAGATTTAAAAGAGTTTTCGTTCTTTTCTTGCATTTCTGGATTTTAAAAGCCAAAAATAAAATTAATTGAGTTTTCTGGGTTTATATTGGATTTAAGGATAAAAAATAAAAACTTAATTAATTTCTTGAATCTTCGGTATTTAAAAGGGTTTTTCCTATCCTTAAAAATTAAAAATAATTTGTGTGCAAAATTAAAGCCAACTTTAAGTTGAAAATAATTTTATTAAATTCCAAAAATATCATCCCAATTTTATGAGCCTTTTGAAGGTTTAAAAATAAAATAAACCATTTGCATTTTATTGGATTAATTTAATGCTTAATTTGAATTTTGTAAAAATAAAAAGCATTATAAATGTTAAAATAAAATTCAAAATTATTTTATTTGATCTTTTCAGGTTCTAAAGTATTTTATATAATTTTCTTGGATTTTTTAGATTTATTTTATTTTATTTTCCTTTCCTTTTCTCCTTTTTCTTTTTTTGCTCTCTTCTCTTTCTTCAACCTCCCGTTGGCTCTCTGTGCATCTTCTTGTTGGCACCCTGTGCCGCCCGGTTTTCTCGTCGCCTCCTCTGGCTCAGGCGTGCCGTCTAGTTGCCAAGAGCCGTGTGCCCTTGCCCTACCCCTAGCACACCCAGCGTTGCCGACTCCTCCTCATCCCATACCGCCTTGCCCCCTTATCCCCCTCTATAAAAGCGGCGCCAACATCCCCTTGTTGGAGTTAATCCTTTGATGAGTCTTTTTTCAATTCTTGTTTTGAGTCGTAGAAGTCTTTCAGTTTTCGCGTTAGTTTCTGACTCAAGTTCAAAGTCTGTTTCGGTATTCAAGTGTATACCGATTCAATCGGTCTTTGTTTTCTAGTCGGATTCAGTAGTAGTGCTAACCTATCTAGGATGTAATATTGTGTATAAATAGAAGAGAAAACTCAAAAAAGAGGTGCGCCGATTTGCACCAAAAATCGCTCTGTTTTTGTTCGGTTGTTTAGATATTGTTTCATCGTTCGATAATTGATATTACAGTTTCAATCTGAACTTCAGGAACTTCAGAAAGCTGAAGTTTCAGACAATACACAGGATTAAGACAACATGTGGTATCAGAGTAGTGTACAAAAGTTGGTCCTCCAACTCTAGAAAAGAAGAGACAGATGGCTCCCAACAGATCTTTGTCGACAACAAAAGAAGGCCCAAATTCACTTCCGTACCTAGTTCTCAATTCAGATAACTATTCAACTTGGGCTATGAAGATGCGAGTGAATATGTGTACCCAGGGTGTCTAGGACGCAGTAGTTGATCCTGTCGATCTAAAAGGCAAGGTCGATCCAAAAGGAAATGATCTGGATGTCGACATGAAGATTGATCAAATGGCGTTGGTGCTGATCTATGCCGCCATCCCTGACTCGATGCTCAACTATCTTGTCGGGAAGGATACGTCACGAGAAGCCTGGATTGCTCTTCGCACAATGCACGAAGGTGTGGATCAAATAAAGAAGGTGCGGCTACAAACTCTCCGAGGGGAGTATGAGGCAATGCATATGGGTGAAACTCAGTCGATTGATGAGTTTGCAGGAAATTTATTGGCGGTGGTCAATGAAATTCGATCTCTTGGTGATAAATTGGAAGAAACTTAGGTAGTTGAGAAATAATTGCGAGTCTTACCTGAGAGAGTCATACCGGTGGTGACAAGTCTCCTCTATTCGAGTGAACTCCCAAACATGAAGACAGAAGAAGTAATAGGGTCTCTCAAAGCTCATGAGGGACTCCTATAAGGTTGCAAGGTTTGTAATGACCAAGCACTGTTGGTGAAAACTGAATTGAATGGAGAGAACAAACATATCCAGAGAGTCCGTTCGTTAGGACAAGGTGGTCGGGGTTCTGCTTGGCGCGTCCGAGGAGGTTGTGGATTCGATAGAGTCTGGGGTGGTCAAGGAGATTTTGGTAGACGCGACTACAAGTCGGGATGTGGTAGCGGTGAGTTCAAATAAGATAAGTAAAAAATTAAATACTTTGAGTGTGATAAATTTGGACATTATGGTTCTGAGTGCCAAAGTCATATTAAATGTTTTGAGTGTCAAAAGTTTGGTCATTATGCCTTACACTATCGAAACAAGAAAAACAATGATGAAGTAAATCTTTCACAAGCTCAAGAGGAGAAAGAACCGACTCTATTACTAGCCATTGGAGAAGAGAAATCATGAGGCCTCGTCATGTTTGAAGAAGATGTAATACCCGAAATTTATTCGAGAGAGAATAATTAAATTAGGAAGAAGGACCAATTAGCAAACCGAATAAACAAGGGAATCGAGGGGGGTTACTGTAGTATCCTAGCAACCTGGGCCTGGGCTTTGGCCCATTAGGCCTTGAGGTGGCCGGCCAAAGGGGGGGAGGCGCCACCCGCCCCCAAAACCCTAGCCGCCACCCCACTTTCCCCCTCCTCCCCACTATTGGCCGCCACCCCCTAGTCCCCTTTCCCCCTTGGCCACCACCCCTGCTCCCTGCGCCACCTCCCCTCATGCTCTCCCTTGCTGCCAGCCAAGACTCCGCTTCCCGCTACCGGCCTAGTGGAGGAAGAAGGGAGGACACCGGGCGATTGGTTGGCCAAGAAGAAGAAGAAGGAAGGGGGAGAAGAGAGAAGGGGAGGGGAAGAGGGATCGTGCGGTGTTCATCGCGTTCAATAGCGGTTTCTCCAAGGGTAATCCTGATTCCGTTCATTTAGTAGCGTAATTCTTGTATTTGCGCAATGTCGGTAATAGATCGGTTTAGGGCAGTCTGTAGTGGCCGACTATTTTGAGGATGTTAATTGTAGATTCTGGTCTGGCCATCTCCTAGAGAGTTGTATATAACATCAGTATATTTCCGTAGGTTCTTGGATCACGTCATTTGGATGAGCGGATTAGGAGATATGATTTCCGTAGCGTAGCTGTTCTGTGGTTCTATCATAATTCTGATAGTTATTGTTAATAGGTCATTAGCAAATAGTTAATGAATTATTTAGAAGATCTCACCATAATGAAAGTTGTAGGTATTTTGATAAGCTTTCCATAAAACTAAATAATGTAAATTTTGGTTATGTTTACTGTAAGTTACGTTAGTTTTAGTCTCGCTGTTCAGAACCCTTAACGAGATTTAGTTGTTCTATTAATCTGTTTGTTAAGGATAAAAGATGGCTGAATCTGGAAAGCTCACCAATTAGGTTTATGTAGATAAATTAATAAGATTTTCATAGAATCAAATAACACCCCTTTTGGATCTCTAGAAGAAAAGTTATGAATTTTAGAAGATGACTGTTTGTTTTGGAGACAGATCGATATTTTATGATTTGGAGTTTTGGGTTGCGCTAGGGAGCATAGTGAGTTATATATTTGTTTTTAGCAATGTTTAGTCTAGAATTGTTATCTTAGAGTGTTTGTTAAAATTATTCAGGTGGGGGTTTGGTTCCGGGGGCAGCGCCCTCTTCGTGTCCTCCATCTTCACACGGTTGAGGCAAATGCAATTAGTGATAGAATATTTGAGAATGATTGTTTATGTTTGCTAGTATTATGTGTATATTCTCTACTCATGGATGCTAGAATGATGTGTATGTCTCTGTTCATGAATGCTAGAGGTATGAGTATGCTCTTTATTCATGTATGTTGCTGCTAGCTAATACATGTTTATGTTGGATAAAAGAATTGATTCATATGCATCATGATATCATCTTTGAGGCTTGGTCACGTGGTGACCAAGCATTGATTTTGGAGGTCCCCATCATGTATTTGACGGGCTTGTGGTCCCCACACTCGTGGAGTGTGGGCTTATGGTCCTTGTGTTAGAAGGCACATGCATGGGTATGTATCGACGGATGCATACTCCACATTACCGGTATATGCAAAAGACAAAAGAAAAGATGCGTTTGTGCATTTGCATTGCATGAGCATGTGAATTGGTTATTTATAGAGAATTGTGGTTGGATGATGATGACATAGTTGTGTATTATATTGTCCTATTAATTGTACTTTGCTGAGTCTTGGACTCACTCTTGCTATTGTTTGTATTTTTAGGTACCACTTACGCAAACATCATACATGGGAGGGAATAGTCATAAGTTTTGTTGCACACTGCCACAAACTATTCACCATTGGTTAATTTTGGATTATGCTTTAATAAATGAGGAAACTGCTTAAAGGATTCTCTTTTGGTTATGCCTTATGCATTGGATATTGTGTAATAGAGTTGATTAGCGTATTATGGATGTCCTTATGATTATGTTTTAAATTGGATGTTTGGATTATTGATTATTGTTATTAATAACCGTGTGAACCTCCGGTATGGTTAACTATACAAAGGAGGTTCTGCCGAAATTTGGTAAAATACCTTAGTTTTAATTTGTTACTCTGTTATTTTAGTAGCATTTTAGGCTCATGTTGGGCTGGGGTGTTACAGAAGAGGTACAACCAAAGTTACTGAATATTGGTGAAGAAATGGTCGATTCTAATCTTTGGTACCTTGATAATGGAGCTTCAAACCACATGACTAGCCAAAAGGGAAAATTCAGTGAGATCAATCTGGATTTCAGAGGACAAGTAAAATTTGGAGATGGTTCTATAGTTTACATTGAAGGCAAAGGATCTATTCTACTCCAATGCAAAAATGGTGAACAAAGACTCCTGTCAAGATGTATACTACATTCCAAGGCTTTCCAACAATATAATTAGTCTTGGCCAGTTGACTGAAGAAGAGTGTGAGATAGCATTACAAGGCATATATCTGACTCTACATGATCAGTTTGGAAGATTACTCATGAAGGTTCCTGACACACCGAACAGGCTGTATAAAGTTCATCTAAATACAAGTAAACCCATATGCTTGAATGCAAGTATTGAGAACGAGGCTTGGCTGTGGCATGCAAGGTTGGGACATGTGAACTTTCGGGCACTAAAATAGATGTCTAAAAAATCTATGATACTTGGATTGCCGCACATAGATCATCCTATGCAAGTTTGTGAAGGCTGTCTGACAGCCAAACAGACAAGGATTTCATTCCCAAAACAGGCAAGTTACTGAGCCCAACATCCATTGGAGTTAGTGCATCTCGATCTATGTGGACCAATCAATCCTATGACAGACACTGGAAATAGGTACTTCTTACTGCTTGTTGATGATTTTTCTAGAGTTATGTGGGTTTATATGCTGCAAAAGAAAGGAGATGCCAAAGAAGTTTTTCAAAAAATTTGTTACACTTGTTGAAACACAAAGTGATTACAAGCTGAAGGCCTTGAGATCAGACCGTGGTGGTGAGTTCCTATCAGATGAATTTCAGGAAATCTGTGAAGAAAAGGGCATCACAAGGTTTTTCACTGCACCTTATAGCCCACAACAAAATGGTGTGGTAGAGAGAAGAAGTAGAACTGTGATGGACATGGCACAAAGTTTTCTAAAGAGCAAATGTATGCCATGCAAGTTGTGGGATGAGGCAATGAGGCATTCAGTTTACATTCTCAGTAAGATTCAGACAAAAGCTCTTGATGGGATGACTCCATATGAAGCCTTGAATGCTAGAAAACCAAATTTGGAGCATCTAAGAATCTTTGGATGTTTAGCACATGCCAAGATTACAACCAAACTGAAGAAGCTTGATGATAGAAGTCAAAAGTTGGTATATTTGGGAGCTGAGGCTGGCAGCAAAGCACATCGACTTTATGATCCAAATACTAGTAAGGTACATATTTCTAGGGATGTGGTGTTTCAGGAGAATGAACAGTGGCTTTGGGAAAATGGTAAAGAACTTGGTGTGGAGATGGAAAATTAGGTTACTTTCACAGTAGAGGGAGAAGATGACAATGATTCTACTGCCAGTACTGCAGTTCCATCTTTCCCAGTATTACAATCTCAAAGGTAGGATACATCATTGTTACAGGAACCACATAATGTTTTGACTGAAGATGAAATAACAGAAAGCCAGACAAAATTTACTCCTGAGAGCATGCCATCAAAATACAGATGTCTTAGAGACATATATGAGCATACAGAACCAGTTGAAAGTATGGAAGCATTGTATGTCAATGGTGATGCAGAACCTGCTAATTAACATGAAGCATCTATGGGAGGGCACTGGAAAGAGGCAATGAAACACGAGTTAGAAGCTATTGAGAAAAATGGCACTTGGGAGTTAACAACTCTTCCAAAGGGACATAAACCTATTGGCTTGAAGTGGGTTTATAAACTGAAAAGAGATCCTAAAGGTAATGTTGTGCGGTACAAAGCAAGACTTGTTGCAAAGGGATATGTCCAAAAGCAAGGCATTGATTATGAGGAAGTTTTTGCTCCAGTAACAAGGCTTGAAATAGTAAGAGTTCTTCTTGCACTTGCAGTCCATTCTAGATGGAGGGTACATCACATGGATGTAAAGTATGCATTTCTTAATGGAGACCTCACATAGGAGGTATATGTTAGTCAACTTGAGGGATTTGTGGTAAAAGGTCAAGAAGAAAAGGCTTACAAATTGACAAAAGCTATGTATGGACTAAAACAAGCTCCCAGAGCTTGGAATCATAAACTAGACAGTAGTTTGAAAATGTTTGGTTTTGAAAGATGCAAGCAAGAGCAAGCCCTATATAATAAGAGGATGGATACAGATTTGGTTATAATTGGTATCTATGTTGATGATCTGATTATCACTGGTACTGATGATGACAAGATTCAAATTTTAAAAAATCAGATGATGAAAGAATTTGAGATGAGTGATTTGGGACTTCTTAGTTTCTATCTTGGTCTGGAGGTGAAACAGGAAGCACATTATATCTCAATTAAGCAGTCAAGTTATGCAAAGAAGATTGTTGATAAAGCTGGATTGATAGATTGTAATTCATGCAAGTATCCAATGTAAACCAAGATCAGACTGGAGAAGGATGATGGTTCAGAACCAGTTGGTGCTTCAAATTACAGAAGCCTAATTGGTTGTTTGTGATACTTACTGAATACCAGACCATATCTCAGTTATTCGGTAGGAGTTGCAAGCAGATTTGTGGAAAAACCAACTGAAACACATGAGCAAGCACTGAAACATATACTAAGGTATGTGGTAGGTACTACTAATCATGGTATAGTCTATCATAGGAGAGATAAGACACCTTTGCTAGTTGGATATAGGTGATCATGATGATAGGAAAAGTACAACTAGAACGGTGTTCTATCTATTTGGAAACATTGTGAATTGGTATTCCTAGAAACAAAAGAGTGTAGCTCTTTCCAGTTGCGAAGTCGAATTCATGGCAGCAACCTCAGCGGCTTGTCAAGGAATTTGGCTGAAAAGATTGCTTCATGAACTGAGAGGAAAAGACGACGGACCATTTGTTTTGTATGTTGATAATAAATCAGCATTGGCACTAACGAAAAATCCAGTGTTTCATGGGAGAAGCAAACATATTGACACACGATTCCATTTCATGAGAGAATGTGTGGAAGAAGGCCTTGTCAATGTGCAGCATGTTTCTATGACAGAATAGAAGGCTGATATCTTGACGAAAGCTTTGCCACAAGTGATTTATTAGAAAACGAGTATTCTGATTGGTGTTTGGATTATTGATGATACTAGTCAGGATTAGGGGGAGTTTGTTGGAGTTAATCCTTCCATGAGTCTTTTGTCAATTATTGTTTTGAGTCGTATAAGTCTTTTAGTTTTCGAGTTAGTTTCTGACTAAAGTTCAGATCTGTTTCGGTATTCAAGTGTATACTGATTCAATCAGTCTTTGTTTTCTAGTCATATTCAGTAGTAGTGCTAACCTATCTAGGATGTAATATTTAGTATAAATAGAAGAGAAAACTCAAAAAAGAGGTGCGCCAATTTGCACCTGAAATCGCTCTGTTTTCGTTCTGTTGTTCAGATACTGCGTTTGATAACTGATATTGCAATTTCAATCTGAACTTTAGGAACTTCAAAAAGTCGAAGTTTCAGACAATACATAGGTTTAAGACAACACCCCTTGCTACCCCTCTTTCCCTCACCTCCCCTATCTCTTCTCTTCCCCCCAACCGAAAGCCCCCAACCGAGCTCCACTTGTTCCTCCACTCCAGTCGGAGGACCACTGCCTCCGTTCTCGCTCTCTGGTCATCCATTCTTCGTGCCAACCACGTCACGGTGTGCCTCTCGGTCACCTCCTCCCATCCCCCGAGTTTTCGCTCACCTCTCCCATCCATCTCGCCGCATTTGACATTTTACCCTCGCCGGCTGAAACCCCTTTCTCCGCCGTTCCCGGCGCCATCGATCGCTCCTCGCTGCCATCATCCACTCTGTTGAGTTCACCTCTCGAGTTCTACCAGATGCTCCCCTCATCTCGCTAGCACCGTCGCCTCCTGATGCCTCGCTGCCGTTTTGCGCGCCACCGCCGACGCCACCACCACCCTTGGGTTCGCCACATCTATGGCATTCCATTTTGCTTGTTTGCCGGTCGCCCGTCCCTTTCCCTCACCCTCCCATGTTCTTTGCTCTGTGAAAACTGTAATCAACACAGCGTCTCCAATTGGAATTTCTCTCTCCACCTAATTTATATCATTTCATGCGGTCACAAATTTTCGGACATTCATTCTCCCTCATACGAACTTCGATTCCATCGATTTTTGTTTCTTAATTCATCTAAAGGTGGTATCTTTCTTTTGGTACTAATTTCATAATTTTTGGATTGCATTTTGAATCCGGCTTGTTTATCGCATAAAGATTTCGATGACTTCGGGGAAACCTGAATTATTTGAAGAATCAGATTCCAACGCTGTTTAAGAACAACAACTAAATAAGCAAGGCAAGTTACATCCTTTGATCATATTTGATCCTAGTATTTTAAATTATTTAAATTCTGCTTTATATTATTATTACATGCATATTTTTATTGAAGTAATTTAAATTTCTATTTTAAGCTTTTATAGTTATTCCCAATACCTTTTTATAGCCAACCATTGTCAAGATGGGTAGTAAGGAGGATCATTTCGAGTGTGATATATTTTGGAGATAGGACTTGAAAGGATTGGACTATAGGAATACATTTGTTGGAGATTGGATTATAGGATTACATCATTATTGAATGTGGATTATAGAAATAGATTATTGTTGATATTGATTTGATGGATGTGGGATTATAAACATAGATTATTGTCGATTATTGATGGATGTTGGATTATAGGAATAAATTATTATTGGATGTTGGATTGTTGAATATCGATTATAGAAATATATCTTAGTTGGACTATAGAAATGAATCTCGGTTGGATGATATAATTAGATTATTGATAGATATGGACCATTGGATATTGGATTAATGGATGTTGGATTACAAAAATAGATTATTATTGGATTGATGAATGTTGGATTATAGACATAGATTATTATTTAATTGTTCGATATTGGATTATAGAATTACATGATTATTGGATATTGGAGTATGTGAATATATGATTATTGGATTATAGAAATACACGATTGTTGGATATTGGATTATAGAATTAGGTTATTGTTGGAGATTGGATTATAGGATTACCCATTTATGATGTTGATTTTGGAGGATTAGGTTGAATCAAGAAGTTTGGAATTAATTGGGTATTTTGGTCATATTGGATTTATCGGATATGATTGAATAGACAAGTTGGTTTTAGAATAAATCTTGGTTTGATTATAGAAATATATCTTGGTTGGATTATAAAAGTATATCCTTGTTGGATTATTGGGATATATCATTGTTGGATTGTTGGAAATCTGGTTTTGACAAGATGATCCAGTTTAGGTGATGAATAAAGAATGACATTGGATTGTTGTAATAAGTAATGATTGGAATTTAGGTGCATTGGGTGGATTATAGAGAATTATTGAAATTGATGGAGTTAATTGAATAGTAGTGTTTGGTTGACCTACAATTATTGGTGGATTAATATATACCATAATGTGGTGAATCAATAGACTTAATAGATTGATTTAGAGATTATGATTCTAGTATTGATGGTTGTCTTACTAATCTTGAAGTTCACAATTCTTGGACATCGAATCCTCACCCCTTGTTGTCGTAGATAAAGCTTTAGTTAATACAATAGTATTGACAAAATGCTTCTTGTCAAAAAATTTTATGCTTAGACAATGTTTAGACCAAAAATCTTGAATTTGGGGAATTTAGCTAAATATTCAATTATGTTTTAAATGAGCCTATGGTATTGTTTTACCATAGAACTTTTGCAAATGGTTTTTTTTTTGAAAAGCAAAATAAAATGAAAATTGGTTTGGACTTGGGTGAAATGGATGTTTGGATGGTGCACGTTGATGCACATGATTGAGTCATTTCTATGATTGAGACCCAGGGGTTTTTATGGAAAGTCATCCAAGTCAGTTAAGGACCGGTCTTCGAGCCGCATCTTACTAAGCCCCACCGTACTACCATAAGTCCTGTGTAGGCAGAACCTAGCTAAATAATTTACAACATTTCACCGTGGTTGTGCCATCCGGTTGCGTGGGTGCCTGAGTGACCTACTTTTATTTATTCCCACATGGCGCAAAGGGGGCTTAAATCCGGCGGGTTTCTATCCAAAGGAAGTGAAACCCTAGCGAGGCATAACTACGATTGGAATGACACATTGTAAAGGCCTTGTAATATCACTTAGTCGCACACTTTCGGAAGTGTGTCAGACGAACATTGTAAGATGATTATCTCTTGTGGGTAAAGTTGTATAACCTCTGTAGAGTGTAAAGCTATTCGAATAGCTGTGTCCACGGTCATGGACATAATAGCAAAGCCACTCCAAGCTAGAATTTGGTTTTGATTTCAAAAGGCTTTATCAAATGATTTAGGATAGTTTATCCAATTGGAAAATTGAGCGGTTTGCCATGTGATAGGAGGGTATCCTTCACCATTCTCGTATGAAGGTTATCTTACTATAAAACTTGAGAATTTGGAAAATGAATTTTAGTTATAGAATAACTGCTTTGGACCTTAGTACATATATTTAAAATGAAAACATTGCTTTATGCAAATTCAACCACTTAAGCCTTCTCTTGATATATCCCTGCATGCATTATAATTCTGTTGTTGGGTGTAACTTGCGGAGCACATTTGTTTGTGCTCACTCTTGCTTAATAAAATGTTATTAAGAGGAGAAGGACTTTGCAACTGCTGAAGATCTAGAACAACTAGGCCGCTGCCCTAGTTGATTGCCTATGGCAGATTAACTCGACTCTACTGCTTCTTTCTTCGTCTTTCACTATGTTCTGTATTGTTGGCTCGCAAGCCTATCTGGTAATAAACTCTGTTATTTATTAATAAAGATTTGTGTATTATGGATGCTACCATATTTGTTTACTGTGTGAGCTAGCCATTGATCATAGGACTAGTTCAGTAATACATAGAGGATTTGGGAGTGTTAATTCCGGGTCCTTACACATGAGTACTATGTGATTAAGTGTTAATCAATTAGTTTAAACACGTTAGTCACTGACATCTGGCCCTGTTCATTAAGCTAATTATATTTCTAATTTAAGCCAGTTTTAAACCTTGAGTCACTAACATCATGGCCCACCTATCAGTCCCGTGTAAAATAAATAAAATTATGACCAGTGGACACCACCTACCAGCCACACAAGGATGTTTTTTTGATAATTTCCTTTATGAAAGAAAATAGAAAAAATCAAACCCTAGCACAATATTTTCCCTCTCAATTAATCTAATTTTCCCTTTGGCAAAACTTCCGATGACCCATTTTCCCTCATACGAACTCCGATTGACTTCGTTATTATTTCTAAAATTTTCTACAATCAATAGGTTTCTTAAAGTAGCAAATAATTTAATTTTGATCTTTATTTGAATTTATTTGGTATTTATTTATGTTATTTGGCTTTCCCCCGTATCGAAAACGACACACCAAATACATTCGACGTCGAACCGAAGCAAGACCAAGTGTTCACCAAGAAAGCAAAGCACCCCCTTTTATCATATTGACCCCATTTTTCAAATACTATATTGCTTTAATTATAAATTATTTGTTGCATGCTTAATTTCAATAAAATTGCTATATTTTTGCTAGAACTGAGATATTGCCCAATATTGAAATGAGTCATTGAAATACTTGCCATTGTCACCCTATGATTAATTACCCATTTACTAGAATTGATTGTTTGGACTTAGTATAATTTAGGCAATGAATGCTTAGCCATGCTTAGTAGGAAATTGTGGAAAAATCTAGAATAGGGATGTGACATTTTGGAAAATCGTTTTTGAAACATGTTGGACTTAGAAACACTTGTGAAAAAAATCTATGTTGGAAGAATGGAAAATAAAATGATTTTGAGTTGAGTGTGAGGTAGGATTTGTTGTAGTCCACTTGGGTCGCTTAAGGACTGAACTCAAGTGCCGCTGAACCAAGCACATACCATACAACCACATGTCCTTATGAGGGGACCTAGCTGAATAATTTATTGAGAACTTGCATTATACCCACAAGCTGTGGATGTAGGTTTATTTTAACGTGTGAACAATGGTAAAGGCGTCCATGTCCGAGGGTACAGTTGTAGTTTGCAAGGTTGCTAGACACAACTGTCAATACCTTATGACAATTGTAAATGGTGTCCATGCCTTGAGGAATCACCGGGTGGGTTGATGTTAGGGTTTGGTATTGTAAAGGCCTTGCTATGATCATTTTCGTCACACTCTATCATGTTGAATGAATCATGTTGAATGCATTGGTCGACAAATTAAGTTGATGTGTGGGAAAAGTTGTACATCCTCTGCAAAGTGATATGTCAAATCTATTTGAATAACCGTGTCCCCAGTCATGGCCATTGCAATGAAAGGCCACACTTAGTTAGACTTTGTTTTCAGAAACTGGTTTAAGAAAATGATTTTGGACTTGTTGGGATACATCGTATATGGTGCACTAATGGCCTTATGCTACCATACTAGTGTAGGTACCTTGGGGCTACCCCTTTCAAAGAATTATTGATATCATTACTTGGTATGCAATTACTCTTGTTTAAATCCATGATTTTACAACAAATGTTTGGAAATTACTAATGCCCATATTTAAACTAGAAATTTGCTTTGAGAAAACAAGCTATAACCTCCTTTGAATTACCTTACATATAGTTAATAGCATTTGTAAAAGTATTTCGGAGTATGTACATACTCACTATTGCTTGTTGAACACTATTAGTTAAAGAGAAAGATATGGCAATTGGCTACTTCTACATTGCTAGATTCAGTGAAGACAATGAGACCGAATACTAGGTCGCAATCCCTAGTTGGTTGCCTACTGGGCTATGTGTAACACCCCAGCTTAACAATGAGCCTGGAATGTCACCACACCGCACTAACTACCAATTTAAACATTAAATTACAGTAAATTCCAGTGAGCACATCAAGATTAAAACTCGTCCACGGGTCACAAGATGAATGTTTAAAACAATACTAATCAACTAA
This sequence comes from Phyllostachys edulis, assembly GCA_036346405.1. NCBI lineage: Eukaryota > Viridiplantae > Streptophyta > Magnoliopsida > Poales > Poaceae > Phyllostachys > Phyllostachys edulis. The sequence goes on from CM070555.1 coordinate 11,649,654, forward strand.
TGAATTTACTAATTAGTCTCTAGCATTATTGTAGGCAATAAGTGAGTCCATGAATATGATAAATATCCAAGTCTCTAGTTTTATAAGGGAGCACTCTAATCAAAGTGACATGTGTATTTGATTTGCATGTGTCACTCGTGATCTATTCCCTCCCATGAATGATGCCATCAACGTTCACCTAAAATCTGCAACAAAGCAAGAGTGAGTCCAAAACTCAGCAAATACATAAATACCACCATAAACAGCAATTTATCGAGCATCATCAAGGTTATCATCATCATCTATCTATTTAATGTCATTCTCACACTCAAATATACAAGTCATATTCCACATAGGTAAATTTGCACAATTTAACAATTTACTCATATATGCGAATGCACCATCATTGATGAACCACAGAGGTTTTGATCTGGCCCAATCTTTCGATGAGAAGGTAAATTCAGTAGAAGTCGCTCAACTCTCACGATCCTGGCTACGAACTCGCAAGGCCCAAAACCACGCAATCGCTGAACTACTTAACAAGTCGTTATCATCCGTGCACGAATACCCAGATGACCTGATCACGAAGATCAATTTCTGCATACACCGAAGAAGCAAGCAAGAACAAGGTAAAATGCAATCTGATGTATTGCAAATATTGATGAAATACTGATAAGGTGGGATCTCGAATAAGGATCTTGACCTGGTGGTCTAGTTGACATACGTAGAAGATACAAGTTGCAACGAAGGCTAACTAAACATAAATGAAATCCGAGTTCTAGCAAAGGGAGGCGACGGCTCCTATATGGGGAGATGACCAGGGGTGGTGGCCAGGGAGGTGGACGCATGCCCCTAGGGTTACAAGGCCCATGGGCCCAAGTGGAGGTGGCGCAGCACCCTTTTGAGTTGGGCTCAGAAACAGCGTCAGATTGTTTTGGTGATTGCGACGCGCTCAGAAGGAATTTGGAGGTGAGACTGGACCTGTTGGAAAGAGGGCAAGATAAGGTTTCCATCAAGTACTTGTGAACCTCCAAAGGACTACGTATGTGAAAGTTATGCATGTTTGAAGTCGGTGTTTTCTCTGGAGGCCAAATTGGATTGCACATGCTTCCCTTCATGATTAGCTCCTAAGTTCCTGATTAAAAGAACACCACATGCATTAGGTAGCAGCATATTCTTATTAGAAACAAAATGTACTCCTAGATATGAAGTTACCTGATAGTTCAATTGACGTGCACGGGCTCTGGTGATTGGACCTTGCAAGTGCATAGGTTCAGCTCTATTATGAGGAGTGTTGGGTGTATGCATGGAAGTGATGTCCTCATCATCCTCTCCTTCTTACATTTGAGTTGTCCTCGACTCAATCTCATCTTCTTCACCCAAATATGGATTCAAATATGCAATGTTAAATGTGGGACTAACCCCGAACTCCGCAGGCAGATCAAGCTTATATGCATTATCATTAATCTTAGCTAACACCTTGAATGGACCATCAGCTCTAGGCATCAACTTAGACTTTCTCAATTCAGGGAATCTATCTTTGCGCAAATGTAATCATACGGGATCACCAGGTTCAAAAGTTAAACTCTTTCTACCTTGACTACCAACAACCTTATACTTAGCATTCATGCGCTCTATGTTTTCTTTAGTAGTTTCATGCAGTTTAAGGACAAATTCAACACGCTTCTTAGCATCTAAATTTACTTTTTTAGAAGTAGGAATAGGCAATAAATCAATAGGAGCGCGAGGATTAAAGCCATATACTACTTGAAAAGGGCTCATCTTTGTGGTAGAGTGCAGCGATTTGTTGTAAACAAACTCTACATGAGGTAGACATTCTTCCCACATCTTCAAATTCTTCTTCAAAATAGCCCTCAACATAGTTGATAACGTGCGGCTGACAATTTCAGTTTATCCATCCGTTTGGGGGTGACAAGTAGTAGAAAACAGCAGCTTGGTCTCCAATTTCGCCCAAAGGGTGCACCAACAGTGACCCAAAAACTTCACATCCCGATCTGAAACAATGGTATTGGGCACTCCATGTAGTTGAACGATCTCTCTGAAAAACAAATCAGCAACATTTGTAGCATCATCGCTCTTATAATAAGGTATAAAATGTGCCATTTTAGAAAATCTATCCACAATAACAAAAATACTATCGCTCTCCTTCTTTGTTCTAGGTAGTCCTAAAACAAAGTCTATTGAAATATCCTCCTAAGGAACACTAGGCACAGGAAGAGACATATATAAACTATGTGGATTAAGTCGAGACTTAGCTTTGTTGCATGTAGTGCAGCGAGACATGTAGCACTCAACGTCTCGCCTCATTCAGGGCCAATAGAAGTGCTCGGCCAGAGTGTCCTCTATCTTCTTGACACCAAAGTGTCTCATTAATTCTCCGTCATGCGCCTCCTATAGCAACAAAAGACAAACGTAGCTAGCTGGAATGCATAGTTTGTTAGCTCTAAATAAGAATCCATTGCTTAACATAAATTTATTCCAGCTCTTTCCCTCTTGAGAATTCAACATGGCATCTGTAAAAGTATTATCTTGAGCATAAAGGTCTTTAATTGTTTCCAAACCAAAAATTCTACAATCAAGTTAAGACAACATGGTATAATGCCTAGACAAAGCATCAGCAATAATATTCTCCTTCCCTTTCTTGTGTTTGATAACATATGGAAACAATTCAATAAACTTGACCCATTTAGCATGTCTACGGTTCAGTTTACTTTGACTACGAATGTGCTTTAACGATTCATGATTTGAGTGTATAACAAACTCTTTAGGCCATAAATAATGCTGCCATGTTTCTAAAGTTCGAACGAGAGCAAATAATTCCTTATCATAAGTACAATAGTTCAAACTAGGCCCACTCAATTTTTCACTAAAATAAGCAACATGTTTATCTTCTTGTAGTAACACACCTCCAAGTCCAATTCCACTAGCACCACATTCAAGCTCAAAAGTCTTACTGAAATTAGGAAGTTGGAGAAGTGGCGCATCTGTGAGCTTCTCTTTCAGAAGGTTGAATGATTGTTCTTGTGTAGGGCCTCAATGGAAAGGAACGCCTTTCTTGGTGAGCTCATTCAATGGTGCGGCAATGGTGCTGAAATCCTTGATGAAGCGTTGATAAAATCCAGCAAGTCCATGAAAACTTCGCACTTGTGTGTCCGTGTTAGGGGTCGGCCAACTCTTTATAGCCTTGATCTTGGCTTGATCAACTTCAATGCCCTGTGGAGTAACAACAAAGACAAGAAATGATACTCGATCAGTGCAAAAGGTGCACTTCTCAAGATTACCAATAAACGTGTGTTGTGTAGAGCATGAAAAACAGCACGTAAATGATCAAGATGTTTCTCCAGTGACTTGCTATATATCAACATGTCATCAAAATATACTACCACAAATTTACCAATGAAAGTACGCAAAACTTCGTTCATCAATCTCATGAAAGTACTAGGTGCATTAGTTAAGCAGAAAGGCATCATTAACTACTCATATAAACCGAATTTAGTTTTGAACACTTTTTTCCATTCATCTCCTAATTTCATGCGAATTTGGTGATATCCACTACGCAAGTCAACTTTAGAAAACAAAGTAGAGCCACTTAATTCATCAGGCATGTCGTCTAACCTAGGAATAGGATGACGATATTGAATGATAATATTATTGATAGCTTTACAATCAACACACATATGCCATGACCCATCTTTCTTTGGAACAAAAAGTACAGGCATAGCACATGGACTAAGGCTCTCGCGTACGTACCCTTTGTCGAGCAAGTCTTGCACTTGACGTTCAATCTCCTTAGTCTCCTCTGGGTTGGTTCGTTATGGCGTGCGGTTGGGTAGGGAAACTCCTGGGATCAAGTCAATCTGATGTTCAATGCCCCTAATTGGAGGCAGCCTTCGTGGTACCTCACTTGGAAATACATCGTCATACCCCCGCAAAAGGTGAGCAACAGCAGGAGGCAAAGAAGAGGGCATATCCTCAAATGAAAACAATGCTGCTTTGCACACTAAAGCATAGCAAACAGAATTACCAGCTTCCACCTCACTAATATCAGACTTTGTAGCTAACAAAACACAACCTTTCAATCTAATTTCACCTTTCTTAGCACTAGGTTCCTTCTTCTTATGCGGTGCAAGTTCTTTAGCTACAATCTGATTTTCAATTTACTTCGGGAGACATAGGTAGCAAAGTGATTCTCTTTCCTTTAGACATGAGAGTATATTGATTACTCCTACTATCATGCACAATATCGTTATCATATTCCATGGTCTACCTAATAGTAATGAGCATGCTTGTATAGGTACGACATCACAATCAACATAATTATGATATGAACCAATAGAAAAGTGTACTCTCACAATGCGAGTTACCTTCAGCTTACCACATGAATTAAACCATTGAATGTAATAAAGATGAGGGTGTTGTTCTATGGTCAATGCAAGCTTCTCAACCACATCAATGCTAGCCAAATTGTTGCAACTTCCTCCATCAATAATCACACGACAAGAACGCTCATTGATCACAAATTTTGTTTGAAATAGATTGTGGCGTTGATTCTGTTCAGCACGCTCCATTTGAGCACTAAGGACATGCTTCACAATTATGCTAAAAAACTTATCACTTGCTTTAGCTCCAAAACGTTCTTCGTCATGTTCAGATTCATATTGCTCACCTACAGGATTAGTTACCAGCAATGCATGTTCTTCATCAATATCACTAGCTGAGGTATACTCACCATCTTCTCTAACAAGAAGTGCTTGCTAATTTGGGCAATCTCTCATCATGTGTCCGAAGCCTTTGCAGCGATGGCATTGTATATCTCGCGATCTCCCGGTGAAAGCAACTGAAGTAGAACTCTTAGCTTGCTGAACCGAAGTTGATTTGCTTGCATTGAAGGCTCGGGGAGTTGGAGTTGTGCTTGTTGGTCGCCCACAGCCAGAGGGGGGTGGGGGACGGCTAGGAGTGGCAGGGACAGCAGGGGGTGCTGCCCGGCCTGAGGATTGCGCCCAATTCTACCTACCTGCAAAAGAAACTCCGAAAGAGCCTCGGGAGCAAGACTGTCTTCCCTGCACTTCATGTTCAGCTTTACAAACAAGATGGAACAAACGGATAATAGAATTATACTCCTTATAATCTAGAATGTCATGAATATCCCGATTAAGCCCTCCTAAAAATCTAGCCATTTTAGCATCTTCAGTTTCTTCTAAACCACAACGTAACAAACCAGTTTGCAATTCTTGATAGTAATCTTCTACGGTGTTACTACCTTGTCTTAAACGTTGTAATTTATTCAGCAAATCATGAGAATAATATGAAGGCACAAATCTAGCTCTCATAGCTCTCTTCATAGCATCCCATGTTCTAGGTATGTTTTGTTCATTACAGCACAATTCATTCCACCAAATAGATGCAAAATCAGTGAACTCACTAGTAGTAGCCCTAACCCTTTTATTTTCAGAAAATTCATGGCATGCCAATTTTTGGTCTACGGCTAACTCCCATGTAAGGTAAGCATCAAGATCATATTTACCAGTAAAAGGAGGCATAGTGAATTTAATTTTACCAAGTGCATCATTACGATCACGTACCTCACGTGATGGGTCTCTTCTCATACCTTGTCGATTGAAACATCGTTGCCGATGATCATGATCATTGTTGGGATTGAAACCACCATCGAACTCCGTATCAGCAACATATGGTTTCGCTTCATCTTCTACCTCATTGGCCAATGAGCTAGCAACGAATGGATTACGTCGCGGTTGTGCAACGCCGACAGCAACGGAGGTGGCAGTAGGAGGTGGAGCTCTCTCTAGATGCTCCACATGTGTAGCAATCACAACAAGATCGTTATTGGTGCGATCTAGAACCCCCTCAAGATGCTCCGAATGTTGACTCAACAAGTGTGAAAATTGTTGCATGATGACTTTCGTGCGAGGCGTGAGAGGTGCATCTTGCTCAACGTTGGGCCTGCTATTCTCCACTTGTGATCCTAAACCTGCCATTGTTAGTATTAACAGGAAAAATAAACGAGTGTATAAAATTCCCTATGAACTACTAGGTGCTGGTCAAGTTGAATCAAGTCACTCTCTCACAACGTCTTACCAAGTTCTTACCAATGCAGCAAGGAAGCGATACAACTGATGGCTGGTTCGTGATACTCTCACTTGTGATTAGCCCAACAATTGCAAGGAACAATACCTGCTGAGTTAGTAGGAAGTGGAGCTCGAAAGGCTAGTATGTAGAAATTATTCAAATCAGTATGCAAAGTTGAAAAGTAGTTCAAAGTACTAGTCACAGTTTGCTGGCCCTAGAGTAAACCAGAAACTAGCTAAAAGCAAGCTGAGAAAGAAAGCATTAGGGTCAAGCACAAGGAACTACCAAAACACTGAAGCACCAAAAGAAGAATGCAATTCTGCAAGGAACAAGGCGCTTTTCTTGTGTGGCTCTCTCTTTTCTTTTATGTTTTTTTCCTTATTTTTCTTCTTTTTTTTCCTTGTGTGGCTCTTTTTTTTGTTCTGCACTTTCCTCCTTTTTTTCAATTCAGAGCAGAGCGGCACGTATATTAGAACACACTAAAAAAATATGGCCGAGAAATAAAGATTACACAATCTAGAATGAAACAAAACTCAAACTGGACGGCGAATGAACGACAAAAACGGGTGATGAAACTTTAGAGGCTATTTTGAGGCCCTAAATGACCTTTTTTTTGGGTTTTTCACCTTTGCATATTTGCAACTTCCAATCTCATGTAGAGGCCCTATATAAATGAATCATAGATTAATTTATGGATTTTCGGATGCAACGTTTTGTTAGCTTTCCAACAAGCCAAAGGACGTCGCAATCTGAGTTCGTATGCAAAAGTTATGAATGTTTTACCGTACAGTGCGTGAAGCCAAAATCTGTTTGGGTTTGAATTATGGCTGGGGAAGGAAAACGAGTCTGAGCCGAAGAGGTTGACATGGACTTGTTGCCGCAGCCGACTGGAACTCTGTGTCGTGTCCGGATATTTTTTGTTGATTTAAACAGTATCAACCGAACCGATCCGCTAGGTGGTGGAACCTATTGACAACTCCCTTTCGGCACAAATTCTTATGGCAAGCTAGGATGAGGTGGACGCGGTAGGAGCAAAGTGGTCGGGATTGATGCAGCAGGCAGATGAACAAGTTGGCGGCAGAAACCCTAGAACATACCAACTCGAGCAAAACTAAAAACTAGAACCAATCTAGACACTAAGACCAACAACTAGACACGACGATGCAATCTGCGATTCAAGGAAGCAAAAATTGAAAAGAACAATGTGAGGGACAAATTGGTTTGCACGATATGAACTAACCCTAAATTTTTTTGGATTTTCTCACTGATCAACTGTAGCTCTGATACCACTTGATGAACCACAGAGGTTCTGGTCTAGCCTGATCTTTTGATGAGAAGGTAAATTTGGTAGAAGTTGCTCAACTCTCACGATCCTAGCTACGAACTCGCAAGGCCCAAAATACGCAATCGCCGAACTGCTCGACAAGTCGTTATCAACCGTGCACAAATACCCAGATGACCTAATCACAAAGATCAATTCCTGTATACACCGAAGAAGCACACAAGAACAAGGTAAAATACAATCTGATGTATTGCAAATATTGGTGAAATACTGATAAGGTGGGATTCCGAATAAGGATCTCAACCGGGTGGTCTAGTCGACACACAGAAGATACAAGTTGCAACGAAGGCTAATTAAACATAAACAAAATCTGAGTTCTAGTAATGGGAGACGGTGGATCCTATATGGGGAGATGACCAGGGGTGGTGGCCAGGGAGGTGGACGCATGCCCCTAGGGTTACAAGGCCCATGGGCCTAAGTGGAGGTGGCGTAGCACCCTTTTGACTCGGTATTAGAAACATCGCCAGATTGTTTTGGTGATTGTGGCGCACTCAGAAGGAATTTGGAGGTGCGACTAGATCCGTTGGAAAGAGGGCGAGATAAGGTTTCCATCAAGTACTCATGGACCTCCAAAGGACTCCATATGTGAAAGTTATGCATGTTTAAAGTTGGTGCTATCTCCGGAGGCCGAATTGGATTACACATGCTTTCCTTCATGATCAGCTCCTAAGTTCCTGATTAAAAGAACAACACATGCATTAGGTAGTAGCATATTCTTATTAGAAACAAAATGTACTCTGAGAAACGGAGTTACCTGATAGTTCAATTGACATGCACGAGCTCCGCTGATTCGACCTTGCATGTGCATAGGTTCAACCCCTTCACTTATGTAGGGTGGTCAATCCCTCCCCTTGGGCCATTGGCTGAAGGTACACTTCTTTCCCTTCTAAACTGACAAATTTTGAATTTTAATCTCCTAATTCCCCATTTTCTAATTTCTATTTCTTAATCATTACTCGGGATATTACACTATGGCAAACCACGTAGGCATTACCTTTTGTGCATCTTCTACTGCAAGACTCTTTATTTGTTCTTTTGGCCCATACGGCCTAGGTTGTATCTTGTACTATGTAAATGCCTCTTTATTTAATAAAGGTATGAGTTATTATACTATTCTGTGAGTAACCATGTGTGCTAGTCACTAATCATATGACTAATACATATATACACAGGAGGGTCCAGGATCATGCGATCCCGAGGTCTGACAACTGGTCATATAATTGGTTAGCTGACATTTGTGTGACAGAGTGCTGTAATGATCCATGCAAGTGGAGGCTTTAGTACCACAATTGTCAATTCCTATAATACCCTGGCCTACTTGTAGTGCGGCCCATGTGGCCCATGAGGAGTTATGTGGTGGGATTAGTCCCATATTGCTTGTCTAAAGTGAGTTGTAGTGGTATATAATGTCTGTTGGGTCCAAACTAAGCACTTCCAGGTTAAACCTTTTACACGAAGCGAGGACGAAAGTGTAAGTGGGGTGCTATGTGTATGTGGGTCCACCCCACGGTGGGCTAGGCATTGAGCGAATTTTGAGCCAGGGTGTTACAGATGGTATCAGAGCATCAACCTTCACTACACAAACATGTGTGGGATAGGGGCATAGGCATATGGCGCTTGGCGCGTGTGGGCTCGGAGTGGACACACGACATGGCATGTGCCGACACTAGACTCACAGACGTATATCGAGGGGTGGTTCTGGGCATTTGTCACGTATGTGGTATGCTACTAAGGGCATCAGCCCTTAAGGGGGGTTGACTGTAATACCCCAGCCTACTCGTAGTGCGGCCCATCTGGCCCATGGGGAGTTGTGTGGTGGGATTAGTCCCATATTGCTTATCTAAAGTGAGTGTAGTAGTATATAATGTCTAATGGGTTCAAACTTAGCACCTCCCGGTTAACCTTTTTACATGAAGCGAGGACAAAAGTGTAAGTGGGGTGCTATGTGTGCATGGGTTCGCCCCCACAGTGGACTAGGCACCGAGCGGATTTTGGGCCAGGGTGTTACAATCCCATTCGAGAGGCCATTCTGATTTGCCTCTTAGTATGGAATGGTTCTGGGCATTTGTTACGTATGCGGTATGCTGCTGAGGGTGTCATCCCTTAAGGGGGGTTGAATGTAATACCTCAACCTACTCGTAGTGCGGCCCATCTAGCCCATGGGGAGTTGTGGTGTGGGATTAGTCCCATATTGCTTATCTAAAGTGAGTGTAGTAGTATATAATGCCTAATGGGTTCAAACTTAGCACCTCCCGGTTAACCTTTTTACATGAAGCGAGGACAAAAGTGTAAGTGGGGTGCTATATGTGCACGGGTTCGCCCCACGGTGGGCTGGGCACCGAGTGGATTTTGGGCCAAGGTGTTACAATTCCGTTCCGGAGGCCATTCCGATTTGCCTCTTGGTATGGAATGCATCGGTACCAGTCTATTTTGACGTACTGTTCTGGATTTTAATAAAATAATGATATATACAACACACATCTATAAATTTATATAAAGACAAAAGTAGATATTAACTCTTAGCTACCATATTGTCTAATAAATTTTAAGCCCAAAAAGTACCGAAAAGGATAGTTGGGCTGACTCAACAAGCCAACCCTTAGCAGCCCGTGTCCTAGTCCCATCCTCTTGAACCTCAACATCCCAAGTACCCAACACACTCACACGCACACAAGACGAGAGGCAGTCAGGTAGGGCAATTGGGCAAGCAACTAGCACTATCACCACACAAAATAGGAGAGGGAGGGCAACTGGGCAAGCTGCTGCTGGTTGCCGCAACCAGGTTGCTTCTGCGGGAATTGCCGTCCGCCAGCGCCATCATCTCTTTCCTACCATCGTACAATTTCTCGTCAGATTAGGCTAGAGCTTCATGTGGTCAAGTCACCATTGTTGGGTTGCACGAGGAAGACGGAGCCCATCTCACTAGTTGTCGCCGGAGTGCTGCACGGCCGCACCCCTTGTTCAGCTCTATTTTTATTTTGTGGCCAGGGTTTCTTGATTTCTTGCTTCTTCTCAAATCAATGTATTTTTGGTTTGATTTCTTGCTTTCTTCTCCGATCTATGTTATTTTTGGTTTGATTTATTTATCTGGATTGGAAGATATCACTTTATTTTCAAGGTACCAAAATGCATGGTAAGCTCAATTCCACCAGGAATGTCCGGAATTGACCACAATTTTGGCCAATATAGAATTGAGGCTAATCTATGCTGCTTTGTTCGGTGGAATAGTGTCGGACCTCGGGCTTTGAATACCCAAAGTCCTTATATGTGTACCTTACTAGTTCCATGATCAGTGGTTAGTACACATAACCATAACATTGATAATCACATCCATACACGTTATACATATAAATGAAATAAATATAGGACACTAAACTTAACCATTTACATGACAAGTTTATATTATACGGTCGACCGACCAAATTAAAAATTAAGTATCAAGAGTAATAGCGGAAGCATAGCAATTAAATCCCAAAATGTCTAGCGGTGTGCCCATCCATACCCTCGGGCAACCAACAAGGACCAAACCCTAGCAAGACCTGTCACCATACCCTCTGGTACCGGATGCGAAGAACACGTCGTCTGGTATAGGCTCATCCTCATACTCTGATGAAAATTTTTTAAGCAAGATTGAGTACATTTTGTACTCAGCAAGTCTTGTACTGTATCACAACATAATTATAAATGCAAGGCTATCAAAGGATGAGGCTTTACGCTACAAGTTATTTTTAGCATTAAGCAAATTTAATTTGTAATATCGAAATATAGTACTTTGCAACGAAATTTTCAAAGAGCAATTGACAGATAATGAAATAATAAGTAAGTAACTTAACAATAGCAAAATCACAACCCTCTTCAGTTGTGATCATCATTTTATTCTCAGTCATAGACATGGCCATCATGTTAAAAACAACAAAATCATCCCAATATTTCCCAACAAGATCCTTTTAGCAAAAATTAAGACTATACTTGATGTGACTGCACTTAGCACGCTCATGACCACGAGCACGGCTATTTAAATAGATTTACACTCTACAGAGGTGTACAACTTTACTCACACGATACGAGGTCTCTAGTTTGTTCGGTATCCGTCGATACCACTACACACAACATTATAGTATTGTTGCTGATCTAGAACCGATCTTATGTATGATTGTTTAATTCGGGGGGTCTCTAAGACTAAAGCTACACAAAGAATGACACAAAGATTTTATACAGGTTTAGGCCTTCTCCAGAGAGAATAACAACCCTACTCCTGTACTAGTGTATTGAGTGTGATGATTACAATCAAGAGGAAGGCTAATTCCAAATGTCTTGTGCTCCCCCTCTGCCTTCTGACTTCAACCTTTATAGAGCATATGAAGAGGTGGCAGTTTCCCTGAACGAAAAGGTGCCTTGTCATTCTAAATGATGAACCGCTTGATGGTGGTTATTATCAAGGATGTGGCACCCCCACGTCGCCCGACAATTGTTCTCAGACACAGAAGTGATTCATGTGGTTACTCACAGAGAGTAACAGCGTATATTAAATACCCCATGTGTAAAACATGGCACATAAGATTCCCTATCTAACTAGACCCACATGTTTGTAGGCTCCATAGATTATAGGATAGTTACGGCCGACTAAGTGGTAGAGAAGTTTATGATCACGAGGTGCTCATAGACAAGACTCACAACAAAGGACTAGTCGTAGAAGAGCTTACGACTAGAGACTAGTCGTAGGAAAACTTACGACCAGGGGGTGGTCGTAGTAAGACTTACGACTACTCCGTACAGCTTTTCCCTTATGAACAATAAGGGGTATACTTGTGGGTAATATAAAGATATTACCATATATAATAAAAATGACAGATAAATAAATAAATGAGGATTATTAGATCCTCGTCATCTAGCCCCCTAGCTTCAAGTGAAAGTAACTTACTTGGAAAAGGAGTCGTAGAATATCTTACAACCATAAGGTGGTCGTAGAATGTTGGTCGAAGGAAATGCTTTTCGACAGGTATTTCATTTGACCAAAAATAGACTTGGTCAAGAAGAAAATTTCTCTTGTGGTGTAAAGACAGACTCGGTTTTCTTGAACAGACAAATTAAAGAATCTCAATCGACTCTCACAAATCTTTCCGTTGGAGCGGTTTCCGAAGAGGTGGCAATTGTTGAGTTCCCACGATCTCTTTACTCAAGCGTGTGGCTATAAAAAAATCCACAGTGGGCGTGACTTAGGGTTTTTTACTTTTCCCCATTTGCTTTAAATGTTCGTCGAGCTCTTGTGCCCTCTGCCGCCAACCAAATCATTCTCTCTCTCTTGAAATCTTTCCAAAACCCAAATCATTCGCACTCAGAGAAGATGGCTAGAGCCTCTTCTAAGTGGGTGGAATCAGAGATAGATTCGATGAAGATAAAAGCTTTGGTTGCCACTGAAAATATTTAGAAGGAAGAATTCGTGAAGTGGATTGAGGCCGCGGCGCAACATTGGCCGTCGGGGGAGATCGATTAGATCCACATCTTGTAGGCATATTGCGAGTGTGGCCTCCAACTTCCCGCTCATCTCTTCCATACACTCATACTCGAGCACTTTGGGGTGGAGTTGGTGAACCTTTTTCTCAATTCCATCACAATGTTAAGTGTATTCATCTACTTATGTGAGGCTTACCTTGGAATCCTTCTAGACCTGGAGCTCTTTCAATACTACTATGGAATAAGCAGGCAGTTTGGAATTGCCAGGAGCTACGGTCTGAAGCTCCATGACGGGAAGACCAAGGGGTACATTCAGATGTTTACCTAGTTGTCATGGCCGGGATGGAAGAAGAAGTGGTTCTACTGGGAAATGACCAGTAAAGATAGCCTCTCCTTCGTAGGGAAGGTTGCTAAGAAGATTTCTTCTTGGAATTCGACTCCCAAGGATCTTGGCCGGATCGCCCCCTACATGCCAGCCATAAAAGACTTGAAGGAAAAGTGGCTCACCGGATAGCACGTGGTGAAGGATTTCAACATGTGCCGCATCAGCCCTTTGAAGAAACGAGCACATCCCATGTGGAGGTACTCGAGGGCTAAGGATTCGACTAGAGATTACGAGAAAGGTAAGTAACATTTCAACTTAGATTTCTTTTTGTTAATCTCAAGCCTAGCCACTAAATGTTTTATCTACTTGTGTAGGTCTCTTACAAATGGAGATTGACATTCGAGTCAAACTCGTTTGTGAAAAAGCTCCACCACCTGAAGTAGTGGCTCCTCAAATCCTGGTGGTCGTATCCACAAAGGAGGAGGAACACCTAAAGGTAATCAAGGATTGATTCCATCTTTGGGCCCTCGTAGTCGTAGGAAATGACTACTAAATAATGTCTCTTTTTCTGACCTTCGCAGAAAGTAGGCATGGTAGACCATCAGGACAACCAAGAGGTCGTACTGATGGTCATCGGCACGGAGGCAGAGGAAATCAAAGCTCCGCCAGCCAAAAAGTGTTGACTTGTATATGCCGTCGACAAGCTAGGGGCAAGCTCAAGCTTCAATCTGACCAAGCCTTTTGAGAAATTCTTTGTAGACATAGTTGCTGCAGAGAAAGCAAAGGCTGTCGAAGCGGTCGAGGCCCTTAAACTTGAAGCTCCCAAGACCAAGGTACCATTCTACTATGATGATAAGACTTTTTTTAGTCTAAGCTTCTCACAGCTTTGTTAAGCGACTAGAAAAGGAGAACTCGAAAAGCTTTATATCTTTTGTGAAGGACACCGCTACGTCGGCAGAGCCTATGGTCTAGGGAAGTACTACTCCTGAGGTGGCCGAAATAGGTTTTGATCACCGAGAGGAGCAGGAAGCTTAAGGAGTAGCAACACTTGCTCGAGACCCACGACCAAACGTGGTCGTGGTGGACCCCATTCCTCAACTCGAATTTTGATCAGACGTGGTCGAAGAAATCTTTCTTAGGGAAAGTTTCTTCTAAATTCATGATCAAGTTCAGGAAATCAAGGTATGTAAAAAGAAAAGAGCATAAGAACAACATTTACCTTTTGCTTTCTACAATTTTGAAGTATTTTTCTTTCTGTGATCTTAGCTCGACTCCTCTAGCCCCTAAGGATGCCTCCCATGAGAAGCCTGCTGCTACTTCTTCTGCAGTTGTAGAGACAACAAATGTTTCTCCTGTAGTTGAAGAGACGACAACGGAGGTGGTCGAGGGATCGATGACTATCCCTTTGGTGGAAGAAGTCACTGCCGTTGAGGCTATTATGACCACCGAGGTGGTCGTAGAGGTAGAGGCGAAGATGGCTAATGAAGCAGTGGAAGCATCTGGCCAAGGTGGTGGTGGAACCTCCGACCACCACGCCGAGAAGGAAGTTGTGGAAGACGTGCCTCTCGACCCTCAAGGAGAAGCTACCATGACTAAAGAAGAAGAAGAAGAGTAGTTCAACTTCTTCTCTGAATTCTTTGGCCCAGCATCCATTGTAGGGTCTTCCTCATTCAGATCTCACAACCGTGTCCCTCACCCTAAGGACATTCCTAATAGGGGGGATGTCTTTGATGATGAGCGTCTCTAAAAGGTGTGGTAGGACAAAGTTGAAGAGATCGATGGACTCAAAGACCCCCAAAGGGTATTCGCCAAGTTTGCTCGATCGAGCATTTATGTAAGCACCTAATACCAAATATTTTCACATTTGGTCTTTCTAGTCTCTCATTGTCCTTCTTTATTTAGACATCTTTGGAACAAATCGTCACTATTGGTGAATAGAACAAACAACTTGTGCTGCTATGACAGCAAAAAGTCGAACTCTGCGAGCAGACTGAGAGATGGTAAGCTACTACCATATGTAGTCTTTTATGATTCTACTACATGTTCAGTGCTTTTGTCTATCTTTAACCTTTGCAGGTTTAAGAGTGATGAAAAATCCCTGGCTGATGTACTCGACCACGAGAAAGTCGAGATGCAAAGGCTAATGGATGAAAAACTTGACCTAATGAAGAAACTTCATTTCACATCCCCATTTTAATAAATGAGAATTAGTATGCATTTCATGAGCGTGCATCATGTTTTGAAGCTTTTGCATAATTTATTGCACATGAAAAATCTCAAACAAATATTAAACCTACACTTCAAAACTTAATTCCAAAGAAAAACAGGAACAAAAGCTTATGTTAATCTTCTAGAAATAATTTATTAAATTACTATAATAATTATCATGAATTAATATATTTTTCCCAAATTTTTGGGACAAGTTTCAAACCTCAGAAAATTCAAACACTCTACAATGACCTATTGTAAGTTTAAATTTAAATTGAGCAGATTATATCTTGAACAGTAAGGTTTAAGGATTTTTATGAGCACTAGACCATCCCACGAACCCCTCTGATTTATTTCAGATTTTTAGGATTTTATTTCTATGTTTAAACCCCTGGTCAAAGTAGAAGTTTTGATTTGAATCTCAGTCAAACTTTAGACTCAGACCAGAACAACTAGCACTGTTCATACTTGAACCTTTTGACTCAGCTGAGTCAACTAGCTGCACCGTATGAGCCCAATGTTCTCAGACTGTCCGATGTGAATTCAACCGTCCAAATCAAGCGGAGCAGTTCGGACTATCCGAAAACGCGGCGAATCTGGACCGTTGG
Organism: Phyllostachys edulis; assembly: GCA_036346405.1. Classification (NCBI taxonomy): domain Eukaryota; kingdom Viridiplantae; phylum Streptophyta; class Magnoliopsida; order Poales; family Poaceae; genus Phyllostachys; species Phyllostachys edulis. Next base: position 11,665,678 of record CM070555.1, read on the forward strand.
ATATTGATTGGACCATCCAAACGCGTGGACCGAATGTCACTCACATGCGCTGCTTTGTATCGCTGACAATCCAGGCCCACGTTGTCAGCACCTTCATCTTCCTCGCGTAGGAGCTCCTCGCCACACGGCCGAGTCGATCTGCCCCGAGCCGTTGAGCGATGCTCACGTTGTCAATCCACCGCCCAAATTGACTTGTCCTCAAGCTTCGGCACCTAACGCCGCCTCCATTGCCGTCGCTCCCCGAGCATAATACCTCTCGACACCCTCCTTTCTTCCTCACTTCTCCTCTTTTCGGCCGAGGGGAAGGAGGCTCGTATCTCCTCAGCTCTTGGGCAAAGTTCCGGCAACCTGGTCCATTCTCCTTCTTGTTCAATGTCGTATCCATTTTACCTAATCCCAGCTCCATGCGGTTGCTTGGAGCTCCTGGACCACGGCCGTGCCATTTCTCAGCTCCAGAGCGTGCTCCAAAGGACATCACCGTACTTTCTTCACCTCCGGTGAGGTTCTTGGTAAATCTTGCGCGTCACCTTGTGTAACACCCGAGCCCAACAAAGAGCCTAGGATGCTACGAACTACTTTACTAACTCAACTAATTTCAACATCTTATTAAATATTCGACCAAACATTCAATCATGAATGACAATAAACTGATAGTCAATGCTATCACAGTCTATAATATCTCAGTAAAAGTATATCACTTACCAATTGAGCATAAATCAACTTAAGAAGCTTTATCTCTAACAACTAATCTGGAGCAATCCAACATCACTATGGTAAAGCAGCTAATGATCAAATAGATACATCTAAAGCATCAATGATCAACAAATCAACGAGGATGATAGAATAATCTAATCAAACCTTCTAATCCATCAAATGGAATTAAATGAACTGAAATAACGAAGAATTAAAGACATAAATGGATCATCCATGATCACAGTCAAAACATCTACCACGAAGGATGGTCACACAACTCAATCTAAAGTAATTATCCGGAATATGAATTGTATATAATTGGACTAGTTTATTCATTGTGGTTTGTGTTTATGTGACGTGCACCATGTCTACCCCTTCCCATGCATGGCACTGCCTCGAGAGGTACCTAGAAAGCACAACACAGCAAGTGTGAGTCCAAGACTCAGCAAAGTGCAATAGCAATAAATAACATAGCATCATAATCAGCCAAAGGGAATAAACAATCCCATCATGAACAATAGCATTATATACAACAAATCCATCTCTTATGATAGCATCATAAGTAGTCAAAGGGAATAAACAATCCCATCATGAACAACAATATTATATACCACAAATCCATCTCTTATGATAGCATCATAAGTAGTCAAAGGGAATAAACAAATCCCGTCATGAACAACAGCATTATATACCACAAATCCATCTGTTATGCAGAAATACATTGAACATGTCATGAATGAACTTTCTTCAACTTCTTTGCAATTACCCGTAATGCCGAGTAATGTATCCGTTGATACATACCCAAAGCCTGTGCCCTCTAGGCACAGGGACCCAATGCCCACAGTCCACGAGTGTGGGGACCCAAGCTCGTCCAATGCATGACAGGGACCTAAGCCCGTCCTATGCATGACAGGGACCTCAATGAAAAATGTGAGCACACCGGAGTAGTCATGTAACTTTCTCGCCAACCTCACCGGATTACTTACATGACTTTCTCACCGACCTGGCTCATGCATTCTTGCCATGATGCAAATGCACATGTCCATTGTCATTATCATTATTCATCATTGTCATCATTAACAAGGTAGCCTCATTGCTCACCTTGTCCCATCATTATTGCCATCAACATGTAACCATTATCATGTAAGCATCACCTTATAAACATTATCATGTACGCATCATCATTTAACCATTAGCATGCAACATCATGTAAACATTTCCCAGTAGTAAGCATCAGCATTAAACTATGGCATTCATCAAGTATGAAATATAACAACTCATTAATGCTACTTGCACTTGCCTCAACCGTGAGACGGAAGACAAAAGGCAGAACATTCTAACACCAGAGTTCAGCACCACCTAGCAACCAAGAATGATACTAGGCATCAATCAACCAAGAATAACAAGTCCCTAATCGCAGCACTCTACAATGTTTTCCCATAACCCAAGTTTAAATACTTGATCTACTCAACAAGCCAACATGCATAACTTTTGATTGGATTAGCCAAAATCCAAGTTTCTTATTATTCTGGAAAGCTAAGAACATAATCTTCAAAAGTCTAGTTGGTATGATCCTCAGATTTTGCCTTTAACAAAAAGTGGCACAAGGGTCAAATTTACTGTCGGAAACCGACGAACAATCTGGATAGTCAAATTTAAACGCACATAACTTTTATTCTACAGATCCGAAAAGGGTATTATTTAACAATCTGGAAAGCTAAGAACATAAGCTTCAATAGTCTAGTTGGCATGCTACCCAGATTTTGCATTTAACAAAATGTGGCACGTGCGTCAAAATTACTGCTATGCTTTGATAGGTTCCTGGACAGCAGCAACGAAAAAGACCATAACTTTTAAACCGTAACTGGGAATTGAGTGAACTTAAAACCCATGGAAATATGAAAACATAACCTACAACTATTTAGCAGATGAAATACTCATATTCGGAATAGATCTATATCAAAACAGGCGCACAAGAATGAACAGATTTCTGATCTTAACACAACAGGCTGAAGAACCCTAAGCAAGGCAAAACTATGCATCTAATTCAATCTAACCAGCAAGGAAACCACTAGTTACCCCTTGAAGATCCTCAAGAACTTGCTGGTTTCCCCCAAAACTCTTCTCCTCCTTTCTCTTCCTCTCCTTCCCTTGGCCGAAAGAGTCACCTTCCTCCCCTCCTTGCCCGGCTGCAGTAGCAAGGATCTTCAATGGCAGCCTTGGATGGAGAGGGAGAGTAGGGATTTCAGTTTTGGGAGAGGAGGAGGTGGTGGAGGCACAAGAGGGAGGCAAGGGGGGCGGCGGCCAGTAGGATGGAATGAGGGAAAGGGTTTGGTGGCTGCTAGGGTTAAGGGAAAGGGAAAGGGAAAGGGAAGGGGGGTTGAGCTAGGGTTTGAGGGAAGGAGCTAGGCTGGTTGGGCTGGCCCAACTTGGGCGCCTCCCCACCCCCTTTTGGCCCACCAGGGCCAGCCCTCGGGCTGCCAAAGCCTTGGCCGGAGGCCAGGTTCCAAAGATTCACCCCGAAAACTAAAATTTCGAATAAATTCCCTCTCCCGACTAAAATACTCTGTAATTGGAATTTGGGTTATTACATTCTGCCCTCCTTAACAGAATTTGACCCCGAATTATAAATATCGAAAGGAACACAAGAACAGAATGCTAAAGAAATGGAATAACAAGTTAACACATACCAAGAGTGAACAGATCCGGATATTGCTCATGCATGCGAGACTCCAGCTCCCAAATCGCTTCACGCTCATACGGATGCGCCCAAGGCACCTCAATGGATGCCAGCGTCTTATGCCCCAAAGCTCGTCCTGACCTCTCCAGTATACGTACCGGACGAGACTCGGACATGAGTTCTTACTCGCTGGTCAAAGGCTCTAATGAAAACCTCAACCCCGAATTTCCCGGGTGCTCCCTCAGCACCAGAACATACCAGACGTTGCATACCTCGCGTATAGACCTGAGACGGTCATAGCGATACGTCCACTTACTAATCCCCGCGATTGACGAAAACAACTAATGTACCTCGGGCCAACCTTCCCTTTGGTACTAAAGCACAAACATGCACAACACACATAGAACTCTCCTCCCACTTCTAATTCGGTTTCTTCATCTTAACAAGGAGCACCTCCTTTAACCAAGAACACACAACAGAACTCGCTTTAAACAACTCTTTGGTAACCAGAACACAAATGAAAATAACAGATTCTCATCGCAACTATGAAACGGCAACTTTACCCAAAAAGGGTCAAACTCAAAAGAGAAGATTCATCATGAAATCCCTTCCGCTTTCCAAGAAGACAATTTACAAATAAACACCACATAAGCCGAAAGAACGACCACTCAAATACCCAAATCAAATACTTCCTTTCTTCTTTCTGAACTGATAAGGACCACACATGCCATCAAAAAGCCAAGCTCAAATTGCGAAAGACACCCAACAACAACACAAAGCTCAAACGAGAATAAAAAAAAACTCTTCACTACCCGAGGAAACATTCTTTTTCTCAGTTTCTCTTTTAGGAATACAATTCCTCTCAAACCTTGGAATTCGAATTCATCACATACTACACGAGTTCAAATCTCTTAAATTGGCATCATCAAAGTTATGCTCAATCCAAAATACATCATCCACACCTTTGTAGAAAGGCTCTATTGATCCCACCAAAGCACTCTAGACAACTCCTTCCACTAACGAAATTTAATTTGACATATGGCACCCAAAGCACCCCGAAATAGATTTCACGCAATCACATCACCTCAACCTTTAAGAATAAATAATTCAAAATCCTCAATACACATGCTCATGTACTATATCAGAAGGGTTCTATCAATGATCATTCCACTGCTCAGAATACGTTATAATTCTATTTTCTCTACACACAATCATTGGGCGACCAAAGTTCTAGCATCAAAAATGCAAAGCCCAAATTTAACCTCCAAGACTTCTACAACGAACTTCTCTTATAACAGATAGAGAAATCATCGGATTAAATCTCTAATCATTTCCACAATTCCGACATACTCACTCATTAACATCATCAGGAATCACCCACACAACCTCGCAATACTACCCAATTGCGCTACTCTATAAAATTGGTCAAGGTTTCCATACTTTCGGTAATTCCCAACATTTCAACATGAACTAAGGTTCTGGGACTACACTTTACCATAGGTTTTACTTGGTTGCAACACCAATCAATTGTACTTCAGCAACAATCATCCCATTTGAATCAAATTTTTCTCCAAGAGGTACAGGTCAAGAACAATTCATCTTCTACTGCTCCTATAATAATTTGGTAGCAAAATCTTACAACTACAAATACTTGACCACCGCCAAGCAGTTGCCAAATTAAGCTTTGTAAATTTTTGCAACACAAACCTATTGATCTCTTCTCAAAAGAAAGAGGCGGACAAGAACAAGTTTCATCACACAAGAAAACGTTGCTCCTCACAATGAGCATGAGACCAAATGAAATAATCCAATAGTGATGATCTTAGAAAACAAAAGTTGAGATCGCAGGTGAGGGCACACACTCCTCAAAAGAGAATAGCAAATGCCCACCAATAAGAATAAAACATTTCTAGGGAAACTCGATTGTGTGGAAGAAGAACATAAAGTTTAGGCACGCTTCAATTAAACTGCAAGTTACAAAACTTGACCCCAATCCTCAAATACTCCTACTACAATTTTTCCTTTACACAGAAAATAATTCTTTAACCACAACAATTCTTTGCCATCTCAAACATGATAAGTTCTTAAGACCAAACCCCAAGAACTACTTAAGAACTAGTAAAATCTTTCAACACGTTATTTTACTCGGAACAGATCAACTACCACATAAAATAAGAGATCCAAATGATCTTAGCTGCAAAAATCGAAACATTTTTCATTCACGGAATATCACGAAAAGCAAGCAAATTTTTCTCTTCTTAAAGGAAGCAACATAATAATTCTCTTTGATTGCAACCTCACGTTGCCAACTCAGACCAAAGAGACTTTAAGATTAAATCATATGAATCTCTTAAGAAGCAATAGGACAATCCAATACATCATTTTATTTAAAATAATTTCAGCTACCACAGAATTCATGAGCTCCCAAATGATTATAAAAGTAAAACTTGAAATATTCCCATTTAAGCAATATCACCATAGGTGATCAAATTACTACGAGAATTTAACATCAGTCTCACATTCCGACAATTTTAATAGCGTCAATATCATACATTAGTGCCAAGAATCATCAAACTCTATTACCCCATTCTAAAGCTTTCCAAAAGAAACACAAGCCACAAGGTTGAAACAAATTTATTCTCAATCACCGCTCGTCATGCAGTCACTGCAAGGCAACAATAAATTAACCAGCTATGCTACCGAGGACATCGGTTAAGATTAAATATGCATCATGCCAAAGACCCAACTTGATGTCATAAACATTATCAATTATCTTCTTTACTTACAGTTTCTCACTTAACATCACAAACTTTGCAAAGTGTTTTGACACTTTCTGATTCAAAGAAAAGATTCTAAACTCCAATACTCCAGCTATTCCAAAAGAAATGAGTATAGTCAAAAATTTCTTCAATAAAGTTTGTAAAAGATAGTCTCCATTATTTGAAATACCAAACGAATCACCGGATCACATTTTTCAACAAGAATGATAGAACTTCCATGAAAAAGAACAATCTCGTCAATAATAGCGTTTACAAGTAGTAAAGATAGCTCATCAGTTGGAGAGACAACAATTGCTCCGTCTTAACCAAGGCAAGACATTGCAAAAGAGCTTGACGCTTTCTCTCAAAAGAGAAGCATTAGACTTCAAACTCAAAGTACCCCGAGAAGAATACATTGGGGCCCAAAATTTCCACACATTTAAGAACATGCAATTTAAAGCTTCCAATAATTGAAGTACCAAGCGATTAAACGAGTTGTGCTTCCCAACGAGAAGGACAGAACTTCCAAATAAAAGATCAATCTCATAAATCAACTACGTTTTTAATCAGCAAAACAACTCGTCAATTAAGAGATTAAATGTTTGCTTTAAGAAAACCAATAAAGACCGAAGAACTCCTCTCAACTGCAATGAACCACTAATCCAAGAAAACTATTTCACCGCATCTGAACAAGAATAACCATTCCAAACTCAAAGAAGACAATAATTCTCCCAAAGAAACTCATACTCAACTCCTGGAACTAGTTGACTCGAGGTAGACATTCCATTAACCTCATACCCCAAACGGTGGTGTAACCTAGCAATCCAAGGTTACAACCACGACCTAAATCTCTCGTCATCTACTACTATAATAGATAATAGTCATATAAGCATATCATAAGTATTCTCAACCAATTCATGACAGCAATGCTCAAAGTGACATAATGAAAATGTATATGCAATGTTTGACCCATTCCCATCTTACTGTGCACAGTTTGTCAATTTAATATTTCAACTACCATGGACCTAAAGCCCGCTCTGATACCAACTGTAACACCCCAGCCCAACAAAGAGACTAGGATGCTACCAACTACTTTACTGATTCAACTAATTTCAACATCTTAAATATTCGACCAAACATTCAATCATGAATGACAATAAACTGATAGTCAACGCTATCACAGTCTATAATATCTTAATAAAAGTATATCACTTACCAATTGATCATAAATCAACTTAAGAAGCTTTATCTCTAACAACTAATCTGGAGCAATCCAACATCACTATGCCCAAGAAGCTAATGATCAAATAGATACATCTAAAGCATCAATGATCAACAAATCAACGAGGACGATAGAATAAACTAATCAAACCTTCTAATCCATCAAATGGAATTAAATGAACTGAAATAACAAAGAATTAAAGATATAAATGGATCAACCATGATCACAATCAAAACATCCACCATGAAGGATGGTCACACAACTGAATCTAAAGTAATTATCCAGAATATGAATTGTGGATAATTGGACTAGTTTATTCATTATGGTTTGTGTTTATGTGACGTGCACCATGTCTACCCCTTCCCATGCATGTCGCTGCCTCGAGAGGTATCTAGAAAGCACAACATAGCAAGTGTGAGTCCACAACTCAGCAAAGTGCAATAGCAATAAATAACATAGCATCATAATCAGCCAAAGGGAATAAACAATCCCATCATGAATAACAACATTATATACAAGAAATCCATCTCTTATGATAGCATCATAAGTAGTCAAAGGGAATAAACAATCCCATCATGAACAACAACATTATATACACAAATCCATCTCTTATGATAGCATCATAAGTAGTCAAAGGGAATAAACAAATCCCGTCATGAACAACATCATTATATACCACAACTCCATTTCTTATGATAGCATCATAAGTAGTCAAAGGGAATGAAGAAATCCCGTCATGAACAACAGCATTATATACCACAAATCCATCTCTTATGCAGAAATGCAATGAACATGCCATGAATGCACTTTCTTCAACTTCTCTGCAATTACCGGTAATGCCGAGTAATGTATCCGTCGATACATACCCAAAGCCTGTGCCCTCTAGGCACAGGGACCCAATGCCCACACTCCACGAGTGTGGGGACCCAAGCCCGTCCAATGCATGACGGTGACCTAAGCCCGTCCCATGCATGACGGGGACCTCAATGAAAAATGTGAGCACACCGGACTAGTCATGTAACTTTCTCACCGACGTCACCGGATTAGTTACATGACTTTCTCACCGACCTGGCTCATGCATTCTTGCCATGATGCAAATGCACATGTCCATTGTCATTATCATTATTCATCATTGTCATCATTAACAAGGTAGCCTCATTGCTCACCTTGTCCCATCATTATTGCCATCAACATGCAACCATTATCATGTAAGCATCACCATATAAACATTATCATGTACGCATCATCATGTAACCATTAGCATGCAGCATCATGTAAACATTTCCAAGTAGTAAGCATCAGCATTAAACTATGGCATTCATCAAGTATGAAATATAACAACTCATTAATGCTACTTGCACTTGCCTCAACCGTGAGGGAAGACAAAAGGCAGAACGTTCTAACACCGGAGTTCACCACCACTTGGCAACCAAGAATGATACTAGGCATCAATCAACCAAGCATAACAAGTCCCAAAACGCAGCACTCTACAACGTTTTCCGATAACCCAAGTTTAAATACTTGATCTACTCAACTGGACAAGATGCTAAACAGAAATCTATTCGGGACAGCAGTAAAGAAACAATCATAACTTTTGATTGGATTAGCCAAAATCCAAGTTTCTTGCCATTCTGGAAATCTAAGAACATAAGCTTCAAAATTCTAGTTGGCATGATCCTCATAATTTGCCTTTAAAAAAAAGTGGCACACGGGTCAAATTTACTATCGGAAACCGACGAACAATCTGGACAGTCAAATTGAAACGCACATAACTTTTGTTCTATAGATCCAAAAAGGATGTTCTTTAACAATATGGAAAGCTAAGAACATAAGCTTGAAAATTCTAGTTGGCACAATACCCAGATTTTGCCTCTAACAAAATTTGGCACATGGGTCAAACTTACTGCTATGCTTTGACAGGTTCCTGGACAGCAGCAACGAAATAGACCATAACTTTTAAACCGTAACTAGGAATTGAGTGAACTTAGAACCTTTGGAAAGCTGAAAACATATACTACAACTATCTAGCATACTAAATCCTCCGATTCGGAATAGATCTACATCAAAACAGGCGCACAAGAATGAACAGATTTCTGATCTTAACACAGTAGGCTGAAGAACCCTAAGCGAGGCAAAACTATGCATCTAATTCAAACTAACGAGCAAGGAAACCACTAGTTACCCCTTGAAGATCCTCAAGAACTTGCTGGTTTCCCCCACAGCTCTTCTCCTCCTTTATCCCCTCTTGTCCTCCTTTCTCTTCCTCTCCTTCCCTTGGCCGAAAGAGTCACCTTCCTCCCCTCCTTGGCCGGCTGCAGCAGCAAGGATCTTGAATGGCAGCCTTGGATGGAGAGGGAGAGTACGGATTTCAGTTTTGGGAGAGGAGGAGGTGGTGTAGGCGTAAGAGGGAGGCAAGGGGGGGGGGGCGGCCAACAGGATGGAATGAGGGAAAGGGTTTGGTGGCTGCTAGGGTTAAGGGAAGGAGGGGGTGTGGGGGGGGGGTTGAGCTAGGGTTTGAGGGAAGGAGGTGGGCTAGTTGGGCTGGCCCAACTTGGGCGCCTCCCCCCCTTCTCGGCCCACAGCACGGGCAGACCTCAGTTGCTAAAGCACAGGCGGGAGGCCAGTTCAAAGATTCACCCTAAAAACTAATATTTTGAATAAATTCCCTCTCCTAACTAAATAAAATACTCTCTAATTGGAATTTGGGTTATTACACCTTGTACCTTTGAGCATAACTAAGAGTTCCCCTCAATCAATTTTGCTAATGCATGACAAGATCTTGTTAATTTGAGGATTGGACCATTTTCGGCCGTAAAGCAACTCTTCAGCTCCCTCTTTGTTCCGGTAAGGCGTTTGTCGATTCATCGCTTCTAGAGCACCCTCTTGAGGTCTTTGAGCTATCCCGAGCATTCATTTGTCTTAGTTTTCCCCAGGATCTTCTCTCCACGTGATGTCGTGCCACCGTCGTGGACATTTTCGATGACGAGGTAGCTCCGGCCATCACCTCTTCTCTCCGACCCTCAGGTAGCCTCACTGGACCTTACTTATGCTAAAGCACCCGCTATCTTGGATGTTGTGGAGCTTTTCTTTGCACATGCTTTTTGGCTGAAGCTTACTCGCCTCTCCCCTCTGGCTCGCCGCCGGTACCGATCGGCTCAACCGTCGAGAACACTACCATTAGGTGCGCAACACTATTGCGCACATGTCCATGCCCTTGGTTCGCATCGCCATGGCCGGAATTGCCGGCAATGCGCCGGTGAGCATAGCTCAGTATTGTTGGATTACCGACAATACTGTAGCAACGCCATTAGGGCACAAATCTGAGTCATTAATTGTTAATCATTGTTTAAGTAATTAATGGCTGTCTTAAGACACTAATGAGTCTATTACATGTGGACCCCATGAACAGAAAACGAAAACAATTAACGGTTTAAGTGAGTGTATGACATGTAGGTCCCACAGGCTTAAGTGCACAGTCATAGACCCTATGAACCGGCCGTAGACTCGCGGTCCATGCACTGTGCTGTGGACCGAGTCATTGAGGAGCGGTCCCCACATGTCAGGGCGTGAATAAAACCCGGAGTTAAATGAAAAATGCACTGTTCACTAGGTCCCACCCGTCAGCGCCTATGGTTAGCGCAGTGCCGGTAAGAAAAGTATAAATGCAATTATAAAATCTGGAAATGAATTATTTGTACACAAAAAATTTGAATAACTTCAAAAATACATAACTAATTCATCTTAACTCCAAAATGGGTGAAACCAGTGTTGGTAATTTTCATTTTTAGTGAAGTTTATTATAAAATTGGTTTCAAACATGTATCTATAGCAGAGAATATAAGTTTGGAAAAGGATCCATACCTTTATTATTTTTACAATAGAAAAAGCTGATAACTTTGAAAATGCATAAGTAATTCATAAAAACTCCAAATGAAAAGAATCAAGTTAATTTGGTCTTCTAAAATTATTCTCTATTTATGTATGTAATCCTTTGTCTCCCCATTGCTCTGCAAATTTTGGCTAAATAATTAAATTAAATTAAATGAACAGTGACTGAATGCAATTTAATTGGTTTTTCCTGAAAACTGATATTCAAACCTTCATAACTTTGACATACTAACTCCAAATGGAATAATTCTTTCACCTAAATTCATCTAAAATCATGAACTAGCCACTGTAGAAAATTTATGCATTTTGAGCAATTTGAGTTTTGAGGAATTTCTCGGTGTTTATCGATGTTGTTAATTCTATAGATCCCGAAGCGATTGATATTGACTCGTACGCCACCGAGAGTGAGCAACTGAACTACTAGCAAGGCAAGCATCATTTGAACCTTCTTTTGCATCATATTTGGTCCCAGTTTGTGATAAGTTAGTGTAATGATAATTGCTTCCATGCTATTTTTGCTATGTCGCTATTTTTTTGATGTGTAGTTAGTTATATCCTATTCATTGAGGTTATCCTTGAATTATTCCAGTACCAACATGCTTAAGTTAGGTTGTGTGAAATATATTGTACGGGATTGCTTAGCCATGCAAATCTAGATATGGTAGACTGATTGTCGGGAATAACCTGACAATTAGGGGAGACACAAACTTGCTTATCTTCTTTTTATTCCAGATCTTCATATCTATTTTATGAGTTAAACTTTGTCATTTTAAAAGAGTTTTGGGTTCTAGACAAGTGGTTGCTAGTGAGGGTGCCTTCGTGCACGAGATTGGGTATGTGGTTGACTTGTTCGGACCAACAAGGACCGAACTTTGGTACCGTCGTTAATTCAAGTAAAACTCGTGCTTCCACACACGGGTTGGGAGCCGCTTGGTCAAGTAGGGGGAAGTTTTTGATTGGGTTGGGTCTCAGGTGGTGTGAGGACATTTGTGTTCGATCATTTGTTCGTAGGAGCCGATGCAATTTTCTATAGTGTGCATGGGAGCACCATTTTTTTTTATTTACATTGCATCGGGATATCCAACATAACTTGCGAGCCCGCTTAGCAAGCGCTATCAGTCATTTGTACTAAGTTAGGGGGTTCATCTCGCAAGGGGGACCTAGCTCAATACCACTTTCTTGCCAAAAAATACCGAATCTCGATTTCCCCGGCCGGCATTCCTAAGGAAGTGTGTCATTATTCGGAGGCATCCGTAGGCTTACGGGCTAGTCGAGTCATGTGGGTAAAGTAGTACACCTCTGCAGATATAAATCTTTTTGAATAGCCATGTTCGCAGTTATGGACAATCGCTTGAGTTCGGGAGTTACTATTGTTAGACTTTGAATTAAAATTTATGGGTACAACTTGGTAATCGACATGAATGGGTGTTCGTGCATGTTAATGTATCACAGTGGGCTGCCACTTTGGTTTTTTTTTTGCTTCATTTATTTATCAATGTATTACTTTATCACATGATTTACTTCTACTTCAAATCTGTTTTTGAAATGGCAATTGATAAACTAGTATGTGTAGGTTAAAAATTGTTGCGTTTTCCGCAAAACTAAAGCCACTAATGCTATCCTTTGAATGTCCATTATGCATAACTAATTTTATATTTGTGTAAGACTTGCTAGTACAATTTTGTACTTAACCTAGCTACAACGATTCAGGTGAAGAAGACTTCGAGCCCGATGAGCTCGTTAGTGTCGATTTAGGCGACACTAACGAGTAGTGCTATTATTTAACTCTCATTCGGTTGCCGATGGGTTATGGGTATACCCTGCTGGACTTTTGGTTTAATTACTTTGTTTCTGCGGCTACTTATTGTCTTATTTGAATTTGGCCAATCGGCCATTATGTAATAGTTGTAGACTTAACTATATCGATGCATGTCTTTTGGATTATCTATGTATGAATGTTGTATGACTTTGTATGACGTTGAATGAGAGTATGGGCATGTTGGTCGCTTATCTTGGGAGCCAACATGATCACATACTCGCTGTAATGAATTCTATTTTAACTCACTAAGTGTAGTCTTGGACTGTTTAGAGAACTGATCATCATGTAGTGCTCGTAGAGGAGCAGCACACATGATCGTCGGGGCTCTAGTTCAGGCAAGGCCTCTCACTTAGATGGAGTTAAGTTGGAATCCATTTACTTGAGGCCCAATGTTATTCCCATAAGACTAGGAAGGCCTCGGTCTTAGGGGAATAACCCGGGGGTCCTCACACTTTAGGAAGATAACTTTGTAGCTCTTGATCTTTAGAGTGAGACAAACAGTAAGTTATGAACTTAACATTGCTTATGATAACGATCTTCTTTTTCTAACTCCTATTTCTTTTCAGAAAAAGAGGTCGAAATGGGTAATCTCCAAACCAAGGTCAATGAAAAGTCCTTCGTTGTTCATGAGCTATCCCGTTCCGCCAAAGAAAAAAACCAGGTGATAAAGTCGTAGGAAGGGCAATTTTTGAAGAAGGATGCCACCCATGATAATGAAATCAAGCAACTTGACTCTCGACTAGCGGGTAAGTAACTCTTTACCCACGACTAGTGTTGCTTACTAGTCGTTAAGGGATATACTTCTAACTGGTCGTACTCTATTTTAGAGCAAACAGTCAAAATCAAGCAGCTCCACAAAGCCTCGGCTCGTAGTCAAGAGGAGACGAAGTCGTTGAAGATGAACCTTCAAGACAACATCTCACTTCTAAATAATTTACTCGGTGAGCTTGGTGTTGAGGAAGTTGCTCCTTCTAAAGACACCATAACTGCTCAATCGAGTGTTGTTGGACAACAAGTCAGAGTCTTAGGGAAGCTGATAACTACCTTGAAGGCCAACCAAGCTGACTCACTGAGAGAGGCAGTCAAAAGTGCAGTAAGCTATGCCTTGACAAAACTTAAGGCATGCGACCAAAATCTCAACCTTCAACCAATCAAGGATGACCTCGACTGCTCTGAAGCAGAAGCAACTCATCTAATCAAAGAGGTGAAGCCAATCAGTCAAAAGGTCACAGAGGAGATGCAGATCGAATCTCTTTCATCAGAGTAGATTGTAATAGAAAAACTTGTAAAGACATGTCTTTTGGTTATGAATATATATATGCCTACTTTTTCCTGCAAATTATCTTGTCGGGTAGTTAGTAACTCATAAGATAATGAATAGAAAAAAGGAAATTGAATTTAAGACTAAGAATTGAAGTCATATTAATGGATATATCCTAGCCCTGACTATTTGCTTAGTTTATTTATATAAACTAAGTAAATAGTGTATATAAGGGTTTGATTAAAAAAATGCAGTTTGTCCAACTTGTGTTGTCGATCTTGATTATCATGTTCTAGTCGTAAGAGGTTAGTAATAGGTAGACACTAGAAAGTTCCTTCTAGTGGGTAGGACCACGAGCAGAAAGGAACGACTTCAACTAGTGAAGCTACGTTCTCCGACCATAGTAATCGAATCAAGAATATCAACATGAGTGGGATAAACTCTTCAAAGTGTCTTAATAATTTATTTGACCTTTTCCAGTAAACTCAATTTGTTTGACACTGATAGCAAGAGTTAGAAACATTACAACGCTAGAAGTTCCTTCTAGTGGGCAGGACCACATGCATAGAGGAAAGACTTTGACTAGTTGGTGTGTCTTTCTCCAACTAGTTTTAAACGTATTTAGGTTTCTAAAAGTAGTCAAACAAACTATAAAAGTATACTCTACTTAGAGAATTTTTTCAAAAGTAATGAAGAAATAAACAAAGGTTAAAAGAGTTGGCTTGAAAAAGTTTTGACCATATTTGTTGAACCTAGTCTCTTTGTATTGGTAGTAAAAGTTAGGAACAAGTCGACACTAGGAAGTTCCTTCTAGTAGGCAAGACCATGTGCAGAGAGGAAAGGCTTCGACTAGGTGATGTTACCCTTCTTCGATCAGTGTAAAGAAAAACTGAGTGTGTCAAAATGATCGATAGACTATTGAAGCACTACTCAAAAGTAAGACAATGAAGAGTGAAAGAAACCTGAAACTTTATTGATAGAGTAAGGAGTCATACATAAAATTTGTGTAACTAGTCGATGTTCCAAGAATTTTAGAGAACTTGGCCGTCTTCCATTGCTAGTCATACCGAACCTAGTCGCGTAACTTTGACCACTATGTAGGGACCTTCCCACTTAGGGGAAAGCTTATTCCGATTAGACTGGGATTGAATCTTCTTCAATATCAAATCACCTACAGCAAGGCTGCGAGGTTGGACCTTACGATTGTAGTATTTATGCAGGGCTTGTTGGTAAACCGCTGAACGGATTAGGTCTTGATTCCTCTTCTCTTTGAGCAGGTTGATGTCATCTGCTCAAAGTTTTTCCTGGTTAGAGTCGCTAAAGTTTTTGACTCTTGTCGACCTGATCTTTAGTTCTTATGGAAGCATGGCTTTAGCTCCAAAAACTAGGAAAAAAGGCATCTCACCTATAGCCCGACTAGCAGTCGTGCGAACTGCCCATAACATAGTGGGTAATTCTTGTACCTAAGCCCCCGAGCGCTTGATGAGCTGGTCGAAGACTTGGGTTTTGATTCCCTGCATAATTTGGTCATTCACTCATTTGACTGCCCTATTGCTTTGTGGGCGAGCAACAGAAGCATAACACAATTTGGTACCCAATTCATCACAAATTTCCTGAAATTTTGCGCTCGAAAATTATTTACCATTGTCTGTAATTATTCGACTTGGAACACCAAATCGAGTAATCACGCTTCTCATCATGAACTTTTTCGCGGCTTACATTGTTATCCCAGTCATAGGTTCGGCTTCAATCCATTTTGTGAACGTATCAATAGCCACAAAAAGGAACTCGAAGCCCCCGACGCTTTTGGGAAAGGTCCTAGGATGTTGAGACCCCAGGTCGCAAAAGGCCATGAAAGAGAAAAAGTTTGTAATGCCTACACCGGTTGGTGTATTTGCCTGCTATGAAACTAGCATTGTACATATTTTTTAACCAACTCTTTGGCATCATGGAGGGCGGTTGGTCAGTAAAAACCTTGTCGAAAGGCTTTACCGACTAGTGTTCTGTATGAAGCATGAGTTCCACAGATGCCCCTGTATATGTCGTGAAGGAGATTTAATCCTTCTTTCTGCGATATGCATCACATAATAACTCCTTGATTGCCTCTTTTGTAGATGACTCCTTCGACCAAAGTATACATTTTGGCCTCACGAGATAAGAAATCCTTCTCAAGATCATCATTGTGTATTGTACCCTTCTGAAGATATTCGTAGATGGAATTCATCTAGGTATCCCCGTATTTTAGAGAGACTGTCTCAATAGGGGGTGTTTCGACCAGAGACGGCTTTTGGAGTTGTTCCAATAAGACTCCTTTTGGTACTTGTGATCGGGAAGAAGCCATTCAAGCTAACTGGTCTGCGAGAAAATTATCCTTTCGAGGGATATGTTGTACCTCGAAACCGAATTTTTTTTCAAGCTTTCCGACGTCCGATAAGTACTGAAACATTGTTAGATTAGAGCACTAGTACTCTTTTTTGACTTGATTCACGACTAGTTGAGAGTCTCTTCTCACGAGTAGTCGTCGAATCCCAAGCGCTTTCGCTGCTCGTATGCCAGCCAACAAACCTTCAAATTCTGCCACATTGTTAGTGGTGGGAAAGTGTAACTGAATAGTATACTTTAAGATCTCTCTTGTAAGAGATTCCAGGACCACCTCAGCCCCCAAGCCACTTAACGTAAGTGACCCGTCAAAGTACATCGTCCACTAGTCATGGGAATCGTACTAGGGATCTTGAACAGGTTCAGAATTTGTCCATTCGGCGACAAAGTTTGCCAAGATCTGGGATTTAATGGTCGTTTGGGACACGAAATGTAGGTCGAACTCCCCAAGTTCTACTGACCATTTTGCCATGTGTCCCGCTGCTTTCCTGTTTTAGAGGACCACTTCTAAGGGAAACTCAGACGACACAATTATTTTGTGTGCCTGAAAATAATGCCGCAGTTTTCTCGAAGACATGAGGAGGGCATATAGAAGTTTTTGAACCTGAGGGCATCTCTCCTTAGGCCTGTGTAAAACTTCACTTACATAGTAAACTAGGCGTTGGACGTTTTCACGTTCTACAACTAGTACTGCGCTCACTGCCTGTGTTGTGGTAGCTAGACAAATTAAGAGCGTCACTTTTGGTTTTGGAGAAACCAAAACAGGAGCACTCGTAAGATACCTCTTGACATCTTCAAAGGCTGTGTTCGCCTCTTCTGACCACTCGAAACCCTCATGCTTCTTTAGAAATTTGAAGAAAGGAAGTCATTTTTCTCTCAGTCGTGCGATGAAATGACTTATAGCCACCATGCACCCTGTGAGTTTCTGGACTTCTTTCTTTGTGGTCGGAGGGCGCATTGTTTCAATGGTCTTTATCTTTTCAGGATTTGCTTCGATTCCTCGTGCAGAGCCAAGGAATCCAAGCAATTTCCCTGCAGAGACTTCGAACACACACTTCTCAAGATTGAGTTTCAAGCGGTGTTTTCTGAGATTGTCGAATGTTTCTTGCAAGTGAGAAATATGATTAAGTTGCTTGATTCTTTTTATGACTAGATCATCAATATAGGCTTCCAAGTTTCAGCCTAGTTGAGTTGAAAAACTCACTTGCATCAAGCGTTGAAAAGAAGCACCAGCATTTTTTAGACCAAATGATATTTTGATATATCAAAATATTCCAAATGGTGTAATAAATATGGTCTTTTCTTCATCATCTAAACACATACTAATCTGATGATAACCAGAGTATGCATCTAGAAAGCTTAATACTTCACAACCAGCAGTAGAATCAACCAACTAATCGATACGAGAGAGAGGAAAATCTTCTTTTGGACAAGCTTTATTAAGACCAGTAAAGTCTACACACATACGCCACTTACCATTAGACTTTCTAACCATTACAGGGTTAGCCAACCACTTTGGGTGGTCAACTTCTCTTATAAAGCCTGCTCTAAGTAGCTTGTCCAGTTCTAATTTGATGGCTTCTCGTTGATTAGGTGCAAATCTCTGTAATTTTTGTTTTGCAGGTTTCTTGTCAGGTCGTAGAGCTAGCCTGTGCTCGATCACTTCCTTGGGGACTCTAGGCATGTCAGATGCTTGCCACGCGAAGACATCTGTGTTAGCTCGAAGGAAAGTGACAAGGGCGTCTTCCTATTTGGGGTCGAAAGTAACCCCGATGCGAACAGTCTTCGAGGGTTCCTCTGGATTCAGAGGGACTTCCTTCACTTCATCTTTTGGTTTCAGTGCAGCTTTAGGCTTTGCCTGCTTGGTCAAAGGCTAACTTGTGCTTGCTTCTTGAGTTGGTATCTGGCCAACCATCTCAAGGGATTTGTGGTCGTATGTAAGCATCATCTTCTTGTCACAGCGTACTGTGACCACCCCTTTGGAATCTGGCATATTAAGACATTGATACCCATAATGAGCAGTCATTAAGAATCGAGCCAAGGTTGATCGTCCGAGTATGGGATTGTATTGTAATACCCCGGCCTACTCATAGTGCAGCCCATGTGGCCCATGAGGAGTCATGTGGTGGGATTAGTCCCATATTGCTTGTCTAAAGTGAGATGTAGTAGTATATAATGCCTGTTGGGTCCAAACTTAGCACCTTCGGGTTAACCCTTTTACACGAAGCGAGGACGAAAGTGTAAGTAGGGTGCTATGTGTGCGCGGGTCCGCCCCACAGTGGGTTGGGCATTGAGCGGATTTTGGGCTAGGGTGTTACATGTATGCCATGTCGAAATCGACCACATCAAAGGAGATTTTCTTTGTCCTGAAGTTTCTTGGAGAACCAAACGTAATAGGAAGAGAAACTTGGCCAATTGGCTTGGCCGAAGACTCCGGTACAATCCTATGGAATGAGTATCGTACAAGCTTTATTCTGTTCCAAGGTACTTGCATCTCGTCGAGGGCACTTGTAAATAAAATATTTAACGAATAGCCATCATCAACTAACACTCGATTTACTCAACAGTTGTTGATGGTGGGCTCGACCACTATCGAAAAATGACCAGCTCGAGTGGAAGGTATCGGGCAATCGCTTTTCTCAAAGGAGATAGTGACCTGCGACCACTTCGGCAATTTATTGACAAGAGGAGGGTCAATGGAGTTTACCTTTCATGCGACAGCCTTGAGCTGTCGGCTTAACTCATACACCGAAGATCCCCCAAAAATATGGTTGATGGTGTGCTTCGGATCCTGAAATGGCATCTTCTCGTCATCGTTCGACTACTTTCGACCACTTGTTTGCCCTACCTCCTTCAGAGTAGGAAGCGGTCCTTTGTCGGTGTAGTAGTCCTTGAGTTTTCTTTGGAAAATCCAGTAGTTGAGAAGGTCATGTCCTTCCTTTTTATGGAAAGTACACCACCTGGGCTTGTCTTTCTTCCACTCGGGTCGCTTAACTTTGACCCGGTCGGAGTATGGCTTAGAACTTCGAGGCTCCTTATCGCTTATGGCCAAGACATCCTTAGAACTATTGTCTTGAGGCTTTTGCCCCTTTGCCTTGTTCTTGGATTTTTTTGGCCTTCTTATCCTTCTTTTTGTTGCTTTCGCCCACTCCTTGAGGATTTTTGTCATCTCAATCGATGGTTTTGTTCCATTCGACTGCTTTAGTAGTAGTCACATATCGATTGGCCTTCTCGAAGAGCTCGGCAATAGTAGCCGGAGGATTCAAAGTGGTGTCCTCTGTGATCTTTCTATTGCGGACTCCCTGCTTAAAGGCTCTAATAATAGATGAGTCAGAAACCTCTGGAATCGAATTGCGAACCTGACTGAAATGCCTGACGAATTGGTGTAAGGTCTCGTGGTCATTTTGTCTCATCCTGTGCAGGTCGTCCTCCTTTCCTAATCGATTGTAAGTGCCCTAGAAGTTGGCCAGCAATAGGTCACAAAGGTGTTGCCACGAATAGATCGACTCGAGTGGCTGATTTAAAAACAACGATCGAGCAGACCCTTCGAGCACAGTTGGAAGGTAATTCGCCATGACGTGCTCTCCTTCTCCTGCTTCTTGGACAACGGTCATATAGATTTGGAGGAATTCGATGGGATTCTATGATCCATCAAATTTCTTCGTGTTCACTGGTCGAAACAGCGGTGGCTAGCGAACAGCTCATAGACCAGGTGAGAACGCCTGGCATCCGGTAATGACATCATACCACCTCCTTTGTAGAAAAGAAGGGTTGATATTACCAGGTGATCGTAGACGATGATACCCGGTCTTAGGTGGACTCGACCTATGATAGGTTGTGAGAACCCGGGGTATTTAACTTGTAATACTTAACCATGAAGATGATTCAAGCATTACAAATCAATATCATGGCTCTCGGCGTATGTGTACTTCCCAGAAGTGCAGTACACATACCCCATACAAAAATTATGCATCAATTCCATTCAACACATAGAATCCAAAGCACAACTAAGCGATTCAAAGACATACAATAATACAGTTATTACAAAAGGGGCCGACCGGCCAAATAACAACTAAAGAGTCTTAAATAACAGCAGAAGCAAGATGCCATAAGATGGCGATAAACAAAAACCAAGTAGTGTGCCTTTAACCCACAAGGCAACCAACCGGGCCACCAACCTAGTCATCGAAACCACCGCACATCTCGCAAAAGTGGAACCCTTGGGGTTCAACTTCCTCCTCTGCAACAATTTATTAAGCAAAGCAAATGAGTACAAAAATGTACTCGCAAGACTGACGTGTAGAGTAACAGGCCTATATAATTAGCTACATGCAAGCTTATTTAAGTGGAGGAGGCTCTAGACTCATTTTCAGCATAAAGCAAGTTTTCATTTGCAATATTGTAATAAATTGAAAGCAGTTTTACAATCTGATTTTATTTGACAAAAACAGCGAGAAACAAGTAACAATAATAACAAGACATCCTGGAAGTGGCTAACCCAATAGCCACCACAACAATAGCATGAATTCCCCATTCATACCACCCACATCAAGTTTTAATTAAAGGTTATAGTCTAACTCTTGTAGAGACCTCACCAAGCATGTCCATAACCTAGGACGAGGCTATTTGAATAGTTTGAACCCTGCAGGGGTGTACCAATATACCCACACGCCAGACCGCCTTTTTGCCTCCGGAATAAGCACACTACCTTTGGTATGCCGGCACGGCTAAGTCCTACGAGACGTTTCCAATATTGTGTATCAACTACAAGTCGCCCATATGGGAGAAAGCCCCATACGTTGATGCGGAGTCATCAAAGATGCTCACCTCCTTATAAAGGACGATGCTCCTTGCAGTGGATAACCTCCACTACTGCTCACCCAATAGCCCACCATGCAACTCGGAGCTAATACACGCCAAAGTACTAAGTCAAGAGAGATCCCATATCCCTCTCATGTGGTTAGCACGCAATAAGCGCTTGGCTTAGTGTCCAAGATGTTCGGTCCTTGTTGACCCAGGCACCATTCCAGTCACACCATAAGATCACATCATCAACCATTGTACCCAAGTCCAAAACATTTTATTTTCATTTTCAGTTTTTGACTTTACAAAGTAACAAAGCACAAGGTGCTGAGCGTAAAGATAATAATAATTTTGTGTGATCAAGGTTATCGACTAAGTCGATAACCGCCCAATTCTACTGGTAACTAAGCATTTCTAAGCATGACACCGTAAAGACAATAAAAGAGCATAATTAAATCACCGGGCTCTAATTCACCAGCGATATTAATAACTTATGTTTTTTGGCAGGGCATAACAATTTAAGGGAAACCATGCAATAGGAATAGCTACCTCTAATCGGGAAAATAAACTTTGACACAAAAGCATGCATACATACAATTTGTAAACAAAGTATTAGACTTGAAAGTAATGGGACATTTATGATCAAACTACTTGCCTTGCTGGGGATAACTTTCTTGCTATAGAGGGTCACTCGCGCAATCAATAATTTCGTTGGAATCTAGCGAAAGAAGTCGAAAGCACAATAAGAACGAATAACACCGAAAAGACCTAAAAATTCAAAGTCATCCAAAAATTATGAACAATTCCCAGAAGGCAGAGCATGATTTTATATGAATTTAGGTGAAAGAATTATTCCAATTGGATTTAGTATGTGAGAGTTATAGTCTTTTAAAAATCGAAAAATAAGAAAAGCTGAAATTTCAGCTCACTGTTGCTCTTTGTCCGAATTTTACTGTTTTGGCGAAAATTTCTAGAATAGTAGTGGAGATGAAAACTACAAAAATGGAAATATAATAACATTTTAGGAATAACCCAATTGGATTCATCCCATTTGGAGTTCATATGAATTTCTTATGAATTTTTGAAGTTAATTCAAGTTCTAGTGTAAAAAATAATTCCTTCCAGAAATTAATTCCAATTTCGAAATTTTCTGGGACATTAACATGATTCAAACCTATTCCAAGTTAAAGTACATTAAGAATAAAAACCAACAAAATTAGTTTCACTCGAATCGGAGTTGAATTGATTTAGTTATGAGGTTTTCAAGTTTAAGCCAAACTTTTTATAACTATCGACTTAGTGCCTCTATTGCTACTAACACAACTATGGCACAGGGGTTCGGTCAAATCTAACTACCCACTACTCTCTTAACAACTTTGCTAAGGAGAATAGCTTCTTTAATTAGCTTACTAGCTACTTTGATAAATTCAATTACCTAATGGAGATTCACTGTTTTATCGGGATCATTCTTAACACTTGTTTTTCAGATTTAGAGTGCTCTCTTTTAGATCGAACTCTAAAGGCTATTTAATCCAATAAAACTTTTCCATCTACTTGCATTAGAAAAGGGCAGTAACTTATTGTTGCTTAACTAACCAAATTCCAATTCTTGACTCAAGATTAATTTACACTTTTAGATTAAATGTTAATGGCCAATAATTCATTATACTTTTTAATCAATTTGTTTTGGCATTTGACATGGATCACCTCACTGTTCATTCATCCATTTAAGAGAGGGTGTTAACTAAACTTCTTACTAATCCATATATTCATTTGCTAAGCAAATTTTTGTGGGATCAATTAGTTCATGGTCAAAATAATTTATCCATTTGTTCAACTCATTTAAACATGCATGAATAATAAAATGACATGCTTAATATGATTATGCATATGCGCAAACTAATAATGGTAATGCAATTAATCCTAAAGATTTTACCGTCGCACACGCTAGGCGTGCGACTACCACCGGACGACATCGTCGTCGAACTCGTCCACGACCGTGCCCACCGTAGTCGTGCCGCAGCGAGCATGCGCCGCGCATCGCCATGCCGTACTCCGTCGCGGCTCTCCCTCAGCTCGGCCACCACCGGACCGACGCAGCCGCTGCGCCTTGAGGCCGTGCTGCTGCCTCCTCGCTGCTGCTACTCCTCCCAACCGAATGGTTTGGCTGCCCTCTACCACTTCTTCTTCCTTCTTGCAAAATCATTCAAATGACCTTGCATGCAAAATCTAATTGGATGAATGGAATGCTAGAGTGATGGGGATCATAGTGGTATGACATGCATTGAAGCTTTCATGATTCTTGGTGGTGTTTGGGAGGAGAGAAGGTGGAGATGAGCTCAAGTAGGGAGAGAAGAAAAGAGCTGGGCTGCTGTTCGGTTTCTAGAAAGAAGAAAGGCAGTGGGGATGGAGTTGAATAAAGAATGGGGAAGATGACTGTGTAGTGGGGATGGCAGTGCATGGGAGATGAATAACAAAGATGGCAGTGGGTGTGAGGGCTTTGGGCTGGTGAGGAAAAGAAATGAGCATGCATGTGATTCGGTTGGGCAAGAAGAGAGAGGCAAAAGGTTTCTCTCTTGGGTAAAGAAAGATGGCAGTGGAGAGAAGGAATTATGGGGCTTTGCACTTGTGCTTAGCTTGGGAAAAATGGCAGTGCCGAATAGGGAGAAGAAAGTGACAGTGACCCAAGGGGCTTTGGTGTTGGGAGAAAGGAAATGAGAGAGAGAAAGGGTTGGTTCGGCTGGGGAAAAAAACAAATAGCAGCAGGGAGTTTGGTAATTTTTAGACACAGTTTCCTAGCTCTAAAAATCACAAAATTTTGATGGAAGGTTCCTGACATAGTTTAGATGCTTAGGTAAAATTTTCAGGAATTTATCTAGAGTGTGATTTTCTCTAAAAATCTTTAAAGTTCCTGTTTTTGTTGGCTGTTAAAGAAATGGGCAGGACAAGAGTTGGAGAAAATGAAATGGTGAAAAGTTTGGCTAGGTAGTGGGCAAAAATGAGAATGGACAGTGGAGGGGAAGTGTTCGGCTAGGCAACAGGAAATGGTCAGGGAGTTGTTCGGTTGGAGACAAAGGTATGACAATTGCTGCAACTAGCTATTGTACAGTACTGTTCCTCCTTATTTTCTGCAACTTGTTCAAACAATCTCGCATGCGGAAACCAACCACAAAAATGGAATGCTTACGTGACGACGAACGCAACGATATAACATGCATCGCACGATTTTTGGTTTTTGATTGTGATTGCGAGGAGAGAAGTTAGGGAAAAGAATGGATACGCAGGCGTTTCATTTGTTACTCCTTTTTCTCCTTTTGCAAATTCGCTCAAACTGACATGCATGCGGAAAATAATTATAGAATTGGGTTGGTCGTGTGATGGCGATCGCGGTGGTATGACATGCATGGCTTGGTTTTGAGTTTTTGGATGAGATTTGAAGGAAGAAGCGAAAGGAGTTAGCAGAGAAGGAAAAAGGGATATGACAGGAAAAGAAGAGACCCGCAAGCGTTTCGCCTGCGGTCGGTTGAACCAGAAAAGAGCGTCGATACTAATGCATGTATAATGACATGATTCTTGTGATGCATGCGAAAACAAGAAATCAAAATAATTAAATTTAAATGCAGTCTTTCAACCATTTGATTTAATATTGATTATTATTACTGGATGTGAGATGAATTGCAAAACATGCTTTAATTAATTCCTCAATTTGTATTTAGAATTATACTGAGTTTGGATTTTTAATTATGAATTTTCATATCTATATTTTTTTATTTACCTATTAGGTTTGTGTTTTGAATTCAAATTCAAAATTGAGCAAGCAAATTAAATAGGAACCAAATAACCTCCAATAAATTCCAGAAATCCAAACAAGCATATCCGAGAATATAGAAACCAACTAAAACATTCACACAATTGAAACCTACTTGCTGCAACAAAAAGTTTTAAAAAGTCCAAAATTTCACAAATGCACATTAAATGCTTAACTAATCCAACTTAGGGATTTAGGGCTGTTACAAAACCTACCCCCCTTAAACAGAATCTCGTCCCGAGATTCCGGTAGTTCGAAAGTCGGAATGAAAGGCTGTGGCAAACCTAGCTGGGTTTGGTCACGTGGTCATACTACGGATTTCGTCGCTAACCGAACTCAAACCCGAATTGAGTGAGGTTCTTCCTAAGCTTCAGGTCCTAAAGAGGGAAGCCTGGTCGAAGGATTGCTAAGATACTTCTATTAAGTGTTTTCTAGGTGGTTCTTTCAACTCTAAACGAAATGCACCATCTGTTGTCTTGATTTGCTTCAGAGATAGTGCCAGAAGATCTTGATGAAGTAACATGGCGTTGCTGACACATTTTCCTTCCATTGCTTTGTTTAACCTTTCCTTTCTTGATTCGAAGGACTTCTGACAGGCTAAGCTTCACGTCGTCTTCCGGTAGGACGAAAGAACTCTAACTATCTATGAGGGAAAGAGTTACTATAGAGCAGAGAAAACAGTTTAAAGCAAGGCTTAAGGTAGTCTCATTTAACCCTTGCTTCTCTAGTCTTATTTGCTCAAATTGGAGAGAAATGCATTGGAGGAATTGCATGAAAGGATACATGTGTGCAAAACAGTCCTAAGGCAATTTTAAATTTTGGTTAGGGAAAGTGCTAATGCTCACATGCATACTTACATGATTCTACCAAAATGCAACAAAACAATTTCATTTTTGTTAGATGAGCATAAGATTTGATAACAACAAGAATTCATACTAGCATGTCCTAGTTCTTAATATAGAAATCAAACACTCAATTTGATAACTAGAATAAATGCTCACTAAGGCCTACTCATGCTAGTGAAATCATATCAAATTCTACACAAGCATCAAGAAAGTTTACCCTCAAACAAGTCTACTCCTACTAGTATTATCATTTTAAAGTTCACTCATACATTAAGCTTAGCATCTAGTTCAACAGATTTTTGTTTAAAGACTACTAGTGAGCAACTAGAGCTCGGGAAAAATACTAAATTGGCTAGAAAAATTCCATAAAAATTCTGGGATGTTTCTGGGATCATAGTAATGCTAGAAAAATTAACTCTACACATAAATCTCAGGTTCTGGTTGGTACAATATTTCAGACAAGGAAAACAGGACATAGGCTCAAACACTAGTGAAATTAAGTTCAAAAATTCCAGGAAAATTTTGGTATGTTACTGAGGTGATTATTAACACCAGAAAATTGAGTCCTACCATTTTAAGCCACCCTATTAGTCCCAGATTCAAAATTGGCCAGAACAGCACTGCAAAGCATTTGAATTAATATCTAGGCAAAACAAGTTCAATAAATTCTGGAAAAATTATATTTATTACTACATACCATCAGGTTATCATGTGAATAATTTAAAGATTTTAGAATCTACCATCAGTTACAGAAGTATTTTTCTTTCAATCCAAGTCAAAAATTGCACCAAAACAAGAAATGGGTTTCACCTTGCATAAAGAGCAATTGACTACAGAAGCAACTCTAGCATGTTTTAAACACTTTCAATTGAACAACATAAAAATGAGCTACTCTTAGACCAAAACATAATAAGTTCACTTCTCATTAATTTAAAAGACAAGTATGTACTTTTACTATCACAACATCTAGCACATCAAGCTATAACATACATGACATCCACTTTTCAGATGCATGAAGGAACCTACATGAGCATGGCAAGTTGTTAAATTCCAATTTGGTTAATAATGATAAGATAAAGCAAGTCAAGGGCAATTTCAATTTATACCTCTACATGTTAGTCATTTTCATGCTTTAATCACCAAGATGAACTACTTACCATGCTTCTTGATTATACAAGTTGAGTAACAAGACATCCTTGAGTTAATTTAGGAGCTATATGCATGATCAAAGTATAAGAATCAAGATGCCTAACACATAATTTTGGGGTATCTTCTACCCCCCTTAATATTTTGGAGTATATGGAATGTGGTGAGAAAAGAATGAGCATAAGGTGAGAAAATGGACAACGGATATGCAATTTAACCCTAATATGTACTAATCATTTCAAAATCACCAAAATGAGATACAAATGAACCACAATTAGTTTTCCGATATAATTGCTATACATGCTGCCCATAGGCGATGCGCAATTACTTGGAACAAAAGGGAGCAAATAATCATACTACAACATCCAGCGTCTACAAGCTAAGTAATATCATTAGGGTGTATATATTCTAAGAATAAATGCTAATTTAACCCTAATATCGCAGCAAGGCACCATCTTCTCATCCTTTCATCGAAGCTCTTAACTGGAGACTAATTAGCGTGTCTATTGTTGCAAAAGAGAGGCGAGCAATGGAGAAAAATCACTTTGCACAAATCAAATGAATGTGAGTTAAGAATTAGATGTTAGGATGGGTAAGGAATAAAATCTGAGAACTTAAGTTTTCATAAACCATTTGATATTTTAGAAACTAAGTTTTCCAAAATATCCTAACGACGACCAAGCTAGGGGTTTCTACAATCAGCATAGCTCTGATACCAACTTTTGTGAGAACCCGGGGTATTTAACTTGTAATACTTAACCATGAAGATGATTCAAGCATTACAAATCAATATCACGGCTCTCGGCGTATGTGTACTTCCTAGAAGTGCAGTACACATACCCCATACAAAAATTATGCATCAATTCCATTCAACACATAGAATCCAAAGCACAACTAAGCGATTCAAAGACATACAATAATACAGTTATTACAAAAGAGGCCGACCGGCCAAATAACAACTAAAGAGTCTTAAATAACAGCGGAAGCAAGGTGTCATAAGATGGCGATAAACAAAAGCCAAGTAGTGTGCCTTTAACCCACAAGGCAACCAACCGGGCCACCAACCTAGTCGTCGAAACCACCGCACATCTCGCAAAAGTGGAACCCTTGGGCTATTACATAGGTCTCAGTTCTACGAGGGTAATACTCCTCGTATTCCATCTGCTGTTGCAGATTTCTGGGTTGGAGTGGTGAACGATCACCTCCCCTGGGAGCTTGTCGATATCAGACGTTTGAAGAACTCTTCTCTCACTGGAGTTAAGGTTAGGGGAACGACGTAACCTGTTGTCGTGCTGATCTCCATAAGGTGAGTTGTTCAAACGACTTGTGGTCGATGGAGTCGTACCGCTATGACTTCCAAAATAATGGCGGCGAGGATGGTCAAGTCTTGCCATCGTGCTTCGAAGCCTTCATGAAATCTCTTCAGCGAAGAGGTCATACCCTAGCGCTCGTGTGAGTTCTTGAGTTGGGTTCTCGAGTAGATCATTTATATGTTGGAGTTCCCGAGCTTCCTCCGACTAATATTGAACGTGCTTAGGCAAATTTCTTTGAGCTGCAATTCTTCTCATTCGGGCAGTCTCAGGATCATCAACATATGATCCTTGAGTTTTCCTCAATGGAGTGCAATTATTTTGAGGATTTCTCTCACGCTCATCAGAGTACTGATCATGTTCATTGTCGGAGGCATTTTAACCATTGCCACGAAGGGTCGTAGGCTGTGATCAATGGGGAGCATCCTCAGGCCTACTTCTAGGAGAGAGATCATGACCTGAGGGGAGGGCAAAGACCTCCTATATATGATCTCCACTTGCGCGTGAGACCTCCTGGCTTGAAGAGTGGTCAAATGACATCGTTTGGTAACTTGGAGTAAACCCCTCCAAGAAGGGGAACTCTGGGTTATAATCGTCTACATCCACAAGAGAGCTCTGCGAACATGCGGTCAAACTCGTAGGGACAGTGTACTCCCTATATCCTATGCGAGGGTAACTGCAGAGTTACGACCACCAAATGCTGATGGAGTCCCAGAATGATGGCTTCTAGGACTTGGCGTGCCAGGTTGGACTGCCTCAGGTGGACTTGAATGTTTGGAAGGAGAGCCCTCGTCATGTTGTGAGCCTGCCTTGGTGTAGTCCTGGTTGTGGTCGGATGGACCCTTGCCCTCTAAGGAAACTGGTCCCTCATTTCGACGTACTATTGTGAGGGAAAATGATCCCTCTACAACTCCATCGGTGGCATGGTCTCCTAGATCTAGTGAATGATCTCTGGAGGCGGCATTACCATCGGATTAAATGATACTCGACTCGTAGTTGAAGCCGGCATCCATGTCGATGTCTGCGTAGTCGGCCAAGTCGAACCAATTCTCCTCGTTCTACTCTCTTGCCATGGAAGCATTAGGAAAAAAGGGAATTTATTGACAAGGAATCACCGAAAAATCTCCACGGTCGGCGCCAACTGTCGGTGATCTAGAACCGATCTTACGTGTGATTGTTTGATTTGGGTCTCCCAGAGATGACACATGGATTTTATACTAGTTCAGACCTTCTTCGGAGAGAATATCAACCCTACTCATGTGCTAGTGTCTGTAGGCTCTATAGATTATAGGATGGTTACGGCCGACTAATGTAACAGCCCAAATTTCAATTTCCAATTAAAAATAAAGTTTAATTATTTTCCTAGAATTTTATGAAATTTTAAAAGATTTTCCTTAATTATTTTAAAGCCAAAATAAATTATTTGCAAAATTAAATACCAATTATGAGTTGGAAATATTTATTTAAGTCCAAAATGACTCAGGGAATTTCTGTGAATTTTTCCATAATTTTTGGACGTTATTTGCTATTTTCTAAAGCCTAAACGAATTAACTAAATATTTGAAATTGGAAAATCAATTAAAAATTCCAAAACTCTCTTTGGGCCGAAACCCTCTCAGCCCATCTTTCTTTTCCGCATGCTCAAGCCATTTCTGCGGCCCACTTCACCCGCGCGCCTCTCTTGTCTCTCCCTATCACTGACATGTGGGCCCACACTATCAGCCTCTCCTCTCTTTCACGTCTCTCCCTCTCTCTCTGCCATTGGGGGCCCGCCTGTCATCTCCTTCCCTCTCCTTTCCTTTTCTTCTCCGTTTCGGTCTCATCCGAATCCGCCATTAGCGTCGTGCTGGACCTTCCAAAACCAGGCAATTGCGCCCGGATTTACTGTGATTCCGCCATCATTATGATGCCCTGCCATTACGTGCCCGATATGGCCTCTCCCCTTTCCTTTCCTATCATAAATCACCCAAATCTCATCGGAGCTGTTTCGGCCTTCTTGCACCGCATGAAGCTCGGGCCTCGCCCTCGCCCTGTAAAGGTGCGCCCTGGCTCTGCCTCGACCTCCTCACCTCACCTCGCCACCGCAACCCACCACACTTCTCCCCTCCTGTAGCGCTTGGATTTTGAAGTTGCACGTCGCCGCCCGAAGCCTCTTCAACCGCTGATTACCTCACCGTTGACGTCGCTCTGGTCGCCCTAACCACACCTTTGACATCACCTACACCGTGCGCGCACCATGTTGGACCCGGATTTCGCAATCCAAAATCCTCTGTGATTCCACCGTACTATTCGCTGGATCAGTAGGTAGTACTCACAATTACATTATTGAATATCAAAAACATATCATGCGAAAGCGTAAATATAATAGTGGACTTACTCATGGGCCAGTCAGGCCTTAATCAATTAAAAAGCAGCAGCAGAAATGGAAAACTTCATACATGTGGGACCTTCAGGACATGCCCATAGGCAACCAACTGGGGTTCGTGACCTAGCTCTTTGCCATCAACTTCTGGATTCTTGAAATATGCGTAGTGTCCTTGGTTCACAGCTTTTGTGAGTTTTGGGGAGAGCGAGAGTGAGGACAACTTCCGTGCTCGCGACCAACACACAGAATGCAATAATTTTACATGCAAGGCTTAACAAGGATGGCTCGGGTTCTTTTATTTGCCAAAAGCAATGTTTTCAATTATCATAATTAGAAATTCATACCACTTAGCTTTTTAACCAAATTGCATTTTATTAAAGAGAGTAATTGTGCAATAATAACAACAGCAGAGGTTACCTCCACCTTATGCTTAATTTTTTTTGTGGTTACCTCCACCAATTAACATCACTGGGTATGACGACCCAAAAAAATCCAATCTCAGGGCTAGGTGAGCCTGACCTGATTTTCATCCCACCCACAAAGTTTTATAAATAGAACTAACTCTAGTAAGTTCCCGTGTCCACCTTTGACCATAGGCACGGCTGTTTAAACAATTTAGACTCTGTAGAGGTTGTACACTGTATGCACAAGAGATAATCAGCTCATTGCCCCACATGATTCCTTGGTCATGTAGTTGAGAGATCATCATAATAACCTTTCAAATTATCTCGCCCCTCCCGTCATCGCACCCATATGGGCAGCTCCCACTTGCGGTGGGTCCCATAAGTTGTGCGGGTTGTTCACCACAACACTAGCGCAGCTGGCAACTTCACCTTCGGTGTCCCATTCAAGCCCATGCTTGCACTACTCCACTCCTCCACCAGTGAGATGACTTTCAGGGTCCAATAAATTTACTAAGCCAAGTTGTACTTTACAGACTTGTGGTTGTACTTGTTTTACAATGGGAGGTCATGATAAGATTAAATTCTTAAGCCATCTGGGCCGTTCTTACCACGTACCCACCATTCTCGTGGTATGTCAGCACCCACCATCACACCATCCGGCCAGATGTGGTAATAGCATTTTAATAGGGTTTTGAGGAGTAAAACCAGATTATCTCAAATACTCCAGTCATGTACCTCCAACGATTGCTCAAAACAATTTCATGTTTACAAGAGATGATGATTAGGGCATTTAATGCCCCGGTACTTAACCAAGACTAGTATGTCACTTAAGTACAACCTATAACTAGCAATTTACCACTTAATATCTAGGGTGAGGTGATTCAAGTGTCAAGGATGGCGTATTAATATTTAATTACCAAGTAGGCATGTAATTAACTCTTAAAGATTTGACATACATTTGCATAAAGAATTAAAGCATGCAATTTGGTATTTTAAAGGAATATAATTTGCATAAAATGCAGGCTCAATATGATCTTACTCAAAGCCTTCTCAGTCACTGGTTTTGAATCTTGGTCTTTGCCTTTATCCGAATCTTGATCCCGCTCGAGTCGTTGTTTCTTTGGGACTTCAACTTCTAATTACACGATAATCGATCCAAAACCAAATAAATCAAAAAAACTTTGAAAGACCAATTAAATTCAATTGAGCTTAATTAAGTTTTGCGATGATCGACAGTATGAGAGAAGATTTGGCGATTGCGGGACATGGACAAAGTCAACGATATAAGAGTGAAAGGGGAAGCGACGGAGAAACTCTACTGCGAGGGAAAACAAGGAGGGATCAAAGTCGAAGAAACTTTTGTAGGGATATTCCACTTCAGATTTGGAAGATGGCAAGATATCGCCGATCGAGGAAAGTCATGGATTGATCTTTTAGATTTAAGAGCTTATTTAATTATTGGATATTTATTAAGGAAGTCCCACGAGTTGGGTTTAGACTTATGATGGATATGAGTCTAAAAGAACACTAGGCATTATTTAATGAGCGTCAGTCATTAGAGATTTGGGTGTGAGTTTAACATGCGAAGAGTAAAATTTTAATTCGTCGACTTAAACTTGGAGTCTAGTTTTTACCCGAGTTATTTCTTAAGGTGGTGCTTCGAACTGTCGATACATTAATTATTCTTAATTACCACTGGTGATTTAAATCTAGAGATAACGATAGGATGACTGATATTTGGGTAAGATTATAACATTAGCAAGCTTACACAAGGTTGTGCATATATCCATAAATATGTTATGTTTGAGATAAATATTAGGGACTTAAGATTTAAATGATTCTTTTTCCTTAACTAGCAAATCACCATTTAAAAAGTCTTTAAGATTTTGGGGTATGGAGATGATACTAGTTATTTTTGCCGGGCTTATTCTTACACTAATTATTTTAAATAACATTGATAATTTTAGATCTGAGGATAACAATAAGATAGCTTTCATTTGGACTATAGAATATTTGATAGGATTTGCAAGTTAATTATTCAAGTTTCTAGAGCAGGATATCGAGAGTATCAAAATTATTCTTGAATAGCTTTAAGTTCTAATTCTAGAAATTGCCATTTAGGTTCCTTTATCACATAGTTTGCATTAGTGGAAGATTATTTAAATTATATTCATCAATTAAATAGTCATTATTTATAGAGGGGTTAATATTTGAAAGTCATCAAATAATTTTTTGCAAGAATTTCTATTTGAGAGATGAATTGATTAAACCTAATTGCCTTCATTAGCTCTTAAAGGAAATGGGCCCACAAGTCATGAGAGAAAGAGGGACAGAGAGATCAGCACAGGGGGGAAAATAACAGGGGAGCTAGGGAGGACGCATGGGGGCAGCCTGGCCAACGACGAGCAGCGGCTGGAGAGGCGGTGAGGACCAGCAAATTGGGTTGCCGGGTAGGAGAGGAGGCCAAGGGAGGTGGTGTTGGGGCCGGGGCGACGCCAAGGAGGGAGTAGCGGCGGTTGGAGCAGCCAGGTCTGGTAGCCGGACAAGAGTGACAGCGGCCAGGGAGAGGGGAGGGGAAGGGGAGGTGAGCATGGGCATGAGGAAGGGGAGATGAAGCTCACCGAGTGGTCCGTGGAGGTGGAGGAGCACTGGAGTGGGTCGGCGATGAGAGGTCGGGGTGGCGGCGAGAGGCTTGCGCGGGGAGCTCACCAGGAGGAAGAAGAAGGCCAATGAGGTGGGGGATGTTTTCGGGACATCAGCGCGATGCTCCAGGCGCGATCAATTGGCCTACGGTGCGACGGCTTGGAAGAGGAGCTCAGGTAGAATTGGGGCTCGGCTTTCTCGTTGGCTTTTACTCGAAAAACGAGGGGGAGACAAGGCAGGGAGGCAAGGGGGATGGCCAGGGGTACTTATAGCCGCCAGGAGGGGTGGAGGAGCCATCAGAGGGCCGAACGAGATGGGGCGGCATCAGCATGATGAAGTGAGGGCACGGCTCTGACACGACATGGGCGAGGTAGGCGCAGCATGGTGAGGACTAGCGGGAGTAGTGGGTGCGCGGGATGGGCGCACTACATAGGCGTGTTCTACGCGCACGACGTGGGCATGGCACGTCCCGGATGCGGAGGTGATAGGGTGCTCTAGCGATGAGATCGGCTGAGATGGGGGCAGGTGAGGCTGGCGCGTGCGCACAGTGTGCTCTGTTTGGGCAGGTGGGAGCGGGCTCAACGACAGGATGGGAGCACGCGGCTGTGGCACAGGCGCAGGCGCAGGCATGCATGTCGGAGTGGTTCGAGGCAGGTGCTCACTGATGGGGGCGTGTTAGGACGTTCTTTGGCACAGCGTGGGCACGCACGGTGCATCGGGGACGTGTCCTGGGCGCATTCCAGCGCTGCCTGGGCGGCTTGGGTTGGGCTAAGGGGGAGAAAAGGGGCCAGTCCCAGAGGAAATGGGCTGAGACCAAAGAGGATTTGAAACCGAAGCTTTGAATTCGAGGTTTGGAGTTTGTAGAGAAATTTGACTTGAAGTTTTGAATTCAAAACTTTGAGCTTTTGACTACCAAAAAGAAACAAAAGGAACTGATAAACCGAAATCAACTAGACACTCGAAATTACTATTCATAAACTCAAAATGGGGTGTTACACACCATCTCCACCAGAGACGCACGGGAACTCTGTCGCCACTGTAGACCTAGCACCACCGCCACTCAAACCCTTGCTGCTGGCCACTCCGTCTCACTCTGCCGCTATTTTGGTAAGCCCTGAGTTCACCACATTGCCCTTTCTCTTTTGCGAATAATCGTGTGGCTCACCGTGGTGCGAAGCACCGACGAGCTCAACGTCGCATCACCGCCGATCACGGGCCTACGTGGCATGTCCACATCAATGCCACGCCATCGCCATGTCAGCACATGCGTCCGCGTCAGCGCTACGTGGCTGCCACATCAGCCACTGCGCCAGCACACGCACACCCGCCACTATTTTCATGAGCCCAGTCCATAGTAGACTATTGACCTCCAGTGGACCTAGTCCATTGACTGAGGGGCCCACCTGTTAGATTGTTTTCCCGTAGGGAAATAATTCCACCGAAAAAGAAAATCGGTCGCTGACGTCAGCTTACGTCATAAATAGAATTTCCTGTAGAAAAATAAATCGGTTAAATCCAGAAATTGAATTTTAGATAATTCTTTAGGGTTTAGACTTCCAAGGACTCATTCTCCTTCATATGAGCTCCGAATTTGACGATTCAAATTTCTAAATTCATCTAAAATCA
Source organism: Phyllostachys edulis (assembly GCA_036346405.1). NCBI lineage: Eukaryota > Viridiplantae > Streptophyta > Magnoliopsida > Poales > Poaceae > Phyllostachys > Phyllostachys edulis. Next base: position 11,701,329 of record CM070555.1, read on the forward strand.
AGATCTAGCCAACTAAACCAAAATTACTCAATTTAGAGTTAATTTTAATTTTAATTTTAATTTATTTGTGTTTATCTGAATTTGGCTTATTTTTGCATAAAGATTTTGATGATTTTGAGGAACCTGAGTTAGTTGAAGAAGAATAATTTGAGCGAGGCATTCCCACTAGCATATATAGAAGATCATCAAATAGCCAATTAAAGAAAATTTACAGATTATTATCTAGTAAGACAACGGTCAAACACATCCTTATCTTTCCCTTCGTCATACATTTAGATTAATCAAGTGAGACCAAATAATCCAACAAGTTTAGCAAACTAAACAATTCTAATGATCAACCATTTCATCAGTGTTCCACAGTTCTTAACAAACCATAGGTTCTAAATAGGGACAATCTCTTATTTAAAATTCATCATGTAACAAATACAAGGCCATATCAAATTAATCAATCTCACTTCCATGGATGTTAGTCAAGAATAATTTGTTTGCACCATGCTACTAACCCAACTTGATAACTCATCCCATAACAATTAATTCATTTAATTAAAACATCTTAGTCAAGTATGACAAGATATTACTAAAAGGATTAACACCTCCTTTCAGAAAAGAGAGGTATTAAACTTCAACATTTGAAATAATCCAAAAGAAATATATAAAGTCAAAGCTCTCACATTTCAACGAACTTGCAACAGAAAACTTTCTTTATCCAAAATATCAAATGAATAAACGAGTCATGTTTTCCAATAATAAAAATGGAACAACCATGGAAATATCAATCTCGCCAATGAACAATGTTCACAAGTAGCAAAAGCAACTCAACAGTTGGAAGAGTCAATAATTGCTCCATAAAACAAATGGAGACCAAGTGAAATACCAACAACTGCCTTGTAACCAATATCCCAAGAAAATTCATCAACCGCAACTATACCCATAATTGGCATAAACCAAGCTCAAGAAGAGAACAAATTTTCTAAAGAAACTCACCCTCAACACCTGTAACTATGGTACTGGGGTAACCACTTCACTAATCTCATACAACGAACTGTGGTGTAACCTTGCAAAGCCTAGGGTCGCAACCACGACCTCAACCTCTCAACAACAACTATCATCACACATAACAATCATAACAATCAAATCATAAGCATTCATAATCAATTCATAACAACAATGATCAATGCGACATAACGAAAACGTAAATGCAATGCTTGACCCATTCCCATCTTACTATGCATAGTGTGTCAATTTAATAATTCCATTACCACGGATCTAATGCCCGCTCTGATACCAACTGTAACACCCCAGCCTAACAAAGAGCTTGGAATGCAACAAACCACCTTATCAAACCACTTTACTTCTACTCACTACCAAATTTCAGAAAGCTTTCCATCATCGAATAAGCCAGCAATAAACAATTAAACCATCCCAAGCTACACATAGCCAAGCTAAAGAATACCATATAATGAAAAGCAAGATTCTAGGCATAAATCTAGTTCTTACTCATCAAATAACCGATCCAAATGAATATTTGAACATAATGGGAAGAGTTCCTTACCAGCTTTAAATGGTTCATTAAGATTCTATAGAGTTTTACTTAGATGTAAGTCTAAATAAGATACTTGAGATATTTTATCATGTAGGATCTTAATAAATTAGGAGCTAAAATTTATAACATAAACAGTAACATCCACAAGACATACTTGACTATTCCAATTACACTTAATCATCACAAAGGATGAGCACAATCTTAGAAAAGAAGTAATAGCAGGTTCACTTAAGTTTAAGCAAATGAGCTATTTTTATTTGTCATAGGTGATCTTGTGTGAAGTGCACCAAAGATCTACCCCTTCCCATGCATGTCGCTTCCTCGAGAAGAACCTAAAGAAAAACATCAACAACAAGTGTGAGTCCACGACTCAGCAAAGTAAAACAGTGTAACAGATAAAGCATCACAAATAGGTATTGAGTATAAAAAATCCTCATATAACCATCAGCAATGAATTCATAAATGAATCTCCTCTATTTTCAGGCGATGCAGATGATAAGAATGCAAATTTCTTCCTTCTTTGCAATTACCGGTAATGCAGAGTAGTGCATCCGTTGATGCATACTAAATCCTGTGCCCTTTGGTATAGGGACCTCAAGCCAACACTCCACGAGTGTGGGGACCTCATGCTCGTCCAGTACATGACGGGGACCTCATGCCCGTCCAATACATGACCTCAAATGAATCAATTCTTAGCTACCATGTAGTCCAAGGCTCAAAGTTGAATGCCATGATGCAAATGAACATAATATTCTCAATAAATCATGAGTGAATAACACTCCACAGCAAAATCATGAATAAAATTTCATACAAGTGAACCATAGCAATTTTCATGAATTTATCTCCGCATATACTATACACTGCTTGCACTTACCTCAACCGCATGAAGGGTGATGACGAATAGAGGTCTCTATTCCTGGGTTCTCACCACCACCTAGCATTCGTAAAGCATACTAAAAATACCATTCAATTGCACACAACATAGAAATAGAATCGAATAAACACATCTGCTCCTATTCGCAACCCGAAATGATACCACTACTTCCCAAATACCATTCAGTCCAAAACGAACAGTCACCTTAGAAAAGACATAACTTTTAATTTATAGCTCCAAAAATCATGAATTCAGATTCTCTGGAATCTACACACATATACCAACAAATTCTCAGTGATAGGAAGTTCTGATTATTTCATCTAAACTCCGAAGACAGTTCTTTCATCTTCGGTAAAATCAACTTAGAAATTCCATAACTTTTAATTGGTGCATCAAAAAATAGTGATCTAAGATATTATGGAATCTAAAGGGAATTATCTACCATAATAAATTTATTATAATTTTTCTATTGTGCAACAAATTTTGTTAACATAGCAGTTTTCTGCGACTGTCCCCAACAAAAAGATAGAACTGAATCGCATAGATAAAAAAATTCATAATTCCTATTAATCTTGTCCAAAATTGTGAACTCGGACTTTATGGAATCATTATAAACTCATATATCTAATTCATGTAAATCAAAATCTCAAATTCATCCATTTTCAAATTGTAATTTACAAAACCATATTTGCTGCCTGAAACCCAGGGACTGAACAGACATTCATACTGTAAAAATCATAACTAATTATCTACTCATCCAAATAATATGAACCAAGACTTTCCAGAAAGCTAATGAAATTCTCTACCTATCTCTAGGAGACGCAAAAGCCTAATTTCACATAGAACTAATCCAAAACTACAGATCAACCGGACTGCAGATTACCCGATCTACAGCATGAATCTCTATCGATAGGAAAGACTGAGCACAAAAGAAGAGAAAATTGATTGCTACCCTTGGAGAACGAGATGATGAACATGGAGACCCAACAAGGCTCCTTCATTTCCTTCCTATTTTCCTTCTCTCCTTCTTCCTTTCTCTTCCTTGGCCAGCAGCACCCGAAGGAGGCTCCTTCTTGGCCGGCAGCAAAGGTTAGGCGTGGAGGCACTGTAGCACAGTGGTGGTACTGTAGCAGGCGGTGCTGTAGCTCCCCTAGGGTTTCCCCCTCCTTCTTTGGTTGGAGGCCGGCTTCCCCATGGGCCATGGGCCACTATGGCTATTTTCCCCTACTTGACTATGGGCTGCATGGCCCATTCCTCTCTCAATTTCTGAATTTTCTCTTTTAATTCTCTTAATTCCCTCTCTAATTTTTATTGCACCCACTAATGACAAATGGGATATTACATTCTACCCCTCTTAAAAAGAATTCGATCCCGAATTCTACTTGTCGTTCTACTTGAAAGAACAACACAACTGAAATAAACAACCAATAACACGCACCCGACGTGCACAGTTCAGGATACCGCTCACACATGTGAGACTCCAACTCACAAGTTGATTCCCTCTCGGACTTATGGGACCACGTCACCTTGATAGATACCAACGTCTTACACCTCAACACTCGTCTCGACCCTTTTCAAGTACACTCAACGGACGACACTCGAAGGTAAGTTTTTACTCGCTGGTCAACGGCCTTAACAAAATCTCACACTCCGAATCTCTCAAGTACTCTCTCGATACCGGGACAAATAAAACGATGTGTACCCCTGCAACCTCCAGAAACAAACCAATGTACCTTGGCCCAACCTTCCCTTTGGAACCAAACCATACAACCTACACAACACATGGAACTCTTGTTCCATATCTTAATCGATCTCTTCACCCTATCAAGGAGAACCTCCTTTAACCAGGGACGCGCAACACAACTCGCTTTAAACAAACTTTAATAATCAGAACCCAACTGAAAACAAAGGATTCACATTGCAACCCACTCATACCCAACTTCCCTCCAAAAGTCTCCAATCCAAATTCAAAAGATTCATCATGAAAACTTTTTCACTTTCCAAGTTGGCAGTTGGATAAAAACACCAAATAAGCCCAAAATGCGAAATCACTCGAATGACCAAAACAAAAACTTCCTTTATTTTCCTGAATCGGAAAGAACCACCATGCTAACATAAAGCTAACGCAATTTGTAAATGACCTCTGTTATAAACACACAGGTCAAACAAGAAACAAGAGAGCATTTCACTACCCGAGAAAACAATTTTTTTCCTTAGGAATAAACTTTCTCTTGAATCAGGAGATTCCAAACCATCACACTAACTCCTTTCTGTTAACCGGCAACTCAAAGCGATGCTCAACCCGAAAGCAACAACCACACTCATCTAGAGGAATACTACAGGTCCACAAAAGGATACTCTAGTCCCTTTCTCTACCAAAGGAATTATTTTGACAAATAATTCCCAACACCTCGATAATACCAATTGTAACACCCACAATTACAGCACCTCGATCCTTTAAGGATAATCAGCTTAAAATTCTCAGCACACGCGCTCATTTACCAAGCCCAAAGGATTATATAAATGATCATCATATTATTTGGAATCCACTTTTGTTCTACTCCTTCCACACATATTCATTGGGCAACCAAGATTCTAGCTTAACACAAGTCCCGTATCAACCTCCAAGACTACTACAATGAACTCCTAGTATAAATGACACGAAATCCTTAGATTTAATTGTCTAAAACTCCCACAATCCAAACATACTCAATCTTCAACATCAACATGTAAACATAACCTTAAACAAATTATCTTTATAAAGATTCTAACTCCGAGATGGTTACTCACTAACGCCAAGTCATACCTAACAATCCCTTCTATCTCAATAATTGTCATATCAATTAGATTTCTTCGGAATTCTACAATCATTAACTACACCATCATAATTCTCCTGCACAACCTTGCAAAGTACCAAAATCACGATAATCTAATAAATTGATCAAGATTCTCATACATTCAATAACTCTAATGTTCCATCAAAATGAACAAAAAATCTTGAACCACAAATTATTCTAGGTTCTACAAGTTGCAACAATGAAATCAGTTAGCTCCGAAGACAACCATTCCATTTAAATCAAATCCTTTCCAATGATTTTTTCAAGAAATCAATTTATCATTCAATGCATCTCAAACAACTTGATATCCAACGTCTCACAGAATCATTCACTTGACCACCACCAACCAGTTGCCACTATACACTATAAAAGACCCTTGTAAAACGAATCGGTTAATCCTTTCTCACAAGGAAGAGGCAGACAAAAACAAATGTCAGCACCCAAGAAAATATTACTCCTCGTAGTGAGCACGAGACCAAAAGAAATAGTCAAATAACTACGATCACGGGAAAATCAAAAGATGAGATCAAAGCTAAGGGCACATGTCCCTCAATAGGAGAATACTTCAAACCTTAACCAATAAGAATAAAGCATTGCTTTTGAATCTTGAGGAACTCTTATGCAGCCAATCAACAAGGTTGAGCATACTTCAATAAGCTGCAAGCTATAAAACTTGACTCCAACTCCAAATACCTCTACCACACTCTTTTCTTTAACAACGAAAATAATTTTCTTTGTTTACCACATCACTTGCCACCTCTAACAAGAAGTGCTTTTAAAACTAGATCACACTAATCACTTAAGAACCCAGTAAAACATTCTCACGCATCGCCTTGCTCAACAATTTTAGCTACCACATTAATCATGAACTACCAAAAGTTCACGAATGCAAAACTCCAAACTTTTCATTTAACCGATATTACGAAAGGCAGTCAAATTACTTTCTTTCTAAAAGAATCATCACCACTCCCATAAGTCACAATCCCTTGCAAACAATCTTACTAACATCAAGAATAATACACTCTTAACACGAATAGCCATCGTCTACTCTTCCATAATAAAGCCCCCACAAGCTCACCAAATTGTTACATACCACTTTATCATCTCATCCTCAAATTGAGAGTATACCAAAATCTTACAACCTCACTACAACAACCACTTTATTTTAGAGGGAATCTACTATACAATTTAAAAGGTTATACCAAAACCCTTTCATCAAAGGCATACTATTATCCGACAATTTCATCATCATGCAAACACAGGTCACCTATTAAATCCCATCATAAACCTTTCCAAAAGAAACACAATAGATTATTTCATAATATTTTTGTTATCTCAATAAGATTGCAACAGTCAACTTGTTCTAGTGAATATCAAATACACAAACCACACTATCAAAGCAAACCTCTTTTAACAAGGGCATGCAGCCACAAATCATCCTCATAAAACACACACGAATAAATCACTTTTAAATTTCAACCCTTCACCTATTAACAATGCTCACACTAATTTAGTACACACTAATTCCAATCTAGAGGTTATCATAAACCATTGACAATTTTTCAATCATGGACGAATTGATGGTCCTTTCTCTATTTGCATTCCCACGAGCATATATAAGATCATCAAATAGCCAATTAAAGAAAATTTACAAATTATTATCTACTAACACAACAGTCGAACACATCCTTATCTTTCCCTTCACTACTACAGAAAAGGCCTTCACAGACGGTTCAAAAACGCCATCACAGACGGTTCCATGAGCTGTCTGAGTTTATGGGTCAGTAATGCATGAGGTCATCACAGACGATTTTCGAACCGTCTGTAATACATACTATCACAGACGGTTTCATCTACAGACCGTCTGTGGTAGTCTTTTGCATTGCTAAATCTATTTCTATTTATTGGCTAGCCTCAGGAAATGCTAGCCATGCCCTCTGAAACAAGCACATCCAATTCGCATTCATTTCAGAAGCACATTAAAATTGCATTCATTTCAGAAACAAGCACATCCAATTCACAAATCAATTAACTTTAACCATTAATGCACATTAATTTACACACATGTACCATTATGTTCAATCTATCCCAATCAAGTTCAATCTACACTGTGGAAACTCCCATCTGGATTTATAACCTGTCTGTTCAGGAATGACGCAAGGTATGATCGAACTTTTATGAGCTCGCTCTGTTCCAACGCAGTTTCGTCGATGGTCGCAACCTGTCGATAAGAAGGTTAAATTCGGGCTTATATAAATTGGTAAGTATATATGAAATAATTGTTGAAAGATTGACAAACCTGAGGATCATTGGTGATCGCGGAACCGATGAGTAGCTGCATATTGTGGCAAACATAGTATCCATAGACGTTGCGGCCCGGCGACTGCTGGTGGCACTGCAAAAATAGAATTGGTTAGTTCGAGAGGCATTACTACGAAGTGTTATATAAGATTAATATGTACTAGCTAGCAAGTACCGGGAATTTTTGATCATGTGACAGCGTCCTTCCCTTGATATTCCATCCTCTAGCATGTAACACGTCGAACACCCTACGTGACTCCAAGAAGTTAGCCTTAGCCATTGCAAAGGAAGGAAAGACTACAATAGAGTTTCTATGGAGGAAATGTGTTTACCTGATGATTAAATTCTGGATAGTTGTGAAGTTGTGAGTTGGCCCTCTGTAGGGAATCTAGGTATATTACGATTTCGTTTTGGTATAATTACAATTAGAATCCAAATGGTACCTACACGGTATGTCAAGATGGTCATTAAACCTAAGTTCGTGTTGCTTATAAAGTACAAATCAACAAGTATAGCCAGTAGTGCAACACTACTTACTTCTGGTTGTAGGACAAAAGTATGAATTCCTTGTTGCGGCGAGCCATGAAAAAATCTATAACGTAATTCTCGACGAATGTTGCACTCGCCGTGATGCTTTGCTCGGAGACAATGTGTGGGTCGAGGAAACCTACCAGTGATTTCCTTCTTTCGGCTTCACAGATCATGTATCTATTATACAAAAGCTAGGAGTTATATAAAACATTTATCGATATTACACGAACATTGACCGTGATTGTACACACTTACAGTGTCCAGCATCGTATGAGTGAGACGTCGAGCTCGTTGAGGTTGAAGAGACAGAACAAGTCGTCGAAGGTCACCGTGAAGACATCGTCTTGATACACGTGGTTAAAATGATCCTCCTTGAACTTGACGGTGAAACCCGAGCGTCGTTGATCAACCGGCTTGTTGGACTGTTCCATGTACCATGTATGCAATTTCGTGCAATCCAGTCCTAGGGTAGGGCTGTCTAACTTCTCGAGCAACGGCTTGCCTAGCTTGAATTTCTGGGCCAACGGCAAGAAGGGGATATCAGGAGAGGACTCGATCGTCTTCGATTTGCCCTTGCCCTTGCTACCTCGCTTTGTATAGGTCGACTTCACAAGAGTCGACTGAGCACGAGGTGTAGATGCATGTGATGCAGCAGGCCCTTGCCGTGTTAGTGCAGGTAGCTTCGGTGCAGTCAGGTCCCGTGGACTTGATGCCGTTGCAGGACATTCCCGTGAAGTTGACACCAGAGCTGGTAGCTCCAGGCAGATGTCCTCCTTGGGCCACTGGATGAATGTTCCAACGGCTTGCCCTAGAGTCATGACCTCATCGTTTGGGGGAATTTTCAGCGGGACGGCCTCGAAATTGGCACAAACACCGCCCACATTCACTTTTGGGAAACCCGGCGCTAGATTTGCACGTGCACCAAAGCTCCGACACCGGATGGATACACCGCCCCAAGCGACATCTAGGGCAACAGAGACATATCTCACTTGGAGCTTGCACCAGAACCACCTACGTACATAACGATACAAAATTAGCTACTCCAACAGGCCTATCAATGGATTGAGCATTCCAGAGATAATAATTATTACCTGGATGTCATCGACGGAAAATCTGTCGTCACCTATTGTGGTAGGGTTAGGGTTGGACGCGCAGCTACTCGGATGTTTGGGGGGGCTGGCTAGCAGTACAGTAGGGGCAGGGGCTTCCAACTGATTTGGGAGTTGCAATCCCATAATCCTTTCCTCAAAGGTCTCTATCTGCTTTTGCTCGGATGCACGAATCTCCAATCTGAAGGGTTAAGTGACCTCATATCTGATTTTTTCAGTGACCTCCTCTCTGATTTTTTCAGTGAGCTCATCTCTGAGGGATGCACGAAGATCCTCTCGTAGCTTTGCATCGCTCGGCTTTGGCTCTCTTCCTACTCCAGTGACGATCCGAGTCCGCTTGGAACCATTGTTCCCATGTAACAAAAACACGGCGCCTCTCGTGCGGCCGGATGCTCATCTTTGCTTCCTAGGGCCGCAGAGAGTATATCTTCTCCTCGCTCACTCGAATGAGCCTTGGGAAGATTGTGCACTCAGCATTATCTGCAATAGCTTGACATGTCATTTCACTTCCTATGAAGTTATGGAGTAATTACAAACTAGGTAGTTCGATATCTTACCAGGCGCTGGGACACTTCGTGGTCTTCGGGGTTTGGAAAGTACGCTTCCCCCGTAGGCCCAATACATAACCTCGCAAATAACCACTGTCGGGAGCGCACATCAGTGATCTCGGGAAATAGCAGGGAGACATTCAAATAGCTTGTCTGCTGTTCCTGATCCCTCCACATCGGGGCTTTACCCGCATACCCAGTGGTGCCGAGTCTGTGGGGGTGCTTGTTTTTTTGCCTGGAGGGCCGTGTGTGCCGCACTTTCACTCTTAAATTCATCTGTCGTCTTCTTCGCCACAAACTCGGCCCAGGACTCTTCCAAGAATGGATACTTGTGGAAGGGCGGCTTCAGATCCTTCTCCACGTAGTTCTTGACAAGCGTGCTCTTGAAGTTCTTCCACACTTTGCACGCCTGTAGCAACGCGTGTCGTCAAGACGGAGTCCGTGTGTTCTCTGGGATCTCGAACGATGCGAGAATATCCGCCAAAGACAAGCAGTTTTCGATGGTCCGCACCACCTTCCACTTAATCGTAGGTGATCTTGACCCGTTCCGTGCAACTATTCCGACCGTTCTCGAATGCGACGCCGCTTTCGGCGAGGATTGATAGGGTCCTGCATCGATCGACCTCCGTGATGGTAAATCGGCCCGTGGGCCTTTTCGATATTCCTCTTCTTCTACCGCGGTTGGATATTGTTCCAGAGGATGGTGCATCATCAGACACATGAGGCGGCGATGACTCAAAATGAGTGGAAGACATCTTCACAAGAAATAGAACATCATGTGAACAAATGAAATCAGCATAAAGCTAAGATTTAACATTTTGATATTGCTATCAGATGTAGAGTAAGCATTCCAATTAGAGCTCAAGTACAAACCCGATTATCAAAACAATTTCAGTACAAGACTATTATCATCACAGAGCATTCATCTCAAGCCCACCATACAACATTGCAATATATTCCGAAGAGCGATGATCAAAACAAATACCATATGAAAAAGCGACTAGAACAAATACAAATTCCTAAAACAAGTACAATTATCATGAGGACCATGACAGATTATTGATAGAAATAGTTAGGAAAGGCGTCGGGGTCGGCAACAACTTCGGCATTGGTTACCTTTAGGGGCCGAGGAGAACGACGAGCAGGAGCAAGACGAGAGGCAGGCAGCGTCGAAGGGGAGGCGGCTCCTGGGAGGGGAGGAGGCGGCGGGCTCGGGCAGGAGGCGCGGTGGGCTCGGGGGGGCGCACGGTCAGAGGAGGAGGCTCGGCGGGCTTGGGGGAGGCGCACGGCAGGAGGAGGAGGCGGCCGACGGATCGGAGGAGGAGTCGCGCCGGGCTCGAGGAGGCGGCGCCGAGGACGGCGGCGACAGGCTCGGGGAGGAGGAGCGAGAGGAGTTGAGAAACTTAATCGCTTGAGAGTGGTGGGCGCGACAAACCCTAGCTAGAGTCCGAATATAAATAGGGATGGACATCATGCACGGTTCTAAATTAGAACTGCTCAGGACATTATACTATCACAAACGGTTCTAACTTAGAACCGTCTGTGATATGTGATGTATCATAGACGGTTCTCACTTAGAACCGTCTGTGATGTGTGATGTATCACAGACGGTGTTAATAAACAACCGCTCATGATATACATGTATCATGCATTTATTTTAATAAACAACCGTCTGTGATATACATGTAAGACGGTTTGTAGTTCAAACCGTCTGTGATATTATTTTGTATTGGTTAATATCTAGATCTGTTTGTTGGCTAGCCTCAGGAAATGCTAGCCATGCCCTCTGAAACAAGCAGAAAAGACAACAAGTACATGTATATACATCCAATTCACATTCATTTGAGAAACAATCACATCCATTTCACAGTACAAATCAATTAATTAACTCAAATGAACTAAAATTAACCATTCATCAGAATGTACATACATATACACACATTGTTCAATTAATCTTTAAAAATTAGCCCTTCATGATGATCGACGCGTATGTAGCTAGTTTCGTCATGTTCTTCTTCCTCGACCCTTATGCTGTTTCCAAAAGGAGGCAACTCGTCAAATTGATTGTATTCTTCCGCGTTCACTACATTCTCAACTCTGACAATCCTCCTTTTTCCATGAAGAACTACATGGCGCTTCTTATTTGCCGGGTCGGTAACATAGAAGACTTGAACAACTTGGTTAGCCAGTACGAATGGTTCGTCTTTGTATCCGACACGTTTGAGGTCCACGGTAGTGATGCCATACTTGTCGACCTTCACCTGTGGGAGATGGACCCAACGGCACCGAAATAGGGGGATCTTGAAAAGCACGTAGTCGAGCTCCCATATCTCTTCTATTTGCCCATAGTAGGAGCTCCTCAGTCCATCGGTACTGAATGCATCTATGCGGACACCGCTATTCTGGTTAGTGCTTTTTATATCCTGAGCCTGCATATAGAATGTGTACCCATTTATGTTGTATCCTCGCCATGTTACAACTGTAAATGTTGGCCCTTTTGCCAACCATGTCAGCATATCACTTGATGAGCTCCTAGCAAGTCGCTCCTTCAACCATTGGTTGAACCGTCTGTTGTGTTGTCTCGTGATCCAAACATCCAGTCATGTGTTGCAAGACCGTGAAATGGGCTTGAGCATACGCATCCATATTTGGAGTGATTGCTTTCCTTCCGATGGTCCCGATACCCTCGAGCCTCCCCTCATGGCGAGATCGAGGCACACCTATCGGTTCGACCTGAGCCATGTAATTGAGGCAGAACTCAATGACCTCTTCGGTTGCATAACCTTCGACGATGCTGCCCTCTAGCCGAGATCGATTCCGTACATATGACTTGAGAATTCCCATGAACCTCTCGAACGGGTACATGCTACGTAGGAACATGGGCCCGCACATCTTTATCTCCCTCACAATATGAACAATGAGATGGACCATGATATCGAAAAAAGACGGAGGGAAATACATCTCAAGATCACATAGAGTCGTCACCACCTCGTCCTGCAGAGCATCTAGTCCTTCGGGATCGACCTTCTGAGCAATTGTGTTAAAGAAATAACACGGCCTCATGATTGTCTCTCGGACCTTGATCAGCAAAATACTTCTAATTGCAACAGGGAGTATTTGTGTCATCAACACATGACAATCATGAGACTTCATGCCAATTAACTTCAAATCTTTTATCGAAACAAGTTTCTTCATGTTGGCGGAGTAACCGGATGGAACTTTCACACCATGCAAGCACCAGCACAGTTCGGTTCTCTCGGCCTTGGACAGAGTGTAACAAGCAGGGGGAAGGTACGTTCGTCCTTTATCGGTCCTTGTTAGTGCTAACTCAGGTCTGATGTCCATATCAACCAAGTCAAGCCGTGCGTTGACACCATCCTTTGTTTTGTCACGAATGTTCAGTAAGAGACCAATCAAGCTGTCACATACATTCTTCTCTACGTGCATGATGTCGATGCAGTGGTGAACTTCTAGATGCTCCCAATAAGGTAAGTCCCAAAATATTGATCTCTTCTTCCACATGTTCTTCTTACGGGTCCTCGATTTACATCCCTTTCCAAGCACAACATCTAAATCCTTAACCATATCATAGACCTCTTTTTCGCTTAAATGCCTTGGAGCTGAACTGTCCTCCTTCTCTCCGTCGAATTGTTTCTTCATCCTGTGGTATGGGTGAGCCCTCCGAAGGAACCTACGATGACGCATGTACACGGTTTTGCGCGAGTGATTCAGCCACACACTCTCGGTATCATCTAAGCAAAGTGAGTCTGTGCTTTGGCCCTTTTGTACTCGCCCGACAAATTAGCAAGGGCGGGATAATCATTTATGGTGCGAGAACAACAAGGAACGTAAAGTAAAGTTCTCTCGTTTATACGCATCCCATACCTGCACCCTTCAATCCACAAGATTTTTAGATCTTCCATCAATGGTGCTAGGTACACATCAATATCATTCCTGTGTTGCTTCGCCCTTGGATAAGTATCGACAACAAAATACTTCCGCTTCATACACAACCAAGGAGGAAGGTTGTAGATACTGAGCGCCACGGGCCAAGTGCTATGTCGGCCGCTCATGTTACCGAAAGGATTCATTCCATCTCAGATTCAATCCAAACCTTATATTCCTCGGTTCCTTTTCAAGTCTGCAAACCTCCTATCGATGTTTCTCCATTGGGCGTAATCAGCAGGTGTCTTAACTTTCCGTCATTCTTACGCACCTCGAGTGCCAATGAGCTTTTGCATTCTTTGGGCTCGCAAAAAACCGCTTCAAACGGGGAATTACAGGAAGATACCACGCCACCTTAGCAAGAGGTCCTTTCTTCACCTCGATTCCCTCGTCGTCATTTGATTGCTTCTTACGCTTGTATCGGGATGTGTTGCACACCGGACATACATGCATGTTTGTATACTCGTTACGGTAGAGGATCTGATCATTGGACATGCATGTATTCTTTCTACTTCCATTCCCAATGGACAAAGAACCTTCTTGGCTTTGTAGGTGGTTTTGGGCAACTCGTTTCCCTCAGGAAGCATGTCCGCTAAGAGACCTAACACTGCGTGAAACTCTTGTTGGACCAACCGCTGCTTGCCTTCAATTTCAGCAGTTTAAGCACGGATGACAACCTTGTGTATTCCGACTTGCAGCCGGGAACAAAGGTTTCTCCGAGTCCTCCATCAAGCCCCGAATTGAACATACTCCTCTCATCGAGTTCCTTCGCATCGCGAAGCATCTCGATCTAGATTGTCATCGTGCGACCTATCCGAATCGGAACCACAATCGACATCATTCGCAAGACATATCGTTGACTTCTGTATAATATGCATATCGTTGACTTCTGATAATATGCCCGTCACCGTGGATGGTCCAACATGTATAACCCTTTTGAAACCCCTTCGAATCAAGTGTGCTTCGATCTGCGCTCAGTTGTTAAACATCTTCAGATTCTCGCAGTCAATGCATGGATAGTACATATATTCCGCCCCCTTATTCAACATATCCTCCTCGGCATCTCTTGTAAAAGTAGACACGCCATTAATGTACTCTTCACTCACACGGTTCTCAGTGTACATCCAGCTTCAGTCCATCACACGGTTCGTATTGAAAACCCTGAAAATAAATAAAAGGGTGATGACTTTCGAAAGCGTATTTTCTGAGGCTTAATTACGCTTTTTCATTTTTACATTTTTTGGATTTTATTAACTTACATGTGGGCCCTACTTGTCGCTGACTCATTTTTATTTCATGATTTTATTTATAAAATCTATGGCGGTCCCACATGTCATAGACTCGTTAGTTTATTAACTAAATGATTAAAAACAGAGGATTTGAAGCTCAAAGCGGGCTTAGGGTGACATCGCATTGCTATAATAGTCGTGGCTCGCCCTAAAGTCGCTCGAGGCGAACCGACGGTGATGTCCCGTGAGGCGCTGAAAATAACGATTTCGGCGTAAACGCCTGAAACTACTCAAATTAAAGGATGCTTATGCTCCAGTATCTCACCTCGATCACGAGGAAGGTGTCAATGAAAGTCGGGGAAGGTCCAAGGCGGCTGGTCGTCGATTAGTGAACAGAGGCGATGGCGGCAAGCTCCTCAGCAACAATATATAGCTGAAATGGACCAGGCCGGCTCAGTGAGGCGAGGCGATACTCAAACCGGGCACGGAACGGCGATGGACCTACCGTAGCGCTAGAGATGGAGATCAAGAAGACTCTGTTGGCCAAGGAGCTATATATGTCTGTGATGAGTTAATTATCACGGATGGTTTTTAACAAAACCCGTCTGTGATATTGGGTAATATCACAGACGGTTCATGTTTGGAACCGTCTGTGAAGTATCACTGAGCAGTTCGATTAAAACCGTCTATGATATTGGGTAATATCATAGACGGTTTTGGTCGTAACCGCTCGTGATACTTCCGACGGTTCAAATATGAACCGTCTATGATATGACATCTTCCTGCAGCGGTTTTTAGCGCGGAGAATAACACGAGCGGTGGGTAAACAAAAACCGTCTGAGATTGTGTTTAATACAAACGGTTTCGATGAACCGTCTGTGATCAGGCGTCCAGTATTAGCATTTCTGTAGTAGTCATACACAGTTAGATTAATCAATTGAGACCAAATAATCCAACAAGTTTAGCAAACTAAACAATTCTAATGATCAACCATTTCATCAGTGTTCCACACTTCTTAACAAACCATAGGTTCTAAACAGGGACAATCTCTTATTTAAAATTCATCATGTAACAAATACAAGGCCACATCAAATTAATCAATCTCACTTCCATGGTTGTTAGTCAAGAATAGCACCATGCTACTAACCCAACTTGATAACTCATCCCATAACAAATAATTCATTTAATTAAAACATCTTAGTCAAGTATGACAAGATATCACTAAAAGGTTTTAACACCCTCCTTTCAGAAAAGAGAGGCATTAAACTTCAACATTCGAAATAATCCAAAAGAAATACATAAAGTCAAAGCTCTCACATTTCAATGAACTTGCAACAGAAAACTTTCTTTGTCCAAAATATCAAATGAATAAATGAGTCATGTTTTCCAATAATAAAAATGGAACAATCATGGAAATATCAATCTCGCCAATGAACAATGTTCACAAGTAGCAAAAGCAACTCAACAATTGGAAGGGTCAATAATTGCTCCATAAAACAAATGGAGACCAAGTGAAATCCCAACAACTGCCTTGTAACCAATATCCCAAGAAAATTCATCAACTGCAACTATACCCAGAATTGGCATAAACCAAGCTCAAGAAGAGAACATATTTTCTAAAGAAACTCACCCTCAACACATGTAACTGTAATACCCCGAATATCGATTAGAGAGAATTTAATCGGGAGAGGGAAATTAATTTAAATTTCATTCTTTTGGGGAAATTTTGGAACTTGGGCCTCCAGCCCAAGCTAATGCATCTGGATGGCTGGCCATGATTAGGCCAATAGGGGGGGAAGGCGCCCCAAGGGGCCCAAAGCCCATTCCACCCTTTCCCCGATAACCCTAGGCCGAACCTCACCTTTTCACCCTTTCCCTCCCCAAGCCACCACCCCTCCTGCCCCTTGCCGCCTCTCCCTGCTGATCTTGGTGCCTCCCCCCTACCATTGGTGTTGCCATCTTCCTCCTAGAGCTGCCCCTCCCTGCTGCCGGTCTTTGTGAAGGAAGGAGAAGGGAGTG
The DNA here is from genome assembly GCA_036346405.1 of Phyllostachys edulis. NCBI lineage: Eukaryota > Viridiplantae > Streptophyta > Magnoliopsida > Poales > Poaceae > Phyllostachys > Phyllostachys edulis. Next base: position 11,718,265 of record CM070555.1, read on the forward strand.
CGGGCTGTTTGGCCGAAAGGAAGGGAGAACAAGGGAGAGGAAGGAGATCTTCTTCTTGGTATTGGTTTAGCGACTTCCTGTGGTACTACAAGGGTAACGGTGGTTTCCCCTCACTATTTAGGTTGTATTAGATGTGAATTCGATTACATTTAGTAGATCGGTTCCCTACTGCAATTAGATCAATTCTATCTAATACCTTGCGTGACGGTTTTCATGTGCTTAGGTTACGAATCTGAGTTATGTGGGAATCGTTCTTAGCTTTCCGTAGCCTCCAAGATCACTAAATTCTGATTTACGGTTCAAAAGTTATGATAGATTCTTTCTTGCTGTCCTAAGATCTGACGAGAATTATTAGTAAAGATGTTTATTAAAATATGATTTGGTTAGGATTAGATTCAGACTTGTCAACCAAAAATATTTCTGTAGATAATTTTATCATTTTTCCAGATTGATAAATAACACTCTATTTTGATTTGTAGAACAAAAGATATGATCATTTCTTTACTACTGTCTTTTTCTGCTAAGCAGATTCTGCAATAGACATTCATCTAATTGTTAGCCTAATATTTTGGCCGAATTAGAGAATTCACCCAACTAATTTAATGTGGATATTTTTGTTATATTTTCATAGGATCTGATCTCACTCTGTTTCGAGTCTCAGATCAAAAGTTCTGATTTGTTTAGTTCTGCTGTCCCGTTTATCGTCCTGCTAGACTGTTGGTTTAATTGGGTAGATCGACTTTATGAACCTTGGGTTTAGGATGCTACGATTAAGCATTTCAAGTGACGTCCTATTCAAGTGGTTCCTTATTCAAGTAATTTAATTGCGTAGGAGCAGAGGGTTCGAGATTAGTGGCTTCGTCCTTGCCTCCTAATGCATCGCAGTTCGAAAGGCAAGTACAATTGAATTGTCTTGTTTGTTGATTGTTCCACTTGATTGATGATTATGCACTGGGTAATTTCGGTATTTCTTATTTCCATTCATAAATGATATACCTTGATTCTTTGATACTATGTTTACATTCAAAAGATCCATTCGTTCCTTCTTTCATGTTCACCACGGAAGTGGGTAGTGAAGTTCCATCATTCCAACATGGGCAAGTACCTTGTGGTTCTTATTGTTGGTGAATGCTGAGTACTTGTTGTTCATATTGTTATTTCTATGATCCATGAGTAAATTCAATGCTTCATGTTCTTTTCACGTTCATTATTCCATGTTTAATGAGATGATAACTTTCATTATTCATAATTTATTCCATTCATTCATTGTTCATGTTTCATCCACGGGAGTAGAATGTAAAGACCCATCAATTCCAGTATGGGCATGTAAGACCCACCATTCCAATGTGGGCAGATTTGGATCCCCGTATGAAACGTTCTTCACACGGGCCTTGGATCCCCGCATTTTGTTAAATGCGGGCCTAAGTGAACACTGACGAGTGTGTCACTGGCTATACCGGTATAAGCAGAAGTGGAGTTCATGCATTTCATTCTTTCATATGATTTCTGTTATTCTAAATTCATATTCTATAATATGACTGTAAGACCCGGGATTAACACTCCCAAATCCCTTGTGTATTTCTGAACTAGTCCCATGATCAGTAGCTAGTCCACACAGTAAACAAATATGGTAACAAAATCATATCACAACTTTATTAATAAATAACAACAGAGTTGATTACAAAGGAGGCTTACAGGCCAACAATAAAATAAACACAGCGGAAGACGAAGATGTAGTAGAGTCCAGTTAATCTGCCACAGGCAATCGACTGGGGAAGCGGCCTAGTCGTCGAGATCCACACCGGTGGCAAAGTCCTTCTCCTCTGAAATTATTTGCATTAAGCAAGAATGAACACAACTACCGTGCTCGCAAGTTACACCCGTCAAGTAACAGAATGACATGCATATATGGATATCTCAAAGGAAAGCTTAATATGGTTGAATTTGCATAAAACAGCATTTTCTGTAAATACTTGTACTAAGTTTCAAAGCAGTTATCCTATAACTAAAATTCATTTTATAAATCAATTTTATAGTCAGATAACATTCACACATGAATGGTGAAGGATACCCTCCTATCACAATGGCTAACCGCCCAATTCCCATTTGGATAAACCAGTTGATAAAGTCTTTTTAAAACAAATTCCAAGTCTAACTTTGAGTGGCTTTGCTAGCATGTCCATGACCGCGGACGCGGCTATTCGAATAGTTTTACACTCTGCAGAGGTTGTACACTTTACCCACAAGACACGAATTCTCTAGTTTGTCTGGTATATATCTATGCCACCGCCACTACCTTAGGTAAGCGATCTAGAGCACGTGCAAGGCCTTTACAATGTGCCATTCCACCGCAGTTTCCCCTCGCTAAGGTTTCGCCCCCTTTGGAATAGAAATCCGCAGAGTTCCTAGCCCCCTCTTGCGCCAGGTGGGAACAATAGTCATGAAAGACTTTGTCAAAAGAAATGGCCATGAAAGACCGCCCACGTACAAACAGGATCAACCGCGATGGAACTTTACAAATTAATTAGCCAGGTCCCCTACCCATGCTCAGGACATGTGGTTGCACGATATGGCATAGCCCATTATAGGCATAGCAAAGGAACGCTCAGAGGCCGGTCCTCAACTGACTTGGGCGACTTTCCACAAAACCCATGGGCCTCGATCATGGAAATGACTCGATCCCGTGCATTAACATGCACCATCCAAACAACCATTTCGCCCAAGTACAAACCATAATTTTATTTTATTTTTCTCAAATTCCTTTACGACAAAACTTCCATGACAAACCAATGCCATAGATTCTTAAACAATATTTGATTTTTGGCTGAAAGTTTCCCAAATCAAACATTTTGGGGTCTAAGCATTGCTAAGCATAATCTGTCTCAAAATGCTCTAGTTCATACTATTGTATCAACTAGATTTTATCTAGGTGAGGTTAAATGTCCAAGACTTGTCAAGAACGAGTTCAAGATGTAATCCATCAACATTGTGATAATCCAACCTTCAAACAATCCAAAATTCATTAGTCCAATCTACACCGTATAAGTCTATTTCTATGATCCAACTTCAATTGATCCAAATATTTAACTATTCTCAAATTTTATAATCCGATATCTATCAATCCAATGACTATGTAATCCTATAATCAAATTTTAGATAATCGATATCCAATGACAATCTATTTCTAGAATCCAATATCAACAATTCAAGATTCGACTATAGTATCTATCTATCATCCAATCTTTATTAATCCAACATCAACAACAATCTACCTCTAAAATCCGATTATCCAATAATCATTTATTTCTACAATACAACCATAATAATCATGTATTTCTAATAATCCAACATCATTCATTCCAATATCCAATAATCCAATGATAATCTATATCTATGATTGACATCTAATATCCAACAATCATATAACTCTAATAATACCACAATCCGATCCTTAATAATAATCTATTTCCATAATCCAATACCAATAATCACCTATTTCGTAATCATTCATTATCTATTAACAATTTTCCTCTATCTTCACACATCCATTCACAATCTTCTTTTATTATCCAAACTCCAAAATATATATGCATTCGATAATAGTCTCCATACCACCTCTCTTGACAATAATTAGACATACAAAGGCATTGGGAATAACTATAAAGCTTAAAACAGAATTTAAATTACTTGAATGTAAATAAGCATGCAATAATAATTTAAAACAGAATTATATAATTTTAAATAATAGGTGCAAATATGATCAAGAATGTAACTTGCCTTTCTTAATGGATTATTCTCAAACGGCGTTGAAATCCGGTCGTCCAAGTAATTCGAAATCTATACGGCGTAAACGATCCGAATTCAAATAATATTCAAATAAAATCCAAATAAAATCCAAAAAATTATAACATAAATACTGCTAGGAATGTATCGATTTTATATGAATTTAGGAAGTTGAATCGATTTAAATCGGAGTTCGTATGAGGAGAAACGAAATTCGGAAGGTTGAATGTTACATAAAATAATAAAATTCCGAAAATTGTACTATTCATCGGAAAATATGGTTTCGGATAATTAGGAACAAAGAAGGAGTTTTAGGGCTATGGCGAGGGAGTACGATGTTGAATGCGTTGAGGCGAACTCAACGGTGTTGACGGCTCGGCGAGAGGATCTTTGATGGCGTCTGATCCGACGGAGAAATCCTTCGGCGGACGACGGGCGAACGTCGGCATTGCGGGCAAACGGAGAGGAGTTAGCGGATGAGGTTTGTGGCGATTTGAAGAGGAAACCGTGAGGAACACAACGCTCACCTCGGTTGGGGTGGAAAGTGCACGGTCAGCCGGCGGCGGCAACGACGCGCAAAATGGATCAAATAATTAATGGAAATTAAATAAAATCTAAAAATTATGAATTAAATACTAAAAATAGTAGATGAATTTAGGAAAAAGAATCAACGGATTTGGAGCTTACATGTGAGAGAACGATTTTTGGAAAGAATAAAATTGTTATGTGCAAAGTGTAGAATGGATCATTACTGTTCATCTTCCATTCGGTCGGCAGTAAGCAGAACATGACAAAAAAAAATGGCGGCCATGGAGGGTGGTGCTCCGGTGACGGTGACGGCGAGGGGAGGAGAGCACCGCGTAGAGGAAGACGTCGCGACACCGTGGAGCCGATGAAGGCGAGTAGCTACATCAGAGACGACACTAGAGGTGGCGAAGGGAGCTCGGTGGCTAGCTTCAAATGCTGAAATATGGCAAACCTAATGGGAGAGAGGAAGAGTGGGTGATGGGGACGGGATGAGTTGAGAAATGCACACGGTGCTCCCTTATATAGGGGCGGAGGGGCCGGAGAGGAGATCATGGGACTAATTGTTTTGAGTGCAAATGAAGATGAAGTGAAACGTCTTAAATTGATTGCGGTGGTGGAAGAAACGTGCAATTGAAGGTGCTACGACGTGCGTGGCGATAATGCGGACGTTTTCGCCTCGACGGATTTCAATTTAATGCATTGAGTGGGGAGAAAGAGGAGAAAGAATGTAATTTGCCATTAATGGAGCTTTGAGCTCTAAATTGCTTGGTTTAATGGCAGCCATGGGAGGGGGAGGAGAGGTGGTGGTGGTGGAGGTGGGCGGCACGGTGAGGGCGGCCGGTGGTGGCGAGGTCGGGCTATCGGTGGTGGTGGCGGTCATGGATGCTTTTGGAAAGAAACGCAAGCGAGAGAACAAAACTCACGTGAGGAAGAAGAAGATAGGAGAGAGAAAGACAAAGAATAAAAGAAATAAAGGAATATCATATTGATTTGAAACCAAAATGGTTGGTTGGCAGCCCATGCATGCTAAGACTCTGCACGTTAAGTGTGCTTGCCATGGAGCAGCATAGAGAGGGGTGACCCGATGGGAACTGAATAAAATAATTTTTTTTATTTTTTTTAAAATTCGAATTACTGTTCATCAGTTACAATTCATGCATTACTGTAGATAGACCGAACGGCAAGTCACTGTTCATATTTTCGGAATAAAGATTAAACAATAAATCAAATATTTTTAGAATATAGCAAATAGAGTCCAAAATTCTACAAAAATCATAAAATTTCTAGAATTATTTTGAACTTAATAAAAATAATTCCAACTTAAATGGTAATAGTTTTTGCACATAATTTATTTTTGCTTTAAATAATTAGGGAAAAGCCTTTTAAAAAAAAAAATTAGAAAATTTTATAAATTAATTTAATTTTTACTTTTCAACTTAAATCAAATAAAACTTTAATAAATTTTACCTTTGACTTTTAAAACTTCAGAAACTCAAATAAAGCAATCAAACTCTTTCAAATTTCAGAAAATTCAATAAAATAATAACTTTATTCATTTTTATTTTGGTAACAGAACTTTGGGCTGTTACAATGACTGTAATGTTCTTGTTCGTTCATTCTACATTTGAATTCTATTATGTGATGATATGTTCCTATTCGTTCATTCTACATTCGAATTCTATTATGCGATGATATGTTCCTATTCGTTCCTTCTACATCCGAATTCTATTAAGTGAGGATATGTTCTTACTCGTTCATTCTATTATGTTCTTATTCAGTATGGTTCATATTGTTCTGTTGTACTTGCTGAGTCGTGGACTCATTCTTGCCATGTTTACTTGTTTTAGGTAAATATTGAAGATGGCATGCTTGGGAGGGAATAGTCACGAATCATTCATTCACATCACATTATTCACTTGTTAATTAGATGAACTTGCTATTACCTTTCTTTCGATAATCTTTGGATTGTAATAACTAGAGTAAGATGGTTAATGTTATCATTTCTTATGATATGATTGAATTGGTAATTGCCTAAGATCTTCGTATAGTCCATTGATAGAATTATCGTAGATGATTCTTCATGATTAGGTAATTAGAGTCTGATATGTTGTTGAATTCTGTTTCAATTCTCATGTTCATTCTATCAATTGTTGATTCTTACTAGTTATTAGTTGAAAGATGGATGAAAGTATTTCGTATAGTTGATGTATGTTAGTCTTTTAGGTAGCATCTTGGCTTCCGAATAGCCAGGGTGTTACAGTTGGTATCAAAGCGGGCTTTAGGTCCGTGGTAATTAAATATTAAACTGACACACTGTGCATAGTAGGTGGGGTTGGGTAATCCATTGCATCCGCATTTCCAGTGGTATGTTTCATTATATTGTACTGTATTGAATTGCTTCTGCACAAACGTTCTTGTTGTTAATCTATGATATGTTATGATATTCTATACCCATGAATTTATTCTATGATTACTATGAGTTCCACCGTCACTTAGGCAATTGTGCCTGGATGAAATGCCTAATTATATTTGCTCTTCTCTTTAATTGATTGTCAATGGCTGCTAAGCATTTTCAATTAAACCCTAACCACTTGATTTAGCTGAGTATCTAATTGGACTGGACCCACTGTTAATCACTTAGCTTGCTAGCTATTGTTGGTTTACTTATAGGTGGGTCCCACTATCAGTGGCTCACTAGAGAGAGAGAACACACAGAGGGCAAGGAGCAGAGAGGATAGAATAGAGGAGGCCAGGGCGGCTTGGGACAGTGCTTGTCGCTAGTGAAGGGGCAACGGTGAGGTGGCGGTGGCCCCCAAAATGGGTTGCCGGCGGGATGATGAAGCCAAGGGAGGCGACTGACTGTGACGAGTAAACAGGGATGGCGGTGTATGGATGGGAGAGGGGCAAAACTAGGGGGAGCATGAGCATCAGGGAGGCAAGAGGATCTCACCGAAGCATTCGGTGGAGGCGGGGAGGAGCCAAGGAGGTCCGGCGATGAGAGCCCGAGAAGGGAGCGAGAGTGCGTGGTGGGGAACACTAGAGAATGGTGTGTAGGTGCTCTGTGCGAAAGGAATTGGTGCGAAGCTCACCCGAGAAGAAATGGCGATGGCGGCGACAGTTTCGGCCGGGAGTGAGGAAGACGGTGATGGTGCGGTGCTCCTAAGGATGAAGAACCAGATCGAGTGAGGGGAAATGATCCTTGGGTGTTGGAACATGTCGTGATGCGGTCCAGTAGGGGAGGAGCTCACCGGGTTGGCCAGAACAGCGTATGGGGGCAGCGGCCATGAACTAAGTGTCACCAGATGGGAGAAAGAAGGTGCGTTCCCGGAGCTTCAATTCCAGAGAGGGAAGAAGCAGGTGAGGGATGGAAAGAGGGCACCGAGGAGGTCTAGAGGGGCATGAAGGCGCTAGTGGTAGCTCGTTGCTATGGCTAGGTGGCTTCGTGAACAGTGGCGTCCATGGTCGGCGCATGGCAGCTCGACTCCAAGCTCGACTTGAGCTCGAGGAAGGGCAGAAATAGAGAGGGGAGGTGGGGGAAATGGAGAGGGTGACCAAGTGCATTCGGTGCATGGCATGTATGGGACGAAGGGCGAAGGAGCTCGTGAGAAATCATGAGAGTCCAGTGGTAGTTTGCTACTAGAGAGGACGTGAGGCACAAGCGTAGGCTAGCAGGAGTGACAGGGCAAAGCAAGGGCGCAACACAGGGCACGGGGAGGAGATGAAACCGGGGGCTACGGTCCATAAAGCTGAGGGCGAGGCATTGCTGGCTCAGGCATGTGGCCATGGCGACAAATGGGGCAACACTGTGTGGAGGAAGGCGCCTAATGAGTGAGGCTGGCTGGTCAGTGAGAGGCGGGAAAGGAATTCAACTTCAAAATTTTTGAAAAGGCCGAGGGTTTGAGGAAAATTTTAAATATAGCAATCAAGCTCCAAAAATGCTGAAATTTTTTTGCGGAGGCTCCTGACTTTAACTAGCTTTTATTGGAATTAAACCCACTATTTTATAAGCTTTCTGCTTTTCTAGAGAATAAATTTCTTGCTATTGTTTATAGGTAGGGTTTTTAACTCCCGTGGTAGTGGCGATGCTTCACCGTGGAGAAGATAACCTAAGCAACGAGGAGAGAAAAGGAAGGTGGGGGAAACTCAAGTGAGGTTAGGAGATGGTGCTAGGGAGTGCAATCAGAGGTGGACTCACCGTGCCAGAGTTAAGGAAGAAAGAGTAGTTTTTGGCCGGGGTTGGGGAAGAATCAAATTCCAGCATTCCATGTGAATGAAAAGCAAAATTAATATGGGCGAAATGATGGTGGTGATTTGGAACACATCGTGATGGGGATAGAGAGGGAAGAGCAGCACTGGAACATCGGTGACATTGTGGCGGCGTGTCAGCCGTAAAACGGGAGCTTGAGCTTCTTTGCACTCGAGCTTGGTGGAAGGAAGGAGAAGGTAGGAGAGAGGTAGGGAAGGGATTGGCGAGGTGAAAGGGTGATTAGGGAGCTCCGGCTAGCTTTAAATAGGCAACAGGTGGAGAGAACACGAGGAAGCTCTCACAGGAATCCTAGCGACATTGAGCTCGGGTAACGCACGGGCATGGGTGAGGATGGGCGACTTGATCGACAGTTAAGGTGCGTGGGCGATGCTGGCGAGGGCGATGCAACCTGTGGGCACACAAAACCGCAGGCGAGGGTGTGCCGGTGCAAGCGGAGGGGGCAAAGCTACCATGGCATTGTGATGGCCTTCTTTGTCTTTGGCGTTAGCCATATGGAGAAGAAGGCTCATGGTGGGGCCCTTGGTCGACAAGAGAAGGTTAGTTGGATTAGTTTTTTCTGTTTTTTTTAAAATAGGCCGAGTATTTGGGGAGTTTTTAGATATAGTTTCTAAGCTCCTAAAATTATGAACATTTTAGGAAAGGCTCCTGACCCTATGTATAGCATTGTATAATTTTTCCAGGGTTTTTCTTGTTTTCCAGTTTTCTCTAAAAATCTTTTCAGTCTCTGTTTGCATTTGTTTTTAATATTTGATTTGAGGAGAATTTCCAAAACATGCTAAAGTGAATTTCCCATTTTATATTCAGTACAATTACAACAAGTTTGTATTTTTATTTTCACTTTCATTTCACTTTGTCTTATTTATCCATTAGGTTTATGTTTTCAAAATTGATGCTTTAGGTTTTTAAAAATCAACAAAACCTTGAAAGCAAATCTAGAAAAATCAAATGACAAAGAATGGATCAAAAGTTTTAAAAAGTTCACATTTTTATACATTTGAAACACAAACCCATATTTAGGATGTTACAGATCTCCCACCTTACAAGAATCTCGTCCCGAGATTCCGTTTACTCGAAAAGAAAGACGGGTGGTCTGCATGAAGGCGATACTCCCGTTCCTAAGTTGCTTCATCCTTAGTGTGATTCATCCACTAAACTTTAAGGAATTTGATGGCACGATTCCTTGTCTTCCGTTCAACTTCTTTAAGGATGCGAATAGGACGCTCACGGTGGGTCAAATCTTGTTGTACATTGTAACAGCCTCAGCCCTAATAAACAGTAATAAGGTGCTGTTCATAGCATCACTGTTCATTTTGGCAAATTAGGCAACATGTTACAATTTATTTTTCCCAAATTTCTAATTACAAACTCCAACTTGATCAAAACTTCAAAAGGGAATACCACTCAATGTTGGTATTAAGACTGGGAGATATTTTATTTGAAAGCCAGATGAATTATTATGGCCAAAAATAATTTTTGTTGAATTTTTAGAAATTATTTTATTTTCAGAAAAATAATTGTCTTTAAATAAAACCTATTCGGTCTAAATGAATTATTTATGTATTTATAAAGAAGAAACAGTGGTTTAAAAATTTATTTGGGGAATATATCATCCCAGTAGCAATTCTGCAAAATTTCCTAATTTTACAAATTTATTTGATATTTTTAAAGGCCCGGTCAAACCTTTTGAAAGTTTAAACTGTGCTAGTCAACCCTCTCGGTCTAAACTCAAACCAGGCACTGTAGCGACTCGGCCCCAAACCCACTGGTCCAACCCGGAGCGACTTGGTCCAACCCTGTCACGTTCGCTCGCGCGGCCTCAGACTCCCAGCGAATCCAGGCCGTCGAATTCCTCACGAACGGGCCAGATCCATTGGGCCGTTCGGACCACTCCAAACCACCCTCCAATTTTGGCTGTTGGATCTAAAACATGCGGCGCGCGATCTCCAGGCAAAGCCATCCCTAAATGGCCGAAATTGAAAAGCATCTGGGCCGTTGAATTCTCAACATGTGGCCCTGATCTTTTGGGCCGTTCGGACTGGCCGGAGGTACTCAGCGAAGATCCACCGTTGAAATCTGATCGGACGGACCACAGCCATTGGGCCGTTCGGACCGTCCGGACCTCCCGTCATTCCTGGTCGTTGATGTGAGAATTAACGGTGATCCCCTTTTTGGGCCGAAACTCACCAGCGCGCCTCAGATCTTGGGTCGTTGAAGCAAAATCGAACGGCTCTTATGGGTTGTGCCGTTTGGACCACCCGGAGCTCCCCTCAATCTTAGCCGTCCATTGGAGATCGCACGGCCCATATTGCTTAATACCGGTTCAGTGTTGTTTGCCACCGCATCGCAGCCACTCTTTTCTGATCGAATGGTGGCTGTACCGAGGTCGGGTGCGTCTTTGTGCATGGTCGAGATCGCCTACAGGACCCGCGTGTCGATGGCGTTCTTTGCTCCCCTCTTCTTTGCACGCCGTCGACGCTATTTTCGCCGGAGCGGTGGTCAAGCACAGTGAAAATAAGAATATTCCCTTGATATTTATCCTTAGTGCCACTTCATCAGCTCTAGAAATTTCTCGTTTGCTCTAGTGGCTCCAACACTATATAAACCCTACTGACTTAGCTGCTGCCATTGTTGACCAAGAGGAGCTCTCTAGCTTTGTCTCCCTTCCCAGTGAAGCCTTCTTGTTCTCACCCTTGTTCAACTTTGGAGCATGCCTAAAGCTCATGCTAATATGATTTTGGGCATCTTTTGTAGGGTTGAACTTAGGGTTTTTCTCTCGGTCAACTTGAGCTAGTGGAACACCACCTTGGTGGAAACCTCATACTGGTGAGTAGATTCCATTCTTGCCTGTCCAGAATGTATATGGTGGTCTTAAAGCCTAAGCTCCATCACTTTCTTTTTGGTCAGCCTAAAGAAAAGGACATTAGATCTTTCCTGTTGACCAAGAACTTGATCTTTTCTTCTCTAACCCTAACTGGTAAGTTTAGACCTTGCCTCCTGTTAGCCTAAGCTCTCTAAGAACATCACTAACTCTCATGCATCATTCACTTGCTCATGTGATGTTCCAAACTTCTTAAACTGAAAAGTTATTTTTATAACTTTTCGGTCTTTCATATCGTTTTCAAAACTTAAGATTTCTCTTACTAGTGTATCATCTTATCTAAGTCCTAGGGAAACCCTAGCAGCACCCGTGATCTTTCTTCAAAGTCTTATGGTCACCAGTTCATTTATTGTTGCAATTCCCCCTTGTTAGTTATTGTCGGCCCAACCGACAAAAGGCTCACTTTTTCTCATTCTTTCTGTAACCGGGCAGTTAAGGTTTGCATGGTTGGGTTGTGGTATTAATCACCCTCCAGATAGCCTTAATTTCCATTTAGGGTCTTTATTTTGTGTATTTCTTCTAAATAGCCGAAATTTGGAACGGGATCCTTTGCTGTTTTGATCAAACCGACAAAAGTTCACTTTTTCTTTTTCTTTCTTTAAACCGTGCGGTTAGGTATAGCACTAATGGGTGATGATATTAATTACCTCCTAGGTATCTCTAACTCCACTTTTAAACTCTGGTCTTGTGTAGTTTTTCCAAGCCAACCGAAAATGGTAAGAGGCTTCTTACTGTTTTTGTTGTAGAGCAAACCGACAACACCTACAGCAAGAGTCCACTCTATTAAATTGCTATTAATAGGTATTAAATGCCCAGTTAGGTCATGGCACTGGTATAAATACACTTAGCTCCAGCACCATATTTCATTTATTTGATCTTTGGCTAGGCCAGTAATTTATTTACTAGTTGCCCTGTTCCAGTTTCAAACATCTGACACTGTAGCTCAAATCCAAACTTTAAACTGTGGTAAATAGTATTAATAAAGATTAGTTATAGTTTACTATTCTTAATTAAATTAATATACCTAGCATGTTGCTAATGATGCAATTATCCTTTGACCATGCATTCTTTCTATGCATATTGTTCTCTATTTCTTTTCCCGGGTTCATTGGATTTTATTTTCTTTTAGATACTAGTTCTTCTGAGATTACCGAGTCTTTTGTTGAGCAGCAAGAACCTGAGCAAGAGGTTATATACTACTACCAAGGCAAGCTACCTCTCTACACCATATTGATCCTACTCTTTTGAACTGTAGAATTACAAAATACAATGATAACTGTTGCATGCAAATTTTTCTAAAAATTATTTGTGCTCTATCTTTAGTTAGTTACAACCTGAACTTGTGGCTTATCTTAAATTGGATCATACACTCAACCTAAGGTAGTCTGTGGTATTATAATATTTAGTTTCAAATTTTGCTTAGCCATGCAGTCCATAGAACGGTAGTGTTTGGCAAGCTTAACTTGTCAAACCTGGGAACAACCAATAAACTTTATTTACTTTAATTCTTTGTTCAGTTTATTTTAAACCTGAAATGACTCTAAATCTTGTTGTTAAACTTGTTTCAAATTTGGACAAGTGGATGCTAGTGATGGTGCCTTTGTGCACGAGAAATTGGGAAATGTGGATGTCTTGTCTGGGTTGATTAAGGACTGAACTCTGACAGCCCAATTCGAGCCCCAACGTACTTCCACACGCGGTGTATGGGCACTGTTTGGTTAAATAAAGGGTTAATGCTATTGAATTGGAAACAGGAGAGTAAGGACATGTGTATGGATTTCATATGGCATAGATGCTTAAGTCTTCGGGCCGTGTCGTATGCCATGTGGAGTTTATATCGATATCAGATGTTCTTAGAAGGGTGAGGGCGTAGATGTGTTCCATCGCATGTACGTACCTTCAGGGCCCCGACTGTGGTCTAATATGTGCAGTTATGCACGAGTTCGCATTTAATTGATTGGGTCGGCATTCCCGGCACAACATGTGGGCCCCGGTTGAATTGATGCTATCAGTCGTTGTTTAAGCGGGATTAGTCGCACATGGGTATTCCAACTCAATAGTGTCAACTTGTTGAAAAATACCAAATCTTAGTCTCCCCGGCCGGCACACCAAAGGCAGTGTGCTATTATTCCGGAGGCTTACGGGCTAACTAAGTCGTGTGGGTAAAGATGTGCACCCCTGCAGGGTTAAAACTATTCGAATAGCTGTGTCCACGGTTATGGACGATACTTGAATTGGTGTCACCTGTATAGATTTTGTTCTAAGTTTGGTTTGGGAATTATTTCGGCATAATGGTTGTCATGCACGGTTAATTGTGAGCTATGACTTACTATTGCTACTGTTTATGTTTATGATTCCAATTACTCACTGTTTTGGTCCAAACTGGTTTATTAAACTTGCCTTGTCAAAACTTAGCAACTGTAGGTTAAGATGTATCGCTTTCTGCAAATTGAACCATTATAATCCTTCTATTGTTGACCTTATGCATGTAAAATTTCTATTCCTTTGTATAGGGTCTATCAAACACTTTCTTTTATTAGTTTGTGTAAGTCTTGCTGAGTACCTTCCGTACTCAAGGTTTATGACCTCTTGTTGCAGGTGAGGATGGCTATTTGTATGAGATGCCCGTTAGCGCCGATCTGGGTGACGCTAACGAGTAATGCTAGTTCTAGTCTCCACGCAATAGCCTGCGGGATGGGGCCATTGGTGGTTTTGGTTGTTTCTTTTGCTTCCGCTGTTGAAATTTTTGTGATGACCAAAGTCATCTGTTACTGTAGCAAATTCGGTTACTGTAGCAACCGAACCCAAACTTGTAATCTGTAATGTATAATTATGTGAATGTATGACTTGTATGTGGATGATGCCATGTTGTTTAAGGATGTATGCGCAATAGTCACTAATCCTGGGAACTATTGCATGACATATATCCGGGAACCTGAATGTTGGAATTGTTACTTGTTATCATTATGCTTCTAGTATGATTTTAATAAAGGAATTGCACTGTTCCTTAATTAAGAATTATGCTACCAGTATAATTTTAATTCGGCACATTCCAATATTTGAGGGTCTTACATACATCAAGACCTTCCAATGGAGCTTGTTTGGTTGGGACACAAAGGCATTTCTTCAATTGGGACACGTGGAATACATCGTGTACTCCCAAAAGTCCAGTGGGCAGTTCCAACTTGTAGGCCACAGCTCTTTTCCTCTCAATGATGCGGAAAGGCCTGACATAACGATGAGCTAATTTGCCTTTGACGTCGAACCGCTAATTGCCCTTCAGAGGTGTGACTTTGAGACATACAAAATCATTTGGTTCAAAGCTCAACTCGCGACGATGTCGATCCACATAGCTCTTTTGTCTGGATTGAACTGGGCGTAACCAGTCTTGTATCAACAGAACTTGGCTTTCAGCCTCTTTGATCCAGTCCAGGCCAAAGAGTGGTCTTTCACCAATCTCAAACCAATTCAACGGGGTTCTACATCTCCTCCCATATAAGGCCTCGAATGGTGACATGCTGAGACTAGCTTGAAAGCTATTGTTATAGGAGAACTCGGCAAACGGCAAATATTTTTCCCAATTTTTCCCATAGGAGAGAACACAAGAATGGAGCATGTCTTCCAAAATTTGATTTACTCTTTCAGTTTGCCCTCCGTTTTGTGGATGGTATGCGGTGCTAAAGGAAATACGAGTCCCCATAGCTTCTTGCAAACTTTTCCAAAATCGGGTGGTGAAGAGGGCACCGCGATCTGAAACAATCTCCTTTGGTACACCATGCAAGCTCACGATGTGGGATATGTAGAGGTCTGCCAAAAGACAAGTTTAGCCCGCACTGACATAGAATGTGCTACTTTTGTCAACCGATCAATGACAAACCAGATGACATCTTTCCCCTTTGAGGTATAGGGCAGATCGCTGATGAAATTCATACTGATTGTGTCCCACTTCCATTCGAGAATGGGTAGGGGATGTAACACGCCTGCTGGTCGCTGATGTTCGGCCTTCACTCGGTGACATACATCACACTCGGCAACGAACATTGCGATCTCTCTTTTCATTCGGGTCCACCAAAATCTCTGTCGGAGATCATGATACATCTTAGTGGCCCCAGGATGAATGGACAAAGGGGAATCATGGGCTTCGTGGAGGATTAAATTTTGCAACTCCATATACTTCAGAACAATAAGACACTGTCCAAACCACATGATCCCATGGTTATCTTCTGAGAAGCACTTGGCTGTCCCGTTCATGATATTTCCCTTTATTTGGTTCACACCATCGTTCGTTTGCTGCGTAGCCTTGACTTGATCTTCCAAGGTTGATTGCACCACCATGGTAGCAAGGAAACCATGTTCAACAAATCCCAAGTTGAGCCACTGAAATTCCTCATGGAGGGCAAGCTATTGCTCCTTGATCATCAAGGTATTGCAATAGACGTTCTGACTGTGTGCGTCAACAACGACATTGGATTTGCCAGGATGATATTAGAGACCTATATCCTAGTATTTTATCAACTCCAACCACCTTATTTGCCTAAGGTTCAGATCTAGTCGGGTGAAAAGATATTTCAAACTTTTGTGGTGCAAATACACCTCGCAACGATTACCGATGAGGTAATGTTGCCAAATTTTCAACGCATGGACCACAGCAGCTAGTTCCAAGTCATGGGTTGGATAGTTGAGCTCATGAGGTCTCAATTGTCTTGATGCATAGGTCACCACTTTGCCTTCTTGCATAAGAACACACCCGAGTCCTTGGCAAGAAGCATTGCAATAAATATCGAAGCTTCGGTGAATGTCAGGAAGGACGAGGACCGGGGCTGTGGTCAACCTCGAGTTCTTGGAAAATCTTCTCGCATTCAACTAACCATACATATTTCTTATCCTTCTTGAGCAATTCCATCATCGGCTTTACGATCTTGAAAAAATTCTCGATAAAGTGGTGATAGTTGCCCGCTAAACTGAGAAAACTTCTCACGTCAGTTACTGACTTGCTCCGCCCCCATGTGACCATATCACTGACCTTGCTGGGGTCCACAGCTATGCCTCCCACTAAAAGTACATGGTCTAAGAAACCACTTCTTCCAACCAAAATTCGTACTTCCTAAATTTTGCACGCGGCCAGTGCTCACGCAACTTCTTCAACACTAAATTCAGGTGTTTGGCATGCTCTTCTTCATTCTTCGAGTAGATTAGAATGTTATTTATAAAAATCACCACAAACTTGTCTAGATACTCCATGAATACCGTATTCATAAGGCTCATGAAATAGTCGGAGCATTCGTTAAGCCGAAAGGCATGACGGTGTACCCGTATAATCCGTATCGAGTAGAGAAAGTTGTCTTCGTCATATCTTCTGATCTGATTTTTATTTGGTGATAGCCCAACCTCAAATCGATCTTGGAGAACACCCGACCTCTAATCAATTGATCGAAAAGGTCGTCGATCCGGGGCAGCGGGCACTTGTTCTTCACCGTCACTTCATTTAGTGGATGGTAATCGATGCACATCTACAAGGTCTTATCCTTCTTCTTCACAAAGATTAGGGACAACCCCACGGAGATGAGCTTGGGTGAATGAAACCCTTCTCTTGTAGCTCACCAAGTTGTTTCTTCAACTCCTCCAATTTATTTGGAGGCATCCAGTATGGCCTCCTTGAAATCGGGGCGGTACTGGGCAACAGCTCGATAACAAATTCAATGTCCCGAGCTAGTGGCATCCCAGGTAATTCTTTGAGAAATACATATGGGAATTCATTCTCAGCTGATACTTCATGAATTTCCAGAGCCGGCTTCGCATCAAGCGCAAAGAGGTGCAGTTCTTTCAACTTCGGAGCAATTCCAACTTGCTCGCCAAAGGAATTTGTGAGGGAGATGAATTTCTTGGCACAATCGATTTGTCCCAGATGTTGGGACAGCCAATCCATGCCAAGTATCATGTCCAAACTCGTGGAATTGAGGATGATGAGATTTACCAAAAATCCCACCCCTTCAATCTCAATCGATAAATCCTAACACTCTAGTTCAACTCTCATTTCCGACCTCGGAGATTGGATGATTAAAGGAACATGCATGGGAACAATTTGAGCATCACAACTGCCGCCGCTAGCTCCGCCACCACCGCACTGGGTCACCTCCTCTACCGCCGTCGCCTTCCCTAAGGCCGCCATCCTCTTGGCGCCCCATGGTGGCCTTGCCCGGCGCCGCCTCTTTTTCTCACGCCGGTGGTGAGCTCGTGCTCAAGCCGCGCGCGTCCATGGCCTCACCTCCCCTGCCTGTCAGAATGTAGGACCGGGCTGTGCGTGTGCGTTAGCCAAAGTCTTGGTCGGGATTTAAGTCAAAGGGGCGTTTAACCGTTTTGTTTAATCCTAAGACCAATCATTAGTAATTTAATGAGTGTCTTAATCCCCCATTGACTCACTGCCTCGCGGGCCCGGTTAAAAACAGTGTTGGCCATTTGTTTAATCACCCGGGAAATTCCCCCTCCCCTCACTGACAGTGGGCCGCCTCCCTTTACTATTCACATGGACCAGCGCCCCATGCGTGTGAACCAAGTCTATGCACTGTGCTGTGCACCGAACTCCCTCTCTCTCTCTTTTAAATTCAATTCAATCTTCGTAAATTCCGTTCTTCTCCGTTATAGCTCCAAAAATTATGAATTTTTTTTTGAAATATTGTAAATTCAAGATCTTGCTAATGGCATAGGTCTTGTTCAATTTGGAGTTCATTTGTTTATTCTTGTGTATTTATTTGCTCTCTTTGCCGTTGTGCCTTTTTCCGGTACGTTCGTCCCAATAAGAATTTAAAGACGCGAGAGACCTCCAAGTTGATCAAGCCTAAGAATATCAAGATCCTCTTGCCTATAACCAAGGCGAGTCAATGCTTTGATCATATTGATCCTACATTTTATGCAAATTGTATTCATTTAAATTACCAAAATTGTATGCTTTAATTCTTTAATCAAATGTATGTTAAAGCTTAAGGTAGTTAAATACCCATTTGATGACTAATTAATTAATACACCATCCATTGATAAATGAATCCCTTAATCCTTGTCACCCTAGTAACTATATGGTAAATACTAGTTATAGGTTGTACTTAAGTAACATGCTAGTCTTACTTAAGTATCGGGGTATTAAAATACCCCAAACATCATTCTTCAAACATGAAATGATTTGGGCAATCATTGGTGGTCCATTGACTGAAAGGAATGAAATAATTTGGTTTTACTCCTCAAAACCCTAATAATTGCTAGTACCACATCTGGGTGGATGGCAAGGCGGTGGGTCCTCAAGGAGCACGAGAGTGGTTGGTATGTGGAACGAACCACCCGGATGGATTAAGAACTTAATCTTGTCACGACCTCCCGTGTTAAATAGGTACAACCACAAGTCTGCAAACTGCAACTTGGCTTAGTAAAATTATTGAACCCTGAATGTGTCTCACTGGGTGGAGAAAGGGAATGCGCAAGCTTGCGGTACATCTAGCTTGAATGGGTGAAGTTGCCAGTGGTTGTGGGTAGTCCAAAACTATGCCCAACGCTGTGGTACAACGATCCCGCACAACGTATGGACGTAACCCCATATAGGTGAGATGACGAAAGGGGCAAGGTAGTTTGAAAGTTACTGTGACGGTCGCTCAACTACATGACTACGGAATCATGTAGGGTAACGAGTATCACTATCTCTTGTGGGTACAGTGTACAACCTCTGCAGAGTCTAAACTGTTTAAATAGCCGCGCCTACGGTCAAAGGTAGACATGGGAACTTAACTTGAGTTAGTTCTATTTCAAAAACTTTGTGGGTGGTATGAAAAATGTGGAGGGCTCACCTAACCCTGTGTTTGGATTTTACCTAAACCTTTGAGCTCAGCGGTGGTAAAAATTAGAGGTAGCTCCAATCAAAGGATGCATAGTGTAGAGTTTCCGATGGAGGGAACCTCTACTGAAATAAATATTGCACAATTACTCTCTTTAATAAAATGCAATTTGTGAAAATGCTAAGTGATAGGGATTTGTAATTATGATAATTGAAAATGTTGCTTTAGCAAATAAAAGAACCCGAGCCATCCTTGTTTAGCCTTGCATGTATATTATTGCATTGTGTGTTGGCTCACGAGCATGGAAGTTGTGCTCATTCTCGCTCCTCTACCCAAACCCTTCAAACAATGAAGATCAAGAAGACTACACATACTATGAAGGTCCAGAAGCCGATGAATAAGGAAACGATGAAGAGTAGTATAGTTCTATAGTCTAGGTCTCGCCCCAGTCTAAGTGGACTCGTTGGTACTTGCGTACAACCGATATTATCCAGCTCTTGGTTAATATCCGTCGTACACATGTTGCCCCAGTCGCTTGCCTATGGTGAGATGAGCTCCACTCCCCTTTTGCTTCCGCTGTAGATTTCGTTGCTTTCATGTAATGTAATCAAGTTGGCCTTGTTCGGCCCTTTTGTAAAACTCGACCCGACGTAGTCTATGTCACTCTGTGTTGTAATATATTTGAATGTTTTAACTCACGCCATGTATGAATGATTCAACAATTTGTCTGTGAGTGCTATCTACTAATCCAGGGAATAGCACAGTGTTTTCACAGAGGATTTGGATTCTCGGAATTCGGGTCCGGCAAGTTGACTCCTCCAATCCTTTCTCTAAATGATGATTATAGTAAAAGTGAGCACATAAAGTACTCAACAAGTTGTACCATAGAATGCAATTATAGATGATAGCTTATCCAAAGGAAATATCTTCTATGTTTATTTTGCGAAAAGCAACAATTGAAATTGAATATGAATAATAGATTGAAAGCATAAGTTGAAGCAGTAATAATAATAAGTAACAAGAGTTTCTACAAAGTTCACAAAGCTTAAGTCAATTCTTCCACACAGCTTCCCTTCCACAATGGTTTTATAAAATCTACCCTTCGGGTAAATCACTAAGCATGTCCATGACCGAGGACGTGGCTATTCGAATAGGTTGTTAACACTCTACAAAGGTTGTACAACTTTACCCACAAGATATAACCAGTGTGACCAAACACTAATCATAACAAAACCTTTTAGAAACTTTGTCTCAACAATTGACTCTCCTAATGTGCATATAGCTGACACCAAACTTCACTCAGCTCATTGGTCCGACGCACACCGTTGGACATGTAAACGACAAACCGTCCATAGATGCGACCCAAACGAAGTAGTCCACACCTCCTCCTATCACAAAGCACTTAACCTACCTCCCAAGTAGTTAATGTTGAGACTCCATAACTTACTAAGCTAGATCTGTCCTATACCAGGCTTGTGGTAGTGCGATACAGCTTAGTTCAATGACCCACAAAGTTAAGTCCTTAATTGTCTAGGGAAAGACTGTTAAAACTACACTAAGTCACAAAGATCCACACATCACTCTCACAAAATCAACCAATTCACAAAGCACCTCCCATTCACCCCAGTATAAATTTTTTTCCACCCTGTGTGATTAAGTGCAACACATGCCATCAATAGGTGACAGCATACTACACACAACTTTTCACAAAGCTATTCCATATTCACTTAGTCAAGTATGAGTTTAACATATCAAAATAACATCAATGACCCGTTGCAAGGCTAAACATACTAATTGTGTCTAACCAACCCACGTTGGTGCTATGATAATACCAACTAGTAATTTAACCAAGCTAGGGTGACAAATGATCATGGCAATACAATTCACAAGGTGGGTATAATCAAGTGAGTCGCATAACTAATCCCAAAATAGGTAAAGCATTTGATAATTGAATTAGGATGTAATGATTTTAATCAAAATAGTTTTGTAAAACTGTGTGGAATATGATCAAATCACAACTTGCCTTGGAACAACTCTTTGTCTTGGCCTTGGTCTTGATGTTGAGCCAATTCCCCTTCCTTGAACGCTCCCGAAGTATTGATGTCTAACGTAATGAGAGAGAAGAAAACACCAATAAATACAAAACATAATGAAAACAAACTCCAAAAAATAAAAATAGAAATACTGGAAGGTAGAGCTTGATTTTAGATGAATTTAAAAACTTGAATGGGCTCAATAGGAGATCGTATGAAGAAGAATGAGCTCTTGGAAGTTGGTAGGCTTAGAAATTCGGGGAAAATGAAAAAAGGAGAGAGAAAACTGACAGATGTGACCCACTTGAAAAAAGAATTTTTGGAAATTAAAATAATTCCCAAAACTAGGATATGACATTAACAAGTGGGACCCACGGTCTATTGGACCGGGTTTGTAGGCTCGGGTTCATGGGTCTACAGTGGATTGGGTCTACAGAATAGGACCAACATGTAGGGTCCACATATCGGCAGTTCGGTTCACCATGGACTAAGTCCACACAGGATAGATCTAGGGTTTGGGGTACCGGTGGCGGCTGACTTAGCGGCGGGGCTAGCGTGGCGCACATGTGGCGCTGAGGTCACGTCCATGTCGGTGGCTGACACGACAGCATCGACGCCGGCGGCAAGTTTGCGACCGTGATGACGAACGGCGGCAACCTGGCGACGCGGTTGCCGAGGGATTTTATAGCCAGGTGCGACCGGGCGGCAATGGGTGTCCATGTTCGGCGCGGAGGATGAGTCAGGGTCGCGCATGGGTAAGGAGTCTAGTGCGGCGACGAAGAACAGTGGCAAGGGCCCACATGTCAGCGGGAGCGGTGCGGGGTGGACACACGGCGGACACGGGTGAGACGTGGCGCAGGAGCTAGGCCAGGCTGGCTGGCGCGCGGGGGATAGCGGGCCAGGAGAGAGAGAGGTAGTTGTGGGCCATGGGAAAGGTTTTGGCCCACCGACATTCTGGATTTTTAAATAGATTTTTCTTTTTAGAAAATACCAGAAAATAGAAAAAGCCAAGAGAAATAGTAAATGAACTTGGACAAATTCCAGAAAAATCTGAAAAATACTTCTAAGCACAAGGAACCCAAATAAATATTTTTGGAATTAATTGATGTTTGTATTATTCACATTAAATTATTTGGACTTCTCAAATTCTCAATTAAGCCTTTTCAATTCAAATAAAATTGGTGAAATTTTCCAAAAAGCTAAACTACTCAACAATGATTTTGAAACTCAAAAATTGGGATGTTACGGTCGGTAGATCATTGAGAGCTCTTTTAACTTTTAAGCATTGTGACCTTCCATCCGGGAATATGTGATGGGATATTCTGATGCATCATAGAGGGGTGCCCTCACAACCAAAAGGGGTGTGTACCACAATGGTTAACAAGGTGACCATCATGAATGATATCCTGCATGGCTAAGTATGTCTGAATTGCAATTGCTAAATAGTACTAGGTTTGAATTTCCTTGGAGAAGTTTTTCTTTTTAAAAAAAATATTCCTAGGAGAAGTGGTTGTCGAATAATAGGTAATTTCATTTTAGCTGCGCCAAATCTAATTGTTAAATAGAATGGAACAACTTAAAACTAGAAATAAGATTACTTACTTTTCTTGAAAATAGTTTATCTTGAAAGGAACCTATTCTAGCACACCGTGATGGCAAACTTGTTTGCTACGCCTCTCAAGAAGTTTAGTACAAAGAAAATTAGTGCGGCATTAGTAGTCATTCTCTCTTAGCAAATGATAGTCAGAATCACATGGACTAAACAGTCACCTGGTTGGATGACACAACTAATGCATCGTTATCCTGAAGCTGGCATATCGAAGCATTCAGAATTTCAGATCAACAGAAAGGAGGGGGGAAGAAAATTTTACCATACGACATGGAAATGAAGGAGATGCCATTGCATTCCTTCAGACAAATATAAGTGACATGATGCAGTCAGTCCCTTGAGCTATCTATACAAGGCAATCCTGAACTGTTATTGCTGGTCTGAGTCCTATGGCATTCCTTTTCTTCCCCCCACTACTCCCTGCAAAAAAACATATCATGGATTTGGTTGCTATCTCATCTTTACACACCCACAAGATATTCTTGTCTACGGCATGTGCAACTCTACTTTTGTGCAATGATTCTTTTTTCTCCGATGAAGATCAGAGGGCCGGCAAGTATGTCAACTACTTGTTTAGTATCAGTTCCTCTTTCTTTTTCTTTTGGAGTTCAAACATTGCATCATGGACTCATGGTGATGATGGTGCAATCTTTTGCTTTCATGAAAAGCATTTGATCTCCACACTTCTAACTGGTTCTTTCCTCTCTTATGAATGTGCAAGTCTAGTTGAATGCGCGATTCATGGTATGCTATATGTTCCGTTGATGAAACACTTGACCTTCTGAAAGCCTTTCACATCCTCGACATCCTTGAGCAAAACAGCGATTTTTTTACTATCGTGTGTTTCTCACCCATGACAAGTAGCTGCTTCAGACATTTTTGAGGCAAACTATGACATCACTGATCTGTTGATATGCAGCCTCTTTTACTTTCCACAATGTATTCCATTTCCACAATTGAGCTGAAGAGATGGTGAACGACGCGGCGCATCGTCGCCTTTGTCCACTTTAGATCAGATATTTCTTTTTACCTTGGATATCGATGTTCATGCACTTCAACAAGATAGCATTCTACAGAAATGCAAGGTTTATTTAGCGTTTTAGTGGCTTGACAGGATGGCATCTGATACGCAGGAAATGAAATGGAGGAACTTTCTTATAAATAAATGTTTTGAATGACACGTTGTGAATACTAATCATAGGATTAATCACCCTTTACCTAATTATTTTGGGGGAAAAGCCAAGCTATCCAAGCAAAAAAATACAAGTAAAAAAGTAAACGTCAAATCAGCTGCTTTCTTTGGCTAGTGTTGTCCAAATAGGCAGCATATCTCAATCTGTTTTTCCAAAATGTCACTTTACTTTTCCTTCAAACAAAAATGTCACTTTACCTAATGCAAATCGATATGCCTGCTTGTGGGTATCAAACTCGGCCCGCAACATGTTCCTCGGCCTCCTTCGCCATTTGACACCGCTTAAGTTTGTAGCTGATTATCACCCAATACAATACACATGGCCAGTATGAATTCATCATGCATGTTTCAGTATAGGATTCCCAAAATCGTTTCAGATTCCTAACATTGGCTGGTACTGACAAAAAGTAGGCATAACTTGAAGCAGGCAAGAAAGCAACTTTCGTTCTCCTTCCTTTTTCACATTCTAATCTCCAATCTAATAAACTTCTAATACACATAGACATATAATACTGAAGAGCACATTCTTAGGGGCACCATTACATGCAAGAATATGTTCCTTTTTTCGCAGCAACATATCGTGGCTACCATTTTCAAGATTATACCTTACCCATGCTGATAGTTGGATACACATCAACTGCATTTCTCAGATGCTAGTAGATGAGGCAGTATTAAGAACCTCCAACCAGTGGATATCAAGTACTGCATCTATTCTTCTAGTACCTCTATGGGAGCTTCTTATCATGAACACCATTAGTTACTGTTAGGCGGCGCGACGCTCCACGTGAGCTGTCTGTGGTTCTCCTTGTTGCGCTGGTTCCCTACTGAAGATGCTAATGGGATTTTACAAGATCAGATGTAATATACTGAGTATAAACGAATTTTCTGTTCTCTGAATGTTTCACACTACTATAAAAAAAGATTAATACTGGACGTCTGATCATAGACGGTTGACCAAAACCGTCTGTAGTAAACACAATTACAAATGGATTTGGTTTAGCGACCATCTGTGTTACTTTCTGCGCTAAAAACCGTCTGTGAAAAGGTAATATCACAGACGATTCATATTAAAAACCGTCTGTGATACTTCAAAGACGGTTCTCAACAAGAACCATCTGTGATATTACAAGATATCACAGACGGTTTTTGTTCAGAACCGATAGACAGTTTTCAATATGAACCGTCTGTGACTTCCCGTCCTTTTCACAGATGATTTGTATTAAAAACCGTCTGTGATAATCTCATTTATTGCAAACCCGACCCTCACAGATCGATCTATCTTAAATTCCTGCTCTGTTCTCGCTGATGCTGCAGGAAGTGGGGTTTTGAGACGATTTGGTGAAAGAAGACCGCGGATTAGGTAATTTGTTCTTGACTATCGATGGTTAGTACGTAATTAATTTGTTCCTTGCATTATATTCTAGATCTAGCTTGGTAAAGAGAGAATTGAAGAAGGTTTAGATCAGTAAAGAGATAATTGAAGATGGTTTAGATCTAGCTTTTTGTATTGTTTTGCAAGTGTTGGCTTCTTGCCATTTGAAGTTGGGCATGGGCTATCTATAATGTGTTTGTGGTGAACAACTTGACACTAGGGTGCATTGGTGTTTTTTCAGTTCATTAGAAATACATATTTCAAATACATATCAAAAGTTGCATCTATAGTATACTAATTAATTAATTCAATATTTAACACCAAATTGTTATATGCGTCGCGTAGATGGACCAAAACTGGATATACGCTGGCAATCGTGTGAGTGAAGAGTACATTAATGGCGTGTCTGCTTTTACAAGAGCTGCCGGTCGAGGAGGATATGTTGAATAAGGAGGTGGAATATATATACTGTCCATGCACTGACTGCGAAAATCTAAAGATGTTTAAGAACCGAGCGCAGATCGAAGCACACTTGATTCGAAATGGTTTCAAAAAGGGCTATACGTGTTGGACCAGACACGGTGAAGAGCAGATTATACAGGAAGGTAGTAATAACGACATCACCGACGAAGTCAACAATATGTCGCCGGATGATGTCGATTGTTGTTTCGATTTGGATTGGCTGCACAATGACAATCTAGATCAGATCCTTCGAGATGTAGAAGGGAACTGTGATGAGAGGGAGTATATTAAATTTCGGGGCTTGGTGGAGGACTCGGAGAAACCTTTGTTTCTAGGCTGCAAACCAGAATACACAAGGTTGTCATCCGTGCTTGAACTGCTGAAATTGAAGGCACGCAACGGTTGGTCTGACAAAAGTTTCACGACGCTGTTAGGTCTCTTAGCGGGCATGCTACCAGAGGGAAATGAGTTGCCCAAAACCACCTACAAAGCAAAGAAGATTCTTTGTCCATTGGGGATGGAAGTAGAAAGAATACATGCATGTCCGAACGACTATATCATCTACCGTAACGAGTATACAAACATGCATGTATGTCCGGTGTGCAACGCATCCTAATACAAGCGTAAGAATCAATCAGATGATGGCAAGGGAATCGATGTGAAGATAAGACCTCTTGCTAAGGTGGTGTTGTATCTTCCTGTAATTCCCCGTTTGTAGCGATTTTTTGCGAATCCAAAGGATGCAAAACTATTGCATTGGCACTCGGAAGAGCGTAAGAATGACGGAAAGCTAAGACATCCTACTGATTCTGCCCAGTGGAGAAACATCGATAGGAGGTTTGCTGACTTCGGTGCAGAACCGAGGAATATAAGGTTTGAATTGAGCACAGATGGAATGAATCCTTTCGGTAACATGAGCAGCCAACATAGCACTTGGCCCGTGACTCTCTGTATCTACAACCTTTCTCCTTAGTTGTGTATGAAGTAGAAGTATTTTTTGCTGTCGATACTTATCCAAGGGCTGAAGCAACCTGGGAATGATATTGATGTGTACCTAGCACTATTGATGGAAGATATAAAAATACTATGGATTGAAGGAGTACAGGTATGGGATGCGTACAAACGAGAGAACTTTACTTTACGCTCCTTGTTGTTCTGCACCATAAATTATTATCATGCCCTTGCTAACCTGTCCGGCTAGAGTACAAAAGAAGCCAAAGCGTATACTCACTGCTTAGATGATACTGAGAGTGTGAGGCTGAAGCACTCACGCAAAACCGTGTACATGCGTCACCGTAGGTTCCTTTGGAGGGCAGTTCAGCTCCAAGGAATTTAAACAGAAAAGAGGTCTATGGCATGGTTAAGGATTTAAATGTTGTGCTCGGAAAGGGACGTAAATCGAGGACCCGTGAGAAGAACATCTGGAAGAAGAGATCAATATTTTGGGACTTACCTTATTAGGAGCACCTAGAAGTTCGCCACTGCATCGACGTCATGCATGTAGAGAAAAATATATGTAACAGCTTGATTGGTCTATTACTGAACATTCGTGACAAAACAAAGGATGGTGTCAACGTACAGCTTGACTTGGTTGATATGGACATCAGACCTGAGTTAGTACCAATAAAAACCGATAAAGGACAAACGTACCTTCCCCCTACTTGTTACACTCTATCCAAGACTTAGAGAACTAAGCTGTGCTAGTGATTGCATGGTGTGAAAGTTCAGTCCGGTTACTCCGCTAGCATGAAGAAACTTGTTTCGATGGAAGATTTAAAGTTAATTAGCATGATGTCTCATGATTGTCATGTGCTGATGACACAGATGCTCCCTGTTGCAATTAGAAGTATTTTGCTGATCAAGGTCCGAGAGATAATCATGAGGCTATGTTATTTCTTTAACACAATTGCTCAGAAGGTCATCAATCCCAAAGGACTAGATGCTCTCCAGGACGAGGTGGTGACAACTCTAGGTGATCTTGAGATGTAATTCCCTCTGTCGTTTTTCGATATCATGGTCCATCTCATTGTTCACATTGTGAGGGAGTAAAGATGTGCGAACCCATGTTCCTATGTAGTATGTACCGTTCAGGAGGTTCATGGGAATTCTCAAGTCCTATGTACATAATCGATCTCAACCAGAGGACAACATCATCGAAGGTTATGCAACCAGAGAGGTCGTTGAGTTCTACGTCGATTACATGGCTCAAGTCGAACCGATAGGTGTGCCTCGATCTCGCCATGAGGGGAGGCTTGAGGGCATCAGGACCATCGGAAGGAAAGCAATCACTCTGGATATGGATGCATATGCTCAAGCCCATTTCACGGTCTTGCAACACATGACAGAAGTGTTCCTGTATATCGACCAACACAAGGATGTGCTTCGACAACAGAATCTAGAGCGATAGGATGTTTGGATCATGAGACAACACAACAGTCGATTCAACCAATAGTTGAAGGAGCGACTCGCTAGGAGCTCGTTAAGTGATATGCTGACATAGTTGGCAAAAGGGCCAACATTTATAGTTGTGCTATGGCAAGGATATGACATAAATGGGTACATATTCTATACATAGGATCATGATATAAAGAGCACTAACCAGAACAGTGGTGTCCGCATAGATGCGTTCAGTACCGATGGGCTGAGGAGCTCCTACTATGGGCTTATAGAGGAGATATGGGAGCTCGACTAAGTGCTTTTCAAGATCCCCCTGTTTCAGTGCTGTTGGATCCATCTCCCACAGGTGAAGGTCGACAAGTACGGCGTCATTACCGTGGACCTCGAACGTGTCGAATACAAAGACGAACCATTCGTACTCGCTAACCAAGTTGTTCAAGTCTTCTATGTAACCGACCAGGCAAATAAGAAGCGCCGCGTAGTTCTTCATGGAAAAAGGAGGATTGTCGGAGTTGAGAATGTACTGGACGAGAAAGAATACAATCAATTTGATGAGTTGCCTCCTTTCGGAAACGGCATAAAGGTCGAGGAAGAACAACGTGACGAAACTAGCTACATGCGCGTCGATCATCTTGAAGGGCTAATTTTTAAAGATTGAACAATGTGCATATGTGTTCTAAATGGTTAATTTTAGTCCATTTGAGTTCATTGATTTGTATTGTGAAATGGATGTGTTTGTTTCTGAAATGAATGTGAATTGGATGTATACATGTACTTGTTGTATTTCTGCTTGTTTCAGAGGGCATGGCTAGCATTTCCTGAGGCTAGCCAATAAACTAAACTAGATTTACCAATACAAAAGAATATGACAGCCGGTTTCATCTACAAACCGTCTGTGATAATATATTACAGACGGTTATTTATTGGAACCGTCTATGATAATCTATCACAGACGGTTATTTATTAGAACCATCTGTGATACACAACTATCACAGATAGTTATTTATTGGAACCGTTCGTGATATTATTTATCATAGACGGTTCTACTTTAGAACCGTTTGTGATGTCCAACCCTATTTATATTCGGATTCTAGGGTTTGCCCGCTTCCCCCACTCAAACAATTAAGTTTCTCAACTCTCCCTCCTCCCCTAAGCCCATCACCACCGTCCTCGATGCCCCCTCCTCCTCGAGCCTAGCGTGACTCCTCCCCCGAGCCCATCACTGCCGTCCTCGACGCCTCCTCCTCCTCGAGCTTGGCGTGCCTCCTCCCTCGAGCCCGTCGCTGCCGTCCTCGACGCCGCCTCCTCCCCGAGCTCCCCTTCGACACCGCCTGCTTCTTCGATACTACTCCCTGCTCGTCCTTCTCCTTGATGCCCAAAGGTAACCGATGCTGAGTTGCCGACCCCAACACCCCTTTCCCTTACTCTTTCTATCAATAATATGTCATGTTGTCATGATCCTCATGGACTCATGATAATTGCGCTGGTATCTAGTTCAAACACTTAGTAGTATGAGGTGTTGTACTTGTTTTAGGAATTTGTATTTGTTCTAGTCAGTGATTCATATGGTATTTGTTTTGATACTGGTACTATAATATATTGCAATGTGGCCTGGTGGGCTTGAGATGAATGATGTGTGATATAATAGTCTTGTACTAAAATTGTTTTGATAATCGGGTTTGAACTTGAGCTCTAATTGGAATGCTTACTCTACATCTAAGAGCAATATCAAAATGTTAAATCTTAGATTTATGCCGATTTCAATTGTTCAGATGATGTTTGTGTTGAGCATATTATTCCTTTTAAATGACTTGGAGGATTTACATGTTTATATGTCAATTATGTCATTGTATTGGTCCTAATTTCGTCCCTATATATCCCAATTATTTATTAATTGATGTGTATATCCATACACATAGAGATTGAATCTTATGATAATATGTTCATGCGTGTCAGAAATTCTATTTTTTGTGAACATGTCTTTCGCTCATTCTTCGTCATCGTCACCCCATGTGTTTGATGCGCCATCCTCTGAAATATCCAAGAGCGGTAGAGAAATATCAAAAAGGCCTAGGGGCGATTTACCATCACGGAGGTTGATGATTCTGGGACCCCTATCAATCCTCGCCGAGCAGCGTCCGTATTCCGGAGAACGGTCAGAATAGTTGCACTAGAACGTGTCAACATCACCTACGATTCGTGGAAGGCGTAGACCAAAGCTCAGAAAGGTGAGCTGCTGACGGATATTTTCCAATCGTTCGAGATCCCTGTAACGTCCCAAAATTTGGCTTTTCAAAAATCCTTTGAGTAGTTTAGGTCCCTACAAAATTTCACCAATTTTATTTGAATTAATAAAGCTTAATTGGGAATTTCTTAAATTAAAAACATTTAATTTGACTAATCTTAACATCAACTATTATCAAAATTATTTTATTTGGATTCTATGTGCTTGGATATATTTTCTAGATTCTTCTAGAATTTTTTCCGAGTGTAGTTGCTATTTTCTATTTGCCATTTGGATTTTCTGCTTTTTTCTAAAAAGGAAAAACTAATATAAATCTTAGATTAATCTTTGGGCCGAATCTCCACCAAAGCCCGTTTCTATTTCATCAGCCCAGCTCAGTTTTTGGCCCACTCCTATTTTCCACAATCGACCCTTTTGCCTTTTCTCGCGTGTGCCTTTGCTTTGAGCCAGTAGAAGCGGCGGCAATGAAAGCGATCCTGGCGGTGGTCCCTTTTGCCAGCATGCCACATCATCGTCTCCCTCTCGGCTCCGTTTGTATCTCTTTGTGTCCGAGTTCCTCATGTTTGCGCCGCCCGTGTCTCTCCTAGACTCTCCCCACTCTAACCCTATTTAGGGGCGCCCCTCGCGTCCTAAGCCTCGCCCCAAACATCTCTTCTAAAGCCCTAACCTATCATCCTGGAGTCGCCATCGCAATTGTCGGATTTTGGTCAAGCAACCGAGCGCCGCTGTGGGCTTCTGTGCCAGAATTCTTCGCCGTCCAACAATCTTCGGTCGTTCCGCCACCGCCGTCGGGATCGTATTATCATGAGCTACGCGGTGCGCTCATCATCTCCTCCGAAGGATCATCAAATCGTCATTTTCGTCTTCATCCAAAAACCGATCGTGGGCACCCCTTGTTGATCTACGCTTCCAGTGAGTCTTTGGCCAAATCTCGCGCGTCATCTTGAGCCAAATGCTATTCTCATCTAATCCCCCACCTCCTCCTTGCTCTTTTGCCACTGAGGTGTTATCGTCGGCCATTTTCTTGTTCTCCGGTCATCCTTGGATTACCGTTGGCCTGGTCAACTTCCGGTCATTCCGAGCCCGCCTCGGCGATCCTTGTCATCTCGCCGTTCCGGTGCTTGCCTCCAATCTCCTAGGGTGTCATTGTTTCATCCTCGCCGTCATCAACCATGAGCACCCCGCTGCCCAAGTCACCGTCGCCGGTGAGCCCTTGCCGCCATTGTGAGGACCCCCGAGTTATCTCCGTAAGACCGAGACTAAGCACGGTCTTAAGGACATAACTCTAGGGCCTCAAGTAAATGGATTCCAACTTAACTCAATCCAAGTGAAAGGCTTAACTACAAACTAGAGCCCCGACGATCATGCGTGTTGCTCCCCTGCGAGCACTACATGATTGTCGGTTCTCCAACAAGTCAAGCACTACACTTAGTGAGTTAAATAGGAAGCCACGAACAGCGAGTATGCAATCATATTGGCTCCTAAGATCAGCGACCAATATGCTCATACCCTCATACAACGTTGATCACATCCATACAACAACATACATAGATAGTTCAAAAGACATACAACGTAATAGTTAAAGTTTACATCCATTACAAACGGCCGACCGGCCAAATTCAAATAAGAGTATTAAGTAGCAGTGGAAGCAAGTAAAAAAACCAAAATATCCAGCATGGTATACCCCATAACCCATCGGCAACCGACTGGGAGTTAAATGATAGCATTACTCATTAGCGTCGCCAAAATCGGCGCTAACAAGCTCAACGGGCTCATACACTTCCTCACCTGAAATTGTAGCAACGGGTTGAGTACAAAGGTACTGCAAGTCTTACACAAATAAAAATTAGTATGCTAGAGGTTATTACAAAGGATGGCTCATATTGGCTTAGTTTTGCGAGAAAAGACGCAACAATTTACAACCTACACATACTAGTTTTTCAAGTGCCATTTCAAAATCAGATTTGAAGTAGAAGTAAAGCATGTGAATAAGTAGTAAATTGAATAACAAATGAAACATCCAAATAACAAAGTGGCTGTCACTTTGATACAACAACAAACATGAACATCCCATTCATGGCGATACCAAGTTATACCACAATTTTAATTCCAAGTCTAACAATAAGCGACCACAAACTCAAGCGGTGCGTCCATAACCGTGGATACGGTTATTCGAATAGATTTATACCTGCAGGGTGTACTACTTTACCCACATGACTTGATTAGCCCGTAAGCCTCCGGATGCCTCCGAATATAGCATACTTCCTATGGTATGCCGTAAGATAAACCATGACTTAGCATTTTTCAGCAAGTTGATATCATTGAGTTGATTAAGCCCATACGCGACGTAATCCCGTTTAAGTGTAGGCTACTCACCTACAACTAAGCAGACGCAAGTTGTCTTGGAAATGCCAACCCAATTAATAAAGCTTAAAGAGGGCTCACCCTCACAATAAAGAATTGCAATCTGTAGGACCGGAAAGGCGACTAGAGGGAGGGTGAATAGGAGCACGAACCCTTTTTCACCTTAATTGAATTAAATACTAAATTCACTCCAATAGCTATAAAAGCTATGAAGATCAATATACAAGCACAAGAGAAGACTTGTATTGAATCCAATCAAAACCCGGCATAAAACACCCAAAATTATCAAAACTCAAATCTCAAAGTGTTGGGCGGTCGACCTCTCAAATTGGCGGTCGACTTCTTTGCCTAAGCGGTCGACCGCTGATTTTGTGGTCGACCGCCTGACGATGAACAGCAAAATCAGCCTGAAAAACCGAAACGAAAATCGGTCTAACTTTTGATCTACACGGCCAAACTTGACCAAATTTGGAACACACCTTCCTAAAGATATTAGGAACCTATTCCAAGAAGAGATTGAGTAGATCCACGTCAAAGTTTTGACCTTTTTCTGTTTTACCGAAGGAGGGTTCAAAACCGGGCAAAAACCAAAAACTTGATCCAAATCTTGCTCGTGAGAGATTGATGATCTAGATGATCCTAGATGTATTCCCACACATCACAGCAAGGTAAAAGAGGGAAAGAAACCAACCAAAAACCTCAGTATCAAGGAAGCACCCAAAATCATCAAAAGAGACGGGAAAGCACAAGAAGACTCATCTTTGAACAATCATCCATGGATTGATTCATGATTGGTTCTTTGGTTCTGACCACTCCCTCAAGGAGGGCAAAACTCAATCCATGAGCACACAACTCAACACATCTCCCTAGAACCCTAAGCCTCTTCTCTTTCTCCTAAGCCCTAAGACAAACTAGGGTTTACCATGAAGTGCTTCAAGTGGCTGCCTAACAGCCCCCTCTCTATTTATATGGGGCCTAGAGCTTCTAGAAGACTTAACCCTAATGGGCTCCCGTTAAGGCCCAATACAAACGGGTCACACACGCACGCATCTCAAAGCGTCGTCTTCACTTTTCTTGACCTAATCCACTTCTTGACACACCGTCTTGCGCTGCGGGTTGGCATTAGGTCACCAAGGTGGTATTTGGTGAAATTACCAAAATACCCCTTCTCGATCTTTTCCGAAGACCGAGTTCAAACTACGCGAAACACATCCATGCTTCGCCACGTGTAGGTTGATCCAGCGGCTCTCATCGTGTCGGCAAGTCTCTCCCATCCGGTTCTCACCGGACCACCTTGGTACTTGCACCGACCCCCACGCCGCTTGATCCACCAGTCGCACCGAACTGCCCGTTCAGTCACTTTCATCTATTCTGCGCCATGCTTGAGTCACTCGACCTCACCCGGCATCCATGATCGTTCTAGACCTCAGCTCTCCAAGCTTAGTCCCAATCCTCCTCACCGTTGACCGTCGTTGACCTCCAAGCCACCTGCACAGCAATAGACAAGCAAACACGAATCCAGGAACAAGTTCTTCACAACTTGACCCACGTTAGCCAAAACATGCAATATGCAACACATATGCATTATCAACAAGGAAATGACCTATCCCAAAATCAATCCACAACTAATATCATCATTCAGCACATAAACCGGTCGACCGCCATTACGGCGGTCGACCACCGGTGCGAACCAGATTTCCACTTTGTTACGGCCGGTCGATCACGGATTGGCGATCTAACCGCCACGAGCGATCGACCGCCACACGTAAACCGGTTTGACCGCCTGAGACCTGACAGATTCAGTAACTTTGACGAAAACGCTTGAAACTTCAAACCAAAAGCAACATTGCCAATCGTTTCATCATCCTAAGATCATGGGCATATCTCCATGATATCCACAATCTCCCCCTTGATGAACACATTGGCAATCTCTCAGAAAATGTGGTTTTGGGGTTTGAAAAGAAAAGTACTCGATGTTTTCGCACAAAGGCGCAACTTGGTCCATTAGCAAGAGAAAGCAATGGAAATGACCAAGCTGGCTTTAGAATAGCATAAGGAAGTGAGATAAGGCAAAAGAAAGCACAAAAGCTTCAATTTCCAAAGAATAGCCAAAAATCTCACTTAGGTCCATATGAAAGAACAATTGTTCTAAATGACCTTTGATCATTGTGAGTCTTCAAGAATTGCAATTCAAAATCAGAAAAGGCAAATAAGACCAAAAGAATGCAATTGAAATGTTCCCACTCACTATGATCACCAAAATTCCAGAAAAACCAATTTCTCCCTAAGACTCCAAAAAGCTCTAAAAACAACATTTTTGACCAATCTTTCTCCCCCTTTGACAATGAATTCATCAAGGTTCATGGAAGAAGATAGAGCATGAATGAAATCGAATGGCTGTAATTTTGTAATTTTCATTTTTTCAGTTTTTTTTTCTTTGTTTTTAACTTGAGCAAAAGGAGCCGTGAAGATTATCCAAGAAGACTGTACAAGTATTACACCAAGCCATATTATGTGAAGACGCTATATTCAATTATGGCAAAACATGTACAGCACAGCTAAGGCCAAAGTAGCAATAATTTGAGATTAAATGAATTGAAGACATGACGAGGTGCTCAAGATCATAGTTTAACTAAAGATATCCAAAAATGAGTCAGGCCATGTCTATAAGCTAAATGGAGACCAGAAACTAGAAATTGAGTCAATTTTGAGCATTTTGAGTTCAGTTTTGAATCAAATGGTTCAAGCATTTAGAATTTAGCACGTTGAGCACTTTGTTGAAAATGATTGGTTTTATCTTAGTAAAGCAAGTCCTGGACTAGGAGTCATCCACAACTGCCTCCTAAGCTTCAACCAATTGCCAATTTGTTTTCTTAGCATTGTGCTAGATCTCAAGCCTCACTACGACCATCCCAAGCAACAAAAGCTTAAGAGAGTGGTCTGGGTCACCCAAAACTCCCCCTGAGTTCATGCCTAGTGCAATGGCAAGCTGTCTCATGAGAAAGAATTGGTGAGATCAGTTTTTTTCGCACAGAAAAGCTTATTTTTCATTTGCTTGACTTAAGAATTATCATAGCTCAATTTAAAACTCAGAATAAGTTCAAGACTCAATTAAGCCTATATGACATGGCATGAATCATGAGAGGATCACTAAAGCAAAACTAGTCACAAGATCCAACAAGTCATGTTTTGATTCAATTTTCTCACAGATAATAAAGCTAGCATGGCAAAAGCTAAGCTATACATAAAAAGCCATAAAGAAGTCTAGCAAACTAGCACAAGATATGGCAAGATATAAAGCACGAAATTAAGTCATACAAGGAAAATACTCAAAGCTCCACAAGGTTATATTACAATGCAAGTTGCTGAATTGTAAAATGCATTATGATACAAATGAATGCAAAAGAACAAACTCCCCTCAAAACAGGCCAAGAGGACTAACAACCCCTAACTCTCCCATAAAGAAGCAAAAGCGAGAAGAATCAAGAGCTTTAGTGAAAATATCCGCAACTCGCTGCTCGGACTCTACAAAGTGAAGCACAACATCACCCTTCTCAACATGGTCTCTAAGGAAATGATATCTAACGTCAATGTGCTTAGTCCTAGAATGTTGCCTTTGGGTTTTTGGCAATGTTAATGGCAGAAGTGTTGTCACGAAAAGAGAACACTACCCAAAGACAACCCATAATCCCCATGAGTAGACAAGATCCAGAGAACCTAAGAGCAATTCTTGGTCATGACTACATACTCGGCCTCGGCGATCGGCAATGTAAGACTATTTCCTAGATGACCAAGAGATAAGAGATGTGCCGAGAAATGACAAGTCCTGTAGTACTCTTCCTATCCACTCTACACCCATAAAATCAGCATCGAGAAAAAGCGAATGGAGAGAGCGAAGAAGAAGAATACCAAAGTCCAAAGTTAAGAGTGTCCGAAGGTACTGAATATGCGACGACCGCTTGCGATGAGAAGCTCGAGGAAGCTCGAAATCGGCGCATGACACACAAACAAAGCTGTATGTCCGGCCTCGTATTTGTGAGGTAGAGGAGGAGCCGATCATGTTGCGGTACTCCTTCTGGTCCACAGGCTCTCCATCCTCATCAGGGTCCAGCACGGTGGTCGTGGCAATGGGAATAGACATTGGCCTACTGCTTCCCATATCGAAGCGCCGAAGAAGGTCCTTTGTGTACTTACTTTGATGAATGAAGGTGCCTTCTTTCAATTGCTTGACTTGAAGACCAAGGAAGAAGGTCAATTCGCCCATCATGCTCATCTCGAACTCCCTGCTCATAGAATCTAAAAATCTGGACACCAAGGCATGAGAGGAACCACCGAATATAATGTCATCCACATAAATCTGAACCAACAAAAAGTCACTGCCATGCCTGAGAGTGAACAAGGTTTTATCTACCATTCCCATTTTAAAATTATTTTTAAGCAAAAAAACTCTTAAGCCTATCATACCAAGCTCTAGGGGCTTGCTTCAATCCATACAAGGCTTTAGAGAGTTTAAAAACATGGTTTGGGAACTTGAGATTTTCAAAACCAGGTGGTTGCTTCACAAATACCTCTTCTTCTATGAAACTATTCAGGAAAGCACTTTTGACATCCATTTGAAATAGCTTGAAGCCCTTGGATGCCGCAAATGCTAGCAAAATGCGAATGGCTTCCAATCTAGCTACTGGAGCAAAGGTCTCCTCAAAGTCTAAGCCCTCTACCTGGGAATACCCTTGAGCTAGAAGTCTAGCCTTATTGCGAACTACCAACCCATCTTCACTTTGCTTATTTTTGAAAACCCATTTTGTTCCAATTACATTATGATTAGGTGGAGGTTCAACTAATGTCCAGACTTTGTTTCTTTCAAAATTTTCAAGTTCTTCATGCATGGCATTGACCCAAGAGGCATCAGAAAGAGCATGGGTGACATCTCGGGGTTCAATAGAAGCAACAAAAGTAGAATGTGCATGAGAATCAGGAGAAATGAACCTGGAGCGAGTGACTCGCTCATGTAGATCCCCAATCATCTGCTCAGGTGGATGCCGTCGCTGAATATGAAGAGGAGCTCTTGGTGCAGAAGTGGCCTCTACCTCATGGGCTGTGGAGGTAGGAGCAGAGCCACTCTGATTGTCGGTGAAGGTAGGAAGAGGCTGCTCATCTGAAGTTGGTGTAGTGGAAGCAGGCTCTCCAACCAAGTCAGAAGGGACTTGAGGATGGATTGGGTCCTCATCCTCAGAGTCATCATCGACGAAGATGCTCTCAGAAACCTGTGTACCTGCATCATCGGGTCTAGTACCAGGACTAGTCTCATCAAAAGTGACTTCGCAAGTCTCAACAACTTTGTTAGTGTCAAAATTAAAAACACGATAGCCACGAGAATGAGCAGGATATCCAAGAAATATGCCATCAGAACATCTAGATTCAAATTTATCAAGGTTGCCGTGTTTAAGAATAAAGCACTTGCAACCAAAAATCTTGAAATGAGAAACTTTGGGCTTATGACCAAATTTGAGCTCATAAGAAGTCTTACCAATTACAGATCTCAAGAAAACCCTATTGGAAATATAGCAAGCAGTAGAGATCGCCTCAGCCCAAAACCTCCTAGGTGTGGAATGCTCATCTAGCATGGTCCTGGCCATCTCTACAAGGGTCCTATTCTTCCTCTCTACAACACCATTCTGCTGGGGAACTCTAGGTGAAGAAAACTGGTGCTCAATACCCCTATCAGTGCAAAAGGTGGCAAAGGAAGAATTCTTGAATTCGTCCCATTGTCACTCCTAATGGCCCTCAAAGCTCCAGAAGCTCAACAAACAAGTCTAAGGACCAACTCTCTAAAAAAGCCAAATGCCTCGTCCTTAGAAACCGAAAATAAACCCATGAATACCGAGTAATCATCCACAATCACAAGCACATACCATTTCCTTGCATTTGTTGAACTCTAGAAGGACCAACAGTGTCTAAGTGCAAGAGCTGACCAGGTCCATCAGTCATTACTAAGGTAAGAGGTGAATGAGAAGCAGAAACCATCTTACCATATCTACAGGGTGTGCACACAAGGTCTCTAACAGCCTTCAGCCTAGGCAAACCTCTAATCAAATCCCTACTACTGACTCTAGTCAAGTGGTTGAAGCCTATGTGACCAAGCCTACAATGCCACAACACTAGGTCATGGGAGTCAGAAGCTACAAGACACCTAGGGCTAGAAGCAGAAGAGATACTGAAATCAGCACAAAAGATCCTCTCAAACCTAAAGATCTCAAAGACAAGCTCACCAGAGGAATCTATAACCTTGCACTCACCACTCTTAAATCTCACCTCTAGACCCTCATCAAGTAGCTGAGAAATAGAAAGCAGATTATACCTCAGCTTACTTACCAAAGCGACGTCCTTGAGCATGAACTTGTTGTTGACGCGCACTATGCCCTTGGCTATCACGGTTCCAGTAGAAGCATCCCCAAATGTGATCAATTCATTGCTGGATGCACGTGTGAGGGAGGAGAACTATCTAGAATCTCCACTCACGTGTCGAGAACATCCGGAGTCAACAAGCCATATGTCCTCCTTCCTCGCACGACGGACCTACAAGGCACGAACAGGAAACATCTGTGCCTCAGTACTGGGGTTAGTGATAAAAGACTTGGGAATCGATCTCGAGTCACACGATGCTTAGGCAAAACAGTAGAAGCAGCAGTAAAATGGTTAGGAGCAAAATCATAAGAATGCACACGAGAACCACCTAGACCTCTCCGAATCGACCTACCAAAAGGTCGGTACTCCCCCTATCTAGATGCTACCCGTGGTCTCTCCTCACGATATCCTAAATCAGAACGCTGCCTAGAGCCACCAAAGGAGTCAAAGAAATCCTCTACGAACCTAGGCCTATGTCTAGCAGGAAAAACAGGATGCCTGGCTCTAGAGACTACAGTAGGTGAAGAAACTCCTCTAATGGTTCTCAAGGTACTCATCCTCTCCTTCCTCTCAATCTTGGCTCTACGGAAGCAGAACTCAACAATGTGGCCATTCTTCTTGCAGAAGGTGCAATGGTACTTGACCTTTTGAGAGGTCTGACCTGATGAAGTAGAAGCACCTATCTTGCTAGAAGTGGTTTGGGCAAAACCAGCAGATTTAAAGATTATCTTGGATGGCTTAGGTGGTTCTACCTCAAGCAGACCACTCAAATGACTCTAACAACCTTAGGTGGATGGTTCTTGGTATGCTCTAGGAATCAAATCCTAGGCCTCTATTATTCACACTCACCTTAGACTTGTCAAGAATCATGTTGAGGTTCTTCTTCCCACCAATAAATCTCTCAAGAGTCTCTTTAAGGTAGTCATTTTGTTTGGCTAGTTCATAACAAGAAGAACACTTATTTGACTTGCTAGCCCTATCAGATTTTTCCTTATAGTGAGCTACCTCGGCTTTCAAAGCCTCACAAGACACACAATATTTATCTCTAATCCTATCCAACTACTCTTTGAACTTAACTCTAAAAGCTTCTTGTATCTTATCTACATTATGCCCAAGTTCAATACAAAGAGTACAAGAATCAGAATCAACAACTTTCTTGGAAGCAGTCATGGACATGGATTGTTCAATTTTAGCCTTTTCTTCTAGTGTCTTGTTTAAAGCCTCATTCTCAAGTGTGAGTTTGACACAGTTTTCACATGAAGTAGTTTTAGAGTAAAGAATCATTTCAGACATCTCCTTCATTTTAATCTTATTTTTCTCACAATGAGAACACCTGTGGCTAGCATCAAATTTCTGCAATTCTTTCATAGCACTATCCAATTTTAATTCAAGCAAAGCACAGTTTGAGCAAGATAATGGAATAGCATCAACAGTAGTCACATCTAAAGCAATGGCATTCATACAAGCAGGACTAGCCTTGAGAGTTTCTAGTTCATCAAAAGTATCTTTCAGTTGACTAGCAACAGAGGAATGAGCAGATTTTAGATTTGCTAGTTCATTAAGCAAGCT
Source organism: Phyllostachys edulis (assembly GCA_036346405.1). NCBI lineage: Eukaryota > Viridiplantae > Streptophyta > Magnoliopsida > Poales > Poaceae > Phyllostachys > Phyllostachys edulis. The sequence continues at coordinate 11,759,186 of CM070555.1, forward strand.
AGAGCAAGAATCACAATCATCAGCATGATTAATGGATTTGAGCCTATCAACTTCTAAGTTCAAATCATCAATCATAGCATCCTGTTTCCTAATCATTTTTTCTTGCTTATACATCTTTTTTTCAGCAAAGGCTAAAGCACGTTTCATATTCCCAAGTGAAGGACGTACCTCATCGGGATCGCTGAAAAGGTCGTCGTCATTGGAGGAGTCGACATCATGGCAGTCCCTAGCCATGAAGCACATGCCGGTGAAGTCCTGGGCCTTCTTCTTGCCATGAGAGTCATCATCGTCGTCCTCCGTCTCCGAGTCCACATCGCTCATGTTAACACTCTCAAGAGCGGCAAGGACTTGGCTGACGAACTTGCGATAGTTGGGCTTCTTGCCTTTCTTGTCTTTGGCTTGATGATGCCTCCGAGAGTCCTTCTCCTCCTTGCCCTTCAGCTTGGGGCACTTGGAGCGAATGTGGTTCGGCTCACCACACTCAAAACAAGTGACAGGGCCACCTCTCCTCCTATTCCTCACTTTGTTGTAAACTCTCGAGAATTTGGTGGATAGGAGGGCTAAATCATCCTTAGGTAGCTTCTCTAGCTGCTCATCGCTCAAAGAATGTAAAGCTGATAAAGAAAAGCCAGATGAGCCAAAATCAAAGGAATCAGTCGAGCTACCCTTAGATGGGTCGATCACCAAAGCTATCGACTCTGTCTTGGGGAGACGCGAGATAAAGTCAATCTCATGCGTCTTCAACCTCGAGTAGAGCTTATCCATAGTAAGCTCACTCATGACAGTGTTGTCATTGATAGATGTGATCTTCATCCCTCAGACCTTCACATCAAGAGCACCCAAAAGCTGGCGTGCGTTCTCGGACTCAGTGAAAACAAGATCAACAGCGCGAAGATCATGAAGAATCTTGGAGAACCTCCCCCACAGCTCATCTAAAGACTCACCAGGCCTTTGCTCGATCTTTGAGTATTCTTTCTTGAGCTGGTTTTGTCTCACTTCCTTGATCGCAGTCGAACCCTCGTGGTAGTCACAAAGGGTCCTCCAGATCTCGTGAGCAGACCTCAAATGAGCCATGCGCTCAAACTCAGATCGACTAAGACCTTGGATCAGAAAGTTCCGAGCCTTGCTATTAGCCTCAACATCTGGAGTGATCACATCGTCATTGGCCAGCACAATATATGGATTTTTGACCTTAAGCCAAATAGCGTGCCCTTGAGCCTCGATGTAGGCATGCGTGCGTGCCTTCTAGTAAGCAAAATCAACTCCATCGAAGACAGGTGGTTTGGTTGAATACTTGTCAGTCGCCATGGCTCCAAAGACCGGTTAAGATCTATGAGAAGAGCTAACCGGGCTCAGATACCAATTGTAGGACCGGAAAGGCGACTAGAGGGAGGGTGAATAGGAGCACGAACCCTTTTTCACCTTAATTGAATTCAATACTAAATTCACTCCAATAGCTATAAAAGCTATGAAGATCAATATACAAGCACAGTGGAAGACTTGTATTGAATCCGATCAAAACCCCGACGCAAAACACCCAAAATTATCAAAAACTCAAATCTCAAAGTGTTGGGCGGTCAGACCTCTCAAATTGGCGGTCTGACTTCTTTGCCTAGCGGTCAGACCGCTGATTTTGTGGTCGAGACCGCCTGACGATGAACAACAAAATCAGCCTGAAAAACCGAAACAAAAATCGGTCTAACTTTTGATCTACACGGCCAAACTTGACCAAATTTGGAACACACCTTCCTAAAGATATTAGGAACCTATTCCAAGAAGAGATTGAGTAGATCCACGTCAAAGTTTTGACCTTTTTCTGTTTTACGAAGGAGGGGTCAAAAACCGGGCAAAAACCAAAAACTTGATCCAAATCTTGCTCGTGGGAGATTGATGATCTAGATGATCCTAGATGTATTCCCACACATCACAGCAAGGTAAAAGAGGGAAAGAAACCCACCAAAAACCTCAGGATCAAGGAAGTACCCAAAATCATCAAAAGAGATGGGAAAGCACAAGAAGACTCATCTTTGAACAATCATCCATGGATTGATTCATGATTGGTTGCTGGTTACAGCCACTCCCTCAAGGAGGGCAAAACTCAATCCATGAGCACACAACTCAACACATCTCCCTAGAACCCTAAGCCTCTTCTCTTTCTCCTAAGCCCTAAGACAAACTAGGGTTTACCATGAAGTGCTTCAAGTGGCTGCCTAACAACCCCCTCTCTATTTATATGAGGCCTAGAGCTTCTACAAGACTTAACCCTAATGAGCTCCCGTTAAGGCCCAATACAAACGGGTCACACACGCACGCATCTCAAAGCGCCGTCTTCACTTTTCTTGACCTAATCCACTTCTTGACGCACCGTCTTGTGCCGCGGGTTGGCATTAGGTCACCAAGGCGGTATTTGGTGAAATTACCAAAATACCCCTTCTCGATCTTTTCCGAAGACCGAGTCCAAACTGCGCGAAACACATCCATGCTTCGCCACGTGTAGGTTGATCCAGCGGCTCTCATCGTGCCGGCAAGTCTCTCCCATCCGGTTCTCACCGGACCACCTTGGTACTTGCACCGACCCCCACACCGCTTGATCCACCAGTCGCACTGAACTGCCCGTTCGGTCACTTTCATCCATTCTGCGCCATGCTTGAGTCACTCGACCTCACCTGGCATCCATGATCGTTCTGGACCTCAGCTCTCCAAGCTTAGTCCCGATCCTCCTCGTCGTTGACCGTCGTTGACCTCCAAGCCACCTGCACAGCAATAGACAAGCAAACACGAATCCGGGAACAAGTTCTTCACAACTTAACCCACGTTAGCCAAAACATGCAATATGCAACACATATGCATTATCAACAAGGAAATGACCTTTCCCAAAATCAATCCACAACTAATATCATCATTCAGCACATAAACCGGTCAGACCGCTGTTCGCCGGCCCGACCGCCTGGTGCGAACAGATTTCCACTAAGTCATGGCGGTCGATGGCCGGATTGGCGGCTCGATCACACACAGCTGGTCGACCGCCACATAGAAACCGGTCTGACCGCCTGAGACCTGACAGATTCAGTAACTTTGACGAAAACACTTGAAACTTCTAACCAAAAGCAACATTGCCAATTGTTTCATCATCCTAAGATCATGGGCATATCCCCATGATATCCACACAATCGGCACCCTTATGGAACATATATGAGATAGAACACATATACGCCCTCACACCACCAGTCATCAACTCAACAATACCAACCCCTTACTTAACTAAGCAGTGCCCATACACCGCATGTGATAGCACGAGTTTTGCTCGAACCTTAGGTACCCAAAGTTCGGTCCTTAATTGTCCAGACAAGGCAACCACTTACCCAATTCTTGTGCACGAAGGCACCATCACTAACCATCACTTGTCCAGACCCAACAGCTCATTTAAAAAGACAAAATTTAACTTATAAAACAGATACGAAGATCTGAAACAAAACCATATAAAGATAGTTGTGTTTATCCCATAATTGTCGGGTTATTCCCGACAATCAACTAACGGTTCTAGACTTGCATGGCTAAGCAAACCCGAACAACATATTTCAACCATTCTAACTTAACCATGTGGTACTGGAATAATTCAAGTATAACCTCAATGAATTAGGAGATAACTAAACTACACATCACAAAAATAGCGACATTATCAAAAATAGCATGCAAGCAATTATCATTGCACTAACTTAATAAAACTGGGATCAAATATGATGCAAAAGAAAGTTCAAATGATGCTTGCCTTGCTGCTAACTCAGTTGCTCTTCTTCAGTAGCGTAAAGGTCAATATCGATAGGCTCGGTATCTAGATAAATATAATATCGAATAAGCATCGAGAAATACCGAAAAATTCAAAATGCTCAAAAATGCATGATTTTTCTACAGTAGCTAAATCATGATTTTAGATGAATTTAGGTGAAAGAATTATTTCATTTGGATTTAGCCTGTGAGAGTTATTACGATTTGAATTTTCAGTTTTCAATATGCTCTCTTTGAGTAATTTAATTATGAGGTCAAATTTTGTAGAGCAGTGGAGGGTATAAGGATTATATGGATAAATAGGGAATATTATTACAAGACCAGAATAGTTGAGTTTACCTCATTTGGAATTTTTATGAATTAGTTATCCATTTTTAAAGTTATCAGCCTTTTTCTATTGTAAAAATAATAAGTTTATGGATCACTTTCCATAATAATACTCTCTGCTACAGAGACATGTTTGGAATCATTTTTAATATAAAGTTTATGAAAAATGAAAACTACCAGAAGTGGTTTTATCCATTTTGGAGTTAAGATGAATTAGTTATACATTTTTGAAGTTACAAATATTTAAATCCAACGGTCACCAATCACGGCTCGATGGGGTGGTCCGATCAGCCCATCAATCACGACCGTTCATTGTACAATGCATGGCCCATATTTGCGGCGCGTTCGGAGTGGTCCGAACTGCCCAACAGATCCGGTCCGTTGCTTTTACATCGAATGGTCCATAATGATTCAAGTGTAAGGGATGGTCTAAATGCACCGCACGTGTTTAAAACTTGGGCCCATACGTCAGTTGCTCAAGCGTTTTACTTAACGTGTTGGTTTTCTATACGTGGGTCCCGCATGTAAGTGATTCATTTGTTTCTTTACGATAGCACTTAATGCTAATGATCACCATTAACTGTTAACGACCTAGCTACAGTGTTGGTCTGAGAACGACCACGGGATTTAGTCCCGCGGTGGTTTCCCGGCGACTCGCCGGCGCAATGCGATCCAGAGGACATGCACAGGTGCGCAATAGTATTGCGCATCCGTTGAGAGCATTCACGGCATCTGAGCCGGCCCCGAACGGCGGCTAGTCGGCGTTGAGCAGCGGCGACTCATACGGCAATTGCGCAAACAGCTAAGTGAAGCTCCGCAGCAACATACAAGCGGGTGCTAGGGTCCTAGAGACTAAAAGAAAGCTACCTGAGCTAAGGAGGTGCTCGGGGAAGCTCGGGGTAGGCCGGAGTTACGTCGGCACCGGAGAAGACAAAGATGACGGCACGACACAAGCAGGGAGCTCAACCTGGTGAACCAGAGGACAAATAAGTGGTCGAGACATGCTAAGGAACTAGCAAAGATGCTAAAAGAGCAAGGAATTGAGCTACGTCTTACCGGAACCAAGTGGGAGTTGAAGGGTTGGTCCTAGGTCCGAAAACACAAATCCTTCGAATTAACGAAACCCTGTCGTGCAACACCCAAATTAGTTGAGGGGTTTTTATTAACAAGCGGAAAGGCGCAAAGTGATTGACTAGGTTTAGGACAATACCTCCCGGACACAGAGAAACCACGGAGGTGTCCGGCGGAGCGTGCTCTGGAACGAGCCGAGAGCTCGAAGATGCACCGGGAGCTACAAGCAACAATAGGAGGTCGCATGAGCAAAAATGGACAAGGCATAGAGCATGGAATCGAGGGCTACCACGCAGAGGGAACCTACCTGAGTAGGGAGCTCCAACCAGCTTCCCTCTCCTCGGTCAATAGAGGAGAAGTGAGTCAAATTGAATGGGCAGAGGGGGTATTATCCCCGGGTGATGGATGGAGTGGAGGCGGCGTCAAGTGATGAAGCAATGCGATAGGCTGGGAAGGGCGGTGGATTTGGCGTCGAAGAGCCGTTCGGGGCGGAGAAGCGTCGGGCTTCGGGCGTGGTAAGCTCTCCCACGCAAGTGACGGAGGTTGAAGACAAAGTCGGCAAAGGGCCCGGCGTGGTAGTGACTCGATCTTTGGCCGTTGGATTTGAGATGGGACGGCACAGATTAGAAAAAGGCGCTCGATTCGTTATGAAAGGGCACGCGATATGGGCTGTGGATCTCCCATCGGACGGCTCACATGCGGCCTTTCGGTTAGTTGGGTTGAGTCGTTCGCGCGTCGGACTCGAGCCCGAGGAAGTCTGAGGTGGTTGGGTTAGGGTTTTACTGAGTTTAACATTGCTTTCACCACTTTGACCAAGGTGTTACAATTAGAAATAAATTTCCTAAAATTGTGAAATAAATCACAGGGGTTCCTGGTAAGGTCTAGTGCCCATAAAAATTATTCAACACTACTGTTCATGATATAATGTGCATATAATAAATTCAAACTTAGTGTATGTCATTAAATGATGTTTGAATTTTCTCAAGGTTTAACCCAGTCCCAAAATTTTGGGAAAAATTATATTAATTCATTATAATTACTATAGCATTTGAATAAATTATTTCCAGAGGATGTTCATAGGGTTTTGTTCCTATTTTCAGTTGGAGTTGAATTACAAAGTGTAGGTTTAACCCTTGTTTAAGATTTTCCAAGTGCAATAAATTATGCAAAAGTTTGAAAACCATGATGCATGCTCATGAGATGTATAATAATTCTCTTTATTAAGTTGAGGATGTGACAAACCTCCCCCCCCTTACAAAAGATCTCGTCCCCGAGATCGGGTAGGATGGAAGTTGGATGGAAAGGTTCTAAGGAACTTTAGCATCTGTTGTTTTGATTTCCTTTAAAGATAGTGCTAAGATACTTTACAAGGTTACAAAAATTATAACATTTTCCTTGCCGTTGCTTTGTTTAACCTTGCCTTTCTTGATACGAAGGCACTTCAAGGAAAAGGTCTGGATAGACTTGTCGGAAACGATCCTCACGTTCCCATGTAGCTTCCTCTTCAGTATGATTACTCCATCGCACTTTGACGAACTTGATATTACGATTCCTTGTCTTGCGTTCGGTTTCTTCAAGAATGCGAATAGGACGCTCCTGATAAGAAAGATCGGGCTACAAGTCGAGTTCTCCCAACTCGGTGACTTCGGTTGGGACACGAAGACATTTCTTCAATTGTGAAATATGGAACACATCATGAATATTCGATAATCACGGTGGAAATTCCAATTGATAGGCCACTAATCCCACTTTTGCAAGGATACGAAATGGTCCGATGTAACGAGGTACCAATTTGCCTTTGACTTGGAAACGATGCATTCCTTTCATTGGAGAGACTTTAAGATAGACATGATCATTAACTTCGAAACTCAAATCCCGACGACGACGGTCGGCATAGGACTTTTGACAAGATTGAGCCATCCGAAGTCGCTCACGGATGACACGAACTTGCTCTTCCGCATCCTCCACCAAGGTTAGACCATAAAATGGCCTCTCATCGGCTTCGGACCAGTTCAAAGGTGTCCTACAAGCTCTCCCATATAATGCCTCGAAAGGTGACATTTGTATACTTGATTGGAAGCTATTGTTGTAGGAGAACTCCGCAAAAGGTAAGCATTTCTCCCAATTCTTGCTATAGGACAGCACACATGCCCGAAGAAGGTCTTCTAAAATTTGATTTACCCTTTCAGTTTGTCCATCCATTTGTGGGTAGTAAGCGGAGCTGAAAGATAGATTGGTCCCCATTGCTTTATGAAGGCATCCCCAAAAATAGGATGTGAATTGAGGGCCTCTATCGGACACTATCACTTTCGGTACACCATGGAGACAAACAATTCTTGAAATATAAAGTTCTGCTAACTTGTCTCCGCGGTAGGTGGTCTTGACAGGAATAAAGTGAGCAACCTTTGTCAGATGATCGACAATCACCCATATGGAATCGGACCCAGCTTGCGTCCTTGGAAGGCCGGTGATGAAATCCATGCCAACTTCTTCCCATTTCCACTTGGGAATGGGCAGGGGTTGTAGAGTACCTGCTGGCTTCAAATGCTCATCCTTGACTCTTTGGCATACATCACACCTGGCAACATATTGAGCGATTTGTCGCTTCATTTGGCTCCACCAAAGCCGTCTCTTCAAATCTTGGTACATCTTGGTACTACCTTGGTGAATAGAGAACTTGGAGTCATGAGCCTCTTTGAGAATTAGTTCTCTCAAGTTGCGATCGAATGGTACTACCAAGTGGTTTCCGAAACAAAGGGCACCATGTGCATCTTCAATGAAGCATTTGGCTTTGCCTTTCTTCATTTCCTTCTGGATTTTTGCTACTTCCATATCAGTCTTTTGGGCTTCTCTAATCTGGTCCTCAAGTGTATAATTCACACGTAGGGCAGCAAGAGAACCTTCTTCAATTATTTCTAGGTGCAGCCGTTGCATTGCAGCACACAACCCTGCCGAAAATGGAGTTATTGACAAACAGTTGCAGTGAGATTTTCTACTCAATGCATCGGCCACCACATTAGCTTTCCCGGGGTGATAATGAAGTCCCATATCATAGTCCTTGATCAACTCAAGCCACCTTCTTTGCCTCAAGTTCAGATCGGCTTGGGTGAAAATATATTTGAGACTCTTGTGGTCGGTGTAAACCTCGCAACGATTACCAATGAGGTAATGTCGCCAAATCTTCAAAGCATGAACCACAGCTGCAAGCTCCAAGTCATGCGTGGGATAATTAGCTTCATGACGTCTCAATTGCCTCGACGCATACGCCACACTTGGCCCTCTTGCATAAGCACACAACCGAGCCCGTGACGAGATGCATCACAATAAATATCGAAACTCTTATGAATATCAGGCAGGATAAGCACTGGAGCTTTGGTCAGAAGATCTCTCAAGGTGTGAAAGCTTTCCTCACATTCCACTGACCATTCAAACTTCTTCTCCTTCTTTAACAATTGGGTCATTGGTCTCGCAATCTTGGAGAAGTCCTTGATGAATCTGCAATAGTATCCCGCAAGTCCAAGAAAACTACGAATGTCGGTGACGCTCTTGGGTTGTTTCCAGTCAAGCACATCTTGCACTTTACTTGGATCAACAGCGACACCACCCTTGGATAGGATATGACCCAAGAAACTAACTTCCCTAAGCCAAAACTCACATTTGCTGAACTTTGCATAAAGTTGATGTTGCCGAAGCTTTTCCAACACAAGTCGCAGATGCTGTTTGTGTTCTTCATCAGTCTTTGAGTAGATAAGGATATCATCGATGAACACGACGACAAACTTATCTAAGTACTCCATGAAAACTGAATTCATAAGATTCATGAAGTATGCTGGAGCATTTGTCAATCTGAAAGACATGATAGTGTACTCGTACAGCCCGTAACGAGTGGAGAATACTGTTTTTGGTATGTCTTCGGCTCTGACCTTGATTTGATGGTAGCCCAACCTCAAATCAACCTTGGAGAAAACCTGGGCTCCATTCAATTGATCGAACAAATCATCTATCCTTGGCAGCGGATATTTGTTCTTGACAGTGACCTCGTTTAACGGGACGGTAGTCGACACACATCCGTAAACTCTTAGCCTTCTTCTTGACAAGGATAGCCGGGCATCCCCAAGGCGAGGAGCTCGGCCTAATGAATCCCTTGTCTTGAAGTTCCTTGAGTTGTGCTTTCAATTCCACCAACTCATTAGGAGGCATCCGATATGGCCGTTTTGAAATTGGCGCGGTACCGGGTGCAAGCTCGATGACGAATTCGACTTCACGGTTAGGGGGCATGCCAGGGAGTTCTTCTGGAAAAATATCTGGATAATCACATACCACTGGTACCTCATCCAATTCAAAAGAGGTAATAGCTTCCAAGGCATAAAGATGTGAATCGCCCATTAAAGGGGTAAAGACAACTAGACTATCGTCATCACTTGTGACTGAAATAGACCGTTGAGCACAATCGATCTTTCCCTGATTTTTGGACAGCTAATCCATCCCTAAAATCACATCAATACCCACTGAATTTATCACAATTAAATTAGCCAAGAAGTCATTCTTATGAATTTCCACCTTCACGTCTCGACAGACTTGATCGGTTTGGAAAACTGATCCCGGTGACTGAATTTGATAAGGTGGCTAAAGCTTAACTATCTCAAATTGATTAAATGCAGCATATTCCCTTTTTATGAATGAATGAGATGCTTCTGAATCAAATAAAACTGATACTGGACAAGAATTAACAAGAAGTGTACCCAAAACGACGTCCGGAGCGCCGCTTGCCTCCTCGGCTGTGACGTGGTTGACTCGACCACGTGCAGGGACCTGAGGAGGGGTAGATGCTGCCCTCGGAGGTGGTGAAGGTCTGGTCACAGCTGAAGGTGTAGGAGCTCTGTAAGTCTGAGGCATCCCTCGCTGCTTGGCAAGGCACTTATCTGCATAGTGGCCCTGGCGACCACAGTGAAAGCAAGTGACATTGGGTCTATAGGGGCTGTTGTTTTGGGGCTTCTTACCCCCATTGTACCACTGTGCCGCAGGAAAAGAAGCATGTGGAGTCGTCGAGGAAGTCCTCGGTGGCACTGGAGCTGGATAACGAGATGCCTGGGGTGGTCCGGTGCGCTGCCGGGTAAAACTGCCACTAGCTGCACCCTGGGCTGACTTCTTCCTCTTCTTGGACTCCTCTACAGCTGCACTCTTATGCTCCACCACTATGGCCTTGTTCACCATGTGCTGGAAGTTGCGGAAGTCATGTACAGCTAGAGCTAGCTGCATCTCCTCAGTCAAGTCGTTCATGAAACGGCTTTGGCGGCGGGCGTCGGTGGAGACATCATCAGGTGCATAACGAGCCAATGAGTTGAACTCGTGAAGGTACTCGGTGACAGTCTTCTTTTCTTGCTTCAAAGCAAGAAACTGCTGCTACTTGATGGACATGACCCCATCAGGAATATGGGCCTCCACGAAGTCAGGCGAAATTGTTCCATGAAGGAACGTCTCCTTGAGTTGCATGGCGAAGAAGTTGTCCCACCATGCGCTTAGCAAGACACCCTCGGTGATAGTGGCGAAGAATACCTTCTCAATGCTCGTGCACCGAGCAATAGCTAGCTTCTTCTCAATGTCCCTGACCAATCTTGGCCTCCATTGGGTCCTCGGTGCATAAAGGTGGGAGGGTTAGTCCATTGAAAGTCACGAGACCTCCGTGAGCTCTATGATTTCCACCTCCCCTGCTGCTGCAGAGCAGGAGAGGTGTTGCAGCGATAGCCTCAAGGATCTGATGCCGTCCATACGGTTCCTCTCTATTTGAGCCAACACTTCCGCCATGTTAGGAGGCGGTGGAAGTGTCTCCTCAGTGTCGACCTCGTGATGATTTGGTGAGAAGATTCACCCAGCAGCTTGAACGCGGTTCTAAGGGTGGAGACCCTCATCACGCTGCGCTCTCGAGCGAGTGTTGGGACCTGTCATCCTGTAGTGACATGGATGGTTAGATAAATTTAATAATTTATACATAAGCATGCATAATGATAAATACACAAAAATACTCAAGAACATAACACCAAATGGGGTACCAAGGCACTGAGGCCAGTACAAGATCCAATAAACCTTCATAGAGTTCTAGTACAATTACGTTGATTAGCCCAAGGGTGAATGGTAATTGCCCGGAATAAAAGTTCTTGCAAATAACACAAAAGTTCCAACAATTACTAGGCTATTACAACAATTTTAAAGATACACGCATCGCTGAACACATGACAGGACAGCGAGCTTACTACCCTAGCATCCTAGATATTGTTTCGGTCAAAGTTCACCGGAAACTCATCTAGAAGGTGACATCCAGGGGATCCTGTATCGTCGGGGTCCCCTAGGTTAGGGAGGCGCAAAGGTGATCCTATGCCATTAAGGTGGTCTTCTACTACGGGAAGGCGATACTCTGGTGGTGCAGAAAGGTAGGGAGAGATCACATTAGCACCATACAACACATCGGTATGAATAAGCTTCATATCATGCATAAGTCGCAGGTGCTCCTGAGCTATGATGAGACGGCGCCGCGTCTCCCACAACTCATGCACGGTGCAACGATGCATCAAGTCCATAGTGTGCACCAGCCTCGCCAATTGTCGGACTTGGGGATCCTCCCCAAACTGAATCCTGGTGAACCTGCTCACTTCCCCAGCATGCGCTTGCATGGGGAAATGGTCATAGGGCGGCTGGGACAGCTCGGTCAAATCATAGCGAAGATGACTCATGGCCACTCAAGCCACATGCTGAAGCGCCATGGCCTCAGAAGTGCCCCGAGCCTGAAATCGATATGGAATGCTTCCAGTAACACGCCTAGCAATGATGTCGGCTACGGCCAGGTACTCCTCCATTCCTGGCCCTCGGTCTCGTCGATAGATGGAGTACGTCGGCTGGTAGGTGAAGTTGGCCCTCCACATCATGTCTCGTAGTAACTCCTGGTATCCTCCCACATTCTCAGCTTGAGTCTCTCGAACAAGGTATTGAGGATTCATCTAAAGGACAAGAAGGACAAGATAAGTTAGTTTTGCAAATCAAAACCAGAATAAGGTAAGAAGTGATACTAAGATGGATGAGGAATAAAAGATATCCCTAACTTAAACCTTCCAAAGTAATTTTGATAACTGAAAAATATTTTGACCAAGAGATTTGCTAAACTTAACGCCCATGCTATCTCTAACCTCTGGTCAAGATGGCTCGATATTGTATTTGTGAGGACCCCCGGGTTATCTCCGTAAGACCGAGACTAAGCATGGTCTTAAGGACATAACTCTAGGGCCTCAAGTAAATGGATTCCAACTTAACTCAATCCAAGTGAAAGGCTTAACTACAAACTAGAGCCCCGACGATCATGCGTCTTTGCTCCCTGCGAGCACTACATGATTGTCGGTTCTCCAACAAGTCAAGCACTACACTTAGTGAGTTAAATAGGAAGCCACGAACAGCGGGTATGCAATCATATTGGCTCCCAAGATCAGCGACCAATATGCTCATACCCTCATACAACGTTGATCACATCCATACAACAACATACATAGATAGTTCAAAAGACATACAACGTAATAGTTAAAGTTTACATCCATTACAAATGGCCGACCGGCCAAATTCAAATAAGAGTATTAAGTAGCAGCGGAAGCAAGTAAATAAACCAAAATATCTAGCATGGTATGCCCCATAACCCATCGGCAACCGACTGGGAGTTAAATGATAGCATCACTCATTAGCGTCGCTAAAATCGGCGCTAACAAGCTCAACGGGCTCATACACTTCCTCACCTGAAATTGTAGCAACCGGGTTGAGTACAAAGGTACTCGCAAGTCTTACACAAATAAAAATTAGTATGCTAGAGGTTATTACAAAGGATGGCTCATATTGGCTTAGTTTTGCAGAAAAGACGCAACAATTTACAACCTACACATACTAGTTTTTCAAGTGCCATTTCAAAATCAGATTTGAAGTAGAAGTAAAGCATGTGAATAAGTAGTAAATTGAATAACAAATGAAACATCCAAATAACAAAGTGGCTATCCACTTTGATACAACAACAAACATGAACATCCCATTCATGACGATACCAAGTTATACCACAATTTTAATTCCAAGTCTAACAATAAGCAGCCACAAACTCAAGCGGTCGTCCATAACCGCGGACACGGCTATTCGAATAGATTTATACCCTGCAGGGGTGTACTACTTTACCCAGATGACTTGATTAGCCTGTAAGCCTCCAGATGCCTCCGAATATAGCATAATTCCTATGGTATGCCGGTCGGGTAAACCAAGACTTAGCATTTTTCAGCAAGTTGATATCATTGAGTTGACTCGCCCATACGCGACGTAATCCCGTTTAAGTGTAGGCTACTCACCTACAACTAAACGAGCAAGCAAGTTGTGCCGGAAATACCAACCCAATTAATAAAGCTTAAAGAGGGCTCACCCTCACAATAAAGAATTGCAATCAGCACCCTTATGGAACATATATGCGATGGAACACATATACGCCCTCAAACCACCAGTCATCAACTCAACAATACCAACCCCTTACTTAACTAAGCAGTGCCCATACACTGCATGTGATAGCACGAGTTTTGCTTGAACCGTAGGTACCCAAAGTTCGGTCCTTAATTGTCCAGACAAGGCAACCACTTACCCAATTCTCGTGCATGAAGGCACCATCACTAACCATCACTTGTCCAGACCCAACAGCTCATTTAAAATGACAAAATTTAACTTATAAAACAGATACGAAGATCTGAAAGAAAAGCATATAAAGATACTTGTGTTTATCCCATAATTGTCGGGTTATTCCCGACAATCAACTAACGGTTCTAGACTTGCATGGCTAAGCAAACCCGAACAACATATTTCAACCATTCTAACTTAAGCATGTGGTACTGGAATAATTCAAGTATAACCTCAATGAATTAGGAGATAACTAAACTACACATCAGAAAAATAGCGACATTATCAAAAATAGCATGCAAGCAATTATCATTGCACTAAATTAATAAAACTGGGATCAAATATGATGCAAAAGAAAGTTCAAATGATGCTTGCCTTGCTGCTAACTCAATTGCTCTTCTTCAGTAGCGTAAAGGTCAATATCGATAGGCTTGGTATCTAGATAAATATAATATCGAATAAGCATCGAGAAATACCCAAAAATTCAAAATGCTCAAAAATACATGATTTTTCTACAGTAGCTAAATCATGATTTTAGATGAATTTAGGTGAAAGAATTATTTCATTTGGATTTAGCCTGTGAGAGTTATTACGATTTGAATTTTCAGTTTTCAATATGCTCTCTTTGAGTAATTTAATTATGAGGTCAAATTTTGTAGAGCAGTGGAGGGTATAAGGATTATATGGATAAATAGGGAATATTATTACAAGACCAGAATAGTTGAGTTTACCTTATTTGGAATTTTTATGAATTAGTTATCCATTTTAAAGTTATCGACCTTTTTCTATTGTAAAAATAATTAGTTTATGGATCACTTTCCATAATAATACTCTCTGCTATAGAAACATGTTTGGAATCAATTTTAATATAAAGTTTATCAAAAATAAAAACTACCGAAGTGGTTTTATCCATTTTGGAGTTAAGATGAATTAGTTATACATTTTTGAAGTTACAAATATTTTACAGTGTACAAATAATTCGTTTTCAGATTTTCTAATTCATTCACCACTTTTCTTACCGAGCGCGTGCTAACCCCAACCTCTGCTAGTGGGCCTGCTTTGCGGTGCCCACCGCAAGAAGCCATGCAGCGTGAAACACAGGATAGGCTTGTGAGCCGTTGGATTTAAATCCAACGGTCACCAATCGCGGCTCGATGGGGTGGTCTGATCAGCCCATCAATCGCGACCGTTCATTGTACAACGCACGGCCCAGATTTGCGACGCGTTCGGAGCGGTCCGAACGGCCCAACAGATCTGGTCCGTTGCTTTTACATCGAATGGTCGGCGTTGAGCGGCGGCGACTCATACGGCAATTGCGCAAACAGCTAAGTGAAGCTCCGCAGCAACATACAAGTGGGTGCCAGGGTCCTAGAGACTAAAAGAAAGCTACCTGAGCTAAGGAGGTGCTCGGGGAAGCTCGGGGTAGGCCGGAGTTACGTCGGCACCGGAGAAGACAAAGATGACGGCACGGCACAAGCGGGGAGCTCAACCTGGTGAACCAGAGGACAAATGAGTGGTCGAGACATGCTATGGACCTAGCAAAGATGCTAAAAGAGCAAGGAATTGAGCTACATCTTACCGGAACCAAGTGGGAGTTGAAGGGTTGGTCCTAGGTCCGAAAACACAAATCCTTCGAATTAACGAAACCCTGTCGTGCAACACCCAAATTAGTTGAGGGGTTTTTATTAACAAGCGGAAAGGCGCAAAGTGACGCGCTAGGTTTAGGACAATACCTCCCGGACACAGAGAAACCATAGAGGTGTCCGGCGGAGCGTGCTCTGGAATGAGCCGAGAGCTCGAAGATGCACCGGGAGCTACGAGCAACAATAGGAGGTCGCATGAGCAAAAATGGACAAGGCATAGAGCATGGAATCGAGGGCTACCACGCGGAGGGAACCTACCTGAGTAGGGAGCTCCAACCAGCTTCCCTCTCCTCGGTCAACAGAGGAGAAGTGAGTCAAATTGAATGGGCAGAGGGGGTATTATCCCCGGGCGATGGACGGAGTGGAGGTGGCGTCAAGTGATGAAGCAATGCGATATGCTAGGAAGGGCGGTGGATTGACGGCGTCGAAGAGCCGTTCTGGGCGCGTTGGAGAAGCCCGTCCGCGTGGCGAAGCTCTCCTGCGCAAAGTGACGGGAGGTTGAAGACAAAGTCGGGCGAGCGGCGTGGCGATGACTTCGATCTTGGCCGTTGGATTTCAGATGGACGGCACAGATTAGAAAAGGGGCGCTCAGTTCGTTATGAAGGGGTACGCGATATGGGCCGTGGATCTCCCATCAGACGGCTCGCACGTGAAGCGCTCAGTTGGTTGGGTTGAGTCATTACGCCGCGTCGGACTCGTGCCCGAGGAACAGTGCAGGGTGGTTGGGTTAGGGTTTGACTGAGTTTAAAATTGCTTTCACCACTTTGACCAAGGTGTTACAATTAGAAATAAATTTCCTAAAATTGTGAAATAAATCACAGGGGTTCCTAGGAAGGTCTATTGCCCATAAAAATTATTCAACACTACTGTTCATGATATAATGTGCATATAATAAATTCAAACTTAGTGTGTGTCATTAAATGATGTTTGAATTTTCTCAAGGTTTAACCCAGTCCCAAAAATTTGGGAAAAATTATATTAATTCATTATAATTACTATAGAATTTGAATAAATTATTTCCAAAGGATGTTCATAGGGTTTTGTTCCTATTTTCAGTTGGAGTTGAATTACAAAGTGTAGGTTTAACCCTTGTTTAAGATTTTCCAAGTGCAATAAATTATGCAAAAGTTTGAAAACCATGATGCATGCTCATGAGATGCATAATAATTCTCTTTATTAAGTTGAGGATGTGATAGCCATTGTCAAGCTGCCACCACCAATGTGTTCCTTGCACTCTAGGCATCCCGTTTCGCTCCTCATCCGCACTTCCCTTGTCTCCGGTCATCCTCACCTTCACCTCCATTGCTGCCGGCCATGGTTTTTCCTCTGGAGCTTCTCCTTCTCCCTGATTCCTCTTTTACTGACTTGGTTAGCCACCTCCCCTCGACATCATCTCCACCTCAGTAGTTTGGTCCATGTGGCATACCAATCAACAGCCCATGTGGTGTATCCAAAACTCTACCCGAGCCAAATATCCATGAAACCAGTCCACCATGGTCCTAGTCAATGCCCAGTGGGACCCACATGTAAATTCAAATCCCTTTATTTCCTTTATGCTGATTTATCCTTGATGACATCAGCTGGCATAGTAATTCCCTTTTCCTTCAGAGAAATAATTCAGTAAATTCATGAAATTCTGATTTTTCATCATTTCATGTGATTTCAATCTTCCAAAGCCCATATCTTTTGCAACCGAACTCTGATTGAACCCATTCAAGTTTCTAAATTCATTATCTACCTTCCAGTACCATTCAATTTCAATTTGGAGTTTATTGATTTGTCTTTTTGAATTTTATTTGTTTTGCGCTTTCTTTCTCGTTAGACGTTGAAGTCCCAGAATCATCCGAAGAAGCTAAAGATCAAGGAAGTAGAAGATCAAAGATAAATAAGATCATCATTGCTATAGCAAGCCAAGTTACACCTTTGATCATATTGAACCCTGTTTCCTAAAATTACTTTGATTTAAATTATTGCATTTACTTTAAGTATTTATTTAAATGCTTTTGGGTGTAGTGATTATCCAATTTGTTATATCCACCTTGTCTATTGTTATGTCATAATCTTTTGTCACCCTAGATTGGTTCATTATTTAGTTGGTATTATTGTAGCACCGACGTGGGTTGGTTAGATACAATTAGTCTACTTAGCCATGCTACAAGTCATCATCTCATGTGAGTTGCAAATATAAACCTGACTAAGTGATTATGGAACTTTATGATAAAACTGTGTGTACTGTGTGCTATTACTCATTGATGGCATATGTTGTACTCAACCAACCGGGTAGTAAAAGTTTTAGACGGAGGCAAGTGGTGGACACTAAGTGATATGGTGGAGCTGTGTGCATGGGAATAATAATCTATGTGACATAGTTAGAAATTGGAAGTCTCGCCTTAGTCAATTAAGGACTTAACTTTGTGCGCCATTGAACTGAGCCTTACTATACGACCACATGCCTGGTAGGGGACGGGCCTAACTTAGTAAGTTATGAATTCTTGACATTGATTACACAGGTAGTAGGTCAGGCTGTGTGCATGGGTGGAGGTGTGAGCTACCAGGTAGTCGCATCGCGGGACGGTTCGTCACTTCCCTGTCCAACGATGTGTGTCAAACTGGCTTCCTATGTAGGGTAGTCTGGCAGTAAAGCACATCGAGAGTGTCAATTGTTGAGATGAAGTTTCTGAAAGGTTTTGTTGTGATCAGCTCTAATCCAGTTGATTGCATCTTATGGGTAAAGTGTACTGCAGAGTGTTAAATCAATCTATTTGAATAGCCACGTCCGCGGTCATGGACATGCTTGGGGATTTCACACGAGGGGTAGATTTTCATAAAACAATTGGGAAGGGACAGCTGTGTGAATAACTTGTTTAAACTTTGTGTTCTTTTGTGAAACAACTGATAAATTAATATTGTTTATTTGTGTTTGAATTATGCTTCCAATCTATTATTCATATTCAATTGCAAATGTTGCATTTCTGCAAAAGAACCATAGAAGCCATTCCTTTGGAATAAGCCATCATCTATAAATTGCATTCTGTGGTATGACTTGCGAGTACATTTGTGTACTTATGCTTGCTATAATCAATCAATAGAAGTGGAGGAATCGTCAGTCAGCAAGATCTACTTCAAGGGCCATGGAGAACTAGGTCGCGCTACCCCAGCCGATTGCCTGTGGGCATATGGATGGGCTTCACTGAAGTTATTCCGTTACGTTCCGCTGCAGCTTCATTGAGCTATTCGCCTTCTGATACATTAATTGTAAGCTTTGACCTTAAAGTCATTACTCTGATATTTATTGTTATTTGCTTATTTATTAGTCATCTTTGTATATGGAAATGATATTTTATCAATGTTGCCACTGTGTGCACTAGCGTGATCCTAGACTAGTGCAGTATACATAGAGGGTCCAGAATTGCATTTTTGGATCCCGATAATCCCAGAACAACACCAGGACTCCGTGTGACGACACGTGTTGCTACAGGTGTGAAAAGCGTGGAAGAACTTCAATAGCACGCTTGTCAAGAACTACGTGGAGAAGGATTTGAGGCCCTTCTATAAGTATCCATTCTTGGAAGAGTACTGGGAAGACTTTGTGGCGAAGAAGACGACAGATGATTTTAGGAGTGAAAGTGTGGCACACAGAGCCCTCTAGAAAAAAAACACGCACCCCCACAGACTCGACACCACTGGGTATGCAGGTAAAATCCCACAATGGAGGGATCAGGACCAACAGGCAAGCCGTTCGAATGCCTCCCCACCATTTGTTGGGATCCCTGATGAACGCGCCCGAAACTGGCTAAGAGCGAGGTTATCTACCCTGTCTTCGGGGGCCATCTCCTTTCCAAACCACGTAGACGAGGAAGTGCCCCATCGCCTGTTAAGATATCAAACTACCTAGTTTGTAATTACTCCATAACTTCATAGGAAGTGAAACGACATGTCGGGCTATTGCAGGAAACGTTGAGTGCACGATCTTCCCAAGGCTCATTCTAGGCAGTCAGGGGGAGAGATATACTCTCCGTGGCCCTGGGACACAATGAGCACCCAGGTCGCATGCGAGGCCTTGGTATTTATGTTCCACAGAAACATGGATTCTCAGAGGGCTCTGAAGCGTACCGGAGTAGGAAGAGAGCCAAAGTCGAGCGCGATGCAAAGCTATAAGAGGAGATTCATGAATCCCTCAAAGATGAGATCACTGAATCCATCAGAGATGATATCAATGATCACGTCAAAGCTGAGACACAATGGAAGATGGAGAGCCTTGAGGAAATGCTTAGGAAAAATCAGTTGCAAGCCCCTGCCCCTACTGTGCTAGCCAGCCCTCCCCAAACTTTCGAGTAGCTGCGCGTCCAACCCTAACCCTACCCCAAAAGGCGACGATAGATTTCCTGTCGATAACATCCTAGTAATAATTATTATCTCTGAAATGCTCGATCCATTGATAGGCCTGTTGGAGTAGCTAATTTTGTATCATTATGTAGGTGGCTATGAAGTGCAAGCTCCAAGTGAGATATGCCTCTGTTTCCCTAGATGCTGCTTGGGGCCAGGTGTATCCATCCGGTGTTGGGGCTTTGGTGCATGGTGTAAATCCAACGCTGGGTTTCGCAAAACTGAATGTGGACGGTGTTTATGCCAATTTCGCGGTCGTCCCACTGCAGATTCTCCCAAACGACGAGGTCATGACTCTAGGGCAAGCCATTGGAATATTCATCTAGTGGAGTTACCTGCTCCAGTGTCAACTTCACGGGAATGTCCTGCAATAGTGTCAAGTCCATAGGAGCTACCTGCACTGAAGCAGCAAGGGCCCGGTGCATCAGATGCATCTATACCTCATGCTCGGTCGACTCTCGTGAAGTCGACCTCTAAAAAGCAAGGCAGCAAGGGCAAATCGAAGACGGTTGACTCCTGTTCTGATATCCCCTTCTTGCCATTGGCCCGGAAATTCGTGCTAGGCTAGCCATTGGTCGAGACGGTAGAGCCCGACCGTACCCTAGGATTCTCTTGCACGAGATTGCATACATGGTACATGGAACAGGCCAACAAGACGGATGGACAACGACGCTCGGGTGTCAACGTCAAGATCAAGAAGGATCATATTAACCACGTGGTTCAAGACTGTGTCTTCACGGTGACCTTCGAGGACTTGTTCTTTCTCTTCAACGTTAACGCCCTCGATGCCTGACTCATGCGATGCTGGTGTACAATCATGGTCAACGTTCGTGTAATACCGATAAATGTTATATATAACTCCTTGCTTTGATGTGTGTGTGTGTGTCTATATATATATGTGTGTGTGTGTGTGTGTGTGTGTTTGTGTGTGTACACATGATTTCTGAAGCCGAATTAAGGAACCCACCAGTAGGTTTCCTCGATCGACACTTGGTCTCCTTGCAAACCATGGAGAATGCAAAATTCGTCGAGGATTACATGACAGAGTCATTGCTGGCTCACCGCAATAAGGAATTCATACTTTTTTCCTACAACCAGGAGTAAGTGCTGCACTAGTGGCTATACTTATTGATTTGTACTTTACAAGCAACACGAACTTAGGTTTAATGACCATGGCAACATACCTGTGTAGGTTCTATTGGATTCTAATTGTAATTATACCAAAACGGAATAGGGTAATATACCTAGATTCCCTAAAGAGGGCCACACACGACTTCACAGTTGTCCGACAATTAATCAACGGGTAAACATATTTCCTCCATAGATAACTCTATTTTAGTTTTTTCTTCCTTTGCAATGGCTAAGGCTAACTTCTTGGAATCACGTAGGTCGTTCGTTGTGTACTTTGCTAAAGGAGGGAATTGCAAGGGAAGGATTCTGCGACACGATCTAAATTTCCCGGTACTCGCTTTACACATTAATCCTATATAACACTTCATAGTAACGCTTCTCGAACTAACCAATTCTATTTTTGTAGTACCACCAGCAGCCGTCGGCTTGCACCCTCTGTGGATACTATGTTTGCCACAACATGGAACAACTCGTCAGTTCCGCGATGACCGATGATCCTCAGGTTTGTCAATATTGCAATACTTATTTCATACTTATCAATTTATATATGCACGAATTTAATCTTCCTAGCGACATGTTGCAAGCATCGATACAACCGCGTTGGAACAGGGCTAGCTCATAAACATTTGAGGACAATTTGCGGTATTCTTGAACCATGAGATCATAAATCCAGATGAGAAGTTTCACAATGTAGATTGAACTTGATTGAGATAAGATTGAACTTAATAGCACATGTGTGTAAATGTACATGAATGGTTAATTTTAGTTAATTGATTTGTGAATTGGATGTGTTTGTTTTTGAAATGAATGTGAATTGATTGTATACATGTACTTGTTGTGTTTCAGCTTGTTTCAGAGGGCATGGCTAGCATTTCCTGAGACTAGCTAATAAACAGAAATATATTTAGCAATACAAAAGAATATTACAGACGGTTCCTTAGGATATACCGTCTGTGATACATCAACTATCACAGATAGTTTGATCTATAAACCGTCTGTGATAGTGAACTATCACAAATGGTTTTGAGTTAATAACCATCTGTGATAGTCTACATTACAGACGGTTCGAAAACCGTCTGTAATGACCTCATGTCATTACCGACCCATAAAGTCAGACGCCTCACGAAACCGTCTGCGATGATATTTTTGAACCGTTTATGAAGACATTTTCTGTAGTAGTGTCAGTATTTGAATATAATGAATGGGGACAGATCTTGTTCAAGCTAGTGCCCAAACTAGAGATATATAGTACATTTATAGGAATGCCGTGTTCGACGTGAATTCTGATCAATTCATATAATAAATTCTTTGCTTTCTGAACATGGTAATTTGAGTACAACGATGACCATAATATGCTAAGGAATACACCGTTTTCCCTTTACAACTTGATATCCACGTTGTGCACATTGCCT
The DNA here is from genome assembly GCA_036346405.1 of Phyllostachys edulis. Lineage (NCBI taxonomy): Eukaryota > Viridiplantae > Streptophyta > Magnoliopsida > Poales > Poaceae > Phyllostachys > Phyllostachys edulis. Next base: position 11,781,621 of record CM070555.1, read on the forward strand.
TTGACTGTTGATCAGAAATTCTCTACCTCTTCTATTTATGTTCTTTTTTTTTGCAAACATACCTCTATATGCGGATATACTGAACATGAATCTTTGAATGATTTAGAGGTTTAGAGAGCCTTACCGCATGAGGTAAAGGAGGTTTGCTTTTGAAATTCCTATACCCACTCTTACTGCAAGAGCAGATGAAATATACTGAGAATAAGCCCAAATTTGTCTGACTATCGAATCAATAATTGCGGGATTTCTTATCTTTGCATTGTATATATGTTCTCAAGCCATTTCCATCGTGCGGATCGAAGAAGCGCATACTATTACCGTATTTCCAAAAGGCATAAATGCTTAGAATTTGGATCTCTAGTTTATTTAATTGTATGCGCCAACCAGTTCACCCAAAAGTTTTAATTATGCTAGCCGAATCTTAAACCCAATATTTTTTGGATTTGATACCATATTGAATTGCATGTACCAACCAGTTCACTCAAAAACTTAACCTGACGAGGAAAGACAGACAATTCACTTATACTTCAACATAGTTCTCTACTGCAGTAGAATCTATTCCCCATTTTCTTTTGTTGTGGCCCTCATTACTGAACATTGTAATCTGATCAAACAAACAACTAACAGAGATATACAAGGAATAAACCCAGCATTTCTCTACTGTCTGCAATGTGTAAATTTCGGAAACTCTGTTCTACATTCTTCACATTTCTTAGCTTTTGTTTTTTCATCCAGTAAATCTGGATAAATTTCACGTAGCCTGTTAGACTACTGCAGAAAAGCTAAATTTCTCGGCCAGCTACAAACTGAAACTTAGTTCTGCAGATACCTTGAGGCTTAAGCAAGCAATTTCAGAAAAAACCTAAAAAATATGGTTATTCATACGACAGTTGCTAAACACCTCCGCTCTGCGTGCGCTCCTCTCGGCGCCTTGAGCCCCCACCCTAGCCTCTCGCGGTGCCACTCCGGCACCGGCGGCCACCCCCGCCCCCGGCCCCTCCCGGTCCTTCAAAGATACTCCAACCTTCCCTCCCACTCTCCCTCTTGCCCTCCCCCCCCCCCCCCCCTGCCACCCCTTTCCCCTTTCCAAGTGCCTTTGGCCGGGCTTGGCCACCACCTTCCGCCCCACCACCGCTCCCATCGCCCGCCTCTACCACCTCCCGCCCCCCTTCTGGCCCTTCTCTGTCCGCCCCCACCCGAAGCCACTCCCGGCCCCAGATCCAGATCTGGTTTGGCCCAGATCTTCGGTTCTTCACTGTCCCGGAGGAGGCCTTCCCAACCTAGCTCCGCCGGCCTCCTGCAAGAGCCACGCAGCGCCTGCCACGCTGCCTCCCTGCAGCGGTCTCTCCAGATCGGCTCCTTCCTCGACCGGCCCCAAGGGTGGGACATTGAAGACCCCCCTTACCTTTGTGCAAATCCTTCAACGCCAGGCCCCACCGAGGGGCGCCGCAGTTACTGCCCTCGACCAACCGAGCGCCCTTGCTGCAGTTACTGCTCCTAGCTAGTCCTGCAAGCCTTCCTGTCTGAAGCTTCCCCAAGCTCAACAGCTTTCTCCACAGGCTAGTGCAGTAGCTCGGCGCAGCCCATCATCACCTCCCGCTGCGTCCCATCGAAGCTTCCTCGAGCAAGACGCATATCCCCTCGCCAGAGACCCCAAAGCCGCTGATCCAGGAATTGAAGTTGGCTGGCAAGAAGTGAAGAAACATCGATGGTGGCGAGCAGCAGACCGTCGGGTCCCCCCCAGGCCTCCCACATCTCCTGCAGCCTCCTTCCTCTACAAAACAGTCGACAGATGCTTCCGTTGTCTCTCGCGCAACCACAAAGTCTCCAATTGCCGGGACCCCATCCGGAGCTTCCTCTGCTTTGCCTCAGGCCATCGAGCAAAGGAGTGCCGGCGCAAGCAGAAGCTTCCTCGGGCTCCTCCGCTTCGACTGCTAGCTCCCCTGCACCCCTCCTCTAGGCCGACACACCCCAAGCTTTTTGCCCCGGCCATGTCTTTTCTCGGTGCTCCGGACACCCGTCCAGGGGAGGACTATTGCGTTGTCAATGGCTCCCCGCACCTCGATAGAGCCTGTCAGGAGTGGGAGGCCACCGCCCTTGTAGCTTGGGTGCTGCGGGGCGACGTCAGTGCCGATGACAGAGTGGTGGCCGAGGCAGTCCGACGCCGCTTTGGTCTGCGACAAGAGGAAGTGGCTGTCTCTCTCCACCACCCGGAAGCCTTCCTCCTCAAGTTCATCAGCAAGCACACCAGGGACAGAGTCCGGGAGGCGAAAAAGTTCCATCATGAAGCCCTGGAGATCCACGTGCGAACTTGGAGGTCGGTGAGCCACGCTTTCGGAGCCGCGATGTTCTTCTGCGTGTGCCTCTGCTTGGAAGGTCTTCTGATGTTCGCCTGGACACCGGAAGTGGTAGAGCGTCTTGTGGGGAAGAAATATTCCTTGCAAGCCTTTGAAGATGTTTCGGCAAGCAAGGAGGATACGAGAACCCTCAATCTCTGGGCCTGAACGTCCAACCCAAGCTCGCTCCCCAAGGTAACCTGGATCACCTTCATGCAGCGAGGTGAAGCTTCCAGTCGGCCTGAAGCGAGTTCTCGCGCCATGGACAAATGGCGGTGAGGGCTCACCTACAGGGTCCTCATTCACCTTGACTTCATTGAGGACCATACCGCTGCTCCCCTTGATGACTTCCTATCGGCAGCGGACGTCGTCCCGTACGAGCCTACAACAACTAGTCTCCCCTGGAACCTGGGGGCTGTCGACGGCATGCCGGAAGCGAAGGAAGGACCGAGCCACATCTCCCACCACCCTCTTCGGCAGGAGACGGAGGAGGTAGAAGACCCCCCTACTGAGGACAGCCGCTCCTCCCGCGGTCATCGTCGACCCCCCCGTCGTTCGGCCCACGATGACCACCCCTCCATCTTGACCCGAAGACACAAGAATAATGACGACAGCGACGATGACCAGGGACGCTACAACCGCAACAACGGTGGAGACTACAAGACCGACAACAAGGTGTCTTCACATCGTCCTGGCTCGGGTCGGATCTGGGAGCGTTCCCCCCCATCGGGGACACTACGGAGACAGTAGGAACGGCGGCCGGCACTGGGCTTTGTCACCCCGGAATCTGGCTGCCCCCCTCGGCTCCACTTTCTTTGGGACTCGCAGCCTTGCCCCCCCCACGCAGCCCATCGGTGCGGTGCGATCGGCACTAATCAAGCCCTCCAGGAGCTTTTTGCCTCCTACGCCAATTCCCTGCGGGCTGCACTTCATGATTTCTTCAAGGATGGCCAATCCCAGACCAATGCCCCAACTCCTTCCTTCGAGGAGGCGAGGGAAGCCTGGTTGCTCAAGGCGGAGGCCTACGTCAAGGCGGCTTCTGAGGCTGCCTCATAGCTCGGCCTCGCTTCAAGTTCTACGATTGCCAAGAGGCCCAAGCCATCTTGGGCATCCTTCAAGCAAGTAGTGGACCGCCTAACTGTACCTCCCTCCCCGTAGGCTGGTCTAGTTCAAGAGTTCTTCATCGACCACGTCCTCCCGCCTCCAGCTATCTGATGCTCTGCCCCTTAGCCCCTTGTCCGGGCGTTCGCGACCCCCGCCCAGCTATTGAGGAGTTCGGCTCCCCTTCAGCCCCAAGTCTGGGTGTAGCTGCTGAGGTGCCGCCCGGCGCTCCTCAACCTCCGGATGAGCTTCTCTCCACGTCGGTTCTTGGGAGCTGGTCCGCAACCCCCAATAAGAAGGCCATTCTTCCTGTCTACCCGGCCCAGCCTCTCCTAGTCGCATAAGGACTTGTTGGAGACAGGCCCCCTGCGCTGGGTCTTCAGCCTGCCCCACCTTCACCAATCCAAGCTTTAGTGCCCTGCCAGCTCGAGTCTCCCCTAGAAGAGTAGGGATCTGGTGAGAGGACCCCAAACCTGGGTCGGTCGCCTGTCCAGTCTCCTCCAAGGCAAGCCACAGCGCCCAGCCAGCTCGATGCCCTCAACCTGGCGCTGTTCTCCAAGCCGGCTCCGCCGATCCTTGCAGCCCCTACTCTGTCTCTTCGCCAATCACAGAGCTGCCCGTGCGGCAATGTCAAGATCGACGCTTGGCCGCTTAGCGGTCAAACGAAGGTCAGGTTCCCCAGGAGGCCCTTGCACACAAACTCGGCACCCTTCCAAAGGACCAACCGCTTACAGACGAGGCGCTCAAAGTCTACATGGATTCCTTCGAGGCCCCCCTCCCGCCAGACTCTATCGCCGCCCTCTCGGACCTCTTCAAGTTAGACTGTCATCTAACCGCGGCTGCAGACGATGCCCTTGCAAAGCTGGGAGGTCAGTGCTCCTCTGAGGGCTTGGGCTCGGTGGTCCTGGCCCCCGTGAGCACCCCTAGGGACTCGGCTCCTCTCCCAGGCACCCTGGTGGAGGCGGCCTAGTGAAGGGGTCTCCCAGCTGTTGCGGTTGGTTTAGTCTGGAACATGCTCAACACCCACACTGCTCCGGCTACTTCTGCTTCACTGTCGCCTTCCTCTTCTACTCTGCACTCTGTAAGTCTGTTGATGTTCCTGGTCGACTGGTCGTCTCGTCTGTCTGTTGTAGTGCTGGCTAGAGGGCGGGTCTCTTCCCAGGGCCCCCCAGCTTTTGCTTCTTTATCGCCGTCTCTTTCGGCTCTGCACTTTGTTAGACTGCTGCTCTTCAAGGTTGTAAGACTGCTGCTTGTAAGACTGCTGCTTCTCAAGGTTGTTCAGTATCTCAAGGATGCCATGTTGCTTTCTCCTCTTCTGGTTTTTGCTCCGGTGCTTGGATGGATTTCTTCTCAGGGCCCCGCTCTTTCCCCGCCCTAGCTTCTCTACTTTGTGTTGGCGAGCGCGTTGTGCCCCCGAAGCTCCTTCTACATAGCTGCTACTATCGCTCGTCGTTGCCTTCGGTTTCTCAGTCTTCCTGGACCGGGACTGGTACTGTCAGGTTCCCTTTTTCCTTCGCTGTTAGGCCTTTGGGTGCAGACCACTCCGATCATCCGTTTGCTGGCTAGGCTGCAAATTAGAGGATACAAGATCCCAGTTCAAGGGGCAGATCCTTGAAGCATAGGGACTATCTACTGTGGAGCAGCTTCGTTTGTCTCCAGAGGTAGTCCAACTCCCCATTCCACTCGTCAGGACACTCCCTGGCTTGCACAAGACCTGACAGAAGAACTTCAGCCAGTGTCAACCCTTCGTACAGCTTTCTGCTATGCTCCTCTTTGTACCGTTTGTGCTCAGGGCTTCTACTGGGCCATCCCCTCCTTGGCGGATCATACTTTCAATGGCCGGCCTTAACCTCAGCATTATCTGTTGGAATGTGCATGGGCTCAACACCCAGGCCAGGAAAGACTTGGTGCGTGAGACACTCATCTCCACAACTTGCCACCTCGCCTGCCTTCAGGAAACCAAGTTAAGCCAAGTTGACCAATGCCTTGTCGACTCCCTTGGGGGCTTCAACCTACGGAGCTTCGCCTTTAAACCAGCGGCGGGCACCAGGGGAGGGATCCTTCTCCTTTGGAATGAAGATTTCATTGAGATCACTAACGTGCACCAATCGTCTTACAACCTCTCGGCGTCTGTGACTTTAAAAGAGTGCAACTCGGCTTTCCGTCTAACTACAGTGTACGGTCCCTCCCGAAGCTCTGATAAGCGGGCCTTCCTCTAAGAAATCGTCTCCTCAAAACCGCCCCCGGGAACAAACTGGTTGATCATGGGCGATTTCAACCTCATTTATTGCGCTGCCGATAAAAGCAATTCCAACTTCAATCCGCGACGCCTAGCTCAATTCCACAACACTCTCAACACCTGCGAATTAAAAGAAATTCACCTTCAGAATAGAAAGTTTACGTGGAGCAATGAGCGTCAGAGTCCTACCCTTGTCGACCGACGGGGTTTTTGCAACGGCGATGGGACTCCTCTTTGAAGATTTCTTTTCGCAGCGCTTCCTCTATTTCTATTTCGACCCCCGCTTTGTTGTCCAACATCCGCAGCCCTCCTCGTCCCAGAACCTTTCGCTTCGAAAACTTCTGGATTGCGATGCCAGGTTTCTTCAAGACAATCCAGAATTCTTGGGCGGCACAATGCTGGCACTGGGAGCCGATGCATCGTTTGAACCACAAGCTTTCTTCCACGGCATCAGCTCTTAAATCTTGGAGCCGTCATCTCTTCCGTCGCCCTAAGCTCCTCCTCCACATGGCCTTAGAGCTGATCCTCCGTCTTGACGTGGCGCAAGACTTCAGAGCGCTTTCGCCCCAAGAATCAGCCCTGAGGGCAAGTCTCAAGAAGAGAGTCATGGGGTTGGCAGTGATCGACCGCACCAGGAAGCGCCAATGCTCCCGCATTACCAACCTCAGAGAAAGTGACGCCAATACCAAGTTTTTCCACCTTAAAGCAAATGGTCGGAGACGCAAAAACCACATCAATAAGCTTCAAAACGGTCTGGGATGGGCGATCGCGCACACAGAGAAAGAGTCTTTAATCCATCAGCACTTCCAAGAAATGTTGGCCCCGCCCGCCGCTCGCAGCATGGACCTCAACTGGGAGACCATCAACCTCCCACCGCTAGACCTCCATAGTCTTCAGGCTATTTTATCAGAGGCAGAAGTTCTATCTGCCTTAAACCAACTGCCAGGGGACAAAGCCCCAGGTCCGGAGGGCTTCACCATAAACTTCTATAAGTCCTGTTGGCAAATCATCAAGGCGGACGTAATGGCTGTCTTCTATAGCTTTCACTCCCTCCGTTCGTCACATCTCCACCTTCTTAATACCGCTAACATTGTGCTAGTCCCAAAAAAGGAGGGGGGCGACAAAGTGCAGGACTTCAGGCCAATCAGCCTCATCCACGGTCTTGGGAAGTGGATTGCGAAAACGCTTGCGCTTCGGGTGTCGCCTTTCCTCAACACCTTGGTCTCCCAAGCTCAGAGCGCCTTTATTAAGACCAGGAGCATCCACGATAACTTCATCTATGTCCAGAACTTGATCAGAAGACTTCACCTCTCTAACACCCCCACGCTCTTCCTCAAGCTTGACATTGCAAAGGCCTTCGACTCGGTTCGTTGAGACTACCTCCTCGACCTTCTTCGGGAAAAAGGTTTCCCCCATAGATGGACTAATTGGATAGCTGCCCTTCTTAGCTCGGCCTCGTCTAGAGTTCTTCTCAATGGTATCCCTGGCATGGCGATCAAACACAGCAGAGGTTTGAGGCAGGGGGACCCACTTTCGCCTTTCCTCTTCATCCTGGCGATTGACCCCCTTCAACGTTTGCTGGAGTTGGCAACAGATATGGGATTCCTGGCTCGCTCGAGGGACCGCTTCACCTCTCTTAGAACCTCCATTTATGCGGATGATGTGGCTATTTTCATCAATCCATTCGACTCTGAACTTCAAACGACCACCCAGATTATCCGCAACTTTGGAGAGACCTCAGGCCTTCGGACCAACCTTCAAAAAAGCACGGTTCTCCCGATTCGTTGTGATCACTTAGATCTGAACTCCATCCTTCAAGACTTCCCGGCAATCCGAGCGTCCTTCCCGATCAAATACCTAGGATTGTCGCTCACCCATAAAAGATTGCGCAGAGTGGACTTTCAGCCCCTTCTCGACAAAGTGGCAAGCAGACTAGCAGGCTGGCAGGGGCGCTTCTTGACCCCGGCAGGGCGAGTCACTCTGGTCAAATCTGTCCTCTCCTCAATCCCTATTTACTACCTCATGGTCTTCCACATTCCCAAGTCAATTCTCTGCGCCCTTGACCGTCTTAGACGTCGCTTCCTCTGGGCGGGCTATGAAAGCTTCTCGGGGGGCAAGTGCAAAATCAATTGGGCATCGGTGTGTCGCTTGACTAAGCTTGGTGGTCTTGGTAGACTCAATCTTTCTAAATTCTCCGTGGCCTTACGTCTCAGATGACAATGGCATCAGTGGAAGGCCCCTTCCAAACCCTGGGTTGGAACGAAAATACCTCAGATCAAGGGGCTGCAGACCTCTTTTGCAAAGAAGAACTGTGATTTCCCTCGGGGATGGTCAAACAGCTTCCTTCTGGTACTCGGCCTGGCTCAGCGGGGAGGCCTCTAAAGCTCTGGCCCCTTTGATTTTTGGAATTTCCAAAAGGAGAAACAAGACAGTGGCCTCAGGCCTTCAAAATGGTCGTTGGGTGCATGACATCAACATTCAGGGGGGCCTATCAGTCGACCACATTCATCAGTTCGTGGGACTCTGGGTCAAAATCAACCGAATTCATCCAGATCTCGGCTCCCCGGACGAGATTGTTTGGAAATTAACCCCGAACGGTATCTACTCCTCCAAGTCCGCCTACGCTTTGCTTTTCCTGGGATCTATACGGACTAACTTCCAATCCCTTATTTGGAAATCCCACGCCCCCCAAAGTGCAAATTCTTCGCTTGGCTAGCAATTCAAAACAAGCTTTGGACCGCAGATAGACTGGAAGTGCGTGGGTGGCTGAACCAGCATCTATGCCCCCTCTGTAGACACACTCCGGAATCGGTCCTCCACCTTTTTGCGCTCTGTCGCTTCTCCTCTAGAATATGGAAGCAGATGGCGGACTGGCTAGGTTTTGCGAGTCTACAGCCATCCTATTGGCCCCCTTGCATGAGCATCCTGGATTGGTGGTCCAATGTTGCGGAGAGGAAAGGATCCCCTGCGAAGGCCACAAGAACGACCCTTATCCTGATCACGTGGGTGCTTTGGAAAGAACGAAATGCGAGAATTTTCAACAACAAAGCAACAACTCCTCAGCAAATCTTAGCGCAGATTAAGGAGGAGGGTAGATCTTGGTCCCTCGCGGGGGCCAAGAGTTTGGAGCTTTTTAATCCCCTGTAATTTAGCCTTTACTGAATTCCTTGTCTCTTAACTCTTCTTTATTAATTTAAACGGGCAAATCTCCTGCCGGTTTCCTTCAAAAAAAAAAAGCAAGCAATTTCACTGATAAGCTTCCCAATTTAAGTTCAAAAAACAGTTCTACCCATATAGTTTAAAGATTAGTTGAATAGTCTGACCATAACACCTTCCATGGCGATTGTTTTATACAGTGACATTGCAATAGTGTACCATGTTTCTGTGTACATATATTCGAATATTTTTCCTTTTTTCTAATTTCTGAAAAGATGCAAATTAATCCTACGTCAGTAGTAATATACTGAAGAATAAACCGGTATTTATTCTATTCTTGATAACAGTAGATAGCCATTTAATTTTCAAAAGTAAAGATGTGCAGCGATAAGAACATATGGGAACTTATGGTGTTGCCACGAAAAAGGAAAGGTAACACAAGAAGCAAGCATAAGTCTGTTCTGATTCCGAAATTATCAAAGCGATAATTTATTCTGCAATAATGAACACCAATTTGCAGTATATGTTACTTCTTTTTCCGATGGAGTCCGTGAGTTTAACCCCCGAGAGAATATTACAAATAGTGAAGAGTATCATCAGATATGCTATTGCTGTAGCATTCCGTTTTTTAGTTGGTGAATAGTAACTACAGTTTGTCCTTTGTCCTCAAAAACCCTCTTTTCAAATTCAGTTTCAATTTCAAATCCCCTCACAGCTCCTTGGACTTGGCTCCATTTCCTTCTCTGCCTCTCCAGTGGGCTCAGCCCATCCCCCAAACCCCCCTAGCCTTGGCCAGCGCAGAGCACGCCGTGCGTGCCCATCCCAGCCTCCGCTCGCCCATGCCACCGCACCTTGCTGCTCACATCAGCCGCTCCCGCTCTGGCACGCCCGTTGCACAACCACGTGCCTTGGGTCTTCGAGTCGCCGCCGTGACGCCAACCTCCCATGCGGCGAGTCCATGCCCTCAACGGCTCCTCGCCCTCCCCCTCCGGCTATAAAGAGGCCCCGCGCCTCCCTTCCCCCTCCCTCACCTTGTTCTCCCCTTCCCCGAGCAAAGCCGGAGCTGAGCTCCCGTTTTTGTCCGCCGCGCGGCCTCGCCGTCGAAGCACCGCTCCGGTGAGCCTCTGCCCCGGCCGACCCCATCACGAGGTGCCCTAAGGCCCCTGAAAGGTTTCCCCCACCCCCAATTGTAGCCTTAGCCACTGCCGCCCCACCGATTCGACTGCCCCTAAGCCACCCCGACCCCACCTCCGGCTTCCCCACATCCCCGCGCCGCCCATGCGTGCCCCCTTTACCTTTGCGCCATCGCACCGCTGGTGCTGCCGTGCACCTCCAAGCCGTGGCGCCCGCCGCCGCCTTTGGCCTCGCCACCGCCGCACTTGTCCCTCTCCGGAGTCGCCACCGCCACTCATGGGGTCCTACTCTGCCATTTCACCGGTCACCACTCGTCTCCGCTCGCCGGCGCTGGCGATGCGCCCGAGCGCCTGTGCGCCTTCCCTCGCTGGCTCCCCTGTTCTCCCTATGGTGCTCCCTCTTTGTCTCCCTCTTTCTCTCAATGAAGCATAGGGCCCACATGCCATACTCCCACCTCTTTCTCTCTTTCACTCTTTATCTCTCTTCTAGGTGGGCCCACAATGTCATGCCCTCAATGGCATTGTGGTCAAATACCACAATAGTGTTTTCATAATAGTGCATTTTCTGAATTTCCATCATTTCTTGTAAAAATCAAACTTCAGAGGTTTCGTTCTCCCTCATTTTAACTCTGATTTAAGTGAAATTTGTTTCTAAAAATTTGTAAATTCAAGATCTTACTTTTGGTAGTGGTCTTGTTTTATTTGGAGTTTATTTATAATTTATTTATTTGTTCTCTTTGCTTATTTAATCTTTTTCCAGTACGTTCGTCCAAATAGAGTTCGAAGAAGCGGGAGATCTTCAACTTAATCAAGCTCAAGATTATCAAGTCTCTCTTGCCTTTAACCCAGGTGAGTCAATACTTTGACCATTTTGAACCTACATTTTATGCAAATTATGTCCTTTTAAAATAGCAAATTGCATGATTTAATTTTTTATGCAAATGTATGTTAAATCTTAAGGTAGTTAAATACCCACTTGATGATTAAATAATTATTATACCATCCTTTGATAACTGAATCCAAGAATCCTTGTCACCCTAGTAATTATATGGTAACTATACTAGCTATAGGTTGTACTTAAGCGGCATGCTAGTCTTGCTTAAGTACCATGGCATTAAATGCCCTAATCATCATCTTTTTAATCATGAAAATGGATTTGGATAGTCATTGGGGCAAATGACTAAAATGGTTGTGATAATTTGGTTTATACTTCTCAAAACCCTAATAATTTGCTAATACCACATCTGCGCGGATGGTATGATGGATGGTATGGTGATGGGTGGTAATGCAGCCTAAGGAATGTTGGTTTGTGGATGGTATGTGGAATGAACCGCTCAGATAACCCTAAGGACTTAATCATGTGATGACCTTCTAATGTAAAATAGTGCAACCACAAGTCTATTGTGTTGACCTAGCTAAATAATTTGTATCCATCAGTACGAGTTACACCAGATAGATGACATGCGACACCGTAAGCCTTCGCGGAGAAGGGTCAGGGTGCACGACGAAAGTCGTGTAAGAGGGCGCAAGAGGGGGTCTGGGTAAGGGTTGACGGGTCAATAAGAGCGTAACCCTTCTCAGACGAAACCTTAGCGGCTGTAACTAATACTGAGGGAGGCATTGTAAAGGCCTTGTGATGATCTCTCCTTGGTTCGTATGTCTACGGAAACATGTGTACATATCAAGATAATTATCTTTTGTGGGTAAAGTATACAACCTCTACAGAGTAATAAACTGTTTCAACAGCCATACCTATGGTCAAAGGCAGACATGGGAATTTACTAGAGTTAGTTCTATTTATAAAACCTTGTGGGTGGGATGAAAATCAGGTCGGGCTCACCTAGCCCTGAGATTGGATTTTTCTTGGGTCGTCGAACTCAGTGGTGTTAATAAGTGGGGGTAACCACAATCAAATTAAGCATAAGGTAGAGGTAACCTCTGCTGTTATAAATATTGCACAATTATTCTCTTTAATAAAATGAAATTTGGTTAAAATGCTAAGTAATAGGAATTTCTAATATTGATAATTGAAAACATTGCTTTAGCCAATAAAAGAACCTAAGCCATCCTTGTTAAGCCATGCATGTATGTTATTGCATCTTGCGTGTTGACTCTTGAGCATGGAAGTTGTGCTCATCCTCGCTCTTTCCCCCAAAACCCTCAAAAGCAGGAAATTATGGACATTATGACTACTACGAGGATCCAGAAGTTGGAAGCCCAGGACATGATGAAGCGTAGCTTAGTCCTTAGTTGTTCTAGTCTTGTTCCAGTCTAGCTGACTCCGTTAGTACTTGCGTACAACTAATATTATTCAAGTCCTTGAGTAATATCGGTCGTACACGGGCAACCCCAGTTGCTTGCCTATGGAGAGATGTGCTCTACCCCTTTTGCTTCCGTTGTCGCTTCTGCTACTTTTGTGATGTAATCATTTGGCCTGTTCGGTCCTTATTGTAAAACTTGACCCGATACGGTCTATGTAAACTCTGTTGTGTTAATTAATAAACGGTTTAGTTTTCATCGTGTATGAATTGATTCAGTAATGCATTTTATGAGTGCTAACTACTGATTCAGGGAATAGCACAGTATTTTCACAAAGAATTCTGGATTACAAAATCCGGGTCTGACAATTGCACATTTCGAATTTTCCATTTTACAACTCAAGTGAACCTTGGACGAACTATGGTGTACCGTTGGCGCAAAGTTTGTAGACTTTGACAAACTTGCAAAATGCATGCACAAGGTGGATCTAATTGATGTCCACATACGTGCGTCTTATTTTCATTTTCTAATCTTTAGCATTCCTATGAAAATCAGATGAATCATCTGAAGGTTTATTTTTTAATGAAAAATCATCTGAAGGTTTACAAGACAAAGTGTTTATTTTTGAATGAAAAATCATCTGAAGGTTTACAAGACAAAGTTCCTGTTTGTCAATTATGAGGTTTTCGGCAGCGACAAATCGTGCTTAGCGCCTTTGCTAGACAGAGATGCGCAATTAGCATCGTCATCATCCTAATATGACAGCATCAAAAGTAATGTGACGGATGTTATATGGATCAAAGATGAAAGGTTGTTGTTAGTACTTAGTAATGCGGAGAGTGTGGCTTCCAACCTCCAATTATAAAGCAGCTTGTTCAGAAATCCGGCAGGCCAAAGGGAAAGAAAAAGAGAATGAAGAATCTTTCAGTGTCAGATATTACCTTCATAGAAGATGCTTGATTCTTGTACAAGGCGCGTCTAACTTCATTATTAGCATTGGAATAATCATGCGGTTATTAATATAGCTAGCTCACTGTTTCTCCAACCAGAAAAAGACTCATCACTGTCGTGCGAATCAGAATTTAAATAACATGAACATGAGATGATTAACTCGTATGTAAGCTGCGTCCTGTGCCGAGATTATTATTAAAAATTATTATTATTGACATGGCTAAATTTCATGACTTTGATTTATCGTAAAGATCCTCTGATTTACATTAATAAATGTGCCCGACTTGTTTATCTTCCTCTACCTCGTCCGGGACTTTGGATGATCACCGACGATCGGCATCACAACGAAGATCGTTGTTTTACTCTGCTAAACCAGAGGTACAAGTTGTTGGTCCAGGCCCGTGGGCTAGGGAGCCGTTTAAATGGTAACAGCAGCTGATGTGCCTTGGATGCCGGGCCACGCAGAAATCATCTAGGTGCATCTTCCTACATGCATGGGCGGATGGGCCTCACGCGCTGCTCGCACACCATCCAAGCTCTTTCTTCGTGTGCCGAATCGGAACGCCGGCAATCGAGCACATACTCCAGGATTTCGATTCGTTGGGCTTTCGGGTTAGCTAACAAGTTCGCCACCGATGCACAGTCCGTTTCCAGAACCGCAGGTTTACGAATCCATTCGGCAGCCAAACTAACACCATCACGACAGGCCCAGGCTTCAACCTCCTCTGCATCTTCAACATTCGTCAGATCACGCCAACACGACAGTAAAAGGGCACCCTTGTCATCACGGATAATGACTGTAACTGCCCCGAAAATGGGACTGCTAGAATCTTTACAGCTGTTCAGGATGTACAGTTATAAAGTCGTGGTTTCACAAACAAGCAATCGTTTGCAATAAGAGGCAAGCTTTTATTACAGCAGTTAAGGCTTAACAGCAAGTTTGAAAACAGAAGCGGGCATCCAAGCCCAAAGATAATATATTATAATGCAAAAGTGTGTTGAAACGAGGTCACTTGATGCCTCCCAAAATTCTCCTGTTGATGTTAAGCAAGAATTAGTACAACCACCGTACCCAACAAGTTGCATAGAAAATTATATTTAACTATATGCTAGGATTATCAATGGAAGGGTACAGTTTCACCAATACAGGTATATGTGGAATGCATACAATATTTGAAAAACAGTAAAACACTAATAAGTATAGCCACAGGGGTTTATAACATCTGAAATTACCAATTAACATCTGTAAAAACCTAATTATGCCTTGTATATTGGAATCACTCATGAACACAGCTTTATTAAGCGGAAGCACGGTGTATTCGAATACCATTGATTTATACTCTGCAGAGTTACCCAACTTTACCTACAAGATATCTCATACTCATACTATCAAGCTATATACACGTAACCAGATAGCTTGTGACTAAGTTGAGATAACAATGTCTTTTCCATTGCTCGACCTTTCTAGCCTCTACCCGGTAGGTTCAAGGTCCATACAGCCTCGAGAGACCACCGGCCAATGGTGGAATCTGCACTCCGAGGCTGACGGGTCCATACCGTTGTTTAGTTCAGCGAGTGCCCTAACAGGCCCAATCCTGACTCACCCCACTCCGCGATTGCTTTATCACACAAGAGCAGTTGACAGCCTGTAGATATTCAATTGGGAGAGTAGTGTACTAAGCCAAGTTGGTTAAATCACGCCTATGGTTGAGTAGGGTTTGTGTCTGTTTACTTAGCACAAGGTTTTTCTCCTTACTTATCATCCAGTGAGGTGATGGACCATTTATCAACTCGTGGCCGTCCACCTCCAGATCTCACCGATGTCTCACTTTTACCAAGTATATTGGGTTGTCCATCCTTCTGGTCGCAACCCTCAACTTTCCACCAAAAACCTATTAGCCTAAAGCCAACGTTCCTTATTAGTGCTTTCAGAAAGGAGTTTTTGTATGACATTGTGGAATATTTGTTATTATTTCATGTGGACTAAATTTCTCAAGGTGAATATGGACTACAAGAATGGGTGGTTTGATATGTGGGGTGAAGGGTTTTATCTATTCAACATGGCATTCCAAGGTATTATTTCTTCATTAAAATAATTGGCTAAAATATACTAATGAAAATAATAGTATGAATATATGAAAAGTATGTTCAAAATGTTCAAGGTATGCAACTTGCTTCCTTGCTCGAAGTCCTCGAAAGGTCCTGATGTTCCTGTGTCTTGTCCGGTACTGTCCTGAGATGGCTCGTCGGAGTCGAAACCTAGCGTAAGACACAAAAACCAAATAAAATACCTGGCTCGACAAGGAATGAGCCAAGAAAATAGATCCAAGTACAACAAAAATATAAAAAGAGATAAAAAAAACAACTAAAGAAGTGAAAATATTTATCGGGAGTTTGATATGGTTGAACAGAGTTAAGAATGGGTTTTATGGGTTTGAGACGGTCAGAATGGATATAAAATGTTAAACTAGGGTTTCGATGAATAGTATCATTTTTACTGCTCATGCATGAATTTGGTTATAAACAGTAATTAGGCGCTAAACTAGGTTTAGAAACAGTAATCCTATTTTCAGTTATGAATAGTATTTCATGTGAACAGTTGTGCACAGTGTGTGGGCTGAATTGAAAATGAATAGTATCGACTATGAACAGTGTTGGCTACAACACTAGGCCAAGCATGTTTTTCTTTACAGCCTGAAGGCCCATACGGCCCGCGTGGCCTGGCCTTTTATGGTTCGAGGCGCTTCGCCGAGAGGCTAAGCGCCTCGGTGGCCTTCAGGCGGAGCGGGGAGGAAGGCAAAGGACTCATGGTGCTCAATGGTGGTGGTGGCCGTGGCGAAGGGAAGGTGGCGCAAGGAGGCTCCACCGAGGTAGGTACTCCTCTCTCTAGGGTTTTTGATCGGGTTGGGTTTTTGGGTGTTGGGTTGTGGTGGCAGCAGTGAGGGGAAGGGAGACGCCGATGAAGCTCCGGCAGAGTGGTGGCCGGAGGAGGTGGGGGAAGGGGTGGTGTTAGGGTGCCAGGGTGGGATAGGAAGGGACGGGGAGACACAATTGTGTTATGGCTTGACATGGAGGGAGTGGAGGCGACGGTGGCTCCTCCGACTTGGTCGGCCTTGGGGACGAAGGAGGGTGGGGGGGGCTTGGTTGGTGCTTGGTGCGAGTGAGGAAGGGCGAGCGGGGCGGCTTTTATAGCCGCTTGAAGGCAATGGGAGCAGATATGGAGATACGAGCTAGTCGTAGGCTAGTTGAACATGATCACTAAGTAGTCGAACCTTGGTCCTAAGGAGTTACGAACTAGTCGAGACCAAATATAAACTAGTCGTATAGAGATACGAGCTGGTAGTTAGTGATAAGGACATGGTCGTAGATCATATTGCATTAAGGTTCGTCTGATATAATTCGTGTGTATTCGGAAATCATTATGTTCTGCTAGGAGTTGCTGACGACTCGTGATCGGAAAGAAGTTTTTGAGTCACAACCGATTACGCATAAACCTAACGGGTTACACACTTAACTGGTTGGAACAAACCAGTACAGATACGATTCGTCAAATGTGTTCGGATAGGATCCGTCACGAGCACTATATAAGGAGATACTTGAGGCTGTTGGGATAGAGCTGCGAGACAGAGGAGATTCACGTAATCGACAAAGTATATACGATAAACGAGTTGACGTGAGTTGCTCCATCGAATCCCTAGCCGCCATCTTCTTGAGAGAGCCTTTCCGTGCGACTTGGTGCTAGCACACCAACGTACGGTGTTCCTTCCCTGGATGTATAGATACTGTAGAGGCGCTACTACGGTTGCTGTTGCGCTTGAGGACTATCCACGACTTCTCAAGGAAAGCGATTTGTTGCTGGAGGAGTCGATCGACATCGGGAACATTGGATGATCGACTACGACCACTACATCAACGCACTCTTCATTGGACCAGGCTGCTCTAACTATTCTTCCGCTACACTGCGCGTCTGGTGGTAATGATCTGTGATTTTCTACTTGTATGGCTTCCTGGTTTACGTGATAGAATTTTTGAATTGTCAGTTAGCGTTGCCTACCCGTATCCCTTCACCCATAACCTAATCAGTTTCTTTCGCACAACTGCATAAGTTTCCCCACATAGCTGTCCCTTCCCAATTATTTTATGAAAATCTACCCCTCGTATGAAATCCCCAAGTATGTCCATGACTGCGGACGTGGCTATTCGAATAGATTAATCAACACTCTACAGAGGTCGTACACTTTACCCATACGATATAACCAGTGTAGCTAGCACCAATTATAACAAAACCTTTTGGATGTTTTATCTCAACAATTAACTCTCCCGATGTGCATACTGTCGATCCCAACCTGACTCGTTGGTCCGACGCACACCGTTGGACCTAGAGATGGTGAACCACCCATAGATGTGACTTTCAGAGTAGTCCACACCTCCATCCATTGCTACTACCTGAGTAGTCATTGTCAAAACTCCACAACTTACTGAGTTAGGCCCGTTCCACTCCAAGCGTGTGGTTATATGGTTATGGCTCAGTTCAATGGTGCACAAAGTTAAGTCCTTAATTGGCCGAGGTGAGACTGCCAAAATTCTATTAGTAACCACAATCCACAACTGTTATGATAACCTTATTAAGTTAAACCAATGCTCAACGTGTAAGTGTCTGACACAAGCCCATCTAGTCAAGTAGAGTTAATGGCACTCTGCTTTGGCAAGACCTACTATTAAAATACATGACTTTGGATGGTGCAGCATATTTGGGAGGGCATCAATTTAACTTAATATTATGTGAGGGAATTTTACTTCTACCATGTTAAAAGCATCTAGAGCAATTAAATAACATGCATAGAAATAAATGAACAGGAATATAAAGGCATTCACAGATAATCAAATTGCATTGTGATATAGTATGACCCTTCTCCATGGTGATCTTCATCGCCATGCATCCTGTTCGCCGTGTCTCCAAGTGGTCGACTCCTCCAAGCACTCCCACTAAGCCATTACTCCTAATAGCGCTAGTAATGAATCACAAGGAGTAAAGAAGCATCACAAGTCGGCACGTAGGCCGTTATACAAATATGGGCAGCCTTGGGCTACAATAAGCATGACACGCAGGTCATGGAAATTACATACATACATGCATCTCATACATGAACCATTATGGATCATACTATTCACATCAATCCCTGCAAAAACAAGTTATGCACAGAATCCAATTCTATTGGACGACATAAGCACACACTACCTATAGCGCGCGGTACGAATACCCAGCACGGCGGTCCTGCTGGGTATCCGAGTCTTGGAAGTCATCGGATTAATCATATTAACCCTATTCCGAACCTTCCGATCATTGCCTTGATACGACCACACACTGCGGCATACTCCGATGGCGGAATTCTGACCGATAGGAGTGTTATGCAGAGTGGTCGTGAACAAGCGCAATAAATCATCTGGTCCTTATAGCTCATACCTCCTCATAAACCCATCTACTACCACCGAGAAACCGATCAATCATATCGACCAGGGCCTAGATCGTTCCATCTATATGAACTGATCTAGGTTACCAAACCCGACCAGTAATAGATCCAATCTACTACTACCACATATCAAGTATATGCGATTGATCCAGATCAAGAACTACGCAGGATGGCTCTGATACCACTGTTGGGCCACAGGGTAGGCTACGATAGCAACAAACAAAAATTGTACCACACAAACCAGGAAGCCAAGCAAGTAGATGATCACAGATCGTTAGCACCAGACGTGCAGAGCAGCAGAAGAAGGGTTGGAGCAGCCTGGTCCAACGTAGAGCGTGTCGATGTAGTGGTCATAGTCGATCGTCTCCTCCAGCAACCTTTGCAGTTCCTTATGAAGATCGCGGATCGTCCTCAAGCGCAGCAGTCGCAGTAGCGCCTCTACGGTATCCACACGTCCAGGGAAGGAACAACCGTATGTTAGTGTACTAGCACCAAGTTGCACGGTAGAGCTCTTAGGAAGATGGCGGCTAGGGCTTCTGTGGTATAACTCTCGTGACGCCAAACAGCCTCATGCATCTCCTTATATAGTGCTCATGACGGATCCTATCCGAACACGTTTGACGAATCGTATCCGTACTGGTTTGTTCCAACCCGTTAAGTGTGTGACCCTGTAGGTTCATGTGTAATTGGTTGTGATTCGGAAACCTTTTCCGATCACGAGTCGTAGCGGCTCCTAGAAGAACATAGCGATTCTGAAATACACACAAATTATATCGGACGAACCTTAATGCAATATGATCTACGATCAGGTCCTCATCACTTACGACCAGGTCGTATCTTTATACGACCAGTTCGTATTTGGTCACGACTAGTTCGTAAGTCCTTACGACCAAGTTACGACCACTATGTGATTACGTTTAACCAGTCTACGACCAGCTCGTATCTCTATACGACCAGTCCGTAACTATTCAAACTAAGCGACCTATTCGTGTATACTCCCTTTACCTCATGATGTCTGGTTGAACTCCAGGTGAGATGTTGTGTCATCCATGGACTGTTCAATACTTTCTCGATCAGGTGTTGGATAACTTCACGTGGTCGAACACTTCGACTACTAGTGGCATGGCCATGCACTTTCTTTATCCGATCACAACAAGGGGCCCAGAGACATCTCTTCTGTTATGTTAGGAGGGGCAAATCCTATATCCGACCAGTCACATTCCTCTGCATGTTTCATAGCATACCCAAAAGTTACCTTTATAACCACCCAGTTACGGTGTAGCGTTTGGCAACCCCTAAGATTGCTATTACACATGTAGGAAACCATGCTGATCTCAGGTCTAAGGATTATACATCATCATTGCTTGAGACCAACTAACGACACACAGAATCATAACAATCTCAATAGTGTCTCAAGGTGGGTCTAATCTAACATCATGTTCTCTAACATGTGTCCATATTGTTGGTTTGATATCTCCATATCCATGACCCGTGAAACATAGTCATCAACCAATACATATGCTAGTCTATTCATATGTGTCCTGATATGTTTCCGACCAGGGAACATATAAGAATAATCATCGCAGAAATATAGAGTTTCACAATCAATTCACATACTTGATAATCAATATTAACAATATTATTCTAGGAACAAGGTAACATATTATCCAATATTATGAACATAATGAAATATAATCATCTCTATGATTGCCTCTAGGGCATATTTCCAACACAGCATAGTCGTCCGGTGCCTGGGAGGCTGGGAGCCTAGGAGCATCGGAGTAGCGTCACTCGCTGCCTCGACCCGCTCAACGCGGCGCCTGGAGCCCTGGAGTAGCATTTCCCGATGCCTCAAGCCCTCCACAGTCGATGCTCTATGGCGGCGTCACCTGGTGCTCGTGTTCCGTTCGCCACCCACTCGCCCAATGCCCCAGCCCGTGCTCGCCGCCTCGCCCTGCCTGCACTCAATTGGATTGGATCTAGGATTCTAGGTCTAGGATTTACTCGTGGTCTTGAGCAGTCGAGCCAGTAAGGGAGGTTGTGAGGGTGAGGCGGTGAGGCTGAGGCTGTGAGGGCATGACCGCATGAGGGAGACCGCGTTTCAGTTGGGCACTCGCACTTGGGCTGGTGCCTGGTGGGCCACGAAGCGCGAAGACACTGCCGCTACGCCGCATACATGTGCGTTGCCGGCCTATCCCCTTTGCCAAATGCCTGAACCAGAACCACCGAACTCCCGCCCGTCGCTCTACCCTATTTCTTCTCCGACACCAGTGCTGGGAGGGAGAAATGAATGGGGGGGTAGAGGGTTTCCCGGACGGGAGGGAGCTCTGGCAGATGCCAGACCTTACCATAATGGCAGGTCCACCCCTGTTGGTGGGCAAGTAAGGAAAAGAGGGATTCCCAAGGGAAAATGAGCTCCAAACAGAAAATCAAAGCCAAAAAAATGCAAAGAGGGAGCCGAGGAGATCAAAACAGACTCGGCCTAGGCTGGCACCACCCTGAGCACCCACAAGTGCCACCAGGGGCACCACCCCCTATATATATGGGCAACTTCCCCTCAGTCATGGCATCCAAGTTCCGAAGTTCAACCCTAAATTTCATCAAAAAGTCGAGGTTCTGAGGGTTCTTCTTCTAGTTGATTAGGCGACATTAGTCTAAGGATTAGGCCGGTAATTAGCTCTCTTGTTGGGATTAGATCCTCTAATTCCCATCTAATAGCCAAATAATACCAACGTTTTAGGGATTAGCCCAGTAATTAGCACTCTAGTTGGGATTAGATCCTCTAATTCCCATCTAATAGCCAACTAATGCTGAGATTCCGGAGCCTTTATTTTTGTCTCGTCGAGGCATGTGTCTGTAGTTTCCTCTCTTTCCCGAGGTGTGAGGCATGTGTCTGTAGTTCCCTCTCTTTCCCGAGGTGTGAGGATATTGCTGTAACCTTCGACTTATGGATTGATCTATTATTTTGGTACTTTTCTGCTATGGTTGTGTCAGATAATTTACTTGTTTCATAGTCGGTAATTAGATCGAAATAGTTATCGATTGTTTAGCCCTAGGATTAGAAGTAGTGTTTAGATCTAGTGAGTAGAACTATATATACCAAGTAGTGCAAGACATGCGGGTGGTGATTAAGGCGATGGACTCGAGGCAGGGTTGAAGTGTGAAATGGCCGATATAGGATTGTAGGGTGAGAGCCAACATAGTTTAAATTTATGTTGATTGTTGTTAGATTGATCTAATCTTAAGTTGTAGTAAGTGAACATAGCCCAGGGAGGATCTTCCATAGAATGGATAATTGATGACCCAAAAGTGTGGTGTTTTTCGCAGTAGTTTCCCTCAGAGTATTCTAAGGTTTATATCGATCCCTTATGGACGCGTGAATTAATCTATTACCTTTGAACAACTATTAATTTAACTACAACTAAAATAACAGTGAGGGGGTGATTATGATGATAGTAATGACAAGCTAATTTACTACTAAAAGCATTCATAATTCTAATATTGAAGATGTTGTGATTCGTATGATGGAGAATAGGGCCTAGGGTATTAGGATCACCTACAACGTTAGTAAATCTCAGGGATGATAATAATAATGATCTAATAAATCAAAGAACCTCTGGTAACCATGTATTCATGTAGGCGACATACCCTATATGCATCTCCCCCGGACAAACATAATAGAGGAGAATCAATTGTTCCACTCACATGAGTGCAACAACATGTCATGCTCGCAATCAAGGAACTACCGTTTAGACCAACCAACTTAGAAACGGACCAAGACATAAAGTGTTGTGGTTATTCCGTGCTCCCTCAAGTGGATTATTTTCGAAAGTCGATCTCTGCCGCTTTCATTATCACCGACTCTACAAGTCAATCTTGCATGGACCATCTGTTTTACCTTTCCTTGCGCCAACCTGTGGAGCATCGTGGCCCATCGAGTCTTATATGGTGAAAAGACATACAAACACTAATAGCAATGACAACACATAAATCATACATGAAAGTTATATCACCCCCTTGATTACTTAGCACTACATGGCTACCTTAACCCTCTAACTCTTATGGAATTACTCACCCATATCCATGGGAATTAAGAACAATAGATAAATAAAGAAGAACATGATGACAACAATATGTGAATAACAAAGATATATTAATAAAGATGTTGCCGATGTTCCGGTTACACCAATGGATGAATGATCACAAGGACGGATGAATGGAGAATGAACTACGGTGGAAAATATGGTGGAGATGGTGTTCATGATGTGATGGATGGTGTGGTGGTTTTCTCTCTTTGCCTCCTTGTTTGCAGATGCAATTGGTCTCCTTTAAATAGCTGATTCGAGGGTCTCAGCACTATGAAGGGGCTTGTGCCGCTAGGAAGCCGAATACCGCCTCGGAGCCTTCATGAATCATGATCCATTTTACCTAGCGATTCCACTGGAGGGTGATATGGTCACTGGTGACTGTAACGTTAGTCATCTTCTTCTCTTGAGTGTCGGTTCACGGTGATCTAAATTGAATTTCCTTTCTCTTGATGTCTACTTTCCATTTCAGTTTCTACAAGTGTGTGATTCTGATGAGGGCATCCCTACGACACATTCTTCTCCTCCACCTAATGCTCAAGATATACACATCGAGTTGCCAACTGAACCAATTACAAGAGCACGTGCCAAGAAACTACAAGATCAAGTGAACTTGCTCCTTAATTGTGAGGACCCCCGGGTTATCTCCATAAGATCGAGACTAAGCATGGTCTTAAGGACATAACTCTAAGGCCTCAAGTAAATGAATTCCAACTTAACTCAATCTTAGTGAAAAGCTTGACTACAAACTAGAGCCCTGATGATCATGCGCGCTGCTCACCTGCGAGCACTACATGATTGTCGGTTCTCCAACAAGTCAAGCATTACACTTAGTGAGTTAAATAGGAAGCCACGAACAGCGAGTATGCAATCATATTGGGTCCCAAGATCAGCGACCAATATGCTCATACTCTCATACAACGTTGATCACATCCATACAACAACATACATAGATAGTTCAAAAGACATACAACATAATAGTTAAAGTTTACATCTATTACAAACGGCCGACCGGCCAAATTCAAATAAGAGTATTAAGTAGCAGCGGAAGCAAGTAAATAAACCAAAATATCCAGCATGGTATGCCCCATAACCCATCGGCAACCGACTGGGAGTTAAATGATAGCATTACTCATTAGCGTCGCCAAAATCGGCGCTAACAAGCTCAACGGGCTCATACACTTCCTCACCTGAAATTGTAGCAACCGGGTTGAGTACTGTAACATCCCAAATGTATAATTAGGGTTATTCAAGTATAATTATATGTGTAGAAATTAAAACTTTTTCTCACATCTTGAAAACCCCTAATCTCTTATGTAATTCTGGTCCAAGAGTTGTGTAATCCAAAAACACAAAGCTCTTGTTGACCAAAAGTCAAATTCATTTTTCCAATTGTCTAAATCTGGTGCCAAACATTTGAAAATATTTTCCTTGGTCCTAAAGCTGATGTGGGACCCCTCTGAAAAATATCACAAGTTGTAAAACTAGTTTGATAAATTTTGGAGGTAAAACAATCCTTTAAACAACCTTAATGAATTTCCTGAGAAAAATGCATTACATAATAACCTCTGGAAATTTTATGTCAGGTTAATCTCATTGTCAACAAGC
Source organism: Phyllostachys edulis (assembly GCA_036346405.1). Classification (NCBI taxonomy): domain Eukaryota; kingdom Viridiplantae; phylum Streptophyta; class Magnoliopsida; order Poales; family Poaceae; genus Phyllostachys; species Phyllostachys edulis. Next base: position 11,805,960 of record CM070555.1, read on the forward strand.
TCCTGTAAAAATTTCATGAATTTTGGAGTTGAATTGCTATCCCAAACAATTTTGCAAAGTCTCAGCTGTTAGAAATTAAACTTAAAACATGGCTCTGTTCCTTGGGCTAGCCGCTGTGCAAAGCTGGTCCAGCCCAACCGTGTCTGCACCTCAGCAGACCTCTTCTCCACCTTGAGCAGGTCGTAGCCGTTGGATTAACATCCAACCGCCACGACCTCCTCCGCGGTCAACACCGCAAAGACCTCCTCACCTCATCAGGTCATAGCCGTTGGATCAAAGATCCACGGTCATGACCTCCCCTGTGTGTAAAACCGCAAAGACCTCCCTTCGATATCTATCACCTTGTCCAGGTCATAGCCCTTGGATTAAGATCCAACCGCCCCGACCTCCCTTGTTATCAAACCTCAAAACCACCTTCCACCTTGGCGAGGTCATAGGCATTGGATTTACATCCAACCGCTCCTCGACCTCCCTCACCGTTAAGCTAAGCAAACTTCCCATTTACATGAGGTCACGACCATTGGATCAAAAATCCATGGTCGCGACCTCCTCCTCTTAATCTAACTATCGGGCCTCCAGCGCGTGACCTCCCAGTGTCCCGCGCATTAAACTCTTGTCCGAAAGCACGTGTGTGCGGCAAGCACGTGGTCGCGAGATGCGGGACGCCCGGACCTCCTCCGAGGAGATCTCGAGCGCCCAAGACCTCCTTGCGCGATCGTGGCTGTCGAGACCTCCCCGGAGGTCTGTGGACGTTAGATCTCTGCGAGGACCTCCTCGAGGTCATCTCACCGCTGAGGACCTCCTCTTTAGATCTGGTCCGTCCGGACCTCCCTCATCGTTGTGGTCCGTTGGATTCTCCATCTACGGCCACGACCTCCCTCACCTCGCGCATGTGCGTTGCTAGGAGGTCCGGGACCTCTGGACCTCGTGAGCGCGTGTGCGTTGTTCTCCTGGGAGATCCTGAGCCATTAGATCTATGATCTGTGGCTCACGTCCTCCCATGTCCTTGTGAGTTTTAGAAATTCCTGTGAGCTCTAGTTATAAACTAAAAATGGTATGAACTTTAGAATTGCATATCTTTTTCAATTTAAATCCAAATAGAGTGATTCAAGTTGTGTTAGCTCTGTCCTGGACTTGACTTTAATCCAAAAATGATTGTAAGTTGAGTTCAGCTCCAGAGCACAATTTTGCCATTAGATTTTAAAACTCACTTTAAATATACACTCAAAATAATGCTTAACTTGTAAAATACATAACTAATGCTCTGTAGATTATTTTTGAGTGAGACCAACTTTGTTGGTTTCCTCCATTAATGATCTTACTGTGAACATTAGTTTTGAGCATGTTGCTGTTATGAAAATGAGGACTTGTGCATTATAATTTTGTTCAAGTTCTTGTTTTTGAAAATTTGTGGAGAGTGCATAATAGCTCCAAATGAGGTGAACTCAATTGTGTTATTCATCTCATGAGGTGCTGGTTTTACAGTAAAAATTTCAGCTTCACTTCTGTTCTAGAAAATGTTGCCTCATAATTAAATTAGTGAATAGTGCAGTTTGGTATTTTTAGGCTGAGCAGAATTGATTTCATCATATCTTTTGCATTAAGAATCCAAATCAATTGATTCTTGTTGCTAAATTCATGATAAATCATTGTCTTGCTGCTGTAAAATTTTCATAGCATTCGGAGAAGTTTCTCTGTTGCGTCTTTTTGGTTTTCCGTTGTTCTTATCGATTCTTTATCGCTTTTTCGTTAGGCTTCGACATTTGTGGTGATCCCGAGAGTGACCCTCTGCCACAACTTGGCCAGCAACATCAAGGCAAGCAGTTTGATCATTTCTATCATTGTCCCATTACTTTAAAGCTTAATATATTGTTTTACTTCTATGTATGCATGCTACTTTGTGTTAAATGTCGCTAGCAAGCCTATAGTTGCACAATCTGTAGGAATTGTTTATCCTCTACTACCATGAGCCTAGGTTATTTGCTGTGGTTTGAGCTCGTTGGATGAGCTCTTATCACTTAGTAGTTTCGATTTAATTGCTTAGACATGCTTAGTAACGATAGAAATGGGCGATCATCGACTTAGTCGATGGTCTTGATCACTCAAAACTGGTTATTACTCCTATATGTCCAGCACTTGTGCTTTGTTTAATTTGTAAAATCAAAAACTGAAAATAAAAGATTGATTTAGACTTGGGCATATTGGATGGATAGTGCTGTTTTTGGAATGTGGTGGTATGCCTGGGTCCCTAAGGACTGAGTACTTGGGTCACTAAGCCAAGCACTTTTGCGTGCTAACCACACGAGGGGGATATGGGACCTCTCTTGACTAAGTACTTTGGGAGGTGTTAATTATGAGCTGGTCGGTTGGTATGTTTTACAAGAAAATGTGTGTGTGTGTGTGTGGAGGGAGCATTAGCGGACCGGTTAGGTCTGTCTAATGTGTCCTTGTCCCCGTGGGATGCGGCTCGTAATTAGCATCGTCCATTGGAAATGTCTCGTAGGACTTAGCGTGCAAGCACACCTAAGGTAGTGTGCTTAAAGGAAAGGCGGTCGACGTGTGGGTACATTGGTACACCCTGCGCAGGTTAAAACTATTGAATAGCCTCGCCCTAGGTTATGGACATGCTTGGTAAGGTCGTTCAAGACTAGACTACAACCTTTAATTAAAACTTGACATGGTTGGTATGAACAGGGAGTTCATGCTATTGTTGTGGTGACTTGGGTTAGTCACTTCTAGGTTGTTATTGTTGTTATTACTATGTTACTACCTCGTGTATTTCAACAATTAAAATGCTTTGCCAAATTGCCTTCAATCTATTATGTTATTGCAAATGAAACTTGCTTTATGCTAAAATGAGTCCAAAGCCTCATCCACTTAAATAAAGCTTGCATGTAGCTATTTATAGTTCTGTTATCTCACACGTAAGTCTTGCGGAGTACTTTATGTACTCATCTGCCCGTGGTTGTGGCATTTTTGTGGCTTTTGTTGCAGAGGAAGAAGGAGAGCTCCAAGAGCCTCTCTTTTGTGCTACGTGTTGCAGCTTCTTCGACGACTAGCTTGGCGGTCCGGTCAGATGCCTAGGGGTTAAGGCACACTGATTGGCTTTGTGTTATAGCCATCTTTATGGCACTTTTGCTTCCGCTGTTATCTTGTAGTTCTTGTTGTTATTTGGCCAAAAGGCCCCTCTTTTGTATTAACCTATTCCTTATTAATATTAACTTCTGGTTTGTTGCTTATGTACTATGTGTTGTATGGAATTGATACATTCTTTTGTTGTGAGGTATGTATCTTGATTCGGGAGTATACATCTCTCGAGACTGGGTTTATTTGGTTGATAATACTAGGGTCAATTGGATGACTAAGTATTATGAGCTTAATAAATGTCGGGGTCTCACAAGTACAAAGGTACTCACAAGTCTTACACAAATAAAAACTAGTTATGCTAGTGGTTGTTCCAAAGGATGGCTCATATTGGCTTAGTTTTGCAAAAGAGGCATACAATTTACAACCTACACATACTAGTTTTTCAAGTGTCATTTCAAAATCAGATTTGAAGTAGAAGTAAAGCATGTGAATAAGTAGTAAATTGAATAACAAATGAACCAAACAAATGACAAAGTGGCTGTCCACTTTGACACAACAACAAACATGAACATCCCATTCATGACAATACCAAGTTATACCACAATTTTAATTCCAAGTCTAACGATAAGCAGCCACAAACTCAAGCGGTCGTCCGTAACCGAGGACACGGCTATTCAAATAGATTTATACCCTGCAGGGGTGTACTACTTTACCCACATGACTTGATTAGCCCGTAAGCCTCCAGATGCCTCCGAATATAGCATACTTCCTATGGTATGCCGGCCGGGTAAACCAAGACTTAGTATTTTTTCAGCAAGTTGATATCATTGAGTTGACTCGCCCATACGTGACGTAATCCCGTTTAAGTGTAGGCTACCCACCTACAACTAAACGGGCACGCAAGTTGTGCCGAAAATGCCAACCCAATTAATAAAGCTTAAAGAGGGCTCACCCTCAGAATAAAGAATTGCAATCAGCACCCTTATGGAACATATATGCGATGGAACACATATACGCCCTCACACCACCAGTCATCAACTCAACAATACCAACCCCTTACTTAACTAAGCAGTGCCCATACACCGCATGTGATAGCACGAGTTTTGCTTGAACCGTAGGTACTCAAAGTTCGGTCCTTAATTGTCCAGACAAGTCAACCACTTACCCAATTCTCGTGCACGAAGGCACCATCACTTACCATCACTTGTCCAGACCCAACAGCTCATTTAAAATGACAAAATTTAACTTATAAAACAGATACAAAGATCTGAAACAAAAGCATATAAAGGTAGTTGTGTTTATCCCATAATTGTCGGGTTATTCCCGACAATCAACTACCGGTTCTAGACTTGCATGGCTAAGCAAACCCGAACAATATATTTCAACCATTCTAACTTAAGCATGTGGTACTGGAATGATTCAAGTATAACCTCAATGATTTAGGAGATAACTAAACTACACATCACAAAAATAACGACATTATCAAAATAGCATGCAAGCAATTATCATTGCACTAACTTAACAAAACTGGGATCAAATATGGTGCAAAAGAAAGTTCAAATGATGCTTGCCTTGCTGTGAGTTCACTTGCTCACTATCGGTTACATACTCACTTACTTCCGGCAACTCGGAATCTATAGAAAGACGATATCGAATAAACATCGAGAAAAGTCAAAAAAATTCAAAGTACTCAAAAATGCATGAATTTTCTACAGTAGCTAGATGATGATTTTAGATGAATTTAGGTGAAAGAATTATTCTATTTGGATTTAGTATGTGAGAGTTATAGCAGTTTGAATATCAGTTTTCAGAAAAATCCAATTTAATTGTAATCTGTTACTGTTCACCGAATTTAATTATTTGGTCAAAATTTGTAGAGCAGTGGGGAGGCAAAGGATTATATGGATGGATAGAGAATATTAATATAAGACCAAAATAACTTGGTTCATCTCATTTGGAGTTTTTATGGATTAGTTATGAATTTTTGAAGTTAAAAGAATATGCAGTGCACAATTAGTTGTATTCCGAATTTTTCCAAGTCATTTAATACTTTTTGCACACACGCTAACCTAGCCTCTGTCATGACAAAAGGGGTCTACATATATTCTTTTCTATTCTATTTAATTCCTAAAGGAAAACATCTATCGGCAAATCTAATATTCTCACAATCATTGACTTAACCGATTCTCCGGTGTTGAATCTACTCACATGCATAACACTCTCCGACCATATTCGCATGCCTTGATCTAAATCCCGTACTAACCTTCACTAAGGCATTATCAAGGTATTCAATCCATCGAGTGATGCCCGAACTCACGATACTCCAACTATACAACCTATCCAAAATTATATGAAATCCACCGACTTATGGGCATATGACCATGCCTAAATCCATCAATCATTCTCCAACATGCTATTTAAGCTAATACTAACTATCTAGCTCTACTAGTCTTGCCTCGGCAAATCACATTCGTATACACCAAAATTTTCACCAATCGAGATTTATTTGACTTACCGATACCTAATGAGCTTTATAATTTAATAGCACATCCAACATTTAATAGCTCACTAATAAATCAACTTACATCTATTTCACCAGACTAGTCGCGTACAACATCTACCAATCCAATCACATGTGTGCTTCTACGATCGGCTAATAATCATTTATCCACTAATCCAATAGAGGCAAAATTCCATCGACTAGGCACATAGGAATTATCTATTAATTACGCGGCAATCCGAATATTTATCCGCAATCAAATAATCAATTCTACCATCTCCCAAATTCTAGCATATAAGATTCGCACAACTATTACTTAAGACATCCGACCAATTTGCTCACGATTAAATAAATCATTCGATCAATTTGCTCACGATTAAATAAATCATTCGATTCAACATCCATATCTCATTAAATATCATCACAAGCCATTCATCAAGTAATAAATCATAAAAATCCTTATGTATCCTATCTCCTAAAATTACTAATCCAACAAGAGGAAAAATTTCCAATTAATGTATTATCCAAAGACCACCACTAACATCCATGCAACTTCAAAATAATATCATCCGATCAAATAATCCAATCATAAATTCAATCTAGCATCTATCGAACAATAACATATGCATTTCACCACAATAATCTAATTCGCATCCACCAATATATCGATACATAATCACGCCTACACACAAATAAGACATAACCGGAGAATTAAACCGGTCTTAAGTTACCAAATTATTTTTATAATTAAACATATATAAATAGATGACATGCACATGACTAAGAAGCAACACACACGACTAATATCGTAGCACGGTCACAAAAATAACATTAAAGATTTTACCCCGGCACTAGGCGTGCATATCGTCGCCGGACGACGTCTTCTCGGCTCCGCATCGGCGCCGCCACATCATGTCGCCTCAACTCGCTCGGGTCGCCGCGCCGCTGCATGCATGCACGGGCTCGGCCTTGCCGCCGCCAGTCTCGCCTTCGGCCGCTGGACTCCATGCCGCGGCTCCGCCACTACAGCGCCTTGCCGCTGGCCGTGTCTCCTCGCCTCGCCCACCTCCGCCTCGGCGTCGCACCACGCCGAGCTCCATTGTACCCCCACCATGCCGAGCTGCCACTCAGCCACCTCCGGGCTGCGCCGCCGTTACACCGATGCCGTCGCTGCACTGGACTGCAGCTGGCTGCTACCGCCATGATCTTGTGCTGCGCCGTCGCTTGGGCTGCTGGTGCGCTGGCCGCTCCTGTCCACCGGCCACCTCGCCGAGGCAGCGCCGTGTCTCGCCAAGCTGCTGGGCACTCGCCTAGGCGCTGCATGCGACGCCAGTTCGGCCTCGAGGCCGCGCCGTGCTCCACTGGGCCACGTGCCCACACCTGCTGCCTTGCCACTACGGCTGCTCCCGGCCTCACCTTTGTTTGGCTGCATCGGCTAATGCCGCAGCAAGCTCCGCTCTCCCCTGTCTGGGTTGCTGCTAGAGCTGCTGGCCGAGCTGGTCGCCCCACCTCCACTGCTGCTACTCCTTGTTAGCTACTGCTGCTGCAACCCCCAGCCAGCCATGGACAGCTCCATTCGCCTGGCTTCCTTAGCCATGCCGCCGCGTAGCGCACCACCCATCCTCCCTTCCCCTTCGGTCGCAGCGAGCCACCGCCGATGGAACACCATCAGTGCCATGGCTGCATCAAGCCATGACAGCACCTGTGCTTCTTCCTCTTCCAGAACGTCCAAGACTTGATGCATGTAGATGAGATTTGGATGGATGGAAAGCTTAGGGGATGGTGATTGTGATGGCATAGCATGCATTAAGGGATTTGTGGTTCTTGGAAAAGATTGAGAGGAGAGAAGGTGAGAGCTTGAGCTCTTGAGTGAGAAAGAATGGAGAATGCTGCTGTTTGGTTTGGGGGAAGAAGCTGGCTGTGAGAAGAAGATAGTGTGTGCTGAGAGAGAAACTAAAATATAAGGCAGTGAAGCATATAGTTCGGATGGGAATAAATTATCATGGGTTCAATCTGTTGGAAAGGAAAGAAAACCGTAGGGGTTGCTCTGTGCGGCTGGGAGTGAAAATCACAGGAGATGGTGGCTCTCGGCTGGCACAAGAAAGAAATGAGGAGGGTGTGGTTCGGCTGGCAAAAATAAAAAGGCAGTGGTTTGCTAGGCTTTGTTTTGGTGAGTTGTGGAGTGAGAAGAAAAAGAATGGAAATGGGCATGTCGGCAGTGAGCAAGGAGAGGTGATTGAAAAAAAAATGCTAAGGAAAGAGAATAGCAGTGCATTTGATTGCTTTGTTGGGAGAGAGAGAAATAAACAAACAAATGGACTGGGCAATGATTTTGCATGTGTCGGCAATGGGAGAGAAATAAACAAACAAGAAAGATGCATGGCAGTGTGTGGTGTTCGGCTAGGCATAGAAAATTGAGAAACACATAGGGTGAAGGAATGGAGATGGGTTAGGAAAAAGTATTGGGAACACAGATATTTTATCTGTAACTTCTTCTCTTCCCTGGCAAAATCGCACAAACTGTCATGCATGCACGAACTAAACACCAAAATTGAACGCTCTCTAGACAATGATCGCAACGGTATAACATGCGTTGTTCGGTTCTTGATTCTCGGTTGTGATTGTGAGGAGAGAAGTTAGGGAAAAGAAAGGACATGCAACATGATATGATTTTTAAAATACATGTGAAAACAAAGAGATCAATACAACTAATTATTATTTTTTATACAGTCTTTCAAACAATTTGATTTTTTTTTAAAAAAAATTGCAACATTTTGATTAAACACTGGAATTTTTTTTAAAACATAGTCAAAAATTTAATAGATCTCCAAATTAAATATTAACATCCCGATTATGAAAATCGGGGTGTTACATTAATGAACATATCATTAATTTTTACGAGAATTTTATACTACCTACAAATAGTATTTTGATTGTGCTCAGATTTGAAGATTCAACAATAGAAAGAGAAGCCTACATGCACAAAATAAAATCACAAAGAGAAAGCTTGCATGCACAAAGAGGAATGGCTGCTGCACATGCGTGAGAAGTTTGCATGCACAAAGAGAAAGCTGCTGCATGCACATGAAAGAAATAAAATCAAGAGGTTTCGGTTTTGGCAAAACACAAAGACAAATTCCTAGATTAAATGCTGACGTGAGGAAATAAAAGGAAGGAATCTTTTTGCATGCAAGGAAGAGAGACAAGAAATTTGGGCCTGCCTAATTTCTAGGGGGCGCCACCAAAATAAGGGATAGCTTTTTTTTTGGGGCAGTCCGCATAATCGGTATGTAATCTTTTTGGGCAGATTTGATTTGTGATAGGCCACAACAACCATAGGGTGCGTCCAGCCCTTAGCTGATATATTCTCTAGACCTCATATTATTTGGGGCTTCAGACCACTTATATGCACAAGAATGGAACACAAAGCTATTGTTTGTTCTTTCGTACTAGAATTTCATACGATGATTTATAAGAGAGAATTAGGTGATCCGTTATTGGTTCTGCAAGTCAAGGTCAAGTTTACTTTTCCATTAGGAAAAGAGAGCTTGGTGATCTTCGCTCGTGGTCTAGTGGCGATCATCTCAGTGCGTGTCAGCGAATATCCATAGATGACGTAGATAATGTCGACCAAACATATCTTATGCATTTTGAAATTAATTAATAGCCTTCTGTGAAATTAATGATGAAATCAATGTATTAATGCAATAAATTACGGAGAAATGTATTTAATTTCGTATCTTGAGGATTCAATTTCATTAACAATGTTCTAATAAATTGCTGATATGCATACATGGTAATATCTAGAAATTCATATGCATAGCTAAGAAGCCAAAACATATATAACAAATGTGCATATTAAGCATATATGGCAGATGTGTTATAAATTATTGCCCAAAATGATCAGGAACCATGTCCACTATAAAAACCCTGCCAGTCCATTAGATCACCACAAAGTAGATAGGCAGGACGCACCATTAGTGATAAGGACATCAACAATTAGGATGCAACCACTACTTTGACCCGCTGCACTGCATCCTCTACTTGAACCGCATCTTCTCCGATAGGACTTTTGGCTACTGCACTGCTATATTCTCCAGCTGGACCGAGCTACATCTACTCATATGAGCCGAGCTTCGTATACATGCCATGGTGCTACATTTACATGCCATGGTGCTGCATCACCAATTGTTGGCCCATGGGCTTTGTAATAAATGGGCTGATTTGGCCGATTTGGCCCATATGGCCGGCCACCTAGGGTTTTGGTACTATTTATGTGGCACTATTCACACATGAACAGTACTCATGACCTCCCTTCTCCTATAAATAGTGGTCGTCACCCCTCTAGTTCTTTGGGTTTTGTTGATTGAAGTTTAGCTTTGCTACTTTATACTTTGTCCTCTGGTTCGGCGAGATCAATAGTGACATTGTTCTTTGGAACCCCACTTATCAATACAATTTCAATTCATATTCGCAATTTTATATTACTTATCTATCTTGTTCTTGCGTGCTTTTCGGTGTATGCAAGAATTAATCTTTGTGATCAGATGATCCGGGTATTTGTGCACGGTTGATAATGACTTATCGAGCAGTTCAGCAATTACGTGGTTTCGAGCCTTGCGAGTTTGTAGCCAAGATCGTGAGAGTTGAGCGACTACTACCGAACTTACCTTCTCATCGAAAGATCGGGCCAGAACAGGACCTTCGTGGTTCATCAAGTGGTATCAGAGCTACAGTTCATCGGTGAGAAATTTTCTTTTTCCTACAGTCCACAAAGCCATGAAAATCAGAAAAAAATGTAGGGTTAGTTCATATTGTCCAAACCAATTTGAGCCTTTGCAATTTTCTTTTCGGTATTTTGCTTGTTGAATTTTTGGTTACATTGTCGTGCCAGTTGCTGATCTCTAGTTTAAGTTGGAGTCTAGTTCGTCATTGTCTAGTTGCATCTCATGTTTCCTTCGCATAGCTTGATCTTGTTTCCAATCTGTTCTTGGGTTGCTTTCGGTTGATTTCATCTTGTGACCGAAGGAATTGCGCAACCAATCTGTTGTTCTGCCGCGCCAACTCAAAATCCACCATGCAATCTTTCCCTACCGCAATTCGTTGCCGCAGACATCAACCCCTTTTTGAACCTTGTTGCAAGTCAACAGGTCATCATCCCGACTGCCGTGGCAGCCTAACGACCCTTCCGCCGCTTTCCCCTTGCTGGCGCAGCAAACGAACGTGCCTGCCTCCAGCTGCGTCTGCCGCCGCAGCACCGCAGCGCCTACCTCCCACTACCTCTCCTGCCGTAGCACTGCCGCGCCTACCTCCCATTGTCTTTCTCTACCACGATATTCGTCTATACTCGCCGCCAGATTTGTTTCAGAAAGAAGGAAGTTAAAAGGGAAACCCTAGAGCCGAAAGTTGGTTTTGGTTGGGAAAAAAAGAAGGGAAAGGGAAAGAGTTTGATTCGGTCTCAAGAAAAGAAAAAGGATTTGGTTTCAATCTCTATCCTGATTTGGGTTCGAAACCGAAGAGTGGCTTTGGTTTTTAGAAGAAAAAAAAAGAGAAAAAAAAGGAGAGCAGAAAAAAAACAGAGAGAAAAAAATTGGTGGAGCCCTTTCCAAAAATTGAAAAGCCCATAAAACTTTCTCCAAATCTAGTGAAAATTGGTGGATCCCTTCTTCATACATCCACAAGAATCCACAAAACATTTGAGCAAGTTTGGCCCATGGGATCAAAAGTTATAGCAGTTTCAATTTGAGGCCGAAACGAATTTGAGTCCGTTTCCGTGACACCTTCAGTAAAACGGGCATAACTTTTGCATACGGAGTCGAAATTCGACGCTTTCGGACTTTTCGAAAAGCTAACGACAACACACATCAAATAAAAATGACTGGATTTTGCCCTTCGCCCTCCAAGTCCTCCAAAATCGGCCATCTTCGGTCTCGAATTCGCGTTGCAAGTTTTCGGTTTCTGTTTTTGGCGATTCTTTCAGTCTTCCCTTCGAAATTTGGGGTTTGCCTCAACTGCAAAGTTGTAGATCTCCTCAAAAGCTTTCAAATGAGTATGTATAAGCCATATAAAACTTTGCTTTTTCATGTCTCAATACTAACTGTTATTTTCTACTTGAACTAGAGGGCTATTTACGCTGCACGTTATTACGTTTTTGTGTTCTACATCGTGTGAACAATCTTGTGCCCCTGCAAAGAGGTTTGAGTAGTTGGTTAGCATCTCTCCTAGCACTTATTATGAGGTTTTCCATTGCTTACGTCAAGTCACATTTATCATTGCGTGTGCGTACATACACATCCCTTAATAGGGCTTTGATTAGGCTAGGATCAGCAACATTGACTAGAACTTTGAACAACTTTTCAACTTGCATTAACTGATTTGAATTATTGTTGATCCTTGCTACCATATTGAAGCCTTTCGAGCTCCACTTCCTACTAACTCAACAGGTTTTGTTCCTTGCAATCGTTGGGCTAATCGCAAGTGAGAGTATCACGAACCAACCACCGGTTGTACCATTTCCTTGTTGCATTGGTAAAAACTTGTAAGAACTTGGTAAGATGTTGTGAGAGAGCGACTGTTGAAATGCTAGACCTAATAGTTGATAGGGACATATACACTGTGATTTGTTCTTTGTTTTCTACTAACGATGGCAGGGTCACATGGATCTACACATGGTGGAAACAATAATGACCACTCTTTGGGGCATACTGGTGAGGGATCTTTCACACCTCGCATGAGAGAGCTCATGCGACACATTGAGCACTCGCTTGGTGAGAGTGTTCGTGATGCCTTGGATAAGATCAATGACAACCTAGTGGTGCTCCACACACGCGTTGCGCTCCTCGAACGTCAGCCACTAGCTGAAATGAGGACCCATGATCATGAGCCAAGAGTGGAGGACCCTCCTGCTCACCGCACACCACTTGCTGCCCGCTCTTGGGTAGATGAGGTGGAAGAAGAAGATGTGAACAACTACACTGCTGATACGGAAACAGATGGAGTCAATGTGCACAATGATCGTAACCATCGTCGGCTTTGTCATAATCGTCAAGGTATGGGAAGAAATCAATGTGAGGTACGTAACCATAATGATGCATTTGGTAAAATTGAATTCACTATGCCTTCTTTTGCTGGAAAATATGATCGTGATGCTTATCTCACATGGGAGCTTACCGTAGAACAAAAATTTGCTTGTCATGAATTCCCTGAAGATAAGAAAGTTAGGGCTGTTACTAGTGAGTTTTCTAATTTTGCATCTATTTAGTGGAGTGAATACGATCGTCCTCATCAGGACATACCTAAAACATGGAATACTTTGAAGAGAGCGATGAGACATAGGTTTGTACCTTCATATTATTCACGCGATTTTCTTAATAAATTACAGAGCTTAAGGCAAGGTAGTAGTTCTGTAGAGAACTATTATCAAGAATTGCAAACTGGTTTGTTGCGTTGTGGTTTAGAAGAAACTGAAAATGTTAAGATGGATAGATTTTTAGGAGAATTAAATCATGAAATTCAGGACATACTTGATTATAAAGAATATAATTCTATCACCCGTTTGTTCCATCTTTCTTGCAAAGCTAAAAGAGAATTGCAGGGCTGATAATCTCGCTCTAGGGGCAATATTGGAGGATCTTTTGCAGGCCGGCCAATTCAGCAACAACACATGATACCTTCATCCGCTTCTGGCCATGATGCACCCTCCTCCAACCGTGCGCCCCTGCTGCTTCTTCCACTCCGGCACATGTCCCTGAGGCAAACAAATCAACAAAGGTACAAGTACCTACAAAAAGTGCTTCTTCTGTTACTTCTACAGGGCAATCCAGAGTGTACAATGTCATCGTTGCAAAGCATTTGGGCACTTGATGCGTGATTGTCCAAGTCAACGAGCTTTGCTTATCAAGGATAATGGTGAGTACACTTCAGCTAGCGATATTGAGGAAGAACATGTTTTGATTGCAACTAACAATCCAGGTGATGAAACTGGGGAAGAACAATTAGGCCATGAGACATCTGACAAGTACCAAAGCCTAGTTGTCCAGCGTGTGCTAAGTGCTCAAATGGAGCTTGCTGAACAAAATCAACGCCACACTTTGTTTCAATCAAATTTTCGTCATCAAGGCACGTTCGTGCAAAGTCATCATCAATGGCGGAAGTTACAACAATCTTGCTAGCACCGACATGGTCGAGAAGCTTGGCTTGACCAAAACTCAACACCCTCATCCTTACTACATTCAATGGCTGAATTCTTGTGGTAAGTTCAAGGTGACTACACTTGTACGCGTATATTTTTCTATTGGATCATATCATGACTATATTGATTGTGATGTTGTACCTATGCAAGCATGCTCATTATTGTTAGGTAGACCTTGGCAATATGATAGATATCTTGAACATCATGGTAGATCTAATCATTATACTTTCACATATAAAGAAAAGAAAATCACTTTGTGTAACGTCCCGTTTTCTTTTAAGTCCTTGCCAAGTTTTCAAAATAAAAGTAACCATTTGGCTTTATTGAGAATCCAAAGCTTAACTTTGAGATTTTTGAATCTGGAGAGTTCAATTGGAATTAATCAAACCTTAACTAAGCTCTTAGTTGGTGTTCCTTGCGGTTGTAGCTCTCTGTTGTGTCTTTGTCGCTCTTGGGTTGTTTGTGTCCCCGAGCCTCCCCTGTGCCCCTGGTTTTGTCTTCTCTTTTAACTTCCTTTGTTGGCTTGAATCTCTTTGAGACTCAGACCTCCCCTCTCTCTCTCTCATCTTTCCCTCTGTTGGGACCCCTCCCGTGTTTGGGTTTTCTTGTTAAGAACCCGGCTCGGGTTGGTGTTTCTAACCTCTTTGGTCTCTTCAAGCCACGCTTGGCTTTGCTTCTTTGGACCTCCTGTGGACCTCTCCACGCCCTCTCGGAACCTCTGAGTTCTCTTGGGCGCTCGAGTTCCTCTGGACCTCCCAGCGCCTTTTGGGACCTTTCTAGACCTCCTTGTGGCTATTTAGACCTCCCTTGTGTTCAAATAGACCTCCCTTGCCCCTCGCAGACCTTTACGTGTCCTACGGACCTCCTCCGTGTCCTTTAAGACCTCCCCTTGTTGAGATCTAGCCGCCAGACCTCCCTTGTTGAGATCTAGCCGCTCAGACCTCCCCTTGTTGAGATCTAGCCTCCAGACCTCCCTTGTTGAGATCTAGCCGCTCGAGACCTCCCCTTATTAGGATCGGCCTTTAGGACCTCCTCTCTGGAGATCTTAGCCGTCTGTGTTCTCCTTTAGTGGGATCCAAAGGTTCCGACCTCCTTAGGTCCAAGACCTCCTCCCGGCCCTTCTTTGGTCTTTTGTAAAGACCACCCTCCTAACCTTGAATATTCTGTTGGTCGGGACCTCCCTTGTCTTGGTCCGAGTGTCGTGGCCTCCTCGTTGTGAGCTTTGAGGACCTCTTGACCAGACCTCTTCTTGAGTCCTTGGACCTCTGTCCCAGACCTCCCCTTTGAGTGTCTTGGACCTCTTGCCCAGACCTCGCGGTGGTCTTTATGAATGACCCTTTTTGGTGGGGCCACCTCTTTGACCGATGGTGCACCCTTTTGACTAGCCCCACTTGCCGGCCCTCTTCACCTTGTAATTATTGCTCTTGCCTCAGAACTCATGCGCATTTAATAGGTGTCGGGTCACATTAAATGCGATCCCATCCGAGGTACTTTATTTCAATTCTTTTTGGGCAAGCCCACCCAAGTAGTCCCGATTGCCAACACGTCTCTAGGTTTCCTTGTGGTGCACACCACCAACTCGCTATATATAGCACGGGAGGCGAGCCTTTGTAATCTTTTGCTCATTTCTTCCTTCCTGTCTCCTCTGCTCGGTTCTTCCTTGCGCAAGACCCTCCCTCAGAGCTCTTTGAGGCGGTGTTAAGCCTCTTGGTTTCCTTTTGGTGAATTGGTTTGAGTTCCTTTTGGTTCTTTTGTTGTTCTCTCGGCTTAGTGTGGTTTTGCTTATTTGGTTCTCTTCTGAGCGTGTAGATCACAAGTTCGAGGAGATCTTGGACCCGGCTCTTGCTGCAGAAGGCTCTCCACTGCTTGACCAAGGCAAGCCACAGACCTCCTTTTGATCATCTTGAACCAAGCTTTGCAAATGTATTTCGGTTTAAATTATCATGCATGGCTATGTTTATAAGAAAATGGTTTGGGCTATAGTTACTTACCTACTTGCTGTTATGCCTCCTTTATACCTTGTCTCCATCATGTTGTCATGATTCACCTTGTGAGCCTTAGGGTGGATAATTTAGTTGGCGTTCTCTGTTATTTGCCAACATGGGGGCCGTAGGTCTTATATAGCCTCGCTTAGAAAATGTGGTTTGAGCGTATCATGCTTCATCTCCAATAATCTTGACTAATAAGTTATGAAATGTGTGGTTGGTGCCATTGTTGAGCAGCTATGGCAGGATGCCTAAGCTGTGTCGGCTGTGGTGTGAGACCACTTGGTTAAAAATTTGTGTGCCAGGACTGGGTGGTCTTTTGGCATGGGCTAATACAATTGTTTTGCTAAGGCAAGAAGGCAGGGAGTGAGTAGTGGGTGCTGTGCACACTGGTTTGTGGAAGTCTTGCCTTAGCACAATTAAGGACTTCACTTTGTATCTGTCGAACTGGGCCAATTAGTGCAACCACAAGATCATTTTATGGGAATGGTCTGGGCTGAATAATTAGCAATGAGATGGCTTGGGGCTGTTTTGGTTGGCGTGTGATTCGTTGGCGCAAGAGGGGCACCCCATAACCCCGTGGATTTCTAGACCTTTGGAGGATTATAAACCTTAGCGGGCACCCTAGTCAGTTCAAAGCTTTGTAAAGGCCTTGCGCTCTCTAGATCTGCTCACCTTAGGAAGTGAGCAAGGGTGACCGGAACCCATCCCGCTAGAGAGATCGTGGATTGTGGGTAAAGTTGTACACCTCTGCAGAGTAAAAGATCTATTTGAATAGCCAAGTCCTTGGTCATGGACATGCTCGATGAAATGGTGCAAGGGGTAGATGTTTCAAAAGCTTGTGCCTTTGGACACTTCCGAGATGCTTTGGCTTTGCCTCAAGAGACCTTGGCCGGCTCCAGAGGGGTCAAGGTTGGCTCGGAGTAGTGGTCCAGGTTGGTTGGGACCTCTGGAATGGGTGTTTCGAGTGGGTTTTGGGTGAGGACACGCCTTTGGTGTGATCTGACCTCTCCCAATTTTTGGTTGTGGCCGTGAGTTGGTGCTCACACCACCTTTTATTAAAACATCAAAAGTATTATGTATTATGGTTTTACCTTCTTCGCCTTTCAATCTATTATTGCTTTTATTGTCAAATTTGGCTTTGCATAAACTAACCATACTGACTCTCCATTGGTAAGTCCTTGCATGAATATTATTGCATCTTTGCTCTCTGTGACTTCTTGAGTACATTCCAAGTACTCATGGCTTAAGCCCCGTGTCAAAGCAGATTATGAGGATGACCAAGTGCGAGGCGGCAGACCTCTTCGAGGAGGAATTCTTCGACGACTAAGATGCCTAGGACGCCCTCCACCCGACACTGTGGTGCTTGTTGGATGGCTGCGTGTTTTGGTGTTTGAGCCCTAGAGCTCCTTGTCGCCATTGTAAGTCCTCGTTGGTTTTGTAAGCCCTCGATGGCGAGACCTCTTGTTAACAAGCTTGACCATAAGGTCCTATTATATAAAGTTTAATTTATGCGCTTCATCTTTGTTTGACCTCGTGGTTGTGGTATTGGCTTGTGTTCTTGTGCGAGCTAGCTCGATTGTCCGGGACTAGCTCAGAGATGCAGGGGTAGGACCACCAGGAGGTCCCACGGGACTTAGCTTTGGGAGGTCCCGGGACCTCTCTTGGTGATGTGCTGGAGGTGCTACTGAGGCGGTGGCGGCCATGACCTCCAGAGGTCCTCAAGACCTCTGGGAGGTCGATGGCGAGACCAAGACCTCGGGAGGTCCGCAAGACCTCTGGGAGGTCCCGCACCTCCTCGGTAAAGCTCCATGCGGTGCTACCACATCCTTCCGTGGTGACTTCAGCAAAAAAAAATGGTCTCCGGACCTCTTGCTATCACGGGGTGGGTCGTCACAGTTGGTATCGAGCCTAGGTGGTGTAGGGCGTGGCCATAAGCGAAAAAAGTCGATTTAGTTTTTATCCAAAAGTTATTTTCTAAAGCAAGTCAACTTAAAATTTGTTTAGTAGTTCTTTCCTTGTCTTTGGTTCTATGTCGCCCTTATCACGCTTAAAATCTTTTCTTGTCTGTTTCTACTCTCATCTTAACTCCTCCTTAGTTCCTTATCTTATCTCTCTTTGGAACCTTGATTTTGAATCTAACTTGACTTCCTTGCCTTTATAACTTCAATAGGGCCGATCAGAGAAAGGTTAGGATTAGTGGTCCTATTCTCGAGTCTCGCTTAGCTTGGGTCTTGAAGACCTCTGTTTTGAAGCTTCTGTTGCCTCTTTTGGCCTCTGGCCTTTTGGTTCTCTCTTGGGTTAACCAAGTCACCCCTAATAGCTGCCCTATCTTTATTTCTCTCAGTATCCTCTTACCCTTTATGCTTTCCTTCTTACCTATTAAACCTTTAGAGTTTTGTCCAGATGGTGCAGACTCTAAGATCCACAAGTCGGGGTGAGCCCCTGCAGCTTGCCTCCACCCTGTAACGTCCCAAAATTTGGGTTTTCAAAAATCTTTTAAGTAGTTTAGGTCCCTGGAAAATTTCGCCAATTTTATTTGAATTAATAAAGCTTAACCGGGAATTTCCTAAATTAAAAATATTTAATTTGACTAACCTAAACATCAATTAAGTAAAAACCTGTGTTATTTGGCTTCCTTGTGTTCCAAGGAATTTTCTGGTATTTTCTGAGATTTTTCTGGATTTGTTTGCTATTTTATTTGGCCTCCTTGATTTTTGGGATTTTATTTAATTCCGAAAACCCTGATTTCTCTCTCCTGCCCATCTGCTACAGTGCCCGTCGGGTACTGTTCATCCGGGTCCAACTTGCTACAGTAAATCGCGTATTACTGTTCATCATCGTTTTCCTGGAACGAGTCGTCGGCCGAACGAACAGGAGCAGTACGCGTTCGTTTGAAACTCAAAATTCAAAATTCCATATCTTTCTCCTCGGTGCGTAGAAAAGCGAGCCGTTTGCGCTCACGCGTCCGTGTTGATCTCCTCTTCCAATCCCCTAAATTGGTTTCCCCCGAATCGTCTTCGTTTCATCGCAATCTGCTGAAAACCGAGCTTCAACCGAAGGTCTTCTCCGGTGAACTGCGCCTTCATCCGACGTCCTCCGGCCGAACCGTCTGCGGCGTTGGCTTCGCGTCGTCGTCCTCTACGTCATGCTTCCTTCCCCTTCGCCCGAAGATCGCCGGAGCACCGTCGGCCATGTCGAGCCATGACGTTCGTCGAGCCCCTCGCTTCCTCGGTGAGTTTCTCTAAAATCCGATCGCGTCATCTCGTGCCCCTCGTTCATATCTATTTTTCCCCTCTTTTAGATTCAAGTTTCATCCACCGTGCGCTGAGAATCGAGCGTTCTCTCGCCTCTTGTACATCGTCCTTCTCCGGCCAATTACTCCGCAACCGTTGATCCCCTGCCTTCAACTCCACCACCGTTGGGTTCGCATCGCCGCGTTCTACGCCGTGCTCACCTCCCTTTTCGCAGAGCATCGCCGGAAGCGTTACGCGTCCGTGAGGCCGCCGTGGTCGCCGTTCTTCGCGTCGCTGCCGTCGCATGGAGCCGAATCTTGATATCTGGACCGCGTCATCATCTCCGCCTCGTCGTTTCCTTTCCGTTTTGCCCCTTCGCCGCCGCTGCGTCGCCTTCGTTCGCCGGCCACGCTGTGCGCCAATTTCAACCATGCACTGTTCATCATGCATATGTGCAGTACGTGGTTTCCTTTGTTGCTGCTCTCTGGTTTCGGTCCTGCACTCTATTGCTTTCTTCGGATGACCCCTTTTGCTTGATGTTTGGTTTCCTTGGTTATTCAATCCAAGCCAAAACGTCTTCTCTGCTCTCATTCTCCAATCTCTGTTTTTCCACTCAATGCCGAGCCGATGCCGCCATGCACTGATGTGGGGCCAAACATTATCTTTCCCTGGCATTAATTCTTTCTTCCTTGCTAGTGCCATCTCCTGCACCAAATTAGCCGGCCGACGCTCCTCTGGTCCGTCTTCCTTCTCTGTTATTTGTTACCTGGTTGGTCTCTCCTCTGTCCCACTGATGTGTGGTCCCAATTTGTTATTCATACAAATCCAAGTCATGTATATATATGTATGTACGTATGTGTGTGTGTGTATATATATATATATATATATATATATATATATATATATATATATATATATATGTATGTATGTATGTATGTATGTATGTATGTATGTATATGTATATATATATATATATATATATGTATGTATGTATGTATGTATGTATCTTTTACATGTTGAGCCCACATGTCATCCTTCCATTTAGCAACCCTAATTATTTCTCTCACTTACATGCGGGTCCCGCATGTCAGTCAACCCTTGATCAAACCCTAGCCTTGAGCTTGGTCCACCATGGACTAGCTTATCTTCGTGGACCTGGTCCATAGACCAGTGGCCCACATGTCAACCTCTAATCCTGTTTCGGGAATTAATTTAATTCTTGAAAATCCTTTTATCTTATTGGTCCCGCGTGTCGCTCTCTCTACCATATTTCTGGAATTATTTTAATTCTAGAAATTCATAAATACCAGTCAGTCCCACCTGTCATCCACTGTTCCTTTTTCAGAAATTAATTTAATTTCTAAAATCCAATCGGTCCCACATGTCATTCACTATCCTTTGATCTCTTCCACTTACCAGTGGACCCCACTTGTAAGCCTCCAATTCATTCTGTTTAATCCGAAAGAATATTCTTCGAATATTCTTTTCTCTATTAATTTCATCATTTCATGTGATCTTCGAAAGCTCATATCCTTTGAATCTAAACTCCGATTGAGCCCATTCGAATTCCTAAATTCATCTCAATTCATTATCTACCTTTCAGTACCATTCAATTTCAGTTTGGAGTTTATTTGAGTTGTCTTTTTGAATTTAGTTTGTTTTTGCGCTTTCTTTCTCGTTAGGCGTTGAAGTCACGGAATCGTCCAAGGAGTGAAGTTCAAGGAAGTTGAAGATCGAAGTTAATTCAAGATCGTCATTGCTCTAGCAAGGCAAGTTGTACCTTTGATCATATTGAATCCGGTGTTCTAAAAGTATCTTGATTCAAATTATTGCATTTACTTTAAGTATTTATTTAAATGCTTTTGGGTTTAGTTAATAATCCAATTTGTTATAACCTCCTTGCCTAATTGATATGTCGTAATCTTTTGTCACCCTAGCTTGGTTATTTATTAGTTGGTAATATTGTAGCATCAACGTGGGTTGGTTAGTACGACTAGATTGCTTAGCCACGCCCACGAATCACTGTTCATGTAATGTTGCAATTATCAACTTGACTAAGTGACTATGGAACTATGTGATAAAGCGTGTGTACTATGTGTCTTTGTGGCATATGTTGCACTTAAATCAACCGGGGTGGGTAAAAGGATTTGGACGGAGGCAAGGGGTGGATCTTGTGTGAAATGGTGGATTGTGTGGCTGTGTGGATAATAATAATCTGTGTGTCTATGTGGTTTAGTTAGGATGTGGAAGTCTTGCCTTGGTCAATTAAGGACCTCACCATGTGCTCCATTGAACTGAGCCTCCTGTACGACCACATGCCTGTTTTGAGACGGGCCTAGCATAGTAAGATAAGGTATCCGAAATGCTTTGTTGTGATCAGCTCTGATCCAGTTGATTGCATCTTGTGGGTAAAGTGTACAAACTCTGCAGAGTGTAATTTAATCTATTCGAATAGCCGCGTCCGCGGTCATGGACAATGCTCGGGGATTTGACACTAGGGGTAGATTTTCATAAAACTGTGTGGGAAGGGAGCTGTGTGGTTTAAATCATCCACTATGTGAATAATCTGTTAGGTCGTAATGCGTCTTTGTGAAATAAATTGTTAAATTATTATTGTCTATTTGTTTTACTTGTTTTTCAATCTATTATTTGTATTCAACTGCAAAAGTTGCATTTCTGCAAAAGAACCACATAATGCCTTTCCCTTGTAAAAAGCCAGCATGTATATTTTGCATCTCTGTGGTATGACTTGCGAGTACGGTGTGTACTCACGCTTGCTTTGACGAATCAAGCAGAACTGAAGGAATCGCCATTCAACAAGATCTACTTCAAGGATCGTGGAGAACTAGGTCGCGACCTTATTGGATTGCACGTGGGCATATGGATGGGCTTCACCGAGTTACCTGTTTGCCTGGCCGCAGCCTTCATTGAGCTTTTTGCCTTCTGAGGCATTAATTGTAAGCTTGACCTTAAGGTCTTTACTCTGATATTTATTGTATTTGCCTATTTATTAGTTATCTTTGTATATGGACTTGATATTTCACTGATGTTGTCACTGTGTGCACTAGCGTGATCTGGACTAGTCAAGATATACAGAGGGTCCGTAATTGTATTTTGGGTCCCGACAGAGGTGGTATCAGAGCCATATCGACTGTAGGTCGTGACCTTAGTTAGAACGGCCGTTTTTAGGAAAGACTTCAAAATTTATTTTACAAATGGAAAACCTCAAAGATGTGCTATTCTCATCTTGTCCAGCTTCTACACTCTTCCAGTCTATTCCGTTCTCATCTATATTCTTCCTCACCGTTTTGAGTATTAAATTGGACTCGCTTCCCTCATAACTTCTATAGTTGTCGTTACCTGTACCAAATGTCTCGGTGGATACTCAAGAGCTGTTTTGCGCAACTCTTTGAAGACCGTGCAACCAGCAACAACGCGTCATCATCTCTTCAAGTGATCAAGACAAGTTCATCGCAAGAATTGAAGACCAAGAAGAAGTCCTACGTCACCCCCGCCTTTTCCAAGATTCGCCTTCAAAGATCGCAAGCATTCAACGTTTGATGAAGACCGTAACCAGTTCGAGTTTTCTTCAGACCAGCCATATAGGGTAAATCAGTGTTGGTTCCTCCCGTGTGTTGAGCCAAGTCACCCAGTTAAGTTAGAGCTTAATCGACTAGACGATTAGCTTTCGTCTTCTTTCTCTTGGGTGCAGTTTGTCTGTGAGCTTTATGCTTCTTAATAGCTTTTCGGCTATTTTGTGTGTTTCTTGGTGTTCCTTGGGTTGAATCTGCTCCCCTTAGTAGATTGTCTTCCCTTATCTTGTGCTTTTCCCTCTCATCTATTAGTCCTGGTTAGCCAGCAGATGAAGAGCCCTAGTGAAACCAACCTTGTCAAGAATCTTGAGATGCATGCGCTACCGAGATCCGTCAATCCCGGTGACGATTGCGAAGATCGAGAGTAGCAGATCCAAATATGGAACAATTCTTGGTAGCTCAGACTCAATCCATGAACACGATGATGCAGCACATGAACAACATGATGACCCAGCGAGAATCAAACCACCGCTACCTTGGCCAATTTGATGAATCGAATAATCAAGCTGTCAGTCGCCGCAAATATCGGTTATCGACCAGAGCGAGATGATAACCAACAACTATCTCCAATGCGGAGTGACACATCGTAACTCGAGCGGCCTCGCCACGAGAATCGGCTCATGCGGCGACGATGCAACCGTCGAGCAAGAGTAACCTCTATAATGGTGCACAACTCATTGCCATCCCAACAGACGCCCTCAACCCAAGTTTGTGAAGTTCATGAAGACCAAGCCGCCCGTCTTTGAAGGATCAACGACTCAAGGATGCGTAATCTTGGATTCGCACCATAGAAGAAAAGCTAATCTGTTGTGCAATGCATGATGATGAGAAAGTTCTCTATGCTACTCATCAATTGGAAGGAGTTGCATTAGATTGGTGGGAAAAGTTTCAGACCGCCTATCAGACGAAAGCGCACCATCACCGGTCGAGTTCACCTTCGCTGCCAACAAAGATGCGACATCAAGCAAGATTGATCAAGAGAAACCTGATATTCAGATATCCTACACCAAACCCGGTAGTTGTCAATTGAAGTCCGCCACCAGATAAGTCGGAAGATTGTGCATGTATCCGCTGTGGAAAAATAGGCCATAGTGCCGATGAGCACAATATCAATTGTTCCGATTGTGAAGGAAACCATTAGATGGAGAATGCCCAATGAGCAAGATCACATGTTTCTTATGTGAAGGCGTTGATCATTGTCCAAGCCAATGCCCCATGTACTCAGTGCTGACTTCTGCATTGCAACATCAGCGGGAAAATTTTCGAGCTACAGCCAAAGCATTAGCAAAAGAAGGCAAATCGTTGTCAGTACAGGATATGTCAGCCGAAGAATCACAAAAGCAGAATGTTGACCTTGACCACCCATCTCAAAAGAGAAGCAAACCAGTATCGTCAAAATGTTGTTACGAGTGTGGTAAGAAAGGCCACTTTGCCAAGCAATGCCTTGCAAAGCGCCAAGCTGCAACCATTAAAAAGGATAGTCGTTCTGCCCCAGTGTCGACAGGCAAGTCACAAGATCCGTCTCGTATCTGCTACAATTGTCGTGGAAAAGGTCACCTCGCCCGCCAGTGTCCTCAGAGGTATCAGCCACCCACTCCGGGTGCAAGAATGTCAGAAGAGGTGTCAGTCAAGATGGTAACTCCCAGAGCAGGTGGTAACGCCATAGGATCCGTGTGTCCAACAAAGCAGTCGAAGAAGAGACGTTTGAACGATGATGTTACCAAGAAAGCCTAGTTTGGCCAGATTATGCAGCGCCATGGTTTCATTTGTGGCAATAAAGTCAGAGAATCAATGTAACCTTTCTTTTGTTTGAGAGCAGAAAAGTAGACATCTTTGTATGCAAGTTATAAATAAAAAGGATTGTTGAATATTAAAGTATTGGATATCTCTCTAAGCATGTGCTATTGTAAGTCGAGTAATCAAGCTTTGAGTCATATTGTTTGAAGGCCGTAGAGCCGTAACATGGGATGTGATGTTGAATTCCAACTCATTATTTTGCATGGCAGTAGGATAACCGTAAATGGTTGAAGAATTTAACCATTTGATAATGCCTATATCCGCAAGAGAGTATGCACTAATCATTGCAAGTGATCTATACAACACACAACCGTATCAGAAGTCAAGTTGTCTTTGACTTGGTACCCCTGATCAGCTTATGCCAGAAGGAATTATGTCAGAGATGAATTGTGATGAAAGTTGTTAGAAGAGTTTGCAGAAATGATAGAGCAGACCAGATGATTTTCTCAGATAAAGGCAGTGTCAAATCAAGCTCAATGAGCTTAGCCAGTGTCAGTGTTGATTATAAAGTAAAATGGTAACACATGATGTGCTAGAGTTTAAGTTTATCCAGGAGTTAATCTTCAGGACCTCAGAATCAGCTTGTTTGAGTTCTGAGTAAGAGTTCAGTTTTCCCCAGATATCATCTGTGAACAAGTCAGTGTTAGTTGAAGATCAGGAAGGCAGTCATTTCAAGTCAGCCAAGACCCCTCATCATTGTAAAAGGACAAGTTTGCCGGATCATCAGTGAACCGAGTCGGTGAGAATTTGAAGAGATCAATCACAACGGTGTTCAATCTTGCCGGATATCGAAAAGAATCATGATAGCTTCTATCACGGACTATCCAAGAATTGTGTGAAGAAGTTCGCCAGTGCTTCCTAACAACCGAAGTTTCAAGCAATGAATTATCCTAGTTGTAATTCAAAGTTTGCTTTTGTGGAGCAATAAAGAATGGTTTTATTGGATTGAGAACCATGAGGTTGAAATCCGTTCCTTCAGGACAGATCAATATAGTGGCAGATGCTTTGAATCAAAAGAGCTACCTCAAGAATCTATGTATCAGTCAGGTAAAGTTACCTGTGAAGATTAGAAGTTGAGTCTTGAGTCAGTACAGGAGGATATTTGTTGAACCCTAGAGTACAAACCGATGCTGGAAATTCAGTCTTGATCAGACAGTTTTATTAAAGAAATCTGCTGTTCATTCCTAGTAATATCACTGAGTTTGAAGATTGTCTAGCAAAGTGGTATACGGTAGAGATTGTATACGACAGAGATGGTATTCAACGAAATTGGTATAGTGTCGATCGACAAAGATGACCGGTTTGCGAAGTGTCGAAAAGCTAGTGTCGGGATCGAGGATCGGTTTACCTCGTGTCGATGATGAGTGCCTATGAAGCCTTGGATGCTCATTCCAATTCAAGATCGTATCACCCTGAATCAACGGGTAGTTTGAAAATGAGTCGTGTCTTAACTCATGGTACCAGGTCGAGCAAGTAAGTGTTCTGTGCAGAGTTTCCCTACAACCCCAAATGTCAGCCAGTTCGCAGTTGTCACCATCTGAATTCACAGTGGTTGATTGCCCATCATTTGCTCAGCTAAGGGCAGACCAAATCACAAAAGTATGTGGATTTTTGCATTAATCATGAAGCAGAAGGCTAAGAGTCTATAATCCTAAAGGGATTGTAAGTAGCTTAGTTCAATCAGAAAAGCCACGTGGATTATGCAGATTATCACCCTCGCAGTCGTGTCTATCTTCAGAATCACCTGTTAAGGTCTGTGTTAAGGATTGTATGATAGAGGTGACAGAGGTGTCTCAGTCTGTTCAGATTCCGAAGCTCAGAAGAAGAGTTAGCTGTCAACTTGAGTTGCCAGTCAGCAGCAGGATATCCTTAACTCCAGAAGTGTCTTCGAGCACCGATCAAGCAGCCTGTCAAAAGCAATCAAGTTTCAAGAAGCCTTCCTGCCAAGAGCCAGTTCGTCAACTTTTTGTTGAAGCGAGAAGTTCAGCAAGAAGCAAGACGTTGTCCCGCAAGTGTTCAGGAGAGCAGTCCTGTCAAAGTCAGAGCATTTCTGTCAAAGTCAAATCAGTTTGAAAGCCAGAAGAGAACCCGAAGGCTGAGTTCTTTAACCTATTCTATAGCTAGTCTGAATCTCGGGGACGAGATTCCTTTAAGGGGGGAGGTTTGTAACGTCCCAAAATTTGGGTTTTCAAAAATCTTTTAAGTAGTTTAGGTCCCTGGAAAATTTCGCCAATTTTATTTGAATTAATAAAGCTTAACCGGGAATTTCCTAAATTAAAAATATT
The DNA here is from genome assembly GCA_036346405.1 of Phyllostachys edulis. Classification (NCBI taxonomy): domain Eukaryota; kingdom Viridiplantae; phylum Streptophyta; class Magnoliopsida; order Poales; family Poaceae; genus Phyllostachys; species Phyllostachys edulis. The sequence continues at coordinate 11,832,634 of CM070555.1, forward strand.
TAATTTGACTAACCTAAACATCAATTAAGTAAAAACCTGTGTTATTTGGCTTCCTTGTGTTCCAAGGAATTTTCTGGTATTTTCTGAGATTTTTCTGGATTTGTTTGCTATTTTATTTGGCCTCCTTGATTTTTGGGATTTTATTTAATTCCGAAAACCCTGTTTTCTCTCTCCTGCCCATCTGCTACAGTGCCCGTCGGGTACTGTTCATCCGGGTCCAACGCGCTACAGTAAATCGCGAATGACTGTTCATCATCGTTTTCCTGGAACGAGTCGTCGGCCGAACGAACAGGAGCAGTACGCGTTCGTTTGAAACTCAAAATTCAAAATTCCATATCTTTCTCCTCGGTGCGTAGAAAAGCGAGCCGTTTGCGCTCACGCGTCCGTGTTGATCTCCTCTTCCAATCCCCTAAATTGGTTTCCCCCGAATCGTCTTCGTTTCATCGCAATCTGCTGAAAACCGAGCTTCAACCGAAGGTCTTCTCCGGTGAACTGCGCCTTCATCCGACGTCCTCCGGCCGAACCGTCTGCGGCGTTGGCTTCGCGTCGTCGTCCTCTACGTCATGCTTCCTTCCCCTTCGCCCGAAGATCGCCGGAGCACCGTCGGCCATGTCGAGCCATGACGTTCGTCGAGCCCCTCGCTTCCTCGGTGAGTTTCTCTAAAATCCGATCGCGTCATCTCGTGCCCCTCGTTCATATCTATTTTTCCCTCTTTAGATTCAAGTTTCATCCACCGTGCGCTGAGAATCGAGCGTTCTCTCGCCTCTTGTACATCGTCCTTCTCCGGCCAATTACTCCGCAACCGTTGATCCCCTGCCTTCAACTCCACCACCGTTGGGTTCGCATCGCCGCGTTCTACGCCGTGCTCACCTCCCTTTTCGCAGAGCATCGCCGGAAGCGTTACGCGTCCGTGAGGCCGCCGTGGTCGCCGTTCTTCGCGTCGCTGCCGTCGCATGGAGCCGAATCTTGATATCTGGACCGCGTCATCATCTCCGCCTCGTCGTTTCCTTTCCGTTTTGCCCTTCGCCGCCGCTGCGTCGCCTTCGTTCGCCGGCCACGCTGTGCGCCAATTTCAACCATGCACTGTTCATCATGCATATGTGCAGTACGTGGTTTCCTTTGTTGCTGCTCTCTGGTTTCGGTCCTGCACTCTATTGCTTTCTTCGGATGACCCTTTTGCTTGATGTTTGGTTTCCTTGGTTATTCAATCCAAGCCAAAACGTCTTCTCTGCTCTCATTCTCCAATCTCTGTTTTTCCACTCAATGCCGAGCCGATGCCGCCATGCACTGATGTGGGGCCAAACATTATCTTTCCCTGGCATTAATTCTTTCTTCCTTGCTAGTGCCATCTCCTGCACCAAATTAGCCGGCCGACGCTCCTCTGGTCCGTCTTCCTTCTCTGTTATTTGTTACCTGGTTGGTCTCTCCTCTGTCCCACTGATGTGTGGTCCCAATTTGTTATTCATACAAATCCAAGTCATGTATATATATGTATGTACGTATGTGTGTGTGTGTGTGTATATATATATATATATATATCTATGTATGTATGTATGTATGTATGTATGTATGTATGTATGTATGTATATGTGTATATATATATATATATATATATATATATATATATATATATATATATGTATGTATGTATGTATGTATGTATCTCTTACATGTTGAGCCCACATGTCATCCTTCCATTTAGCAACCCTAATTATTTCTCTCACTTACATGCGGGTCCCGCATGTCACCAACCCTTGATCAAACCCTAGCCTTGAGCTTGGTCCACCATGGACTAGCTTATCTTCGTGGACTGGTCCATAGACCCGATGGCCCACATGTCAACCTCTAATCTGTTTGAGAATTAATTTAATTCTTGAAAATCCTTTTATCTTATTGGTCCGCGTGTCGCTTCTCTACCATATTTCCGAATTATTTTAATTCTAGAAATTCATAAATCCAAATCGGTCACATTGTCATCCATCGTTCCTTTTGAGAAATTAATTTAATTTCGAAATCCAATCGATCCCACATGTCATTCACTATCCTTTGATCTCTTCCACTTACCAAATGGACCCCACTTGTAAGCCTCCAATTCATTCATTTAATCCGAAAGAATATTCTTGAATATTCTTTTTCTATTAATTTCATCATTTCATGTGATCTTGAAAGCTCATATCCTTTGAATCTAAACTCCGATTGAGCCCATTCAATTCCTAAATTCATCTCAATTCATTATCTACCTTTCAAGTACCATTCAATTTCAGTTTGGAGTTTATTTGAGTTGTCTTTTTGAATTTAGTTTGTTTTTGCGCTTTCTTTCTCGTTAGACGTTGAAGTCACGGAATCGTCCGAAGGAGCTGAAGTTCAAGGAAGTTGAAGATCGAAGTTAATTCAAGATCGTCATTGCTCTAGCAAGGCAAGTTGTACCTTTGATCATATTGAATCGGTGTTCTAAAAGTATCTTGATTCAAATTATTGCATTTACTTTAAGTATTTATTTAAATGCTTTTGGGTTTAGTTAATAATCCAATTTGTTATAACCTCCTTGCCTAATTGATATGTCGTAATCTTTTGTCACCCTAGCTTGGTTATTTATTAGTTGGTAATATTGTAGCATCAACGTGGGTTGGTTAGTACGACTAGATTGCTTAGCCACGCCACGAATCACCTGTTCATGTAATGTTGCAATTATCAACTTGACTAAGTGACTATGGAACTATGTGATAAAACTGTGTGTACTATGTGTCTTTGTGGCATATGTTGCACTTAAATCAAGGGGTGGTAAAAGGATTTGGTGAGGCAAGGGGTGGATCTTGTGTGAAATGGTGGATTGTGTGGATGTGTGGATAATAATAATCTGTGTGTCTATGTGGTTTAGTTAGGATGTGGAAGTCTTGCCTTGGTCAATTAAGGACCTCACCATGTGCTCCATTGAATCGAGCCTCTGTGACGACCACATACTGCTTTTGAGACAGGCCTAGCATAGTAAGATAAGGTATCCAAAATGCTTTGTTGTGATCACTCGATCCAGCTTGATTGCATCTTGTGGGTAAAGTGTACAAACTCTGCAGAGTGTAATTTAATCTATTGAATAGCGCGTCATGATCATGGACAATGCTCGAGGATTTGACACTAGGGGTAGATTTTCATAAAAGCTGTGTGGGAAGGGAGTCGTGTGGTTTAAATCATCCAAACTATGTGAATAATCTGTTAGGGTCGTGTGCGTCTTTGTGAAATAAATTGTTAAATTATTATTGTCTATTTGTTTTACTTGTTTTTCAATCTATTATTTGTATTCAATCGCAAAAGTTGCATTTACGCAAAAGAACCACGAATGCCTTTCCTTGTAAAAAGCCGCATGTATATTTTGCATCTCGTGGTATGACTTATGAGTACGGTGTGTACTCACGCTTGCTTTGACGAATCAAGCGTAATCGAAGGAATCGCCATTCAACAAGATCTACTTCAAGGATCGTGGAGAACTAGGTCGCAAGACCTCAAACCGATTGCTGTGGGCATATGGATGGGCTTCACCGAGTTACCTGTTTGCGTTCCGCGCCTTCATTGAGCTTTTGCCTTCGAGGCATTAATTGTAAGCTTGACCTTAAGGTCTTTACTCGATATTTATTGTATTTGCCTATTTATTAGTTATCTTTGTATATGGACTTGATATTTCACCGATGTTGTCCTTTGTGTGCACTAAGCGTGATCCTGGACTAGTGCAAGATACACAGAGGGTCCAGTGTATTTTGGGTCCCGACACACCCCCACCTCCTCCAAATGGCGACATGCACCGGGTTTTGGGCGGTTTATGGCAAAGACAAGCTCGATGATGAGCTCTATGATGCGTAATATGAACAGATTATGGCTCAACAAAGCCGGACCACCAATGCTTTACTTGCCATGATGAGTCGAATAGTCGGTGAAGAATAGCCACCACCTCCACCCGGCTCACCTCAATCAAGGCCATCGAGTTCATGAAGACACGCCCATTACATTTTCGAGCTCTCCCGAGCCTTTAGATGCGAGATGATTGGTGAGATCAACAGAGAAGAAGTTGGATATTGCTCATTTGTGAAGATAGGGAGAAGGTTTTGTTTGCCTCACATCAACTGGAAGGACTGCGGTGAGTGGTGGGACACATTTTGTGCCTCACATGTCTTGACCCCGGAGGATCTCTTGGGCGAGTTCTCTGCGACTTTTCGCCACTCCCATGTCCCACGATGGGAAGGTAGAGATGAAAAAGGAAGAGTTTAGAGAGCTCAAGCAAGGCAAAGATGTCAAGAAGTGAGTATCTCACTAAGTTCACTCAATTGTCGCGTTATGCTCGCGAAGATGTGGCTACGGATGATGCGCGGCGAAGCGTTTTAAGCGAGGCCTCCATCCCACTTAAAAGTTCAAGTTGTGGGCAACGATTATCCCGATTTCCAAAGATATGGTGAACAAGGCAATGCTCATTGAGGAATCCCAAGAGAACTCTCTGAGTCCTACAAGAGAAAGGTGCCACCCTCAGGTGCTCAAGAAAGACCTCCCAGCGCCACAAAGCTTTTGTGCAAGACCAACCAAGCGCCAAGGACCTCCTGGACCTTCCAGACCTCTGCTAAGACCTCCCCTTGTTGTCTCGCCTTCAACAAGATCACTAGCAAAGACCAAGACAACCCTAACGACCTCCACAAAGAAATGGGATCACACCTTCAAGTGTCACCAAGTGGGGCATTTTGCTAATCAATGCCCACTAAAGACAGAGCCAACCACCAAGACCTCTACTTCAGACCTCCTCGGCCAAGACCCTCAGCCGCAGGACCTCCTCAAGCCGAACCTCCCAAACTTTTGGAAGGGCCCAGAACCATGTGGCAATGGAAGAAGCCTGAGACCTCCTCGGACGTGGTACTAGGTATGTTCCTAGTAAATTCAAGTGCCAGTGCAGTTTTATTTGACTCGAGCTTCCCGTTCGCTTATTTCTCGGAGTTTTCTTTGCAAAGCACCGATTTGAGTTGTTGCTCTTAAGTCTACCTTGTTGGTTCAATCCCTACTCGTAACTAAGCACGAACCGGGGTTGTCCACAAGTGAAAATGGTCATAGAAGGAGTAGAATTTCTAGCCAACCTTATCTTTTGGACACGTGTCCCTAGATGTGATTTTGGGCATGGATGGTGGCTAACCACCATGCCATGTTGGATTGTAGTGGCAAAAGTATCTCTTTGACCAGCCCTAGTGGTGCCATTGTGAAGTTTTCGCCACCTCGGAGAAACTCCAAGGAGCCCTATCTTGTAGTGCTCAAGTTCAATTTTGGAGGATGTCCTCGTTGTTAAAGAATTTGTGGATGTGTTCCCGATGAGCTCCCGTGAATGCCCCTGACAGAGACCTTGAGTTTGTCATAAACCTTGTCCTGTGGACCTCCCCCATCTCCAAAAGGCCCTCTGATTGCATGTTGATGATCATGTGGAGTTGAAAAGCGGTTGGAAGACTTGCAGAGCAAGGGTTTTATTAGACCTAGCTCCTCACCTTGGGGAGCCCCAAAGTGATTTTTGTGCCTAAAAAGGATGGCACTCAAAGGATGTGTGTGGACTACAGAGCTCTCAATGATGTCACCATCAAGAACAAGTATCCTTTGCCAAGAATTGATGATTTATTTGATCAATTGAAGGGGTCATTGTGTTTTCCAAGATAGATTTGAGAACAGGATATCACCAACTTAAGATTCGCAAGGAAGACATCCCTAAGACAGCTTTTTTCAACTAGGTATGGGTTATTTGAATTCACTGTTATGTCTTTTGGGTGACCAATGCCCCCGCCTATTTCATGAATTTGATGAACCAGAGTGTTCATGGAGTACCTAGACAAGTTTGTCATTGTCTTTATTGACGACATTCTAGTGTACTCCAAGAGTGAAGAGGAGCATACAAGCCATCTCTTTTCGGTTTTGGAAAAGCCGAGAGCTCATCGACTCTTTGCCAAATTTAGTAAGTGTGAGTTTTGGCTAAAAGAAGTGGTCTTTTGGGGCATGTTTTGTCAAAAGAAGGAGTGTCTCACAACCCTAGTAAGGTTCAAGATGTGCTCAATTGGGAACCCCTAGGACCGTGCCTCAAGTTCAAGTTTTCTTGGCATGGCGGTTATTACTGAAGGTTTATTGAAGGCTTCTCCGGATTGCAAAACCTCTCACTCGGCTATTAAAGAAAGAAAAGAAGTTCCTTTGGACCTCAGACAGAACAGAGCTTCCAAGAGCTCAAGAGAAAGTTGACCTCTGCCCAGCTTTTGGTTCTTCCAAATGTCGGGAAAAATTTCAAGTTTATTGTGATGCGTCAAAGCAAGGACTTGGTCGTGTTCTAATGCAGATGAAAAGTGGTAGCTTACGCTTCAAGACAGCTTGAAGCCTCATGAAGCAAACTACCCTACTCATGACCTAGAGTTGGTCATTGTGGTTCATGCCTTAAAATTTGGCGCCATTACCTCATTGGTAATAGGTGTGAAATTTACTTGACCACAAAAGCCTAAAGTACATCTTTACACAAGCGGATTTGAATTTGAGGCGAGAAGGTGGCTTGAGCTTATTAAGGACTACAATGTGGAATTCACTACCACCCTGCAAGGCCAATGTGGTGGCAGATGCTTTGAGCGTAAAAGTTTATGTCAATACTTTGATGGTTAAGGAGAGCCAACCCGCCTTTGTATGAAGAATTCTTGAAGCTTAGACTTGAGTTAGTGGAAGAAGGGTTTTGGCAACTCTTGAAGTGCAACCTACCTTGCAAAAACAGATCAAGGCAGCCCAAGATGGAGATGCTAGCATCCAAGAGATTAAGACCAACATAAGAGAAGGGAAGGCTGCAAGGTTTTCTATGGATGACCTAGGTGCGGTTTGGTTTGATAAGAGGCTCTGTGTGCCCAATAACACGGAGCTCAAGGGTATAATACTTAAAGAAGCCCATGAAGCTTTGTATTCTATACATCCAGGAGTTACAAAAATGTACCAAGATGTCAAGGAATTGTACTGGTGGCGAAAATGAAGAAGGAGATAATGATTTTGTGGCCAAATGTGACACTTGCCAAAAGGTTAAAGCAAAGGCACCAAAGACACGGAGGACTTTTAGTGCCCTTACCCATACCCGAGTGGAAGTGGGAAGAGATCGGCATGGATTTTATTCTTGGTTTACCTCGCACCCAAGCTGGTTTTGATTCTATTTGGGTCATAGTGGATAGATTAACAAAAATGGCTCACTTTATTCTGTGAAGACTACTTATTCGGAGACAAGCTAGCCAAATCTACATGGCAAAAGTGGTGTGCCTTCATGGTGTTCCAAAGAAGATAGTCTCGCATGAGGATCTCAATTCACCTCCAAGTTTTGGCAAAAGCTACATGATGCCTTGGGCACCGAGCCTCAACTTTAGTACAAAGATACCACCCTCAAACAGATGGCCAAACCGAGAGAGTTAACCAAGTCCTTGAGGATATGCCGAGAGCTTGCGCCTAGAAAGACAATCTAGTTGGGACAAGATGTTACCATATGAATTTTCCTATAATAACAGACTACCAAGCTTAGTCTCCAAATGTCCCTTTGAAGCTATTTATGGGAGAAAGTGTAGGACTCCTTGTGATCGACAGATCGGGTGAAGGCCAAGTTCTTGGCAGGACCACTGAAAGAAGCCGAGGATCAAGTGAGATCAATTAGGAGAAGTTAAAGACGGCCCAAACTAGGCAAAAGAGCTACGCAGATGTTAGGCGCCGAGACCTAACTTTTGTCCCAGAGACCGTGTCTACCTCAAAGTTTCACCTCTCAAAGGTATGCAGCGGTTCAGAGTTAGTGGGAAGCTTGCTCCAAGATTTATTGGACCCTTTCCAGTCCTTGCTGGAGGGGTGAAGTAGCCTACCGCTTGGACCTCCTCCTCACTTCTTTGGAGTTCACAATGTGTTCCACGTGTCACAGTTGAAGAAATGCTTGCGAATGCCAGAGGACCAAATGCCTTTAGAAGCTGTGGACCTCCAAGAAGACCTCACTTACAGAGAGCACCCCATCAAGATTTTGGACGTGTCGAGAGAGTTACCAGAGCAAGACCACCAAGGCATGCAAGGTGCAATGGAGCAACCACTCGGCCGAGGCAACATGGGAACGAGAAGAGGACCTCAGAAGGAGTTCCCCACCTATTCCCTAGCTTCACCAATCTCGGGTCGAGATTCCCTTAAGGGTGAAGGTTTGTAACGTCCGTTTTCTTTTAAGTCCTTGCCAAGTTTTCAAAATAAAAGTAACCATTTGGCTTTATTGAGAATCCAAAGCTTAACCTCGAGATTTTTGAACTGGAGAGTTCAATTGGAATTAATCAAACCTTAACTAAGCTCTTAGTTGGTGTTCCTTGCCGGTTGTAGCTCTCTGTTGTGTCTTTCTTTGCTCTTGGGTTCTTTGTGTCCCCGAGCCTCCTGTGTGCCCCGGGTTTTGTCTTCTCTTTTAACTTCCTTTGTTGGCTTGAATCTCTTTGAGACTCGGACCTCCCTCTCTCTCTCTCATCTTTCCCCTCTGTTGGGACCCCTCCAGTGTTTGGGTTTTCTTGTTAAGAACCCTCGGGTTGGTATTTCTAACCTCTTTGGTCTCTTCAAGCCACGCTTGGCTTTGCTTCTTTTGGACCTCCTGTGGACCTCTCCACGCCTCTCGGAACCTCTGAGTTCCTTGGGCGCTCAGAGTTCCTCTCGACCTCCAGGCCCCTTTGGGACCTTTCTAGACCTCCTTGTGGCTATTTGGACCTCCCTTGTGTTCAAATAGACCTCCCTTGCCCCTCGCAGACCTTTTCGTGTCCCACGGACCTCCTCCGTGTCCTTTAAGACCTCCCCTTGTTGAGATCTAGCCGCCAGACCTCCCCTTGTTGAGATCTAGCCGCCAGACCTCCCCTTGTTGAGATCTAGCCGCTCAGACCTCCCTTGTTAGGATCTCGCCTTTAGGACCTCCTCTCGGAGATCTTAGCCGTCTGTGTTCTCCTTTAGTGGGATCCAAAGGTTCCGACCTCCTTAGGTCCAAGACCTCCTCCCGGCCCTTCTTTGGTCTTTTGTAAAGACCACCTCCTAACCTTGAATATTCTGTTGGTCGGGACCTCCCTGCGCCCTTTGATCTGGACCGTTGAGGTCCCCTTGATATCTTGACCGTTAGATCTCCCTTTTGGAGATCTACTCGTCAGACCTCCTCGCGCCCTTTGATCTCGACCGCTGAGGTCCTCCCTTGAGATCTTGACCGTTAGATCTCCCTTTTGGAGATCTACTCGTCAGACCTCCTCGCGCCCTTTGATCTCGGACCGTTGAGGTCCTCGCTTGAGATCTTGACCGTTAGATCTCCCTTTTGGAGATCTACTCGTCAGACCTCCTCGCCCTTTGATCTGGACCGTTGAGGTCCTCCCTTGAGATCTTGGACCGTTAGATCTCCCTTTTGGAGATCTACTCGTCAGACCTCCTGCGCTTCTTTGATCTGGACCGCTGAGGTCCTCCCTTGAGATCTTGACCCTTAGACCTCCCTTGTGCAGTCCGAGTGTCGTGGCCTCCTCGTTGTGAGCTTTGAGGACCTCTTGACCAGACCTCTTCTTGAGTCCTTGGACCTCTGTCCAGACCTCCCCTTGAGTGTCTTGGACCTCTTGCCCAGACCTCACGGTGATCTTTTATGAATGACCTTTTTTGGTGGGGCCACCTCTTTGACCCGATGGTGCACTTTTTGATCGGCCCCACTTGCCGGCCCTCTTCACCTTGTAATTATTGCTCTTGCCTCAGAACTCAGGCGCATTTAATAGGTGTCGGGTCACATTAAATGCAATCCCATCCGAGGTACTTTATTTCAATTCTTTTGGGCAAGCCCGCCCAAGTAGTCCCGATTGCCAACACGCCTCTAGGTTTCCTTGTGGTGCACACCACTAACTCCGGCTATATATAGCCCGGGAGGGCGTGCCTTTGTAATCTTTTTGCTCATTTCTTCCTTCCTCGCCTCCTCTCGCTTCGGTTCTTCCTTGCGCAAGACCCTCCTCAGAGCTCTTTGAGGCGGTGTTAAGCCTCTTGGTTTCCTTTTGGCCGAGTTGGTTTGAGTTCCTTTTGGTTCTTTTGTTGTTCTCTCTGCTTAGTGTGGTTTTGCTTATTTGGTTCTCTTGCTAACGTGTAGATCACGAGTTCGAGGAGATCTTGGACCCCTCTTCTTTGCAGAAGGCTCTCCACCGCTTGACCAAGGCAAGCCACAGACCTCCTTTTGATCATCTTGAACCAAGCTTTGCAAATGTATTTGGTTTAAATTATCATGCATGGCTATGTTTATAAGAAAATGGTTTGGGCTATAGTTACTTACCTACTTGTCGTTATGCCTCCTTTATACCTTGTCTCCATCATGTTGTCATGATTCACCTTGTGAGCCTTAGGGTGGATAATTTAGTTGGCGTTCTCTGTTATTTGCCAACATGGGGGCCGAGGTCTTATATAGCCTCGCTTAGAAAATGTGGTTTGAGCGTATCATGCTTCATCTCCAATAATCTTGACTAATAAGTTATGAAATGTGTGGTTGGTGTTATTGTTGAGCAACTATGGCGGGATGCCTAAAGTGTGTCGCTATGGTGTGAGACCACTTGGTTAAAATTTGTGTGCCAGTGGGTGGTCTTTTGGCATGGGCTAATACAATTGTTTTGCTAAGGCAAGAAGGCGGGGAGTGAGTAGTGGGTCTTTGTGCACCTTTGGTTTGTGGAAGTCTTGCCTTAGCACAATTAAAGACTTCACTTTGTATCTATCGAATCGGGCCAATTAGTGCAACCACAAGATCATTTTATGGGAATGGTCTGGCTGAATAATTAGCAATGAGATGGCTTGGGGCTGTTTTGGTTGAGCGTGTGATTCGTTGGCGCAAGAGGGGCACCCCATAACCACGTGGATTTCTAGACCACCGAGGGATTGCGAAACCTTAGCGGGCACCCTAGTCGGTTCAAAGCTTTGTAAAGGCCTTGCTGCGCTTCTAGATCCTTTCACCTTAGGAAGTGAGCAAGGGTGACCGGAACCCATCCCGCTAGAGAGATCGTGGATTGTGGGTAAAGTTGTACACCTCTGCAGAGTAAAAGATCTATTCAATAGCCAAGTCCTTGGTCATGGACATGCTCGATGAAATGGTGCAAGGGTAGATGTTTCAAAAGCTTGTGCCATCGACACTTCCATGAGATGCTTTGGCTTTGCCTCAAGAGACCTTGGCCGGCCCAGAGGGGTCAAGGTTGGCTCGGAGTAGTGGTCCAGGTTGGTTCTGACCTCTGGAATGGGTGTTCGAGTGGGTTTTGGGTGAGGACTCGCCATTGGTGTGATCGGACCTCCCCAATTTTTGGTTGTGGCCGTGAGTTGGTGCTCACACCACCTTTTATTAAAACATCAAAAGTATTATGTATTATGGTTTTACCTTCTTGCCTTTCAATCTATTATTGCTTTTATTGTCAAATTTGGCTTTATGCAAACTAACCATACTGACTCTCCATTGGTAAGTCCTTGCATGAATATTATTGCATCTTTGCTCTCTGTGACTTGGTCGAGTACATTCCAAGTACTCATGGCTTAAGCCCCGTGTCAAAGCAGATTATGAGGATGACTAAGTGCGAGGCGGTCAGACCTCTTCGAGGAGGAATTCTTCGACGACTAAGATGCCTAGGACGCCCTCCACCCGAAGCGACACTGTGGTGCTTGTTGGATGGCTTGCGTGTTTTGGTGTTTGAGCCCTAGAGCTCCTTGTCGCCAGCTTGTAAGTCCTTGTTGGTTTTGTAAGCCCTCGGTGGCGCACCTCTTGTTAACAAGCTTGACCATAAGGTCCTATTATATAAAGTTTAATTTGTATGCGCTTCATCTTTGTTTGACCTCGTGGTTGTGGTATTGGCTTGTGTTCTTGTGCGAGCTAGCTCGATTGTCCCGGGACTAGCTCAGATGCAGGCGGGACCACCAGGAGGTCCCGGGACTTAGCTTTGGGAGGTCCCGCCGACCTCTCTTGGTGATGTGCTGGAGGTGCTACTGAAAGCGGTGGCGGCCACGACCTCCGGGAGGTCCTCAAGACCTCCCGGGAGGTCACATGACCAAGACCTCCGGGAGGTCCATAAGACCTCTGGGAGGTCTGCGCACCTCCTCGGTAAAGCTCCATGCGGTGCTACCACATCCTTCCATGGTGACTTCGCAGCGCAAAAAAAAAATGGTCCTCCCGGACCTCTTGCGGTACATCACGGGGTGGGTCGTCACACTTTGCTTCCAATGTCTCCTACTACCATATTAAAGGATGAATTAGAAAGAACTGAGAGAACAAGTAAGGAGAAGATAAAAGTGGATCATAAGATTATAACTCCAAGTGAAATTAAATTCAAAGCCCCTACTCCTGTTATGTTAGCTACAAAATCTGATTGCATTGACATGGTAAAACATGAATCGAAAGGCTATACTATGATTTGGAAAGAATCTTTGTGTCCATTAGAAGAAATGCATATTTCTTTGCCTCCTATTGCTACTAACATTTTGTAGGAAAGTGATGACTTGGCGAAAACAATTGAGTCGAGGATGACTCAAATTCAAGAAAGGGAGGATGATGAGGACATCAACCCTAAGGTGCAACCACTACTTCGACCCGCTACACTGCATCCTCTACTTCAACCACATCTTCTCCAATAGGACTCTCGGCTACGTCTACTCATATGAGCCGAGCTTACTCATATGAGCCGAGCTTTGTCTATATACCATGGTGCTACGTTTACATGCTATGGTGCTGCGTCACCAATTGTTGGCCGATAGGCTTTGTAAAAATGGGCTGATTTGGTCGACTTGGCCCATATGGCTGGCCACCTAGGGTTTGGTACTGTTCATGTGGCACTATTTACACGTGAACAGTACCCGTGGCCTCCCTTCTCCTATAAATAGTGGCCACCACCCCTCTAGTCCTTTGGGTTTTGTTGATTGAAATTTAGGTTTGCTATTTTATACTTTGTTCTCTTGTTCGGCGAGATCAACAACGACATTGTTCTTTGGAACCCCACTTATCAATACAATTTCAATTCTTATTCGTAATTTCAGATTGCTTATCTATCTTGTTCTTGCGTGCTTCTTTGGTGTATGCAGGAATTGATCTTCGTGATCAGATCATTCGGGTATTCGTGCACGGTTGATAACGACTTGTCAAGCAGTTCAACGATTACGTGGTTTCGAGCCTTGCGAGTTCGTAGCCAGGATCGTGAGAGTTGAGCAACTACTACCGAACTTACTTTCTCATCGAAAGATCGGGTCAGAACAGGACCTTCGTGATTCATCAATCAGGAACACAACCTATCAATCTTCCTATACTCTGCAAGGTTTTGTGAACGAGGATGAGTACTTAGCCACATGATGATCTTCAGTCTTGTCCTTCTGGTGCTATCCTCAAGTACCCCCTACAGATTTGCATGTTTTCTCTACCAAATATAGCATGCATGGCAAATTAACTTGATCTAACACATGCACTCTCTGAATCCTTGGTTTCCTACCGATCATATTCATAGATATGGTGACAGCGAAAAAAAAGATGGGGACTGCACAATATTAGTCTTCCCAATGCCATTGCAAGGTCTATTGGCGAAATGCAACAACAGTTCTATCGGCAAGCCCGAAATTTACTGCACTACTCCTGAAGGATGCCATTGCAAGGTCTGCTCGAGTTCTACTGGATACTAAGTATGCCGCTTGTTTCCTTGGTGCTCAAGCACTAGCATCGTACGCGGCTTGTGCAACATCTCAGGACAAAGTGCGTAACAAAACAACTGAAAAAAAAATGTTGTGCATGTTGCGGCAACAACAAAATGAAAAATACAGTCCCAACATCTCAAATCACTTGTTGCAACAAAAAAAACCCTATAACTTGAACATTTGAAAATAACAGGCGCAACAACCCTACTTACAGACTGCAACAATTTTAAAGAGCAAGCTCACACCACTATCTTGTAGGCAGAAGTCCCAAATCTGGTGAAGTGTGGCTATCCTAGCGCGCTCCTCCCCGTGCCCGGCCTTGCCAGTGACAGCAAGCGCAGCGAGGCAGATGGCGAGGTAGTCCTCCTTCCTTAGCGTCGGCATAGGGAGGGAGAGAAAAGGGGTCGATAGTGCTACTAATGTTGTTGGGGTTGCGGTCCTCGCTACTGCTGTTGTGGAATGGCGAGTAGGACACACTTGATTTGGCAAGAGGAAGAAATGGTAGGAGGAAGAGTTGTGTTCTTGTGGGGGCTCGAGGGAGAAGCAGAGGGAGGGGAACGTGAAGTTGGAGAAGGTAGAAGAGAAATGGGGATCGATTTGGTTTTTTGACTGTGCGAAAGAGGAAGGGGAACGTGTAGTTAGAGAAGATAGTAGAGAAATGAGGATCAATTTGCTTTTCGGACTATGTGAAGCGTAACTTATTTTGGTAGACAAAGTATCTGATGCAAGCAAAGGCATTGGACGTAGGATACGTAGCGTTTCCCTTTTGATTAGACTGGGATCCTGCCTGACATCGGCGAAAAAACTTACACAAGGTCCGGTCCTTCTCATATATAGGATCTCCTCTCTGCATCATAGACGCACAAAACTAATCTCGAAGCCTCTCCATCGTGTCGTCTTCCCATCTCCTAAGGTATTTGTTCCCCTATGCCCCACCAATAAATTATGGGGATGGAAGAGGGAAACCAAAATGCCAAAAAAAACCCACATGGCTCACAAACCCTTCTTTGGCTCTTTGCCACGGTTGTATAATATTAACAGGAATTATCTATCTGTCTAAACATATACTAATTAGACACTCTAGACAGATAGCAAGTTAACCAGAAAGATCTAGTCGTCTATCTGGCACACCTAGTGTAATGCCCCAAAAAATTGAATATGTTTAAAATTTTATTTACAACCTTGATCAGTGGAAACATAAAGAGTTTCTCAGCAGATTTTCAGTAATTCTCAAAACATTCACAGGTTTCGTGAAAATTCAAATGCTTTAAGAAAAAACATAGAATCCTCATAATAAAGTAGGCAATCAATTTAATTTCAAAATATTTTGAAGTATCAAACTTAAATTTATGTGATCTTAGTTAATGATAAAAAAATTGGGAATTAATTATAAATTTTCTTAAATGCCAGAAAGTTGAAGGCTAGTAAAACCATTTATAACCAAAACATGATACCAATGCTAAATTCTAGAAACTTTAAGTTCAAAATTCTCAAAGACACAAACCACCATTACTAAATTTTCCAAACATAAATGAAATTGAATTAGTGCTTTCAAAAACAATGAATTTAAATTTTAGAACTTTCAATTGTGATAAATATATTTTTTAATTAAAAGTGTATTGCAGTTCAAAGTCTACATTTTCTCAATTTATTTGCATTTTCCAATTTCATAGCACCTTCTGGAGTTTCTTTTCCTTTGAAAAATCCCATGTTAATTTAAAATACGCTTTCACTGCTGGGAAGGTGCATTTCTTCTCCGTAGCACAATCTCTCCCACACATGATCTTCTCTGTCACTACCCACGAGCCGAAGGCCCCACCTACCACCCCATTGCCCTCTCCCCTATCTCCCTACTGAGCTGTTGCCCTGCTTCTCACCGGTGCACGCCTGACCATGCCCCAAAGATCGCCTGCCTTGTCACCGTGCTGCATCCGCTTGAATTAGTTAGTTGTAATTAATTAGTTGCAATTTATTTGACCGAATTATTTATTTTAATTAATGTAGTATAATTAATTAGTCATAGTTAGTTTTTCATAATTATTCACTCAAAGTTAGTTACTCGTAATTAAAATAGTTATAATTAATTAAGCGCAATTAATTAGTCATAATTTATTAGGCTTAAGTAAATAGTCGTAATTAAAATAGTTGTATTTAATAAGTCGTAATTTATTTGTCCAAATTAGTTAGTTGTAATTATTTACTCGTGGTTAGTTAGTCATAATTAACATAGTCCTAATTAATTAACAATAATTAATTAGTGCAATTAAATAGTCATGATTAATTAGTCCTAATTATTTAGTTGTAATTAATTAATTGTAATTAATGTTTTCATATTTAGTTTAGCCGTAATTAAAATAGTTGTAATTAATTAGTCGTAATTAATGAGTCACAATTTATTTGTCCAAATTAGTTATTTTTAATTAATGCATTCTAATTAATTAGTCGTAGTTAGTTCGTCGTAATTATTGACTCACAGTTAGTTGGTTGTGATTAATATAGTCATAATTAATTAATCGTAATTAACAAGTCATACTTAATTAGGTTTAATTAAATAGTCGTGATTAATTAGTCGAATAGAGTCTCGGAGCTACGAAGGGGTTTGCGCCGCTCGGAAGCCAAATACCACTTCGGAGCCTTCATGAATCGTGATCCATTTTACCTGGCAATTCCGCTGGAGGGTGATACGATTGCTGGCGACTGTATCGTTAGTCGTCTTCTTCTGTTGAGTGTTGGTTTGTGGTGATCTAAATTGAGCTTCCTTTCTCTTGACGTCTACTTTCCATTTCAATTTCTAAAAGTGTGTGATTCCCTTCAGATCACGTAGATAATGTCAACCAAACAGATCTTGTGCATTTTGAAATTAATTAATAGTCTTCCAGGAAATTAATGATGAAATCAATGTATTAATGCAATAAATTACAGAGAAATGTTTTTAATTTCGTATCTTGAGGATTCAATTTCATTAACAACGTTCCAATAAATTGCTGATATGCATACATGGTAATATCTAGAAATTCATATGCATAGCTAAGAAGCCAATAAATATATAACAAATGTGCATATTAAGCATATATGGCAGATGTGTTATAAATTGTTGCCCAAAATGATCAGGCACCATGTCCACTATAAAAACCCTACTAGTCCATTAGATCACCACAAAGTAGATAGGCAGGACGCACCATCAGGAACACAACCTATCAATCTTCCTATACTCTGCAAAGTTTTGTGAACGAGGATGCGTACTAGCCACATGATGATCTTCAGTCTTGTCCTTCTGGTGCTATCCTCAGGTACCCATGCAGATTTGCATGTTTTCTCTACCAAATGTAGCATGCATGGCAAATTAACTTGATCTAACACATGCACTCTCTGAATCCTTGGTCTCCTACTGATCATATTCATAGATATGGTGACAGCGACAACAACAGATGGGGACTGCACAATATTAGTCTTCCCAATGCCTTGTGATGATGCCGCGGCATGCGTGGCGAAATGCAACGGTAGTTCTATTGGCAAGCCCGAAATTTACTGCACTACTCCTGAAGGATGCCATTGCAAGGTCTGCTCGAGTTCTACTGGATACTAAGTACGCCGCTTGTTTCCTTGGTGCTCGAGTAATAAAGGGTACCAAAGTATTAGAAATGTCACTGAAAAGAAAGAAAACATGAAAAGGAGTCATCAATCAAATACGTTAATCATTATGTATGGAGAGGACAGACGGTCGTTCATATATGAATTTTTTTTAGTTTTGATTAGCATGCGACTAGCACTCGGACGTTACGATCTGAGCGCTAGCGTCGTAATTTGCTTGTGCAACATCTCGGGATAAAGCGTGCAACAAAACAACGGAAAAAAAATGTTGCGCATGTTGCGGCAATAACAAAACAAAAACGATCCAAACACTTCCCTATACATGAAAACACATATGCAACATTTTGAGGGCATACATGCAACAAATTATCAGAACCCCTGTAATAAATTTCAGGTATGAGATGTCTTAGGAGGCCCAACGTTTTAGGCTAATTTATGAAACATTTTGATTTCATTTATGCAACACCCAAAATTAAAAAAAAATCTAAAAAACTTATTTTATTACTGCAACACTAAAAAATACAGTCCCCAACATCTCAAATCGCCTGTTGCAACAAAAAACCCTATAACTACAACATTAAAAAATAACAGGTGCAACAACCCGACTTACGGACTGCAACAATTTTATAGAGCCAGCTCATACCACCGTCTCGTCACCGGAAGGCCCAAATCTGGTGAAGCGTGGCCATCTTGGCATGCTCCTCCCCCTGCCGGGCCTCGCCAGCGCCAGCGAGGCAGATGGCGAGGTAATCCTCCTTCCTTAGCGTCGGCGTGGGGAGGGAGAGAAAAGGAGTCGACGATGCTGCTAATGTTGTTAGGGTTGCGGTCCTCGCTACTGCTGTTGTGGAATGGAGAGCAGGACACACCTGGTTTGGCAAGAGGAAAAAATGGTAGGAGGAAGAGTTGTGTTCTTGCTGGGGCTCGAGGGAGGAGCAGAGGGAGGGGAACGTGAAGTTGGAGAAGGCAGAAGAGAAATATGGATCGATTTGGTTTTCAGACTATGCAAAAAAGGGAGAGGAACGCGTAGTTGAAGAAGGCAGTAGAGAAATGATGATCGATTTGCTTTTCAGACTATGCGAAGCGTGACTTGTCTTGGTGAACAAAATGTCTGATACAAAGAAAGACATCAGAACGTAGCGTTTCCCTTTTGATTAGACTGGGATCCTGCTTGACATCGACGGAAAAACTTATACAAGGTCCGGTCCTTCCCATCTATAGGATCTCCTCTCTGCATCACAGATGCACAAAAACTAATCTCGAAGTCTCTCTACGTGTCATATTTAGGGATGAAAACCGATCGGATAGTTTCCGACCGATCTAGACGGAAACGCATTTGGATTGTCTCGGATAATTTTCGGATCGGAAACGAATTCGGATTTTTTTGTCGGAAACGGAAACGAATACGGTAGGCATGCTATCCGGCGGATACGAATACAGATTATCCGGATAAGACCAAGTCCGGATATCCGAATTTCGACCCAAAAGAGGATTTCAGCCCAAAAGAGAAAAGGAGATTTTAATTGATTTTCGAATTTCAGAAAATGCAACAAATCAAATAGCCTTTTAGAAAATAGCAAATAGAGTTCAAAAATTATTGAAAAAAATCATAGAAATTCCTTGAATTATTTTGAACTTAATAAAATTAATTCCAAGTTAAAATTGGTTTTCATTTTTGCACATAAATTATTTTTAATGTCTGAAAAATAGGAAAAACCTTTTTAAAATCGAGAAAAATTAAGAAATTAATTATTTTTTCTCTTTTACTTTAAATCCAATAAAATCCTAGAAATCTCCATAAATTTTATTTTTGACATTAAAAACTAGGAAATTAAATAATTGACTTTATTTTTTCTTTTTAACCAGAAAACTCTTTTAAATCTCAAAAATCCAATAAAATAATAAATTTATTAATTTTATTTTTGGTAACATACTTTGGGATGTTGCAGTCATTTTGCGTATAGATTAACCATTCACTCTGATCGATGTTAGTGTGAACTAAGTTTTTATGTATGTGATGAACTAAGTGCGAATGTGTAACACCCTGGCTATTCGGAAGCTAAGATGTCACCTAAATAATCTAACATACAACCATAATGCGGAAGAATTAGAACACCATCCCATCTAATGACAAAAAGAGATCAATATTGAATAGGACCATGTCATGAATATAGTCCGAATCTAAGCAATAACTATCGAAGGAATAATCAAAGATCACAAGTACTACTGAATTAACCATAACATAGCAATAGGTATCATTCATCATCTAAATTTATTTATTACAGTTCATCAATAACGAATGAAAAATAGAACTAAATCATAATCTTGGACTTGAATAGGGTGAAGTGAATGAGTAGTGCGTGTCTACTCCCTCCCAATAGAGCCAACATCAATGATCACCTAAAATAAACAAATAACGCAAGAATGAGTCCGAGACTCAAAGCAAATCTGATGAATAAATGGGACATACAACAAACATGATCAAGCCAACATCATTGAAGAATATGAATAAATCATAGAACGAATATTTGAATGAATGCAATGAATGGATTGAATGAAATAAAGGGACTACACACATGCATATACCGGTATTGGTAGTGACACACCCGTCGGTGTTCACCTAAGCCCGTATTTAACAAAATGTGAGGATCCATGTCCTGTATGAAGAACGTTTCATACGGGTGTCCCAATCTGCCCACATTGGAATGGTGGGTCTTACGTTGTAATATCCTGTATTGTGAGTGAGTAATTAATGAAATAATAGTAATAATAATAACAAGAATCTAGTGGGAAATGGGGATTAATGGTGGGCCTTTTGGCCCATGGGCCAAGAGGGCTTCGGCTTGACAACCATTTAAGGGAGAGAGAGTTGAAACCCTAGATGAATTTCTCCCAGCCGCTGGCTCCTAGGCAAAATATTCCTCATGCTTTTGAGCCGCCGCCATGCCTCCAGTGCTTGGGCTGCCCCTTCTTCCCCTACCGCCGCCGCACTCTCTTCCGCCTCCCCAGTCTCCACACCACCGTCGCCCTACTGCCGACCCGGTCCGACGCCTACCCACCGCGCTCTCTCATCGTCGCCACCATCTCGAGCAAGGGCACCACCACGTCACCCCAAGTCCACATGCTCGCCGCCGCCTCCAACCTCCCTAGCCGGCCGTGGCAGGGGCAAGCTGACGGCCCGCCTCTAGCCTTCAGCCCGCTCGGTTGCTTCTCTCTGGTCTGCTTGCCCGGCTACGCCGCGACTTCGCCTCCGCCCGGCTCGGCCGTCGCCACGAGCGCCTCTGCTGCAGTTTCCCCTTCTTGGCTTATCGTGCTACCAGAGATCGAGATCCGGTGTCAGAGCCGCCGATGGAGGCCATGGAGGCAGAGCGAGAGGCTTTCGGTGATGTTGCTAGTGGCCACGCTCCTCTTCTCGGCACCTTCACCACTTGCGCGCCCGTCTGCGGCCGCCCGACCCGCCATTGTGGTCCCCATCCGGTCTTCGGCCGCAGTCCCTTCCACTCTGTCTTTGCTGGTTGTCGCTCGGTTGACCTTCTCCTCGCCGATCGCCGCTCCCAGGGCTTCGTGGGTCGTGGGTCATTGTCGCTGTTGGCTTTGTGCCTTGGCCGCTTTGGCAGTTTGGCCCGGCCGCCCAGGTTCTAGTGGCAACTGGTAGTTGCAAGGAAGGTGATTTGGTGAGGTGAGATGAAATCGTATATGCTTAATGAATTGATGTGTAACGTGTTAGTATGAAATCTTAAATCATTTGTGCAACTGGAAGGATCGGCTCCCTGGCCATATAAGAGGACGGTCTCGTGATGTTGCTAAGATGCACGACACTGTTGTGGTAGCTGGGCATGAGCGCTGGGTTTGGTTTCTGTCGAGCTCACAAGCTGAGAAGAACTGCCTTTATGCAAATGGGAGCCATGTTGGACTTGTGCTTGTTTTATTCTAGTGCTGAGTGGTAAGGTGGTGGTGAACCCCGAGGCTGATCGTTTCACCCTTTTGTCTTCTGTCTCACGGTTAAGGCAAGTGCAAGTATTAATGATGAGTTATTATATTATATGCTTGATGAATGCCATAGTTTAATGATGATGCTTACTACTTAGTATTGTTGATGAGCATGAGTGATATAATTTAATGATAATGTTTTTATGACGATGCTTATGTGGTGAAACTTACATAGAAATGTTTACATGACGACACATGCTAATGTTTATGTGATGACACTTATATGGTGGTGTTTACATGAGAATGCTTTCATGGCAACGTTTAAATGATGGTGTTTACATGGTAGTGGTGTCATGATTGATGGCATTGATGATGGGACAAGGTGAGCGATGAGACTACCTTGCTAATAATGACAATGATGAATCATGGTAATGACAATGGACATGTGCATTTGCATCATGGCAAGTACCTTAGTGTTTCTATGATTATGACATGTTGTGTGCTTGTGGTTGGTATTGTATTTCTAAGTACCATGTTAATATTTACTAGTTCGTATTCAATCCATTTATGTTACTTCCTTGAATAGAGAGCATGTAATTTCAATGTTCATATGTCATACCATGCATCCATAATACATGTTTCAATCCACGGGAGTGGATCATTATATAAGACCCATCAATTCCAGTATGGGCACGTAAGACCTACCATTCCAATGTGGGCGGTTTGGGACACCCGTTAAACGTTCTTCGTGACGGGGCTTGGATCCCGCATTTTGTTAAATGCGGGCTTAGGTGAACACCGACGGTGTGTCACCAGCAATACCGTATTTGCATGTGTGTAGTCCTTCATTTCGTCCAAATCATTCATTCCATTCATTCAAGTGTTAGATTACGTGCTTATTTCATACACTTTAATCTTTGTTGTTCATGATGTGATCGTTTATTTCCTTTGACCGCTTATGGTGCTATCATAAGAGATGGATTTGTGTTTTGTATCTTCGTTGTCCATGATGTGATCGTTTATTTCCTTTGACCGCATATGATGCTATCATAAGAGAAGGATTTGTGGTCTATATTGTCTGTTGTTCATGATGTGATTGTTTCATCCTTTGACTACTTATGTTGCTATGTTTGATTTACTATTGCACTTTCTTCGAGTCATGGACTCACTCTTCTTTGTTGGTGTGGTTTTAGGTACCCCTTACAAGAACGGCATGCATGGGAGGGAATAGATTTAAGTCCTGGTTGCACTGGGCACAAACAATTCACGGATGAATAATTTGGATGATGATTTAATATTTGAGAGTAATGCTTAATGGATTATTATGACTTATGCTTGGTATAATTTGCAATAGAGTTGATAGAAGATTATGAATGCCCTTTTGATTATGTTTTAGTTGTTTAGCATATTTTGGATGTCGTTGATGATTAGAGTATTGAATTGATGTTATATAAAATTGTTTGAACCTTCGGTATAGCCATCTATACAAAGGAGGTTCTGTCGAAATTCAGTAAATAGACTTAGTTTTATTTGTTACTCTATTATTTTAGTAGCATTCCAGGCTCATGTTGGGCTGGGGTGTTACATACGTGCCCATACTGAAATTGATGGGTCTTTTTAATCCACTCCCATGGTTGAACATGAATAATGGATGCATGGAATGCAATATGTATATTGAAAAGACATGCTCTCTAATCATGGAGATAACACATATGGAAGGAACATGAACATGAAATATTATCATGGATCTTAGAAAAACACAATATCAACATCAAACATTCAACATTTTCTAATTATCAGAACATCAAAGTACTTGCCTTCTGCGATGCGACGCGTTAGTAGGCAATGGCGGTGCTCCTAAACCTGAAGCCTCTCCGCCTACACAATATACACTCGAAATAAGAACAACATATAACAGAACACATCCATTAACGTTCTACAACGCCTTCCCGACAACCCACAATTAACTAATTAGATCTAATCTGAAAACAGACGACACAATCTTGGAACTGATTCTGGATAGCAGCATGGAATCACTCATATCTAACGATCTGGGACTCGAAATGAGGTGAACCCAGATCCTATGGAAACTTAACGAACATATCTACGAAAACCTAGTTGGTGAGATAACCCAATTCGGCCAAAAACAATATACTACAGGCAGATGAACTTGAAAGACAGAATCTGTCCCGACGAAATGGGCAGCAGTAAAGAAAATAACACAACTTTTGATCTACAACTCCGATTAAGGCGTTCTTTATCATTATGGAAAGTTTATAAAAATTTCTACAATAAATTAGTTGGGTGAAAGCCCTGAATCTGCGAATGACATAATCATAATTTAGGAGACAACTTGACAGTTTACTCTCGTCAGGATTTCAGGACAGCGGTAAAGATCAGACCATACCTTTTGATCCGTATATCAGAATTACGTGTTCTTGGCGGCTACGGAAAGCTAAGAACATTATCTAAATATCTTTAGGAGATGGAAACCACCAAATCGGCCTCTAAGAACCTGAACTATGCCACGCAAGCTACTGGATAGAACTGAACTTACAACCGAACGAATTCGATCCAAACTAAATAATCTAATTTCGCATCTAATCAACATTAAACAGCGGGGAAACATCTCGTTATCCTTGAAAAACCCCGGAGAACGATGAACGATCCTTGGAGAAGATGATCCCTTCTCTTCTCCTCCTCTCTTTTCCTTTCTTCTTCTTCCTTCCTCTCCTCCATTTCTCCTCTTGGCATAGCAGTAGGGGGGATTGCTACAGTGCGGCGCTACAGTACCAGGGCGGCTGTACTGTAGCAGCTAGGGTTTTTCCCCTCCTTTTATTGGTGGCCAGCCCCTCATGGGCCTCCTGGGCCAAGGCCCAAGGCCCAGGTTGCCGAAAAATGCAGAAATTTCCTTTTTCTTATTCCTAATTTCCCTTTTGAACGCTTTCTTTTATAGAATAAATCGAAGTATTACAGAATGTGTGATGACTTGTGACTTTGTGAGCTATGACTTATTAGCTAAATATGATAAACTAAGTGTTATGTTTGTGATGAACTAGTTAATGCAGCTTGTTAGTGCCAATGTTATGTGTGGTTGCTGAAAATATGAGTAATTCATTAATGTTTGCATCAAATAAACTAGTTATATGTTTTCATTAATTTTTGGCATACAATTTAAGGGGTTCTCATGTTCCAAAAAATATCCGTGATCGTATTCGTTTCAATTCGTATTCACTCCATATTCATATTCAATATTATTCGTATCTGTATTCGTATCCGGGGTATTCGTATTCGTATCCAGATCTGGAAAAAAATATAAAAACAAATATGACAGAGCCATTATCCGTCTGTATCCGATCCGTTTTCACCCCTAGTCGTATTCCCATCTCCTAAGGTATTTGTTCTCCTATGCCCCACCAATAAATTAAGGGGATGGAGGAGGGAAGGCAACATGTCAATAAAAAAACCACGTGGCTCGCATTGGTCGGGCGTTAGACAAACCTTTCTTTGCCACAGCTTGTATACTATTAATGGGGATTTATATATATATATATATATATATATATATATATATATATATATATATATATATATATATATATATATATATATATATATGAAGCCTTTTCCTACTCCGGTGTAGTTACTCCCTATTACATATCTCACAGCGTAGGGAGTATCTTCATAACCAAGAGTATGTATGTGTAGTATACAGTATATAAGACCACTTAGGTGGTATTCACACCTTTTCAGGTGTGGTATGCACAATTTTTTAGACATACTCCTTTTTATGTGACATACTCCTTTTTATGTGCGAATATGAAGGTATTTACAAAATATGCTAAAAACTATAGACTCTCTTGCAATTTTTTCGTGTGGTTCACATTGGAGTATCTTATAATTAGTATATGAGTATACCCAAAGTGATAAAGGAGTATGTCAAGTTCTATTAGGTGGTATATCAGAAGTGGGAGTAACTACACCCGGGAGTAGAAAGTATTTTTCCTATATATATATATATATATATATATAGGCTGATTACATGCCAAGATAAGGCAAAGCTTAAACATGGTAGGTGTTAATGTTACGGGAGGCTGTGAATCCGAGTGTTTAGTACGTCGTGGGCACTGTATACTTCATATGCGTTGTATACGTCTAACAGGTTCAGCAATGATAACTCGTTGTGTGATATACGTATCACCTGTCGAATGGAGTATGCCGGTGGGTCCATGGTGATTTTGCTGTATACTCCGTTGAATGGAGTATGTATGTTGGGCTGCTAGACTGCACATGGAGTATGTATACTCCTGTGACCACTAACCGATCCATTCATAATTTTTTTTTATGGAAGGACTTCCGATTTGGCTGCAGAAAATAGCCTAAGGAACGAACTAGGAGTAGAAAAAAAAAAGGATTATGCAGGTGCATCAGAGTATGTCATGTCTGCATGGGAGTATATGTATGGTTAAAGGAGTATCTAGGTGTATGGTAGTATGTAACGTTTGCATAGGAGTATACTTTGCATGATAGTGTCTCATACAATAAAAGGAGTACATATGAAAAGGAGTGTATAGGTGTCTGGGAAATGGGAAATGGATCGGGTCTCTCACATCCATGATATCCAGCACCGTTAGGCTCAGACAGGCGCATGCATCTCATCAAGCAAGGAACGGTGGATGGAGTGGGAGTAACTACACACAGGGAGTAGTTAGTATTTTTCCTAATATATATATATATATATATATATATATATATATATATATATATATATATATATATATATATATAGTCCTTTGTTAGCTAACTCAAGGCTTAAATTCAGCTAGCTAGCTCACTCCTTGGTCGTTCATTCTAAATGTGCAGGAGAAACCACGGTGTATCTCATTGAACCTAACACACTAGAGTGTGTTATTTGCTTCATGCCAATTGGATGTCCACATGCTCTCCTCGTAGCCATGCTTCTTGAACTTGCAGACTCGATGAAGTAGGCCATGGCTACTGTCTCATCCTCCTCATGCTGTGTGGAGGATGCCTCGATGAAGCTTTCAGGGGATCGTCCACGCAGCATGAGATGATGAGATAGTAGCCATGGCCTACCTCATCGAGCCTGCCAGTTGGCTGCCATGAGGATTGGCATAAAGCAAATCACACACACTCCAGTGTGTCATATTTGATGAAGTTGGCCATGGTTCACCTACACGTTTAGGATATGAACACCCAATGAGCGAGCTAGCTAGCTGAATTCAGGCCTCGAGTTAGTTAACAAGGGACTACGAACTATATATATGTATATATGAAGTAGGTTTTAAAGGCACAAACAACCATTGCTTGGAGACTTTATAGAGAAAGATCATCATAGATGGTTTCATCTACAAACCGTCTGTGATACATCAGCTATCATAGATGGTTTTATCTACAAACCATTTATAATACATAAGCTATCATAGACAGTTTCATCTACAAACATTTTGTATTAGTCAACTATCACAGACAGTTCTGAGCTGATATCCGTCTATGATAGTATGCATCAAAGACGGTTCGAAAACCGTCTATAATGACCTCTTGTCATTACTGACACATAAACTCAAACAACTCATGAAATCGTCTCTAATGACATTTTTGAACTGTTTATGAATACCTTTTCTACAGTAGTGTCAACGCCTTATTGACCAACTCTTGAAAGTCTGGAAAAGTATGAGCAATCAGACTGACTTGCAGTCTGGTGTTCAATCCTTTCAGAAAATGACTCTATCGAGCCTTATCAATAGCGACTTCTTCTGCAGCATAGCATGTAAGCTGAGAGAACTTGTTGAGGTAATCAGACACTGTTATACCTCCTTGCTTAAGTGCATGAAACTCATCCTTTTTTAGATCTATGATTCCTTCTGGCATGTGATACTGGCTAAAAGCCGTAGAGAACTCTTACCAAGTGATGTTCTGCGGTGTATCATGTGCAACATAGAAATTCTCCCACCATTCAGTGGCAATTCCTTCCATATGATTGGTAGCATAAAGGACATTCTCGTGATCGTTGCACTAAGTGATCAAAAACTTCCTTTCAATCATGTGAAGCCAATCATCAGCTTCAACTGGTGAAACATTCCTAGAAAAAGTCAGCGAGTGAGTCCTCATGAACTCTGCTAACTTAGATGGTCCATGGTGGCCATGAGCAGTTGGTGCTACATTGTTGTTGTTGGCCAGATTATTGTTTATGTTTTGCATCTGATTCATCATTGTATACATCATTTGAGTCTGGGCAGACATGAATGCTCCAAACTTTTGCAGATCTATTGGTGGTGCTTGAGGTGGAACTGCTCCTGTAGGTGGTTGTTCATTTCCTTCTAACCCATTAGTTCCTGATCCATTGGTAGCGGTGTTGCGAGTCTGAACCATCTAGCGAAAGCTCGAAGGATTAGATAAGGTAGCAAGCACAAGATAAGTTAAGAACTAAGTAGTGGTAGTTTAAACCCAACAAACACAACGCAAAGAACTCAACTGAAATAACTATTTAATAATAAAGGTATTAGCATGGCGCAACAAATGCCTAAGGGCTTTTCTGACTCATCTTGCACACAGAAAACAAGAGTGAACCTAACACACAAATCTAGCATCTAAGGGCGACACTCCTAATCTTAAGCTGACGCGGCTCTCACACACTGAGCCTCAACTGGCTAAGCCTAAACC
The DNA here is from genome assembly GCA_036346405.1 of Phyllostachys edulis. Classification (NCBI taxonomy): domain Eukaryota; kingdom Viridiplantae; phylum Streptophyta; class Magnoliopsida; order Poales; family Poaceae; genus Phyllostachys; species Phyllostachys edulis. Next base: position 11,860,507 of record CM070555.1, read on the forward strand.
TCGGCTAACTCAATCACTGAGGTAACCTCCACAACCACGATGGTGCTCTCTCCTGCTGTAGACTTGGAAACACGCAAGCATCCTTGCGAACTGGTCCTAATGTCCTAGAACTGGTGCAACAGGAATAGGTGGCTCGGGTGCAAGCACGCCTAGCTCTCCTCAGGCTCCTCTAGCTCCTCCAGCTCCTCTAGCATGTAAAAAGCTTCTTCTACCTCTGCAATCCTCTCCTCTGCAAGCTGCAGCATCTCGTAGGCTCCTTACAGCTTAGTAGCAGTAGTCTCCAAGGCTTACTCTTGGGCAGCAGCAAAATGAGCAAGGTGCGCCACGTAGCATTTGGTTCTCCATCGGTGGATGGGTAGCAAGCTGGAAGATCCACGACGGTGGCATGGGGATGAAAATGGAAAATTGTACCCTGCAACTCATTGGCGTAGATGTTGCACACTCACAGGATAGCAAGACGTGAAGACTTCTAGATTCCTTCGGCAAAGACGATCCTCCGAACGGAGATGTTCATGGGACGGCTGGCTCTGGTATCCCTCCGATTGTAGATGGGCAATCTACAAAGCACTCCACGACTCTGACCATTCACCATCCAGTTGGTGCCTTGGTAAAGTGGTCTATCAAATCCTCCAAGTACTTGCGAGAATCTTCCACAACTCGATGCTTGAGACCTCCATTACGATCTCTGTAGGTCTAAAGTCGTGCCATCGACAAAGACAGGCAAAAGGGGTTAGAACCAACTTAAAAACGGCAGGGGGAAAAATTTCAGCAACAGTTGAGTCAAGAGAGATATAAGAGAAGTTAAGCAATTCATTAATCTTGTAAGTTAATTTTTTTCTTTAGAAAATAGTTTGGACACACTAAGGACTGCTGATCTAACTAAGGTCAAGACCTACATTCAGTATGGCTCTGATACCACCTCTGTTGGGACCAAAAAATACAATTCTGGACCCTCTATATAAAATACACTAGTCCAGGATCAAGCTAGTCCACACAGTGTCAACAAAGATAAATATCATTCCACACAAGACAAATATAGGGATAAACAACTAGTTTAAATAATAAATAGCAGTTTTGATATTATGGTCGAGTTTACAATTATTAAGCCACGCATGGCTAACACTAAATAAATAAGCGATAGTAGAATGAAAGTAACTCGGTGAAACCCATCGACTCGCCATAGGTAACCGACTGAGATCAAGACCTAATGATCACTATCCATATACAGCACCTCCTTGAAGGTAGGCGACGATTCCTCCACTTCAGCTGAATGATTGCAGCAAGAATGAGTACTCTGAGTACTCAACAAGTTGTACAATAGGATGCAATTATAGATGATGGCTTATTACAAAGAGAATGGCTTCTTAGGTTATTTTGCAGTAAAGCAGCATTTGCAATTGAATACAATTAATAGATTAAAAGCATACTTCAAAACAATTAAGCAATAATAATTTAACAATTGTTTTAACAAAGGTCACAAAGCTAAAACAACTTCTTTTACACAGCTATATGAATTAAATCACACAGCAGTCCCTTCCCCAAGTGTTTTATGAAAATCTACCCCTTGTGTGAAAACCTCGAGCATGTCCATGACCGCGGACACGACTACTCGAATAGATTGTTTAACACTCTACAGAGGTAGTACGCTTTATCCACATGATATAACCAGTATAGCTAGCACTAATCATAACAAAACCTTTCCGAAACTTCATCTCGACTATTGACCCTCCCAATGTGTTTTACCATCGTACCAACCCTAACCCGGCGCTTTGATACGACACACACCGTTGGACCTAGAAGCGGCGAACCGTCCATCGATGTGACTTTCAGAGTAGTCCACATCTCCACCCATTAGTGAGCACCTAACCTACTACCTGAGTAATAAATGTCGAGATTCCATAACTTACTAAGTTAGGCTTGTCCCCATCAGGCATGTGGTTGTACAGTTGTGGCTCAGTTCAATGGCGCACAAAGTTAAATCTTTAATTGACCAAGGCGAGATTGCCAATTTCTAAATATATTACCATGATTCAAAAGTCCCAATCACACAATACCATCCACTCGCCTCACTCTCAATCTTTTACCACCTGTTAGTTAAGTGCAACACATGCCATGAACAAGTAATAGCACACAACACAGCTTTTACACAAAGTTCCATAAGCGCTTACTCAAGTTTATATTTGCAACTCAAATAAGATTGATGACTCGTTGCATGGCTAAGCAGAGTACTCATGTCTAACCAAACCATGTTGGTGCTATGATATTGCCAAGTAATAATTAACCAATCTAGAGTGACAAAAGATCATGATATTACAATAGGCAAAGTGCGTATAAACAAATTGGTATATAACTAATCCCAAAGCATTTAAATAAATAATTAAAGTAAAATGCAGTAACTTGAATCAAAGTAATTTAGGAAAATTGGGTTCAACATGGTCAAAGGTAGAAATTGCCTTGGAACAAGTCTTGGTACTGGTCTTGAGCTCGATCAACTAATCCTTCCTCGAAATTCCCCATGTATCAATGTCTACATGCAAATGATAGCAAATAAATACAAAAGCAGAGAGATAACAAACTCTAAAAATTAAATAAAAATCTCGGGAAGGTAGATCTTGAATTTAGAAATTTGAATGGGCTCAAGCGGAGTTAGTATGAGGAAGATCAGACTTCTAGAAGAAATAACAAATCTAAATTTTCTAGATTTTTGAATTATTTTCTTGAGGAAAATCCTTTATGACATTAGCATGATGTCGACCCTCAATTTCTTTCCGGTTGAATTATTTTCCTTGGGAAAACTTTTCTTTTCACTAACATGTGGGCCGAGGTCTATGGACTGGTCCATGGAAAGTCAAAGGTGTAAGGTGAGCTAGGTTTACGAGCGATGAACGAGGGCTTGCGTCAATCTTTGGCAAGCGCCATGTGTCTTGACATGGCAAAGAGGGGTGAGTTGGTCTTGACACTGCCACTCGTGGGGTTTCGATGAGCAGTGGCATTTGGTTGGTCGGCAAGGCTACTAGTGTGTAGAGGTGTTGCGGCAAACTCGGTCGCGCCTTGCGGCGAGAGGCGTGAGAGGTTGTCTGTGGCGAGGAAAAAGGCTACGAGGTGGTTGGTGTTGGCGACGACAAGGCTCTAGCTGTTCTCCGGCGGTGTTGAGGCGCCAGGTAGAATGTGTCACGACGATGCCGATGGTGGCATGGCGTCAACGGCGGCAGCGAAATCGGTGGAAGAACGACTTCAAATGGCGAGCTTCATCCTCGAAATTCGGCATTGCTAGGGCTTTAAGTATTGTGATTTGTGGGAATGGGATGAGGTGAGAAGGGTGATCCTGGGGTGCCTTTTATAGGGCGGCGGCGTGGCCGAATCGGCGTATTACCATTAGGGTTCGTTTCGGAATCGCGGCAAAAATGGAGTCCGACGGTGATACGAGATAAGATAAGATATAGAATTAGTTGCGAGGAGATAAGGGATTCCAATGGCGGTGACGACGCGAGATTCCTGGGTTGTTTTGCCCATTTTCAGATGAAGTGCAAGGAACGACAATGGCGAACCAAGGTGTTGGCGTGAGGAAGAAGAAAACGGGGAAGGGGGGGGCGCTGATGAGTGGGCCCTTGGCGTCAAAGAAAGAAGGAGTAGGGAGAGAGAGGGAGGGGACACTAACATGCGGGACCCACATGTTAGTGGGGAGAGAAGAGGAAGAGTGTGGGCTAGGCTGGGCTCACGAGAAATAGCCATTGGGCTAGGAGATTCGGCCTGATTGGATTTCTAAGATTTTAATTAGATTTTGCGATTTCGAAAATAATAGTAAATCCAAATGGCAAATGGAAAATAGCAAATGAACTCGGAAAAATTCCAGAAAAATCTGGAAAAAATATTTCCAAGCACAAATAACTCAAATAAAATAGTTTTAGAATTAATTGATGTTCATATTAGTCACATTAAAATGTTTTGCTAATTAAAAGTTCATATTAAGCTTAATTAATTTCAAATAAATTTGGGTGAATTTTTCAAATGGCTAAACTACTCCAAAAGGATTTTGAAACTTCAGAAAATTGGGATGTTACAAGCCGGTATGGGGCGGTCTTAGATAATTAAGTCATCAAATACTAGCCTTGCATATTGGTAGGCATGATGAGTACGAGAATGACCGGGTAGGCTTGCTCGATGGGGCTCCTTCACCAAGAAGTTGGGACCAAATCCTTCAATACAACGATTAATGCATCACTTTGTGGGAGGTACCGGGATTGAAGTGAGGGTTTTCATTCTTTGGGCTAGTGCAATTCTAGTCTTGGGTGATATAAAGGCTTCGTTATGTGCACTAGACTACTTACTAATAGATCGTGGCGGTAGTATCGTGGATGCGGATAAACTAGAGAATTTGTATATTGTGGGTAAAGTTGTACACCTCAGCAGTGCAGAGTGTAAATCTATTTAAATAGCCATGCTTGCAGTTGTGAGCGTGGTTAGAGCAGTCTTAACGAGTATAGTCTCTACTTTTGCAAAAACAGTTTTGGCGGGGGAAAGAATGGGATGGTTTGATGTTATTTGACTTGAGTGCCATGTCTAGGGCTAAGAATAAGATGCGGATCGTAGCCAAGGAGGGTTGTGATTTGTGATTTATAGAGTTACATACTTGTTGTTCCTTATTTATTTAACTACTCATTAAACTTCCGTTGCAAAATACTATGAATTGATATTGCAAATAAAATTTGCTTAATCTGAAAAAAACTTGTAGCCTAGATCATCATCTCTTGTTAGCCTTGTATTTATAATTATCTTTTGTAATGTTTCAAAAATTCATAACGGCAAAAATATGGGATTTTTAAACCTTTTGTTTAATGTCGGTTGTCGTCCGTTCACTTGCATCTTGAGACTTACTTGAGTGCTTTTCTCTTTTCTGCCATCTTGAATTTGTCTATTATCATGTAAGAGTTCTTTAGAGTTAAAAATCAGAATTTTAGCAAGTCTAAAATTCTGTCGATCCATCTTTTCCCATTCCTTTCTAGCCTTTCTTCCTTCTTCCTGTTAAAGCACGGTTGGTCTAGTCAGTCTGGCCGAACATGCTCCCATGCATTCCCTTTTCCTTTCTTCCCAGCCGAGCTAGCGCTCGTGCAGGCGCTCTCCTCCCCTATTCCATCGACTGGCACCTGGTTCAACCATTACAGCCTGGTCTCCCTAACTGGAAGACCTGGGCAAACGTGCCCTCACCTGTGCGTTGCATGCACCAAGAGGGAACTCCAGCATGTTGTGGTCTAGTGACCATTAATAGCAATCATCTAAGATGTCATTTCACACCCCTATGCTGCCCATACCGTCAACTGCACCAACCACTCCTCCTTGTCGGTTGAGCCAAGGTGTATGTACATATTCACTTCAAGTCCCGTATTGCTCTCCTTGCCATTCTAGTGCTAACCTCATTCTCTTTCTCCTCCAAGTGAACTTGAGCTCCAAAATAAGCTCAAGCGCTCATCTCTGTCAAGCGCCACCCATAGGAGCCTTTACCATTGACGCCCATCGGATACTCCAAGACCTCCTTGGTGAGCCATCTATCTGCTTCTAGGGAACAACCTTGAAGATCAAAGGCCACCTCCTCCCCTCAAGCTACTTGCAGCACAGAGTTTCTTCTAGTGTTGTGATCCACCCTCGCTAATGGCTCAGACTAACTCATTTCTCGGCGCTTTGATAAGTTCCTAGTAGCGGATGCATTTCCTAATTTGAGCCCTTGATTCTCTTTTGGATTCTTCTTTGGTTTTTCCTTTGGCTTTTCCACTGATTCTCTTAACCCCGGCTGTGTAGTCAAATAATTTTTCCATTCGACTATGCACGGTTAACACCCCCACGACCTCCTTCTTAGTCGTGACCTCCTACTTTACAAAGACCACCCTCTTGGTCGGAACCACCCATATTGTCACAACCACCCAGTTTAAGAAGACCACCCTCTGGCTGCGACCTTCTACTTTACAAAGACCACCCTCTAGCACATAACCTCCCCTCTCGCAAAGACCACCCTCTTAGTCGTACACCTCCACGACCACCCCTGATCACGGTACTTCCATGACCTCCCACAGGTCGTACAACTCCCGTGACCTCCCAGTAGCATCTCCATTTCCCTGAAGTCTCAAATAAACAGAAACATTTGGTTTTAATGAGAATTCAAAGCTTATTTGGAAGTTTGATACGGAACATCCCTTGGTTCCATCTTGACCATCGGGACCTCCCTTGGCGCTCATCTTGACCGTCGGGACCTCCCTTGCATTCATCTTGACCATCAAGACCTCCCTTGGTTCCATCTTGACCATCGGGACCTCCCTTGGCGTTCATCTTGACCGTCGAGACCTCCCTTGCGTTTATCGTAACCATCAGGATCTCCTTTGGTACAATTGTGACCATCAGGACCCCCTTTGGTTCCATCTTGACCGTTGAGACCTCCTTGGCGTTCATCTTGACCGTCAGGACTTTCCTTGCCAGGACTTTCCTTGCATTTATCATAACTGTCTGAATCTCCTTTGCATTCATCTTGACCGTTGGGACCTCCTTGGCATTCATCTTGACCGTGAGGACCTCCCTTGCATTCATCGTAACCGTCAAGATCTCTTTTGGTTCAATCTTGACCGTCAGGACCTCCTCTGGTTCTAACCTGACCGTCGAGACCTCCCCTCGCTTAAATCCAAGGGACCAGACCTCCCTTAGTTTAGATCTAACGTTCCAAACCTCCTTTCGTTTGGAGCTAACGGTCCAGACCTCCCTCCGTTGAGATCGAACGGTCCAGACCTCCTTCTATTTGGATCTAACGGTCCAGACCTCCCTTCATTTAAGATCTAACGATCCAGACATCTCTTCGTTTAGATCTAATGGTCCAGACCTCCCCTCGATTGGATCTAACGATCCAAACCTCCCCCCCCATTGGATCTAATGATCTAGACCTCCTCTCGATTGGATCTAATGATCCTGACCTTCCCTCGAGTGGATCTAACGATCCATACCTCCCCTTGATTCGATCTATCGATCCAGACCTCCCCTCGATTGGATCTAACGATTCAGACCTTCCCTCGATTGGACCTAACGATCCAGACTTTCCCTCGAGTGGATCTAATGATCCAGACCTCCCCTTGATTCGATCTAACGATCTAGACCTCCCCTCGATTGGATCTAACGGCCCAGACCTCCCCTCATTTGGATCTAAGGACCCAGATCTCCCCTCTTTTAGATCTAAGGTTCCAGATCTTCTTTCATTTAGATCAAAGGGTCCAGACCTCCTCTCGTTGGATCTAAGGGTCCAGACCTCTTCTCGTTTTGATCTAATGGTTCAGATCTCTCCTCGATTAGATCTGAGGATTCAAACCTCCCTCTCGTTAGATCTCTCTATTTGTCTTTTTACAAAAGACCACCTTCTTGAACTTTTTATGAAGACCACCCTCATGGTCCACGACCTTTCTTAGTCTTAGCACTCGCACGACCTCCTCGGCTCATGATATTTTCAGGACCTCCCACAGTTCTGATGATTCGAGAACCATCCCGTATCTGATGCTTCAACAACCTCCCCGGTCACAGTACTTCCACGACCTCCCCAGGTCATAGCACTCCCACGACCACCTAGCCGTATCCTCTTGCGACCACTATTGATGAGGAACGGCGGCCTAATCTTCCGATAGGTTCGATTGATTTAAATCGTGAGGGCGTTGGCCTTTGAGGCTTCCGACCTGTGGCGACCCAACCCTAGGGCACCCGAGAGGTCCTCTAAGAGCTCTGGAAAATCCATCAGGACCTCCCGGGAGGTCCTAAGTGACCTCTCGGTCGATCCACCAAGACCTCCCGGGAGGTCGGCGGAGACCTCTGGAAGTCGAGAGAACAAGCAGGAGGTCGTGGAGCCATGGAGCACCCTCAAAGATCTCCCACGGCCAGACTAGGGAAGGCGTGGAGGTTTGTGGTCATCCCAAGACCACCCACGACCCACGAGAGGAGATCGTGGAGGGCCGAGACCACCTGAGACCACACACGCCCAACCACGAGGGTGGTCGGGAGGCCTGAGCTTACTCGTGGTTCCTGTGCATCTTGAGCTAGTCCCAAGGATCATGGCTAGCTCTTCACAGCAACAATGGTGATAGCATTGCAACCTGACCCGACTTTATTAATATCAAGGAAGTTGTTTACAAGAAAGCTTACAATTCAACGACAAAATATAATGAAAGATAAACACAAGGGCCACCCGATACACCACGAACAATCGGTGGAGGCGCATCCTAGTCGATCCGGGACCACTTGGTCCTGAAAAGGTTATCACAAAGCTTCCAATTCTGCTAAAGACAATGACAAGCAAGAGTGAGCACAACAACAGTGCTGCATACGTTACACCGATTAGATAACAAAATGACATGCATAAATGGATATCACAATGGAAGGCTTATTATGGTTAATTTGCGTAAAGCCAAGTTGCTTTCAAATATGAATACTAAGTTCCAAAGTAGGTACTTAATAGATAAAATTCATTTTATCAATGCAGTTTTCAGTTGGATAACTTTCATCATCAAGATGGTGAAGGATACCCTCCTGTCACAAGGCTCCCTGCCCAAACCCATGGGATAGCAATCCCAAAACAGTTTAATAAACATTTCTGAACCCAAAACCAATATCTAACTCTGAGTGGCCGCTGCCAGCATGTCCATGATCGTGGACACGGCTATTCGAATAGATTTAACTCTGCAGAGGTTGTGCACTTTACCCACACGACATGAGTACTCTAGTTTGTTTGGCATCTTGTGAGTGTCACCTCTCACTACCGAAGGTAAGAGGTCTAGAGCTCATGACAAGGCCTTTACAATGCATTGCTCCACCTGACCTTTCCTTGCTAAGGTTTCACCCCCGTGGATCGCAATCCGGTGGGAAGCCCCTCTTGCACCCGATGGGAGCGATGGGTTATAAAGACCATTGGCCAAACAAGACCTCCCACACCTCCAATGGAGACATATGGTAGAGTTTTGCAAATTAATCGGCCAGTCCCACGCCCATACCGCGTGTGGTTGCCGGTTTTGGCAATGGCCCATTATAGGCCTAGCATTGGTGGCTCAAAGACCGGTCCTCAACCGACTTGGGCGACAAACACATACCCTGGACCTCTACCTTTGCGGGATAGAGTGCGTGCATAGACATTGCACCAACCAAGCAAACCAATTAGCCCAAGTCCAAATCCATTTTCATTTCCTTTGCTTCCCCTGACAATATTTTCATACCCCATGACATCCCCATGCCATGGTCAAACATTTTAAACAATAGTTGGTCATGAAGGTAAAGATTTCCCCAAATCAAGTGCTTTTGGTCTAAGCAGGACTAAGCATATGTTTTCACAATTGCTCCTGGTTCACACTAATGTATAATCCAGGTTTTGTCTATGGTGACAACAGATTGGGTTCAATGTCAAGTTGGCCATATGAAGGAATTAGGCATAACTATGTGTTTAAAGACAGGTATTGAAATAACTTGGTAGAAATAAGCATGCATTACACTTTGAAATTGAACATAAATAATTTGAGAAACTGGGTGCAATATGATCAAGAGTGTAACTTGCCTCTTGCTTGACAGCTTAAGAATCTACTTTCACACACACTCTGGCTCTCGGAGCGCCAAGATCTACGTATACAAAGCAAAGCAAATAAAGATCCAAATGAAACCGAATGAAGGCGAGCAAGAAGTAAATAGCAGAGGATGATACTAAAAGGAAATAAGCAGAGAAGATTCTTGGAGGAGGTGCGAAGGTGAAGGGCTCGGGCTCGGGGTCGAACCGAGAGGGCTTGGAGAGCTCCTCAAACAGAGAGTGAGAGCAGAGGCCGAAATGAAGAACGAGGCGGTGGGTGCCCGATGCTCTATTTAAAAGAGGAGAAAGAATGGAAGCATAATAAAAAGAAGGTGACCGAATTCGGTGTATTGGTACAAAGGCAAACTACCCCAAGGTACTAGAAAGGATAAAGAAAGCAAGGGATGTGACAGAAAGTAGAAAAGAGGACAAGGGTAGATGGCGACATTTAATGTGACTCATCCCACATCCAATGCACTTAAGAGCCAAGGAGACCAGTCAAAGGTGAGCAGCTTGGTCAAAGGGGCGGTCCAAGGAGGAGGTCTGCGAGGAGATCCTGAGAGGAGGTCCACGGAGGAGGTCTGATGATAGGCAGGGGAGGTCTTTGAGGACAAAAGGTCCTAAAGGCCACAAGGAGGTCTAAGGACATGAGGTGCAAAAGGCAATAAGGGTCTAAACCACAAAAGTCTAAACACAAAGGGAGGTCCAGGACCATAAGGGTGCGAACACCCTAGGAAGTTTGAACCTAAAGGAGGTCCAAAACTCAACAGGAGGTCCGAACATGGGGAGGTCTGATGTTGAGATCTCTACAAGGAGGTGCAGGCGGTTGGGATCGAGACAAGGGGAGTCTGGACCCTTAGATTCAAATGAAAGGAGGTCTGGACCGTCAGATCCAGACAAAGGGGAGATCCAAAGGATTTGGAGGTCTTAAAGACTTCAAGGAGGTCCTGGACAGGAGGTCCAGAAGACACACAATGGGGAGGTCCTATAGACAGGAGGTCCAAAAGACACACCCACGAGATGGTCCTGAGGACAGGACCCACAAAAGGCTGGTTGTCCTGACGGTCAGATCTCACAAGGAGGAGGTCTGACGGTCAAGATCAAAAGCCAGGAGAGGTCCTGACGATCAAGAAAATAAGCAAGGGAGATCTGAGCGGCTCAGAGATGATGATCAAAGGAGGTCGGAGCGGTTAGGATGAGGTCAAAGGACAGGGAGGTCTAACAGACACAACCAGGAGGAGGTCCTTTGGACAGGAAGTCCAACAACCTACTCACGGGAGGTCCGAAGGTCAAACTCAAATAGAAAGGTGGAGATCTGATGGCTAGGGCCTCACAGGAGATCCTAACGGTCACGATCGGCAAGGAAAGGAGGTCGCGTAAGCAAGGATCTGCGAGAGGAATTAGAGCCCTCGGATCTATTAAGGACAAGATCAAAGCCGTTGGATTTGACAAGCATGAGTCTGGGGCCTGGGATCTATCATGGAAGAGGTCGGAGCTGCGAGATCCACCGAGGTGAGGTCTGAATCCATGCGAGAGAGGTCCAGTGAACATAAGGGAGGTCGAGAGAACACCAAGAGGTCTGAAGGACAAAAAGGGTTCAAAGGGGTGAGGTGAAATCGTGATAAGCGGTAGCACCGGACTTCACAAAGCAGTATGACCGGCGGTGGTCTGACGGCTAAGACCCCAAAGGAAGATCTTTAACGGTCAAGATTGGTCTAGGAGGTTCTCAAAGCAAGTGAGATCAACTCATGAGAGGTCTCAACGGTGGGATGAAATCAAGGAGCTTTAACGATTAAGATCAAGGCGAAGGGAGGTCCCGAGGATTAAGATTAGGACAAAGAGTTCCCGAATGGTTCAGATCCACCCATGGGAGGTGCGAGCGGAGGACATCCAAAGGAATACAAGGAGGTCTCAAGCGATAAGAGGTGCGGGCATAAGAGAGTGCCCGGGCAACAAGGGGTCTAGACTAAGAAGAGGTCTAGAGCAGGAAAGGAGGTCCGAATCAAAGAGATTCAAACCAACAAAGAGATCTAAAGTGATCCAAACCAAAGGGAAGGTGCGGCTAGATCAACCCGGAGGAGAATGCAGGCATAAGAATATGCCCAATCGAAGAATGTGGTCTAGGATCAAAGAGATCCGGACATCAAAGAGGTCAAGACAAGGAAGAGGTCCGAACCACGGAGGGGTCCCGGTGGTAAGGAAGTGCAGGCACACAAAGGGGCTAGAACACAAGGAAAGTCTAGACCTAGGGGGTGCCCAAACACAAGAGAAATGTCAAATCCATGAAGGATTGTCTAGTCCTCAAAGGAGGTCTAGATACAAGGAAAAATCTAAACCTCGGAGGAGGTTTAAACTACAAAAAGAGATTAAGAGAGGTCCCACCCAAAGGTGGTGCGGACCCAAGAGGTGAACTAGAAAAAGGGTCTCAATAGAGATTTCGGGGAGAGGAAAGACCGAAAAGACAAGGAGGATGACCACAGCGGAGGTCAAACAAGAGGGACGATCTGGACATATAAGAATGTCCAAATATAGGATAGAGGAAAGGGAAAGGCGAGAGATAGCTCTAGAGAGCTAGAGCAACACCAAAAGAACTAAGCTTTGGATTTAGTTGAAGTTTAGTTTAGTCATTTTAAACTCTTCAAATTCCGAAATTCTCAGGTTAAGCTTTGAATTCTCATCAAAACCAAATGGTTCTTTTTATTTTGAAAATTTTCAAAAAGGCTCTGAAAATCAGGGTGTTACAGACCCGCAGACCGTCACCTCGCAATTCACTACACCCGCACGACTGTCGTTATCGACCACGCTCGCACGCGATCGACCTTACCACAAGGGTTATTGTTCTTGCAAGCAATCAAAGCAACTCACAAGAACAAGGAAGATGCAATCTGAATTGTATTGGGAATATGGATGAAGTTCACAAAGTGGGGTTCCTCAAACCGTACAACAGAGAAACTGCAAAGTGGCAGAATAATCTAAGAAAAACCCCACCTAAAACTATGACGGCTACTGTATATATATAGGGGGGCGTGAGGAGGTCGACCTAGGGATGTGTGGCCGTGGGAAGGCGTACACAACTGGGCTCAGACCTCGACACGCTTACAAAGGCCCTATTAGGCCCAAAGCGGTGGTATAACACCTTAACTTGTGACCAAGCTGAAAATGCGGGGAGGAGATCTTGTGCTGATGGACTTCCTTTTCTCGACGCAATCAGAGGGACTTCCTTTTCTTGGGCGCAATCAGCGCAAATGACCAGGACTTGATGGATCCTCCCCATTGTTCCTAAGTAACAAAAGATCACAATTATTAGGTAGTATACCATTATGCATAGATAAATTATTAGCACCTAGAAACGAGCTCACCTCATAATTTAGGTGACGTGCTCGAGCTCTTGTCATAGGACCTTGTAGTTCAGCAACCGGATCTTGAGGATTTTGTGTAGTGCGTGTATCCGAAGGAGTGATGTCCTCATCATCCTCCCCCTCTTGATTTGGAGTCGTCCTCGACTCAAGCTCATCTTCTTCTCCCACGTATGGCTTCAAATCTGAAATGTTAAATGTGGGGCTAACCCCAAAATCTGCAGGTAACTCCAATTGATATGCATTGTCATTTATCTTCTTAATTATCTTAAATTGTCCATCAGCTCTAGGCATCAACTTTGATTTTCTTAATTCCGAAAACCTATCCTTTCTCAAATGAACCCAAACTAAATCACCTGGTTCAAATTTTATAGCTTTCCTACCTTTACTTGCAGCAACCCTATACTTTTTAGTCTTACGCTCTATATTCTCTTTAGTTGTTTCATGCAACTTAAGAATAAATTCAGCACACTTCTTAGCATCTAAATTAATTTTTTCAAAGGTACGCAAATGTAGGAAATCAATAGGAGCACGGGGGTTAAACCATACACTACCTGAAACGGACTTACCTTGGTGGTGGAGTGTACCAACCTATTGTAAGCAAACTCAATATCGGTAAACACTCTTCCCACATCTTCAAATTCTTCTTTAAAACAGCCCATAACATGGTGGATAATGTGCGGTTGACAACCTCCGTTTGTCCATCGGTTTGGGGATGTACGTAGTAGAAAACAATGACTTTGTCCCCAATTTGTTCCAAAGTGATCTCCAAAAGTGGCTCAAAAATTTCACATCGCGATCGAGACAATAGTATTAGGCACTCTATGTAGGCGAATGATTTCCCTGAAAAATAAATCAGCTATGTTTGTAGCATCATCGCTCTTGTGACAAGGTATAAAATGTGTCATTTTAGAAAATCGATCCACTACTACAAATATCTGTCCCTCCCCTCTTTTTCTAGGCAATCCTAAAACAAAATCCATAGAAATATCCTCCCAATGGGCACTAGGAATAGGAAGAGGCATATAAAGTCCATGTGGATTAAGGCGGGACTTAGCTTTGTTGCATGTAATGCGGCGAGCCACGTAACACTTCGACATCGCGCCTCAACTTTGGCCAAAAAAGTGGGCGGCCAGCACATATTCTGTCTTCTTTGCTCCAAAATGCACCATCAAACCTCCTCCATGCACCTCCTGCAACAACAAAAGACAAGCGGAGCTAATTTGAGAGCATAGCTTGTTAGCACGATAGACCAAACCATCAATCGGCACATATTTATTCCATGTTTTCCCTCCTTTACAATGTTCAAGCACTTCTTTAAAGTCCAAATCAGTAGCATATAAATCCTTAATGGTCTCCAAACCAAAAATCTTATGATCAAGTTGAGATAACATGGTATAATGTCTAGAAAGCGCATCAACAAGCACATTGTCCTTACCTTTCTTATGCTTTATGACAAATGGAAATGACTCAATAAATTCTACCCATTTAGCATATCGTTTATTCAGTTTAGCTTGACTTCTAACATGTTTTAGCGACTCATGATCAGAATGTATAACAAATTCTTTAGGCTATAGATAATGTTGCCAAGTTTGAAGCACACGAACTAAAGCATACAATTCTTTATCATAGGTAGAATAATTCAAACTAGGCCCATTTAGTTTCTCGCTGAAATATGCAACCGGTTTACCTTCTTGAATCAATACACCACCTATCCCAATCCCGCTAGTGTCACATTCAATCTGAAAAGTCTTACCAAAATCAGGGAGTTGGAGTAGGGGTGCTTGGGTGAGCTTCTCTTTCAACAAGTTGAATGCCTTTTCTTGCGCAGGTCCCCATTGGAAAGGCACTCCATTCTTTGTCAATTCATTCAATGGTGCGGCAATGGTGCTGAAATCCCACACAAAACGTCGATAGAATCCAGCAAGGCCGTGGAAGCTCCGCTTTGTGACACGATGGTAGGCATCGGCCGGCTTGGATGGCTGCAATCTTTGTCTCATCCACCTCAATTCCTGTGGTGTTACAACATAACCAAGCGCAACTTTCGATCGGTGCAAAAGGTGCACTTCTCGAGGTTACCAAACAAATGTGCATCTCTCAAGGCATTAAAAACAGCACGTATATGATTCAAGTGTATCTCATGTGACTTGCTATAAATCAAGATATCATCAAAATAAACCACCACCAATTTCCCAATGAAAGGACGTAAAACCTCGTTCATCAATCGCATAAAAGTACTAGGTGCATTAGTTAGACCAAAAGGCATCACTAACCACTCATATAGTCAGAACCTAGTTTTAAAAGCAGTTTTCCAATCATCTCCCAATTTCATTCTAACTTTGGTGGTAACCACTCCATAAGTCAATCTTTATGAAAATAATAGAACCACTCAACTCATTAAGCATGTCGTCTAGCCTAGGAATAGGATGATGATACCTTATGGTAATATTATTAATTACTATACAATCAATACACATACGCCAACTACCATCTTTCTTAGGAACCAAAAGAACAGGAACAACACAAGGACTAAGGCTTTCTCGTACGTACCCACGGTCCAAAAGATCTTGGACTTATCATTTGAATTTCCTTAGTCTCCTCTGGATTGGTCCTATATGCGTACCGGTTTGGCAAAGTGGCTCCCGAGATCAAATCAATTTGATGCTCTATCCCTCGAATAGGTGGTAATCCTGGGGGTATCTCAACTAGAAATATATCCACATACTCCTGTAAAAGGTTAGCAACAGCAGGAGGCAAAGAGCTAGATATATCCTCAAGTGAAAATAAAGCATTTTTGCATATCAAAGCATAGCATGGCAGCTCATTATCACAAATTTCAGCAAGTTCAGATTTAGTGGCAAGCATAACACACCCCTTCAATTTAATTCCCTCGGACTTAGAACTAGATGCCACTTTCTCCCCTTTAGGTGGGAAAACACGTGTTGCTACTTGCTGATTTTTAGAATCATGCTTATTGGTGTTTCTTTCATTTTCAGCGCACTCTTCTTCATCTTTCAAAATTTCAGCGGGTGTCAAAGGCAACAGCTTAATCTTCTTACCCTTATGTGAGAATCACACACTCTCACCTAAAGGGGAGAAAGTGGCGTCTAGTTCTAAGTCCGAGGGAATTAAATTGAAGGGGTGTGTTATGCTTGCCACTAAATCTGAACTTGCTGAAATTCGTGATAATGAGCTGCCATGCTATGCTTTGATATGCAAAAATACTTTATTTTCACTTGAGGATATATCAAGCTCTTTGCCTCCTGCTGTTGCTAACCTTTTGCACGAGTATGTGGATGTATTTCCAACTGAGATACCCCCGGGATTACCACCTATTCGAGGGATAGAGCATCAAATTGATTTGATCCCAAGAGCGACTTTGCCAAACCATGCTGCATATAGGACCAATCCGGAGGAGACTAAGGAAATTCAGCGATAAGTCCAAGATCTTTTGGACCATGGGTACGTACGAGAAAGCCTTAGTCCTTGTGCTGTTCCTTTTCTTTTGGTTCCTAAGAAAGGAGGTAGTTGGCGTATGTGTGTTGATTGTAGAGCCATTAATATTATTACCATAAGGCATTGTCATCCTATTCCTAGGCTAGACGACATGCTTGATGAGTTGAGTGGTTCTGTTATTTTCACAAAGATTGACTTGCGGAGTGGTTACCACCAAATTAGAATGAAATTGGGAGATGAATGGAAAACTTCTTTTAAAACTAAGTTGGACTATATGAGTGGTTAGTCTTTGCCTTTTGGTCTAACTAATGCACCTAGTACTTTTATGCGATTGATGAGCGAGGTTTTCGTCCTTTCATTGGAAAATTTGTGGTGGTTTATTTTGATGATATCTTGATTTATAGCAAGTCATATGAGCTACACTTGAATCATATCGTGCTATTTTTAATGCTTTGAGAGATGCTGCGTCTGTTTGGTAACCTCGAGAAGTGCACCTTTTGCCTGCCGTCGAGTTCGTTTCTTGGTTATATTGTGACACCACAGGGAATTGAGGTGGATGAGACAAAGATTGTAGCCATACAAAGTTGGTGGCGCCTACCTTTGTGTCACAGTGCGGAGCTTCCACGGCCTTCTTGGATTCTATCGGCGTTTTGTGCGGGATTTCAGCACCATTGCGCACCATTGAATGAATTGACAAACAAAGTGCCTTTCAATGGGAATCTGCGCAAGAGAAGGCATTCAACTTGTTGAAAGAAGCTCACCCAAGCACCCTACTCCAACTCCACGATTTTGGTAAGACTTTTAAGATTGAATGTGATGCTAGTGGGATTAGGATAGGTGGTGTATTGATTCAAGAAGGTAAACCGGTTGCATATTTGGTGAGAAACTAAATGGGCCTAGTCTGAATTATTCTACCTATGATAAAGAATTGTATGCTTTAGTTAGGTGTGCTTCAAACTTGGCAACATTATCTATGGCCCAAAGAATTTATTATACATTACGATCATGAATCGCTAAAACATATTAGAAGTCAAGCTAAAGCTGAACAAACGACATGCTAAATGGGTAGAATTTATTGAGTTATTTCCATATGTCATAAAGCACAAGAAAGGTAAGGACAATGTGATTGCTAATCGTTTTCTAGGCGTTATACCATGTTATCTCAACTTGATCATAAGATTTTTTGGTTTGGAGGCCATTAAGGATTTATATGATCTTGATTTGGTCTTTAAAAAGTGCTTGAACATTGTAAAGGAGGAAAACATGGAATAAATATGTGCTGATTGATGGTTTGGTCCATTGTGCTAATAAGCTATGCGTTCCAACTAGCTCAGTTAAATGGTTTGTTGTTGCGGAGGCGCATAGAGGTGGTTTGATGGTGCATTTTGGAGCAAAGAAGACAAAAGATGTCTTGGCCGCCCACTTCTTTTGGCCAAAAATGTGTGCGATGTCGGCGCTCGTGGCTCATTGCACTACATGCAACAAAGCTAAGTCTCGTCTCAATCGGATGGACTTTATATATGCATTCCTATTACTAGCGACCCTTGGGAGGATATTTCTATGGATTTTGTTTTAAGATTGCTTAGGACAAAGAGGGAGGGACAATATATTTGTAGTAGTGGATCGATTTTTAAAATGGCACATTTTATACCTTGTCACAAAGCGATGATGCTACAAACATAGCTGATTTGTTTTTAGAAATCATTTGCTTGCATGGAGTACCCAAAACTATTGTCTCGGATCGAGATCTGAAGTTTTTGAGCCACTTTTGGAGATCACTTTGGAACAAATTAGGGACAAAGCTGCTGTTTTCTACTACGTGCCATCCCCAAACTGATGGACAAACGGCGGTTGTCAACAGCACATTATCCACCATGTTGCGGGTTGTTTTAAAGAAGAATTTGAAGATGTGGGAAGAGTGTTTACCACATATTGAGTTTGCTTACAATAGGTCGGTACACTCTACTACCAAGGTAAGTCCGTTTTAGGTAGTGTACGGTTTTAACCCCCGTGCTCCCATTGATTTACTACCTTTGCCTACCTCTGAAAAAATTAATTTAGATGCTAAGAAGCGTGCTAAATTTGTTCTTAAGTTGCATGAAATAACTAAAGAGAATATAGGCGTAAAATGAAAAGTATAGGGTTCTTTGCAAGTAAAGGTAGGAAAGCTATAAAATTTGAACCGGTGATTTAGTTTGGGTTCATTTGAGAAAGGATAGGTTTCCAGAATTAAGAAAATCAAAGTTGATGCCTAGAGCTGATGGACCATTTAAGATAATTAAGAAGATAAATGACAATGCATATCAATTGGAGTTACCTGCAGATTTTGGGGTTAGCCCCATATTTAACATTCAGATTTGAAGCCATCGTGGGAGAAGAAGATGAGCTTGAGTCGAGGGCGACTCCAATTTAAGAGAGGAGGATGATGAGGACATCACTCCTTGGATACCGCACTACACAAAATCCTCCGGATCCGATTCTTTGAACTACAAGGTCCTATGACAAGGGCTCGTGCACGTCACTTAAATTATGAGGTGAGCTCGTTTCTAGGTGCTAATAATTTATCTATGCGAGAATGGTATACTACCTAATAATTGTGATCTTTTGTTACTTAGGAATAATGGGAGGATCCATCAAGTCTGGTCATCTCATTGATTGTGCCCAAGAAAAGGAAGTCTATCGATTGCGCCCCAAGAAAAGGAAGTCCATCTGATTGCACCCAAGAAAAGGAAGTCCATCAGCATGAGATCTCCTCCCCATGTTTTCAGCTCGGTCACAAGTTTTACGTCTACTCCATCTTTTCTAGGCCGAGAGCAATAGGTGTTACGCCACGTTCCATTGGACCCACAGGTCATGTAATAGGATAGGAAATTAGGGGCTATGCGCACTCTTTGTCTTGTGCGCCAACCCCCTTGGCCGAAATTCCCTCTCCCCCTTTTCTCCTCATAAATAGTTAGGAACCAGCACCTCCCGAGGGGGTTTTTCTTAGATTATTCTGCCACTTTGTAGTTTCATCGATTGGTCGGTTTGAGGAACCCCACTTTGTGAACTTCATCCATATTCGTGATACAATTCAAATTGCATCTTCGTTGTTCTTGTGAGTTGCTTCGATTGCTTGCAGGAACAATAACCCTCGTGGTAAGGTCGATCGCGTGCGAGCGTGATCGATAACGACAGTCGTGCAGGTGTAGCAAATTGCGCGGTGACGGTCTGCGGGTTGGAAGCCTCAAAGCGTCAACATCCTCACGACGAAATCAATCGAACCTATCGGAAGATCGGGCCGCCGTATCTCATCACCTCTCATGCAAAAACAGTGCAACCACAAGTCTAATATGGGTACGACCTGGCCAACAAATTTGCTAACCTCGGCGTGGTCTCACCATTGGAGGAATGTGGCGTAGGTAAAGGGGAAAGGGAGCCACAGAGAAACCACATGGCGCAAGAGGGGGCCTCTTGGAAGTGCTTGGCACCGGGCGGTGGAAACCTTAGCGGGTGGGGTTGCGTCGAGGAATGAGCATTGTAAAGGCCTTATGGTAATCTCCCCTTAATTCGCATGTCCAAGGAAACATGTGTATATATCAAGGCAATTACCTCTTGTGGGTAAGGTGTACGAACTCTGCAGAGTAAGAAAACTATCATGATAGCTGTGCTCACATTCAAGAGCGGTGCTGAGAACTTGCTGGATATAGTTTTTATTTTTACAAAAACCATTTGTGATGAAAAGGGAAGGCTGGGTGGGACCTCAGGGATTTGAGAAAGGCACAGTGGGGACCCGTGGTAATCTGAGGAATACTAGAGCATTGAGTGGATGGAGCCACTCAATGGTATAGGAGTGGGACCTCCACTAGTAATTTTCAAATGAAAACTCATTTATGAAAATAGATTTGTTAAAATGCTAAGTCTCGAATTTTCCTACTACTCATCTATTTCAAACTTGGCTTTGTGCAAATAAAAGAACTCTAGAGCTTCCTTGACTAGCCTTGCATCTATACAAGCTGCATTGTGTGTTGACTTCATAAATCGGTTGTGTACTCAGGCTCTACCATTTTAATCTTTTTAGACCCATGGGATCAAGACCCTGCGACCACTCTTGCCCAAAGGTGAACAGAATGGTGTTGAAGATGATGAAGCTTAGGCGGGAACCCGATCACTTGCCTATGGGCGAGTGAATGGATCCACTTCGACTTGCTTTGCTTCCACCCTCATCTTCGTTTCTATACTCTGGCTTTTGTAAGGTTTTTGCTTTCATGACTTCTTCTGTAAAACAATTGGTCTTATGGCCTATTATGAATATATGCATGTTTCTATTATATCATGTTGCGGGTTTTGCATTATTCCTCGAGCCTTGTCCTAAGAACACTAATCGCACCAGCCACGGTCCACTCTGTGTGTAGTCATACATTCTACCCCGGGTGTGGTCTACAAGACATCCTCCCGAATATCTCCAGACCTATCAGGACCTACCTTGAACTACTAAGGACATCCTTAGGATTTTCTAAGACCTCCCCAAAACCTCCACTCGGACCTTCTCTGAGATATCTCAAGACCTCATCTTGGACCTCCACTGAGACCTCTCCAAGATTTATTCCCCAAGACCTCTTCTAGGACCTCCTCCAGGACTATTCACAATGGACAAGGTCTACGATCAGTTTGTTCATAACCGCTAAACCGATGTCTCACGACCATCCTCAAAGCTTTTGTAACCAGCTCCATTGGGTCTAGGATCTACCAGGGTCTCCCAGGACCTCCTAGGACCTCTCAGGACATCTTCATGAACTACAGGACCAGTCCAGGATCTCTTGCAGATCGCTCTAGGACCTCCTCAAGATCACCCCAGGTCATCCTCGGGATCCATTTCCCCTGGACCTCCTCGGGACCTCCCTGGACTTCCCCTAACCTGCAAAATCTCCTTAGGAACCCTCTTGACCTCCCGGACCTCCCCTAGATGTCACACGACCACCCCTAGATTGTCTAGGACCCTTTGCTAGATGTCACCACGACCAACCCTAGATAGTATAGGACCACTACTAGGAGACTCACGACGACCCCTATATGGTCTAAGGATCATTACCAGATGTCCCAAGACCTCCTCGGGATCCCCTAGGACTTCCATTGGACCTCCTAAGACCACCCAGACCACCTCACAAACTACAGGATCTTCTCCAAATCCTCTAGGAACTCCGCAGGATCAGATCTCTAAGACCTCCAAAGACCTCCCTGGACCACCTTATGAACTACCAGACCTCCTTCGGATCTTCCAAGTTCTCCTCAGGACCGCCTCAACCCCAACCCCTTTTTGTCGTAACCTTAGGACCTCCTAAAGACTTTCCCCTCCGGACCTCCTACACCTCTTTTGTCGAATCCTCACGACATCCTCAGGACTTCTCCAGAACATCATTTACAGTGTTCCTCAAGACCTCCCCAGCACGTCTCTACAGCATCCCTTAAGACCTCCCCAAGACCACTACAGGACTCCCTCAGGACCTCTTCCAGATCTCCCCGGATCTCCATGAGATCTCTACATGACTTCCACAGGACCTCTACAAGATCTCCCCGGGATCTTCCTGGGACAACTCCAGGTTTCCCTTGGGACTTCTTCAGAACTCCTCCTGGACCTTTAGGACCACCCTGAGACCTTCCTAGAACCCCTCCAGGACCACCCAGGACCTCCTCTATGACTAGGTGTGTCAGACCACAACCATCGGCCATTACGATCGTTGTCTGCCTCGGGTTGACTATGAGTATCAATCAAGACTGAGGAACAAGAAGACTACATGGATAGCAATGAGTATGGATCAAGAACCGCAGATCAAGAAGGCCAAGAACTAGGTCGCGGGCCCACAGTCGACTACCAGTGGACATATTGTGTGGGATTCCACACGCTGTGCTTTGGCCCTTCTTCCGCTGTTGACTCTCTGTGTAGGTTTGGCCTGTTCGGCCACTACGCACGATCAAAAACCGTAAGGTATGCCATGCTTTGTTTATTATTATGTAATAATTGAACAATTTCGAGATATGTATTTTGAACCAACAATGTAACTGTGTGTGTTAGCTACTGATCCAGAAAATGACACAACTATACACAGTGGATCCCAAGCTCCAAAATTGGGGTCGGCAATTGCGATACACTACAAGTCTTCTTGAGTACAAAATGTACTCAATCTTATTTAAATTATTAATTAGAGTTTGAGGATGAGCCTATGCGGCTACTATGTTTTTGCACCTTTCTGGGAGGGTTGATGATGGGTTTTTCTAGGACTTGTTCTTGTCGGTTGCTGAGGGTTTGGATGGGCATACCGCTAGACTTTTGGACTTCATATATTATTCTTCCTCTATTTAACTTCCTACTTTTGATACTTGTCATTTTATTTGGCCGGTCGGCCATGTATTATACTCTCGTGATGAAATCGTTTAAATTAGTACCATATTTGTTTCATGTTGTATGCATATTGTGTATGGATGTGTATGCTAACGTTGTGGATGTCTGTACTAGCCACTGATCATGGGACTATTACAGTACACCGACGAGGGCTTTGGGTATTCCGCGGTCGGGGTCTAGCACCGGGGAGCTCCACGTCGGCCTTTTTGCGAAAAGGCCCTCGAGGTTTCCAAAATCACGTCCAGGTCCTCCACGTCAATTTTTTTTGTGAAAAGCCCCTGTGTTTACAAAATCACATTGAGGTCCTCCACGTCGGTTCTTTTGCGAAAATCGCCATGTGGTTTCCAAAATAACATCGAGGTCCCTCTCCGTTTTTGTGAAAAGCCCCCTGTGATTTTTGAAATCACGTCGAGGTCCCTCAATCCATACTTCGGACGCAACGTAGTGCGCTTATCATTCTAGTTTAACACACTCTTGGAGTAAAGGGCCACATTTGCCGTAGAATCATCCTCGGTCGGGCTTGAGAAGGTTCAACGTAAGGGGATGTAACATAATTTTTGAAACTTTATGAAGTGGATCAGATGCCCAAGAAGGGAGGGGTGAATTGATTATCTTTTTTGAACTAGGTCAAATTTAACAAATTTATAATAATCTAGAACCAACTCCCGCCTAGGTGCCTATGGTTTGCTAGTGTGTTCAATCAACTCCTAACACATGCTAGTTGAGTTTTGCAACCTAAGTTCCAATTCTACACAAGTTTAGTAATATAGAAATTGAAAGAACTAGAATTTAAATGGGGAAATATAAAATAGACAAGTGACAATCGAATTTTTTACCAATGTCTCGGAGATTCAGCGATCTCCCCTAATCCCCGTTGGAGCACTCGTGCATGACTATAACTTCTACTTGAACACACGTAGGTCAATGATGCACAAAGTTTAGTCCTTAATTGACCAAGGCAAGATTGCCAAACTACTCTAAGTTACCAACATTCATATTTTCCCAAACATATACAGCTCCACTATATCACAATTTCATCCATCTGCCTCAGTCTAAATCTTTTCTCACCCTACTGATTAAGTGCAACATATGCCATCAACGATTGACAACATACTGTACACAAATTTCCACAAAGTATTCCATATCCACTTAGTCAAGTTTAGATTTGCAATTCAAAATGACATCAATGACTCATTGCATGACTAAGCATACTAATCGTATCTAACCAATCCACGTTTGTGTCACGATAATACCAACTAGTAATTAACTAAGCTAGGGTGGCAAATGATCATGGTAATACAATGAACAAGGTGGATACAAACAAGTAGGTATATAGCTAATCCCAAAGTATTTAATAATTAAATAATTAAAATAACATGCAATAATTTGAATCAAAATAGTTTTGGAAAAAATTGATTCAACATGGTCAAAGGTATAACTTGTCTTGAAACAAGTTTGGGTACTGGTCTTAAGCTTGATCAACTTCTCCTCTCTCGAAAGCTCTCGAAGCATCAATGTCTACTTCAAACAAAAGTGAAAATACAAATAAATATAAAATAGAGCAACAAATTAACCGTGGAAAATTAGGTAAAAATCATAGAAAGGTAGAGCTTGAATTTAGATTAATTGAGAGACTAGAATGAGCTCAATCGGAGTTCGTATGAGGAAGAATAGACTTTTGGAATATTTAAACCTAAGAAAAATAGAGAGAAAACACTATTTCGGATTTTTTTTGAATTTTTATCTAAAGAAATCCTGAATTATTACGTGAGCATGACATCTGCGAGGAATCTCAGAATTAAAAGATAATCCTAAAAATAGAAAAGGCTGACAGATTTCGTAGGGCCTGGTTTCTTTGCACCTAAGGAGTCGTACGCGCGTTATCTCGCCTTGATGAGCAAGAGCGCGGCTGACCCGTGTATTCCCCGCCCGTCAGTCAGCAGCCTTTTATTCTGTGTATGGTTGCCGTCGTGCTGCCTAGTGCCTGCCCTTCTAGTTTCAAGGAAACCGTGTTTTGCCCGACGTCGTTGGCAATAATGACGCGGAAAAATCTTAGCCTTGGGCTGGTCAGGTAAACGGCCAGCGCGTGGGCCAAAGAGGAGTAGATGCTGATGCTTGGCCAATCCCAATGGCGAGTTCCTCTCCAGACAACTCTCGAGTCGAGTCACGCCCCCCTCTCATAAATTCTCCACCCAATCCGAGTACTCACAACTTGCACCTTCGCTGCAGCTTAGGAATTGAAACCATGGGCACGACCGCAGGAGAGTCACGCCCCCCTGTCATAAATTCTCCACCCTGTCCGAGTACTCACAACTTGCACCGAGTACTCACAACTTGCGCCTTCGCTGCAGCCCAGGAATTGAAACCATGGGCAGGAGGGACGACGCCTGCGAGATAACCCGCCTGCCGTGTCATCTCCTCGAGGTGGCCATCTCCCTCGCGGCCACGGGGACGCGGGACGCCTGCCGTTTAGCGACCGTCTCCCCGGCCTTCCGCGCCGCCGCGGACTCCGACAACATCTGGTCGCGCTTCCTCCCGAGCGACCTCGGGCCGCTCGCCGCGCCCTCCGCCGCACCGCGGTCCAAGAAGGAGCTGTTCCTCCGCCTCTCCGGCAGCTACGCCCTCTTGGCCGACGGCCTCATGGTACGTACGTTACGTTACGTTACGTAAGGCGGCGGACCCCCGAAATCAATTAGGCGCGGGCGATTTTTCGTTCCTTCTCTTTAATAGTATCCATTGATGCTGTGCGTGCAGAGCGCGTGGCTGGGCAGGGAGAGCTGCGGCAAGTGCTACATGGTGGCGGCGAGGGCGATGTACATCATTTGGGGAGACACGCCACAGTACTGGAGCTGGATCCCCCACGCCGACTCTAGGTTCGCTTGACAGTTTATACCTGCCTTTTTTCCCCAATTCTGATGCAGATCAGTACTTCCTCGATCTCTGTTTCATAGTTCGTCGTGGGATCCATGTGGTTAAATATTCAAAACATTGATTACACGAAAAAAATGCCGTTTGATCTGTCTTAGAAATTACTTAAATTTTTATTTTTTATTTTTAATAGTTCATTATTGCTAAAAACTTTGTTAAAATCTTGCAACGAAGACTCTGAAATATTGATGACTTACATCTATGGACTAAGGGAGTAAATATAAGTATATATATAGCAACCCAGCCTAACAAATGGACTAAGGGAGTAAATATAAGTATATATATATAGCAACCCAGCCTAACAAAGAGCTTTTAATATCACTATTACATTTTTAACTGTAAATTTAAACCATAATTATTTATAATTATAGCAACATATGTATAGATAGAAATCTACAACAGTTATCCTACAACAAACACATCAAGGTAATTGCACTAAAGATAAACGATCACACATAACTTAGGATCTCACGCCCAAGAACGCTTGGGACCACACACCTAAGAACACCTGGAACCATGCATCCGAGAGCATTGACTAACAACATTACTATTGAATAAATCATTACCATAACGTAATCATAACTCATCATTATCACGCGCTCTACTACTCCACATGATCCATATCACTATAATAGTGTATCTAATATCCACTAATCAATTCTAAATAGATGAACTAAATCACTAAGGTATAATTGAGGTAACTAAATAGTGATAATTTCATGAGTAATAGCATGTGATGTGTGGGTGGTACTTCCATCCCATTTATGTTGCCTTAAATGTTTCACCTACAAACAACAACAAAGCAATCTTTGGGTTCAAAACATAGCAAATGCATAATAAAACAACAAACATACACATATAAATCTCATCATTCATGTATTCCATCATTATCATCTTTTCTTTTCTTAGTGCAATGCAATTTTACACTACATGCTCATTTGCTCATCATATAGCTTATATCGGTATAGCATGAGTGAATACCAATTGGTGTTCACACTATTTCAAAAGGGCTATCTTGGATGCCTCATCACGAGATGGTTCACCATAGCTATCGGTGTTGTAATTACCATAGACGGTTTTAAAAGCACAACCGTCTTTATTACTAGATACACTAAGAACCCTCTGTGATGAGCTAATATCATAGACAGTTCGTATCACGAATCGTCAGTGATACTTCACAAACGGTTCTTAATACGAACCGTCTGTGATAATTATCTCTTCACGAGCGGTTTATATTAAAACCGCGTGATAAATAACTCCCTAATTTTACCATGACTTGGGCGCCTACATATATTCCCTATATTCCTTACTCTATGATTTTATCATAACTTAGATGCCTACCTATATTCCTTACTCATGATTTTACCATATATTCCTTACTGCGTGATTTTACCATGACTTGGATGCCTACCTATATTCCTTACTCGTAAAAGCGAGTAAGGAATATAAATGTTCTGAGTAAGGAATATAGGTAAACATCAAGTCATGGTAAAATCACAAAGTAAGGAATATATGTAAGCGCCCAAATCATGGTAAAATTAGGGAGATTCTGAAACGAGTTTTAATATGAACCGTCGATTATTAAATACAATTAAGGGCGGTTCATGTTGAAAACTGTTTGTGAAGTATCACAGATGGTTTGGTTACGAACAAGAACCGTCTGTGATATTACTAAATATCATAGGCGATTTGTTCTTAAACCTATCTACGATACTTCATAGGCGGTGTTTAATACAAACCGTCGTGATATTATAGTTATCACGAAGGTTTTGTTTGAAACCAAATAAATGCGTGATTCACGGCGTGGGAGGCGAAATTTTTGCGTGTGTGCGGGGAGGCGGAATTTTTGGATGCGTGTGTGAGAGGAAAAATGTTTTAGTCTGTCCTTATATATTATAGCCACCCCGCCTTGTTTTCCATTAGTCTCTCCTCTCCCTCCCCACGCCGAGCTCTAGCGACCGCCTCGATTCCTGGCGCGGTTGGCGAGGATACTGACTTGATGACGAGGAGGAGGAGGAGGGATCTTGAGAGCTCTGTGTCCGCGCAAGAGACCGACCGCGTCCGTAAGCCTGCTATTTCACGGTGCCTCTCGGTGAGTGGGGTGCTATGGCTCGACCAGTACCGCCAGATCTAGTAGCCCCCATCTTGGCCTTAGGTGACTACGAAGTTTTGCCTCCAAATCCATATCTAGGTTTTCTTCTCACTCTAATTCCATCCCCTCCATCCTGCCAGATTTTGTTCTCAGTGAGGACCCCCATTTGTGGTCGACAAGGAAGGCCGATTAGATTCGAGATAGATGCCTCTACTCGACCTTGTTAGAAGAGTGAGCCATTGATTAAGAGAGAGAGAGTATCTTTTAATTACCTTCTTGCAAACTATCGAAAGAGCATATGAAAACTACTATCTAGCAATTGATTAGTTTGGTGAAAATTTGATTTTTTTTGCAATAGAAAAAACTATCATAGGCGGTTTTTGAAAACCGTGCAGTGATAATCTATTTTCGCATGACGATTACGAACAAGAAGCATGTGATAACTTGACTATCATAGGCGGTTATTGTTAAGAACCATCTATGATATCTTTTCTCATAGACGGTTCAAAAATTGTCTATGATGATATCATATTATCACGGACCCAAAAAGTCATACGGTTCAGAAAACCGTCTGTGATGACGATTTTGAACCATTTGTGATGACCTTTTCTATAGTAGTGTCACCCTATTATATGCCCGTCCTCCTTAGACCTAGGATCTCTCCACTCCTATGGAGACCTCACGAAAGTAGGTATTACATACCCTTTAGAGGTTGGTCTTTCTCCTCCATGATATGAATGTGCACATGATGCAAATGCAAATTGTTCCATTATCCATTAACGTGTTCCATCATCTTCATATTATCAATAATATCATATCATCATCATTGTCATATTATCATCATCATATAGATATTGTAATAAGCATGAATAAAACATAAAGATATCATGGCAAATTAATCATTAAAGACAAGTGACACACAAACCAATGTCTACCACTATACTATGCACTTGCCTTTTAGCCACGGAAAACAAAACAATGCGAATGCGGCATCGAACCTGAATCAACATCCCTTGGAAAAAACCAATACTCACATCAAAAACATGTAACAACAGTACATGAGCATAAAGAAAATTAACATCGCTCCTACGCGCCAACCCGGTATAATTAACCCCTCTTTCTTGGACAACCACTTTGCTTGTCCGGTGATCAAACAATCATAACTTCAAATTCTGGAATACAAACATAGCAAACCATATGAGTTATGGAATCTACACAAAAGTTTTTTTTACACTTTTGTAGTTATACAAATTTCCTGATTAAGTCATCTAAGCCCTTGTTCTTAACCCCGAAGGTCAATCTGATACATTACTAAATGGCAGACTTATCAATTTCGTATCTATTTTTCTGCAACATAAAAAGTGTAAACCATACCATTATGAAAACTATGGAAAATTATCTAACTTTTTGTAGTTATGACCATAATTTAATTCGATCATCTATTGTATTTAATAAGGCAAGCAACACGGCTGATACCAATGGTGATGAAATTCTGAATAGCAACGCTCTCGAAGCCATAACTTGTACACCCTCATTCAAAAAGTAGTGTTCTTGCTCTCTATGGAAAGCTTAATCAATAACCTACAATATTCATAATATAGCAAAGATATGAAACAGGACGTAAGTACCCCCCCTCCCCCCGCCAAAAAAATCCTTTCACGAGGCTCAACATCGCTCTAGATCGAAACATTGAAATAATCTATCCACCAATCTCACTATCGATCTACCCTAAACTTTAATAAAATGCTATGCTAACATCGCAGCAAAGGATTCTTATGCCGTTACCATAATAAATTTATGATGGAGACGACTCGAGCACGAAACCCTAATTTCTTTCTCTTCTTCTACCTTCTTGGTTCTTCTTCCTCCTCTTCCTTCTTCTTCCTTCTTCCCTCCTGTAGTTCCTCCCTTCTCCTTTGCCTCAGTTGCACAACGTCCACCCTCAGCAGCAAATGGTAATAGCAGCTATGACCGACTAGATGCGGCAGTAGTGACAGTAGCCTGCCGCGGCAGCTTCATTGCAGCCATGACAGCAGGCGGCAGCGGTAGCACGACAACAACGACCGACTAGCAGTGAAGGTGTTGTCGCGGCAGTAGATGGCAGTGCTCAGCGGCGGCTAGGGCTAGGGTAAGGCGGCGACTAGGGCACAAGTTGCGGCAACCCTTGGCCTGTACAGTGCGCACTCCGAGATGGTTTTGGCACAATTTCAGCTCTTTGAAAAAACAGGGTATTACACTAAATACTATGGTACATGCAACTTTGTTTATTGAAAGTTGCGCTAGTTGGAGTAGATAGATAGCTGGCAACATATCAATGCAACCCAACCTTATAGTGCAGCCCGTGAGGTGGGGCATCAATTCAATATGGAAAAATTCCAAAAAATTGATCATGTACTCTAGGTAGTATTGTAGCACCCTTTAAATTTCAACTTCAAACTCAAAGTGTGTTAGCATAATAAATAAAGATAAGTTTGTTATTAATAGTAGCATTTGTCTTTTTTTCCTTTTACTTTTGATTTATCCTCTGTCAGAATTTTCTCATTTTTGTTACTATTAAGAGAGAATGAATTTGTATTTATTTTTTATACATAATTAGAGTAAATTGAGAAGTACATCATCAATTTCCTTCAGAATTTTTATATTGATCTGGTGCCCCAACCGACTGGGTTGCATGGGCTGCACTACGATAGCTTTAAGAAATTGTCCTCAACAGAACAAGCACATAGATGTCAAAATAAGCAAACGTTCACATCATTTCAAATTTATGACTACTGCCTCTTGTTAACTTTCTTTATCTCAAACTTTAAGTATGGGGATCTGGCCTGTGACCGGGTACTTAGAAAGCCGCCTTGCCTCTGCCCACCCGAGCTCGAATCCCAGGATTAGCTCAATTTTCGCAGTGAATATTGGAGCTGCTCTCAAAAAAAAATTTCAAGAGAAACTCCAAGCACGTATGGGACTTTTGCACCTTTGGTTTGTAAACTGTGCAAAAGAATTGATGCTTTACGTGACAGAACATGGCGACACAACAATATTATATACCTTGTTTTTCTTTCTGTTGACCAGGGTTCTTTAAATTGGAACATGCCCAAAATAATGGAGGGGCCTATAACCACGTGATTTTCGGTATTTTTGGCGTTTTGAATTTTCAAAATTCTTGACCAAGGTTCTAGAAGTTTTGTTGGTTTTGATAAACAACATTCGATTGTTTTCTTTTGTCAAAATAGTTGAATTTTTATCCGTTCATTATGCTTTGAGATTTTCACTTCTTCTTATTTGATGAATTGAGTCTGAATTTGTTATGATTTTTTCTTCGGAACATAACGGGTTGACCACGTTGTCGTATTTTGTTGGTATAGAATTTTCTTTTTTGTCTTTGTTTTTGCTCAACCTCTTAAAGTATATGTTATATTTTGAATCATGTGATGGAAATATGAGTGATTAAAACTTTCGAGAATAATTACAGTGACCAAGAACAAAAATTACATAAATAATTTGCTGTAATTTATGTATAATGAGGTTGTAAATGAACTAAAATTTGACTGTTTTGGGCTAAGAAAACAGTTGAATCTTATATAGATGGATCCAAGTTTTATTGAGTAGATATTTAGAGGGGTGAACCGGATGAATTATACCAGGGTTCAGAAAATCGGATAAGATGATCTTTAGTCTTGATGACACACACAAGACAGTTAGTAAAACCCTCGTTATGCGACGTTATGGTTCTTAATGATATACGGCAATAGACATTTCGCCCAATATCGGCCGTCCTACATATTGCTCCAGCGGTCCAGCCTTCAGCTTTATTTGGTTGCAAATTACAGGTTCTCAGAATGCGCTGAACTGCTGAACGTCTGCTGGTTGGACATCGGCTGCAGCATAGCAAGCAGAATGCTCTCCGACAACACAATCTACGCTGCTTACCTCGTCTTCAAGATGGCTGATGATGTCTACGGGCTAGATTCTCCTCTCCAGGAGGCCTGGATCTGCGTCGGCGGGACCAGCTCAAGCCGCCCGGTCCGCCTCCAGAGCGACGTCAACAACGAGGAGGACGTCGTGATCGGTGGCGACGAGGAAGCGCCTCAGGTCGTACAGATCCCCCGTGGGAGGGCCGACGGCTGGATGGAGCTGGAGATTGGCGAGTTCTACACCGAGGAAGGCGACGACCGCGAGGTGCGCGCCAGACTGAAGGAGACGAATGGAGGCAACTGGAAGAGAGGCCTTATTGTGCAGGGCATTGAGTTTAGACCAAAGAACTGAAAGAAGTGGAGGGTACTGGGATTGAGACAGCATCTGGGACTGGGAGTGTCTTGGAGTGTGTAAACAGAAAAAAAAAACTAAAACAGCAGATTTGTATTGTGTGTTTTGTGTATGCGTGGCACCTGCGTTTTGCTCTGCCGCTAATCCTCTGCGAATCATGCTATCCTAGATTGATGCTTGATGAGTGACAACATTAATTTTGTTCGCCAAATGTAGTTTGTAAGTGGCGGCAATAATTGCCGTTTTGGGCCTTGTTCGACTCGAAATCCTTGTAGCTGCTGGTTGCTACTGATATGAGAGGATTGCAGCAACCAATTCATTTGGTTGTCTTTAATTTTCTTGGGAAAGAAATATCATAGTAATTAGCGCGATACCGTATTTGCAATAGAGATGGTCCCAAAAACATTTTCGAACTAGATTTAAGAGTTGTGAGAGAGAGGCTTAAACTCTCAATATCCACCTATAAAAACTATATAAACCTATTACTACCCCGTTCTTTTTTATTTGTTGTTTTGGACATCAACACAGTCTTCAATACACACATATGACCATTACATTTTCTAATTATATGTTTGTAAAAGTATTAAAAATATAATGACATGAAAGTATTTTTTATCACCAATCTAGGGATATCATTTCCACGAGACAAATCCTAATACTTTTGTGTATATTAATGGCTAAAGTTTTAAAAGGTTGACTACACACATTCTAAAAAGACATCTAAAAAGAACGAAAGGAGTATATATTAAAATTCGATGATAGTTGCTACGAAAAAAGAAAATATGCTACGAATTCTTAGAAACAAAAACATCCGACCCTCGGTTTGGTGGATCCAAATTATGATTAATCCGTAACCATGGGGTGTTATTAAGTGCATGTACCTGTTTAAACGAACAAGATAAGATAGAATTAAAAAAAAAAAACTTCCGTCGTTGAGATATACCCAAGACCTCCATTTGCCTCGTGAATAAAAAAAGGACAAGAAAAATTAAGGAGCAGCCATTAAAAAGAAATAACACACGGTGGTCGTGATCTGATTTACATATGACATGAACTTCAAACATAGATAACGATCCTATCCGACCGGTGCCGCTCTCCCTGATCGGTTTCTTGTGCTATTATTCATACTCGAGCAATGGCGTACGTAAAATAAAAATGGAGAAGGTGCTAGTGAGATGAAGTTATCTTAAACTGAGTTAGCAAATATATATTTAAGCTGTCATGTGCAATCTAAATTGATACATAAATTATGATGAACAAAGTTAAAATTAGGACTACATTAAATGCAATATCTTAATAATAGATAGTGCGTTTCGAAAGCCTAAAAATATACACAAGTAATAATCTTAAGAAGAAAATTAGCTATAATAGAGGTACTAGGAGGGTGCCAAAGGTACGTCAAGCGGATCCAGTGCTCCAACCGCCTCGCACCCCATGGTGAATCTGCTACTGTACTCCAGGGATTAACTTGAAGGAGTGTTTTTTTTTAAGATTAAAGGAGTGCATTGAAAGTACCCATCCTACGTGTCGTGCTAAATTTTTTTAGACCTTTATGGTAACATAATTTTGGAGGGCATACATAATCATGCACATACACACACCTGTGTACATATGGATATAGGAGATCCTACACATTCATTTCGTAATCCACAACCTAGATTACCCCCACCTCCCACTTCCGGCTTCCGGCCTAGATTACCCCCACCTCCCACTTCCGGTGTAGTCCCCGGAGCCCTGCATCAGCTGCCCCATTTCACTATTACAAAAAAGGTCTTTATAGACGGTTAAAAAATGTCATCACAGACGGTTTCGTGAGCCATCTGAGTTTATGGGTCAGTGATGATATGAGGTCATCACAGACGGTTTTTGAACCATCTGTGAAAAAGCTATCACAAACGGATCTTGTTCAGAACCATCTGTGATATTTTATTTTCACAGACGGTTCTGAACAAGAACCGTCTGTGATAATTACTTATCACAGACGGTTCTTATTCAGAACCTAAGAACCGTCTGTGATAGCTTTTTCTATTACAAAAAAATCAGATTTTAAGCCAAACCAATCAATTGCTAGACAGTAGTTTCCATATGCAACCTCTAACAAGACAACTAAAATCTAATTAAAATTTTGATGGCAAACACATTATAGGAAAGGGAAACCAAAAGGTTTCACAACGTCCCCTCCGAATGGGAAAAAAAGAATAAATTTACAAAGTTAAACTAGCTAGAAACCATCTATGCCTTCAAGCTCCTGAAGACTCATCGGCTTCTTGGATTGGTCTTGTGAGCTCCTCTCTGTACCTCACCAACATATCACAAGATATTCTTGCATGTCGTCGAGTTCGACTCAAGCTCGTCGGCAAGGAGAGACGACTGAAAACCTCCAGCTACGCTCCGACCTTATGTAACACAAAATTGAGATAATTTTCTTTACAACAAACAACCAACAGTAAAATTAAGGATGTACATGTACCTTCCGACAGTCTACTTCCTGCGACAGACAAGGAGTTCCTCCGCATCCCTTCTCGTCGTCGTTGTCGGCTATGTCTCCTCGCCGAACCGCAACGGGGAATTGAGGGTGGTCACCGGAGCTCGGTGTGGGAAGGGGAGAGGGAGAGACTGATGGAAGACAAGGCTGGGGTGACTATAATATATAAGAACAGCGCCAAAATATTTTGCCTCCCGCGCACACGTTCAAAAATTTTCGAACTCCCGCGCTGCGAATCACAAATGGTTTCATACAAAAACCGTCTGTGACGACATATCACAGACGATTCTTAATACGAACCGTCTGTGATAAGTATCTTACCATGGCTTGAAATCACTAACACTCTGATTTTACCGTGGCTTGAATTTTCTGCAATTTTACCATGCCTTGAAATCACTATGGTAAAATCAGAGTGTTAGTGATTTCAAGGCCTAGTAAAATCGAAGTGTTAGTGATTTCAAGCCATGGTAAAATCAGAGTGTTAGTGATTTCAAGCTATGGTAAAATCAATTTTACCATGCCTTGAAATCACTATGGTAAAATCAGAGTGTTAGTGATTTCAAGGCCTAGTAAAATCGAAGTGTTAGTGATTTCAAGCCATGGTAAAATCGGAGTGTTAGTGATTTCAAGCTATGGTAAAATCAGAGTGTTAGTGATTTCAAGGCATGATAAAATCAGAGTGTTAGTGATTTCAAGGCATGGTAAAATCAGAGTGTTAGTGATTTCAAGCAATGGTAAAATCAGAAATACTTATCACAGATGGTTTTTAATACAAACCGTCTGTGATGAGGACAGGAAGTCACAGACGGTTCGTGTTGAAAACCGTCTGTGAAGTATCACAGATGGTTCTGAACAAGAATCATCTGTGATATTTAGTAGTATCACAGACGGTTTTCAACACGAACCGTTTGTAATATTACTTCTTCATAGACGGGTTTTAGCGTAGCGAATACGAGCGGTCGCTAAACCCAAACCGCCTGTGATTGTATTTAACACAGACGGTTTTGGTCAACCGTCTGTGATGAGACGTCCAGTATTAGCCTTTTTGTAGTAGTGTTTGGTCCTACGCCGGCGAGCGCCTGAAGTCTTCGCGCCCTATGCCTTGGCAAGCCAAGCCACGACCCTAACGAAGAGGAAGATGGAGCCAATAACATAGCCAACAAGAAACTGGACAACAAGATTACGAAATGGAACCCATCTGGACTGTATGGCAAGATCTTTCCTCTTTTTTATCTATCTCTCCTGAAACATGCATGTTTTGAATCTTATGTGTGATCATAAATTCATGATACCTCGGATATCAGAGAAAGGAGTTGAAGATACAGGAATGGGAGAGTTGCTAGAAATCCAAATTTGAAGCCAAAATGAGGCATTTTGCTGTGAAGAAGCCAAAATAAAGAGTCAGGGCTTGCCAGTAATGAATGACCATTTTGCTGTGTATGACCATGATGTAATCTCTCAATTTGAGGATCTTGCAATGTAATCTCTCAAACTGGACAGTGTGTGCCAGATTTGTATTTTGTTGTCTGGACTTGAAGGAGGTCCAAAAGGAGGTTCACCAATTTTTTTCAAGAAACGGAGTGTAGAGAATTATGTAATGTGTCCAGGAATTACGTAATGTAGTGGTCAAGAAATGGAGTGTAGACAGTTATGATTGCAATGGCTCTGTTGTATCTATGTAATGGTTCGTGTTGAATTGCGAATGTGAGAATTTGAATGTTGAATTTGCAGAGTATTTGGCATGTAATTTTGTTTTATGAAATATCTTGATATATGTGAGAATGCAATCACAAGATAGCACTACTACAAAAAGGCTAATACTGGATGCCTCATCAGTTGGAAGCCCCTACCGCTACTGTGCTAGCCCCCCAAACGCCTCGAGTAGTTGCGTGTCCAACCATAACTTAGAAAGCGACAACAGATTTCTGTTGATGACATCTGGTAATAATTATTATCTCTGGAATGCTCGATACATTTATAGGCCTGTTGGAGTAGCTAATTTTGTATCGTTATGTAGGTGGCTACGAAGTGTAAGCTCCAAGTGAGATGTGCCTCCATTGCCCTGGATGCTGCTTGGAGCTAGGCATATCCATCCGGTGTTGGGGCCTTGCTACATGGTGCAAATATAGCGTCGAGTTTCACAAAAGTGAACGTGGACGGTGTTCATGCCAATTTCGAGGTCGTTCGGTAGGAGATGCCCCCAAACGACGAGGTCATGACTTTAGGGAAAACCATTGGAACATTCATCCAGTGGCCCAAGAGTGACATTTTCCTAGAGCTACCTACATTGGTGTCAACTTCACAGGAAGTATCTACTCCAGAGCTACCTGCACCGATGAGGTAAGGGCCCAGTTCATTAGGTGCATCTACACCTCGTGCCCGGTCGACTCTCGTGAAATCAACCTTTAAAAAGCGAGGCAGTAAGGTCAAATCGAAGATGGTCGACTCATGTTCTATGATCCCCGAGTAGCCCCCAATCCCGTGCTCGCCTGCTTCTTCTTCGAGCGCCATCGCTTCACTGATTTTGCCGCACCCGTGCATTGTTCTACGGCAAATGTCGCCATCGCCACTGGCTTGTCGCCACCTTTGCCGAGCTGCCACCACCCAAAGCACCGTCGTGCCCTTGGGAATCTATTTTTGGCACTCACCGCCCCTGCCTCATCGTCGTCCACCATCGCTACCTGCGCCATTGCCGCTGGTCAACTCCTTTGCCCTTAGCTTTCTTTCTCTCTATGCCACTTCACCCTCCACCTCATGCGCTACCTCAGCTCTGATGTCCATGTGTCATCTAGTTAGCATGTATGTGGCAGCACTTGTGGTGCGCTCTATACTCTTTTCGTGGACTTAGTTCAGCTTGAACCTAGTCACTGCCAAGTGGGTCCCATTTGTCAGCATAATTTATTTTTATTTTCTTTTCAGCCAAAAATCTTTTATCTCTACTGATGTCATGCTAATGCAGTAATCTGGAATTTCCTTTTGAAAGAAAATTCTAAAATTTAGAATGTTCTTTTTCCTTTCCGGCAAATCTTCCCAGAGTCTGTTCTCCTTCGTTCGAACTCTGATTCTGTCCATTCAAATTCCTAAACTCATCTAAAGTCAAGATATTTCTTTTAGAGTTAGTTTTACTATTTTTCAATTTTATTTGAATTTATTTTGATTTTATTTGTGCTTCGTCCGTTGTTTTCTCTCTCGTTAGACAATCTATTTCACGAAGTAGGAGCAGAAGCAAACTTTGAAGATCCAAGTGTGGTAATAGAGCAAAGCCAAAACCAAGGCAAGTCGTAGTCCATTGATCATATTGAATCGATGATTTTAAAATTATATTGTTTTATATCAAAT
Source organism: Phyllostachys edulis (assembly GCA_036346405.1). Classification (NCBI taxonomy): domain Eukaryota; kingdom Viridiplantae; phylum Streptophyta; class Magnoliopsida; order Poales; family Poaceae; genus Phyllostachys; species Phyllostachys edulis. The sequence continues at coordinate 11,898,367 of CM070555.1, forward strand.
TGCATGCTATCTTTATATCAACTGCTTTTGGGAATAGTTAATCACCTATTTGTAATTATTTCTCCATTAGACATTTGAATACCACGAATCACTTGTCACCATAGAATGGTAATTATATTAGTTGGACATAATTGTATCACCAACATGGGTATTGTAGAGATGCTTAGTCATGCTTAGTTGCGATGGGCTCATGATCACATGTACAATAATGTTAAATTTGACTTAACAAGATATGGAATTGTGGCAGGTAGCCACTGTTGTTAAAATTTGTGTACCATGACAGGGTATATCATTGGTCTGGGTTGAAAAAAATGATTTCTGCTCAAGTGAGCCATCGTGAAGTAAAAGGGGCGTGGTTAGCATGTTGTGGGATGTGGTAGACTTGTGTTAGTAACTTGTCAAGGACTTAATCTTGTGTGCCATTGAATGGGGCCTTATCGTTCAACCACATGTCTAGTATGAGATGGACCTGGCTAACTAATTAGCAATGTATCAATTTCGGTTTTGTCATGGAAGCGTGTTACGGGATAGATGTATAATCACAATGGAGCAAGTAGGGGGCCCTGTCTGGTCAGAAAGACATTCAATGTTGAAACCTTAGCGGGCAGAATTGGGTTAAGAAGGAGCTTTGTAAAGGCCTTGTGATGATCACTTAGTTGCACACCTACGGAAGTGTGGTCAGACACTTTGAGTTGATTTATCTCTTGTGGGCAAAGCTATACAACCTTTGCAGAGTTAAAACTGTTTAAATATCCGTGTTTGTGGTCATGGACATGCTCAGGGATTTCACACGAGAGGTAGAGTTTCTTTATAAAATGTGTTGGAGTGTGAATGAGAAGTTCACTTGATGAATACAATGTTCGTTTGGTGAATGGGGAATTCACTTGGTGGTTTGTGTCATTTGGTGATTGGGGAATTCACATCGGTTTGGTTGGGAAGTGAATAGGAAGTTCACTGGTTGTTTCAAAGCAATTGTTTATTTATTTACTATTCTTTTCAATTACGCATTTCAATCTATTTACCATATTTATTATCAATACTGCTTTCTACAAAAGAACCATACAGCTAATCCTTTGTTCAAGCCTAGCATGAATATTAATCGCATACTGTTTCCCTACGACTTGTTGAGTACTTTATGTGCTCATGGCTTCAAATTTTGCTACTTAGTTGAAGAATATCAATCTACTCAAGACTACTCGATTGCTGTGGGCATATTGATTAACATTTCCAAGTTTTTTTATTCCATTGCAAGAGTGTTGGACAGAAATGGCGAATAGAGGCGGGGGATAGGAGCACTATCTCTTTTTCACCTTGATCGAATTCAACTCTATTTTCACTGCAATAGCTATAAAAGCTATGAAGGTCAATATACAAGCATAATGGAAGTCATGTATTGAATCCAATTGAAACCCTGAAGCACAGCAACAAAAATCACCGAAAACTCAAAACAAAATGAGTCGGGTAGTCAGACCTCTTAGGTTGGGCGGTCTAATCATTGGCCTAGCAGTCAGACCTCTCACAGGGGTGGTCGACCTCGGCCGATGAGCAAAGTGAAATCAACATGAACTCAAAATCACAAATCAGCTCAACTTGTGATTCGATGATCCAAATGCCCTCAAGTTTCAACCATAACTCATCAAGAAGGTCAGAAACTGATTCCAATCCACAATTGGGAAGATCAAAGCCAAGGTTCCATGAATTTCATAGATGAGGGAAGCAGGGCACAAGAACCTTGAAAAATCAAGCTTTGATCCTAGAACTTGCTCGTGGGTAAGAGATGATTAAGATGATCCTAGATGAATTCCACATGTCACAGCAAGCAAGATCCCAGCAAGAAACCGAAGGAAAACCAAAGGATCGCCGAAAACCCAAAAGTCACCAAAAAGAGAGCAAGAACAAGAAGAGACTAATCTTGAACAAATCTTGCTTGGATTGATTTGAGATAGAAGTTGGTTTAAAGCTACTCCACCATGGAGGACAAAAGCTTAACACTTGAGTACACAACCAATCCATCTCTCACAAACCCTAGTCTCAACTACTCCAAAATCCCCAAAACACAAATTAGGGTTTTTCACTTGGAAGGACTTGGGAACTTCACATCTTGAACCCTAATGGGTACCCGTTAAGCCCACACACAAATGGGTCTACACTTACTCACGCTTCTCAAAGAGGATGATGAACCGGGCTTCCCGAATCCGTTTCTTCATGATCTTTATCTTCATTTGACCTAAACCGTCTCTCCTTACGTCGTCTTGCACCGTGGTTTAGCCAAAGGTTATCAAGGCGGTATTTTTGTGAAGTTACCAAAATACCCCTTCTCGATCCTTCTCCAAAGACCGAGTCCAATCTTCAGGAAGCAATCCCATGCTTCACCATATGTAGGTTGGTCAACGGCTCTCTTCATGTTGGTAAGTCTCTGGCTCCCACCGAAACCACCATGGTACTTGCACCGACTCCCACGCCGCTTGATACAACCTGTCGCACTGAACTTCCCGTTCGGTCATCCATGTCCATTTGCACCATGCTTGAGTCCACTAACCTCACCTAGTATCCTTGATCATTCTGGACCTCAGCTCTCCAAGTCTAGTTCCAATCATCCTCGTCGTTGACCTCCAAGCCTCCTACACAACAATAGACCAAGAAATCGATCCCGGAAACAAGATCTCCGTAACTTGACCCACGTTAGTCAAAACATGCATCATGGAATACATATGCACTTAAATCCATGAAATTGACCTAACCTACGAATATGGCCGCCAAGCCGGCCAACGAACAGGGCCAAACTAGTCATACCACCACCCATGGCTGCTCTGACCACCCCCTTGGCTGGTCTGACCGCCCCTGGCCGGTTTGACCACCCAGCATGGGGACTTGGTCAAATTTCCTCCCTGAAAATCCGAAACCTCTTTGAAAATTTAAAACAAATAGAACTTTTGGGTCAAAGCTCCAAAAATTATGAGACCAAGTGTAGAAGAATCCTCTCTCTTGCCTGCACCCTCTTTTTTTTTTTGGCCCGGCTTCAAACTCGAAAGTCACCTTTATGGCCTGTCAGACCACCGCCCATAGTCGGTTTAACAACTAGCGTCTTGAACAAAACCCTAGCCGGTTTGACCACTAGAGGTGGCCGGTCAAACCGCCACAAAGGCCGGTCGACCACCGCCTGGCGGTCATTGATCACATAACCTCACAGCTTTTGAATTTTGCCAAAAACATGTGCTTCAACAAACTTCAACACCATTGCTAATTGTATTATCATCCTAAGATCATGAGTATATCCCCATGATATCCACAAAGAGTTTATTTGTTTCTTTAGCCCTACAAGGCAAGTTAAGTAAACATTGACCACAAGGTCCAGTTATTATTACTATTTGTTATTTTGAGTTCTTTTTAGTTAAATCGATAAATGGATGGTATTTCATCGATGTTTCCTATGTGAGCTAGCTCTTTGTTACGTGACTAGTTCGAGAATACACAGGGGGTTTCAAATGTATAAATCCTGGTCCCGATAGCAACGTTGTTCGACAGTTCCTACCGTAGAGGGCTTTAAAGGGTGACATCTTTAAACTGGAGTGTTAGCTATTATTGTATGAGAATTTGGCATAAGGCAGACATTTTTCCCGATCGGTAGTGAAGTCCAAGGCGCAAACTCGAAGCATGTCTTCGAGGATTTGGTTTACCCTTTCTATCTGACCATTCGTTTGTGGGTAGTATGCCGTGCTAAATGCCAGATATGTACCAAAGCTTCATGGAGACTAGTCTAGAAATGGGAACTTACTATTCAGGACATATATAACTCTACCAATTTATCTCCCTTGTGAGTGGTTTTAACTGTAATAAAGTGAGCTACTTTAGTCAACCAATCCACAATAACCCATGTATAATCCTACCCTGGTGTCGGACCCTGGGCTTTGAATACCCGAAGCCCTCGTGTGTGTACCATACTAGTCCTATGGTCAGTGGCTAGTACATACATTCACAACATTGATAATCACATCCATATATTCATACATACAGAATAAAACAAACTATGGCACATAACTTAAGCGATTACATTATTTACAACACAAGGGTCGACCGATTAACTAAAAGCTTAAGTATCAAAAGTAGCAAAAGTAACAGCGGAAGTAAAATATGTAATAAGTCCAAAATTCCAGCGGCACGCCCAACCGAACCCTTAGGCAACCGACTAGACACAAATCCTAGAAAGACCCATCATCGAACCCACTGGTTCTGGGTGCAAAGAAGGCGTCGTCGGCTCATCCTCTAAGTCTGAACAACAATTTAAGCAAGATTGAGTACATTGCGTACTCAGCAAGACGTGCAGTGTATCGCAAAGTTTATATACATGCATGGCTAACAAAGGATGAGATTCTATGCTACAAGTTATTTTCAGCATCAAGCCACTTTTATTTGCAATATCAACATGTAGTACTTTGCAACATAAATTTAAAGAGCAGTTAAATAGATAAAGGACAACAAGTAAGTAATTGACTAAATAACAACTCACAACCCTCCTCAGCTGCAAGCAACACAAATATAAACCAACAAACCATTTCCCACATAAAATTGTTTTTATGAAAACCAAGACTATAGCCAGAAATACTACACTTAGTATGCTCATCACTGTGAGCACGGCTATTTAAATAGATTTACACTCTGCAGAGTGGTACAACTTTACCCACAACACACAAATTCTCTAGTTTATTAGGCATCCATCGATACCACCACTCACCAACCTTTTTTAAGCAGTCTAGAGCACGCATTGAAGCCTTTACATCACCTAGTCCTAACCTTGCACTAGCCCGGCAAATGAACACCCTCACTTCACTTGGGTACACCCCAGTCTCAGTGAGGCATTCATCGTTGTGTCGTCAAGCTTTGTGCCTAACACCGTGGTGAAAGGGGGCCCTTCGAACATGTCCACACTGGTCATGCTAGCACTACCACGGCCTTCCAACATGCAAGGCTAGTTTGCAATAACTTAATTAGCTAAGGCCGTCCCATACCGACACATGTGATTGTATGCTTATGCTTAGCTCGGATATATGAGCATTCGGTCCTTAATCTACCTGGGCGAGAATCTTCCCCTATCTACTTGTGAGATACACCTCTCACACTTTTCATATTAAAATATAACTCGTCAAGCATCACAAACTAAGTTTTTATTTTTATTTTTATAAAAATAACAGAGGTAAACCCTCTACGGACCATCATGTCAAAAACTCCCAAACTTATTTTTCAACATGTCATCCATTTTTAGCAATTTTAGAAAAAAAAAATAAGCCAAGCTAAGCATTTATGTGATATTTGCATTCGAAAAACCCAATTTGACATCATTCATTGTCTAAACCATAACCTAATGGCTATAACAGTAAGGGCATCAATATTTCAAGGAGGTTCATGCAGCGAATAGGATTATGACTACTAACGAGGATTATTGACTAGTCAATTGTCCGAGTATATCTTTATTTGCTTATTTATAGATAAGCTAGATTTTTATTGGGCCTAAGTTAGTTTTCTGGGCCCAAGGTCAATTAAACAGTCAGAAGGTGGGCCTAAAAAGTCTTTTCTTTGACCGTTCCCAAAACCTCTTCCGAAGGCCCAGTTGGACCTCCTCTATGGGTTCCTCCAGACCTCTCCAGACCATCGTAAGGACCCCAAATATTGGAAATGTGCGAATTAAAAATTATACTAGTAGCATGATTCTTAATTAAATGAACAGTTCAGTTCCTTCATTAAAATCATACTAGAGGTATAATCATAATAAGTAACAAATCCAATCTTGTGTTCCGGATATGTGCCTCATGTTAGCTCCCAGAATCAGCTGCTAACATACACATATCCTCACAACATTATATCACAAGCATACACGATTAGAATATGCATACACAGCTAGAATATAAATATCAGTAAAATTTTACAGCGGAAACATTTAGTAAATAAGAAACAGAAGAAGAATAAGAAAATAACTTTCCAGTGGAGCGCCACAACCCAAGGGCAACTTGACTGGGATTAAAGCCGAAGAACCAACGCAATCGTCTCAACTTGAAATATTAATTAGAACGGCTTCACCTGCAACAAGTGGACAATTTCCACTGAGTACAGAAGGTACTCAGCAAGACTTACACAAACTAATAAAAGAAAGTGTTTGATAGAACCTATACAAAGGATTAGAATTGATATATGCATAAGGTTAACAACAGGATGGTTATAATGGTTCAATTTTGCGTAAAGCAATACCACTTAACCTAACATTGCTAAATTTTCATAAAGCAGTTTAATAAATCAATTTGGACTAAAACAGTAAATAAATGAGACATAAACATAAGCGATAATATTAACAAAATGATTGAAATCATAAAGCAAGAACATTAATAAAATGGCTATCCATTACAAAACAATGCATGACACCAATCATGCCGAAGTAGTTCCCAAAACCAAATTAGAGCAAAATCTATACAGGTGACATCAATCCAAGCGTTGTCCATGACCGTGGACACGGCTATTCGAATAGTTTTATACCCTGCAGGGGTGTACATCTTTACCCACACGACTTAGTTAGCCCGTTGCCCCCGGGATAGTAGCACACTGCCTTTGGTATGCCGGCCGGGTAAACTAAGATTTGGTATTTTTCAACAAGTTAACACTATTGAGTTGGATGACCCATGTGAGATTAATCCCGCTTAAACCAGACTGATAGCATACATTCAACCGGGGCTCACATGTTGTACCGGGAATGCCGACCCAGTCAATTAAATGCAAACTCGTGTTAGCGACACATATTACACCGCAGTCGGGGCCCTGAAGGAACGTACATGCGATGTAACACATCTACGCCCTTACCCTTCTAAGAACATCTGATATCAATATAAGCTCCACATGGCATACGACACGGCCCGAAGACTTAAGCATCTATGCCATATGAAATCAATACACATGTCCTTACTCTCCTGTATCCAACTCAATAATATTAACCCTTTACTTAACCAAAGCGGTGCCCATACTGCTGCGTGTGGAAGTACGTTGGGGCTTGAATTGGGCCGTCAGAGTTCAGTCCTTAATCAATCCAGACAAGACATCCACATTTCCCAATCTCGTGCACAAAGCACCATCACTAGCATCCACTTGTCCAGATTTGAATTCAGTTTATTAAACAAGATTTAAATTCATTTCTGATTTAAACAACTGAATAAGGAATCAAAATAAATTAAATTTATTTGTTGTTCCCAGGTTTAACAAGATAAGCTTGTCAAACACTACCGTTCTATGGACTGCATGGCTAAGCAAAAATTTAAAACTAAATATTATAATACCACAGACTACCCTAGGTTGAGTGTATGATACAATTTAAGGTAAGCCACAAGTTTAGGTTGTAACTAACTAGAGACAGATCACAAATAATTTTAGAAAATTGCATGCAACAATATCTTTGTATTTTGTAAATCTCAGTTCATAAATTTGGGATCAACATGGTGCAGAGAGGAAGCTTGCCTTGGTAGAAGTCCACTTGTTCACTCATGTAGGCGTAATTATTCACTCCGCGCAATTTATAATCTAGAGAGAAAATGCGATAGCGAATAAACACCAATAACATCGAGAAATCCAGAATGCTCAAAAATGCATGATAATTATATATATATTAATGAAGTTATGATTCCATATGCATTTAGGTATAGATTTTAGTTTAATTGGAGTTCAACTTCTTATGAATTTGTTGAGGTTAATTCAATTTCTGGGGTAATTATAATAACCGATGATATCTAGAGTTTAGGTGATATTGTTTTCCTTAACAGACACCTAGTACTCACAAACACTCTCTCTAGACATTCTATGCATACATCCACGATGATCATACAGATCAAAATTAATCCTCTTATATGTTTTTCTATCAATTAATCTTCTAAAATCTTAACAAGTATTCAAAGGAATAGCTTATTTCATTATCTTGTTAATTACTAAGATACTATTTACACAAATGGAAAGACAATAGCGTTACGAGTTTTAACTTGGCTAAACTTGTTTTGGTTAACCAAATTAATGCTTATTCTTTAGATGATTAGCCTTTGTTAGTTTAACGGCTAAAGTTTGAATGGACCAAAAGCTACATCTAATCTAAATAAGAGCAAAAGCTTCCGATTATCTTCTATTGCTACTAATTGTCACAATTTAAAGTCCAATCTAGAATTACAATTTCAGATTTAGAGCAAAGCTGAAAACAGGGCAAAAAAGAAGAGTGGGCTGTTTTAAACATTGTGAGTAAAAATATTATTTTGTGTTTAAGCTACAGAGTAAATTAGTGAAGTTAACAACCTAACTTATCACTTTTACTAATAAGAAATAGAGGTTTAAACTTTGTTGCATGCCGGCAAAGATGACCGGCAAGCAACGGCAAGACCGAATCGAGATTCGGTTAGCTAAAGTTTCAGATTTTAGCAAAGCCGAAAGGGACAGATTTCAACATGGTCGGCAAAAAGCGGCAAGACCGAACTGAGAGAAGGAAGGAAAAAGGTGAGGGCTGCTCGACGGATGGAGATCAAGAAGCTTCAGGATGGGTGGCGTGGCACATCTGAGCTTGCGTCGACAAAGAGGAAGCCGCATGTCCTCGTGCGGCAAGTGAGGAGTGCGTGGCGTCGGCGCCGCGCTGAGGAAGAAGACAACCCGAAGATGGAGTGGGGCCCGCGAGTCAGTGGAAGAAAAGGCGACGCGGTCGGTTGAGTCGGGTGAACAGTGAGTGGCCCGGTCGGTTAAATGCGAACCGCACGATCATGGATGGACGGTCAAGATTACGTGGGATGTTCGGACCATTCCGATCGGACATGGGATTTGGGCCGTTGATCCTCAATCTAACGGTCTCTACGCGTTGGGTGCGGTCGGTACGCTTAGTTGACTCCGCCGAGTCAATTAGCCGGGTCGGACTCGAGCCTAACGCACAGTAACTTTGACTGAGATTCTAATTTCCAATCCCTACTTTGACCGAGGGTTTAAAAATAGAAATAAAACTTCTAAAATCCTAAAATAATTTAGGTGGGTTCCTGGGATAGTCTAATGCTTATAAAAATTATTAAACCTTACTGTTCATATTATATTTTGTATAATATAAATCCAAACTTAGTGTATGTTATAGATGTGTGTTTGAATTTTCTGTGGTTTGAATTTAGTCCCAAAAATTTGGGAAAAACTATGTTAATTCATGATAATTATTCTAGTATTTAAATAAATTATTTTCCAGAGATCCTATGAACATTTATTTAAAATTTCTTTTGTGGCTTTAGTTTGAATTTGGAGATTTACATTTGATTTTAAGATTTACATTTGATTTTAGGATTTTCAAATGCATAATTTATGCACATGCTCCAGAAATAATAATTATAATATAAAAATGCATATAATTACTGTTTATTAAAAATAGGCTGTTACAAACCTACCCCCCTTAACAGAATCTCGTCCCCGAGATTCGTGTGGTTCGGAAATTGGAATGAAATGCTAGGGCAATCTAGCTAGGGTTGGTCATCAGGCCACACTTCGAATTTTATCATAATCAGAACTCAAATCCGAAGCATGTGAAGTTATTTCTAAGTTTTAGGTAAGAGGATGGCATAGCTCTATTTAGTCTACCGAAGTAGGCATTAATCGATAGAACAGAGGGTCGGTTAAATGGTAATCTAGTATCACTATTGGGATGCTGCGTAGAAACTAGAGAAGACAAAGCAAGGTTGCTGGTAGTCTTACTTAACTCTTGCTCGACTAGTTCTAATTACCCACTTTGCTAATGCATTCTCTTCTAAGCTGGGCATCAGTGGAGGAATGCATGAAAGGATATATAAATGATTTCAGATTTATGTCAAATTAAATTGGATTAGTGAGAGTGCAAATAATTACATGCATACTTACAGGAGTCTATCAAAATGCAACCAAACACTTTCATTGGTATTAGATGAGCATGAGATTTAATAAACAATATGAATTCACACTATTATGATCTGGTCCTTAACATTTGAAACCTTTCTATTTGCTTTAGATTTAACTTAGCTAGAATAGTCTTACAAAGCATTTGAATTAAATTCGGACATAACAAGTTCAAATAATTCTTGAAGAATTACAGGCCAGAAACACACGCTATTAGATGCTTAGGTAGATATTATGAAGATTTTTAAGATCATCTATCATCACTAGAGCACAATTTCATCATTTTAGGTCAACAATTACACAATAACAAGGAATGGGTTTCACGTTGAAACGTATAGAACTACATGTATAATCTAATCTGGTTTAATTGCTTTTAGTTGATCAATACTTCAAATAGGCTACCCTCTGTTGATGTTATGACATGTTCTGTCCTCAACAGTTTAAAAGACAAGCATTCTTAAATTTTACAATTATCTAGCATATCCGATTACACATTCATGACCTTCAAATTTTTAGATTCATGCAAGGAACTTAGGTGAGCATGGCAAGTCATTCAATTCAAATTTAGCTAACACTTTAAGATAAAACAATTTAAGAAAAATTCAACTTATACTCCTATAGACTAGTCACCATGAAGAATACTAATCATGTATCTTGATTTATATGAATTCTTTTTAGTTATGATACTTGCTAACAACCCGAGTGACCAAATATTCTTAAGTTAACTCAAAACTATATGCATGATCAAAGTGTAGGAATCATGATGCTTAATACATGATTTGGGTAGTGCTACCCCTTAACATGTTGGTGCATAAGAGATAGAATGAGGAAAGAATGAGCATAAGATGAGTAGGCGGGCAACTCTAAGGCAATAATCCCTATAATGAATGCATAATCTCAAAACATTGCGATTCAAGATCCAAATGGAAAACTTCGCAACTCAAAATCCAAATGGGTACTATGGTTCAAAGAGCAGTACAAGATACAACTCGAACCATAATTAGTTTTCCAATATAGTTGCTATACATGCTGCCTGTAGGCGATGTGCAACTATTTGGAACAAAAGAGACCAAATGATTATATTTTAAAACCCAGCGTCTACAATATAATTAGGGTGTATTCAATCTAAGAATAATCCCTAAATTAATCCTAATCGTGCGGGAAGGCAACATCTTCTCGTCCTGTCACCATGGTCTTCACCAGTTGACTACTTAGCGTGTCTACTGTTAGAGAAAAGAGATGAGTAACAGAGAAAATTTACTTTGCACAAATCAAATGAATGGTGGGATACGAATTAGATGCTAGGATGGGTAAGAAAGAAAAGAATTATATTACTTACAGTTTGCCAAATTTTGCTAGTTTTGAAAATACTTTTTGCAAACCAAATTCCTAACATCGTCCATTGCTACGGCTTTAACCTCATATCAACACACTCGATACTAACGTCAGAAGGACCCGAAATATTGGAAATGTGCGAATTAAAAATTATACTAGTAGCATGATTCTTAATTAAGAACAGTTCAGTTCCTTCATTAAAATCATACTAGAGGTATAATCATAATAAGTAACAAATCCAATCTTCAGGTTCAGGATATGTGCCTCATGTTAGCTCGAGAATCATTTGCTAACATACACATATCCTCACAACATTATATCACAAGCATACGATTAGAATATGCATACACGGCTAGAATATAAATATCGGTAAAATTTTACAATGAAACATTTAGTAAATAAGAAATGAAGAAGAATAAGAAAATAACTTTCCAAAGGAGCGCCACAACCCAAGGGCAACTTGATCGATTAAAGCCGAAGAACCAACGCAATCGTCTCAACTTGAAATATTAATTAGAACGGCTTCACCTGCAACAAGTGGACAATTTCCACTGAGTACAGAAGGTACTCAGCAAGACTTACACAAACTAATAAAAGAAAGTGTTTGATAGAACCTATACAAAGGATTAGAATTGATATATGCATAAGGTTAACAACAGGATGGTTATAATGGTTCAATTTTTGTAAAGCAATACCACTTAACCTAACATTGCTAAATTTTCATAAAGCGCTTTAATAAATCAATTTGGACTAAAACAAGTAAATAAATGAGACATAAACATAAACAGTAATATTAACAAAATGATTGAAATCATAAACAAGAACATTAATAAAATGGCTATCCATTACCAAAACAATGCATGACACCAATCATGCCAAGTAGTTCCCAAAACCAAATTAGAGCAAAATCTATACAGTGACATCAATCCAAGCGTTGTCCATGACCGTGGACACGGCTATTCAATAGTTTTATACCTGCAGGGTGTACATCTTTACCCACACGACTTAGTTAGCCCGTTGCCCCGGGATAGTAGCACCGCCTTTGGTATGCCGGCCGGGTAAACTAAGATTTGGTATTTTTCAACAAGTTAACACTATTGAGTTGGATGACCCATGTGAGATTAATCCCGCTTAAACCAGATCGATAGCATACATTCAACAGGGGCTCACATGTTGTACAGGAATGCCGACCGATCAATTAAATGCAAACTCGTGTTAGCGACACATATTACACATGATCGGGGCCTGAAGGAACGTACATGCGATGTAACACATCTACGCCTTACCCTTCTAAGAACATCGATATCAATATAAGCTCCACATGGCATACGACACGGCCGAAGACTTAAGCATCTATGCCATATGAAATCAATACACATGTCCTTACTCTCACGTATCCAACTCAATAATATTAACCCTTTACTTAACCAAACAAGGCCCATACATCTGCGTGTGGAAATACGTTGGGGCTTGAATTGGGCCGTCGAGTTCATCCTTAATCAATCCGCATAAGACATCCACATTTCCCAATCTCGTGCACAAAGCACCATCACTAGCATCCACTTGTCCAGATTTGAATTCAGTTTATTAAACAAGATTTAAATTCATTTCGATTTAAACAACTGAATAAGGAATCAAAATAAATTAAATTTATTTGTTGTTCCTGTGTTTAACAAGATAAGCTTGTCAAACACTACTAGATTCTATGGATTTGCATGGCTAAGCAAAATTTAAAACTAAATATTATAATACCACAGACTACCCTAGGTTGAGTGTATGATACAATTTAAGGTAAGCCACAAGTTTAGGTTGTAACTAACTAGAGACAGATCACAAATAATTTTAGAAAATTGCATGCAACAAAGATCACCGTATTTTGTAAATCTACAGCTCATAAATTTGGGATCAACATGGTGCGAGAGGAAGCTTGCCTTGGTAGAAGTCCACTTGTTCACTCATGTAGGCGTAATTATTCACTCCGCGCAATTTATAATCTAGAGAGAAAATGCGATAGCGAATAAACACCAATAACATCGAGAAATCCGTAATGCTCAAAAATGCATGATAATATATATATATATTAATGAAGTTATGATTCCATATGCATTTAGGTATAGATTTTAGTTTAATTGGAGTTCAACTTCTTATGAATTTGTTGAGGTTAATTCAATTTCTGGGGTAATTATAATAACCGATGATATCTAGAGTTTAGGTGATATTGTTTTCCTTAACAGACACCTAGTACTCACAAACACTCTCTAGACATTCTATGCATACATTCACGATGATCATACAAAATCAATCCTCAAAATTAATCCTCTTATATGTTTTTCTATCAATTAATCTTCTAAAATCTTAACAAGTATTCAAAGGAATAGCTTATTTCATTATCTTGTTAATTACTAAGATACTATTTACACAAATGGAAAGACAATAGCGTTTAAACACGAGTTTTAACTTGGCTAAACTTGTTTTGGTTAACCAAATTAATGCTTATTCTTTAGATGATTAGCCTTTGTTAGTTTACTAAATGAATTGGGAATATTTCTAGTTATTGGATTAACCATGCTATAACCTTACCTACAAAATCAACATCTTTAGATTACTGTTCATGCATATATATATAGTAGCGCTTTTTTTTCATAATTAAAGTTCTATTAGTTAATCTTCTTTCAAATTCAAACTTCTAATTTATTAACTCCATTATTATTCACAAAATTAGCTAGAAGAAGGAAGAGTGGGTTCTGCTATAAGCTTAATGATAAAATAACCTTTTCATCTCATTACTATTCATTCTCTGCTCATTTATTTTAACCAAGTGCTAATGCGCTTCGATAATTAACTATTCCATTAAATCACTCATTATCTCGCTAATTATCTTCAAGGTACTGCTCACCACTAAAATACTAATCTAGGCTCCTATCAACTCAAGCCTCTAGTAACTAATTTAAACATCCATTTGTTAATTGAATTTTCAGAATCAAATAGTTAAGCATAACACTTAGCATAAAGGATTAGTCATTTTACAGAAATAGCTATTGTCACTTATGCATCCTATAACAGACAAGTTTCTAAATTTAACCACTACCATCTAACTTTTGCTCTCTCCGACTAACTTTACTCCTTTAGACTACAAACTAATGGCTAATTAAAATGAGGTTCCCTTAACTCGATCTTTCACTAGGATTTTATCTAATGAATTCATTTAAGTGCAAGTCGATAAGAGTTGGTACATGGTTACCGTACTTATGTGACTAACCTCCTCATTTACTTAGATTATATACTTTAGATTTGACACTTCTTTATGGTTAAGCAGATTACAAAAACTAACTATCGACAAAATCTCGATTATTCTAATTGCTATATCCTTGGGTGAAAGTTTACTAACAACACAACCCCTTTTCATCTAATTACCATTTCTCCTCATCTTTAATCCTCATATAACTAGGAATGGTTGCTAGCTAGGATTACCAATTCATGAGCCTATTGACTTCCATACCAATGTAAAAAGAGAGAGATAGAGGAGAGCATCCCATTGTATGTCACATACTTGTAACCACACAAGGAAGTTTGGGTGTCTCGAGGTTCGGTTTGTCAAATGATGAACAAGAACAAACCAAAAACAAAAAGAATAGAGGAAGTTTTAGTGCCAAACTGCAAAGCCTATATTCCCGCTTTCTTCTTAGCTTATACTCAAATTACATCAAATCAAGAAAGATTTTACTACCATATCTAAATAGGATACGACATTTATTTGAAACTTACATCCTAACACTAATTGATTTCAAAGAGTTATCACATAATTTCTGCTCATCCTAATTAACATCACCTAGTCCTTGGTTACCGATCATTATTAGTCGATTCCAAACCATCAACACCAAGTAGATCCCCGCCACACACACACTAAGTCATTCCCCAAGCATTCACAAATACGTAACACGAGAGCAAAGAGGCAGAGGAGAGGCCGAGGTGGAATGCTCAGTATGCTCTGGCAAGACTGCTGCTTGGCGATGGGAACGACGCAGGCGGCGGTTAATGGAATAGCCGACGCCATGAGCAACAAGGCGGTCAGAGCCAGCGGTCCGGGCGGATCCGGACGGCAGAGGGTGATGGCGCCGAGAGTCGCGGTGCTCGGGGGTGCTTGCAGGCAAGGTGCAGCAGGCAATGAGGGCAAGCCATGACCAATTTTTTCTGGCTTGAGCCTGGGGCCCTGGGCACGCAGCCTAGAGACGAAGGGCACACACAACAGAGGGTGCGCTACAAGAAGGAGTCGGGAGAAGGGCGGCGCCGAGGTGAATCATGAGCAATGGGAGGATGGGTCGGCGGCATGAAGCTGCCGAGGCCGCGGGGCTGACGGGAGCGGAGACGGCACCAGGGGTAGGGGCGGCGCCATGGAGGAGGCGGCGACCAAAGGAGCCGCGCCATGGAGCAGGGAGCCGCCATGGTAGGGGAGGGGCGATGGTGGTGGCGCCATGGAATAGGAAGAGGAAGAAAAGATTTGGGGAGAAATGGAAGGAAGTGGTCCCGTATGTTGACCAAATGGAAAAATATCCGGGAAGAAGCTTCAGATGGGAGATGGTGTGGGTCAGGCGGTTTGCTTACGCGCTGCGTGGTGCTCGCTGGGTGTTGGCAGAGGAGAGAAAAGGGAAATGCAGGAAAAAGAATGAAGTGAGATGTGCCGCCCTACCAGATCAAGAGACTTCGAGAGATGGGGTGGCGGTCACATCTACAAGTTGGCGCCGACAAAGATGAAGCCGCTGCGGTCCTCGTGCCGCAGCCGGGCGAGGAGTGCGTGGCGCCGACGCCGCCGGGAGAAGACAACCAACCGTGGAGGGGGCCCACAAGTCGAGGAAGAAAAGGGCGACATACGGTTGGTTTTGAGTTAAACAAAGGATCGATCCGGCGGTTTAGTTTGGATCGCCTGATCGAATAGACGGTCAAGATTACGTGGGCCATTCGACCATCTCGATCATGCGTGAGATCTCGAGCCGCCGATTTCTAATTGAACGGTCCAGATGACTTGGGCCGCTCGACCATCCGACGGCCATGGAATTTGGGCCATTGATTTCAATCTAACGGTCCCTACGCTGGGTGCGTTTCTAAGACATTTAGTGGACTCCACCGAGTCAATAGGTCGGCCTGACTCGAGTCCTATGCACAAGCATCAACTAGTTTGGGTCTAAATTTGACCGAGATTCTAATTTCCAATCCTTACTTTGACCGAGGGTTTAAAAATAGAAATAAAATTTGTAAAATTCTGAATTAATTTAGGTGGGTTCCTAGGATAGTCTAGTGTTTATAAAAATTATTAAACCTTACTGTTCATATAATATTTTGTATAATATAAATTCAAATTTAGTGTATGTTATAGATGTGTGTTTGAATTTTCTATGGTTTGAATTTAGTCCCAAAAATTTGGGAAAAATTATATTAATTCATGATAATTATTCTAGTATTTAAATAAATTGTTTTCCAGAGATCTTATGAACATTTATTTAAAATTTCTTTTGTGGCTTTAGTTTGAATTTAAAGATTTACATTTGATTTTAAGATTTTTCTAATGCATAATTTATGCACATGCTCCAGAAATAACAATTATAATATAAAATGTATATAATTACTGTTCATTAATGTTGGGGCTGTTACATCAACTCAACTAACCCGTATTGAATGAACGAGTAATTGATCGAGAAGATTAAAATCAGATTGTAAGATGAGATCTAAAACTATTAGTGAGCAACGTTAATGCAAATAAATAAGTGTTAGATACTTAGCTAACTAGTATCACATCTTACCCTTTTATTCCCACAAATTTTAGTTGATTTAACCTCTCATTTTCTACCCTAATTCTCGACTTGTGCTTGCTGCCCTGAAATACTTGTTGGCTGTCCAAAATTCCAGATTTGTATTTCGCCCAAACACTTCTATTCTTCACCAAAAGGCAGCCAAGATTTCAAATTTAGGACTCTCATAAGTTATCCAAAACCCAATTAATCGATAACAACTATTTTGTAGAAGGAAGAGAGGAAAACATCTTTTAAAACTCAAATTAGAGGAGATGAGAAGAGAAAGCTAAGATAGATGAGGAGTAAAATCCGAGAATTTTCTTAAGCTTTCAAAACTCATTTGACACTTTGAAATTAGGTTTTCAAAATATCCTAAAGATCTAATTAAGCTTATGCTATTATGGTCGAATCGGCTCGATACCAACTTTTGTGAGCACTGGATTTATTAAGCCCATAATACTTAGTCATCCAATTGACCCTAGTATTATCAACCAAATAAACCTAGTCTCGAGAGATGTATACTCCTTAATGCAAGATACATACCTCACAACAAAAGAATGTATCAATTCCATACAACACATAGTACATAAGCAACAAACCGAAGTTAATATTAATAAGGAATAGGTTATTACAAAAGAGGGCCTTCGCCAAATAACAACAAGTACTACTAAGAATAACAATGAAGCAAAAGTGCCATAAAGATGGCTATAACACAAAGCCAATCAAGGTGCCTTAACCCCTAGGCATCTGACCGACCGCCAAGCTAGTCGTCAAGAAGTCGCAACACATAGCACAAAAGTGAGGCTCTGGAGCTCACCTTCTTCCTCTCGCAACAAAAGTCACAAAAAAATACCACAACCACGCGATGAGTACATAAAGTACTCCGCAAGACTTACGTGTGAGATAACAGAACTATAAATAGCTACATGCAAGCTTTATTTAAGTGGATGAGGCTTTGACTCATTTTAGCATAAAGCAAGTTTCATTTGCAATAACATAATAGATTGAAGGCAATTTGGCAAAGCATTTTAATTGTTGAAATAACAACGAGTTAATAACATAGTAACAACAACAAGATCAACTCGAAGTGACTAACCCAAGTCACCACAACAATAGCATGAACATCCATTCATACCAACCCATCAAGTTTTAATTAAATGGTTGAGACTAGTTCTTGAACGACCTTACCAAGCATGTCCATAACCTAGGACGAGGCTATTCAATAGTTTTAACCTCATAGGGTGTACCAATGTACCCACACGCCGCATCGCCTTTCCTTTATGCACACTACCTTTGGTATGCCGCACGCTAAGTCCTACGAGACATTTCCAATGGACGATGCTAATTACGAGCCGCTTCCCACGGGACAAGGACACATTAGACAGCCTAACCGGTCTCGCTAATGCTCCTCCCAACACCACACACACACATTATTAAAACATACCCACCGACCAGCTCATAATTAACACCTTCCAAAGTACTTAGTCAAGAGAGGTCCCATATCCCCTCGTGTGGTTAGCATGCAAAAGCGCTTAGCTTAGTGACCTAAGTAACTCGGTCCTTAGGGACCCAGCATACCACCACATTCCAAAACCGCACCATCCATCCAATATGCCCAAGTCTAAATCAATCTTTTATTTTCAGTTTTGATTTTACAAATTAATCAAAGCACCAGTCCTGGACATATAGGTGTAATAATCAGTTTTGAGTGATCAAGACCATCGACTAAGTCGATGATCGCCCATTACTACCGATTACTAAGCATGTCTAAGCAGAGAAAACGCAACTACTAAGTGATAAGAGCTCATCCAACGAGCTCAAACCACAGCAAATAACCTAGGCTCATTGGTAGTAGAGGATAAACAACTCCTACAGATTATGCAACTATAGGATTACTAGCGACATTTAACACAAAGTAGCATGCATACATAGAAGTAAAACAATATATTAACCTTTAAAGTAATGGGACGTTAGAGGATATGATCAAACTGCTTGCCTTGTTGCTGTTGCTCAAGTTGTGGCAGAGGTCACTCGGGATTACCACAAATGTCTAAACCTAACGGAAAAGCGATAAAGAACCGATAAGAACGATTTAAAGTAAACAAGGACAGCACAGCAAACGAACTCCAAATACTCTGAATTTTCTACAGCAGCAGGAGGATGATTTTAGGAATTTTGCAACAAGAACCAATTGATTTGGATTCTCAATGCAAAAGTTATGAGCAAAACAATTCTGCTCAGCCCCTAAAAACACCAAACTGCACTATTCACTAATTTAATTATGAGGCAACATTTTCTAGAATGGTGGTGATACTGAGATTTTACTGTAAAACCAGCACCTCATGAGATGAATAACACAATTGAGTTCACCTCATTTGGAGCTATTATGCACTTTCTACAATTTTTCAAAAACAAGAACTTGAACAAAATTATAATGCACAAGTCCTCATTTTTATAACAGCAACATGCTCAAAACTAATTTTCACAGTGAGTTCATTAATAGAGGAAACCAACAAAGTTGGTCTCACTCAAAAATAATCTACAGAGCATTAGTTATGTATTTTACAAGTTGCTTTAATTTGAGTGTATATTTAAAGTGAGTTTTAAAATCTAATGGCAAAACTGTGCTCTGGAGCTGAACTCAACTTACAATCATTTTTGGATTAAAGTCAAGTTCAAGACAGAGCTAACACAGTTTGAATGACCTCATTTGGATTTAGAATGAATTAGTTCTGAAATTTTGAAGTTATTACCTTTTTCGCTTGGCTAAAATAACAGTTCACTTGAAGTTCTAAAACCAGAATACAAGGGAGGACGTGAGCCACGATCTTAGATCTAACGGCTCAGACCTCCCAGTGAACAAAGACACACGTGCTCAAGAGGTCCAGAGGTCATGGACCTCCTAGCAGCACAAGCATGTGCGAGTGAGGGAGGTCGTGGCCGTTGATGGCACATCCAACGGGCCACAACACGAGAGAGGTCCTCAACTACCGCGATCAACACAGGAGGACATAAGCGGCAGAGATGACCTCGAGGGAGGTCCACGCGAGGTTCAACATCGCTGCACTTCCGTGGAGGTCTAGACGGCCACAATCGCAGGGAGGTCTTGGACGCCCAGCATCTCCTCGAGGAGGTCATGGACGCCCCAGAGCTCATGACCACGCGCTTATGCCGCACGCACTCGACATAGTTAATGCGCGATAACAAGGAGGTCCGCGCAAGGGATCTTAAATGCGCGCAAAAGGGGACAGGTTAAGAGCAGAATGGCGAAACCAATGATTAATGAGATTGGCCAATGATTAGCACATTGAAGGGGAGGATTCGCCTTAACCAAGACGCGCCGGACGCCCCGTTCGACAAAACCTTCCCCGCAAAGACGTGGCTAATGCCGGCGATGCGGACCTCGCCAAGAAGAATCATCGGCACCAATGTGTGCGCATAGCGCTATGCACACACCGATCACCCGACGGCAAGCAATGTTTTAAACGCCATGAGCCGAGATGACCACGACGACAAGCACGCCAAAAAGACGATTTGAAAAAGAAAAGCTCCGCAATGACATTCAAGCGGTGCCCAAACAAAGCTCCGCGACATCATACATGCGGTGCCCCAGCCTAGGACTATCAGGAGTACCTAGAGGTCCTAACGATGCCGGGAGGTCGAGGATGGCGATGGCCCGAGTTGGAGATGATGGGAAGCTCCGCCGCTCAAGTCCCAGCTCCAACTCCAAGCTTCAAGCTCCACTAGCCCTCCTGAAAAGGTCAACCTAACAATGAGTTAGGTTCAACTCAGAGATTTTGGGAGCTTAATTGAGCAAGAGGTTGAGAGGGAGCCACCGAGCAAGCCTTCACCAAGGGCTCCAAGCTTCTCGACAACCATGGCCAAGAGGGGAGGTCAAGGAGGTAGGAGCTCACCAAGCACCTGCATGGCAAGCTCCAAGTGTGTAAAAGAAGCCAAAGGGGAGCTCGAGGAACTTATACCAATGGCACAGAGGTCTCAAGACCATGGGTTAAGCTCATGGTGAGCTTAGCCCATGGGGAGGTCCATGGGAGGTCCCGAGCTTGGACACGATTGATGGGACAGGTAGGTTGAGACAGTATGTGGCCTAGGTGCGTAAAGGGTCGACATGCATTTAATGCTTGCAGGCAGAGCCGCTGGAAATGACAGGCTCGACTTTGCCCATCGCCACGGCCGCACGCTGCTCAAGGTAGAAGAAGAACAGACCTCACATCCACCATTGGATCGAGTGGATGGGGAGGTCCTGCCCCTGATGTAATTTTTGAACCGTTACGCCTAAATGATCGGGAGGAGGTCCCACCACACGATCAAGGATGGGAGGTCATGGCCTCACGATTTCTTAATGTGTATGCAAGACGTGGGAAAATGGGACAGAGGTCCAAAGCGTTGATCTCAATCCAACTGGCGGACCTCCCGTGAGGTCTTAACCGCACATGAACTTCGTAACTCGAGGGGAGGTCATGGCCTTTGGATTTAAATCCAAGGGTTACGACCTCACGGCATGGGAGGTCTCGATGCGACGAGGTAGGAGGAGGTCGTGACCATGGATTTTAAATCCAACGATGCACAACATGAGATGGGGGAGGTCTTGGGTCATGATGAATTGCAAGGAGGACGTGGCCTTTGGATCTCAATTCAACGGCCACGACCTCAACAAGGTGGGAGGTCTCAAGGATTTTGACAGAGAGGGAGGTCATGGCCATGGATCTTTGATCCAAGGGCCGTGACCTCAAGTAGGTGGGAGGACCTCACCGTGAATGTTTGAGGAGGAGGTCGTGGCCTTTGGATTGAATCCAACGGCCACGACCTCAACAAGGTGGGAAGACTCGGCGCTAGATAATCTAAGGAGAGGTCAGGCCGTGGATTTTGATCCAATGCCAAGACCCGATGAGGCGGGAGGTCTCAAGGTGATGGTTTAGGAGGAGGTCGGTCAGAGGATTTGAATCCAACGCCACGACCTCAACAAGGTGGAAATGGAGGTCTGCTGAGCTCCGGACTTGGTTGGGTTCAACCCAAAATGAAAAGGTGGTTTCACCCAAGCAACAAAGGCATGTTGAAATGAGTTATAAAACAATGAGACTTTGAAACATTGTTTGGGATAGCAAAACAACTCCAAAAATTATGCAATTTTAACTGGAGCTTGCTGACACGAGATTAACCTTGCATAAAATTTCCAGAGGTTATTATGCAATGCATTTTTCTCAGGAAATTCATGAAGGTTGTTCAAGGACTTGGTTTACCTCCAAAATTTATCAAACAAGTTTTACAACTTGTGATATTTTTCAGAGGGGTCCCACCTCAGTTTTAGGACCAAGGAAAAGGTTTTCCAAATGTTTGGCACAAGATTTGTGACAATTGGAAAAAGGAACTTGACTTTGGTCAACAAGAGCTTGTGTTTTTGGATTACACAACTCTTGGACAAGAATTACATGAGAGATTAGGGGTTTTCAAGATGTGAGAAAAAGTTTTAATTTCTACACATATAATTATACTTGAACAAACCCCTGCTTATACAGCTTGGGATGTTACACTAGCCGTCAAGACCTCCCTTTGGAGATCTTGGCCGCCTAGAGCTCCCCTTTGGTAGATCCGACTGTTAGGACCTCCTCTTGGAAATCCTAACCGCTCGGATTCTCCTCGATTCGATCCTATGGCTCTAGACCTCCCTTTATGTGAGGATCTCCTTTACCTTTGTAGACCTCCCTGCTTGTAATCGATCTTGGTCGTTGGACGCCCTTTTGAGATCCAACCGTTAGGACCTCCCTTGCGTGTGAGGACCTCCTCCTAGCTCTTATGACCTCCCCGATGCACTTAATCTTGGCCATTTGGACCTCCCTTTGGAGATCCAACCATCAGACCTCCCTAGTGGGTGAGGATCTCCCTTGTTCACAAGAAGACCTCCTCAAGGTCATTGCAGACCTCCTCCATGGTCTTGGCACTCCAAGCTGGGTAGTCACACCTAGTTTTCTTTACCTTTGACTGAGTCCTTGGGCAAGGAAGTCTCCACAGCATTTAATGCATGTTGTATCACATTAAATGCTCCCACCTTTGCAGTACTCCTGTCATACCATTGTCACATTCCTTGCCTACTCCCATTGTCCTCTTTACCAACTCCCCGAGGACTCATGTTCTGGTCTCGCGATTGGCTTCCACTATATATAGTTTGGGAAGCCCTCCTTTCACTTTCTTCTCCATTTCTCCTCTCGTCTCAACTAAGCACTCTCTCGACCTCCTCCAACCAGTTCTTGGACATTCGCTCTTGAGTCCTAAGACCTCCTCCATCAAGCTCATTGGACCTCCTCCCACCTCCTATCCTCTCTCGTTGGTTTTGTATCTAAGTTTAGTTGGAGTCCTTGGAATCTTGTTTGAACTTTATTTGAGTCATTTGGTTTTCACGTAGATTGTCAAGACCGTGGGGAGCCCAAGTTCAATGAGGGAGAGGAAGCAACTCAATACTTTGAGCAAGGCAAGTTACACTCTTGATCATGTTGCACCCAATACTTCAAATTACTTATGTCGCTTTTCAAAGATGTATGCATGCTTACTTTACTAAGTTATTTCAATGCCTATCTTTCAATTCATAGTTATGCCTCATCGCTTGGTATGACCACTGTCCATGTTGAAATCAACTTCATTGTCACCCTAGATAAAACCTGGCTCTTGCAATAGTGAGGACCCATAGCTTTGAAAAATGAAATGCTTAGTCTCGCTTAGACCAAAATCTTAATTTGGGAGTTTTGACCAAAATATCACTTAATCAAATAATTTGGGCCATGGCATTGGTGTGCCATGGAGATTTTACCATGACATTGGTGTGTCTTGGAGGTTTATAGTGGCCATGGCATTGGTGTGCCATGGAGGTTTGAAAAGCAAAGTAAATGAAAAATGGATTTGACTTGGGTGAAATCGTTGTTTGGTTGGTGCATGTCTATACACGGGGTCGTGGTGATCCGATGCCCTGTGGTTGAGGTTTGTCGCCAAGTTGGTTAAGGACCGGTCTTTGAGACACCACTTGCTAAGCCTATAATGGGCTATGCCAAAATTGTGCAACCACATGTCTCCAAAGATGGGGCGTGGGACCTGCTAACTAATTTGCAAAGCTCCTTCATGGTTGATCCCATGAGGCGGTGGTTTGTCATGTTATGATGTTGTAGTCCCACCTAGCATAAGAGGGGCACCCCATTAACCCGCGGGTTTGTATCCAAAGGGGGATCTGTAAACCTTAATGTGGGTGGATCATGTGGAGCAATGCATTGTAAAGGCCTTGTCATGTGCTCTAGACCTCTCACCAAAGGAAGTGTGAGGTGGTATCGACAGATGCCAAGTAAGCTAGAGAATTCATGTCATGTGGGTAAAGTGTACAACCTCTACAGAGTGTAAATCTATTCAATAGCCGTGTCGCATGGTCATGGACATGCCGCAATGTCACTCAAAGTTAGCTCTTGGTTTTGGTTTTCAAAAGACTTATGGAATTGGTTTTGGTGGTTTAACCAAATTGGGTTTGGAAGGAAGCCATGTGCAGAGGGTATCCTTCACCATCTTCATGATGAATGCTATCCAACTGAAAATGGATTCACAAAATGAATTTTAAACTAGTGTAACCTGCTTTGAAACTTAATACTTGTATTTGAAATAAAATTGGCTTTATGCAAATCAACCCTAATATGTTTCCCCTTAATATATCCCTATGCATGTCATTCTGTTAATTGACGGGTGTAACTTGCGAGCACAGTTGTTGTGCTCACTCTTGCTTGATTCATGAATTGAGCAGGTGAAGATTCCTTTGATGATGAAGATGATCAACTCAATTAGGCCGCGCCTCCACCTACCACCGTGGTGTAATGGGTGGACAAGATCTTTTGTTTCCCGCCGCTTGTGTGTGCTCTCGCTGTCGGAGCTTATAAGCAACCCTTGTAATCAAACCTCCTTTTGTTGTTAATAAAGTTGTGTGGATGTTTTGTCTGTCACTTATGCTGGAGAACTGGTCGATGATCCCTAGGGACCAGCTTTGGATCGCAGGACTTAAGGCTCGCCCTCAAGCCCCGCGACCTCCTCGGGTTGGCTCCTCTCGGATCTCCCTCGAGTAGCGCGTGGTGTTTGAGGAGGTCCGAGGTCCAACGACCTCCCTGTCGGGACCCTAGACATCCGGGTGGTCTATCGACTTCCTGGAGGTCTAGAGGTCCCACCGGATGTCCTCCTGGACGCCCCGAAGTCTTTACGGACCTCCCAGAGGTCCCGAGGGACCTCCTGACGCCCCGGTGGTTCTTGACCTCCCAAGAGGTCCCGAGGGACCTCCTGGGTGCCCTAGGCCGGTCGTGACAAGTGGTATCGAGCATCTTGACTGCAAGATGTAGCCTAATAAAATGGCCGTAGGAAGAGTTCAAAATGTGTTTTAATAAACCGAGAAATGAAATTGTTCTCTCCTTACCCGAGTCATCTATCTATTCTTACCCCTCTTCTCAGATCTTATCTCACCTTATCTCCTCCTTATCTTTTTGCTTGCCTCAACGCTTTTATAAAATTAAATGGAATTCTTTCCTTGGAATATCTATAGGACCGATCAAGGTTGTTGTGGTAGCATTAAGGACCTCCTGTTATGGCAATGAGTGGCGCCATTTGTAAAGGTTACTTCTAGAGCTACTTTACAAAAGACCACCCTCCTTATCGCGGATTCATTACTTGCGTACTCGAGGCGCAAGCCTCGCGAGAAAGTGTTGAGTTTGATTGTCAAGTTTCGCTTTTGGGTTATCATGGGTTTAGTTGCTTTAAGTCTTAAACCTTTCCCCTTAGTTCTCTTATCTTTTCTACCTCTTGGACCCTAGCAGATGGTGACCACAAGGTAGCAGAAGACAAGTGGCCAAGGTAGAGCCCCGAATGATCCAGAGACCTGTGGCAAAGAACCACCCCTCGTCCAAATTTCAAGGTCCAGATCGAACCAAATGATGACCAATCAAGCACGCTTGATCGATTTACTAGCCCACCATCACCAACACTCGTAGAACCATCAAGCAAAGAAAGAAGAAATTTCAACCCCTATGCATGTTCCACCTCCTCCTAGAGCCAACATTTCGAAGTTTATGAGGATGAGGCCACCTACATTCTCTAGCACCATCGAACCTCTAGAAGCCGATGACCGCCTGTGGTTGTGAGTAGAAAATTGACATGATCCAATGCATGCACAGAGAGAGAGTTTTGTTTGCCTCTCATCAACTTCAGTGGACCAAACCTTTAATGGTGAAAAACTTTACTCAATCTCACCCCGACGCCAAGAAATCACCGGGAGGAATTCACTCAAAGCTTTTAGGCGGCACATATTCCTCATGGAATGATGGTACTAAAGAAGAAGGAGTTTAGAGCCTTGCGCCAAGGAACTACACAACAAATGAATATCTACACAAGTTCAACCAGCTTGGCAAGGTATGCACCGAGGATGTGGCCACCGATGAGTCCAAGCAAGAACGGTTCTTGGACGGACTTAATGATGATCTCACCCAGCCTTCTTGCTCATGATTACCCAAATTTCCAGCACCTAGTGAGCAAGACCCTTCGGCAAGAGGGCAAGCATGTTGAGATGGAAAATCGCAAAAAGAGGACGGCAGTCCAGCAGTTCAGGTCAGAGGGATTCTCCAGGCCAAAGACCTCCCAATTCCAGCCTATGAGGTCTGCGACCTCCTCTCCCATTAGGACTTCAATGCAAATCAAGCTGTCCGGCACCTCCAGCCTCATAAGACCTCCCTAGGAGGTCAATTTCAGGCAAGGCCAGCCCCAAACTCGCACTGGGTGACTTGTTTCAATTGCCAAGAAGTTGGGCACTATGCAAATAAATGTCCCAAGAAACTTCAAGCTTTAGCTCCAACTCCCACCTGATCGGCTCAAGGGTCCTCAGCTCATGGCAGCCACACCCATCCAAAGCCTCCAGTGCAATACAATAAAGGCCGAGTGAACCATCTCACAGCTGAGGAAGCTCAACAAGCTTCTGATGTGGTCCTTGGTACGTTTCTTGTTAATACCATACCAGCCTCAATTCTTTTTGATTCCAGAGCTTCTCATTCATTTATCTCTTCAAAGTTTGTGGGTAATAATGGGTTAGCTATAACTCCTTGTGGCGACCCACCTCGTGATGTACCGCAAGGGGTCCGGGAGGACCATTTTTTTTTGCGCAAGTCACCACGAAAGATGTGGTAGCACCGCATGGAGCTTTACCGAGGAGGTTCGCCAGACCTCCCAGAGGTCTTAATGACCTCCCGGAGGTCTTGGTCTCGCCATCGACCTCCCAGAGGTCTTGAGGACCTCCCGGAGGTCGTGGCCGCCACCGCCTGTGAGCACCTCCAGCACATCACCAAGAGAGGTCCGGCAGACCTCCCAGCTAAGTCCCGTGAGGACCTCCCTGGTGGTCCCGCCTGCATCCGAGCTAGTCCCAGACAACAGAGCTAGCTCGCACAAGAACACAAGCCAATACCACAACCACGAGGTCCAACAAAGATGAAGGCATAAATTAAACTTTATATAATAGGACCTTATGGTCAAGCTTGTTAACAAGAGGTCTCGCCACCGAGGGCTTACAAAACCAACGAGGACTTACAATCATGCATAAGGAGCTCTAAGGCTCAAACACCAAAACACGCAGGCCATCCAACAAGCACCACAGTCAGTCGGGTGGAGGACGCCCTAGGCATCTTAGTCGTCAAGAACTCCTCCTCGAAGAGGTCCAGACCGCCTCGCACTTAGCCATCCTCATAATCTGCATTGACATGTGGCTTAAGCCATGAGTACTTGGAATGTACTCAAGAAGTCACAGAGAGCAAAGATGCAATAATATTCATGCAAGGACTTACCAATGGAGAGTCAGATGGTTAGTTTATGCAAAGCCAAGTTTGACAATAATAGCAATAATAGATTGTAAGGCGCAAGGTAAAACCATAATACATAATACTTTTGATGTTTTTAAAAAAAGGTGGAGTGAGCACCAACTCACGGCCACAACCAAAAATTGGGGAGGTCTGATCACACCAAAGGCCGTGTCCTCACCCAAAACCCACCTCAACACCCATTCCAGAGGTCCAAACCAACCCCTCGACCACTACCCGAGCCAACCTTGACCCTCCGAGCGGCCAAGGTCTCTTCGAGGCAAAGCCAAGGCATCTCATGAAAGTGTCCAAGGGCACAAGCTTTTGAAACATCTACCCCTTGCACCATTTCATCGAAGCGTGTCCATGACCAAGGACTTGGCTATTCGAATAGATCTTTTACTCGCAGAGGTGTACAACTTACCCACAATCCACGCATCTCTCTAGCAGATGGGTTCCGGCCACCCTTGCTCACTTCCTAAGGTGAGCGCCTAGAGAGCAGCAAGGCCTTTACAAAGCTTTGAACTGACTAGGGCTGCCCGCTAAGGTTTCGTAATCCTCCAAAGGGTCTAGAAATCCACAGGTTATGGGTGCCCTCTTGCGCCAACTAATCACACGCCAACCACAACAGCCCCAAGCCATCTCATTGCTAATTATTTAGCCTGCACTATTCCCATAAAATGATCTTGTGGTTGCACTATTTGGCCCAGCTCAATGTACACAAAGTGAAGTCCTTATTTGTGCTAAGGCAAGACTTCCACAACCAAGCGTGCACAAGACCCACTACTCACTCCCCGCCTTCTTGCCTTAGCAAAACAATTTGTATTAGCCCATGCCAAAAGACCACCCACCTAGCACACAAATTTTAACCAAGTGGTCTCACACCACACCAAACAAATTTTAGGCATCCCGCCATAGTCTGCCAACAATGGCACCAACCACACATTTCATAACTTATTAGTCAAGATTATTAGAGATGAAGCATGATACGCCAAACCACGCTTTTCTAAGCGAGGCTATATAAGACCTACTACCCCCATGTTGGCAAATAACAGAGAACACCAACTAAATTATCCACCCTAAGGCTCACAAGGTGAACATGACAACATGATGGAGACAAGGTATAAAGGAGGCATAACAAAGAAGTAGGCAAGTAACTACAAATTTCAAACCATTTTCTTATAAACATAGCCATGCATGATAAAGTAAAACCAAATACATTTGCAAAACTTGGTTCAAGATGATCAAAAGGAGGTCTCGTGGCTTGCCTTGGTCAAGCAAAGGAGAGCCTTCGCAAAGAAGAGTCGGGTCCAAGATCTCCTCGAACTCGTGATCTACACGTCGCAAGAGAACCAAATAAGCAAAACCACACTAAGCCGTGAGAACAACAAAAGAACCAAAAAGGAACTCAAACCAACTCAGCCAAAAGGAAACCAAGAGGCTTAACACCGCCTCAAGAGCTCCTAGGGAGGGTCTTGCAAGGAAGAACCGAGCAGAGGAGGCAGGAATGAAGAAATGAGCAAAAGATTACAAAGGCTCGCCTCCCTGTGCTATATATAGCCGAGTTGGTGGAGTGCACCAAGAAAAAGGTTCAATGACGTAGGCAACGGGATAACTAGGGCAGGGCTTGCCCTAAAAGAATTGAATAGTACTCAGATGTGATCTGTGATTTAATGTGACCCGACACCTATTAAATGCGCATGCAGTTTCGAGGCAAGAGCAATAATTACAAGGTGAAGAGGGGCGGCAAGTGGGGCCACCAAAAAGGTGCACCATCTGGTCAAAGAGGTGGCCCCACCAAGCAAAGGGTCATTCCCGCCAAAGACCACTGTGAGGTCTCCGGGCAAGAGGTCCAAGGACACTCAGAGAGGGAGGTCCCGGACAGGGGTCCAAGGACTCAAGGGAGGTCCCGACACTCTGGATCGCACTGTGGAGGTCTAAAGGTCAAGATTTCAAAGGGAGGACTTCAACGGTCCAGATCAACAGGTGCAGGGAGGTCCTGACGAGTAGATCTCCAAAAGGGAGATCTATCGGTCAAGATCTCAAAGAGGAGGACCTCAACGGTCCAGATCAAAGGGTGCAGGAGGTCCCGACGAGTAGATCTCCAAAGGAGATCTATTGGTCAAGATCTCAACAAGGGAGGTCTCGAGGCTAGATCTCAACAAGGGAGGTCTCGAGCGGCTAGATCTCAACAAGGGAGGTCTGAAGCTGCTAGATCTCAACAAGGGGAGGTCTGAGCGGCTAGATCTCAACAAGGGGAGGTCTCGAGCGGCTAGATCTCAACAAGAGGAGGTCTGAGCGGCTAGATCTCAACAAGGGAGGTCTGAGCGGCTAGATCTCAACAAGGGGAGGTCTGAAAGGGCTAGATCTCAACAAGGGAGGTCTGAAGGCTAGATCTCAACAAGGGGAGGTCTGAGCGGCTAGATCTCAACAAGGGAGGTCTGAGCGGCTAGATCTCAACAAGGGAGGTCTGAAAGCTAGATCTCAACAAGGGAGGTCTGAGCAGGCTAGATCTCAACAAGGGGAGGTCTGAAGCTAGATCTCAACAAGGGGAGGTCTGAAAGCGGCTAGAAGAACTCTGGGGGTTCGTGGAGAGGTCCACTGGAGGTCCAAAGAAGCGGGCCAAGCGTGGCTTGGGGGAACCAAGGGGTTTTGAAACACAAACCGAGCTGGGTCCTTGACAGAAAACCCCAAGCAAGGGAGAGGTTCAACAGAGGGGAGATAAGAGAGAGGTCTGACCTCAAAGAGATTCAAACCAACAAAGGGAGTTAAGAGAGAAGAGACAAACCAGTAGGCACACAATGAGGTTTCTGAGAACCATAGCCCGAGGGCAAAGAAAGACACCACGAGAGCCACAACCCCAAGGAACACCAAAGAACGACTTAGTTAAGGTTTGATTAATTCCAAATGAACTCTCCAGATTTCAAAATCTCAGCTTAAGCTTTGGATTCTCAATAAAGCCAAATGGTTACTTTTATTTTGAAAACTTGACAAGGACTTAAAAGGAAACGGACGTTACAAACCTTCACCCTTAAGGGAATCTCGACCCGAGATTCAGCCGAGCAAGAGAATAGGTGGGGAACTCCTTCCGAGGTCCTCTCTCGCTCCCATGTTGCCTCGGCCGAGTGGTTGTTCCATTGCACCTTGCACAACTTGATGGTCTTGCTCTCGGTAACTCTCTGACACGCCCGTAATCTTGATGGGGTGCTCTCAGAAGTGAGGTCTTCTTGGAGGTCCACACTTCTAAAGGCATTTGGTCCTCCGCATTCGCAAGCATTTCTTCAACTATGACACATGGAACACATTGTGAACTCCAAAGAAGTCGAGGAGGGAGGTCCAACTGTAGGTTACTCACTTCTTCTGCAAGGATCGAAAGGGTCCGATAAATCTTGGAGCAAGCTTCCCACTAACTCGAACCGCCAGATACCTTTGAGAGGTGAAACTTTGAGGTAGACTCGTCTCTCGGGACAAAAGCTAGGTCTCGACACCCAACATCTCTCAGTAGCTCTTTTGCCTAGTTTGGGCCGCCTTTAACTTCTCCCTAATTGATCTCACTTGATCCTCTGCTTCTTTTCAAAGAAGTCCTGCCAAGAACTTAGCCTTCACCCGATTCTCGCCCAAGACAAGGAGTCCTACACTTTCTCCCATAAATAGCTTCAAAAGGACATTTGGAGACTCGCTGGTAGTCAAGTATTATAGGAAAATTCAAGATATGGTAACATCTTGTCCCAACTAGATTGTCTTTCTAGAGCTAAGCTCTCAAAGATGTCCTCAAGGACTTGGTTAACTCTCTCGGCTTGGCCATCTGCTTGAGGGTGGTATGTCAGACTAAAGTTGAGGCTCTGCGCTCAAGGCATCATGTAGCTTTTGCCAAAATTTGGAGGTGAACCGAGATCCTCTATCCCAAACTATTTTCTTTGGAACACCATGAAGGCACACCACTTTTGCCATGTAGATTTTGCCAGCTTGCCTCCTGAATAAGTAGTCTTCACAGAATAAAGTGAGCCATTTTTGTTAATCTATCCACTATGACCCAAATAGAATCAAAACCAGCTTGGGTACGAGGTAAACCAAGAATAAAATCCATGCCGACCTCTTCCCACTTCCACTCTGTATGGGTAAGGGCACTAAAAGTCCTCCGTGTCTTTGGTGCATCGCTTAACCTTTGGCAAGTGTCACATTTGGCCACAAAATCGCTATTTCCTTCTTCATTTTCGCCACCAAGACAATTCCTTGACATCTTGGTACATTTTCAGAGTCCCGGTGTATAGAATACAATGCCTCATGTGCTTTTTTAAGTATCATACCCTTGAGCTCCGTGTTATTGGGCACACAGAGCCTCTTATCAAACCGATCGCACTCTAGGTCATCTATGGAAAATCTTCCACCTTCCCTTCTTATGTTGGTCTTGATTTCTTGGATGCCAAGATCTCCATCTTGGGTCGCCTTGATCTGCTTTTTGCAAGGTAGGTTGCACTTCAAGAGTTGCCAAAACCCTTCTTCCACTAACTCAAGTCTAAGCTTCAAGAATTCTTCATACAAGGCAAGTTGGCTCTCCTTAACCATCAAAGTATTGACATAAACTTTTCGCAAAGCATCGCCACCACATTGGCCTTGCTCGGTGGTAGTGAATTTCACATTGTAGTCCTTAATAAGCTCAAGCCACCTTCTCTCGCCTCAAATTCAAATCTGCTTGTGTAAAGATGTACTTTAGGCTTTTAGGTCAAGTAAATTTCACACCTATTACCAATGAGGTAATGGCGCCAAATTTTAAGGCATGAACCACAAGCCCAACTCTAGGTCATGAGTAGGGTAGTTTGTTTCATGAGGCTTCAACTGCCTTGAAGCGTAAGCTACCACTTTTCTCGTCTCGTGATTAGAACACACCAAGTCCTTGCTTTGATGCATCACAATAAACTTCAAATCTTTCCCGACATCCGAAGAACCAAAATCGGGCAGAGGTCAACTTTCTCTTGAGCTCTTGGAAGCTCTGCTCACAAACCGAGGTCCAAAGGAACTTCTTTTTCTTTCTTTAACAAATGAAAGGAGAGGTTTTGCAATCCGGAGAAGCCTTCAATAAACCTTCAGAATAACCGCCATGCCAAGAAAACTTCAACTTGAGGCACGGTCCTAGGGGGTTCCCAATTGAGCACATCTTGAACCTTACTAGGATTGATGACACTCCTTCTTTAGACAAAACATGCCCCAAAAAGACCACTTTTAGCCAAAACTCACACTTACTAAATTTGGCAAAGAGTCGATGAGCTCTCACTTTTCCAAAACCGAAAAGAGATGGCTTGTATGTCTCTCTTCACTCTTGGAATACACTAGAATGTCGCCAATAAAGACAATGACAAACTTGTCTAGGTACTCCATGAACACTCTGTTCATCAAATTCATGAAATAGGCAGGGCATTGGTCAGCCCAAAAGACATAACAAAGGAACTCAAATAACCCATACCTAGTTGAAAAAGCTGTCTTAGGATGTCTTCCTTTCAATTTTGAGTTGGTGATATCCTGTTCTCAAATCTATCTTGGAAAACACACCGCCCTTCAATTGATCAAATAAATCATCAATTCTGGCAAAGGATACTTGTTCTTGATGGTGACATCATTGAGAGCTCAGAGTCCACACACATCCTTTGAGTGCCATCCTTTTAGGCACAAAATCACTGGGCTCCCCAAGGTGAGGAGCTAGGTCTAATAAAACCCTTGCTCGCAAGTCTTCCAACCGCTTCTTCAACTCCACATGATCATCAACATGCAATCAGAGGGCCTTTGGAGATGGGGAGGTCCCCGACAAGGTTTATGACAAACTCAAGGTCTCTGTCTGGGGCATTCCTGGAGCTCATCAGGAACACATCCACAAATTCTTTAACAACAGGACATCCTCCAAAACTTGAACTTGAGCACTACAAGATAGGGCTCCTTGGAGTTTCTCCGAGGTGGCCAAAACTTCACAAAGGGCACCACTAGGGCTGGTCAAAGAGATACTTTTGCCACTACAATCCAACATGGCATGGTGGTTAGCTAGCCACCCATGCCCAAGATCACATCTAGGGACCCGTGTCCAAAAGGATAAGGTTGGCTAGAAATTCTACTCCTTCTATGACCATTTTCACTTGTGGACAACCCCGGTTCGTGCTTAGTTCTCGAGTCGGGATTGAACCAACAAGGTAGACTTAAGAGCAACAACTCAAACCGGTGCTTTGCAAAGAAAACTCCGAGAAATAAACGAATGGGAAGCTCCAGAGTCAAACAAAACTACAACGGCATCGAATTTACTAGGAACATACCTAGTACCACGCCCGAGGAGGTCTCAGGCTTCTTCCATCGCCACATGGTTCACACGGCCCTTCCAAACGCTTGGGAGGTTCTGCTTGAGGAGGTCCCGCTACCGAGAGGTCTTGGCCGAGGGAGGTCCCAAGTAGAGGTCTTGGTGGTTGGCTCTGTCTTTAGTGGGCATTGATTGGCAAATGCCCCACTTGGTGGCACTTGAAGTGTGATCCCAGCTTTGTGGAGGTCGTTGGGGTTGACTTGGTGTCGCCAAGGATGCGGCAATGAAAGCAGGACAACAAGGAGGTCTTGGCAGAGGTCCCGGAGGTCCAGAGGTCCTTGGCGCTGGGTTGGTAATGCACAAACGCCTTGACACGCTGGGAGGTCTTTGCCGAGCATTGAGGGTGGCACCTTTCTCTTGTAGGACTCAGAGAGTTCTCTTCGATTCCTCAATGAGCATTGCCTTGTTCACCATATGCCGGAAATCGTGATAATCGCTGCCCACAACTTGAACTTTTAAACGGGATGGAGGCCTCGCTTAAAGCGCCGCGCGCATCATCCGTAGCCACATCTTCGCGAGCATAACGCGACAATTGAGTGAACTTAGTGAGATACTCACCATCGACATGTCGCCTTGCTTGAGCTCTCTAAACTCTTCCTTTTTCATTTCTACCTTCCCATCGGGACATGCGAATGACGAAAAGCAACTGTGAATTCGCCCAAGTGATCCTCCTGGGGTCAAGATGTGAGGCACAAAATGTGTCCCACCACTCACCGCAGTCCTTCCAGCTTGATGTGAGGCAAACAAAACCTTCTCCTGTCTTCACAATGAGCAATATCCGGCTTTTCTCTGTTGATCTCACCAATCATCTCAGATCTAAAGGCTCTGGAGAGCTCGAATGTAGTCGGGGTCTTCATGAACTCGACAAACTTTGATTGATGGTGAGTCGGGGTGGAGGTGGTGGAGGCCTTGCAGCACCGACTATCTCGACTCATCATGGCAAGTAAAGCATTGGTGGTCTGCTTTGTTGAGCCATAATCGTTCATATTCGCATCATAGAGCTCATCATCCGAGCTTGTGCCGCCATAAACCGCCTAAAACCCGGTCTCTGTCGCCACCGAGGAGGTGGGGGTGGAGGCAACTCGCTGGGGCTCACCCCGACTTGTGGATCGCCGAGTTCTGCACTATCTCGACAAAACTCTAAAGGTTTAATAGGTAAGAAGGAAAGCATAAAGGGTAAGAGGATACAGAGAAATAAAGATAAGGCATCTATTAGGGGTGACTTGGTTAACCCAAGAGAGAACCAAAAGGCCAGGAGGCCAAAAGAGGCAACAAAAGCTTCAAAACAGAGGTCTTCAAGACCCAAGCCGAGCGAGACTCGTAATAGGACCACTAATCCTAACCTTTCTACAATGGCCCTATTGAAGTTATAAAGGCAAGGAGGTCAAATTAGATTCAAAATCAAGGTTCCAAAGAGAGATAAGATAAGGAACTAAGGAGGAGTTAAGATAAGAGTAGAACAGACAAGAAAAGATTTTAAGCAAGATAAGGGCAAGATAGAACCAAAGACAAGGAAAGAACTACTAAACAAATTTTAAGTTGACTTGCTTTAGAAAATAACTTTTGGATAAAAACTAATCGACCTAACCGCCTACGGCCACGCCCCACAAACCACCTAGGCTCGATACCAACCGTGGCGACCCACCTCGTGATGTACCGCAAGAGGTCCGGAGGACCATTTTTTTTTGCGCCAAGTCACCACGGAAAGATGTGGTAGCACCGCATGGAGCTTTACCGAGGAGGTTCACAGACCTCCCAGAGGTCTTGCGGACCTCCTGGAGGTCTTGGTCCGCCACGACCTCCCAGAGGTCTTGAGGACCTCCCGAGGTCGTGGCCGCCACCGCCCCAGAGCACCTCCAGCACATCACCAAGAGAGGTCCAGCAGACCTCCCAAAGCTAAGTCCCGTGAGGACCTCCCTGGTGGTCCCGCCTGCATCCGAGCTAGTCCCAGACAACAGAGCTAGCTCAAGACAAGAACACAAGCCAATACCACAACCACGAGGTCCAACAAAGATGAAGCGCATAAATTAAACTTTATATAATAGGACCTTATGGTCAAGCTTGTTAACAAGAGGTCTCGCCATCGAGGGCTTACAAAACCAACGAGGACTTACAATCATGCATAAGGAGCTCTAAGGCTCAAACACCAAAACACGCAGGCCATCCAACAAGCACCACAGTCGTCGGGTGGAGGACGCCCTAGGCATCTTAGTCGTCAAGAACTCCTCCTCGAAGAGGTCTCAGACCGCCTCGCACTTGGTCATCCTCATAATCTGCTTGACATGTGGCTTAAGCCATGAGTACTTGGAATGTACTCAAGAAGTCACAGAGAGCAAAGATGCAATAATATTCATGCAAGGACTTACCAATGGAGAGTCAGATGGTTAGTTTGCAAAGCCAAGTTTGACAATAATAGCAATAATAGATTGTAAGGCAAAGCAAGGTAAAACCATAATACATAATACTTTTGATGTTTTTAAAAAAGGTGGAGTGAGCACCAACTCACGGCCACAACCAAAAATTGGGGAGGTCTCGATCACACCAAAGGGCCGTGTCCTCACCCAAAACCCACCTGAACACCCATTCCAGAGGTCCAAACCAACCCCCGACCACTACCCGAGCCAACCTTGACCCCTCCGAGCCGGCCAAGGTCTCTTCGAGGCAAAGCCAAGGCATCTCGCGAAGTGTCCAAGGGCACAAGCTTTTGAAACATCTACCCTTGCACCATTTCATCGAAGCATGTCCATGACCAAGGACTTGGCTATTCAATAGATCTTTTACTCGCAGAGGTGTACAACTTTACCCACAATCCACGATCTCTAGCGGATGGGTTCCGGTCACCCTTGCTCACTTCCTAAGGTGAGCAGCCTAGAGAGCGCGGCAAGGCCTTTACAAAGCTTTGAACCGACTAGGGCTGCCCGCTAAGGTTTCGCAGAATCCCTCCAAAGGGTCTAGAAATCCACAGGTTATGGGTGCCCTCTGCGCCCAACGAATCACACGCCAACCACAACAGCCCCAAGCCATCTCATTGCTAATTATTTAGCCTGCACTATTCCCATAAAATGATCTTGTGGTTGCACTATTTGGCCCAGCTCAATGCAGACACAAAGTGAAGTCCTTATTTGTGCTAAGGCAAGACTTCCACAACCAAGTGTGCACAAGACCCACTACTCACCCCGCCTTCTTGCCTTAGCAAAACAATTTGTATTAGCCCATGCCAAAAGACCACCCACCCTAGCACACAAATTTTAACAAGTGGTCTCACACCACAATCAACACAAATTTTAGGCATCCCGCCATATCAGCTCAACAATGGCACCAACCACACATTTCATAACTTATTAGTCAAGATTATTAGAGATGAAGCATGATACGCCAAACCACGCTCTAAGCGAGGCTATATAAGACCCACGGCCCCCATGTTGGCAAATAACAGAGAACACCAACTAAATTATCCACCCTAAGGCTCACAAGGTGAACATGACAACATGATGGAGACAAGGTATAAAGGAGGCATAACAAAGAAGTAGGCAAGTAACTACAAATTTCAAACCATTTTCTTATAAACATAGCCATGCATGATAAAGTAAAACCGAAATACATTTGCAAAACTTGGTTCAAGATGATCAAAAGGAGGTCTCGGGCTTGCCTTGGTCAAGCAAAGGAGAGCCTTTCGCAAGAAGAGTCGGGTCCAAGATCTCCTCGAACTCGTGATCTACACGCTCGCAAGAGAACCAAATAAGCAAAACCACACTAAGCCAGAGAACAACAAAAGAACCAAAAAGGAACTCAAACCAACTCAGCCAAAAGGAAACCAAGAGGCTTAACACCGCCTCAAAGAGCTCCTGGGAGGGTCTTATGCAAGGAAGAACCGAAGCAGAGGAGGCAGGAATGAAGAAATGAGCAAAAGATTACAAAGGCTCGCCTCCCAAAGCTATATATAGCCGAGTTGGTGGAGTGCACCAAGAAAAAGGTTCAATGACGGTAGGCAACGGATAACTAGGGCAGGCTTGCCCTAAAAGAATTGAATAAAGTACTCGATGTGATCGCATTTAATGTGACCTAACACCTATTAAATGCGCATGAGTTCTCGAGGCAAGAGCAATAATTACAAGGTGAAGAGGGCCGCAAGTGGGGCTACCAAAAAGGTGCACCACGGGTCAAAGAGGTGGCCCCACCAAAAGGGTCATTCCGCCAAAGACCACTGTGAGGTCTCGGGCAAGAGGTCCAAGGACACTCAGAGAGGGAGGTCCCGGACAGGGGTCCAAGGACTCAAGGGAGGTCCCGACACTCGGATCTGCACCAGGGAGGTCTAAAGGTCAAGATTTCAAAGGGGGAGGACTTCAACGGTCCAGATCAACAGGTGCAGGGAGGTCCTGACGAGTAGATCTCCAAAAGGGAGATCTATCGGTCAAGATCTCAAAGAGGAGGACCTCAACGGTCCAGATCAAAGGGTGCAGGAGAGGTCCCGACGAGTAGATCTCCAGAAGGGAGATCTATTGGTCAAGATCTCAACAAGGGAGGTCTGGAGCTAGATCTCAACAAGGGAGGTCTGAGCGGCTAGATCTCAACAAGGGAGGTCTGAGCGGCTAGATCTCAACAAGGGAGGTCTGAGCGGCTAGATCTCAACAAGGGGAGGTCTGAGCGGCTAGATCTCAACAAGAGGAGGTCTCGAGCGGCTAGATCTCAACAAGGGAGGTCTGAGCAGCGGCTAGATCTCAACAAGGGAGGTCTCGAGCGGCTAGATCTCAACAAGGGAGG
Organism: Phyllostachys edulis; assembly: GCA_036346405.1. Classification (NCBI taxonomy): domain Eukaryota; kingdom Viridiplantae; phylum Streptophyta; class Magnoliopsida; order Poales; family Poaceae; genus Phyllostachys; species Phyllostachys edulis. The sequence continues at coordinate 11,937,357 of CM070555.1, forward strand.
TCTCGAGCGGCTAGATCTCAACAAGGGGAGGTCTGAAAGGCTAGATCTCAACAAGGAGGTCTGAGCGGCTAGATCTCAACAAGGGAGGTCTCGAGCGGCTAGATCTCAACAAGGGGAGGTCTCGAGCGGCTAGATCTCAACAAGGGGAGGTCTCGAGCGGCTAGAAGAACTCGGGGTTCGTGGGAGAGGTCCACTGAGGTCGAAAAGAAGCGGGCCAAGCGTGGCTTGGGGGAACCAAGGGGTTTTGAAACACAAACCAGCCGGGTCCTTGACAGAAAACCCCAAGCAAGGGAGAGGTTCGAACAGAGGGGAGATAAGAGAGAGGTCTAGACCTCAAAGAGATTCAAACCAACAAAGGGAGTTAAGAGAGAAGAGACAAACTAGGGGCACACAGCGAGGCTTCGGAGAACCACAGCCCGAGGGCAGCAAAGACACCACGGAGAGCCACAACCTGCAAGGAACACCAGCAACGACTTAGTTAAGGTTTGATTAATTCTAAATGAACTCTCTAGATTTCAAAATCTCAGCTTTAAGCTTTGGATTCTCAATAAAGCCAAATGGTTACTTTTATTTTGAAAACTTGACAAGGACTTAAAGGAAACGGACGGACATGGCTTGCAAATGTATGGAATAGACTAATATTAGCAGAAGATTGATAATGGCAACAAAATAGTGCAAATTAAAATTATGACCAAATGAACACTTCAAATTAATGTACACTAATTTACTAGTACAAAATTAAATACCACTACTAAATCAATTTATTTTGCTCGAGACTAACAATTCATTTTGGTTTTTTTTAACTTTCTTTCGCTTGGAAAACTTGGCTACCTCCGTGAGTTGTGTTACTATTTACGCTCCTTCATGATCATATTATTCCCGTGAGCCGAAAAACTTTTCTTTCATCTTGTATATCAATAGTGCATCGCTGAAAAGCATGAGCTTTTTGTATCCGCTAGCGGTTGAGTAAACTGAAGTCGTCATAATGTTACATTTAAGTACTTGGTCTTTTTTCATCTTTGATGGAGGTCGCTTAGTTTTGGTTTAATTGCCAGATTGTTCTTTGGTTTAGCTTTGCAAGAGACCTATAAGAAACAAATTATGGGTTGTGTACAAAATATGTGTGGCAAGATGATTAACAAATTACAAGTGAAAAGAATAGCGATGGATGAATTAAAGAGATACTAATATTTTCTTTTGACCTTGCATGTACAATAAGGAAAACTAGATCTCTAAATGGTGGTCAAAATTAGGCTCTTTATGTAGCTACTTATGCACCACATATCCTATAATTGCTATATCCATTATTGTACATGAAAGAAGTCAAGTTGAGCCGCAAAAGGCGGAGTATGGTAACATGAGTACATGAACATGAATGGTCAATATTCTATATTTCCTCAAATCATAGTAGCATGCATTCATACCTTCAATTACTATACAACTTTGATTAATTTTTCTTGATTTGTTTTAGACAATAAGCTTAATGCAATATGGCCACTATTGATGCATCCTTTGAGTATGACAAAGAACAGAGAGCTACAAACTCCAACCTGAAACCATCGCTAATCTTTTTTTCTATCTATAAATTTATATGTAGTTTATGTGCATTATGTAATCATAATACTTTCACCGACTAACAACGAAGTTAATAAAGAATTTACAAACGAGGAAAAATCGATAGAGATAAAATTACCGCTAATATGGCTTCTAATGACATGTTAATAACGCTAAAACATCCCTCAAAATGAAATAGACAGAGCTAAAGAGCGATCAAAAGAGAAAGCGAGTGAGAGATGAATGAAACGAACGCCATTACGACGATAGCCATCATGGAGGGTATCCTTCTCGCGGAGGCACTGAAGCTTGCATGCATGCAATGCATAAACGATGGGACGCATTTATTGAAGTTTAACGCACCATGGAGGTGACGGAGGGGCACAAGGAAAGGGAAGCACGGTGACTGGAGGGCCTACGCAGAGAAAAAGGAAAGACGGTCTTCCACCGCATCGGACGATTTTCTGATTCTTCACACGCTGGTCAGTTTTTGCTCCACCGCTGCGGTGGCGTGGCGCCATGCCACCGCACGGGTCGTGGTGATTGTTGCTACGTGCCGTACCATTGGGAAAACCACACAAGGGCCATGTAGACGAGGCTCCATTTCGCAAATATCGCATGACGTGGTGCCATTTTCGCTTAATTCGTGGGAAGCGCGCTATCACGCCAAAAACTCGCTTCACTCATGGATAATTTGATTCCATTTTGTTGTGCGTACAAGATGTACTCTTAATTTGGAAATGCATACTTTGAGAAGCCAACTGCTTTTGTTGATTATCAGCCATATCTTATATAGGTTGCAATCTCAAAGAAGCTTCATATTCTTTTGGACGCGATTAGTGCTCTTGGACGACGGTTTGAGTGCAAGATCAGACGCCACATTGGCGTTGTCCGATCTCGCTGATGATGCTTAGTCAGCCCATCTCATGCTAACAAAAGCTCTTCTCGATAATCTTGCAACATCACGCCTAACTCGACACCAACATCACGCACGTCCGATGCAACGATAATTCCTCCTCCTACCAGAGAATTGGGGAAAATAGCATATTCTCACAAAAATTACATGGAAAACATCAACCTAGAAGGCGCTTAAAAACTAATTGAAATATACCAATCAAACAAATTTTGATGTTACAACATTGCAACATTTTAAAATAATAGTTGCAACATCCAAACATAATCAAGGCAACATCTAAAACTAACTTATGAAACATTTTGATTCCATGTCAACAATCACATATGGTTGAACGAAACAACAATTGCAATGAGTTGCAACATCCAAAAATAATTGTTACAATATTTAAAACTAACTTATGAAATATTTTGATTCCATGTGCAACAATCATGCATAATGGTTGGAACAAAACAACATTTAAAACTAACTTTTGAATCATTTTGATTTCATGTGCAACAATGATTGGAACAAAATAAAAATTCAGAAGATGTTGCAATGAAAGCAAAGAAGAACCCTATTGCAACAATGAGCAAAGAATAATTACAATGAGAAAAAAATCCACCTCAAGAATCAAGCTATTGCAACATCTAAAAGATATAATACCAACATTTCAAATCACCTATTGCAACAAAAACCCTATTGCTACAACAAAACATACACAGGCGCTGTTGCAACAAATCAAGTGAACGCCAGTAATAAATCCCACCCGAGGTGGCCATCCTCAGAAGGTAGATTTCTTGTAGCTCCAATCAGTAGATGGCTCTCGAGCGCTAACCCCATGATGCAGAGAGAGAGAGAGAGAGAGAGAGAGAGAGAGAGAGAGAGAGAGAGAGAGGGCGGTGGAGGCATGCGATCCATGTGCGCAAGTAGGAGAGTGAGAAGATGGAGGAGGCTAGATAGAAGAGAACTTCCGCTTAGGTGAAGAAGATTACTAGGAGAAGGAAGAAAGTCAAAAAGGTAAAAGGTTCACGTAGCGGGAGGTTCTCTGATGCCTTTTGTCAAGGGGAAGCTCCCTGTGTAGGCTAGTCACGAATAGTATCTTTTTTTCTTCTCCGTGACGTACACTGGGCTGTATCGTTTTCACTATTCTTTTCAGCAATTTGCTCCATGTTGGTATGTTGGTCCATTCGTTACAATTTCTGTAATGGAATAGGTAACTTTATTGATATAGATATGTTAACCATTTCCAGGACTGTAAGAGGGCAGCAGTCTCTTGAAAAGTCCTTGATTCCACAAGAGAAGCTTCCCGAAAGCATGGCTTCAGTGAGACTAGTTGGAAGGAGGTTAGTGGCTTGACTGTGATCTAAGTGGCCTAAGGTGAGTAATTGATACTTCTCACTTGTTCCCTTCAATTATTATTTTATTTTAAGAGTATTTCACTATTGTATGCATACATGCAACTGTGTTGACTCCAGACCCCAGTAAGCTGAACTTTCACTCTATACAAAATGTAAATATTTTTGTAATGGTAATTTTACAGAGATTGTATCCACCAAACACCTACATGGTTGTTTCTCAATTTGCATTCTGATAAATTGGATGCTACTTTGTGTACATAATTTAGTAACCTTGCAATATGTGATTACAGGGGAAACCAAATTACATACTGTCAGCAGGTACCTATTTTTTCTTAGAAAATCGTGTATATTTTGGATCGTATGATTGCTTTTAGATTCACGCAAACCCTAATAGCTAACCCATCCTCCCTTCCTCCTCCCATTCTCCTCTCCTGCATAACCGGCCGCCACCTCCTCCGCTCAAGACGGCCACAGTCTCCGACGTATACCACCGCTTGCTCTATAGCTACCGCACCACCCGCCTCCACCTTTCTTCCCCATTTTCGATGGTTTGTCACACCATATCCTCCACCTCGATCACCCCACGCCTCACCTCGTGTCATCCTCGCCTCATTGCTGGACCCACCCACGCATAAGCCACTGCTCATACTAACCAAGACCCACCGCCGCCACACCGCCGCTTCCACCGCCAATCGAATCTAAGGTTGGGGCCCTGAACCACAACTAAATGATCGTGAAGCTCACCGAGATGCGCGCCGCCATTCCCCGAGCACAAATCTTGATAGTATCCAATGCATCCAAAATTGCCTAATGTGGGAGAGAAAATTAGGTAGTTGTTTCTTAGCAATACCATTCTCTAAAAGATTATGTGATCTTTCAAGGAAAAAAAAAGGGTGAACAATCATCATTGCTTGCCTTGTTGGGTATTTTCATGAATTAGGTGTTGTACATGTTTCTGAATAAAACTAATGCCACTATTTTCTATATCAGTCAAGAATTGAGGAAGGGTGTCAAAAGTTCCGTGAGCATCTTCCCTAGTATTGAGCCGGAAGAAATCGGAGCTCTCCCGTGAAAGCCGTACGTTAAGTACTCTTATCGCAGTGCAACGCGTGTCCCCGTTTTGCCTGTTCGCGTGAGTGACGGAACGCGCGGCCACGCCTAGCCGGTCTCCCGGTTGATTGCCGCATGTGCCAGTCATCGCGGCGCAGCGTGCCGGTCTTTGCATTTTGTTGTCTCGATCAGTTCGCTTCGCCAACCACCACGTTTAATGCTGCCAGCTTTTTCTTTCCTCACTCCAAAGATTAGCGTGACACAACCACGGCTTCCTTTCAAGTCGCCCTCTGCTTCGATTCCGCATCGCCATGGGGTCGACGCGGAGATATCCGCCAAGTCCATGGCCCCTGTCGTCGCCGAAGGTGCGGGCCTCCTTCCTTCGTGGCGCTCCTCCTTTCGCACCCAAACCTCCACGTTTGTTTTGCTGTGTTGATCCGCGTCGTGATTTGCTTCTGCTCTGCTCTTGCTTTTGCTTTTGGTTTTTGTGACACACGCAGATTGGTCTACCATGCTTTGGTCGGAATGCTACAGGATAATGACATAGCCAGTGTAGTATCTTTTGTGTTTACAATTCCTCGACTATGAGTGTATTCCTGTATATACATCTACTTTTATTAATAATATGTTCATGTTGTTCAACTTTCGGCTAGCACCTTGCTCCTCTGTGTTATCTTTTTCAAGAATCTAGCTTTTCGAACTACATTTGTTCGAATGTCTTCCTACATGTTGGATAATGTGTTTCAAGCTGACAGAAGATGTTCAGGAATTTGATTCAAAGGATCTCCATAGCACATTTTTTCTCCTTCAGCTTTTGTTTATCCGAGGGCCCTGAACAGGCCACTGTACCAATTTGAACATCATCTTATGCTATTAGTCAATCCATGCTCATCTACTTTTATTAATAATCTGTTCATGCTCTTCAACTTTCAGCTAGCACCTTGCTCCTCTGTGTTATCTTTTTAAAGAATCTAGCTTTTGAACTACATTTGTTCGAATGTCTTCCTACATGTTGGACAATGTGTTTCAAGCTGACAGAAGATGTTCAAGAATTTGATTCAAAGGATCTCCATAGCACATTTTTTTCTCCTTCAGCTTTTGTTTATCTGAGGGTCCTTGAACAGGCCACTGTACCAATTTGAACATCGTCTTATGCTATTAGTCAATCCATGCTCAGTAAAATTTATAATCACGATTCATGAAACAATGGGTGGTTAGATCAGGTATTGAAGTTTGTGGCCTCTGTTTGTTATACAGCAAAGCTTGTACAACTACCTTTATAAATATGTAGTTTGTTCCAAGATAGACTATCTGATTGCCAGCATGTGGCTGAACACTCCCTCACTCACTCACACACAAGTACCTAATTTTTTGGTGTTTGTTTGTAGGTGCAGGTGTTGAATTTCATTTCAGTTCTTATCTTTTTCAATGCTAACTTTGTTTTTTAACCTCATCATCCTGTAATATTAGGAATATTACTGCACTCCCATTTTTTAGATTTGCTATCTGTAGTGTCTAGAGTAGTATTGAGAACAGCTGGTAAGAAACAATGCATGTACTTTTGTTTTCTGCAAGCCAGAATAAAAGTACTACAATAGCAACTTTAAGTGTAATTCATCAGGAGTTTATCAGTTCAATAACTACAGATTTTCCTTTATGCTGCAAATTAATTACTAACACTTATTTTGAACCTTTTTCAGATCTGGGATGAATCTGCAGGTGAAAGCTTGCTACAAATTCAATTGCTAGCAGCACTTAGAACTTTTGCTTCTTCTCTGGATACCAAGTTTCTTTCTTATCACATGCTTATTCCTATACTCCAAAGTGGTATAAATGTTGATAGCCCTGATGCTCTTAATCTTCTTGAGGACAGTATTATGATAAGTAGTTTTAACCAGGTCCACACACATGTGCATGCATGCACATGCACAGAATCTCTAATGTTGAGATTCATAATGCAGTTATGGGAAGTAGCCCTTCGAATGCCCCATCCATTGTGACCTCAACTGCTGGATTTATTCTCTTATCTTCTGGCATCATGAATAGAAGTTTTCACCATGTGAGGTTAGAACACCCACCCCAAAACAGAAGAAGAAAATAAACATCTCTTTTTTATTTAAGAATAGTTATCCGATCACAAATATGGTCTTTGGTCATTGCCATCGTCCAAAACATGCCTTTTTCTGCCAATTTCTATTGTGATATATTCATAAAACCCAACAAGACTATAATATTATGGAGGAGGTATTTTCCGTGACAAATCTACTTGTATTATTTTCATGTGATTGATCTAGATATTCATAAAGATATTGTTGGTTGAAAATAATAGCTTCACGATTTTAGGATTTAATTCTTACTTTTTACCGAGGGAGTATTTAAAGTACTATCCGATTTCGCATGTGTAGTAATAGACCAAGTAATTTACCCCGATCAGCTCGATTGTATTTTATATTGATACATTGCTTCGATAATATCTTCAACTACATATGTTCATTTTTGGGTTCAGAATCCATTTCAGTAATCTTGTTGGCATGGATGCAAAAATATGACACGAAGAAACCAACAACACACTGGTTTGATAGATATCGGCAAGTTCGAACCCAGCGACGTTAGATTCAACTTTGTCGAAACCACAAACAAGACAACACCCAGCGGAGCTAGTCGGTGTTGAGGCAATGGCGATGTCCGGCAAGATCTTTGAACTCAACCAGAAGCAAAAGGGTTAGAAAAGTGGACTGACTACAAAGCTAGGGTAAAAGTAGATGCAAATTGTATTGATCGACAGTGATAATTACAATCGCCATGACCCTCGCCTATTTAAAGGGCGGCAGTGCTTAGCCGTGATAGCTCAGACTCCTAAACCGAACCAATTTTACAGATATGATTTGGTTATGATCCCCAAACCTTCTATAATTGAAAAATTTTTCCTTTTCTGGCCACGAAGTTCCTTAAGGAGCTCCTAGGAAGTCTGGAGGCTTGGCAAGAAGTCTGTGGAAGTTCGCCAGAGGTCCGGCGGAGGTCCCGAAGTCCCGAGAAAGTCATCGCGAAGTCTTGGACGCTTTTGATTAAGCCGCATAAATGATCCTGAGTCTTAGACTACTGATGAAGCCGCAGAACGCTTTGAAGAGGTCCCGAATATTCCCGACAGAGGCGCCGCAAGTGTTCCGGCGAGGTCTTGACTGCCGTGATGAAGTCGCCAGAAGGCCCCGGCGAGGTCTTGATGCCATGATGAAGGCGCGTGCAAATGCTCCTAAAGAGGTCTTGACGGCTTTGATGAAGCCACATGGCACTCCCCGGCAGTTTTGAGCGTCCCGGCCGGCGCCGCATGTGTTCTCGGAGGTCTTTGATGGCGATGGCCACGGATTGCCTCTCGAAGGTCCCGGCGCCGATGAAGGCGCCGCAAGTCCCCTAGAGAAGTCTGCGCGCCCCGACAGCCACGGATTGCTCCGGAGGAGTCCCGAACGGCCCGATGAATGCGCGAAGTCCTCCCCGAGAAGTCTTGTGCGCTTCGACAGCCACGCGAGCGCCTCGGCGAGGTCCTAGGCAAATCCACGAAGGCACGCAGTATCTCCCGGAAGTCTTGAACGCTTGATGAAGCCACGAAGCTTCTCGCGGTCTTGAGCGTCCCTGGCGCATGCGACGGTTCTTGAAGAGGTCTTGGACGGCGTTGATGAAGCCGCAGAGCATCCCTCGGCGAGGTTTTGAACACTAGACGGCGCGCATAAGCACTTTGAGGAAAGTCTTGGACGGCCCTAATGGTTGCCAGAGCACTTTCGACGAGGTCTTGAGCGTCTCGGTCGCCTTGAAAATATCCAGGACGCCTTTTGTAAATATCGAAGACCTTCCGCAAGCAAGAGTACGTAGACCTTGTCGCGAAGAACTCAAGACCTCCCGCCACAAAGATTCTGATGAACAAGACGCGGCGATGACTTCTTCACGGCGAGGTCCCTGGACGTCCAGAGATAGCTTCGGTGAGAGGTCTTGGGTGGTCCGGATTGGGCCACGCTGATGCTCTTCAGAGGTCCCGACGGTCCCGATCAAGCCACGCTGATGTATCTTATAGAGGACTGATGGACAAGATCTCCGTGGAGATCCCCGGAGGTCGAGATTCATCCACTTATGCATTCATGAGAGAGGTCCCGACGCCTAGATTGCCCGTGAGGTCCCGAATAGCCCAGACAGGGCTACGTTGTGCTTCGAAAAGAGGTCTCCAGGGTTCTTGATTTTCTCCAGCAAGGTCCTGTGGTCTTGATTAAACCACGATGAGCTTCTCAGGAGATCCTAAATGG